>OW026454.1:78073078-79323078 GCA_932274525.1 Podabrus alpinus | reverse complement strand
TCTATTATGGTCCGCCCTGTGAGGCCGAATGCCGAACAACTATGGCCTTCATTGAACTATTATGGTCCGCCCTGTGAGGCCGAAGGCCGAACAACTATGGCCTTCATTGATCTATTATGGTCCGCCCTGTGAGGCCGAAGCCGAACAACCAAGGCCTTCACGGATCTATTATGGTCCGCCCTGTGAGGCCCACGGCCGAACAACTATGGCCTTCACGGATCTATTATGGTCCGCCCTGTGAAGCCGAACAACCATGGCCTCACGGATCTATTATTGACCTCCCCCTGTGAGGCCGAACAACCATGGCCTGCACGGATCTATTATGGTCCGCCCTGTGAGGCCGAATGCCGAACAACTATGTTATGGCTTTCACGGATCTATTATGGTCCGCCCTGTGAGGCCGAAGGCCGAACAACTATGGCCTTGACGGATCTATTATGGTTCCCTCTGTGAGGCCGAAGGCCGAAGAACTATGGCCTTCACCGATCTATTATGGTCCGCCCTGTGAGGCCGAAGGCCGAACAACTATGGCCTTCACGGATCTACTATGGTCCGCCCTGTGAGGCCGACGGCCGAACAACTATGGCCTTCACAGATCTATTATGGTCCGCCCTGTGAGGCCGAAGGCCGAACAACTATGGCCTTTGCGGATCTATTATGGTCCTCCCCCTGTGAGGCCGAAGACCGAACAACTATGGCCTTCTCGGATCTATTCTGGGTCTAGATGGCTAAGGGCGGCGAATGCCGCCCGTGCCAGCTAGTCATTAATATTTTATTACTAGATGATACCCCGTCCGAGGACGGGCAGGTAGAAGGACGGGCAGCTACCCAAGGTCATATGGCTTTTGGATTGCACTGAGAGCTTTCCTTAATCTTCATTCAACTTAAGTTACCTTGGGTAGCTGCCCGTCCTTCTAGCTGCCCGTCCTCGGACGGGGTATCATCTAGTTTAAAATAAGTAAAAAAATTTTAAATATTGATTAAGTTTAATTTAATTTAAAAAAATATATGTAAGTTTTTTGTTTATTTATTTAATGTTGTTCTCATCTCTTATTATAAAAGGCCAAGTCCTTCCTTCCTTCTGTCTGTCCCACGGAAATACCCGAAGCAAACCGAACCGAACGCATAACGGATAATTTCATAACCAATCGGATAAACGTATCATCGTATCAACGTATTTAAATTTCCTATATAGGTGAAAAATCTCTTATTATAAAAGGCCAAGTCCTTCCTTCCTTCCTTCTGTCTGTCCCACGGAAATACCCGAAGCAAACCGAACCGAACGCATAACGGATAATTTCATAACCAATCGGATGAACGTATCATCGTATCAACGTATCATCGGATCAACGTATCATCGGATCAACGTATCATCGGATCAACGTATCGCATGGGACCGAGCGTCAGCAGCTTGCCGCGCTTGAGTTTCTTCTAAAGTTTCACGTTGTTGACGTATCGCATGGGACCGAGCGTCAGCAGCTTGCCGCGCTTGAGTTTGTTCCAAAGTTTCACGTTGTCGACGTATCGCATGAGACCGAGCGTTAGCTTGTCGCTGTGATCGAAGCTGTTCTTCTGTGTTATTAGCTCTTGTACGTGCTTTTCTCTCACGATTCAATCGTGGTCGCTTTGCAGCAGGATTTTCAAAATTTTCATTATCCATTATGGAAGTTCACATAATGCTTTTTTGGAAATAGACTTACCTATATAGACAAAATGATACGATGATACGTTGATCCGATGATACGTTGATACGTTGATACGATGATACGTTGATCCGATGATACGTTGTGCGTTCGGTTCGGTTCGGTTTGCTTCGGGTATTTCCGTGGGACGGACAGAAAGAAAGAAAGACTTGGCCTTTTATAATAAGAGATTTCGTTGTTGAATATTTTACCATTGATTTCATTTGGGATTGTTTGAAATTTGTGATAACGAAATACATGTGGCGGACGATTCCATTTTCGGTTCATCTTCTGTGTTGATTTCGATTTCGACGTTGGCCAGGATGTGCTATCTGCACATTTTTGTTGTTATCTTCGATTTTTCCGAGGGGTTTTTCATTTTATTTACCGTTTACGAATAACTATCTTTGTAGTAATTCATTATTTCTTTTTATCTATTATTTATCTGTTTGCTACTTTAGTAGTCCCATTACTTCGGTTGTACCAACGAAGTTGTCCTTTGATCTTCATTGGGCATTTATCTCGAGAGAATCCACGACTCTAGCTCGCCGCTAGAAAACAGCTAGTTGACTTAACATCAGGGCAGCTCACGCAAAATTAAGTAGAACTTCATTTTTCTGCGTGAGCGTAATTGACCAGGGCCGTCTTCCCATCAGAGATAGGGTGGTCAAGTTAAGTTTCAGCTGAAAAGTTATTGCATTAAAAAAAGAGAAACAAGAAAAATATAACAATGGAGTAAAATTGAGATATAATTAAAAAAATTAACTAAAAAGATGGTGCTAAGACCCACAATTTGAACTCCTTAATTTTAGATTGTTCCAAAAATGTTTGAAAATAATTTCTTAACATTAAAGATTAGGGATTTCATTCAACATGGGCCGTGTTCAGTCTGGCACTTTTTTCACTTCGAAGCTCCGTCAACGCATTCTGATTTGGGTTCTTTCACGCTTTACTGCTCTCATTTCAGATCTTCGCGTGTTTTAAGCTTCTGAAATGGACGTCGAGTTATCAGAATATGTTCGACGGAGCTTCAAAGCAAAAAACGCGCCAGATCGAACACGGCTATAAGTAAGATTAACTTTGAGCAAAGAGGATATGAAAATTGAAATTAATATTTTGCACACTTTTCAATTCAATAGATGGCGTATGCACGCCACCTGGTGGGCAGGGTCATTCCTAAGTTATTGTTATGTGATTATGGGTCGTTTATAAAGGATGTCCTCAATGTTCCCCCTCTCATTAACGTCCTACGGTCAAAAATCATTTTCGAACTTGTCACTATATTTGGATTTTAAGGAGTAAATTAATTTTTACTTTCCGAACCCATAGGTAAGGAAAGTATTGTTATCAGGCAAAATTTGACCCCGCAATTTTTTGACAGATGTTCATGTTTTGAGGTCCGCATAATCCATTTTTATCATTTTTGGAAGGATGTACATATGTGTGTGTGTACGTTTGTGAACACGATAGCGTCTAGGCGAAGCAAGCAAATCATTCCAAATTTTGCATATAAGCTTTTTCCTGTCGTAGGACGAAGCCAGATGAAAATAAATTAAATCTCTAACGGGAAAGGGGGGTTTACCTGGAGCTATTATGACATTATGCGTCATAACTTCGAAACGAAATTAAATATGTAAAAATATTAATAACAAATAATTACCGCTATGGAATTTTCTACATTTTTTGTCCTACAAGTTTTTCTCTAAAATATACAGGGCGTTTCAAAAATTTTCTTATTTTAAATAAAATAGTAAAACCAGTAAAACGTATTCTACTAATGAAAATAAGATGAAAAGTTTCTAATAACATGGTCCAGAAATGCTTCGTTTGCAAGATATAGGCATTCAAAAGTTTTTTTCTTCCTATTTTGGCAAAATATAAAATTTTTCATCGATTTACTGTTGAAATTATCTAACCATTTTATTAAAAAATATAATATAAAAATTTACGTCTGTTCGGAAAGTTATGCGATGGCCACATCAGATTTTTTTTACAAAATATTGCATAAAAAATATTCAAACATAATTTTCTTGGGATTATGGGCCTATCGAAAGTAGTACCAATTTCAAAATTTTACTATATAATAAATATTATATGAGTTTACAAAAATACTTAAGTGAAAAACCCAGAACGATAATATAAATAAAAGATGGAAAACGAAATTTGTAAAAATTGCAAGAAGGAAATCGCAAAAGCAAATATTATATTGCACACTGCTCATTGCACTGTATATACTTCATTGTGTCCCAAATGTGATGAACCGGTACTTAAATCCAAGCTGGAAGAACATAAGAAAACTTGCAATCCGGAACCACCCAAACAGACTTGCACGAATTGCAAAAAAGAAATTACGACAAATTTTATCTTGCACACTGCTCATTGTACCAGATTTCTTTCATTGTGCCCCATATGCAACCAATCGATACCTAATTCACAATTTCAAGACCACCAGAAAATATGCAATAAGAAAACAATGCGAAAGCAGCTTCGTAACGAGAACTTGCAAACACCTACAGTTGGGGAGACTAGCAAACCTTCAACGGGCATAGCAAAAAAACTTTCTTTCTGTAACGAGAAGTTGCAAACACCTACAGTTGGGGAGACTAGCAAACCCTCAACGGGCAAAGCAAAAAGACTTTCTTTCTGTAGGTATTGCTTCTTAGATTTACCGGAAGAAGGCTTGAAAGAACATGAAGATTACTGTGGTTCTCGAACCGATATATGCGAAGGTTGCGGAAAGCGTGTAGTAATGAAAGATTTTGATATGCACGTATCAACAGAGTGTACTCGAAATGAAAACGTCGAGTCAAAAGACCCACAACCGTCCACCAGTCGAACGAATTCACGACCCAATCCCAAGAACCCAAAACCGAAGAAGGGTCAAGCGAATAAAAAGAAGAAGTCCAAAGAAGGCAAAAGAAAATCAGACCGTTAATAATCCAAAGCGTCAGATCTTTTGAAATCCGATCAAGTGTTGGTGATAATAACCGTGATCGTTTAATGAATTTTTTTTTAATAAATATTTTTGAATAATTTAAGAGTATTTTTTCGTTAGTATAAGGGTACAAATGCAGACTGCAACTGAAAAATACATGGATCACATTGGCTATGTTTACACCGTAAACTGCTTGGTTCGGTCCGATCGGACTAAGAGGGAGGGGATAGTTCGATGCGACAAATTATAGTTCGCAAGTGATTCGCAAGTGTTTACACCGTACACTAGAACCGAGGACCAAAATGTGTCATATAACACATAATAATAATTGTAATTAACCAACGGTTAATTTATAATCTACTTACTTGAAAGTAAATGACACTTTACTTTTATAACCTATAAAAATTAAAAATGGGCGCATTCGGAATTAAAAATACTCGAGTGATGTCGAAAGTAGTCGAACACGTCGAACCATTGGTCGTATTTAGTTCAGTACTCATATTTTAGAGGACTGCACTAAAGCAGGACCAACTTAGTTCTATACGTTTACACCACGCGGACTAAAAATATAGTTCGGTACGGCTTTAGTCCGCGTACCAAGTGTACGGTGTAAACCAGGCCATTATTAAAGTGTTTTGTCTTGCCTTGAAACGTTTTGTCTTGTCTTAAAGCGTTTTGTTTTGTCATGAAACGTTTTGACTTGTCGTTTCAAGGCGAAATAAAACGTTGTAAGGCAAGACAAAACGCTTTAAGATAAAACAAAACATTTTGTTTCGAAACGTTTTGTTCTATCATGTTTTTAGATAAAACAAAATGTAATGTCTCGAAACGTTTCCGGTAAAATTATGTAGAAAAATTAACGCTGCAACCAATCGCACATAATCCTCCAATCCAGATGACAACAATTGTATCTAAATGCCAAAACTTTTCTCTAACAATCGTCAATCGGAACTGCTTGAGTTTACTCGGCAGGTGTCTCGAAATCATTAAGGTGGAAATGTGCTTTGTCACTCATCCAAAAAATTATGTCAAAAATTAACTTATGTGTAGGCGAAGTTAATGAGATATGAACCCCAATGAACTCTTAGGGCCGGTTGTTAACAGAGGTTCAACCTCGAGTAAGGGTTAACTCAAGGATTTTTGGTGTATCAACCAATCAAATCGCAGAAATTCCTGGATTAACCCTTACTCGAGGATTAACCTCTGTTATACAAGCGGTCCTTAGGGTTGCTTTAAAGAGACAATTTACTTTTTCAAGAATTTTTAATGTGTGATTGTGACGTCACATTCAGTGATAGAATCCTAGGGCTGTTATCGATCGGTGACAGATCTTCGTGCTGTTCGGGTTAACTGTTATCTTAGAGAGTCGTTAAATGAAACGTTCTTATTGGGTGATACACTGCACGACTTGAATAATCGTATGTAACAGCCATGGACCTCTTAAAAAAATGAAATATTTAAGAGGCCTGAGGCAACAGCTCTAGGGAGTTGATAAATCAGTGCCGTAACAAGATTTTCGTCAGCCTTATGCACGGTATTATATTTGGACCTTTTAACTTTTTCTGAGTAAAATAAACTTATTTCAAACCTAAAGCATGTCCCTAGTTCCGGCACTGTTGATAATATTCGAGTATTTACCAATGACACGCTCGAGTATTGATTTCCAGAGGCGGCTCGTGACTTCTTTCAATGGGAGGGCACAAAATTTAAATAAAAATTAAAAATATAATACCGACTCTTGATAAATTGAAACTCAAGGGACCAAGAAAAATTTCTAATTTCATTTATAAATTCTAAAAAAATTTAATATTGCTTTTATTCAATTTATCGAGTATTTTCAAGGGACCGGAAAAAAATTCAAATTATCGAGAGATTCAAATTAACGAGTGTTCAAATTATCGAGAGTCGACTGTAATATTCTTGTGTTACTTTGATAATATTAATACTCGTCATTGTCAAATTAAATAATCTGTGAGACGGGGGAGGATTTATAGAATACCCCAGCCATTCTCATCAACATGTGCTTGGGGGGGGGGGTATTCCATATAAGGTAACCGTATTTTTATTTATTTAAAATTATTATTTTTTGATACGTGTTTCCGATTTTGGATAGGAGGTCACGTGCCCTTGTGCACATTAGGGTTAGCCGCCAATGTATCGACACGAAAAATAAACATCATGTAATGTCGCATTTATTCTTTACATGCACGACATACTGTCGTCCTGTCCAGCTAATATTTGCTTATTTAAGTGAATAGTTAGGGGGGGGGGTGAATAAAATAAACCGAAAGGGTTTCTGCAAAGCCTTTTTGATTGATCTATTTAGCGTTTATAGACACACAGATAGATAAATTAATAGAAAGATAACTTTGACCAAAATATTTTGAACACTTTCCAGTTCGACAGATCACTTTTTCACGCCACCTGGTGGACCGGGTTATCCCTAAGTTATTGTTTTTCGATTATCAGCTATTGTTGGCTGTTGTTAAATTTGAGCATAACAATAACTTAGGGATAACCTTGGCCACCAGGTGGCGTGAAAACACCATCTATTGAAGTGAAAATATACAAAATATTTTTGACAGGTAGTTCCACAAGAGCTGTTTTAATAATTTACTTGTGAAATAAATATTATAATAAAATTTAGAAATTGACAATCTGTATAGGTGATAGCGTCATTTGTTTCTTCCGATTGGGGGGAGGTGCACCTTTTAGGCCCGCTTTTACAATAGTCGGTTAAGCCTCAGTTACTTTACACTGGTGTTTAATTTGAGGTTTGACGTCTTCTCATTGGACATCATGTTAATTTATCACCAGTGTAAAGTAACTAAGACTTAACCGACTATTGTAAAAGCGGGCCTAAGGCCTTTACGTTTACGGTGCTAGCGGTCGAATTGCCCAATATTCAGAGGCACTATTCAAACAAAATTTTTCTCATTTGCTATTTTAGGAGGGCGGCGCCCCATTAGCCTCCCCGTGGCAGTCGCCACTGTGTGGTGTCACAAAAGTGGTGTTCTAAGGCAATTTTTTCCTACTTTTCAACCCCCCCCATTGTCACAGTTGGCTACAATCTTCGGACCTCCCCCCCCCAACGTCCTAGTCATAAATCAAAGACCCCCCTCATTTGTCTAAAATCGAAATTGACCTTTTAAACTAAAAAACCTAGTACTATTCATTAATTTTTTTAAAATTATTATAGCTGTAATAAAAATTGGAATTAAACAAGCAAGAGTTTAGATAAACTCTTAAAAATATTCAAACACGATTTTCTTAGACATGCCAAAACTGGGATTGTTATGCGGACGTCACATTTGTCCAACCCCCCCCCACCCTGGACACATTTTGTAACTTCCCCAAGGTGTGGACGATCCCTAAGACCGCACAGATTGGTGATGGTTCAGATTGTGCGGCCTAAAGGCCGCACTGGTGGAACCGATCATCTGCTTCATTTAACGTAACAGACACAGATACATTTTTTATGCCCGGCTTCATAAAACTTGTAATAAACCTTCAAATTTAATTAACCAATAGAAATGGTGGGATTTGGTCCCAATATGGGACGAAATGGTGATATTGAACGAGTGAGAGGTGAAATTTGATGACGAAGCGTTTATCAGTTCTGAGGAAATAAGAAGTGAATGGGAGATTCGAGAGAATGAGAAAGGTGCACGAACGTTATTGTGTCCTGAAACAAAGGAATAAGGAGGTAAACAGAGGTTAGAAAGTTTATAGATAAGAATAGAAAAGTGATAACTTTTAAGATAGTGCGATAACTTTTAATAGAAATAACAATTTAAGATAAGATAACTTTTTTTTTTTACTTACCTTCTTCCTTACCTGTCCTCCCGGGTGTCCGCCGTCAGGCATTGCTTCCGGGATGATGTGTCCTAGAATCGGACCACGTTCTTCTCCTTTGATAGTGTCGTCCTAGTTTGTCGGCCGGGTAGGGGGCAATGCGATGGAACTCGCGTGTGGCGTGTGCTCTTCCGCATGCCTCTCTTCTACCTGTCCGGGTTTCGCGTCGAATCGTTAGTCCTCCATTTGTGTGTCGTCCTCCGTTTGTGTGTCCTCCGTTAGAGTAGCGGCGGCGGCTGCATGTTGCTCGGCTCTCTCGGCTGCCTCCTTACATCTTAATATGGTGGTGACGAGGGTAGTTATCCGCTGCTACTGTGTCTCGTCGACAAGCATTGCTTCGATTAGGTCCTCGGGAGTCATCGTGTACCCCAGTGCTAGGGAGACCATTGTCCTCTCGCGTTCCCATCTCCAACAGTGGAAAAGGGAGTGTTCCGCGGTGTCGATTTCCTCTCAATACCTGCAACGGGGACTTGCCAACTTTCCGAATCTGTGTAGGTAGTGGGCAAAGCAGCCGTGCCCTGACAGCATTTGTGTGAGGTGGAAGCTTACTTGTCCGTGCCGTCTTTCGATCCATCTTTTGATGTTGGGGATTAGTCGTCGGGTCCACAAGCCGCAAGTTGCCATCTCCCATCTGGCCTGCCAAATCTCGGCCATCTCCTTCCCGGCATCCTCTGCTCCTTCGTATGTTCTGCCTCTTGCCAAGGCGAGAAGGTCGATTGGGGGCATCGACGCCAAGACGAGGGCCGCGTCGAGCGAGACCGTCCTATAGGCGCAGGAAACTCGTAGCGCCATTCTTCGCTGGACGCTTAGCAATCTCTGTGCGTTCCTGTTTACTCGGAGTGCTTCGTGCCATATCGGTGCCGCATATAATATGATTGATTGCGTCACCAGTCCGAGAGTTCTTCTTTTGTCCTGTTTTGTGGGCCACCCATGTTGTGCAATAGGCGGGCAAGCGACGTCGTGACCGCTCCTGCCTTTGCTGCCACTTCCCTGATGTGCTCTGCGAAGTTTAGATTTTTGTCTATCTTTACGCCGAGGACGGTTACCGAATCCTTGCATGGGATTGGAACTCCGTTTAGTCGAATGAAAACCGCGGGCACTTTCCTTCTTCCGCTTAGTAGTACTCCCTCCGACTTTTCGGGGACTAGGGTGAGTCCTCTTTCGCGTACCCAGGCGGAAATTTTTTCCAGGGCCTGCGTCGCGGATCTCTCGATCTCCGCTACGTCCTTGCCCACGATTACCACGTTGAGATCGTCCGCGAAACCCACAGTGGTGCAACCTTGTGGGAGCTGCAGACGTAGCACCCCGTCGTACATTAGATTCCATAGCGTCGGTCCAAGCACCGAGCCCTGAGGTGACCTCGATTTCGTCCTGTTCTCCGTCGCCTAAAGATAAGATAACTTAAGTTAATTTAAGATAACAAACAATTTAATGTAAATAAAAGTGAGACATTGGGTGAAATACGAATGGGAAACTACAGATTTGAAGAAGTAAACACCTTTAAATACCTAGGATTAAAACTTAACAATACCAATGAGAGAGAAGACATCATGAAGGAAAGATTGATAGCAGGAAATAGAGCATTTTATGGCAACCAGAAGTTACTAACAAACAAACAACTGAGTAAGAGAACAAGAATAAAAATTCATAAGACTTGTAAAAACGTATGGAACTGAAATAATGTACCTTACAGGGGTGGAAGAGGAGAAGTTGAGAGTATTCAAAAGAAGAATAATGAGGAGAATACAGGGAAGTGTGAAGATCGGAGATGAACAATATAGGAGAAGAACTAACCTAGAAATAGAGAAAGAGTTGGAGGGAGCGAATATTGTAAGGCACGTTAAAGCGATGAGTGTGAGTTGGATCGGACATGCCATAAGAACCCAGAAAGTGAGAGCAACGAGAAGGGTGGAGTGGAAGCCGGACGTGGATAGGCCAACGGGAAGACCTAGAACAAGATGGCTGGATGATGTGATTAAGGATCTCATCATGAAGGTGAAAGGTTGGAGGAGAAAGACCTTCAATAGAAAGTTATGGAGACAGATAGTGGAAGAGACAAAAAAGCACGAAAGCTTGTAAGAGCTAAATGAGAAAAGGGAAAAATAAATAAAATAAATATTGGGATTAATCCACCCCAGAAAATGGATTTGCAAACATCGAACGATGCGGTAATATTCCGTCAGGAATGGAGTGCCGAAGAAAAAAAAAAGAAAATAATGATGCTGGCTTTTACCATCTCAGGGGACCTGAGTTCACACAAACACCTAATAATGTCGGCAATAAAACAATAAATGCTTTCGATTTATTTTATTCGCCCCCCCCCCCCCCCAAAACGCTTTATTCAGCCAGCATTACGTTCTTGTCGAGAAATAAATGGGTATTGGAACCTGTACTTCGTCGTTCTGATGGGCTAGATCAGGGATGGGCAACCTTTTGTATAACAGGGGCCAGAATAATATTTACGTTTCGTCCGCGGGCCTTAGTATAGTTAATGGACACATTTTTGTTACTTGTATTTTTTTCTGAAAAATGTTCCCTATAGACTCCTAAACCGTTTGACCGATCGGAACCAAATTTGGCACAGTTATTATGTAGGTCCCTGCGCATGTTTTTGTATTGAAATAGTGCAAAAATTCGCAAAGGAAAGGGAAGTTGATTTTGAGTAGCCTGCCTTCCTTTACGGAATCTCGACAATCCATTCATGCGCGTCCCGTAGGGACGCGCATGAATGGATTATCGAGATTCCTTAAAGGAAGGCAGGCTACTCAAAATCAACTTAAAAAACAATAATGAATGCTATCAAGCTGTCAACCGATCGACAATGCAAATACGCGTGCACGTGCTTTACGTTTATATTTGACCAATCTTAACCAAATTTGGTGTAGAAGTTATGATATTTACAACGCTACAAAAAACATAGGCTACTTTAGAACCTTGTAGTGAGGCCGAAGGCCGAACAACCACATTCGACACGGTCTAGATGGCTAAAGGCGGCCGGTAGGCCGACTGTGCCACCTAGTTATTTTAATAATACGCGAAAACTTAATTCGCGTTAAAGGGAATTTTGCTTCGCGTATAAAAAATTCAGGTATCAAAATCTAATTCGCGTTATTCTGAATTCGCGTACATCGAACTCGCGTACATGGAGGGTCTAGTGTACTTTTCAATTTACTTTTTACAATACATTTTAATTTAATTTAAATAAGACGAATTATATCGAAAATTAAACTGTAGATCTCTCCTTTTTCCTTATGTTAGGTACTAACCTAATCCTTTTCTTTAAAATTTTTGTTTTTGAAAATATTTTATTATTTCTTCTAAAGATCTCGCGGGACGGATTAGAACTTTACGCGGACCGGAGTTGGCCCGCGGGCCGGAGGTTGCCCACCGTTGGGCTAGATTATGTTTCTTTCGTGTATAACAGTGGAATGGCGGTTTAGTTCAAAAGGTACACTGGCACGCGCTCTCTTATCCAAAATTGGAAGAAGTCACAAGCTGTCACTGCTGTTCTGGCGTTTTACAAGTCCCCACTAGCCACAATGTGGCTGTCCATTTATTTTTATATTCATTTTTCATCAATGATGTCACACAATTTAGAACCAAACTAACCGCTTCTCCCCTTGTCACACTTGGTCCCAAAATGTGAGCCCCCCCCCCCCCGAAATTATGTAATAAGGTCATAAAACATTAAAACAAAGCTATGATTGTTTTCTCAAATAAATTTCCAAAATTATCCAAGGTTCTGTCAGAACATAGGTAAAAATTATTTACAACCAGTGAGTTATTTTTTTTAAAACGGAACTAACTTTTCCGCCACCCTGTATATGACACAGAATAATAAATTGTCTGATGTAGATTGTGAGTAAGATAGAAATACCCACTTTATGCACCTTTGATTATATTGTAGTATCAGATACGTAAACCTTTGTTTCCAAAAATACTCAAATTTTATTTAAAAATAAATTGCAAAACAGGAAGGGGCAAGTGCTTTCTTTACCCCTCCTCAAGGACGCCCATGCACCTTCAGTTTCGTCAATAACCTCGTTTGTTTTTTTAAACCTAAATAGTACAATATAATTTCCAAACAATAAAAAGTAATCTGGGATTCCCCTACGTTTTTTAATTTTGTATGACTTGATTATATTGTATGTAAAATGTTTTTGGCGTCGTAACTTTTACACAAACATGCGATTGATTCGTTGTCCTTCGACTGCGATAGTAAAAGTAGGGGAATCCCTTGGAAACAAACCGGTTTATTTTATCTGAGTGAGCTGCTTAGTAGCAGTTTGATAACGGCCGTCTGAAGTGCATTTGTGATATTTATTTGCTGATTATATTGAAATAGGGCGTCAGTCAAGAATATTACTGCAATAATTTTGTGATGTAAGACTTCAAGTGAAAACAAATGAAAAATTTAAGCTAATTAACTGGCGTTTGTTTTTCGGATCAAAAATTTATTATCTATCAGGTGAGACGAATTGACTTATAAAAATAATCATCTGCGTATCGAATTGCGCATATATAAAATAAGATCGGAAATAAGTTTTAGTAAAATTTGTGAATAAATTTCTTAAAATATCTGGCACATTCACGAAAACGGTGCATCGTTTCTCCCAAAAGTTATTTAAGTATGAAAATTATTTTTAGCTGACCTTTTAGTTGGCCTTTTCCGTAGTATTAACACTTATTTTTACGGTAGTTTCTTTCAGCTTTTTGTATTGTTTAAACCATTTATTGTGACCAGTGACCACTGCAACTTCCATTGTGCGTTTGAAAAATGGACGGACAGGTCGAATTAGAAGTCTGTGTAAATTGGTGAGTTTTTATCTAATTTTTCTGTAATCGCTAATCAGCCACTTCCGACCTTCGTTATTTTTAAAAGTGCTTCGTTTGCAGTAAAAAGGAGATATCTCATTCCAATTATGTTATGCACACCGCTCATTGTGCGAGAAATTTTTCGTTGTGCCCAACTTGTAAGGAGCCCATAACGAAATCCGAGTTCGAAAAACACCGGCAGTCGTGTGTTTCGAAAAAACCACGGAATAATCCACCACCTCCACAACCAAAATCCAAAATAGAGGAAAGTGAATATTATTCCCACAGAAAATCAATTGAAGATAATAAATTGCTTGCGAGACGAGAAAAGCGACTCGCCAAATTGGATAACTTCCTCGATGCCGGTCATACATTAGGACAAAGTGTGACTACAAAAGTTACCGAAAGTCGACAAAAAATAACCAGTTCCACGACAAACGGGCCAAGTCAGACGACCACCAACTTGAAGTCAAAATCTGATTTAATTCCATGCAAGTTTTGCGAATTAGAGTTACCGAAAGGGGCGTTAGAAGAGCACGAAAATTATTGTGGTGCCAGAACCGAGAAATGCGAACAATGTGGAGAACACGTTTTGTTCAAATACCGGCAATTGCACATCGACTCCAACCATAATTTTTCAAAACTCGATAACGGTAAGGAATTTAGGGTCGAGTAACGTAAAGTTGACCACCCCAAATAAAATTAAAAATTTCCTATTGCAAAGAGGAAGGTTTATAATTTTGAATAAATCGATTTTGAAGTTAGCAAAGCCGACCGGCGCGCGGGAATCTCATATGAGATATCGCGCGTCTAGTTCTATTGACGGTACGTGTGGATTGGTATACCCTTACACTCAGAAAATTTCATCAGACGCTGCTCGCACGTCCTACAGGTAACATGACTCGAATCCCGGTTTTTTTGATGGATGGCGCCTTCAAGTTTTGCCGCGTAGCGGCTCAGGTGATGAAAAACCGGCCGGAGTTGCGAAGCAGCGGAGGCTCAGGTTTTTCTATGCCCACAGCCGGACGAGTCTCGAATCCAAAATTTCAAATTCGATTTTTTCAAAATTTTGATAATACATTCGCTCATTAAAATTTTTACAGTATACTATATAAACCTTTCTCTTTGCTATAGGAAATTTTTAATTTTATTTGGGGTGGTCAACCTTAGGGTACTGCCCCCGGAATTTAATTTGGTTCAAATGGATTTTGTTAATTTTATAATTTCAGAACCCAGAGCAACTTGGAAGCCTGCAAGACCGGAAAGTTCCTATAGGCCCCCCGCGCGTGCTTCATCTTTCGGTTCTTTCGATAACAACTTGATAGCCCAATATGGTACTTATTCATCTCCTTCCGTGGCAACCTTGAACGGAACTACACCAAACGGTGAAAAACTTGAAACAAGCCGGGAAATTTCCAGAAGACTCGACTGCAAAACGGAATACATCCGCAATTTACTCCACGATTCTGCCAGCATCACGGCTCCTTTACGAACGGGCGCAGTGCCTCGTCACTACAACCAAAACATGGGTACTATTCCGTTCCGACTTACAAGTCCCAACATATCTGACCAAATTTTTCATTTTAGGGATCGTTCCGCAATCGCCAATCCGCAGACCCAATCCGCCAACCGAGTTGGTCATTCCGTGCGAATTTTGCGGTATTCCCGTTCCTCATGAGGATTTAATTGAACACGAAACCGGTTGTAGACCCGACCTGGCAAGATTCAATCCACGTAGACGTGCTTCTTCGCCTGATTTTTTTATTGCGCCTCAACCTACCTCACCGGACGTCGAATTGCCTTGTGAATTTTGTTGCGATTTGATTCCCGCGTCTGAATTGCTCAGCCATCAATTAACATGCGCCTAATGTGCCCAATATTGAATTTTATCATTTTTATGTCATTTTATTTTACCAATTTTGAGTGTTCATGCTTTTTAGTGTTTTAATTTTTGAAAAATAATTATTGTTAAGCTGTTGTATTACGAATATTTTATTATTAAATCGCTTTTTAGGAAGTTTCGAATTTATTTTAGTTTCCTGAAATCTGGTGATTTGTTTTTAATGTCGCATCGACTTTTTTAATTTTAAGGGGCGTGTCCAATTGTACCCGGTTGAAATAACTTTATTTGAGTAATTTTGAGGAAAACAAAAACACGTCGTTTAGAAAACGTGGGGGCGTTCAAAAACAATATCGTTTGAACTTGTAAATCAACTAACACCCGAGTTTTGGTAAGATATTTTGTCTTGATAGGAGTATGCCAAATTAAGGAATATATTATAATATGGTCCTGTCAGGTTAAAGAACTACTAAATCAGACTAATAAGAGGTCGTCCGTAATTTTTTTCAAATTTTCAACCCCCCTTTCCCCCCCATGTCATAGTTGGTCACAATCTTCGGACCCCTCCCCCCAACATGAACGACCTTTTAAACTAAATCGCAAAAATAGGATTTTTATGCGGAGTCATATTTATCCAACCCCCTCCTTGCTGGTCACATTTTGTAAACCCCCCCCCCAAAGCGTGGACGACCCCTAAGCATGGAATTGTCTGAAAGGCAAAAAGTAGTTTGCTGAGGAAGAGATTTTCAATGGTGGATTGAACGAAGGTGATCGAAAGAAATACGTGATTGACAGGTAAAAGTTAATTTTTCAAGGGGTTGCATGTGTGACTCCCTTGCTATTTAAACTGATGTGGTTATGTTTTTTCAAATTTCTTTAAAAAAATAGTACATTATGCACCAAGGTAGCAAAGTGACACTTTTTTGGCCCGAGGGTAAAGGATTGTTTACACGAGGCGCCAGCCGAGTGAAACAATTACCCATGGGCCAAAAGTCACTTTACTACCGTCGTGCATATTCGCAATTTACATTAAGCAAACGCCACCATGCGGGAGGATTGGCCCATGGGTAATTGTTTCACTCGGCTGGCGCCTCGTGTAAACAATCCTTTACCCTCGGGCCAAAAAAGTGTCACTTTGCTACCGTCGTGCATATTCGCAATTTACATTAAGCAAACGCCACCATGCGGGAGGATTTCAAATTAGTAAGTGACGTATTTAACAAAAACAAAAATTCGTTTTTCAGGCTCAAAACATAACAAAATCAACTAATTAACGAAACCTATTACAATAAATTTAACATCGTACTGAAATGTTTGCAAATTTTCACAGAATATGAGTTTAAATTTCGAAATATACGTCCAAACACAGCCATGTTGCTGGTGGCGCCACCAACGGTAATGTAAATCGCCAATACTGTTTTTTGCCATTCCGAGAGGTAAAGTAGGAACTTCGCCAGTTTAGAAACTTAAAGCAAAAATTTAACGCTTTTTTTTTATAATACCTACACGTGGTCGATAAATCGCAAAATAGCACTAGTAATATTACCAACTATACTACTAAAAATTACTAAGAAATAGCAGTTGGCACCCCTGATTCTACCAATGCCATTGATTCCAATGCTTCATTTCATTTAAATTTGTGCCTTTGAAAGAGCAACACGTACCATGAGCGAGAACGTAGAAATTGCCGAAGCAGCGAAGATGGCGTTGGTGGAACTGTTGCCGGCAAAATCAAGAAAAGTTTACCAAAAACAGTACGACGCTTTTGTGCAGTGGTGCCAGAATAAAGAATTGTCAGATTATTTTAGTGAAGACGTGTTTTTGGCATTTTTTTACGAGAAGGCTAAAACGTTGAAGTCATCGACCTTGTGGTCGCACTATTCCATGGTTAAGGCCGTTACTAAACTAAAGTCACCAGTCATCTGGTGACTTTATTTCCCGCTCACCCCCCTATTTTTGAACTTTACTCCCGCAGGGTAAAAAAGTGCCCCTTTACGCCCGCAAACCGGGGTAAAAAGTGAGTACTTTACCCCCGGAATGGCAAAAAAGATATTTCGATTGGCTAATTTTTAAATGAACATCCGGTTATTAAAATGTATGAATGTTTTTTTTAATATGTAATTATTAAAAATAATAAAAATACATCATTTTTTTTATGTATGTGTTAATTAAATCGTAGGGGCGCACAGTGGGGTATTTGGCCTCAAAAGGTGGCATTAAATCAAATACTATTCCAACGGATTTCTAAGAAGGATTTTTATTTTCAGGGCTCTTAGTAGTATCTAAAAAATACTTTGCATAATTCTGGTGCATTTATTTATTAAGAAAATGAATTTATTTGAAAAACTTTGAAAAATTAACATCATCAGCAAAAAACACAGAAATAGTTTTTGGAAGATACGATATGTGTAAATATCATGTAAATATATGTATTGTAGCGTCTGGTGCCTTGAAGATGCACGAGTACGCACACAATCGGTTTATGGACACCTACCTTCTTAAATCGACTCTCACTTCTCAGGGTAATGCGTCGGGATCTGATTCAACCAACACTTTTTGATACGAGCTTATGTCGAACGAATTCTTGTCTCCAACAAAGATAAAACTACAGTTGGATTCCGTTAACAAGTTTTTAATCAAATAAACAAATTCCAACATATAACATATAACCCCAAACAATCAAACAATCTTTATATAAAATACTACTCTACGCACTGATTAATAAATGGTAGCTAACCTGCGATTTGTAACGTGCGCACTATTTTCTTTCTTCTATTATTCTAATTTCCAATCTCCAATCTCCAACCTGCTTCTCATAGATCGGATAATTTGGTATCCGTATCTCCCCTACGTATCTGTATGACACGATCTCGACCACAACCTTCGTTGCCAACACCTTTTGTATCCCGCTATCTTACGGAATCTTAAATTTTCCAAGGAATTAATCTTCTCGGATAGCACCACCGTATTTCGTTCACGAATATAATTTATCTCAGTATATTTAATGTGAATCTCACTTGAATTCGCTAGTTTATCGCACAGTACTAAATACACGACCGTCACCTTTCGTGATCTCGATGGTACTGTTTATTTACTTTTATGTAACTTGCGTTACTACATAAATTTTGTTTTTAAACTGGAGCTTCTTATATTCTCGGTTGTTTGTACATGGCCGACGGTTCTCTGCACGTTTGATTAATTTTGGCATGTTGTATATAACGTTTACATACAACATGCAACACGAACAAACTTAAAATTAAATTCAAACGACAAAAAAAAACAAACACATGTAAACAAATGTGTTTGAACCTCCGGTCTCCAACTGTACTTCTCTCCTTGTTGGTACGACTCTATCCTCAACATGGATAGCGCGTATCACAACAGTATGTATGTATGTTCCCTATAGACTCCTAAGGGGCCGTTCATGTATTACGTAAGACGTTTTTTCCTACTTTTAGACTCCCCCACCCCCTAGTAAGAAAATGTATATGTAAATGTTAATGTTAATACATGTAAAATAAGATGTCAGCTACCCCCCCCCTCCCCCTAAACGTCTTACGTAATACATGAACGGCCCCTAAACCGTTTGACCGATCGGAACCAAATTTGGCACAGTTATTATGTAGGTCCCTGCGCATGTTTTTGTATTGAAATAGTGCAAAAATTCGCAAAGGAAAGGAAAGTTGATTTTGAGTAGCCTGCCTTCCTTTAAGGAATCTCGATAATCCATTCATGCGCGTCCCATAGGGACGCGCATGAATGGATTATCGAGATTCCTTAAAGGAAGGCAGGCTACTCAAAATCAACTTAAATAATAATAATGAATGCTGTCAAGCTGTTAAACTGTCAACCGATCGACAATGCAAATACGCGTGCACGTGCTTTACGTTTCTATTTGACCAATCTTAACCAAATTTGGTGTAGAAGTTATTTGCAACGCTACGGAAAACATAGGCTACTTTAGTACCTTGGAGTGAGGCTGAAGGCCGAACAACCACGGTCTACACGTATGCCTGCGATACCCTTGAGTGAGGCCGAACAACCACATCCGACACGGTCTAGATGGCTAAAGGCGGCCGGTAGGCCGACTGTGCCAGCTAGTAATTTATATTCAAAGGAAACTCGTTACGAAATTCTTGTAATTTTTTCGGGGGGGGGGCAAGTCCCTATTGTCGCCATTGATGATAGCTAAACAAACGAATTATATCAAACGATTCTTAAGAATAAACAAATATGAACAAAATTAAATTCCATCCATGAATGTTAAACGTCTTCGGGATATTCGAAGAAAAAAACATGAAGTTTTTGCACTTGGAAATATCATCAAGTTTGGAACACATTCTATTATAAATTTTTAGAGGGATTTTCTCAGAAAATCCTCGGGCACGTCAACTTTATTTTTTTACATGTGACTTTTTTCTTTCAATAATTGGTTCCTCGTTAGGATATTTATTATTGAATAAATTGCAAACTTCTTAAGTGAGTACGAGTTCTGTTCCCGTAATCTTTGCCTTTCAGACAAGCGACTAACCATTTTAAAATAGTTAAAAAAGATAAAATGAATTCTAAATACAATTTAGGCAACGATTAAAAAAAAAATTAGATCACAGATTGCAAAATTGTAATTAATGTTAAAACCGTGTTATTTTTTCCAGCGCCTTCTTGATATTTTTTCATGCATTTTTGAAACTTTAGGACCGATTATCTCGAAAACTTTTCTCTTCAAGGTTACAGTTTTTTTACATTTCCATACTAAGAAAATTATGCTCTATGCAAATCCAGAATGAAAAATAAGGATTGCAATTTAAAAAAAATTAACGACGACGTTATAGCACAAAAAGAAAATACGATAAAAAAAAATGCAGTAAAAAGTGTAACTTAAAAAAATTCTCCTAAAATATTTTATCGAATTTGTTCTATACGATTATGCCCAATAAAAAAAAAATAAATCCTTCTTTCATACTGAAATTGATTATTTTGTTTAAATGTTATTACATTTATGGGGATTCCCCTTTGCTGCTAGAAACTCGAATGTTTGCTTTAATTTTTTTAAAACAACTTCATTAATCTATTTTAAGCTTCATTTATTTTTTCAACTAATTAATTGATTGCATACGCAATCTTCCACATACTAACACCATACTAAATCATAATTATTATCATAGCAGAGGCGCAGCCAAGGGGGTGCCCCCAAACATTTGAAATTTTAAAAAATTATGTCGATTTGTTGTTGTTTTATTTACAAATATTATTTAAATTTTTGTCAGGAATTACATGAATGCATCATTTCTGGTTGCAGTGGCGTAACAAGAGAACTATGGGAAATAACAAACAAGTTAATTTTTTTGTCTGTCATGAAACTCAAATCTTCTTAAAATGCATCCAATTAGGCTACATCTAGTACGTCCACATTAAAATATCGACTACGGCGCTATTTTGGCTATTTTGGAACCTCCCCCTAAATGAGGTTCTGGTTACGCTACGACCTGAACGTACGGAAATTTAATGATTTAGCTCCCCCCCCCCCCAAGAGAAGTCCTGATTGCACGTCAGCATTATATTACAGTTACATACATAAATATTTGCACTGTAAAAATGTGCAACCACATAATATTATGTAAATTCGGGCTATATCTATAAAAAAATGTTGTATTCTCGAGGAATTATAATATGACCTCATCGAGTTATTCTGACTGAGTTATTTTATCACTGCTAAGTATGCATGACAACGTAATTTTGTGGAACTGGTATGTATGTACCTAATCATAATTAAAAAAAAAATCTGATGTGGCCATCGCATAACTTTCCGAACAGACGCAAATTTTTATATTATATTTTTAAATAAAATGGTTACATAATTTCAACAGTAAATCGATGAAAAATTTCATATTTTGCCAAACTAGGAAGAAAAAAAACTTTTGAATGCCTATATCTTGCAAACGAAGCATTTTTAGACGCATGTTATTAGAAACTTTTCATCTTATTTTCATTAGTAGAATGCGTTTTACTATTTTATTTACAAATACAAAATTTTTTTACAAATACAAAATTTTTTGAAACGCCCTGTATATTTTAGAGAAAAACTTGTAGGATAAAAAATGTAGGAAATTCCATAGCGCTAATTTTTTGTTATTAATATTTTTACATATTTAATTTCGTTTCGAAGTTATGACGCATAATGTCGTAATAGCTCCAGGTAAACCCCCCTTTGCCGTTACACGATTTAATTTATTTTCATCTGGCTTCGTCCTACGTCAGGAAAAAGCTTATATGCAAAATTTGGAATGATTTGCTTGCTTCGTTTAGACGCTATCGTGTTCACAGATGTACATACACACACATACATACAGACATCCTTCCAAAAATGATAAAAATGGATTCAGGGAACCTCAAAACGTGAACATCTGTCAAAAAATTGGGGGGTAAAATTTTGCCTGATAACAATACTTTCCTTACCTAGGGGTTCGGAAAGTAATTAGTTACGGTTATTAATATCTATTTTCTACTTTATGTGAATACATACACGTTATGTCATACCAAAGTTCTACTGATAAGGGGAAGCCCAATGCAGGATATCAGCAGTAATCAAGATCCCAATTTTTTTGGTAATTCTAAACGCCAAAAAAATTATACTCGTGTTTGGATTTGTTCCAATGTTGCTTGGTTTTTGAATTATGAACTTTGGAAAATAGGGTAATTCCATTTCAAATTAATTGAAGGATTTACTCAACCCCCCCCCCCCCTCAAAAAAGGATTACATTTTATAACACTTTTAACCTCTTGTTAAAGAGGTTACTAACGCTTGTTAGTACGAATAGGCTAATAGAAATTATTCGTTAACTTTTAACGGATTGTTAACGGTTTTATGAAATCGGCAAATATGTTGATCACGACGCGACGATGGGGCGTTAAGAAATTTTTGACAGAGACTAAATGTGCGAGGCCGTAGGCGGCTAGGCGATAGCGCGGTCGTCAAGCCGCCCGTACTACTTTTCCGTTAAAAACAACGCTCTTATGTATCACTGGCGGTTTAACGGCCGCTTCACTGCGTATCTTGGCGAGACTGGTGCCCCATAACGGTTATCGTTAGGCCGCCCGCACTGCTTAATAATATCTACCAGCGCTGTTGCTAATGTATAAGCAGTATGCGCGGCTTAGGCGTGTAAAGATAACGGCATACGGCTTCTAAAATTAGCTCGGCATTCGACCGCGCATCTTAATTTTAAAATAAAATTTGTGATGACAATGTCGCGTGGTTTAGTCCGAGAATGGCGGCAAATAATCAAGAACGACGTAGTCAAGAATCACCGAGCTTATTATGGCAATAATATGGGGTATTAGCCTCCCAGCATCAAGTGAATATTTTTTAAATTTGCTAAGAACGGATGAAGGCTAATATGCATATTCCTGTTTCGGATCTTTTAAATTTCCTGTTCCTTGTTTTTTTTTTACTGGAGAGGATTCTATACGGAGGTATGAGGGGGGGTGGGCGGACCTTCCCCGGTTGTGTTTGTTTCCAAAATTATTAGAATTCATCAGCGGAATATTATGGGCAATATCCAATAGGATTTAGGTCCAATTTATCAATCTCCAATTAAGTGAGGTTTGGTGTCTTCCTATTGGACTAAAGACGTCACATGTTAGATTTATTTGGTAGGTAAGTTTAACTGGGGATTAATAAAGTGGCCCATAATAATAATTTATAAACTTAAGATTTTGAAAAAAAACCGTAAATTTGATAAATATCAAATCAAATACTTCCATTCCTGGGGGGTATTCCATACCCCCACCCCCCGGTTTCAAGTTTGCTATGGGGTCGTATTTAAAAAAAACTGTTAATTAAAAATTTAATTTAATTTTATTAAAAATAAAAAATTAATTAATTAAAAAACTAATTTGATAAATATTAAATCGAATACTCCCGTTCCTGGGGGGTATTCCATACCCCCCAGACCCCCAGGTTTCAATTTTGCTATGGGGTCGTATTTAAAAAAAAGACGGACAGACACGGAGCCAGATCATAAGGCTTCTTGTTATACTTTGTATAGAAGCCCAATAGCGCACTGGGAACCCAGTTATTAGACCTCTATACACACAGAGTATTTCCAACACGATTTCAAACGCTCTGTATGATTTTGAATTATGCGGACGGACGGACAGACACGGAGCCAGATCATAAGGCTTCTTGTTATACTTTGTATAGAAGCCTAAAAAACTGTAATTTAAAATTTGATTTAATTTTATTAAAAATAAAAAATTAATTAATTAAAAAACTAATTTGATAAATATTAAATCGAATACTCCCGTTCCTGGGGGGTATTCCAGACCCCCCGGTTTCAATTTTGCTATGGGGTCGTATTAAAAAAAAACTGTTAATTAAAAATTTAATTTGATAAATATTAAATCAAATACTCCCATTCCTGGGACCCCCCAGACCCCCCCGGTTTCAATTTTGCTATCGGGTCGTATTTAAAAAAAACTATTTTTTGAGCTTTTACAATTAAAATTTTTTTTAAATTAATTGTAGGTAGTTGGTATTCTGTACGTGTATGTTTATGTATAAATATACAGAAGCCAGTGGCATAGGGATGGGGGGGGGGGGCGTACCGCCCCGGGTGCCACCTGACCCTTCATAGATGGTTCCTCTTGGGTGCTACCCCTAAAAAAAGGTCATCAGCCGAGGTAGGGATGATACCCATGAAATCCGCTCCGGGTTTCTTTTTATTATATAAATTTGAAAAATTTGGGGGGGGGGTGAAGAATATGTAACGTAATACTTGAAGGGGGTCTAGGTTTGTGGGACGGTGGGGGGGGGTTAAAAACTGCTTAAAATTGCATGACGTAATTTCTTTGGCCGGGAGGAATAAGAACATAAGTCAAAAAAATGCAGTTTTGGGATTTTAACACCTAAGTGCAGTCATTGATATTCCGCATCTGATGGAAAAAACACATACATCAAATTCTGCCCTGCTAAGACAAGAGGTCCTATCTACAAATTAAGAGTTTAGAGATAATTAGGACAAATGGGACATTTTGATTTAGCACTAATGGATATTTTTCACATAGGACAATAATTTTAGGCGTATATTTATATGTTAGAGTTAAGAGAGGACATTCTAACTTAGTACAACGATGGAAAACATGTCAAGTATTACATATATGCCATAAAGTGAAAAATACAAAATTTGCAGATAGGACCTCTTGTCTTAGCAGGGCAGTTAAAGTGATCACAATCGTTTGTTGTTGATCAACATATTTGAGCATTTCCATAAGAATATCAAAGTGCACAGGAACAAAAACT
This sequence comes from Podabrus alpinus, assembly GCA_932274525.1. Lineage (NCBI taxonomy): Eukaryota > Metazoa > Arthropoda > Insecta > Coleoptera > Cantharidae > Podabrus > Podabrus alpinus. The sequence goes on along the minus strand of OW026454.1, from coordinate 79,298,650 downwards.
CTTCTCCTGAAAAACTATGTTTTTTGACTTATGTTCTTATTCCTCCGGCCAAAGATTTATGGACGAGACCCCTATGAGTGATTTCAAATATTATGAGAATTACAATTTACAAAAAAAGTTTTTCATTTCATTTTTGTTATGTTAAGACTACGTTTATTATTTTTTTGCCTTCTTTTAATTTTTTATTTATATTTATTTATTTTAAATGAACAGAATATAGCAATCTCGAAAATGACGAGCGTGAATGGATTAATGAGTAATAAACCATTAAGGGAGTGGTCACTAAAGGCTGTCCTCGGGGGGGGGGGTTACTCTTCCCACTACTGGAAATGCCCTCCAAATATTAGATAAAAAGAAACAGCCGAGCACAACCAGAATCAGCGGCACCCTTCCTGTCACGATGCTGGAGCTCATCTTCCAGCTGGGATGGCTCGGGGAATGACGGGGCCGGGGGGCGCTGAAAATAGGAGGCAGTACAATGGACCCACTTCAGAGGCCTACGTGCGCGCGAGTTGTAAATACTTGCCATCCACCACTAATCCAGAATCTAGTGTAATAAAACCGACGTATGCGGTTTACTAATTGGTGTAATAAAACCGACGTATGCGGTTTACTAAGTGACGGGGGTTGATTTGATTTCGATTATGACTGATATATAGCTGCCACCACTTAAACTTTGTGTTCTCGTAATAACCACCTTGGTGCGGTTAATTACTGAGGTAGATTAAGAAACCTCTTAAAGTGGACGTTGTTGTCTGATGTTTAAGGTAACGTGACTCTTCTATTGTTTTGGAGTCGTAGGAAAACCCAGAGAGATAATTAACATTACTAAGTTACAATCGGTTGACGGAGTGACAACCATTAAAAGAGTTGAGATTGGTATAATTGCGTATATTGAACAAAATTTAATATTGTACAAAAATATACAAGGACACAATTTCCTCAGAGATATTAAAAAAAAAATCTACAAGATAATAATTTTAAACTTATATCAATAATATAAGAAATCCACACCCACAATACAAAAATATTACAATGGTTAGATTTAAGATTTGCATAAATACCTATTTCTTTCAAGAACCCTTAAGTCCGGGGTGGTAAGTTTTGAGATGGCAAAATCCTTCTATTGTAATCCCAAATGGTTACACTTGTTCGTTTAACACAATCGTTTCGTTTAATGATTAAGATTTAATGACAAGCACAATGATTTTAAAATATTGATCTTTATCACTTTAAAGAAGTTATTTATTCGCGTTTCTCGAACTACCGAAGTTTCAATGAATAAAAATATGATTAACTGACTCTTTCACTTGACTTAGAAAAATATACACTTGAATATGTGAATTCCGATTTGGTCGAGTTCGGATTAACTCTTGAAATAAAATTCACCCGTTTGGGTTACTGAATGAAACAATCAAAGCGCGGAACTTCAATCTGATTGACTGCTGAAAGACTCTCGTTTTTTGGACTCTCTCGCGGAAATCAACTCCTAGATATTTTATAAACTTTTCCCCGTTTTGAATAGAAATATCACGCCTTCGACTAGGACCCTTTTGGCCAATTGCGTGTGTGATCTTTCCTACAATTTTCCCGGAGGGGTGTCTTATTAATTGGATCTCTCAAAACTTACTTCCCTACACGTGTGGAACGAATTCACATCTGACCAGGGTAGCTTTCCCACAGATTTCGTATTTCTTAATTTATAAAATAATTCCTAACCTCGTTAAAGCAAATGAGGCATTAAGTTGGAATCACGCCTTATGCAGAATTTGAATATTTCTTTAAACGAATCTTTTGGCGGTATATCCATGTAAAATGTCCCATTTCCTTGCACGTGTGGATTTTTCAACAAGTGTGGTATTTCTTACCAGCTGCATTGATTTAACTAACAACCCTTGGTGCCGTGCCGAAGTGGTTGTTCTAAGCAGGTGTTTGCACCCTATTTTAAATTAACGCCAAAACGTTTATTAGTTAAATCAATGTACCGGGTGTTTAAACTGCTTTACCTAAATTATTATAATTTTTATACTAGCAGGGCATTCTAATTGTGCCTCTGCTGGTTTATTAAGACAATTGGGCGGTGTTATGCAGAAAGCTACCAAGCCACGTCTGCATAAATCCGAGATAATTAACAATTAGTACAGTATTAAATTAAAAAAATAAGGAGGTAACTTCCTGAAGAAATTAATAAGTTATCCTGTGGCTTGGATGTTTTCAGCAGAATGTATAATGAACCTTACTGGCTCCGTACCTTCAATAATTGAAAAAAAAAAAAATGTGGGTTGGTAGCTTTCTGCATAACACCGCCCAATTTACTCATGTCGGAAGTTGGCTGTACAAACTTAATATTTGTATCGTAATTTTGAATGAAATGAACGGGCGGTTTGTTACACTAGGATTAACGAATAATCAAATCGGTTGTCAAAGTTTAGTAGGTAGTCATATTTGGTTGTAAAAACTATATTTATGCACATTTTAAATTTCACATCACTTGGATAATTAAAAAAAAAATTCAACTTGGCGCATGTAATATGGTGGCCAAATGAACTAATCCCCAATAATAGCCTATAACCATCCCGTGATGGGTTTATAATTTCATACAAAAAAAACCGTATCGAAATCTGTTCACGCATTCAAGAGTTATAGAGGGGAACGTAGAAACAAACAAATGTACAGGTGAAACGCATAACCTCTTTTTTTTCTGTGGTTATAAAGCGATATGTAACCGTGGTAACTATAGATCATTTCGAGGTGACGTCACGACAGGTATGCCCCCCCGACAAAATGGCCGCGCCCTGTTAAATTTCGCAATATCGAATATCGCAATTTACATTAAGTAAACGCCACCATGCGGAAGAATTTCAAATTAGTAAGTTACGTATTAAATGAAAATAAAAATTCGTTTTTCAGGCTCAAAACATAACAAAATCAACTAATTAACAAAACATATTATAATAGTATATTTAACACCACACTGAAATGTTTGAAAATTTTCACCAGACTATGACTTTAAATTTCGAAATATACGTCTAAACACAGCCACGTTTTTGTTGCTGGTGGCGCCACCAACGGTAATGTAAATCGCCAATGATTATGAAGTTTACACCTCATAATCATAACCTTAAATCACAATTTATCATTTCGAGGTGACGTCCCGACAGGTATGCCCCCCGACAAAATGGCCGCGCCCTGTCAAAGTCACGTGACTCAAAATGATCTATTGGCAATTATTTACTTTATTGACAGTCGTTACCATGGTGACATCGTCTGTTTTTAACCTGTTTGGTTGTTTCTCTCAAAATTGAGATGGGGTTGGGGGGTTGCCCTTGGCGATGCCACAAGTTTTTTCAAGGTTAATGTGATTTTTTAGCCAAGTCAATTATCGGTTTTCCACCTTCCACCTTTTCATAAATAAATAATTTAAAAAAATGCTTGAGATTATTTTTGTATTAATGCCATGGCTCCTTGGTTCATTATAGCAAGCCGCCATTGCAAATAAATATTCAGAACGAAAAATGTAGAAAAATTTAGGTAAAACATTTTTTGACAACTTGGATAGTTTTCGAGATAAATGTTAAAAGTGGAATTTTGGTCGCCATTTTCCAATATGTTGGCAAATAAATTAGGACCCTGATACGAGAATCTTCGTGTCATGTCAAAAGGGTCCTTAAAAAAAAATTCAACTTTATATATTTCATAGTAATTTTATCATTAGAATGCCTGGATAACAGCGACGTTACCTTTTAATGAACAAAAACCCGAATACTCCGGTATATATTTTAATTTACCTTAATCGTCCTTAATTTAAAGTTTTCCGAAACGTCATCCGTTGTCACTCACATTGCAACCGCCCTGTAGCTAATCGTAAATTTAGTTTCCATAAAATAAGACGAGTGGCGTAACAATCGGACAATTGAAATCTGACAAGAACGCCATTTTCTATTTGTCATCCTCGCAAGAAATTTTTTAGTGTTTTGTTAACGTGAATTCGTGGTGAGTAAAAATACATTTGGCTTTATAAAATCCATCGTAAATTTGGCCCCCTAAATCACAATTTAAAAGTGCTTGTTGTTTACGTCCAACTACGCGTTGTCATTGTTTCAAATTATTTCTATTGCGATCTCAGCTGACCAAACTTTTTTTTTTCTGTCGTAAGGTGGTTACTCGTGAGTCACTCTTTGTTATTATCTTTGTGATTGTAATTTTATAAATCCGATTTCGCTTGTGGACATTATTTTCCAATCGTCGTTATTTCTTTGTATTTTTAGATGGCGACGCGCAAAAAAGTTTTACTCAAAGTTATCATCCTGGGCGATTCGGGGGTTGGAAAGACGTCCTTAATGAATCAGTATGTGAATAAAAAATTTTCGAACCAATACAAAGCGACAATAGGGGCCGATTTCCTAACGAAGGAAGTCATTGTTGACGATCGAATTGTCACCATGCAAATTTGGGATACGGCAGGTCAGGAACGGTTTCAATCGCTAGGCGTAGCGTTTTACCGAGGTGCCGACTGTTGTGTACTTGGTAAGACATCTATCCTTTATATCCACCATTTAACCGACTTTTTTCTTTTTTTAATTAAAGTGTTTGATGTGACGGCTCCAAATACCTTCAAATCCCTCGACAGTTGGAGAGACGAATTTTTAATTCAGGCTTCGCCTAGAGAGCCAGAAAACTTCCCCTTTGTTTTATTAGGCAATAAAGTGGACTTGGAACCGAGAGCAATTTCGTCTAAACGAGCCCAACAATGGTGCCATTCTAAAAACGGCATTTCTTATTTCGAAACTTCGGCGAAGGAAGCGTTAAATGTCGAACAAGCGTTTCAAAGCATCGCACGAAACGCCCTCAACCAACAAAATCAAACCGTCGATTTATATAATGAATTTCCCGATCAAATTAAACTTACCAACAACACAAATCGTAACAGTAATGGAGATACGTGTGCTTGCTAATTTAGTCTAATAAAATTTGTGTGGGCAAGGAATCATCTCAACTATATTTTTTTTTTTTTTAAATATCTGTAGCTCACTATTATTACATTTAGCATATCATAATGTAATTTTTTTTTCTAGTAAGCGTGTCAAAAAAGTTTTGGGCTCTTTTATCGATTAGTAAGGTATAATATTAATTATATTTCACATATTAAAATTTCATTTTATTTTACAAGTATATATTATGATTGATTAACTCATCGTGTATTACATAATTGTTTATTTTGGTCTACACAAAGGTGGACCGGAAAAATTTACTTTTTATCTGAATGTGTAAACAACGTCTGGATTATTGACAGTTCCATGTTTTAATTTAAGCTCTAATTCGTTAACATGTAAATAGGTACATTACTGGAAGCTAGATAATTTTTATAATATGTTAAGTAAGTTGAATTATTGGTAAATGACAAAGATTCTCTGTATCATAAAAAAGTTAAAAAAAAACTTTGTTATTTACAAAACATGCCTAATAAATGCAAAAAATAATAGGATTTTTTTGTGAAAAAATATGCTCGTGATTTTCCTTTGTTTAAATTTTGAGTGGCATTGTTTTTAGATCAAATATTTTTATTGTTTCTTATTATACGAACACGTCGTTTGCTTTGTTTATGGTATTCAGAGTAAATTATTCTAATATACATGGTAGTTTTTAGTCAAACCCTATAATTAATACTGAATTTGTATATTAAAATATTTACAGAATAAATAAATATTATCTAAATATTTTAGTCATTTTTTGCCCTATTTACATACGTTTATGCCTTCTTATCAAAATAAATATTTTTGTCTACAAATCTCAAGTTGACGTTTGTTTAATGTACTTTAACCTTAAAATGTCAAAATTTTATGTTAAAAATAAACTGTCAAAATAGTTCATAAACAAATGAGAGTTCAAACATTTCTTAGAATAATGACTGGTATATTTTCAGAAAAACTAAGATACAATTTTTTGAAGCTATGCTTCTTATCGCACGGGTATTGCACGTGTATTTTGCACGGGTATCGCACGGGCAGTTAACTGAAAAAATCGTTCGTCACACAAAATCGTCACACAAATATGTAACGGAAATATGTAACGCAAATTCGTCACACAAATTTCGACCGCGACTTTCAAATTTCGAACTTCCCTTCAAACACCATAACTCCGGAACCGAGAGGGCTAGGACCCTGGGAATGGTGGCTATGGATAGGGGGCGGATGTGGCAACCACCCCCGCCCCCGCCGCCTCCAACCGTTTTTTTGGGAAAATAGTTTTTGAAGCTATGCTTCTTATCGCACGGGTATCGCATCGGCAGTTAACTGAAAAAAAATCGTTCGTCACACAAATTGGTAACGGAAATATGTAACGGAAATTCGTCACACATATTTCGACCGCGGCTTTCAAATTTCGAAATTCCCTTCAAACACCATAACTCCGGAACGGAGAGGGCTAGGACCCTGGGAATGGTGGCTATGGATAGGGGGCGGAGGTGGCAACCGCCCCCGCCCCCCCGCCGCCTCCAACCGGTTTTTAGGGAAAATAGTTTTTGACAATACTAAAAAAATGAAAACATTTTTTTGAAGCTATGCTTCTTATCGCACGGGTATTGCACGTGTATTTTGCACGGGTATCGCACGGGCAGTTAACTGAAAAAAATCGTTCGTCACACAAAATCGTCACACAAATATGTAACGGAAATATGTAACGCAAATTCGTCACACAAATTTCGACCGCGACTTTCAAATTTCGAACTTCCCTTCAAACACCATAACTCCGGAACCGAGAGGGCTAGGACCCTGGGAATGGTGGCTATGGATAGGGGGCGGAGGTGGCAACCGCCCCCGACCCCACGCCGCCCCGCCGCCTCCAACCGGTTTTTAGGGGAAATAGTTTTTTAACAAAACTAAAAAAATTAAAACATTTTTTTTTTAAATTGAAACCCCCCTCCCCTTTTCGTGGGTCGGCAAAAAACGTCAAAAAAATTTTCAAAATTTTTATTTTTCAAAAATTTGGAGCTAGTTTTAGTTTTTTGACAAAACTAACAAAATTAAAAAATTCCCGCCCCCCCCTTTCTCCCTTTTCGTGGGTCGGAAAAAAACGTCGAAAAAATTTTCCCGTATTCTTATAAGCAAATTGGAGGCCGAAGGCCGACCCGTATTCTTAAATGCCAGTGGGAGGCCGAAGGCCGACCCGACCCGTGTTCTCTAAATCAAATGGGAGGCCGAAGGCCGAGCAGTATTCTTATAAGCACGTTGGAGGCCGAAGGCCGACCCATATTCATAAATGCCAGTGGGAGGCCGACCCGACCCGTGTTCTCTAAAGCCAGTGGGAGGCAACCGCCCCCGATCCCCCGCCGCCTCCAACCGGTTTTTAGGGAAAATAGTTTTTGACAAAACTAAAAAAAGTAAAACATTTTTTTTTAAATTAAAACCCCCCTCCCCTTTTCGTGGGTCGGCAAAAAACGTCAAAAAAATTTTCAAAATTTTTATTTTTCAAAAATTTTGAAGCTAGTTTTAGTTTTTTGATAAAACTAACAAAATTTAAAAATCCCCCCCCATTCTCCCTTTTCGTGGGTCGGCAAAAAACGTCGAAAAATTTTTCCCGTATTCTTATAAGCAAGTTGGAGGCCGAGGGCCGACCCGTATTCTTAAATGCCAGTGGGAGGCCGAAGGCCGACCCGACCCGTGTTCTCTAAAGCAAGTGGGAGGCCGAAGGCCGACCCGTATTCTTATAAGCACGTTGGAGGCCGAAGGCCGGCCCGTATTCTTAAATGCCAGTGGGAGGCCGAAGGCCGACCCGTGTTCCTGAAAGGCAAGTGGGAGGCCGAGCCGTAGTTTTATAAGCAAGTTGGAGGCCGCCCCGACCCGACCCGTGTTCTCAAAAGCAAGTGGGAGCAAGCATAACTCCGGTACCGAGAGGGCTAGGACCCTGGGAATGGTGGCTATGGATAGGGGGCGGAGGTTGCAACCACCCCCGACCCCACGCCGCCCCCGCCGCCTCAACCTCTCACGGGTTTTTAGGGAAAATAGTTTTTTGACAAAACTAAAAAAATTAAAAAAAAACCCTTTTCGTGGGTCGGCAAAAAACGTCGAAAAAATTTTAAAAATTTTTCACAAAAAGGCCGAAGGCCGAACAACTGTGGCCTTTACGTATCTAGTATGGTCCTCCCCCTGTGAGACCGAAGGCCGAACAACCATTGGCAATCACGGACTAGCAGGCAAGACAGCTGAAGGCATATAAATATAATCTATTATGGTCCGCCCTGTGAGGCCGAAGGCCGAACAACTATGGCCTTCACGGATTTATTATGGTCCGCCCTGTGAAGCCGAAGGCCGAACAACTATGGCCGGCACGGATCTATTATGGTCTTCCCTCTGTGAGGCCGAAGGTCAAACAACTATGGCCTTCACGGATCTATTATGGTTCGCCCTGTGAGGCAGAAGGCCGAACAACTATGTCGTTCAAGGATCTATTATGGTTTGCTCTGTGCGTAAGAAGCATAGCTTCTGTGGACGGTCCGACGACCGCTCTCATTTTTTTAAAATATAATAGCACAAAAATGAAACTCGGGTACATTTATAGAGAGCCACAAAAATAATCCTTCAAGAGCCGCATGTGGCTCGCGAGCCGCAGCTTGGCCACCCCTGTACTATAACTTGGGCAAATTTTGAAAAAATCAATTTTTCTCTTCATTTTCCAACCTTTGCCACAATTTCAATTAATTTATTATTAAAAGCATTTCCCGTGCCTGAAAACATTTCTCTCCCTGCAACGAATCAATATTGTGCCATTTTAAGGGTCGGTCGTGTTTTCGGTCAATAATTTAAGTATTAGTGTGCCATGGAAAAATATGAAAAAAATATATTTTATAGAGAATTTTATGCTCTTCAATTATGGTCTGATCATAATTTTTCATGCAAGCATAGATAAGCGAGTTATTGGCAAAAAATCGCGTTAAGGGAGTTAAAACCCCCGATTTGGGAGACGTCGGCGTGGGATTTTATGGGACTTTTGGGGGGTTGATTAGTATACTCCAATGTACATCTCTGCCAAAATTCAGCTAGCCCGGATTTTTTGCAAGCTAGAGCCAATTTTTCGGCTTCGTTGCCCGGACTTTTTCTACTTCAGCCTATTTCCGTCCACTCCTGAACGTAAGCCTCTCCGATTTCTCTCTGTCTTGAGCCGCCTGGACTACCAGTTAATATTTTGAAAACAAAAAATATAGACAATTTTTATTCCATAAAAGTCGAGATCGAGAAGACCTTCAACAGAAGGTGACTATATTCCGAATGGAAGGATCGCCGTTAAAGAAGAAATAAGTCGAGAATCTCACATTTCGTAGGTCTCGTTATTTCTTAACAAAAATCCTAAATAAAAATGAGAGCGGTCGTCGGACCGTCCACAGAAGCTATGCTTCTTACGCACAGAGCAAACCATAATAGATCCTTGAACGACATAGTTGTTCGGCCTTCTGCGCCACAGGGCGAACCATAATAGATCCGTGAAGGCCATAGTTGTTTGACCTTCGGCCTCACAGGGGGAAGACCATAATAGATCCGTGCAGGCCATAGTTGTTCGGCCTTCGGCTTCACAGGGCGGACCATAATAAATCCGTGAATGCCATAGTTGTTCGGCCTTCGGCCTCACAGGGCGGACCATAATAGATTATATTTATATGCCTTCAGCTGTCTTGACTGCTAGTCCGTGATTGCCAGTGGTTGTTCGGCCTTCGGTCTCACAGGGGGAGGACCATACTAGATCCGTGGTTCCTAGATCCATACTAGGAGTTGTTCGGCCTTCGGCCTTTTTGTGAAAAATTTTTAAAATTTTTTGACGTTTTTTGCCGACCCACGAAAAGGGTTTTTTTTAAAAATTTTTTTAGTTTTGTCAAAAAACTATTTTCCCTAAAAACCGGTTGGAGGTTGAGGCGGCGGGGGCGGCGTGGGGTCGGGGGTGGTTGCCACCTCCGCCCCCTATCCATAGCCACTATTCCCAGGGTCCTAGCCCTCTCGGTACCGGAGTTATGCTTGCTCCCACTTGCTTTTGAGAACACGGGTCGGGTCGGGTCGGCTTCCAACTTGCTTATAAAACTACGGGTCGGCCTCCCACTTGCCTTTCAGGAACGCGGGTCGGCCTTCGGCCTCCCACTGGCATTTAAGAATACGGGCCGGCTTTCGGCCTCCAACGTGCTTATAAGAATACGGGTCGGCCTTCGGCCTCCCGCTTGCTTTAGAGAACACGGGTCGGGTCGGCCTTCGGCCTCCCACTGGCATTTAAGAATACGGGTTGGCCCTCGGCCTCCAACAAAAAAATAAAAATTTTGAAAATTTTTTTGACGTTTTTTGCCGACCCACGAAAAGGGGAGGGGGGTTTTAATTTAAAAAAAAATGTTTTCATTTTTTTAGTATTGTCAAAAACTATTTTCCCTAAAAACCGGTTGGAGGCGGCGGGGGGCGGGGGCGGTTGCCACCTCCGCCCCTATCCATAGCCACCATTCCCAGGGTCCTAGCCCTCTCGGTTCCGGAGTTATGGTGTTTGAAGGGAATTTCGAAATTTGAAAGCCGCGGTCGAAATATGTGTGACGAATTTCCGTTACATATTTCCGTTACCAATTTGTGTGACGAACGATTTTTTTTCAGTTAACTGCCGATGCGATACCCGTGCGATAAGAAGCATAGCTTCAAAAACTATTTTCCCAAAAAAACGGTTGGAGGCGGCGGGGGCGGGGGTGGTTGCCACATCCGCCCCCTATCCATAGCCACCATTCCCAGGGTCCTAGCCCTCTCGGTTCCGGAGTTATGGTGTTTGAAGGGAAGTTCGAAATTTGAAAGTCGCGGTCGAAATTTGTGTGACGAATTTGCGTTACATATTTCCGTTACATATTTGTGTGACGATTTTGTGTGACGAACGATTTTTTTCAGTTAACTGCCCGTGCGATACCCGTGCAAAATACACATGCAATACCCGTGCGATAAGAAGCATAGCTTCAAAATTATTATCGTTCCATTTGTGTTTCAAAATTTTGAAAAATGGCTCGACTATCAAGGAGCTTGGTCACCCCTGTTATAGTATCTTCCAAGTAACAAAGCCGAAATTTTGGTTTGAGCTCACAGAAGGTCTGGGCAAGCTGAAATTTAGCAAAGAAGTACATTGAAGTGTTCTAATAAACCCTCAAAATGTCTCATAAAAATCCCAAGCCGGCGTTCCCCCAAATGAGGATTTTAGCCCCCTAGGTGCGGTTTCTCGCCTATAACTCACGTACTTTTACTTTTACGAAAAATTACCATTGCGATGACGCAATGACAAAATCCAATAAATAATAGTTTAAAATTTTCAAAATGATAGCAATCTTTGGGAGGGGGGCGCATATATTCAAATTTGCCTATGGCGCCAGAAGAGCTCGCTACGGCGCTGATTTTAATTGATTTTTAAGTTGCATATCTCTTTTCGGGGCTGTTAGTAGTATTGAAAAGATTCATAGATAGACTCTTGAATAATAATATGTTTTTATTAAAAAAAAAATAAAATCAGACACTGACGCGCATGAATGGATTGACGAGATTCTATTACGCTTAAGCCTTAGATCACCCTGTATGAACTGGTTCCGAAACAATAGCGGATCTGGTCAAAGTTTATGGAGGGGGTAAATACATGTTTTGTAATAAAATTTAGGAAAAATTAAGGTATATTTTTAAAATTTGTATTGCAATGAAGATTCATGGGGGGGGGTAGTTACCCCCATTACCCCCCCCCCCCCCCGTAGATCCGCCCTTGTTCCGAAAATAAACAAAATTGTATCTACACCTTTTCCACAAGTAATTCAGAAATCGTCAACCGTTATTCAGATTTGTCAATTGATATTCAGAAATCGTCAATTAAAATTCATAAACCGACAAATGAAAATTAGAATGAAATGCAAAAGTGGGGCTTTTACACTGCATAATAAGGCTTTAATAAAAAACGAAAAAAATAACAATATTTTAATTTATTTTTTTATATACAGGGTGTCCCCGTGACCGTGGAGAACCTTTGAGGTGGTGATAAAGGACACTTTTCTAAGACAAATTCTCAAATAAAATTTTTGCCCAAGTCTAAACCCTTGGGGGGTACCTCCCTTTAAAGCAATTTTTTGAATTTCTGGTTTCAAACGGCCATAGCTCCGATATTATTGATTTTTTAACGTTAATGGATTAGAACTTTTTTAAAGATCATTCGCTTGTCTACAAATTAGTTATAACCCCTTATCGTCTAGAATCAACGGATTTCGAGTTATAAATTAAATTAAGGGAAAAAATGTTTTAAAAATTCTGGTTTTTTTTTCTTTAATTTTCTTGAGAACCCCGTATCTCTTAAACGAAACGTCTAAGAGAAAAACTAATGGGCCAAACCGGATAGGGAATTTAACGGGCTACAACTTTCGTCAAATAAATTTTTTTGGGCAATCAACCATTTTCACAGAAACTCTGAAAATAATGAACAAGGTGTATGTAAAAAATATAAATTCACATAATTACTAAAAATCTCAATTTGATTTATAGCTTTTAATGTTAATGTTTTAATGTTAAAACATTGTTAAAACGTAGTAAATAATACCGTGCAACACCTTTTGAAAAGAGCACGCCTGTGTGCTGAAAATGAGGGAGGCCATTATGAGCATTTATTAAATTAATTTTGTGAATTTATATTTTTTACCTACACCTTGTTCATTCTTTTCAGAGTTTCTGTGAAAACGGTTGGTTGCCCAAAAAAATTTATTTGACAAAAGTTGTAGCCCATTAAATTCTCTATCCGGTTTGGGCCATTAGTTTTTCTCTTAGACGTTTCGTTTAAGAGATACGGGGTTCGCAAGAAAATTAAAAAAAAATAAACTTGAATTTTTTAAACATTTTTTCCCTTAATTTAATTTATAACTCGAAATCCGTTGATTCTAGACGATAAGGGGCTATAACCTAATTTGTAGACAAGCGAATGATCTTTAAAAAAGATCTAATCCATTAACGTTAAAAAATCAATAATATCGAAGCTATGGCCGTTTGAAATCAGAAATTCAAAAAATTTCTTTAAAGGGGTGTACCCCCCAAGGGTTTGGACTTGGGCAAAAATTTTATTTGAAAATTTGTCTTAGAAAAGTGTCCTTTATCACCACCTCGAAGGTTCTCCACGGTCACGGGGACACCCTGTATATATTATAAGAAAAACATAAATTATTTCACAACAATGTGTTAAAGAAATTTTTAGCGAATAACTTAGCGACCGACTAGCATATCTTCCATTGATAAGGCTGCTGCATGATGTATTATGCAGTGTTGCGCAGCACGAGCACAATCGCCTCCATTTACGGTGTCCTTGGCCCGATCTATTATTTCCTCTAAGTAGACCAGTCTTTGTTCCCCAAGATTATGCCCCGCGACATTGGGAACTCGAATGTTGCTTTTGGCTTCTGCCTTGATTTTCGACCAAATATACTCAATGGGATTTAGCATTGGAGAGTATGGGCCAAGTCGCAACAGAGTTGCTGTCGTCCCAGTAAAGACCGTTTCCAGTCTTGAATGGCAAGGCGCATTGTCCACAACGAGTACTAAATCGGACAGTTGATTTCCCATATCGTTCCATTGTTGCAGTAATGTCCTTACAAAATCACATGCTAATTGTGAAGTAAATGAACCTCTTCTGTGTTCCATAGCTACAACGCCAGCCACAGAAATTGCTCCAATTAAATGAATGTTAGTTGACAAATCTGAATTACAATTCACAATTTCTGAATATCAGTTGACAAATCTGAATTGCAATTCACGATTTCTGAATATCAGTTTACAAATCTGAACTACAATTCACAATTTCTGAATATCAGTTGACAAATCTGAATTACAATTCACGATTTCTGAATAACGGTTGACGATTTCTGAATTACTGGTGGAAAAGGTGTAGCAAAGTATAGGCGACAAAGTTTTTCGACTGTTTTCTTATACTTAACACCCATTAGAACAAAAAAGATGCTTAGCTTGTTCTGATTTGATATTGATATAAATAAAAATTGATATTACACGACCGGGGGGTATTCCATACCTCCCAGGTACACTTGCCATTATTCAGAACCATTAAAATTTATTAGTTTTCGTTGAATCATTTGCAATTTTCGTTTGTAATCCGGGAGGGGGGCAGCAGATGGTATTTTTCATAACTATCCCAGTGCCATTCTTCTTAATACCGAGGGACGTCAAAGTGAAAGTTTTCCTTTCGCAATAAATTAAGTGTACGTGGGGGGAGGGGTATTCCATACCCCCAGACCCCCTGGTCCCAGCAGCCTAAATGATTTCCTGATAAGCATCCATTTATTTTCATTACTCTAAGCCAACGCCGTAGCAAAGGTGATCGCAATGGGGGCGCTAAACCTCGACAAAACCTAATAAATAATAGTTTAAAATTTTAAAAATGATAAGAATATTTTGGGAGGGTGGGAGCATATATTCAAATTTGCCTCAGACGCCAGAAGAGCTTGCTATGGCGCTGATTTTATCACATCGCGGTGATTCCTTTGCTCCATTTTTATAATTATCAAAACTGACTACCAGTGAAAAATCAACCAGTTACTTAAATCTATTCGATTTTTAGTTCGAGCGACCAAAAAAAAAACGATTTATAAAAGGCTTGCAATATTTGGTATATGGATTCTCAACGGCGCAAGAAACAAGCACCCGGGTGGGGGGGGGGGACCACTCTGAAATTTTGGTGTCTAAGATGTTGCAATCATTGTCAACAATTCTTCCAATTTCTTACACATTTTGATGTTCAAATTATTCTTCAATGGTTAACCCCCGAGGATTCAACCGTCCTATTTTGGCTCCATGAATCTGTGTTTAAACGATATGCCGATACATGCGGGACACCCTATATATAATTGAGTTTAGCGACCTGTTGGCAAGAAGCTATTTATAAGATTGAGGACATCAGTAATTAATACTAAAAATAAAAATTGACCGTTGACTTGAATTACCTACATTTTCAGCCCCCTAGGTGGTCCGCAGTTCTTAAACGCGAGAGGTGAGCTGATGCCAAACTCATGAATTAGAAGAAGAATTGAGCACGCAGGTATCTGGAATACTATTTTTCCTTATAAAATGACTTGGGCAAAAATGTCGCCAGCTCTTAGATTTATAAGTTGTAGCAACCACCCTGCATATTTCAGACAAAATCAATTGGTTTTATTATTATTACTTATTCTTCAGTCGCGATGCTTGTTTGACAGAAGCGTCGTGACCCATCTCTTCTATGTATATGATGTGCGCTCGAATTGTTTAACGTGGGCTCCGAACCACGGGAAGTGAAATACACTTCATTTCGAGACGGGCGCTCCTGGTAGATTACTGAGAGACGGTCAGGATAAAGTTCTACCTGCTCGGATTTGATCCAAGCGTTTCGCATTAGCAATAGACGCACTTGACTGCCAAAGCTATGACAACTTCTTATTTATTACTACTTATGTATACTACTTTAACCTTAATTAGTTTAGTTATGCATCTTGGATATTTAATCACTCGAACTGTCAGGAGAATCACTTAAAAGCTCCACTTATCTTTGTGGGAACCATACGACTTTCACCCTTATAGACCCAAAAACACAATCAAATAATTGAAAATATTAGCACACTATCAATTAATATATTTAGAACCAGTAAATTAATAAATAAAAATTAATAACCAATGCAATTGTTTGTTTTAACGCAAATTAAGAAAGTCAATTACGGAAAGATTAAATTAAAATAGACCATTTTTTATCTTTAAGATGGCAGCTTTATTAGTTTTAAGATATTACTTTTAGTGCACAAATTGATTTTCTTAGTTAAAAAGACAGATAAATTTGAGTTCAGGTCAAATTTATGACCCCAGTACCATCTTTCACACGAAATTATCCCACACTCAGGGGCGGAAGTTTGTGGCGTTTTTGGTTTACAAGGTAAGGGTGCTTTGGAAACAAATTTGTTTGAGAAATATCAATGTCATTTTAATGCCATAGCATTGATTTATTGAATACTTGTTGAAATTTTCAATTTGTAGAAAGTTAGGGGTAATTGTTGGCAGCGCCGTAGCAAGGGTGAGGCGACTGAGGCATTTGCCTCAGGCATCATCGCAATGGGGGCGCTAAACCTTAACAAAACCCAATAAAAAGTAGTTTAAAATTTGAAAAAAGATAAGAATCTTTTTTTTTTGGGGGGGGGGGGCGCATATATTCAAACTTGACCGCGATTTTATTTATAAAATCGCCTAAAATTCCCTGCCGGCCTTTTCTCCAAGTGGGGATTTTAATCCATTACAGTAGTTTTTCACCTATAACTCGCTTACTTTCATTTTTAGAGAAAATTATCATTAAATCAAAATTGAAGAGTACAAAATTCTCTATAAAACAGATTAACAAAATTTGCCTACATCATACAAGATCATACTAAGTATTTATGAAATAAAAATAAAATCCAGAAAAAACAATTGAAAAAGGCTTTGAATAATTCATATTCTGAATAATTATTTCGTACATTTAAACTTTACCATCGATGGTGAACAAAACAAAACACGGTTTCAGGATTTACTTCAGATCTGAAGTAAATCCTGAAACTTCGTATTGTAGAGAATTTTCTCCTCTTCAAATTTGGTCCAATGATAAGACAGGGGATTTTAGGAAAGTTGATTCCAACCCCGCGCGTTCTTTTCCATTTCCCTTTAACTGACTGGGTAACCGGTAAAACTATCACGTTATCATCGCGACAGTTAATCAAATATATTTAAATTGAAAAGAAAAATTCTTACCTATAAAAATAATCACCATATTCGGGGGGGGGGGGGGGGGATTCCGTTACCACGGAAACGGTGATTCTGATATACTATGCGTATTTTATATAAGATCTTCAGAAGTTCCCAACGATAAAAATTGATATTACACGACCGGGGGGTCTGGGGGGTATGGAATACCCCCCAGGCACACTTTCCATTATTCAGAACCATCAAAATTTATTATTTTTCGTTGAATCTTTTGCAATTTTCGTGTCTAATTTGCAAGGGAACAGTACTATCTCGGTACTGTTCTTTTTAATACCAAGGGACGTAAATGTGAAATTTTTCTTTCGCAAATTAAGTGTACCTGGGGGGTATTCCATACCCCCCAGACCCCCCGGTCCGGGCAGCTTAAATGAGTTCTTGATAAGCATTCATTTCTTTTCATTACTCTAAGCGAGCACCGCAGCAAGGGTGAGGCGATCGAGGCTTTGCCTTAGGCGCCATCGCAATGGGAGCGCTAAACCTTGACAAAACTCAATAAATAATAATAGTAAACGTAAAAGTTTACTGCCCCATACCGCTACTATACTTTTTAATGCTATTTCAAGGTTCGCTAAGTTCCCGGTTTCTTTTATCCCGGTTTTCTTGATGGAAGGCGCTTCTAGTATGTTTAGCCCAGTAAACCATTGTCAAAACCGGCCGGAGGAGTGCAGAGCGGAGCGGAGCGGCGCTCCGGAGGGTAGTTTTTGACAATGGAATTACCTCCAAATCGAATGCACACCTCAAAAATCGGAAAAAACTCCTAAATTTACGTACTTTCAAAACTCGATTTTGGGGTTGTTTTTAGGATTTCTCGAAAAATATTTTTTCTATAGACTATAGTAACCATGTTCTTTAGTGTGTAGCACACGAAATTTTTTTTCTTAGTTGCGTTTTGCGATACTTAATAATATATACAATTGAATATTATTTAATGGCTTTACCTTTAAGCTACCCACGCCGACCGCTGGCCCAATTTACAGGTTTTCTTAAGCTACCCACCAAAATAATTTTAAAATACATTGACCGCTGGCCCAATTTACATGCGTCCCGGTTGGGAGGTTATTCCACATCCGCCCTATTTTCCTGATCTTCCTCCATCAGATTTTCATATTTTCCGCTCTCTATCCAACAATTTTAGTAAAGTCTTTTAAATCCGTGCATTGACATCGAATTTAGCGGCATAACTTTGCATTAAGCAACATTGTTCTGAGTTGCTATTCTGTTTTGGAAGGCGTCGCTCCCCCCCCCTACCTGCCGTCACAGCTCCAGACTCTATCCATAGTAGGTCCTCCACACTCTACCATAATAATAAAGAAAAAAGTATGTAGTGAGAGAATGAAGCAGATCGATCTCCAAAGATTGGACAGTATAAACCTGGAGAAGAAGAATTATATGACTGTATCCCAACTTTGGGCGTTACTTTAAAATTTAATACTAAATATTTTCATTCCCATTCTTTTCGTCGTACGACTTTAACGGTTTAGAAGAAAATTCAGTGCCCAAAAAAATAGTTTCCATCGGGGGTGTTTTTTCCCAAAAAAGGGATGTCTAATCTTCCCGACAGCTAATAAATTTTTTGGCATCTATATTTATTCTAAAA
This sequence comes from Podabrus alpinus, assembly GCA_932274525.1. NCBI lineage: Eukaryota > Metazoa > Arthropoda > Insecta > Coleoptera > Cantharidae > Podabrus > Podabrus alpinus. The sequence goes on along the minus strand of OW026454.1, from coordinate 79,280,269 downwards.
ATTCCAATTTGCGTCGACGATTATTTTTATCGCGCTTTTCCTTTTATACCGAACTTACTGATTTTCCCTCGTAGTTGCTGCAAATTAAGACAAGACAATCTCTCATTATCTATGAACAATTTTATAGTATTTTTTTAATGTAATTTGAATCATAATGTTATGAAATGTGTATTAATCTTAGATCATACCTAATATAATATGATCAAGGTATTATGGATATTAATAGAATGAACGCGAATATTGTGATAGTAACGCAGTCTATATCCAACAGCGGGCCCGAATAAATACATTAATAGCTAACAACGAATTTGTTTTATTATTTAATCATCCAAACTTTTAATACGTGAATTTGCGGTTTGTTTGTGTTTCCAGATGGCGACGCGCAAAAACAAAGTTATACTTAAAGTTGTTGTTATGGGTGATCCGGGGGTTGGAAAGACATCCTTAATGCATCAATATGTGAATAAAACTTTTTCAAAGCAATACATACCAACAGATAAGCATGATTTCCTAGCAAAGGAAGTCCTTGTTGACAATCAGAATCCGATCGGCATGCAGTTATTTAATCCGCTTGTCACCATGCAAATTTGGGAAATGCCATGTGAGGAGGAACGGATTCAGTCGTTAAGAATGTGCAGAGATGCGCATTGTTGTGTACTTGGTAAGACCATCTCACTTCCACTTTTTAACATTCATTAACCTAGTTTTTTTTATCCAAGTGTTCGATGTGACGGCTCCACATACCTTCAAATCCCTCAGCAGTTGGAGACGCCAATTTTTAACTGAGGCTCCGCCTAGGGATCCAGAAAACTTCCCTTTCGTGGTATTGGGCAATAAAGTGGACTTGGGACGTAGGGCAGTTTCGGCTGAGGAAGCCCAACGATGGTGTGATTGTAGAAATGGTATTGCTTATTTTGAAACTTCAGCAAAGGATGCGTCCAATGTCGAACATGCGTTTCAAAGCATCGCACGAAGCGCCCACAGGGAACAACACGAAACCGCCCATTTATTGCAAGAATTTCAAACAAATTACCAACTCACCGACAACACAAATCCGCTTGAACAGTGCGTGCTACTGTAGCAAATAAAAATTGTGTGAGCAAGGAATCATCCCAACCATTTTTTATTTTATCTATGATCACTATCATTCTGTAGAAATAAGCTAAAGACCAGTTGTATAAAGCTCCAGTCAGAATTAACCCAAGGCTAACCCTGGATTATCTCTCGACTCGAGCTTTATATAACTGACCCCAATACTCCCTATCTATTCGAGAATCTTAAAACTTTCAATGTTTGGCTTCAAATAAAATTCAAATTTAGTTTTTTTGAGCGTCTTTTGAGTTCAAGTCAAAAAATACTTCTGAACGTAATTTCACTTGAAACGCTTAGTTTTTGTGTTATTGCCAATCAAAGCTCAAAGTTTATTAAAACTAAAAAAAAAAATTATTTTCGGTGCACTGTTTTGAAGTTATTGCCTTATTTTATTATTGATACCATCAAATCTGCAAAACTAACAATAGCTTCCTACCCTAATTCTTGACTCGAAACAATCTTACGGCATTTTTACATATTAAACTTTTTTTACAAATTGTTTTCTTATAAGTAAATAAAAATATTTTTAAATAAACTTAAAATAATCAAACTCAATAAAGAATGTGACCAGTTTGTTAATTAAAAAAATACATTAAAGTATAGTAGCTTCTGGTCATAAAAAACATCATATTAGATGAATACTTCTCTCACGTACCATCTACATAGAGTATATCCAATGCAAACAGAAACATAAAAATTTGGATCATGCGATAGGGTGTGCCCTATGCAGATGGCGCTCATCCACTACTTAGAGCTTGTGCTGTTGTTGTTGGCGAATTTTGTACGGAAATTATTGAGGGATGATTTCTTGGGCTCCGCAGGCAGTGGCAAGGTCTTTAAATTTTAAATACTCTTTTATATAGTATCTATATTTTATATAATTATATATTTTATAATAATAATCTTAAAATTTTGCTTGATTTTCAAGTTTTTCGTACATTTTGTGATTTTTGTGTAAATAATTGTAATAATGTTTGTATACACACAATAATGTTGTTGTTTTGTTTATTTATGCTTTGTCCATGAATTTTGTAAATATTCAGTGACAATAAAGCCTATTATTATTATACCTGTGGTGTGTACCTATATATTATGTGATAAAAGTATTCATCTAATATGACGTTTCTTATCATCAGAAACCATTATAAATACCTTTATGTATTTCATGAAAAATATGTTTGTTTCTCGGTCCGGATGTGGTCCAGTTGAAGAGTGCTATTTTGAACTCGAAATCCTTTTGATAATCTTAAATTGCTTGAAGTACATTTTTCTAGTTAATCGATAAAATGCAATATATTAATTTGCCTATTTTCAGGATTTCAGAGGTTTTAAAACTATTTTTGCTGACACACAAAGCTACTGCAGTCCTGGTAAAAATGCAGCAAAATAGAAAGCTAATTCTGCAACCAATGGCAAATCTCGCCAGTAACCTGGTACTTCAGTGTTAAGTCATTATGGGACAAGTCCATGCAATTTTATTATTGCAATACATTATTGTATTGTATTGTACTTAGGGGTCGATTGGCCGCAAGAGCCTTTCAGAACTGCGACCAGTATTGATCTTTTGTTCATTACCCTGCTAATTAGGTATTCAGGAATTCAATTTTGCTAGCAAAACATAGAATACTCCTGAGAGGTTTTCGTTGCACCTCTTTGGGTGTTAATTGTGTCTGTCCCAGATATTTTAGCCTGGATCGGGCTAAGGCATCACAGCTACAGAGAATGTGTTCGGCTGATTCAGTTTCCGATTCACAGAGTCTGCATATGTCATCGTCCTCCATTCCCATTTTCTTGAGGTGATATCTCACCTGACAATGTCCGGCGAGCAACCCCGTGATGAGCCTGATTTCATTCTTTGATAGTAGAAGAAGCTTTTTAGCCTCTGCAGTCGAATACTCTATAAATTTCTTCGCCTGTTTTTGACCTGGTGTACTATGCCACAGGGTTTTTTTATTCTCTGCTTCCCACTTCCGGACCTCCAACCCCCTGTGTGTCTTGGACAATCCACAGAATGGTTCGGGCCCAGTCGGGGCAGCCCTTGAGCCTGATCTAGCCAGTTTATCGGCTATCTTATTACCCTCAATTCCCTCATGACCCGGCACCCAGTGGAGGGCAATTTTATATATTGCCCTTGGCCAGTTTCTTGAGGGATTGTCTGCATTCCCATGTCGACAAAGACTCAAAGCTATTTGCTTTGAGTGCCTTTATCGCAGCTTGTCTGTCAGACATTATATTGACTTTTTTGCCCTTAATGTTCCTTCGCAGGCATTCACGGGCACATAGTGCAATTGCAAGTATTTCAGCTTGCATAATTGTGGGATAGGTTCCTAAGGCTATAGATGCCTCATATTTTGGGCCATATAATATGTCTATGCCTGTTCCCTGTTCAGTTTTTGATCCATCTGTGCACCAGTTGGAGGATTTTGTATCCACTTGTATTTTTTGACATCTAGCCGTGCTTCGGTCTTGAATGATGACCTCAAACGGTGTTTCAAAATCAAAGATTTTCGGAATGATATCCGAAGGTTTTTCAAACAGATCTGGCTGTAAGAAGTCCAGGATCTTTAGGTGACCTGTCTTGTCTCCTGGTTTGAATTTCTTGACTTGGGTAATTTTTATGGCAGCTTGTATGGCTTCCCTTTTCACTCGTAGGTGAAGAGGTGGCAGATCTAAGATTGCCTCCATAGCCGCGGTTGGGGTTGTGCGCATAGCCCCTGTTATACCCAGACACGCTAGCCGTCTTAGCGTCTTAGCGTGGGCGTGTCGTGATTTCGTTAGTTTTGTTCACCACACGAGCGATGCGTATGTGACAATGGGTCTAATTATTGATGTATATAACCAATGGATCATTTTTGGTCTTAGTCCCCAGGTCCTTCCAAAAAGTTTGCGACAAGCCCAAAAGGCTCCTGTTGCTTTGGAAAGAATTTTATCCATGTGTGGCTTCCAGGTGAGTTTTGCATCCAGGGTTATGCAATACATTAAGTGGGGCCTTTAGTGTATGGAGCCGTCCCTGCATGGCGGGTATTAACCATTTGAATATACAGTAGGTTGGCTAGCCAGCTACCAACCTACGGAATCCTAAATAATGGAATATACCCATGACCATGTTGGGAGATTAGGGGTGAACCCAGTGTGGGATAGTTATTTTATATTGAAAAGTCAGTGTATATTTTTGTAAATAATAAAGTAAATAATACAGATAGAGTATCTTGTCGAATACTTAATAGGGCCGAAAGCCGAGCGACCATGACGAACACTTATGATTGCAATACCTCCAAGGTAATCAAGTGTTAGCTAGATAGCTAAAGGCGTCATAACCTAAGTTTCATTGAAAAAATGTTCCAAATTGCGATTATTCAATTTTGGTGTTACAGATTGTTTGGATGGCGTCGTGATATTGCTAGGACTAGCGGAAAATTTTAAAAGACATCTTGAGCGGACAAATCGATATGGGCAGCAATCAAACGTTCCTTCACTTGGGCTTTAAACGTAATACATGACGTAATTTTTCGCACAAAAACCAATTTGTTAGTTACGACGTTTTAACTAAGTACGGCAGTGTATTCCTCGACGAGTTGTCTTAGCATACAGTAGAACCCCGATTATCCGATCTTCCTTGTTAACCGAGCCGAACCTCTTTAAACAACGCCAATATAATATCTGCCATATTTGAAAAAAATATAGGAAAGGATTTTTTCGCCTTTTGGAGGGTGCATTAAAAAATACGTAGAAATTATTAGAAATCTCGAAATTATTTAATTCACCAGATCAAATTTTTTTGAACCTATTAAACGGGCTATCAGAAACTTTTGTGTGAAAATAACTAAGAAATACGATTTTTTGCTCAAACCCTTTAGTTTGGCATCGGAAAACTTGCACTGGACCGGAACAGAGATAAATTTGCCGAAGAAGTCTTCAAAAATCACAGTCATGAATTGGCCGTTTCCTATGCTTCCTATTATGTCCGCAATGGGCCTTGGTAAAATTAAACTAAATAAAATTCCACTTTTTCAAAAACAAAAACACCATAATTTTGAACTAATTGTTGGTTCTAAATAATATTTAAAAGATTTTCATAAAATATAAGGCAGTATAACTCCGATATAACGATGCCGCACGTTTGGCTTGAGCCATCGTTGATGAGTTGTCTGATTATAATTCAAAGGCTGAATACTTAAGCACCCTTATTATATCACTTTCAATGTTCACGCTCCCATCTAGAACATAGTTTTGAGGGGGAGAGACAAGCCTTGGATTACGTGGATGATCAGAGAGATCTCTAAATTAAAAAAGTTGGCGTACGCTAAGTACAAGGGTTGTTGTTGATCTGATGTTGATTTAGCCTGTTATAGGGATCTTACGACGCTCGTCGCGTCACTCTCGAATTCTGGGTGATTTGGGCAATTACAACGTGTCCTCCCATTCCACGGTGAACTTTTCTAGATGCTTTTCTTGCCTGGCACCTACATTTTTGAAGAGGCATGAGCAGCGCTGGTTTTGTTAAGTTTGTCAATGCTCAATGAAAAGCCAAGCTAAGAAATTCCAAGAAGTCCGCGTAACTTCCGCTCTGTAACTTAACCAGCAATCACACTAAACCACTACCATGGACTAGCATGTTATTTTTATCAATGATGATTGCTGTTTCATTAACTATTAAAATTCTGTGCGCTACTTGCTCGGAGCGATGACCAAAATGTTACCATTTCCCAATCCTGAAAGGGCCCTAACTTTTTTACCCATAAGGTGCAAACGTTGAAAGTAGAAGTTCATTGAAGCTCAAACGATTAATATTAATTTTATTACAAAATCACGATACGAAAATAATTCAGACAAATTGAATTTTTATTAAAAGCTTTTGAATCTCTATAATTACTTAGACTAGAACTACATACATTTTCTGTTTTAGTTTTAAGTACAGATTTAGTTACTTTAATCTTATCTTATATATTTTTATGTCGGGGGATGTTCCAAAAAAATGAGTACCGTAAGATGGTGTTACTTCGGACAATGCAGGCAGCTTCGGACATTCAGCAGTTTGTACCACATATTCATGGCAAGTCGGGACCCGCTTCGTCAAAGCTGTGTGTCTGGCGTCGGTAATACTGTAAATCATTCGATGTGCCTTGTTGCTGCAGCGCGCAAGTATTTACGATTTTTGAGGGTATTTTGGCGCCATTCTTTTAACGGTTTTTTTCAAACATCGAAAAAGTAAGTAGTGTGCAGCTTGTCTGCTTCAGTATTATGATATATGAGTTAGCTGTGGTCAATACTCAATGTTTCATTAAGACTTGACCAAATTTACACAAGAATTTGCTGGTTACTTTTTTTTGTACAGGGTGATTTATAAAAAACTCGGCATTTTTCAGGCGACTTCGGACATGGGTCGAAGGTATAAAAGGGTGCTGGGGACCCGCAACTATATGAATTATGAACCCCAAATGGTTGAAAGGGCCATTTTATCGGTAACATCCGGAACAAAAACTATCAGGGAGGCTGCCGAGTATTACAAGATCCCAAAATCAACTACTATCTGTGATAAAATAAAAGGAATTCACAGCAAGAAGCATGGCGGTCAGCAAATTTTATCTGTTGCTGAAGAAAATTTTTTTTTGTAAAAATAAAGTTTCTTTAAAAAATATATGACTCCATTTTTTTAAGTAGGTAGATAACCTAAGAAAATTTTTTTTTTCGGTAAAAGTTGTCCGAAGCTACTAAATATTGCGTTTAACAACGGTTTTCATTGATATTTTGCGCTGTCCGAATTCACCCCAAAAATGCTGGTAGCTTCGGACAGTGAATATTTAAAAAAACAAAAAAAAAAACAAAAAGACCAAAAATTAACTATTATGCTATAAACATAGTTCAGTATGGGTACTGCCCTTATGCAAATTTGCAGCTCCATATACAAACTCATTTTTGATATATTCCAAAAAGAATCCAAAAATTGTCCGAAGTGACACCATCTTACGGTAAATGATGAAAAACTGATAACCAGAAAAAATCTGTAAAAATACTATAAAAAGTGATCCACTTTAAAAGCTCACATCTAAGGCTCTATTAGGGTTACAAAGTTGTTCTATGCAGATTTACAGAGAATCACCAGAGAATTTAATCTACTTTATTTATTTGTGGGTCACATTTGTGTCAGATGGACAGATAAAAAGTCAACATCAAAATCTGCATTATTTTAAGCACAAACCGAAGCTTGATGAATTATTTTATTAGATTTTGTTCACAATTTCATTCAGTTTAATTTTGTTAAGGCCTATTATGGACATAGGATGCATTGGAAACGGCCAATTTTATTTTTTTTATACAATTTTATTAAATTTAATTTTGCTAGGGCCTATTTTGGACGTAGGACGCACTGGAAACGTCCAATTCATGACTTTACGATTTTCTACATCAAAATATGAAAACTACATAATTTGAACAAAAAACGCTAAAAAAAGAGGTAATTTGTAAAGTTGAATCTCGAAAACTATAGGGGCTAAATGAATTATTTTGTTTAGATTTTGTTCACAATTTTATTAAGTTTAATTTTGCTAAGGCCTATTTTGGACGTAGGATGCATTGGAAACGTCCAATTCATGACTTGATGATTTTGCACATCAAAATATGAAAACTACATAATTTGAACAAAAAACGCTAAAAAAGAGGTAATTTGTAAAGTCGTATCTCGAAAACTATAGGGGCTAAATGAATTATATTTTTTAGATTTTGTTCACAATTTTAATTTTGCTAAGGCCTATTTTGGACGTAAAGCGACACCTTATTGATATTAGGAGATTTCAATGCGCAAATAGGAAAGGAGACTTACATCGGGGAAGTAGCGGGAAAGCAAACGATCGACAAACGATACATGAAACAACGAACGATAATGGGAATAGACTATGCAACCTGGCGACAGTGACAGACATGGACATCAGTAGCACTAGATTTATACACAAAAAGATGCACAAAATAACTTGGGTGTGGCCGGGAGGAAGCACTGATGAGGGTAATCAAATTGACCATATATTGATCTCGAGAAAAAAAAATCGTTAGTCAAAGACGTTAGGTCGTATAGAGGAGCCAATGCAGACACAGATCATTACTTGGTGATGGCAGAACTTCAGCAAAAAGCAGTAGCAAACAAGAGAAACAGTAAGGAAAATAAAAGAATAGCAAAAGAAAAACTCTACGATAGCCAAACAAGAAGACATTATGAAGACATGGTAAAGCAGGAAATGGAAAGAAAAGAAAGAAGTAACATCATGGACCAAGAAATTGACGTAATTATAAACAGTTTGAAAAAGAGCGCAGAACAAAGTATGGGATACGAAGAAAGGAGAATACGAGCAGAATGGTTTGATGATGAATGCGCAGAAATTAATGGACCCAAGAGAGAAGCAAGACTGAAGTGGTTGAGCTCGAACACAAATGATGACTTAAGAAATTATAAAGAAAAATGCGGCAAAGCAAGTAAAATGTATAAAAAGAAAAATAATTTATGGATAAGAAGAATGGGCGCCGGTGACAACGGCCCAACTGACAAGGAATATCCAAAAATAAAAATCCCTTGATATTGTCATGGTTTGCTCAATATAAGGGATGATTTTGCGTCATTTGTGCAAGATTGGAACACTCATGAAGTCCTTTTCATTTTACTCAGACCATAATAGGTAATAGATAGTTGTATCCGAGTTTTCCATGATCAATAAATTTAACTAACTGCTTTGCTTCAGGAAGATGATGAATGCATACGCTGCCAAACCCTGAAAGATAATAAAAAATTTGTAAAGGATAAATATTGGTAAGAATTTTGTTCAAAGAAAATTAAATAACAAATTAAGTTAATTTATTTATTTGTAAATGTAGGATTTTTGAATTTAAAATAAAGTGGCGGTTCGCGAAGATACATGCGCGAGTGATAACGTTGGTGGAACAATTTGGAAAATGGATAATGGAGCAAGAGAGTTGGGTTTCGTCCACCAAAGGGTGAGGACGTAATTTGAGTCGATGTTCGTCCATGAAATAAGGACGACGTATTTGGAAGTTGGGCCACGTCCACGGTGACGAAAAGACGTGTTGGAAGATTTTCTGGTCAGCGAGTCCAGAAACAGATGCGTTGTTTAATTGATAAATTTGTTAAATTAATTATTTGAAAAGTTAGTAAATTTAGTTAAAGTATTAAAAGTGTTTCAAGAAGAAGAAAATATTTCGATTATTAATAAAGTAATCAATTCGAAGGCATTAATAACTGATAATTGAAATTTTGATAACCAGAAGAGAGGAGAATTTATGAGAATTTTATGGTTGTGTTTTGTGGAAAATTTAATGAAAATATTAGAGATAGCGTTCAAATTAACTTACCTGCGATTGATTGGATGATCCGAGAAAGAAGATTTGTTCAACGGTTGTTTTTGCTTGGTTTGTTCGAGCTTAAGTCGGAGGCTGTATCCAGTTACGACGATACCAACGTTACACGTGCGACAATTCCGACAGTGCGAATGCGAAAAGACGAGTATACTCCGGTAAGAAATTTTGTGTGTTATATTTTTCTATTCGAAATAGACGAATCGTTTACTTTCTTAATTTCGGTTGCGCAAAAACATTGGGGGTTTTAATTATAATATTTCTCTTGTGCGATTTAATTTGTTAATAATAAACACCAATATTTATTGTCTTAAAATTTTATTATGTTTAATAAATTACATTATATTTCTCTTAACGGCGTATGAGTTTAATTTCACTTTTGCAGTATTAGATCACGGAGAAAACGGATACAAATTTTGATATTTTCTTTTATCAAATAATCTTTATAAGAAAGATTAAAAGTAAGTTGACTTGTGAGTGTTGCAATTGAGTACATGAATCCACCTTTGACCCTGAAGAGTTCTCATTGCTGGGCGAGAATTTAAAAAAAAGAGTCGTAAGCTAAACCCTCGCTATAGAAATTAAAAATTCAGTAGCGAAACACGGCAATATATAGGTCAAAAAAGTGATTAGTTTCAATAAATCACCAGTATATTTGAGGATTTTTAAGAATTAATAGCGAAAATTTAGTAAAAACTATATGCGGTGCCCGCGATAGGTTGTCGGCCTCTTTTTGGGCGTGGTTTGAAGAACTACGGACACGCTCCCAACATTTAATTTTGCAAAATTTTGTGTTTATCACGGCCTTTTTGGCAATGTTTTGATGCGAATGTATAACTTTTGTCGTCGCGGAGGTGATCATAAAAAAAAATCCGAAAAAAGTGTGAAAATAAAAAAGATGCAGCGAGTTGCAATAGTACGGGTCGCTGATGCACAACGAGGCTATGTGAAATCGTCCGGCCGCGGTCCCTTGAAATCGAGTGAAATTTTTTCGCTCCAATTTGAAATATTTTTTGAAATTCGGGAAGGTGGGGGTGTGATTAGTAGATATTAGTAATAAATATTCGCAAAAAAATGGAAAATAACCCGTGTATTGCCGAAAAAGTGAAAAAATTAAATTTTTAATTTTGGGGTAAATAAACATAATAAACGTTGGCTTGGCCAGAATTGTGAGCAACAAAAAACATACCCTACGCTGCTTCGCAGCTCCGGGCGGTTTTTCATGCTCAGAGCCGCTAACGCAGCGGAGCTAAACATACAAGAAGGCGCCACCGATCAAGAACACCGGGATAAATGCAACCGGGATGTGAGAGACCCTCGAAATAGCATTAAAAAGTATAGTTGCGGTATGGGGCAGTATACTATTACGTTTCACCCCCAAAAAATCGCCTAAAAACAAAAAATAATCGATGTTACATGTACGACAGTCGAGCTGCATCCAGGGGCGGATCCAGGATTTAGGTTTGGGGGGGGGGCACTACCGGGGGGTCTGGAATACCCCCCAGGGAAAAGGGCGGTCCCCCGGAAAATTTTTAAAAATATAGTCTCTGAAAACACAGTTTTATCATAGTTTTGTTTGAGAAATTCAAAATTCCCCCCTCCCCCTAAAAACGGTGATTTTTATAATAATTTTAAGGTTTACCTCAAAATTAAAACTAGTGCCAACTAAAACTCTTTTATAGGTATTTGCTTTTTATATGTAAATAAAGAAAAGGAGTTTTAGTATTAGTTTGTCGTTGTTTATTTAAATATCAAAGTAATTAGATAGGCTATATTATACAGGGCTTAGGCTTAGACTATTGTTAAAACCAACAAATACACAGAAAAGAAAGGAGTAACACTATTATACTCTTCAATGATCAATTAATTGAAAATGACAACTTCCGCTTGTGCTTTCTTGCAAACAGTTTCAAAACTTCATCTGCATCTAACTTGGAAGCAATTTCTTGGTGGATGTGCAAACTTGCGAGCCCATTAAGTCGGTCTTCTGTCATGGTAGACCTTAAGTAGGTCTTTAGTCTGCGGAGCGTTGAAAAAGACCGCTCAGCAGTACTACTGGTCACGGGTAGGGTACAAATAAGTTGGAGCAACACTGTTATGTTAGGGAGGTCTGATGAATATTTAATGGCTTGAGCTGGGTGTTTAGGAAAACTCTCTGAACTTGAACCCCACATGTGCTTCCAAATACTCAATTCCCCTTTCAAAGCATCAAACCTTGGATACGTCACATCAGCGGGGGAAGGCAGCCTGCGGCCGACTGACCCTAGATCGTTGGCCTAATGCATTTGTTTGGAGATGTAGTTAGTTGCAGTAACGTATCTGTAGTAACAATAATTTAAAAACGATATAAAAAAAATTCTTGGGGGGGGCACGTGCTCCCTGTGCCCCCCCCTAGATCCGCCCCTGGCTGCATCTGCCGGTCCGCAAACGGCTAAGTCTAAGACTAGTTCAACTTGCACGGACCGCCCACAGAATGAGTGAGATTCCACCCGCGCGTCAGTGAAACACGTAAAATTTACGATTTTCAAAGTCGATTTTCTCTATTAAAAGTTGGTTTATCCTGCTATAGGAGTGTTACCGCTGTCTTTTAAAAACATTAAACTATCCGAAAGTCGCTAAAAAATATTGAAATTCGATGTTGGATAAAAGTCACCCTTCCCGAAGAATGATGGAAGAACTGGAAGAAAGTAACAGATATAACAATGTACGACATTTTTATGAAAAGATTAAAAAACAAAAATTGGGACACAAGATAAAGACAAGAGGAATAAAGAATGTAGATGGCCAATTGGAAAACGATACAGAAAAGATAAAGAAGATATGGGAAGAGCATTTCCAAAAGTTACTAAATGTACCACAACCAAGAGAAGAACTCCAGGAAATGAAGATAAGAGAAGAAGACCAAGAAGTAAAAGAACCCTCTTACGAAGAAGTAGTGGAAATAATAAATAAAATGAAAAACAGAAAATCGCCAGGTAAAGATGGTATAAATGCAGAACTGGTTAAATATGGGGGAGAAAGATTACACGAAAGAATTTATGAACTGGTGAAGCAGGTTTGGATGGAGGAGAAGATGCCTCAAAGATGGAAAGAGGGAATTATAGTAACGATAAAAAAGAAAGGAGACCCAGAAGTGTGCAGTAATTATAGAGGAATCACGCTGCTGAATACAACTTATAAAGTGATGTCCACTTTATTAAATAAAAGACTAAAAAAGTTTACAAATGAAGTGATTGGCGAATATCAATGCGGATTCACCGAAGGCAAATCGACAGTGGATGCCATATTTATTTTGAAACAGATAATAGAAAGAAGCTTAGAATTTGGTATAGACACACATATGTTGTTCATTGATTACCAACAGGCCTTTGACAAAGTAAAGAGAGACGAGCTAATAAGAACAATGACAGAAATGAAGATTCCAAAGAAATTGATAAAGTTGACAAATATGACACTTAAAGAAACGATGGCATGCGTTAAAACACAAGAAGGCGAAACAAATAATTTTGAGATAAACAGTGGAGTGAGACAACGCGATGTCTGCAACGCTGTTTAACTTGGTCCTGGAAAAGATATTGAGAAGCATAGAAGACAAAGGTACAATAATAAATAAAGAATTACAAGTAATAGCCTATGCAGATGATGTGGTGTTGATAACGAGAACGAAAAGCAAATTAATAGAAATTCTTAGAAGAATTAATGATATGGCGCAAAAGATGGGACTGATAATAAATCAAAGTAAGACCAAATATATGAAATGCCAAAGAGGAAAAACGGAAAAAGAAAGTTTTTTAAAAGTAGATGGTAATGAGTACGAAGAAGTAAAAAGTTTTAGCTACCTTGGAGTGCAAGTGAATGACAATGGAGATCGAACCGAAGAGACAAAAAGAAGAATACATGCTGGTAATAGGGCTTATTATGCTAATAGACACCTGCTGAGAGATAAACACATATCAAGGGCAACGAAAATTAAAATCTATAAGACATTGATAAGACCGGTCGTAACATATGCGTCGGAAGTTGCGTGCTTTTCAAAAAAACAAGAGGAAGAGTTAAGAATTTTCGAACGTAAAGTATTGAGAACTGTGTTGGGCACAAAACAAATTGGTGAGGATGTCCTATCACCTGTCATTACGAACTGTCTTGTAACCTTCCTAATGGAAAGATGAAGGTTTATATAGGCCCCTCCTGCAAAAAAATTCTGAGAATGTATTATCAAAATTTTGAGTAAATCGATTTTGAAGTTAGCTAATTTTCATGTGGATTAACGAGATTCTATGGCGCGTCAGACATTATTTTTTGTTTTTAGGCGATTTTTAGGGGGTTTCAGATCTCGGTTGCCTTTATCCCGGTGTTCTTGATCGGTGGCGCTTTCTCATATGTTTAGCTCCGCCGCGTAGCGGCTCTGAGCACGAAAAACCGCCCGGAGATGCGGAGCATCGGAGGGTAGGTTTTTTGATGCTCATAATTCTGGCCAAGCCAGTTTTTTATGTTTATTTAGAGACCTACATGTTTAACGCACGGTAGTCGACTCGCAAGTGCTGTCCGGCCGGTGCGAACTTGGGTTATATTTATAACCTCGGTGGGCGTGGTTTAGAGCACGGGCGACTGATTCACATAGACCCCGGTCGGCAGCGTAATCGATGCAAATTTCCCGTACTTTTCAAATCGATTTTTCTCGAAATTTTGTATATACATTCTCGGGCGAAATTTTTACAGGACACTCTAATAAGGTTCCTTTTGCTATAAAAAAATTTTGGGGCGATTTGGGGTGACAGGTGATAGGTAATTATCCCCGAAAATAATTAAATCGGGCAGAATAAGATGGCTAGGACACGTTATGAGAAGAGAAGAGAACGCTGTAGTAAAACAGATAATGCAATGGAGACCCATGGAGAATAGAGGAAGAGGAAGACCCAAAATAAGATGGTGGGACCAGGTGACAGACGATCTGAAGACGATGGAGGTAGGAAACTGGAAAGAAACAGCCAAAGACAGGAATAAATGGAGAAGAATTGTGATGGAAACGAAAACAGATAAAAGACTTTGAAAATGAAATGTAGATAAAGATCCACCCCAACAAACGGATATGTAAAGTTTCAATGTAGAAACAGCAAAATTCCGCCTAGGAATGTAAAAGCTATTAATAATAATATTTTGGACGTAGGATGCATTGGAAACGTCCAATTCATGACTTAATGATTTTCTACATCAAAATATGACAACTACATAATTTGAACAAAAAACGCTAAAAAAATGAGGTAATTTGTAAAGTTGTATCTTGAAAACTATAGGGGCTAAATGAATTATTTTTTTTAGATTTTGTTCACAATTTTATGAAGTTTAATTTTGTTAGGGCCTATTTTGGACGTAGGATGCATTGGAAACGTCCAATTCATGACTTTACGATTTTCTACATCAAAATATGAAAAATACATAATTTGAACAAAAAACGCTAAAAAAAGTGGTAATTTGTCAAGTTGTATCTCGAAAACTATAGGGGCTAAATGAGTTTAATTTAGTTTAATTTTGTTAGGGTCTATTTTGGACGTAGGATGCATATGTTTTAAAACCTGTACGTATTAATCGATTTTTTAAAAAAATTCTATTCTTACCACATTTTTATTTTTACATTTTTTACAATTTTAAGGATCACAACTGGTAGGTTCGTTTCGGCACATTATAGAAATTCTTCTACCTTTGTGGACCTTTTCGTTATTAAAATAACTGGCTTCATTGCTTAATATTTCGTGTGTATAATCATACCGTGCCGAATCTTTCATCACATACAACGATCTTCGCCGGAGGAAAACGTAAAATTGTATAGTTTTATCTTTATCGTGAATTAAACGCATGACGCTATTTGACAACAAGCTGATCCCGGCGATCGTATTACCACAAAACTAAAATTTCGACATAACAATAAAAATTCAGACAAAGCTACAAACAACTTACTCGTACTGCATCAATATGAGGCTTTATATAACCTTTTTCTTGTAAATCCAAAATGTGGACATGTTTCAATTGTGCCGTATTAGATGAAAAAGCCAAATTACGTATCTTGTCAATAATTTTTGTGTTGGTTTCATTCCACTTTAACCGTTCGGTTTCCCGGAAACCATGAATAGCCTACGAATATTATTCCATTATAAACTATGAAAGGGACGCATAACTTTGCTATTACATCATCCCAATGGTTAAATTCATACCGCATTCTTTTCAAGTAAGGCTCGATTTCTTTTAAAATGTTGTCTTCTTCTTGTTCACTTAAAAAGCTATCGTGGACGGTCATATCGCGCACCACGTCGTTTATAAAAAGTCTACGTTTTTCAGAATCTTCACTAAAGTCATCCGACAGTTGTAAATACGACGGTAACTTTTCGGCTAAAAAGATAAAATATGATCGCAAAATCGGAAAGGAATTAAGTTGTTACCATTTTCTGCAGGATTTGTTTGAATTTGTCGCCTATTGATGTCCTTTAAAAGTCTCCCCGCAGATCGGCGAAGTATCGAAATCATTTTGACGTTTACTTGTCAAATTTGTAGGTTAAACCTTTTCATAACCTCATTTTTTACCGTTTTTTATTTTTGTTGTGACGTTTAAAACCGAGGTACTTGATAAGTTTATCACAGGAAGTTGCAAATTTTATATTTTAAAGTAACAAGTTGGAATTTTTATAAATGTCCAACATGTCGAAGGTTGTGCATAATGTGAACAGTGCGTTTCAAAAAATTACGTTTGGTATGGGGTGTTTTTGGGCCAACGATGCTCTTTTTGGGGGCACACCCGGTGTTCTGCGAACACGGGTCGGATACTCGGGAGGTACTACGTTGAACCCTACTTATCATAACTTGGGCGATCATACCGAAGTAATCGAAGTGGACTATGATCCAGAGAAAGTGACCTTCAAAGCTTTGCTAGATCAATTTTGGCAACATCATGAATATGGAATAACGACAAAAATTAAGGTACAATATGCGTCGCGAATTTTTTATCATAATGATGAGCAAAAACAACTTTCCGAAGAAGCGTTAAAAGTCGAATCTGCCAAATATCCTGCAGGGAATCTCCAAACTAAAATTTATCCTGTGGGTCCGTTTTATCCGGCAGAAGATTACCATCAAAAGTATCGATTGCAAAGATTTAAGTGGATTTGTGAAGCGCTAAATTTAACACCTGAACTGCTGCAAACGTCTCATGTTGCGGCCCGACTCAATGGTTATGTTTCTGGGATCGGAAGGCGTGAAGACGTTCTGAAAATGACTGAATTGGGAATTCCAGAGAAAGTGGCCACGTTTGTACAGAAGCAATTCGATGAAAACAAGGGTGGTAATTTATACTGTTAATATTTTCAAAATTTTGTTACCGGTTATTCTTTCTTTATGGTGGATATAACAGGTTTTTGATTTTTACAAATTTTATAATAACCAATTTTGTTATAAATAATCAATTTTATTATATACAATCTGTTATGAATTAAAAAACGAATTTTATTTTATTGGGGTAATTTATTAGGGCGAAGTCTCATTGCACCATTTACTACGACTAAATAAAATTTTAACTAATGGAAATTACTGATTTGTGGGTCTTTGAACTCGGTTTGAACTAAATAAATTAAATTAAATTATAAATAAAAATTCGTCTTTTTCTCCAAAGTACTTTTAGTCCAGGCAAGGAAGGTTTTTAGTTTGAAAAAATTCCGGGCAAGCTGAATTTTGGCAGAGATGTACATTGGAGTGTTCTAATGAACCCCATAAAATCCCACGCCGGCGTCCCCCACAATTGGGGGTTTTAGCTCCCCCAACGCGATTTTTTGCCGATAACTCGCTTATTTATGCTTGTATGAAAAATTACGATCAGACCATAATTGAAGAGCATAAAATTCTCTATAATATAGTTTTTTTTCATATTTTTCCATGGCACACTAATACTTAAATTATTGACCGAAAACACGACCCAATCTTAAAATGGCACAATATTGATTCGTTGCAGGGAGAGAAATGTTTTCGGGCACGGTAAATGCTTTTAATAATAAATTAATTGAAATTGTGGCCAAGGTTGGAAAATGAAGAGAAAAATTGATTTTTTCAAAATTTGCCCAAGTTATAGTGATTCTATGACAGGTGACCACATGACAAGTGAACGCACGACAAGTGAACGCACGACATCCGAACACATGACAACTGAACACACGTGTAGCCGGCCCAAACCGTCCTTAAGACATTTAGTCGGTTACAGAATTATTACGCTGGTTATCACCTGAAATTTTACATTTTATTAGGATTGTGTAAGACTAATTTTCTAGCTTACCTTACTTTTGTCCTGCCCTGTACATAAAAATTCTTTTTGAATGTTCAAATTTGAATAATTTGCAAGGCCAATTTGATACCAGGAGATAACAAGAAGAACCAGATAGAGATTGAAAGCAAGTGAACGTGTTGTTGGCTGAATTAAGTAAAAATTCAGGTGAAAAGCAGATTGGTTACAGCGTTTTTTTTGTGTAATTAGTAATTACCAAAGTCAGGTGTTCCTGGATCATAACGGGTAACAATCTCACGATCCTGTTAATTGGCTTTTGTATAAGCAATTCTTGGATCGATCGCAGCAGCGGATAAAGCTTTTTACAGCCTGAAAATTTTTGCAAATTTTGGTTAATGGTAGTTTTCTGCTTATCAACATTGATCACGACTTACCGTTATATATTTATGATAATCAATTGGTGGCGAACATCTGCCACTCCGTTCAATTAACAACTGGACACTATTTGGGTATTTATCTACGACAATTATATCAGCTTCCGAACGTGATAATTTGACATAACATCATTCGTCAAGGCATTCCAGGGGCGCATCACAAGAGGCGAATCAAGGGTTCACGGCCAAGATACAAATTGGGTGAGCGTTTTGTTATAATTTTTTGAAAAGTGAGGTACACTTTGAAATTGTTTTGTGCTGTGCGTATTGCGCCGATTAAACGCTATTTGACAAGAACGAAGATCATCATAACTGATTTTGTTTTGCTATAAATATTGAAAAGGGAATTTATCCCCTTGTTAATTTTTTTTGACTATTTAATTTGCGCTTATCAGATCTGAATAGGTAGTAAAATTACAGTATTTTTGATATCAATAAATTATTTATAATAATTGTATTGATTTGTTTTTACACATTTTTGGTAATTGTGTGCATAGCTGTGTGTGGCATTATAGCCGATTACTTTGTTTTGGTCCACTGTTGGGACACAAACCTAAGCTCAACACTTAGCATAATTAAACTTTTATCGGCACTGGAATTGTTTTATTTCACAAGCTTTTGCCCTTTCAATATAATATCATACTTTAGCGACATAAGGGCGTGGCGCCTTTTGTTTGAGTTTAGTTCGAGGGTGCCGGTATTCATTCCGGGCACGCCTGACCCCCCCTATCTGCTTTCCGCAGAGCTAGGCCGTAAAGCGTCGCTAGCCAGTTCCCGAGGTACAGGTAAGATCAAAGTTTTTATTAAGTTAAGTTTTGTGACTGGTGCTCAGGTAGAGCAGGCAGGCCGCACACGGACAACTGAACACACGGACAACTGAACACAATCTTAATTTTTAAATTTAAATATTTGTTATTTATTTTTATAATCATGAAATAGTAACTTTGAGGTTTACGATTTTATAATTATTATAAATACTGGCCAAATCCTAATCCGAAACTACAAAACTGAACCCACGGACAACTGAACACAATCGTAATGGATCTAGCTTTTCGGGGTAATAATTATTATTTTTGAGTCCATTCTCACTTTTTCCGTTCAACTTGGAAAAAAGTTCGAGGGAGCGGTAGATCCACCTCTTTGCGGCAGATTTAACTTTACACGGAGATTCCTTTTTTTTTAATTACTTTTCTAAAGAAATATCAAAAACTAACACTAACCTAACGGCAGATCCACCTCTTCGCGGCAGATCCACCTCTTTGCGGCAGATCCACCTCTTTGCGGCAGATCCACCTCTTTGCGGCAGATCCACCTCTTTGCGGCAGATTTAACTTTACGCGGAGATTTATTTGTTTTTAATTTGTTTTCTAAAGAAATATCAAAAACTAACACTAACCTAACGGCAGATCCACCTCTTCGCGGCAGATCCACCTCTTTGCGGCAGATTTAAATTTTCACGGAGAATTAAATTGTTTTTAATTAGTTTTCTAAAGAAATACAAAAACTAACACTAACCTAACGGCAGATCCTCCTCTTCGCGGCAGATCCACCTCTTTTCACGTACCGCTTAAATTCGCCAAATAAAACGGAAAGTGTTCAATAAAATTTTTCGAAAAACCAACTCGTTTCGCTTAAAATTGCGCACAAATAATTATATGCAAATATGGTTCCGATTTCAAATCGAAATTTTTCAAAATTTGCGTTTTTGCAATTTGCCACCTTAATTGACGCCGCACGAAAAAAAGTATACATTTCGAAAAATTCGCGCTCGAGAAATGCCACCCAATACCGTTTTTAAAATTAAAAATTGTTTCATAGTCGTCGCGCCACAACGACTTTAAGGTCGAAATTTAGAAAATTTTTCAAACGGCCATAGCGTCCGTATTTACGAAGGGATTTTTAATTTTCCACCGGCATCGGAAGTAGACCCCGGGCCTAAACAATTTTACTTCTATAGCTTTTTTTCGTATCTCGCACCGCAAAGCTATAAAATGAAAAACAAAATTTTCAAATTTTTTTGAAATTTCAAAGTGTTTACCCCTTTGAAACTAAATTGCAAAATTTTTTTTCGAAAATCGAAATTTTAACGACGAAATCTCATTTGCCGAGTAATTTTAAGAATTTTTGTCGAAGAAAATTTAGTAATATTATTCTTCCGCGGCCCAAAAAAAAATGACCTCAAAGCTGAAATTTTTTGAAAAAATCTGAAATTCGCACTTCTTTGTTGTGAAATCGATGGCGAAAATGAACGAAAGTAGAATGATCTCGTTGCAAAATTGTCGAGGAACAATGCAAAGTCGGTTTCGAACCTAATTAGCTAAAATGGACCATCTTTGTGGGGCGTTGAGTAGACATCAAAGTAAAAGTTTTTCTTTGAATATTTCGACGACTGAATTTTTTTTTCAAAATATGAATATTTAACTTCGGATTAGGATTTGGCCAGTATTTATAAAATAATAATTATAAAATCTTAAACCTCAAAGTTACTATGTCATGATTATAAAAATAAATAACAAATATTTAAATTTAAAAATTAAGATTGTGTTCAGTTGTCCGTGTGTTCAGTTGTCCGTGTGTTCAGTTGTCCGTGTGTTCAGTTGTCCGTGTGTTCAGTTGTCCGTGGGTTCAGTTGTCATGTGTTCGGATGTCATGCGTTCACTTGTCGTGCGTTCACTTGTCATGTGGTCACCTGTCCGGTCACCAGTTAGATTTATCTTCCAAAGTAACGAAACCGAAATTTTGGTTTGAGCTTACAGAAGGTCCGGGCAAGCTGAAATTTGGCAAAGATGTATATTGAAGTATTCTAATAAACCCCCAAAATGTGTCATAAAAATCCCAACCCGGCGTTGCCTCAAATAAGGATTTTAGCCTCCTAAGTGCGGTGTTTCGCCTATAGCTCATGTATTTTTACTTCTACGAAAAATTACCATTACCATTAGGAACATAACATTCTCTATAACTTGTGGCGCTGCAGTAGGTAGTACTACAATACATACTGTAATAGGTAAATTTTATGTTCTTTAACTTTGTTTAATGGTAATTTTTCGTAAAAGTAAAAATACGTGAGCTATAGGCGAAAATCCGCACGTAGGGGGCTAAAATCCTCATTTGGGGGAACGCCGGCTTGGGATTTTTATCAGACATTTTGGGGGTTTATTAGAATACTTCAATATATACATTTTTGCCAAATTTCAGCGTGCCCGGATCTTCTGTAAGCTCAAACCAAAATTTCGGTTTCGTTACTTGGAAGATACTATAACTTGGGCAAATTTTGAAAAAATCAATTTTTCTCTTCATTTTCCAACCTTGGCCACAATTTCAATTAATTTATTATTAAAAGCATTTCCCGTGCCCGAAAACATTTCTCTGCCTGAAACAAATTAATATTGTGCCATTTTAAGGGTGGGTCGTGTTTTCGGTCAATAATTTAAGTATTAGTGTGCCATGGAAAAATATGAAAAAAACTATTTGATAGAGAATTTTATGCTCTTCAATTATGGTCTGATCATAATTTTTAATACAGGCATAAATAAGCGAGTTATTGGCAAGAAATCGCGTTGGGGGAGCTAAAACCTCCAATTTTGGGGGACGCCGGCGTGGGATTTTATGGGACTTTTGGGGGGTTGATTAGTACACTCCAATGTACATCTCTGCCAAAATTCAGCTTGCCTGGATTTTTTGCAAGTTTGAGCCGAATTTTCGGCTTCGTTACCTGGACTATTTTTAGTTAAATTTTTTTAAATTTATTACATAACTCCAAAATATTGGGAAAATAATAGTACATTATGCACCAAGGGAGCAAAGTGACACTTTTTTGGCTCGAGGGTAAAGGATTGTTTACACGAGGCGCCAGCCGAGTGAAACAAATACCCATGGACCAAAAGTCACTTTACTCCCGTCGTGCATATACTGTGTTTTGCAATTCCGGGAGGTAAAGTAGGAACTTTGCCAATTTAGAAACTTAAAGCAGAAATTTAACGCATTTTTTAATAATGCACGTGCTCGATGGTACCACAAAATAGCACTAGTAATATTACGAACCACTACCAAAAAGTACTAGGAAATAGCAGTTGGCACCCCTGATTCTACCAATGGTTCATTTCAGTTCATTTACATTTGTGCCTTGGAAACAGCAAGACGTACCATGAGCGAGAACCTAGAAATTGCCGAAAAAATCGCGCGTCCTAACATCTGACCACGTGGCTACATTTTTAAAAACGGCATCTCGTGAGAATTATTTGGTAGCCAAAGTAAGTACTTTTCATTTATTTATTGACTCATCAATTTATTTCATTGTTTGAAATAAATTTGAGCGTGGCAGATGTGAAAGAATTTGATTCTTCCACGCTAATATGCACGATTCAAAAATCTAAAACACCGGCGTGGGGCACACTTTCGTCATTACGAACGGCGAAGAAACCCCCAGCGATCACGTGGCAATCTAGTGACTTTTTTATTGCCCTAGAGCAAAAAAAAAGTTTTTTTCTCCCGCTCCCCCCCCTAATTTTTAACTTTACTCCCCCAGGGTAAAAATGTGCCCCTTTACACCCGCAAATCGGGGTAAAAAGTGAGTACTTTACCCCCGGAATGTCAAAAAATGATTTTGCACATGAATTAGGTAAAAATTTATATGACAGTAGTAGATGGTACAGTGAGAATCTGGCCTTCTTAATTTTAGGGAGTGATTCATGCACGGTCTGATCGCTCAATAATTTTGCATTCGAGAATGGTCTGACCCTTGCAAGCGCAGTTCTGTCTGCTTTGTACAATAAGTTCAATTGCTCAGCGTAGAAAAAAACTTGGAAGCACTCTAAACTTTAACATCCTTGAGGGCATAGCAGCAACAGCTTCGGTGTTAAAAATAAGTTATAAATTCAATGCATTAACTTAATATATTTTCTAATAATAATTACAATATTAATTTATTTAATTTTGAGGGCCTTTTTACTTTCCCGATTAGTCCAGGAAATGAACATTTTTAGTTTGCAAAACATCTGAGCAAGCTGCAATTTGGCAAAAATGTACATTGGAGTGTTCTAAAGAACCCCCCAAAGTCCCCTAAAATCCCACCCCGGCGTCTCCTGTAATCGGGGGTTTAGCTCTCCCAACGCGGTTTTTCGCCTGTAGCTTGCGTATTTTCACTTTTACAAAAAATTACCATTACACGAAATTAAAAAGCATAAAATTCTCTACCAAATATAATTTTTTCAAATTTTGCTATGATAAGAAAAGATCTCGAAAGGCAACATGCGTATAAAAATAAATTAAAACTGTAACAAAGGTTTTGATATTTCATCTTCATCCCAACAATGAATTCTCTTGTCAAAATACACAACGATTTGGTGATGCCTCTGTCGCGAACCTTTGATTTTGTTCCCGAAAATATGTTTACTAAAGAAGGATGATAAAAATTTGGAAAATTATTTGGTATACTAACTGGCCCCTTTTCCGTAATGTTTATTCTCCGAAACTGAAATGAGAGAGTCCCCCAAAGCGGTATTGTTCACAATTTTTTCTTGCCTGGTTGTACCCCAAAATCATGCTATACCTTATATTATGTCATCGATGGCGAATTTCTGCTTCCAAATCAAAATTTTGAGCAAGTATGTGATGCATGTATCAAATGCATGAAAAACTTTGGTCCAAACTCGGAAGTGACGACTTGGGGGGGGGGGCGAATTTTTAAAATTTCTTGGGACGTCATATCGACTTCCCAAAAACGAAGAATTATAAAATTGTGTTTTTTTCGTCAAGACTTGGTCCAAACGGGATGACATTTTTCAAAACTTGGAAATTTTACCATCGAAATTTGTAAAGCATCAAATTGAATAAGAATATTATTATTATTAATAATAAGGCAAATATTAAATTAGTGAAATATTTAATGGGGAAAATCTAAAAACGTTTTCTAAAAATGTTGGGAAATTTTTGCGAAAAAGACTTCGTTTGCGGCGAAAATCCACATTTTCGGTGGAATAAAACAAAAATTTTTGTCCGGGGAAAAAGATCACACATTATCTTAAAACTTCAAAGAATACTTTTTATTCTTTAAATTCTTTAAAAACTTTTTATTTGGGATTTCCGGTTCGACTCCGGGTATAGTCTAAAAATTTCTTGACTGTCTTCCGTGCTTTCGGAGGGCATGTAAAGCCGTCGGATCCCCTGTGTTAATGATTTGCCATCATAACAATAAAAAACAGGGTGCAGGCACATCGAAAGACAAACCTAGCAAACTACCTGAGATGTAAAAACAAAAATGTTCATAAAAGTAATTGCAAAAATTAGTAATTAACAGGTCCTGGACCTATATTAAGAGAGAGACTTCTTAATAAAACTAGAAGAAGAAGACATCCTCTTTGATCAAACCTAAAATAATGGGGGGGGGGGGCAAGAAGACCCAAAACCCTATACTTATATTGAAGCTTTATGAACCAAAAGATTGCATTCAGAATGGATTCATAAAGTAGGGCAAGTAAATTTTACAATATTTGGTAATAATAATATTGCTTTTTGTTCGAGACTAAATGGGAACTACAAGTCCAGAATCAGAATATCATCATTAGGCCCATTTGATACTAGTAGGTAACTTTTTTAGGAAGAATTTAATAATTACAATTTTTTGAATTTTTAAAATTAAAATTACCTGTTATTTCCTGTATCAGGAAGTGAATGGGAAAACCCGGCCTGTTTAATAATATTCCGATTATTTCTGTAATTTATTTTAGATAAAATTATTTATAGTAAGTTTTTATCTACCCACTTCCGTAAAATTATTATCAACTTCTTTAATTCTGGAAATTCGGGAATAATTTCATAACGGAAATTTTAAAGGTAAAAGTGGGTTTATTCATAACGCCATTTTGGCATTGAATCCTTCAATTATTCAGCCCAAGCTGTAACATTAATAAGTCGGTGATTTTACGGATGTAGTCGCCCAGGGTTTCTAGTTTGGCATCCCCGTAAAGTTGACGGTTTGTCAAAATCTTGCGTATGCAGTTGTTCTGAATGACCTTGATCCGGTTCATCTGGGAGGAATTTACTTTTTACGCCAATATTTAAAACAATGATCTAACGACGGACATAAAATCCCGAGCCTTCAGCACCGCAACCCACACAACTCGTATTGTTTAAAGTTTACACTTAAAAATGTGCTGAGAAAACGTGACAACCTCGCAAAATCAAAGAAATATTTTACCGCTGAATAAGAAAATTATATTACGATACGAGAGCGTCTGGCTAAGTGTGTGAACTGCATAGTTGCAAAATTAACAGGTGGTTAAATCCTCATGGCCTGTTACTTAGTAACAACGTGATGGGAAATGCAAGCTTGTGGAAATGCATGAAAAAGCTGGGAGGCGTACATTGCTGGTTGGGGAGTACAGAGGTGTTAAATAGGCTAACAGGTAACGCGACAGTTAGTTAACCCGTGGCTTCCGGTGGTCTAGGGTAGTGTCATCCGCGACGTGAGTGCACATCAATTTCAAGGGTCCAAATCCAATCAAGGGAAACTCAGAATGCCAAACCGACATTCAGCAATGTACAAATCCCAAGCTGTCCTAATGATACTTTTAATAAGGTTGGTGTAAACATTGTACAAAATTATTTATATTCCATTATGCTTTTATGTCTAATATACTACCTAACATTAAAAATGACTTATTAATTATTACGCCGCTCAACCCAAAAATCAACATAACTGACTACATCCCCTTAGCACGCGTTAATCATATCCCTTAACGCGATAGTAGCTCATGGATTCCCACGAGTTTCTTCGTATATAAAACAATTAACGTTTACCATACTTTATATTTCTTGAAACAACAGAAAAACTATTTAATTTCATTCTTAATCCAATCCAAATATTTTGCGGTGTCTGTAAAAACGACGAAATGCGAAGTGTCACATTTAGCTTTATCGCGTACAGCTGCACTGATCGACACCAATCCTCTCAACTGCAAAACTGGGTTCTCCGGACTCGAATTTGATTTGGGAAAAACCAATCCACCTCCGGAATCACCGTTACACACCGACGTACCTATTTTAAAAAAACTGTTTAGTTTGTCTAATTTAATGAACCTGCCTTACCATTTCTGAATCCAGCGCAAAAAGTGTTCGGCGAGGTAAAACGGGAATAAAAGTCCGGATACGAAAAAATACAGGTTTCCTGCGAAACAACTGGCATCTCAGCTTGCCTTAATTCTTCGCTCACCTTTCCAGTTTCATCAAATCCCCAACCGGCAACCTTACCTGTAGATTTCATGTCTTAATAAATTTTTGGAACAAATACATAATGTAGAAACAAACCGTGTTTCTGCACAATCATGCTCAAATCGGTCGATTCCTGCCATAAACATATGGGCCGAACATAATCAGTAAACTCCACCGGAACTGATACTTTTATTAAAGCAATATCATTGGCGTAGTTATGCGCACTATATTTTGGATGAATTATAATTTCCGAAATTTGCCTATCTTGAATCCCTTCATTCGTAAAACTCTTCAGGTAATGTTTTCCTAAAGCAACAAAAAAACATTTGATGGTTACATTCGTTTATGGAACCTACCCAAATAGACTGTAACTCTGTCGGTGTTCAGGGGTGTCGTGGAACGGGTTCTCGTGACGCAATGAGCTACCGTAATTATAAAATCTGTCGTTAGTAACGACGCTCCGCAAATGTACGTAAGATTAGTTCCTCGTACGTGATACAAAGCAACATGCCAGGGGAATTCACCCTCGCCGGTTGCGTCGCCGTACGTTATCAACGGTTTCGGGCGATTCTGTAAATAGTATATTACTACACGAGGGCGGTAGAATTATTTATTTCAGCTTACCACAACTGTTCCGCAAATGTCGTAAATACCCGAATCTCCATCATTATTTTTTGGCGGAGAATTAAGTAAGTGATGAAAATCGCCCATGAAAAAATCTTCATCTGGATCTGCAGACCGGCTGGAGCTGCATTAAGAAAAAATTAGGTTGCGTTTACTTAAAAAAAAATATTTTTTTACATTGTTTCCTCAACCTCAGGTAGTTTTAGTCTTGGCTCCACTTGACTGATGGTTTTAACTTCTAAAGACATGGTCGTTGTTTCTCGGACTCCCCCTTCAGGGCACACCAGTTTTGTGTTAAAGTAGAACGATACCAATTTAGGTGGCGATTCTGAGGGGTCGTACTTGATGAAAAATTGAATCGTTTTTGGCATGTTGGCTTTTAGCCGATCTTTTATGTTTGCTATGAGGTATTCCTTGTTGTCTTTTGTATGGACATCGCCATACCAATTCTGAAAATGTTCCAGTTATTCATTTTGAACTCGATTTAATTAAGTCATACGTACACTTAATTGTAGAGACGGTCTGTCTAATAATATTCTCACCCAAACTCCGGTTGTGTCTGATTCGCTAATCAGAGTTATATTTCCATACCAAGTATTAACTTCGTTACGAGGTTCGTATACGAAAAAGCGAGGACATGGCGATTGGAAATCATTCAGCGCAGTTACAAATGAAATAAGAGAAAATGAAAATAAAAGTGTTGAAGAAGTTCCATACATATTGGAAGTGTTGTGTTTAAAGCGTTGAATTTTATTTGGTTCCGATTCTTCCAACTTCGGTTTTAACCTAAAATTTAAATATATTATCTATATATATAAAAATGGATGTATGTGTGTATGTATGTATGTTCCCTATAGACTCCTAAACCGTTTGACCGATCGGAACCAAATTTGGCACAGTTATTATGTAGGTTCCTGCGCATGTTTTTGAATTGAAATAGTGCAAAATTTCGCAAAGGAAAGTTGATTTTGAGTAGCCTGCCTTCCTTTAAGGAATCTCGATAATCCATTCATGCGCGTCCCTATGGGACGCGCATGAATGGATTATCGAGATTCCTTAAAGGAAGGCAGGCTACTCAAAATCAACTTCAAAAACAATAATGAATGCTGTCAAGCTGTCAACCGATCGACAATGCAAATACGCGTGCACGTGCTTTACGTTTCTATTTGACCAATCTTAACCAAATTTGGTTAAGTTACGATATTTACAACGCTACGAAAAACATAGGCTACTTTAGAACCTTTTAGTGAGGCCGAAGGCCGAACAACCACATCCGACACGGTCTAGATGGCTAAAGGCGGCCGGTAGGCCGACTGTGCCAGCTAGTTATGTATATTTTTACCAATACAATACAAATGCCGGCAAGGAAATAAAAATTGTAACGCCATTTCAAGTTTAGTTAATTTAATAATACAAATTTTAAAATAATTTTAATTTAATTTCCGGTATGCATTTTTATATAAATGAAGTGCATGTGTTTATGTTGCCTGCAGTTCGTGTCTTATTATTATTGCGTCAGACGCCACGTTGCAGTTTAGCCTGCCGTGAGAACGCGTTGTTTATTGACTCTAAATGCATTTTAGCCTTATAGGGGTTAAGAACATTGCTCTCCTATCTCGGACTGCTCTTTTCTCTTTTCTTTTTAAATTCTCTTTGAATTTTGTGCCCTCCCATTGAAAAAAGTCCCGATCCTCCACTGCAAATGAAGGTAGCTGCAGAGACGGGGGGGGGGGGTCTGAGTAAAATAGTAAAACATGTTTTATGGTACTGCTTTACTTTCCTGCTGTGGAAAGTAAAAACCCTATACACCGTCCTCAGACCCTCCCCCCTCCCCCGGTTAAAATAACAGTATAAAGTAAAGCCTTTTTGGAATTAAATTATTTTCCTGATTAATTAAATTATTCACAAAAAAAGTAAATAAGCAATTTTATCTGCAAGCAAGTCCGAAGGCCGATCCGTATTCACATAAACCATTGAAAGGACAAAGATCGAAAAGTAAAAACGGAGCCCAAAAAGGTCTACAACCAATCGGCCGATTTTCAAGTGGCTAGATAAAGAATACACATAGTGTTAAGGTGGATATAGGGGTTAAGCAAAATTTTTATATCAAGTCTTTCCTGCCAAAAACTGGTTGATCTGTTTTTCTACAACGTACATATTAATTTTTTTAGACGCCAGAAATGAACATACAAAAATTAAATAATAGAAATTTCAAAAAAGAGGTGAATGAAAAAAACTGGTTCTGATTTATTTAGAACTGGTGATGAAAACAACTTATGAATAATCGCAGTTTGTTTTTTTACATTAGACGGTTTTTTTTCTACTTGGAGTATATGAAAAAAGACTAAATCTCACTATACCTAATTATTGTAATAAAAACGCAATTGTTTTTATTGCCATTTTTGAAAATAAATTGATGAAAAGTTATGCTACTTACAGAAATCCTTATTTACACCAAAAATTCCACATTTGCTGGACAAACAAGTTTTATCACACTGGATACTGTTCGTTTTCTCAATAAATATCACTTATGAGTTCACAAAACTCTGTAAAATCAAAACGATGCCGAAATCTCCCCAAAACCACCTGGTAAGGAAGACGGGTTGAAGTACTTTGGAGAAGTTACCTACCTAAGAGCCGGTTGATATAACCTGTTTTCTTCTTTATTATTAATCGGATCGAAATATTGCAAAAAAAGTTCAAGGAAAATTTCTCTGAGGTCAAGATGTTCAATGTTATTTTCAACTCAAAAAATATCATCGCTTTCTTACATTTCATATTTTCTGTTTTTATTGTATTAGAATCCTGAGGTATTGCTGTGCATACGGGTTCTCCCAGCAGTGGGACTGAAGACATAAAAACTTGGTCAAAATTCTGAAAACTGGCAAATGATCTTGGTTATTTAAAAAAATCATATCTTAAATAGGGGTGGTCTGTAAGGGGTGAAAATAGTAAGTAATTAACAGAAAATTACTAAACTTTATTGTTTCTTCAAAAATTTTCCTACGTCTGAATTATTATTAATAAAAGCCAAAATGCATTTTAGTTTTTTTACGTTTCATTTGCATATTTTGTAGAGAATTTTCCGCTTTTCAATTTTGGAGTATTGATAATTTTTTGTAAAACAAATTAAGCGAGTTATATCCGAAAAACCTCGTTGGAGAACTAAAATTCTCAATAGGGGGAGAACCTGACTGGAGATTTTAGGGGCATTTGAGAGGTTTTTTTTACTTAGCCCAAGAAACAACTGCAACAGAATACTGTCCTACTAAGCAAAAACACCGTATGTGTATTTTTTGACTATTTCGAGTTAGATGCAATATCTTTCCATTGAACTGAAATATCTCAAAATCGTTATTTTGTACATACGGTATTCTTTCTAAGCAGGGCAGAATAATATACATGTTGATGTTATATTATTAGGTGGAATTTTTTTAATTTCCTAAAACTTAAGGGAAGAGTGTCATAACAACTGTCACCCCAAATCACCCCAAAATTTTTTTATAGCAAAAGGAACCTTATTAGAGTGTACTGTAAAAATTTCACTCGAGATGATATACATAAAATTTCGAGAAAAATCAATTTGAAAAGTACGGGAAAGTAGCATCGAGTATGCGGCAGACCCGGGTCGATGTGACATCGGTCGCCCGTGGTCCC
This sequence comes from Podabrus alpinus, assembly GCA_932274525.1. Classification (NCBI taxonomy): domain Eukaryota; kingdom Metazoa; phylum Arthropoda; class Insecta; order Coleoptera; family Cantharidae; genus Podabrus; species Podabrus alpinus. Next base: position 79,249,636 of record OW026454.1, on the reverse strand, counting down.
TTGAAATTGAGTGAAATTTTTTCGCTACGATTTCAATTTTTCTTTGAAATTCGGATAGATGGGGGTGTGATTAGTGGATATTAGTAATAAATATAATCAAAAAAATGGAAAATAACCCGTGTATTGCCGAAAAAGTGAAAAAATTAAAAAAATATTAAATACACATAAACAACTATGGGGAAAACCTAGGCCCTTCGGGGCTACGCCCCGGGGCCGGTTTTGATGGCGCAAATTACTTTTTTGGGTGGATCTGGCATGGCCAGAATTGGGCACATCAAAAAACCTACCCTACGCTCCTCCGGAGCTCCGGGCGGTTTTTCAATCGTGTACGCCGCCCCGCGGCAGAGCTAAACATACGAGAAGGCGCCACCCATCAAGCAAACCGGGAAGAAGGCAATCGGGATTTTAAACCCCCAAAAAATCGCGTAAAATCAAAAAATAATCGATGTTACATGTAGGAGAGACGAGCTGCATCTGCGGTGCAAAATACTCTAAGTGTTAGGGTCATTCATTGCGCACGGACCGACCACAGAATGAGCGACGCGCCCCGAATCTCGTTAATCCTACCACTGAATTACATGAAAATTAGCTAACTTCAAAATCGATTTACTCAAAATTTTGATAATACATTCTCGAAATTTTTTTGTAGTAGGGGCCTATATAAACCTTCATCTTTGCATTAGGAAGGTTCCTAGTTAGTTCGTAGTTTCAGTTGTTATGACACTCTCACCCAATGTTTTGCATCCAAAGAGACAAAAACCTTCATTCCTATCCTACTATCCAGTCCTATCCAAAAACCTACGTCCTATCTAGTAAATATAAGATCGATGGATTTCTTGACCAACATTGTAGTTTCTATTTATGACATAGCACGTATAGCTTCAAAAATCGATATTTAGAAAGAAGTACCATTTTAATCAGTTGTAATCAATATTAAATTGTTGGATTATTTATTTATTTAATAAAAAAGCACAATAAAGATTACGAGAGATATTTATTTAAAATTAATAGATTAATAGATAAATTAATAAAACTTATGGAGTTTATCAATAGGGGCAAGGGGGGAACTTAAAATATAACAACAATTCTTTTTAAATCGACATTAAAATGTATAGGGCAAATCAACAGTATGTGCTAATCTAATGACGGGTATAAAATCCGGAGCCTTCAGCACCGTAACCTACACAAATAGTGTAGTTCTAAGTTTAAACTTAAAAATGCGGCGAAGAAGGTTAGTGATCCATTCTTGCTCCTACAGACGTCCACAAGGTTCGCCTACAAAATTCGCCCACGCGCCCAAAAAAAGAAAAATTATTTAATGTTATTTTCAATCCAATCCAAATATTTTGTAGTGTCAGTAAAAACGACGTAATGTGAGGCGTCGCATTTAAACTTCTCATGAAAAGGACACCAAACCTCTCAACTGCCAAACTGGGTTCTTCAAATTCGAATTGGATTTGAGAAAAACCATTCCACCTCCGGAATCGCCGTTGCACACCGACGTGCCTATTTTAAAGAAACTGTTTAGTTAATCGAATTTAATAAACCCCCACTTACCATTTCTGAATCCAGCGCAAAAAGTGTTTGGTGAAGTAACACGGGGATAAAACTCTGGATACGAAAATAAACAGGTATCCTGTGCAACAACTGGCATCTCAGCTTGCTTTAACTCTTCAGTAACGTTTCCAGTTTCATCAAATCCCCATCCAACAATGGTACCTGTAGATTCCGTGTGTTAATAAATTTTGGCACAAATACGCTACTTAGAAACAAACCGTGCTTATTCGCAATCAATTGAAGTTTATTTATTTAAAAAAAAAACGGATTAGCATTGCCAATCTAAAACTTAATCCTGCATATTGGCAGGACATTCATGTTGTCATAAAAATAAAATATCGTAATTTATCAAAATTAATATTGCTAGTTCAAGTAGGTTTCTGTATGAATTTTCTCCGGGTTTCAAACCGTGTATCGTATTTACTATTGTAACTAACAATTAATCTGCCTGGTTTTTGTTCTTCAAAGTTCTTCGTATATGAAACAAGGCAGGCCCGTAGCCAGGATTTCATTTGGGGGGGGGGCACTTGTAAAGGGGGTTCCCCTTTTTATTACAACTTTTTTTAAGTTTTATTTATTTATATATTAAACTACTTTATTACAAATATTTTGAAAGTAAAATTTTCGGAGGTTCCCCTTCCGGGAATTTTTATTACAAACAAATTTTTTCAATATTTTATTTTTCTTAATTTATTTTTATTTATAACAAACGTTACATAAAAACAGTTATTTGCTCGCTACTTTACTTTATAATTAGAACTCAAGCGTCTTTCTTTCTAATTCGCAAAATTATTATAATATTGGAATCAATACTTATATCCCTATGAATATTCATCAGCGCTAGACCGTTTAGCCTTTCTTCGCCAGTGTAATTTCTTAAATAAGTTTTTATGCGTTTATTAAACTAGAAAAACTTCTCTCGGCAGTTGCTGTAGTCACTGGTAATATTGCAAATATTTTTAATAGGGTTCTGATGTTTGGAAAAAATTCTTCAGAACATTTTGCCAATGTATCTAATGGATTCTTTGGCAAATCTTTCACATCTAACCATTTTTGTTTCCAGAAATCGAATTCTGCTTCAAGAATTGCTGGGTATACCGTCTCTCCACTTAAAAACTTCGTTGATTATGTGGGAAATTCCATAAATAAAGTTTATACTTTATTCATAACAGCTATTATGTTTACCGTTACATGGTTTTGGTATTAAATTAATTTCAGGAAAAAAGGGATAAGCAGGGTCGGCCCATAAGCCGACAAGGTAAATAACAATGAATTACGCCAAATAAATTTGGAAAAAAACTTTTTTCAAAATATACCTATTTTATTTTCGAAATTCAAATGGTTTACTTTCAAAATTTTTGTTTCTTTTGAATATTTCGGGGGGGGGGGGGGGCACGTGCCCGTGCCCCCTCCTGGCTACGGGCCTGAAACAATGTGTACCATGGATTTGTTGATGTAAAAGAAAAATTATTTAATGTTACTTTTAATCCAATCCAAATATTTTGTAGTGTCAGTAAAAACGACGTAATTTGAGGCGTCGCATTTAAACTTCTCATGAAAAGCTGCACTGATGGACACCAAACCTCTCAACTGCCAAACTGGATTCTTCGAATTCGAATTGGATTTGAGAAAAACTATTCCACCTCCGGAATCGCCGTTGCACACCGACGTGCCTATTTTAAAGAAACTGTTTAGTTAATCGAATTTAATAAATCCCCACTTACCATTTCTGAATCCAGCGTAAAAAGTGTTCGGTTGAAACAGATTTCTGTTACCTTCGTTTGAGAACGATATTTTTCTTTTCCTTTTTTTAGGTTTTTTTAACTTTTTATGAACCATGTATGATTTTTATTTAGCGAGTTTTGTTCATCAAAACATCTTTATTTTTTTGTATTATTGTAAATAAATTAAATCCGGTATTTCTGAATCTCAACGCCTATAGGGTATATGACCCATTAATCATTTGTATCGAGCACCAATTTTAGCATAAAAATCAATCGATATTACAGTTTTCTGATTTATAGCTCGAATACGCGCCGACGATCGGTGTACGCCAAGGGACAAGGTTCGCCCTACAGCCTTCATATAGTAAAGACGTGCAATTTTTGCTCTAACAAAAATCAAAGTTTTAATGGTTTTGATCGATTTTATCAAACCAAAGTTTATTAGTTTTACAACCATAAAAATAACGCGTACGAGTGAAGTGTTATCTTTTAGCTTTCACATGATCTGTATGCTCAAAAATCGATTTCCGAATTCGATAATTTTAATTGCCGATACGCCATTTTTGGAAGACAAGATCGATATTATTTCTAAATCCGATTATCAGCCAAACAACGCTACCACGGTATTGCAGTTATCCTTTTATAACGTTTGTTACCACTCCAATACCGGTGGACAACCCGGAGGGTTGCTAACAACCCCAATAAAGGAAAGATTCGATCACCCGCATATCAATCTGCGCAGTTTTGTTCACCGACAAGAAAATCTTAGCCATCTTGGAATTTCAAGAGCGTTCGATTTGGTGACCATCTGTTTTAAAACTTTCCAAAAATCGTGTGCGTTATCAATAAACTTTATTCCGAACACAGTTGAGGAATCAAATATAAATCTGGTGATATTAATATCGAATTTAATTACTTTTTTTAAATAATTTAGAACAATAGCTACATTTTCATGGTTTTAACAATTTTATACATGTGTGTTTTCTTAACTACTTTTAGATTAATCATTTATCGACAGAAGTCCTGTTGACTTTTATGAGGAACGAAGGCATGCCATCGGATCTGACCCAACGAAGTAAAGTAAACATCTTGAACGAACAAACCGTAAGTAGATTAAACAATCACTTACTGTATAAATTGTATAACAACCAACCTACAACGCACGTAGCTAACCATTTTGTAACCTGCTTATTTAATTTTAACCTACCCTCTGTAGGACTAGTAGTTAGTTTTTTCCTGCTTTTGAGTAGAATTAGAGCGTCCTTTTTAACGCTAAGTTGTTACAAAGTAATAAAATTCATAGCCACACCAGAAACGTGCAAAGATTCACCTAGAACACCACTCAGCAACATCATTGCGACATCGATTGATTCGCCGGATTATTTTGTATATATATTTTTGTTCAACTTTTATAATTCATTTATTGTGTGTAACCAAGAAACTGTCTACCTTATTTACGATTAATTATATGTTAATTTTCATTAAACGTGTGTATTCTCAGCAGTCTATTTTATTTTATTTTAAATTATATTTTGTTTCGATAAAGGCAACTAGTTTAGCGAAAGCTTCTATTCGAGGCTGGCGCCCAAGAAAAATAATCATTGAGCAATGAAAAGTTCCTTTTAAGAACCTACGACTACCGGAAGGTAACCCGGGATCTCCGACGCGGGGTAATTCGCAAAAGTTAGCTGCTCCGTACAGCACATCTACGACCACGACAACACGGGGATAAAAGTCTGGATACGAAAATAAACAGGTATCCTGTGCAACAACTGGCATCTCAGCTTGCTTTAACTCTTCAGTAACGTTTCCAGTTTCATCAAATCCCCATCCAACAATGGTACCTGTAGATTCCGTGTGTTAATAAATTTTGGCACAAATACGCTACTTAGAAACAAACCGTGCTTAATCACAATCATGTTCAAATCGAGCGCATCCTGCCACAAACATATCGGCCGAACATAATCGGTAAACTCTACAGGATCTGTCACTTTTAGTAAAGCAATGTCATTGGAGTAGTTGTGCCCACTATATTTTGGATGAACTATGATATCCGATATTTGCCTGTCTTGTATTCCTTCATTCGTAAAACTCCTCAGGTAATATTTTCCTAAAGTGATAAATAAATATTTGGTTACAACTACGCTTCCGAACTTGGAACTTTCCTACCTATCGTAAATCGGGTGTGGTGCTACCACCACTGCACTGAAGCAGAAAGCTTATTGTGCCCCGTTCGCACCCAGACTTTGCAACGCCAGCAACTCAGCAGCGTCAGACGCCTTGTGCTGAGCCGCTTGGTCAGCCTTACGTCACCATAACACTCCCAACAAGCGGTCACGACCCCGGTTTCTCAATGAGTCCCGGTAATGGCACCCGGTTCTTCCAGAGTCCCGCGGGCCGCCACCATCGTGTAGGTCCAGTCTGGTATACGACGAAGGTCCGATAAAGCGTTGCACAGTCGATGAGGGTGGGGGCGAATTTTTTGTAACTCTAACTTGGCCTTCGTCGCCAAATCAGGGGGACCACCGGCTTAACGTGTCCTCCGAAACACGGCCGACCGCAGTTCTTTGTAACCATCGGGTCGGTCACCCATACAAGTGCTTTCTCGAAGAAGTGTTGCTTGCATGCGAATATCAAATAATTCGATTTCGAGCAGCATATCTGATGCGGTCGACTGGAACTTACCTAAATAGACGACGAAGTTTTCTGGACCCACGACTGTCGCGGAACGACTTCTTGTGACGCAACGAGCTACCGTAATTATGAAATATTTCGATAATAATGACGCTCCGCAAATGTAAGTCAAATTGGTTCTTCTTATGTGATACAGGGCAACGTGCCAAGGGAATTCCCCTTCCCTTGTTGTTTCACCATAAGTGATCAGTGGTTTTGGACGTGTCTGTAAAAATAGTAGTCTGCTAATTTTTCATTATAATATTGTCACATATTGAAAATTCAAAAACTAAAAATTCATAATTAATTATTAGAAAACGTGACAACCTCGCAAATTAAAGAAATATTTTACGGAAAGTTCAGGGACAAGCTGAATAAGAAAATTATATTACGATACGAGAGCGTCTGGCTATAAGTGTGTGAATTGCAGAGTTACATAATTAACAGGTGGTTAAACCTTCATGGCCTGTTACTTAGTAACAACGTGATGGGAAATGCAAGCTTCTGGAAATGCATGAAAAAGCTGGGAGGCGTACATTGCTGGTTGGGGAGTACAGAGGTGTTAAATAGGCTAACAGGGAACGCGACAGTTAGTTAACCCGTGGCTACGGTAGTCAAAGGGTAGTGTCATCCGCGACGTGAGTGCACATCAATTTCAAGGGTCGAAATCCAATCAAGGGAACTCAGAATGCCAAACCGACCGCTAGCAATGTACAAATCCCAAGCTGTCCTATTGATACTTTAAGTCTTATGGAGTTTGCGGATGTAATACTACTATGTATAATATAAACAAAGACATTACTAACAATAAGAGTAACGTCCTGACCAATGGTGCTTCATATCTTATCGACTTACACTGTTCCACAGATGTCGTTAATACCCGAATCTTCAATATTTTTTGGAGGAGTATTAAATAAGTGATGAAAATCGCCCATATAAAAGTCATCATCTTCAGAATTTGAAAGACCTAACGACTCACCAGCTGGTCTGCTCCTGCATTAAGCAAAATTAAGTTGAGTTTGTTTTAAAAGTTGATGATTTTCTTTACAATGTTTCCTCAGATTGGGGTGGTTTTGGTTCCGGTTCAACTTTACTGCTGGTTTTAAGTTCGAACGGCATGGTCGACGACGTTTCGTGGATTTCCCCTTCAGGACATACCGTTTCTGCGTTAAGGCGAAACGATGTCAATTTAGGTGGCGGTTGTGAGGGGTCGTACTTGATAAAAAATCGTAGAGTTTGTGGTTTGTGAGCTTTTAGCTGAAGTGGTGGATTTGCTATGAGGAATTCCTTGTTGTCTTCTGTTTGGACATCGCCGAACCAATTCTAAAAATTTTCAAGTTTTCAATTTTCAATCTACGTAGCTGTAAGCTATACGTACGCCTAATTGTAGAACGGGTCTGTCGAAAACTATATTCACCCAAACTCCGTATGCGTCTGAATCACTAAGCAAAGTTAAAATTCCATACCACGTACCATGTTCTCTATGAGCTTCGTATACAAAGAGGCGAGGACATGGCGATTGGAAATCCTTTAGTGCAGTTACAAATGAAATAAAAGAAAATGCAAATAAAAGCGGCGAAGAAGTGCGATACATATTGGGAATGCTGATTGAAACGCCTAATGTTTACTTGAGTTCGATTCTTGCAACTTTGTTTTTAAACTAAAATTTAAATAAATATTATATCAAAATATTACATGGACGTTCTGGTTGAAAGAGAAAAACAACCAAAGCCTAAGCGTAATTAATGGCGAGGCAGTCCTGACACAAGTTTGCCGCAAGTTTTTGACAGCCATTTTATTCATATGCCTTGGCCATATTAGTGGGGCACCCTTTAAAATAGCGGTAAATTCCTTTTCAGTGTAATATTTGACTGATCTATTTTTAGCAGGTAGTCTATAATGGTATTGTGATATAATACAAAGAAAATTTTGTCCCTTATTATTTTTATGAGGGCCATAAAAATTAAAATATCTTAAAATGTACAAAATTGTTTAATTTAAAGAAAGCGACCGTTCAGTTAGTTTCAATTTTTTGGTGTACATTTGTGTTTAAAATATTTAAAATTACTTCTAAGGTATGTAAATAATTTAATACGCCAAAAATAGCGATTTAAGCGAAAGTAAAAGGGCACAAATAATTCTCATATATTCGCAAGGGTTAAATCAAACTCATATTAGTAAAAAAAATGAAATGTTCACGGCATTCGGTTCAAAATGCAATTAAAAGGTACGAAGAACTAAATTCGTTCAAATCAAGAACGAGAAGTGGTACAAAACGATAACAACCCCATCTGAAGACCGAGTGTTGCGGCGCGTGCGTATTCGAAATCGCAAAATGACGTCGAAAGCGCTAGCTAATCAAATGCGTGAAGACGGTGGGCCTTCGAATTTGGCACGAACAGTTAGAAGACGGCTTACAGAACAGGCCTGAGGGGTTGTAAAGCCCGGCGTAAGCCGTGGCTTTCGGAAAAAAAACAAAAAAAGAGACTAGAGTGGGCTCGTGAATACCTATAAATTGAACCGTTGCGGATTGGGAGAAAGTAGTTTGGTCAGATGAATCAAACTTTGAGGTAAGTAAGTTAAAACAACCCCTATTTTATAAATTGGATGATAAAATTTAATTTTAAACTGATTTTACAAAAATTGTGATTGTCATTTGTATTATTATTAATTTTTTTTGTTTGCATAGGTTTTTGGCACCCCTGGGGCTGTGTACGTACGTCGTAGAATAAGGGAAGAATATCGTCCAGATTGCATCGTACCTACGGTATAACACCGTGGAGGGGGGGTCATGATTTGAGCTTGCATGGCAGCAGCAGGGGTAGGGAACATCTTCGTGTGCGACGGTTGTATGAACAATTCTACCTACACTGTAATGTTAGAGACCAATCTGATGGAACCTTACGCTAAAATATTTCGTAACAAAGGCCCCAGGGTATAATATTTCAGCAGGACAATGCTCCTTGCCATACCTCGCGAGCGAGCAGGGTGGTTTGTGTCAAAGGGGGTAAATGGGCCTGCACAGTCACGTGACTTAAATCCAATTGATTATTTATGGTTTATTTTAAAGAAGAATGTAGGACAACACAACTGTAAGTTAAAATCGGAATTGAGGGAAAAATTGCAGAGATGGAATGGTGTAAATTGTTGCCTTGTATCTGCAAATCATTAGTGTACGGTATGCCAAAAAGGGTTGCAGCTGTGATTTAAGCAATTGGAGGACCCACAAAACATTAAAATATAATTTATAATAAATATTTTAATAAACTTTAATCGTTAGTTTCTTTATATTTTCTTGTTTTATTAAAATATTACACTTTTATTAAGGTGCCCCACTATTATGGCCAAGGCTCTAGCAGCTGTCACAAGCATGTAGCAAACTTGTTACAGCAACAGCAACCTGTGAGATTTTTCTTGCCAGGCACCTGCCAGGCGTTTCCCCTACTTATTTTTTCCTTCTTTATATATTTCCCCTCCACCATAAAATAATTGATCTATTTTTCAAAAAAGTACATACTGGTATCAATTTTTCTTTTGGTATACAGGAAATATTCAGCTGGTCGCTTTGCAATGAACAGAAAATATTGAAATATAGTAAAATTTCCGAAAAGCGAAGCTGGATGAAAAAACTACTCTTAATTTTTTACAATTATTAATATTTACTTACTTATTTACATTATTAAACAAGTTTTTTGTAATGAGAAAAACGTAGATGTTTAAACTTAATAAATGATTTGAAAATAAAAAAAGCTACGCGATTTGAATACAATTGATAAAATTAGTTTAAAAAACTGTTACTTGCAAAATGTCTCAATTACCTACATGAAAAATCACACATTTGTGGTACAAATAAGTTTTAGGAAACTGAACACTATTTGTTTTCTCGGTAAATATCACTTACTTATGAATTGACATCATTCAAAAATGTAAACGATGCCGCAATATTTTCAATCACTTCTGACGAGGAAGACGATTTGTTTATTACGGAACAGCACGTATCTCTCTAATAGCGTGTAATTAAAATTGGTAAAATATTACCTGTTTTTTTATATTTTACACGGATTGATATATCGCAAATGTTCAAGGTCAATTTCAACGATTGCCTAAAGGTAAAGTTGATCAATTTAATTCTAAACACCATGTCTTTCTCATCTTTCATATTTTCGGTTTTTCTTAGGTGTTATAGTTAGGTGTTAAGATTACTCGACTTGCGTTCGAACCCTAAAGCCGCGTCCCCATCTGAGCATTTTTACGCGTGCGATTGGTTTACGTGTAAAAATGCTCAGATGAGTACTATTGTGTTAATTAGATGCAGTGGTAAACTCAAAGAGAACTATTGTGGGTAAGATATATATTGATTAAGATTACAAGATACAACTTATGTAGGGTAGGGTGGTCAACAGTGGATCGGTGGTACACAGTGAATCACTCATTTATTAGTTAAACCATTGTATGCATGCGCTTCCGCGAGATGTACGTGGTAGCCAATGTGATCCCTCATTGACTCATTTCACAACTGAGCGGTTCCGTTGATGGTCGGATGTTCACCAGTTACATTTGTGGTTTAAAGCCTCCATTTGTTATTATCAGGTAAGTTGAACTTTTTGTGTAATTTGATCAGATCTTCTATGACAGAGTTCTGGATGTTTTCATTGTTTTAAGAAATAATTAACGCACGTGAGGACACTTGAATAACAGGTTTTACTCAATTTGTTTTGTCAAAACCACGGTTTGAAAATTAAATGGTGGGTTGGTCTAAAGTGGATCAGTACTACATGGTTAACCAAAACATGGTCAACGAACAGGATGTGAGATTCATCCTTCCGAATCCAATAATTAGCGGTACCGCTAGGCGACGGTCTTAATATTATAAGTTCTCAGTTGATCTTTCTCTATTGAAAATGTGCTAATTTTTTTATTTTCCTATATTTTTATCTCGAAAATGTATTTTTTCTGTTTCTCTATAATATATTTTTTTCGACAATATATTGTTTTTCTATATTTTTAGTTTGAGAAATATATTTTAAAATATGTGTGCAATAATCGTGCTGGCTGATCCACTGTTAACCGTAGGCCGATCCAATGTGGACCACCCCTAGTCAACACTGAATCATTATGCACTTAAAATTAAATATTTTTTTCATAGTTTGCTTGTAATACAACTTAGTTTAAATTACCATATTTCGATAAGATTATAGTCCATGTTACACCACCCAAAATTTCAACAAACTTCATCATGTATTATTTTCCAAGATATATAGGTTTGAAAAATTGGTGATCCACTGTCGACCACCCTACCCTACAGAACCCAATTCTCCAAACTAGTTCGGCAAAGACAGCGTTATTTACTGTATTTAAACTTTTTCTATTAAACTTTCCCCCTCCCAGAAATTAATAGATTTATTGTTTAAAAAGTACATAATCATATTAATTACTTCCCTATAAGGAAGTATTGTAATCATGAAAAAATTCGATGTCGATATTTTAACGGAAATATCCGTTTTGAGCATTTCTGAATCCGTTTTGACTACTTTCGCAATGATGTCTGTATATATGTCTGTATGTCTGTGTGGATGGATGTATGTAACGCAAAATGTCTGTAAGTTCTGCATCTCTGGAACGAATTGTTATATAGTAACAAAATTTCATATTTAACACTTTAATCGGTATACAAAGGCACCATTTGATTTTGGAGGAAATCCTTAAACCGGAAGTAGCACTTCACTTGAAGGACGAAATGGTTTTTCTTAAATATCTCAGGAACGAATTGTTATCTAGTAACGAAATTTCATATTTAACACTTTAATCAGTATACTAAAGCACCATGTGATTTTTGCGAAAATCCCTAAACCGGAAGTAGCACTTTACTTGAAGGACGAAATGGTTTTTCTTAAATATATTATGATAAATATTTTATTGATGAATTTTTATTTTTTAATCAAAATTAAAGCAAATAAAATTTTCTATAAATATATTGGAATATATTTTTCTGTATTACAACAAATTTAATAATTTAATTAAATAATAAAATAAAATTCAAATAATATTTCTGCGAATCTTTAGATGAACGATGAAGGAATGATTCCTTATAGGGAAGTCATGTGCTGGCCACATCAGATTTTTTTTCTTTTGTTACAGGAAAATATTCAGTGAGGTCACTTTAATATGAAACGCCGTTTTATTATTTAAATAGAACATTTCAATTTTTGTATAAAATATTTGAGAGTAATTAATTTTATAAAAATAAATTTCTGACAAAAATTGAATTTCACCTCCTTAACGCTACGCCGCACCCCAAAATTTTGTACTTCCTTTTTGAATAGCTTCTGATATTAATAAATAATAACTTCTGATAGGTCGTAGCCTTTAACCTTTTTATGCATACGAAAAAAGAAACTGAATAAAAAAACTGGTTCTGATTTATTACAATTATTAATGTTTTTATTTACAGGAGACGAGTTTTTTGACTGAGGTATTTAATAAAAAAAATAGGAAAACGTAGTAGTTTAATTGTCAGAGTGATGAATAAACCTAACTTAACTAATATTTATATAATTAAGTATTATATAATAAACAAACTTAATGAATGATTGCCCAAACACGAAAAAGAACTTCGCGATTTGAAAAAAATTGATAAAATTATTTAAAAATCTACCATCTACAAATTACAAATTACCTATATGAAAAATCACGCAAATGGCACAAATAAGTTTTAAGAAACTGAACACTATTTATTTTCTTGGTAAATATCACTTATGAATTCACATCGTTCAAAAATTGAAACGGTGCCGAAATTTTCCCACTAACTTCTGATGGAGAAGACAGATCGAAGTATTTTGGAGAAATCGCCTATCAAAATGCTGGTTGTTAATTTAAATTAGATAAAACCAGTTTTTTCTAGATTACACGCGGATCCCACATATTACCAAAAAGTACTCAAGGGCAATTTATAAAATGTCTCCGAGTTCAAGATGTTCCATTTCATTTTGAACTCAAAAGTATGTATTCTATTATGCTGCTCTATCTGGATTCGAACCCTAGAGTATTGGCCCTAAACCAACTGCGTTGCCGCACAGTGGGATTGGAGACCTGAGAACTTGGCCAACTTTATGAACCTTGGCAAATGATCTTGGTTATGGAAAAATTATGTAAAAAAATAACTTTTTAAATAGAGGTGGTCTGTAAGGTCCAAAAAAGTTATTCCAGATAAGGCTACCTAATACTGAGAAAGATATTTAAAATGATCATACATATTGTTGTTTTTTGGGAGTTGAAAAAAATTATTTTTGAGGGAAAAAGGGAAAAATAAATTTTTTGTAGCAGGTATAAATACAGTAAATAACGCTGTCTTTGCCGAACTGGTTTTCAATCTAGTTAGAAGACCCTATATGCAAATTTGAAGACATTAAAAGGTTCTGAAATTTTTCGTAATTACAAAAAAATCTGTGTTACTAATAAATAGCGGCAGGTCCTAGGCTTCTATACAGCTACCTTTCTGGTGAGAAAAGTTGTTGTTGCTAGTTATTTTTGGTCGACATAATATTTATAATGTAACATCAGATAATTCGATAATCTGCACCAATTAAATTTTTCGAGATAACTTCTTATTGGGTATCAACGTCTTAAGGTATCAACGTCTTAACGGATTAAAGGATCAACGGATCAAAGGATCAACGAATCAAAGGATCAACGGATCAACGTATCAACAGATCAACGGATCAACGTATCAACGTATTTAATCTTCTATATATATAAAAGAGCTTGTCTGTTTGTTTGTTCGCTATATGTTCCTACACCCTTTGACCGATCTCAACCAAATTTTGCACAGTTATTCTGTAGGTCCAGGCGCAACTATTCGTGCATAAATGGAGAAGAAATTCCCGCGGGGAGCAAAGTTATTCGCGTTTTTCGATTTTTTATTGATACGCTGTATACTTTACCCTTAGGTTAAGTACCCAGTTACCTGGGTACTTAACCCAGTTAGCCCTGTGATGCCGAAGGCCGAACAACTATGGCCTTCGCGGATCTATTATGGTCCTCCCCCTGTGAGGCCGAAGGCCGAACAACTATGGCCTTCTCGGATCTATTCTGGGTCTAGATGGCTAAGGGCGGCGAATGCCGCCCGTGCCAGCTATTTCCTATATAGGTGAAAAATTATGTAAATAAAATATAACTTATATTTGGTCTGCATTGAAAAAAAAGTTGTTATTTTTGGTCGCCATAATTTTATAATGTAATATCAGATAATCTGCACTAATTAAATTTTTGCGCTTACAATCACAATTTCGAAGGGTCTGATTAGATTTGAATTATGCGGACAGACAGACGGACAGACGCGGAGCCAGATCATAAGGGTTCTTGCTATACTTTGTATAGAAGCCTAACAAGTAGTTTATATAGGGATACCGCTTTGAAAATATCTTTAACTTAGTAAATTTCTTTCGAACATTTGCGTATTTATAAATTGCATTAGCGAATCGAAACAACGGATTAACAGATTAACGCAATACTATATAGACGAAGTATTTACAATATAACAACGTATCAGTTGATCAACGTTATGATTGGCTCTGAAACATGCGGACGGACACGAAGCCAGACCATAAGGCTTCTTTCTATACCTTGTATATAAGCCTAAATAAGGCTTCTTGTTATACTTTGTATGGAAGCCTAAAAGTAGCGTACTGGCTACCCAGTTCTTAGACCTCTATACACACAGAGTATTTCCAACACAATTTGAAACGCTCTGTATGATTTTGAATTATGCGGACAGACAGGCGGCGTGACGGACAGACGGACACGGGGCCAGATCATAAGGCTTCTTGTTATATTTTGTATAGAAGCCTAAAATGGTTGTAAATCACATTTAATAATATAAAAAAAAAGTTCTCTGCAAAGTTCTCTTTTGAGGACTTTTGTTTGAGGGGCAATATATAAACTTTTATTAATAAAAACTACCAGTTATGTATTTGCGATCTTCTTACTTAGCAGGGCAGTAAATGCTCTCATAAATAATTTGTACCGGAAAAATTTGCCAGTCGTGGTGGGTGCAATTCTTACCGTTAGTCCATGGTAAGATATATATTGCCGTGAAAAAAAAAATTTTGATTTGTATAGCGGGGGAAAATAACGGCACTTTTTTCTTTTCCGACTAGCTCAGAAACAAGACTCTTTGTTATGGGCGTAATTTGGGTTCGCTCGAAATTCAAAAACACACTCTACTATTATAAATATTTTGTAAATTATGCCAATGGAAAAAGATGTAAATAGCATATACCTGGAGCCTACTTGTACCTTATAATGCTGTAAAAATTTAGAACAATTCAACCAAATAAAATTTCTCCATCCACAAACTGTTTCTTTATTCGTAAAACAAAAATCTTTGTGAAATAGAATTATTAATAAAATATTTCCACAAATTAAGTGTACATAAAAATAATAAGAAAAACCTAATCTAAACCCCAAATATTATCGCACTTATTCAAATTATCCATTTATCATTTGAACCATAAAAACATGACCAACCATTAATATTGCACTATGTTTTCCAAAATTTTCTAAATAATCGCAGGTAACAATTTTAATCTCACTTTTAATATTTTAAATTACTTCTAAATACTTCCAGAAAATACAATCTTCTAACCAATAAATTATTTCACAGTGGTACTCAAACTTTTCATAATAATCCATAACTACGGGACGAGCCAAAATACTTGCTCGCTTCCCGCTGTTTGCGGCCAGAGTCCAATTTAACAAAAATACATCCGCACTCTTTGCTGGACCCCGTTAGAGTCCTCGTTCCTTGCTTTTGTTAGAAAAATCTTATCTTCTTTTCCCTTCCAATTAACGTGGAGCCGGCGTAGTGGCAAATTTTCGAACTTGCAAATTCAAAATTTTGTCTTTCAACTTAAGGATTCACTTTTGAATAATCACTTTTGATTTATTGCACGCGCCTACCTAATTTTACAAATTTTGTTACTTAATTTGTTGTCACGCTATATTTGATCAAATAAACTAACCATTCATAATTCTGTTTCTTAATTACATAATATTGTAAGAACAAACTACCTGGTGAAGAAATTCAATTTAAGTTCCTTAATTAATTAATCAAACAGCTCATTTCTCAACTTAGGATATTGTGGTTTTTGAATTTTATTTTACAGTGGATGTATTTTTGAATCGATCAACCCCTATTTGGACCATCGCAATATGTACTGTTGTGTCCACTATATGCTAGCTCCCTCAGAAATGTGTACGTGATACGCAATCAAGATAAGAGGGAGGATATGTCAACATTGTTTAATTAAAATTTGTTCAGTATGAATGTGTTTATTAAAAATTAAAAAATGTTACTAGATTTAAGTTTTGTTTGTGATGAAATAAAAAAGAATAGAGGTAGTATAGTGCGGCCTCTTAGAAGAAAAACATAAGAAAAGAAAAGCAAGTGGTAACCATGCCAAGTGATAATAAAGAGCAGGAAGACAGTTGAGAATTAAACGACAGATAGACGAGTCGTGTTTATGAAAGTTGCAAAATAGAGGACCTACAGACCGGTCGTGTTTAGAAGTTAATAAATAATCGACATGCAGATCAGTTGGGTTTGAGGAAATTAATAAATAAATGATATGCAGACCAATTGTGTTTGAAGAAGTGAATGAATAGACAACACGCAAACCAATAGTAGTTTTGCAGTTCAGAATATAAAGAGAATTAAGTGTTTTGCAGGTCAAAATTATACAATTGTGTTGGAATCACATAAATAGAAGGAGAGTTAATTGGATAGCAGTTCCAAAATAAAGGGTGTTGCAGTATTGGACAAATTTGAATAAATAGAATTGGTGGATTTGGTCCTGCATTGGATAACGGAACGCGAGAAGCAAGTACGTGGAGGAATATAGGGGAAGGAAGAAGATGTATAAAGTTCGGCAGTGCGTGAGAATACGTGCGACGAAATTAAGTTCGTTTTACGGAAAGAAACAGATCAAGGTAAAGCTTTACAATATTATACAAAAATTGCAGTAGGGATTCTAAGTTGTTAATTATCTGTTGAGTTTATTTAGTAATTTAATTGTATTGTTGTTTGTGGTTATATGTTATGCTGTTAATAAATTGTGTTAGATATGTCCTGTCTCGTATTTTGATTGTGTAACACGTCTGAAGAACATTTTACTAGCGATCCTGAGCGCTGAGTGGATACAAAAGTACATTGCGCATAGCGTTCTGCGCAGATTATGGCCATAATTACGATTGTAATTATTGAGGTGTAAGACGGGTTTAAGACGAAAATTTATTTTCAATTTAACATTATTTATTTATATTATTTTATTATAAAAAAATAGTTTTAACAATATACAAGGTGAAATAACGGAATCAAAAGAATTTTACTAATCACCTAATACGAAAACTATGGGCAAGTGGTTATATATAAATAAACCCTTCACCAATTCTACCATAAAGCGATTTTTTTTTATTTTACGGGTTCACCTTGCATCTACTGGAATCGAAAACTTCTTCACTAACGAAGACACATCAGATCATTTTCTATTAAATTATTTCATCATATTATATTTTATCCAAACTAAATATTTTGCTATGTCTGTAAAAACAACATAATTTGACGCATCACATCTAAAATCATTGTGTAAAGCTGCACTGATAGACACCAAACCTCTCAACTGCCAAACTGGATTCCTCGCACTCGTGTGGGATTTGGGAAAAACCATTCCACCTCCAGAATCCCCGTTGCATACCGACGTACCTATTGTTTCAAAATCTGTTTAGATTATACAATTAAATTAACCTTCCCTGCTTACCATTTCTGAATCCAGCGCAATAAGTGGTTTCCGAAGAAAACCGGGAATAAAACTCCGGAAACGAATATATGCAGGTATGCTGCGGAACAACGGGCATTCCAGCTTGCATCAGCTGTTCGGTCACCGTTCCAGTTTCGTCAAAACCCCAACCGACTACATTACCTGTAAATTTAATCACGTCAAATTTTAAACACCGAATTTTCCAATATCACAAACCTAGTCTTTTCACAATGCCGTCCAAATCGATGGATTCCTGCCATAAACATACTGGCCGAACGTAGTCATTATATTCTACCGGCATTGATAATTTAAGTAACGCTATGTCGTTGGAGTAGTTGTGAGCGCTGTATTGTGGGTGAAGTATGATTTCAGATATTTCTCTGTCCTGTATTCCTGGATTCGAAAATCGCCTCAAGTAATGTTTTCCTATAACAACAAAAATGTTTGGTTATATATGGTATGCATCTTTTTCTGGCACCCAGGCACTGGCCTAATAATAGGCCTAATAATTATAAACTTGGTTCTTAAGTTACCTACCTAAATAAATGACGAAGTTTCTTGGGTTCACAGCCATTGAAGTTCGTACTTTTGTGACGCAATGAGCCACTGTAATAACAAAGGTTTTTGATACCAATGACCCTCCACAAACGTAAGCCAAATCATTTCCCTTTAGGTGATATATGGCAGCGTGCCAGGGGAATTCCCCTTCGAACGTTGGTTGACCGTATGTTATCAATGGTCTAGGACGAGTCTGTAAAAAGTTAAAATATGTTGTTATCAGAGGTGCCGCTAGACTTTCTGGTTCTGATAGGCAAGGGATATGGGTCATACTTAACTAGGATTTGACAAGACACCCAAGTAAACTGGGGCCAGAAAGGAATTAATATAAATGGAAAAGGCTGAGTCACTTGAGATACGCAGACGATGTGGTGCTGAGTTGTGTATACTATTTTATGCAATGCTGACAAGAATAGCCGAAAATGAAATTTGAAAATAACAGTAACAAATTAATAGTAAACAAATTGAAGGGTCTATTAATGTATCGCATTACAAAAGATAACATTGGTTGTAATAATAAAGGGCACACATACGATAGAGCCGGCGGACATTCAACGCCTACGCGCTGATATGAATAAGCCGTCGTAATCGGATGGCGCAATTCCTTACTAAGTAAACGTTAAAATAATTAAAATGCTGTTTAATATTATGCGAACGTGATGGGTTTAAATGAGCCTCCTTGGGATTAAATTAACAAATAAACTTTATGACAGACAGAATAAGGTCATGCAGCTCACCAAAGTCGTCATAAAATGAAATTTTAAAAATTAGCATTGCATAAACAAAATCAAAATCGTTGGAATACAACAATGGATACCATGGAGGATAAAGGGGGAAGAGGACGTCCACAAATGCGATGGTTAGATGACTTGAAGAGGATTGCCGAGTTTTCTTGGATCAGACTGACGGAGGACCATAACACCTGGAGACAGAAAGGAGAGGCCTAGGTCCAACACTGGAGTAGCAAAGGCTGATAAAGGAAGAAGCCAAGATAACTGAGCCGTGTTTTAGATCTGTATGCTACAACTAAAATGCTTTAAAATAATCATCCTGAATGGGTCTAGAAAATGTATAGACCATAAATAAATAAACGAATATTTCAATCATAATATAATAATATATAATTTAGACATGAATACGATCCTGACATACAAGTGTAAATTTTAATAAAAGAACCAATAAGTAATTCCATATAACTAATACATAATAAAAAATTAATTTTATTAATCCAGGGTGGGCCGGACACCTTTTAGATTGTTCACGGCGACGCCGCTGGTTGTTATACAGGGCGAATTAATAGTGAGGACTTCTCGATAGCTCTCTTCTCACTAAAAATATTTAAAACAATTAAAAAGTCATTGCTTTCATTCCCGCGCTGGCATAGTTAATCGTTCACGACACCTGGTTAGGGGAAGGAGGGGAACAATTTTCGTGTTATAAACGGTTTATCAATATTTAAATTATACTGATAGTTTTGACTTACCACAACTGTTCCACATAATTTATCATCACTATCCGACTGATGAGTATGTTGAGGCTTTATAAATTGATAGAGATCGCTTATAAAAACGCCATCTTCGTCGGAAGATGGAACCTTTTGAATAGGTACAATTTCAGGTTTCATAGTTCTGTAATCAGAAAAAATTAAGTTGCATTTCATTTAAAATATTTTTAAATTTTATTTACGCAGCTACGACGGCAGGAATTGGAGGTACTGGTTGTTTTCTCTTGAAGCTGCCAGTTTTCAGTGTTAAAGAAACGGTTGTCGTTCCTGTTATTCTCTCTTCAGGGCACACTGATTTTTCGTTAACGCGAAACGATACCAACTTAGGTGCCGGTTCTGTTTCGTTGTACTTCACGTAAAATCGAATCGTTTTAGGGACGTGGGCTTTTAGTTCATCTTCTAAGTTTATTATGAAGTACACTTTCGCGCTTACTGCGTTTACGTCACCATACCAGTTCTAAAAATTTTAGAGTGCTTAGTTTAAGCTCGACTTGGGTTTAAATCATACTTACGCCTAATTCTAGAGGTGGCCTATCGAAAACTATTCTCACCCAAGCTCCACGTGCGTCTGTATCGCTAATCATAGTTAAAATTCCAAACCACTTGCCGGGTTGGTTACTTTCAGTCTCGTATACGAAGAGGCGAGGACATGGAGATTTGAAGTCATTTTCCGCCGTTATGAACGAAACGAGAAAAATTGAAAATAAAAGCGTTAAGTATTTGCGATACATAGCGGCAGTGTTAATAAAGTAAGCGGAATTGGAGTAGTTTTTTACCTGAAATTAAAATTTTGGTTTATATTAAGTAAATTTTGTGCATAAAAGTTGACTTCACTTCTCATTTTTAGAGAACAAAATGTCACTTTTTAACTGCCTGATTGTCCTCTAATATCTCGTGTTTGTTATGCCCTCGACTTTGCCTCAGGCAATAAACTTTACACTCGGAATTAGGATAATAAATTTTTTAAATAATAACAAAACACCACAGTTTTGACAAACCGGTTGTTATTTGTTCAAAATTATATTACTGCCTTTAGGCGAGTTTTTTCCACTACGTAGTATTCAATAAAAAAAATGCGTAAAAATCAGAACTTTAAGCAACAGTTTCATACTAAATTTTACTATTTAGTAATTTAATATTTTCGGTTTTTCTCAAATTGCACTTTATACACCAGAGGATTTACTGCGTAATTTAAAATTAAACTATTAGAAAAAAAAAAAAAATTCCTAATACTTACAAAATATCACAATTATGGCCACACAAGGCCAGGTCAACCGTACACTGTTATTTTTGTTCACAAAAACATATTAGTATTACTTGGATTAAGCTTCTTCAACAAAGCAAAGAATAATAATCAACTTATTTCTACCGGTTTGCATACAAATCTATACCAACTTCTGACTTGAAAAACGAGTTCATGCCACTAAAGAGACGAGAAGGTTATTAATTTGAAATTGGTAGATAACCCGTTCTTTCTTCTGCTTATAATATGGGAATTACTTAATATTGTAAATATGCAAGGTGAATATCATTGCTAATTAGTAATCATTTTTTATTAGGTTTTCCTCTTATTTTCACCTTGCTATTTCCATCACGGCCTTTTGATCTGAAATATTATGTTAAAAGGTAAATCAACTCGAAAACTACGAAATTTAGACACGAAGGACCATAAATAAAATTTTAAGGAAATGTGATAAGGTGCAAAATGAATTTAAAATATTTTATAATGTGGTTTGCATAGTTGTGCGGCCTGAAGGCCGCACTGGAAGGATTATCTATATATATAAAAGAGCTTGTCTGTTTGTTTGTTTGTTCGCTATACGTTCCTACACCCTTTGACCGATCTCAACCAAATTTTGCACAGTTATTCTGTAGGTCCAGGCGCAACTATTCGTGCATAAATGGAGAAGAAATTCCCGCGGGGAGCAAAGTTATTCGCGTTTTTCTATTTTTTATTGATACGCTGTATACTTTACCCTTAGGTTAAGTACCCAGTTACCTGGGTACTTAACCCAGTTAACAAACCCTTACTTACTTACAGGGCCGGGCTGGCCTGAACGTTCCTACACCCTTGGACCGATCTCAACCAAATTATGCACAGTTATTCTGTAGGTCCAGGCGCAACTATTCATGCATAAATGGAGAAAAAATTCGGGCGGGGAAAAATGTTATTCGCTTTTTTCGATAAATCAAATCACAAGTCTTGCAAACAAAAAATTTAATTTGTCAAAAATCGAAATATTCTGACATACTGTCAGTGATTCAAAACACTGTCAACAGACATACTGTCAGTGATTCAAAACACTGCCAACAGATGGCGGGATGGCTGCTTTAATTCGAAAAATGAAAACCACTAACAAATTAATATATTAGAATTTAGTAATTTCAACGCTCAAAATAATACAAATAATTACAAAATCCGTTGACGGCGAAATATTTAAGATGGGGGTTCGGGGGCGACGGAGAGAGAGCAAAAACCATCTCTTCCGACTTCCCAAAAACGAAGAATTTTAAAATTGCGTTTTTTTGAAAATCTGCAGCAATCTTTCGAAACTTGAAAATAATAGTGAACAACTATGGCCTTCACGGATCTATTATGGTCCGCCCTGTGAGGCCGATGGCCGAACAACTATGGCCTGCACGGATCTATTATGGTCCGCCCTGTGAGGCCTAAGGCCGAACAACTATGGCCTTCACGGATCTATTATGGTCCGCCCTGTGAGGCCGAAGGCCGAACAACTATGGCCTTCCCGGATCTATTATGGTCCGCCCTTTGAGGCCGAAGGCCAAACAACTATGGCCTTCACGGATCTATTATGGTCCGCCCTGTGAGACCGACGGCCGAACAACTATGGCCTTCACGGATCTATTATGGTCCGCCCTGTGAGGCCGAAGGCCGAACAACTATGGCCTTCACGGATCTATTATGGTCCGCACTGTGAGGCCGATGGCCGAACAACTATGGCCTTCACGGATCTATTATGGTCCGCCCTGTGAGGCCGAAGGCCGAACAACTATGGCCTTCGCGGATCTATTATGGTCCGCCCTGTGAGGCCGAATGCCGAACAACGATGGCCTTCATTGATCTATTATGGTCCGCCCTGTGAGGCCGAAGGCCGAACAACCATGGCCTTCACGGATCTATTATGGTCCGCCCTGTGAGGCCGAAGGCCAAACAACTATGGCCTTCACGGATCTATTATGGTCCGCCCTGTGAGACCGACGGCCGAACAACTATGGCCTTCACGGATCTATTATGGTACGCCCTGTGAGGCCGAAGGCCGAACAACTATGGCCTTCACGGATCCATTATGGTCCGCCCTGTGAGGCCGAAGGCCGAACAACTATGCCCTTCACGGATCTATTATGGTCCGCCCTGCGAGGCCGATGGCCGAACAACTATGGCCTTCACAGATCTATTATGGTCCGCCCTGTGAGGCTGAAGGCCGAACAACTATGGCCTTCGCGGATCTATTATGGTCCCCTCCCTGTGAGGCCGAAGGCCGAACAACTATGGCCTTCTCGGATCTATTCTGGGTCTAGATGGCTAAGGGCGGCGAATGCCGCCCGTGCCAGCTAGTAATTACTATAAGTGTCAGCCGTAAAATTTTATTTTACATTGTCGCGCCATAAACTTTGTAACAACCCAAATTGCCTCAAATAAATCTTGACGCCGTCGAATGTTACTGCGGATAGCTCCGGAAGCTCGTTCCAGAGAGGACTCTTCTCACTGGTGGTGGCGGAACTGCTTAAAGGCGTAGGTGCCACTCCTATCTAATATAAGATACTTTGTGACAAATTTTTGCAATGTCACTAAGCTTTTGATCAGACATCAGATATGCTGCTCGAAATCGAGTTATTCGATATTCGCATGCAAGCAACACTTGTTCGGGTAAGCACTTCTATGGGTGACCGACCCGATAGTTACAAAGAACTGCGGTCGGCCGTGTTTCTGAGGACAAGTTAAGCCGGCGGTTACCCTGATTTGTTGACGAGACCAAGTTAGGGTTACAAAAATGTGCCCCCACCCTCATCGACTGTGCAACGCTTTATCGGACCTTTGTCGTACGCCAGGCTGGACCTACTCGATGGTGGCGGCCCGCGGGACTCTGGAAGAACCGGGGGAGGTGCCAGTACCGGGACTCATTGAGATACCGGGGTGGTGACCGCTTGTTGGGGGTGTTTTTTCCTGTTTCCTCTCTAGAGAGGGAGTATATTAAAGCAAATGGATACATTGTAATAAAACTTAATATAACTTAACAATAACAAAAACGATATGGTGAATGGTGATTGGGGGTGATTAAATAAATAATGATGGGTAATGATTAACAATAAATATTTAGAGCAAAACTGTTCATTCGTTGATGAACGAAAGAATGTTGTAAAAACTTGAATTGAATTAAATTGAGTGAAATTGAATGGAATGTAACTTTGAATGAAATTTAAATAGAATGTAACAATTGGCAGGTGAGAGCATAAATCCATTAAACTCATTGTAGACAAGTTAAGGGGGGGTGTTGAACTGTTTTAATGTGTTGATGATTAATTTGCAATAGGATATGTATAATTTGGTAATAAATTTATTGGTGATTATGTCCGAAATGTTAAAAGGTGTAATATTATGAAACTGACAATGTAAGGCGTAGTTGTGACGATGTTGGGTGTACTTTGGGCAGCAAGACAACAAATGTTGCAGAGTCTGCCTACTTTTTGAATCGCAGGGGCACACGTCACTAGGACTGATCTTAAATCTGTGCAGATACTCGCGCGCAAACGAGTGACCCGTCAATATCTGCGTCATTTCAAAGGAGGTATCAACGGCACTTCGGAACAAGCGAACATCATTTAGCGTAGGTAAATGCTGCCGGGTGGTCGAACCTTGGACGGCATTTCTGTACTCGGTATCCCAAGTACATGCCGCCTCAAGACGAATCACCCTTCTTGCATAGCTAAGAGGGAACTGGTTGTATACCATGCGACTGTGTGAAACAGCCGCGTCTTTGGCACATTGATCTGCAACCTCGTTCCCTTCAATGCCGCAATGAGCCCTTACCCACGCAAATCTGATGATCGTTTGGTCCTTCAGTTTGAGCAGCGAACGATGGATGGGGTGTTATGGTGACGTAAGGCCGAACAAGTGGCTCAGCACAAGGCGCCTGGCGCTGCTGAGTTGCTGGCGTTGCACAGTCTGAGGGCGAACGGGGCACAATAAGCTTCTGCTTCAGTGCAGTGATGGTAAGCACCACACCCGATTTACAATAATAATAATAAGCTTTTGATGCTCCCGGTATACTACAAAAGTATTCGACGCAACCGCAACTTGAGGACTGAGTGTAAAGTGCATGCAACTTTAGTTCTATTCTTAGATTGAAGCTAAAAGGTTCCGTTTTGTGACGACCATTTTTTTCGTCTTTAAAACCATAGTTTTCGTGGCCTTAATTATTCGTTACCAGTGAAGTTCGTAGATTTAGCTCGTCCGAAAAGCTGTAAAACATTTACGGATTGTACACAGTTTCCTGGAAGTGGAAAGCAACCAGCGTTCGGCGGGTTTTTACTCACGTTCTGTGGTCTCAATGCAACGTCCCAGCTCGTTATCATCAATTCCGCTGCCGGAAACCAAAGACATTCAGGGCGTCATCGTCAAAGAGCCTTTCCAAACCAAAAACACTATCGGAAGGAAATACGAAAAAGAGAAAAGAGATACATAGGAAATCGAGATACTACCTTGCTAAACCGAAAACATCTCGGGGGTGAAAGCGCCTTGTCAACCGAAAACACTCTCGGACGCCTTGCGAACCAAAGACACACATACCCTCCCGAATAGGAAGCTCAACTTCAGCTTCACCTTTACTTTATATTATGACTAGTGCACTCAAATTTATGATCTTTAAGAATGTCATCTACCTAAATTTAAATTAAAATATTTGATTTCATCTGTCTTACGGCAATTGAATATTGTTTATTCGCTATTATTTCGACAAATTTATGGAATTTTTACAACAAATAAAATCAATTAAATTAAATTGCCGATAAATTTACACATTTAAATTTTTTTTTAATTAAAATCATTGTGATAATTTGTCAAAAATTAGCGTTTTATTATAACATTTTTATCAAAAATCTGCGATGTGGTTTTTCCGTAGTTAAAAGTAAAATTCTGGGATTTTTCTTTTTATTTGATCGTAATACGTAAGCAATAACCCGCAATAACCACTTAACGTTTCAACTTTCTCGGTAGCGGATTTGTGAGATATTGTGATGAATAAGCGAGTAGTAAGTGGGCGTAACGGATCTACAAATGTTAATTATTATATTATCATAAAATGACAATAATAATAATAGCGTTTGTGCACTTCCGATAATGACACCAATACTTTAATCATGTGAATAATCAAATTTAACGAAGAAACTTACCAATCTGCTATTTAAAGCAATGTTTAATATTACATACATTAGTTGTAGAATTTGCAAATATTTGTTTTTTTTAGGATAATCATTTATAAAATTAACGTACGAGTACGTTACTTTTACGTACGAGTACGTTAATATTATGAATAAAATAACGTAAAAATTGCTCTTTACGAATATAATTATGTCAATATTACAAAATTGTACGTTAGTATAATACGAATAAAATTACGTTAATATTACAAAAACATGCGTTAATATTGCGAATAAAATTGAGTAAATATTATTCGTAGTAGTTACGAAACCCAATACGTAGTATTTAAGAAAACAAACCTCGGATCGATTTTTACACAAGTTAAGTATAGAGGTGAATAAAAAACTAAATAAATTGTCCAACGTTTCAGGCTTTCATCGCCCATTTTTAAGGCTAATAGTTAGTGAAGAAATAAGAAATTTTTTAATTAAATACAATTTTTGAATAAAATTGGTGTCAATCGATCGAGAATCGTTTGAGCTTTAAGAGATTGATTTTCTATCGTTTGTACCTCAAAAGTAATAAATTTAGAGCATTCGGAAGATTGTAAAATTGCGTGACATTGCAACCCTTTGCGAATTTTATTACTCCCTAATAAATTTTAAAACTTTTTAATTAAATAAAATTTTGGAATAAAATTGGTGATAATAGATAAATAACTGTTTGAGCTCCAATGAGCTTTAATTTCCATCGTTTGTACCCCAAAGGTAAAAAATTTAGAGCGTTTGAAAGATTGTAAAATTGAGTGACATTGCAGCCCTTCGCGAATTTATTTAGTCGCAAATAAATTTTAAAATTTTTTAATTAAATAAAATTTATGAATAAAATTGGTGTTAATAGATAGAGAACAGTTTGAGCTTCAATGAGCTTAGTTTCCATCGTTTGTACCCCAAAATTAAAAAATTTAGAGCGTTTGAAAGATTGTAAAATTGAGTGACATTGCACCCCTTTGTGAATTTTCTAATTCGCAATGCGTGTAGTTCAAATAATTTTAATGGAAGCTCTTTGGAGCTCAAACGATTCTCGATTGATCTTTGCTTGAATCTTGAAAACAAAATTGCACTAGGGGGACTGCCGTTTCTACAGCATCCCCCCCCCCAAAAGTTTTCGCGAATAACTTTGCGATGCGTATGGTACAAACGATTTTTTTTAGAAGTGCATTGAAACTCAAAAACTAATTTGACACTAATTTAATTAAAAAATTCGCGATGAGGTGGGGAAAGGGGGCCGGCAAAGTTAGAAATTTAATTTCTAAATTTATTTAATTTAGTTTCTTACTTAGTTTTGCATTATTTTTAGCCTTGAAATCCGAAAAGTTAGACAATATGTTTACCCTTTTATTTTAATGTTTACTCATTTATTTATAATAACATACTATTAATATGGAAGGTCAATTAAATAATAGTCACATTTTTGTACCAAAATTGTTTTCAATTTTATATTTAAAATATGTTGAAATAATAGAATCAATAGATAATTTTACCAATCACCTACAAATATCTACAATTTCGTAGAAAAATTTAGGCAAGTGATAATATTAAAACACCCTTCACCAAGAATAAATGCCTCGTACAAACTAGCGAGCGGATTAGAGAACCGCTCGCAGATCCGCTTGCAGAAAAGATGCGAGCTTTTCAACAAACATCAATAAATGGTGAGTAATGACATAATAGTAGGAGTAAAGGCAACTGTGCCATAAGTCTGACCAGCCGAAAAAAATTTTCTTCAGCTACACACTAAAGAACAGGCTTATTTTAGTCTATAGAAAAAATATCTTGCGAGAAATCTTTAAAAACAACCCCAAAATCGACTTTTTAAAAGTAGGGAAATTAGCATCGAATAGGCCGCGCCCCCCAGGCAGACGCGATGCAATTCATCGACGTTCCCTTCAAATCGCGTGAAATTTTTTCGCACCGATTTGAATTTTTCTTTGAAATTCGGATAGGTGGGGGTGTGATTAGTAGATATTAGTAATAAATATTAACCAAAAAATGGAAAATAACCCGTGTATTGCCGAAAAAGTGAAAAAATAAAATTTTTTTTTTCTTCGATTTTAGGGGTGTGCATTCGATAAGGAGGGTTATCCATCGTCAAAACCTACCCGTCCGGGGCGCCGCTCCGTTCCGCTACGCTCTGCACCCCTCCAGGGCGGTTTTGACTCTGGCTACTAGGCTAAACATACGAGAAGCGCCATCAATCAAGAAAACCGGTATGAAGGAAACCGGGAGCTTAGAGGCCCTGAAAATAGCATTAAAAAGTATAGTTGCGGTATGGGGCAGTAAACTTTTACGTTTAACCCCCACAAAATTGCGTAAAAACAAAAAATAATCGATGTTACATGTATGAGAGACGAGCTGCATCAGCCGGTGCGAAATACTCTAAGTGTTAGGGTCATTGATTCCACGCGTACCGTCAACAAAATGAGCGACGCGCGGAATCTCGTTAAGTTTTTACATGAAAATTAGCTAAGTTCAAATGTCAAGAGTGGTCAGACTTATGGCACAGTACCCGGAGTAAACTCTGCTATCTTTACAATGATCACCGTTAAGTGTTAAATTAATTGAATTTTATTTTTCTTAAATTGTAGAGATTTTTATTGCATATTTGCGTATCTTAAATTTATTGATTGATCGCTACCTTGTCAATGAGAGCACATTTATTTATCGGTATAACAGATTGACTAATTCTTCATATGATATTTTATCCACACTAAATATTTTGCTATGTCCGTAAAAACAACATAATTTGACGTATCACATTTAAAATTATTGCGTAAAGCTGCACTAATAGACACCAATCCTCTCAACTGCCAAACTGGGTTCCTCGGATTCGAGTTTGATTTAGGAAAAACCATTCCACCTCCGGAATCGCCGTTGCACACCGACGTGCCTATGGTTTAAAAAACTATTTAGATTAGCCAATTAAATGAGCCTTCCCTGCTTACCATTTCTGAATCCAGCGCAATAAGTGTTCTCTGAAGTAAAACGGGAATAAAATTCAGGAAACGAATAAATGCAGATATGCTGCGGAACAACGGGCATTCCAGCTTGCATCAACTGTTCGGTCACTGTTCCATTTTCGTCAAATCCCCAACCGACGACGTTACCTGTTAGTTTAATCTCGTCAAATTTTCAACACCAAATTTTGAAATATTACTAACCTTGTTTTTTTAAAACGACTTCCAAATCCGTTGAGTCCTGCCATAAACACACTGGCCGCACGTAATCATTAAATTCTACCGGAACTGTTAATTTCACTAAAGCTATGTCGTTGGAGTAGTTGTGAGCGTTGTATTGAGGGTGAACTATGATTTTAGATATTTCCCTCTCTTGTATTCCTGTATTCGAAAATCGAGTCAAGTAATGTATTCCTAAAGCAACAAAAAAGTTTGGTTATAGTTTTCCATTCTACTAAACCCATCTACAGAGTGTTGATGTGAACCGGAGGGCCGCGCTAAGAAATTCCTTGAAGTGCGCAATTCAAACCCACAATTTCCGCATTGTAAATCAACCAGCGATCGCACCAATTACCTTAAATTATCTACTCTTAAATTGAATTACCTACCTAAATAAACGAGGAATTCCTTTGGTTTCACAGTTATTGAGGTTCGTGGTTTTGTGACGCAATGAGCTGCTGTAATGACCAACTTTTTGGATAACAATGACCCTCCACAAACGTAATCCAAATCATTTCCCTTTAGGTGATATATGGCAGCGTGCCAGGGGAATTCCCCTTCGAACGTTGGTTGACCGTATGTTATCAACGGGCTAGGACGAGTCTGTAAAAAGTTAAATGTAGTCGTCTTCGTCTTTAATATGTTGTTATCAGAGGTGTCGCTAGACTTTCTGGTTCTGATAGGCAAGGGATATGGGTCATACTTAACTAGGATTAGACAAGACACCCAAGTAAACTGGGGCCAGAAAGGAATTAATATAAATGGAAAAGGCTGAGTCACTTGAGATACGCAGACGATGTGGTGCTGATAATTGCAACCCATTCTCGCAAGTGATTAAAAAGCGCTTCTGTCTCGAGTTGTGTATACTATTTTATGCAATGCTGACAAGAATAGCCGAAAATGAAATTTGAAAATAACAGTAACAAATTAATAGTAAATAAATTGAAGGGTCTATTAATGTATCGCATTACAAAAGATAACATTGGTTGTAATAATAAAGGGCACACATACAATAGAGCCGGCGGACATTCAACGCCTACGCGCTGATATGAAGAAGCCGTCGCAATCGGATGGCGCAATTCCTTACTAAGTAAACGTTAAAATAATTAAAATGCTGTTTAATATTATGAGAACGTGATGGGTTTAAATGAGCCTCCTTGGGATTAAATTAACAAATAAACTTTATGACAGACAGAATAAGGTCATGCAGCTCACCAAAGTCGTCATAAAATGAAATTTTAAAAGTTAGCATTGCATAAACAAAATCAAAATCGTTGGACTACAACAATGGATACCATGGAGGATAAAGGGGGAAGAGGACGTCCACAAATGCGATGGTTAGATGACTTGAAGAGGATTGCCGAGTTTTCCTGGATCAGACTGACGGAGGACCATAACACCTGGAGACAGAAAGGAGAGGCCTAGGTCCAACACTGGAGTAGCAAAGGCTGATAAAGGAAGAAGCCAAGATAACTGAGCCGTGTTTTAGATCTGTATGCTACAACTAAAATGCTTTAAAATAATCATCCTGAATGGGTCTAGAAAATGTATAGACCATAAATAAATAAACGAATATTTCAATCATAATATAATAATATATAATTTAAGAATAAAAGAACCAATATGTAATTCCATATAATACATAATAAAAAATTAATTTTATTAATCCAAGGTGGGCCGGACACCTTTTAGATTGTTCACAGCGACGCCGCTGGTTGTTATACAGGGCGAATTAATAGTGAGG
Organism: Podabrus alpinus; assembly: GCA_932274525.1. Lineage (NCBI taxonomy): Eukaryota > Metazoa > Arthropoda > Insecta > Coleoptera > Cantharidae > Podabrus > Podabrus alpinus. The sequence goes on along the minus strand of OW026454.1, from coordinate 79,218,446 downwards.
ACTTCTCGATAGTTCTCTTCTCACTAAAAATATTTAAAACAATTAAAAAGTCATTGCTTTCATTGCCGCGCTGGCAAAGTTAATCGTTCACGACACCTGGTTAGGGAAGGAGGGGAACAATTTTCGTGTTATAAACGGTTTATCAATATTTAAATTATACTGATAGTTTTGACTTACCACAACTGTTCCACATAATTTATCATCACTATCCGACTGATGAGTATGTTGAGGCTTTATAAATTGATAGAGATCGCTTATAAAAACGCCATCTTCGTCGGAAGATGGAACCTTTTGAATAGGTACAATTTCAGGTTTCATAGTTCTGTAATCAGAAAAAATTAAGTTGCATTTCATTTAAAATATTTTTAAATTTTATTTACGCAGCTACGACGGCAGGAATTGAAGGTACTGGTTGTTTTCTCTTGAAGCTGCCAGTTTTCAGTGTTAAAGAAACGGTTGTCGTTCCTGTTATTCTCTCTTCAGGGCACACTGATTTTTCGTTAACGCGAAACGATACCAACTTAGGTGCCGGTTCTGTTTCGTTGTACTTCACGTAAAATCGAATCGTTTTAGGGACGTGGGCTTTTAGTTCATCTTCTAAGTTTATTATGAAGTATACTTTCGCGCTTACTGCGTTTACGTCACCATACCAGTTCTAAAAATTTTAGAGTGCTTAGTTTAAGCTCGACTTGGGTTTAAATCATACTTACGCCTAATTCTAGAGGTGGCCTATCGAAAACTATTCTCACCCAAGCTCCACGTGCGTCTGTATCGCTAATCATAGTTAAAATTCCATACCACTTGCCGGGTTGGTTACTTTCAGTCTCGTATATGAAGAGTCGATCACATGGAGATTTGTAATCAGTTATATCTTCCGCTATTATGAATGAAATGAAAGAAATTGAAAACAAAAGTGTTAAATATGTGCGATACATAGTGGAAGTGGTTGGAATTTCTAGTTGTTAGCCTTCAGTTTTCAATTTGGTTTCTCCAGAAATTAAAACTTTATTTTAGATTAAATGATTTCTAAACGTAAAAGTTTACTTTACTCCTCATTATCAGTGACTAAAATGTCACTTTTAATCCTTCGGGGAGTAAAGTAAAAATTAACAATTGGACACAAATAAGTGTCCTGTAATATTGATTTGATTACTTTCGAATAAATTATCATCGTTGAAATTAATTACTTATAGGTTACATGCATGTTTGTGTATTCAGATGAGTATGGTAACTTAGCTCCCCCACCACAAACGTATCTTTTACCACGAAACTGTTGAAGTACAACATTTTCGGGTGCGGTCCAAATTTAGCCCACAATTAGTTAAAAGTATGACACTATCCTGTTTTTAGCTTTGACCGGGTTTTTAGTGTGTTCAAATATCTCGTGATTGTTATGCCCTCGACTTTGCCTCAAGCAATAAACTTTGCACTCGGAATTAAAATAATAAAAATTATTTAAATAGTAACAAAACCCCCTAGCTTTAACAAACCGGTTGTCATATATTCAGAATTACATTACTGCCCTTAGGCGAGTTTTTTCCAATACGTAATATTCCATAAATACGTAAAAAGGTGCGCTGTAAAAGCGGAAGGGGAAGCAATAGTCTGAAATTAAATTGAAAAATTAATTCCAAATTATTTGATTTTACCATGGATTTTAACAAAGAGTTTACCGCGAAAATTAAAATTAAACTGTTAGAAAAACGACCAAAATAAATTTCTATTAGTACTTACAAAACACAAGATCTGATCAACCGGACACTATTTTTTTTTGAAAATATAAACATATAAATTAATATCGATCTTCAGTAGAGCAAGGAATAATGATAAACTTATTTCTTAAAAAAAAATTGTTACTAATTTTCTAATAACTTCCGACTTGAAACTGAAGTGCCACTGAAGTAACGATGAGTTTATTAAAATTTGAAATCGATAGATAACCAGTTATTTCTTCTGATTTATGCGAATTACTTATAATTGTGAATATGCAAGGTCAATTTAATTATTGCTAATTAATTAGTAATGGTTTTCTTTTATTCTCACCTTATTATTTCCATCACGGCGTTTGATCTGCAATATTATGTTAAAATGTAAATCAACTCGAAAACCATGAAATTTAGACATGGACGAACACAAATACAATTTTAAAGAAATGAATTTAAAAAATTTTTCTAACGTGATTTCCAAAAGGTTGTGCAGCCTAACGGCCGCACTAGGGGGATTATGATTACATTAAGGGTATTCACGAGGGCGTCGGTAGTTGCGTACTTGTGTAGTTTGGTACTTGCATATGACAGCCGATAGTTTATTCCTTGATTCCTTGATTGTGATTGGTAGTTTAAAGTATACGAATGTCATATGGCTGTCATACGCAAGTACCAAACTACACAACTACCGACGCGACGCCCTCGTGAATACCCTTTATACATAAGTGTAAGCTGTAGTAATATTTTATATTGAAACCATTATCTTTAGCAAAAAATGTGCGAGGTGGTTTTTTCCGCAATTAGAAGTAAAATTCAAAGGTTTCTCTACTTACGTAGATTATCTTTTTGAAGCTATGCTTCTTATCGCACGGGTATTGCACGTGTATTTTGCACGGGTATCGCACGGGCAGTTAACTGAAAAAAATCGTTCGTCACACAAAATCGTCACACAAAATCGTCACGGAAATATGTAACGGAAATTCGTCACACAAATTTCGACCGCGACTTTCAAATTTCAAACTTCCCTTCAAACACCATAACTCCGGAACCGAGAGGGCTAGGACCCTGGGAATGGTGGCTATGGATAGGGGGCGGAAGTGGCAACCGCCCCCGACCCCACGCCGCCCCCGCCGCCTCCAACCGGTTTTTAGGGGAAATAGTTTTTTGACAAAACTAAAAAAATTAAAACATTTTTTTTTTAAATTAAAACCCCCCCCCCTCCCCTTTTCGTGGGTCGGCAAAAAACGTCAAAAAAATTTTCAAAATTTTTATTTTTCAAAAATTTGGAGCTAGTTTTAGTTTTTTCACAAAATTAAAAAATTCCCGCCCCCCCCCCTTTCTCCCTTTTCGTGGGTCGGAAAAAAACGTCGAAAAAATTTTCCCGTATTCTTATAAGCAAATTGGAGGCCGAAGGCCGACCCGTATTCTTAAATGCCAGTGGGAGGCCGAAGGCCGACCCGACCCGTGGTCTCTAAATCAAGTGGGAGGCCGAACGCCGAGCAGTATTCTTATAAGCACGTTGGAGGCCGAAGGCCGACCCATATTCATAAATGCCAGTGGGAGGCCGACCCGACCCGTGTTCTCTAAAGCCAGTGGGAGGCAACCGCCCCCGACCCCACGCCGCCCCCGCCGCCTCCAACCGGTTTTAAGGGAAAATAGTTTTTGACCAAACTAAAAAAATTAAAACATTTTTTTTTAAATTAAAACCCCCCTCCCCTTTTCGTGGGTCGGCAAAAAACGTCGAAAAAATTATAAGAAATTCTTATAAGCAAGTTGGAGGCCGAGGGCCGACCCGTATTCTTAAATGCCAGTGGGAGGCCGAAGGCCGACCCGACCCGTGTTCTCTAAAGCAAGTGGGAGGCCGAAGGCCGACCCGTATTCTTATAAGCACGTTGGAGGCCGAAGGCCGGCCCGTATTCTTAAATGCCAGTGGGTGGCCGAAGGCCGACCCGTGTTCTTGAAAGGCAAGTGGGACGCCGACCCGTAGTTTTATAAGCAAGTTGGAGGCCGACCCGACCCGACCCGTGTTCTCAAAAGCAAGTGGGAGCAAGCATAACTCCGGTACCGAGAGTGCTAGGACCCTGGGAATGGTGGCTATGGATAGGGGGCGGAGGTGGCAACCACCCCCCCGACCCCACGCCGCCCCCGCCGCCTCAACCTCCAACCGGTTTTTAGGGAAAATAGTTTTTTGACAAAACTAAAAAAATTTAAAAAAAACCTTTTCGTGGGTCGGCAAAAAACGTCGAAAAAATTTTAAAAATTTTTCACAAAAAGGCCGAAGGCCGAACAACTGTGGCCTTTACGGATCTAGTATGGTCCTCCCCCTGTGAGACCGAAGGCCGAACAACAACTGGCAATCACGGACTAGCAGTCCAGACAGCTGAAGGCATATAAATATAATCTATTATGGTCCGCCCTGTGAGGCCGATGGCCGAACAACTATGGCCTTCACGGATTTATTATGGTCCGCCCTGTGAAGCCGAAGGCCGAACTACTATGGCCTGCACGGATCTATTATGGTCTTCCCCCTGTGAGGCCGAAGGTCAAACAACTATGGCCTTCACGGATCTATTATGGTTCGCCCTGTGAGGCAGAAGGCCGAACAACTATGTCGTTCAAGGATCTATTATGGTTTGCTCTGTGCGTAAGAAGCATAGCTTCTGTGGACGGTCCGACGACCGCTCTCATTTTTTTATTGATTTCTATTTATTTTACAATCTATCAAAAATAAGCCTTTTAGTTCGATGGGTAGCGAGAAGGTCTACTGCAAAAGAATTGGGTTGATCTCTAACACGTTCATGGTATCTGGTACTAAATGATAGGACACATTCCTCAATGGTGGGTATTTGAAGGTCTCAATGGATCACATGGTTTGGTACGAACCAAGCAGCATCAATGATAGTTCTGGGCGTTTTTGACTGGAACCGTAATATCTTGGCGATGTTGGAGTTGCTGGCTGCTCTCCAGAGTTGGATGTCGTACGTCCAAATTGTCTTTATTATGACTTTGTATATAAGTACCTTATTCTCCAGTGAAAGTTCTGAGTTGCGACCCAGCAGCCACAAGTATTTTCTAAGGGAGTGTCCAGGCGTCGATCAAGGTGTATACCAAGGTATTTTGTTTCTTCTTTTGGAGGGATAATTTATCCATTTAGCTTAACAGGTGGCCAGGTGTCTCTCCTACCCGAACCTCTTGCTGGACGAGTTCAATAGGTAAGGGCAAGGAAAAGGGCAATAAATCGCTAGATTCCCCGAGTTCATAACGGCCCATCTGCCTCTTGGACCATACGGGGAAAATATTCGGATGCCTGCTTTCCGCAAGATCACAGCGTGAGATCGACAACGCCGGCGGTTTGTTGGAAAATCAGTTCGGGTTCCGGAAGGGCCGGTCCACGGTCACCGTGATGGACGGCATAGTCCAGCAAATACGGGAGACAAGGAACGGCACCTAGAAAACGAGGAAGTTCATGGCTCTTTTGACCCTCGCAGTCAAGAACGCCTTCAATTCAGCCAAATGGAGTTGCATCTTGGAAGAGTTGGAAAGAAGGCAGATCTTGCCATACCATTTAAACATCCCGCAGGGCTAGGTTTTGGGGTCGCTGCTGTGGAACGTAATGTACGACGGTGTTCTTAGGCTCCCCACACCATCCGGGGTGAGCATCTACGGATTTGCGGACACCACCGCGGCGGCAGAGGTCAGAACCGAGGCCGAGCTCCAGAGCAACGTCAACAAAGCCATAGCAGACATCTACGCCTGGATTGACACCGGGGGACTCCAGCTCGGGCCATAAAAACCGAAGCGGTAGCGGTCATTGGAAAGAAAAAATGAAGCAGATAAAGTTCGTTATAAACGGGAATTAAATCGTTGAACTCATAGTCCAAACCCTTTTCCCCACCCACGAACTCATTCGTTGGGAGAGGCAACTGTTTAAGGCAGCTAAAGAAACAGGCAAAGCCCCGGGCCCTGATGATATACCGGCTAAGGTCATTAAGCTAATGGTACAGGAACATGCTGACACCGTGAAGAATTATGCAAACATCCCAGGGTTAGTAGACATGGAGTGAGGTGCCCCCCGCTCATTGGAGGAGCCTATGCAAGATTTCCCCACTCACAACGAACACAAGAAAAGACTCCTTTACGAGATCACCCAGCTCCTGATCATGCATGGCTGTTTCAATAAATAACTCCATAAATTCCGGAGATCATCAGAATCCGCGGAGTGCTTTTATTGTAGGGAAGGCGATGTCTTAGCACACACCATCTTCTCATGCCCGATATGGAACCATGCGCGAGCAGGCAGGCCTTGCCGTCCAGACGACACTGACGATGCTGAACGAAACGCCATTCCCTTTTTTGAAAAGTGCTAAGAAGAAAAAATCCCGAAAGGGTGGAAGAAAGCAGAAAGAAGTGTCAGAAGCAACATCGTTCAATTTAGAACAGCTGAATGCGCAGGAAGTGATGCGCAATTAATTCCCGGCGCATCATCAAAGGGAGGTTAGGTTTAGTCGGTTATAATAATTCGAGATTAACATCTGCACGTTCGGGCGGTGTCTATGAAGATTCCTCCTCTCTTCCTAAAAAAGGTATCTTTTATTTATAGAAATTTAATTTCTAAATTTATTTAATTTCTAACTTAGTTTTGCATTATTTTTAGCCTTGAAACCCGAAAAGTTAGACAATAATATGTTTAGCCTTTTATTGGCTCCTACACTCAACTCATTTATTTATAATAACATACTATTAATATGGAAGGTCAATTAACCAATAGTCACATTTTTGTACCAAAATTGTTTTCAATTTTATATTTAAAATATGGTGAAATAATAGAATCAATAGATAATTTTACCAATCACCTACAAATATCTACAATTTCGTAGAAAAATTTAGGCAAGTGATAATATTAAAAAACCTTCACCAAGAATAAATGCCTCGTACAAACTAGCGAGCGGATTAGAGAACTGCTCGCAGATCCGCTTGCAGAAAAGATGCGAGCTTTTCAACAAACATCAATAAATGGTGAGTAATGACAGAATAGTAGGAGTAAAGGGAATTGTGCCATAAGTCTGACCAGCCGAAAAAAATTTTCTTCAGCTACACACTAAAGAACAGGCTTATTTTAGTCTATAGAAAAAGTATCTTGCGAGAAATCTCTAAAAACAACCCCAAAATCGACTTTTTAAAAGTAGGGAAATTAGCATCGAATAGGCCGCGCCCCCCAGGCAGACGCGATGCAATTCATCGACGTTCCCTTCAAATCGCGTGAAATTTTTTCGCTCCGATTTGAATTTTTCTTTGAAATTCGGATAGGTGGGGGTGTGATTAGTAGATATTAGTAATAAATATTAACCAAAAAAAGGAAAATAACCCGTGTATTGCCGAAAAAGTGAAAAAATTAAATTTTTTTTTCTTCGAATTTTTGGGTGTGCATTCGATAAGGAGGGTTATCCATCGTCAAAACCTACCCTTCCGGGGCGCCGCTCCGCTCCGCTACGCTCTGCACCCCTCCAGGGCGGTTTTGACTCTGGTTACTAGGCTAAACATACGAGAAGCGCCATCAATCAAGAAAACCGGTATGAAGGAAAGCGGGAACTTAGAGGCCCTGAAAATAGCATTAAAAAGTATAGTAGCGGTATGGGGCAGTAAACTTTTACGTTTAACCCCCAAAAAATCGCGTAAAAACAAAAACTAATCGATGTTACATATGTATGAGAGGCGAGCTGCATCTGCCGGTGCGAAATACTCTAAGTGTTAGGGTCATTGATTCCACGCGTACCGTCAACAAAGCGACGCGCGGAATCTCGTTAAGTTTTTACATGAAAATTAGCTAAGTTCAAATACGTTTTTTTCAAAAGTTTGGGCCCTTTTCTCGCATAATATTTATATAAATCTACTCTATGAACCTTGTTCTTTAGTGTGTAGCTGAAGAAAATTTGTTTCGAGTGGTCAAACTTATGGCACAGTACCCGGAGTAAACTCTGCTATCTTTACAATGATCACCGTTAAGTGTTAAATTAATTGAAATTTTTTTTTTAAATTGTAGAGATTTTGATTGCATATTTGCGTATCTTAAATTTATTGATTGATCGCTACCTTGTCAATGAGAGCACATTTATTTATCGGTATAACAGATTGACTAATTCTTCATATGATATTTTATCCACACTAAATATTTTGCTATGTCCGTAAAAACAACATAATTTGACGCATCACATTTAAAATCATTGCGTAAAGCTGCACTAATAGACACCAATCCTCTCAACTGCCAAACTGGGTTCCTCGGATTCGAGTTTGATTTAGGAAAAACCATTCCACCTCCGGAATCGCCGTTGCATACCGACGTGCCTATGGTTTAAAAAACTATTTAGATTAGCCAATTAAATGAGCCTTCCCTGCTTACCATTTCTGAATCCAGCGCAATAAGTGTTCTCTGAAGTAAAACGGGAATAAAATTCCGGAAACGAATAAATGCAGATATTCTGCGGAACAACGGGCATTCCAGCTTGCATCAACTGTTCGGTCACCGTTCCATTTTCGTCAAATCCCCAACCGACGACGTTACCTGTTAGTTTAATCTCTTCAAATTTTAAACACCAAATTTTGAAATATCACTAACCTTGTTTTTTTAAAACGACATCCAAATCCGTTGAGTCCTGCCATAAACACACTGGCCGCACGTAATCATTATATTCTGCCGGCATTGCTAATTTAAGTAACGCTATGTCGTTGGAGTAGTTCTGAGCGCTGTATTGTGGGTGAAGTATGATTTCAGATATTTTCTTGTCTTGTATTCCTGGATTCGAAAATCGACTCAGGTAGTGTTTTCCTAAAGCAACAAATAAGTTTGGTTATGTTTTCCATTCTACTAAACCCATCTACAGAGTGTTGATGTTAACCGGAGGGCCGCGCTAAGAAATTCCTTGAAGTACGCAATTCAAACCCACAATTTCCGCATTGTAAATCAACCAGCGATCGCACCAATTACCTTAAATTAACTACTCTTAAATTGAATTACCTACCTAAATAAACGAGGAATTTCTTTGGTTTCACAGTTATTGAGGTTCGTGGTTTTGTGACGCAATGAGCTGCTGTAATAACCAACTTTTTGGATAACAATGACCCTCCACAAACATAAGTCGAATCGTTGCCCTTTACATAATATATGGCAGCGTGCCAGGGGAATTCCCCTTCGAACGTTGGCTGACCGTGAGTTATCAATGGTCTAGGCCGAGTCTGTAAAAATTTGAAAAAAAATTTAAGTAATACCGTAATCACCAATCCATCTCTGCGCTTCAGTTTAGGGTCCGGGAGGGGGGCCTTCCTAGTTAATATTTAAATTATACTTATTATTTTTATTTATTATCGGGTGTGGTGCTTACCACCACTGCACTGAAGCAGAAGCTTATTGTGCCCCGTTCGCCCCCGGACTGTGCAACGCCAGGCGCCTTGTGCTGAGCCGCTTGGTCGGCCTTACGTCACCATAACACCTCCAACAAGCGGTCACGACCCCGGTTTCTCAATGAGTCCCGGTACTGGCACCCCCCACCTGGTTCTTCCAGAGTCCCGCGGGCCGCCATTATCGCGTAGGTCCAGCTTGGCGTACGACGAAGGTCCGATAAAGCGTTGCACAGTCGATGAGGGTAAGGCGAAATTTTTGTAACCCTCCGAAACACGGCCGACCGCAGTTCTATGTAAGTCGGTCACCCACACAAGTGGTTATCCAAACAAGTGTTGCTTGAATACGCATATCGAATAACTCGATTTCGAGCAGCATATCTGATGCGGTCGACTAAATTATACTTAGTTTTGACTTACCACAACTGTTCCACATAATTCATCATCACTATCCGACTGCTGAATATGTTGAGGCTTTATAAGTTTATAGAGGTCGCTAACGAAAACGTCATCGTCATCTGTAGAAGGAACCTTTTGAACAGGTAACGTTTCGGGTTCCATAGTTCTGCAATAAGAAAACATTAAGTTACGTTTAATTTAAAAGTATACTAGTATTCTTTACGCAGTTAGGGCGGCAGGATTTAGATTTACTGGTTTTTTTTCCTTGTAGCTGCCACTCTTAACCTTTAAAGTCACGGTTGTTGTTCCTACTAGTCTCTCTTCAGGGCACACTAATTTTTCGTTAACGCTAAACGAAACCAATTTAGGGGCCGGTTCTGATTCATTATACTTGACTAGTATTAGAATCGTTTTGGGTACGAGAGCTGTTAGCTCATCTTCATTGTTAACTATGACGTATATCTTCGGGGTTAGTGGGTTTACATCACCATACCAATTCTAAATATTTTACAGTGCTTAATTAAGCTCGACTTGGATTTAAGTCATACTTACGATAAATTCTAGAACTGGCCTATCGAAAACTAATTTCACCCAAACTCCACGAGCGTCTGTTTGGCTTATCATGGTTAAAACTCCAATCCACTGACCAGGTTCGTTCTTTTCAGTCTCGTATATGAAGAGTCGTTCACATGGAGATTTGTAATCAGTTATATCTTCCGCTATTATGAATGAAATGAAAGAAATTGAAAACAAAAGTGTTAAATATGTGCGATACATAGTGGAAGTGGTTGGAATTTCTAGTTGTTAGCCTTCAGTTTTTCAATTTGGTTTTGACCTGAAATTAAAACTTTATTTTAGATTAAATTAATTTCCAAACGTAAAAGTTTACTTTACTCCTCATTATCAGTGACTAAAATGTCACTTTTAATCCTTCGGGGAGTAAAGTAAAAATAAACAATTGGAGACAAATAAGTGTCCTGTAATATTGATTTTATTACTTTCGAATAAATTATAATCGTTAAAATTAATTGCTTATAGGGGAAAAATATTAATTGTACGCACCCTGGTGACTGTAATATCAACTAAATATTTGACGTCTTGATTAATTAAAATTATTTTAAAAGTTAATTAAAATACGTTAAATGTATTATTTTTTATTAAATTATTTATTTATTACTTAGTTGTAATGTATTATTATCGTTCAAAACCAAATCAAAGTATTTCTGAGCGAGGTCAAGCGAGGTTATATCATTAGTGTGCATCAGCGTGACGTCACGTTGATGTTGCTTGCAGCGCACCATCCGTTAATATTTCTCCCCTATAGGTTACATGCATGTTTGTGTATGCAGATGAGTATGGTAACTTAGCACCCCCACCACAGTCGTATCTTTTACCGCGAAACTGTTGAAGTACAAAATTTTCGGGTGCGGTCCAAATTTAGCCCACAATTAGTTAAAAGTATGACACTATCCTGTTTTTAGCTTTGACCGGGTTTTAGTGTCTCCAAATATCTCGTGATTGTTATGCCCTCGACTTTGCCCCAGGCAATAAACTTTACACTCGGAATTAAAATAATAAAAATTATTCAAATAGTAACAAAACCCCCTAGTTTTAACAAACCAGTTGTCATGTATTCAGAATTACATTACTGCCCTTAGGCGAGTTTTTTCCAATACGTAGTATTCCATAAATACGTAAAAAGGTGCGCTATAAAAGCGGAAGGTTAAGCAATAGTCTGAAATTAAATTGAAAAATTAATTCCAAATTATTTGATTTTACCATGGATTTTAACAAAGAGTTTACCCCGAAAATTAAAATTAAACTGTTAGAAAAACGACCAAAATAAATTTCTATTAGTACTTACAAAACACAAGATCTGATTAACCGGACACTATTTTTTTTTTTGAAAATATAAACATATAAATTAAATACCGATCTTCAGTAGAGCAAGGAATAATGATAAACTTATTTCTGCAGTTTTACATACAAAAAAAATTGTTACTAATTTTCTAATAACTTCCGACTTGAAACTGAAGTGCCACTGAAGTAAGGATGAGTTTATTAAAATTTGAAATCGATAGATAACCAGTTATTTCTTCTGATTTATGCGAATTACTTATAATTGTGAATATGCAAGGTCAACTTAATTATTGCTAATTAATTAGTAATGGTTTTCTGTTATTCTCAGCTTATTATTTCCATCACGGCGTTTGATCTGCAAAATTATGTTAAAATGTAAATCAACTCGAAAACCATGAAATTTAGACATGGAGGAACACAAATACAATTTTAAAGAAATGAATTTAAAAAATGTTTCTAACGTGATTTCCAAAAGGTTGTGCAGCCTAACGGCCGCACTAGGGGGATTATGATTACATTAAGGGTATTCACGAGGGCGTCGGTAGTTGCGTACTTGTGTAGTTTGGTACTTGCATATGACAGCCGATAGTTTATTCCTTGATTCCTTGATTGTGATTGGTAGTTTAAAGTATACGAATGTCATATGGCTGTCATACGCAAGTACCAAACTACACAACTACCGACGCGACGCCCTCGTGAATACCCTTTATACATAAGTGTAAGCTGTAGTAATATTTTATATTGAAACCATTATCTTTAGCAAAAAATGTGCGAGGTGGTGTTTTCCGCAATTAGAAGTAAAATTCAAAGGTTTCTCTACTTAAGTAGATTATCTTTTTTTTATTGATTTCTATTTATTTTACAATCTATCAAAAATAAGCCTTTTAGTTCGATGGGTAGCGAGAAGGTCTACTGCAAAAGAATTGGGTTGATCTCTAACACGTTCATGGTATCTGGTACTAAATGATTGGACACATTCCTCAATGGTGGGTATTTGAAGGTCTCAATGGATCACATGGTTTGGTACGAACCAAGCAGCATCAATGATAGTTCTGGGCGTTTTTGACTGGAACCGTAATATCATGGCGATGTTGGAGTTGCTGGCTGCTCTCCAGAGTTGGATGTCGTACGTCCAAATTGTCTTTATTATGACTTTGTATATGAGTACCTTATTCTCCAGTGAAAGTTCTGAGTTGCGACCCAGCAGCCACAAGTATTTTCTAAGGGAGTGTCCAGGCGTCGATCAAGGTGTACACCAAGGTATTTTGTTTCTTCTTTTGGAGGGATAATTTATCCATTTAGCTTAACACGTGGCCAGGTGTCTCTCCTACCCGAACCTCTTGCTGGACGAGTTCAATAGGTAAGGGCAAGGAAAAGGGCAATAAATCGCTAGATTCCCCGAGTTCATAACGGCCCATCTGCCTCTTGGACCATACGGGGAAAATATTCGGACGCCTGCTTTCCGCAAGATCACAGCGTGAGATCGACAACGCCGGGGGCTTGGCGGAAAATCAGTTCGGGTTCCGGAAGGGCCGGTCGACGGTCACCGTGATGGACGGCATAGTCCAGCAAATACGAGAGACAAGGAACGGCACCTGGAAAACGAGGAAGTTCATGGCTCTTCTGACCCTCGCAGTCAAGAACGCCTTCAATTCAGCCAAATGGAGTTGCATCTTGGAAGAGTTGGAAAGAAGGCGGATCTTGCCATAGCATTTAAACATCCGCAGGGCTCGGTTTTAGGGTCGCTGCTGTGGAACGTAATGTACGACGGTGTTCTTAGGCTCCCCACACCATCCGGGGTGAGCATCTACGGATTTGCGGACACCACCGCGGCGACAGAGGCCAGAACCGAGGCCGAGCTCCAGAGCAACGTCAACAAAGCCATAGCAGACATCTACGCCTGGATGGACACCGGGGGACTCCAGCTCGGGCCATAAAAAAAACGAAGCAGTAGCGGTCAGTCGAAAGAGGAAAATGAAGCAGATAAATTTCGTTATAAACGGGAATTAAATCGTCGAACACATAGTCCAAACCCTTTTCCCCACCCACGAACTCATTCGTTGGGAGAGGCAACTGTTTAAGGTAGCTAAAGAAACAGGCAAAGCCCCGGGCCCTGATGATATACCGGCTAAGGTCATTAACCTAATGGTACAGGAACATGCTGACACCGTGAAGAATTATGCAAACATCCCAGGGTTAGTAGACATGGAGTGAGGTCCCCCCCCCCGCTCATTGGAGGAGCCTATACAAGATTTCCCCACTTACAACGAACACAAGAAAAGACTCCTTTACGAGATCACCCAGCTCCTGATCAGGCATGGCTGTTTTAATAAATAACTCCATAAATTCTGGACATCAGAATCCGCGTAGTGCTTTTATTGTGGGGAAGGCGATGTTTCAGCACACACCATCTTCTCATGCCCGATATGGAGCCATGCGCGAGCAGGCAGGCCTTGCCGTCCAGACGACACTGACGATGCTGAACGAAACGCCATTCCCTTTTTTGAAAAGTGCTAAGAAGAAAAAATCCCGAAAGGGTGGAAGAAAGCAGAATGAAGTGTCAGAAGCAACATCGTTCAATTTAGAACAGCCGAATGCGCCGGAAGTGATGCGCAAAAAATTCCCGGCGCATCATCAAAGGGAGGTTAGGTTTAGTCGGTTATAATTCGAGATTAACATCTGCACGTGCGGGTGGTGTCTATGAAGATTCCTCCTCTCTTCGGAGAAAAGGTATCTCTCATAGTTGTAAGTGTCACATGCACAGATTTTGGGCGTTAACTTTAATTTCTTTGCCATTTTCTTAACCAGATTTCAATTTTGTTTAGTTGCACTAGTAGGTTGCAAAAGTCGCAATAAATGTATATCGTTCGTTGGTAGGTCAGCCGTATAGATTAGGTATAGAATTGGACCCAAAACACTACCGTGGGGAACTCCGGAACTGACTTTAAAAAGCTGCGATATCTCGTCCTAATATTTTACGAAGAAAATCTATTATGAAGGTGCGGCTGAAGCATGTACTGGATAGAAGTTGTATGGAAGATATTTTTTGATTTTAAAAAACAGGTCGGTATGCTATACGTTATTGAAAGCCTGAGTTATGCCGAGAATGCGGCTGAACAAAATCGTTTTACCTCCAGGTTTTGTCTGATGTTGTTTACAATTTTGTGCACTTTTTCTATTATGGCGTGTTGGCGGCGAAATCGGAAGTTATGCTTTGGAATTATCTTTATTTTTTCAATTAACGGCATCAGTTTTTTCAGTCACCAAGTTTTTCACAAATTTTCAATAAAATTGGAAGCAGGCTGATGGACCTGTACGAGGTAGTTTCTGTTGGTGGTTTTATTTAGGCCAGCTTCCATTGTGCAGGAAAATAACCCAGTCTCAGGATGGAATTATAGATCGTAGTAATAGACCCAATTGCTTTGTCGGGTAGTTTTTTCAGAACTTTTGCGGTTGTGAGGTCGAAGCCAGGACATTTGGTTAGTATTAGATGTTTTGTAATCTCACATTTTTGACCTTTTTTTATTGGTGGTACTATTTGCAGGAGTGCGTCAAGAAATTCTTCGATATGAGCGTCTTCGTGAGGCTCTTCTCACCGCACGAAGTGAGGAAAACACTCGAAGATTTGTCGTGTACAGGTTTTAAGATATATATTGCCCGAGGGCTCTCTGTATCAGAGGATATTGCCCGAGGGCTCTATAATGTAAAATAGCGCACTCTCATTGGTTTAAACGACCATAATATGACCCCGAGTGCAATTATCGGGAATATATCAGTTTGGATTACTTGAGAGCAACATAACAAGTTATTGAAGATAAAATGTATTAAATTATGTAGAAAAAAATCTGAAGTTTTGTTCTGTTAATATAATTTCAATTTTGTTTGTATACAAAGAAATTACCATTTTACATTTCTTTTCGTATAGTATTTACAAAATTAAAGCTATAGTGTTCATGGTTAGTGTTAATGCAATTTGTTGATTTAATTAAAAATTGGTTAATTTTACTAAAAACTTCTGGAATAACAATTTCCAGTTAACACAATAACTATTTCATCATATTATATTTTATCCAAGCTAAATATTTTGCTATGTCCGTAAAAATAACATAATGTGAGGTATCACATTTAAAATCATTGAGTAAAGCTGCGCTAATAGACACCAAACCTCTCAACTGCCAAACTGGGTTCCTCTGATTCGAGTTTGATTTAGGAAAAACCATACCACCTCCAGAATCGCCGTTGCACACCGACGTGCCTATGGTTTCAAAAACTATTTAGATTATCCAATTAAATTAACCTTACCTCCTTACCGTTTGTGAATCCAGCGCAATAAGTGTTGTTTGAAGAGAAACGAGCATAAAACTCCGGAAACGAATAAATGCAGGTAAGCTGCGGAACAACGGGCATTCCAGCTTGCATCAGCTGTTCGGTCGCCGTTCCATTTTCGTCAATTCCCCAACCGACGACGTTACCTATAATTTAATCTCAGCTAATTTTAAAAACCAAATTTATGATATTGCAAACCTTGTTTTTCGACAATGAGGTCCAAATCCGTGGAGTCCTGCCATAAACACACTGGCCGCACGTAATCATTAAATTCTACCGGACCTCTTAATTTCACTAAAGCTATGTCGTTGGAGTAGTTGTGAGCGTTGTATTGTGGGTGAACTATGATTTTAGATATTTCCCTCTCTTGTATTCCGGTATTCGAAAATCGAGTCAAATAATGTTTTCCTAAAGCAACAAAAAAGTTTGGTTATGGTTGCGCATCCTTTCCTGACACCAAAAGCGCCTGCTTCTATATTCCTATATCCTCTATATTATAATAGTTAGGAATAGCATCAGCTCTTCCAGAATACTGAGCAGGTTAAAGCACTCTAACCAGTACTACGAAATTGCATTTTTCCTATTGAGTTTGGTAAAGTTTAAGGTTTATCGAGTATAATTCTTCTTCTTTAAGTGCCGTGCCTGCTTTGAAGTATTATCACACACATAGGGGACCTATATACTGCTTAACGCGGGCTCCGAACCTCGGGAAATGTATACACTTCATCTCCAGAGAGGCTGTACCAGGCAGATTACACCTCGGTGGTTTGCCATTGCCTTCCGAGGGGGGACGGTCAGAATAAAGTTTTACTGAGCCCGGAATTGAACCAGGTATTTAGCATTAGCAGCAACGCACTTAACCGCTAAGCTGGCGACCGTCTTCGAGTATAACTTCGTTAAAAAATTCTTGGATAATGGACTTTTAATATGAAAAATAAGACTTTGAAAATCGAAATTTTACATTTTCAGTGACGCGCATGATGGAAATTTGCGGAATCTCGCCCATTCTATTAACAGTCAGACAGATGTACGAAAGGTTACTGTTTTCACATTATTTTTTGTTTAATTCGATTTTTGGGGGTGAAACGTGAAAGTTTACTGCCCCATACCGCAACTATACTTTTAAAAGCTATATCCAGGATTTCTACGATCCCGCTTTTCTAAAATCCCGGTTGGGGTGGATTAATATTCCTCTAGTATGTTTAGCCTAAGTAACCATTGTCAAAACCGCCCTAAGGTGTCCAGAAGCGGAGGGCTCCGGAGTGTAGGTTTTGACAATGAAATTACCTTCAAATCGAATGCACACCTAAAAAATCGAAAATTACACCAAATTTATGGTGGGCGTGGCCGAAACTTTTCCGTTAATACACGGGTAGTTTACGATTTTTTTGCTAATATTTCTAAATTTACTAATCACACCCCAGCTTTCCGGATCTCAAAGAAAAGATCAATTTCCGGGTGAAAAATTTTCACTCATTCGGACCGGGTACGGCTAATCCAGTGGCGAGCCTGCTGCTATGTGACTTGTATCCCCTGGTATGAATAATGTTGCCGATTTTCGCACTTTTTTCGGATTTTATCGAATCTTCGATAATTTCAAACGTCCGCAATGGCGTCTGAGTCACATTCGGACCGAAACATACCCAAAAAGTCCGAAAATTACCCCAATTTTTGTTAAATTTCATGGGGGGCGTGGCCTATATTTAAACCCCTAAATTCGGGTTGTTTTTCAATTAAACTTTATGATCCTTGGTTTATATTAAAGCTAATGACTTTTTTGATCTAAATATTAAGCCATTTCTATAGGGAAATTTCAATTTCCGAGTACTGGATAGGGTGCTATCCCCTACTGAGCATTTGCCTAATAAAATTATAAAATTACCTACCTAAAAAAACGGTAAAGCTTTCTGCCTTCACAGCTATTGAGGTTCGTACTTTTGTAACGCAATGAGCTGCTGTGATGACAAATAGTTTGGATATCAACGACCCTCCACAGAGATAAACCAAATCATTACCGCCCTTTACGTGATATATGGCAGCGTGCCACGGGAATTCCCCTTCGAATGTTGGCTGACCGTACGTTATCAATGGTTTAGGGCGAGTCTAAAAATTTAAAAAAAGTCTACATTGGCGTCGTCAATAGGCTTTCTAGTTGGGATGGGCTTGAGATGTAACGTTGAAATAACTGATCCGTTTTTAGGTCTTAAAAAATATTTAAGTTGTTGAATTTCAAGTAAAAATAATTTTAATAAAGAAAAAGTTTAGGTTTCGGTTGTATTTTTGAAACCACGCTAAATTTCATTTTTAGTTGAAAATTGTAAAAATAGATGTCACGACAATTTGTGAAATTTTAAATTTAATAAGTTTGAAAAAGGTACGAAGAGTGGAAATTCGTCCCTTCCAGCCTCGTCTCTCGTCATGGGAGGACGTGTAAAACTGTAAATTATTTGTGGGCGCACAGAATAATGGCAAACACATATCAAACACTTTGTTGGCTGTAACTCCGTAACCGATTGATAAACAAGCGCAAAGCAGCAGATTTTTTTAATAAATAATTTAGTCTACTTTATTTTCAATAACTCGGCATTTTGCTCTCAAGTGCATCCAAAGTAAAAAATGTTGTTCTTTGCGTGTTTTTTCTGTTCCACTGTTCCACAGGACCGGCGGTGCCGAAAACTCCCAATCCCATCTGGTATTACGGAAGTAGGTGAACAATTTTTGTTTGTAAACTGACTTACCACAACTGTTCCACATAATTCATCATCACTATCCGAATGCTGAGTACGACGTTGATGATTTATAACTTGATAGATATCACTTATGAAAACGTCATCGTCATCTGAATTAGGAACCTCATGAACAGGCAAAGTTTTGGGTTTCATAGTTCTGCAATAAGAAAAAATTAAGTTGCGTTCAATTTAAAAGCAGAATAGTGTTCTTTACGCAGTTGAGGCAGCAGGATTTGGTGCCTTGTAACTGCCAGTTTTAAGCATTAAAGAGACTGTTGTTGTTCCTATTAGTCTCTCTTCAGGACACACTGGTATTTCGTTAACGCGAAACGAAACCAACTTAGGGGCCGGTTCTGATGGATTATACTTGACCAGGATTCGAATAGTTTTGGGTACGTGGGCTTTCAGCTCATCTTCTTGGTTAACTATGATGTATACTTTTGGGCTTACTGGGTTTACATCACCATACCAATTCTAAAATTTTTACAGTTCTTAATTAAGTTCGACTTGGATTTAAGTAATACTTACTGCCACTTCTAGAGGTGGCCTATCGAAAACCATTCTCACCCAAACTGTACGTGCGTCTGTCTCACTAACCATAGTTAAAACTCCAACCCATAGACCAGGTTCATGACTTTCGGTCTCGTATGCGAAGAGGCGATGGCATGGAGATTTGAAATCATTTTCATTTTCCGCTATTATGAATGAAATGAGCGAAATTGAAAACAAAAGTGTTAAAAATGTGCGATACATAGTGGAAATGCTAATAAAGTGGCTGGAATTTCTAGTTGTTAGTCTCCAGTTTTTCTACTTGGTTTGTAACTGAAAATAAAATTTTTTAATTTTATATTAAATGAATTCTGTGCGTAAAAGTTTACTTTACTCCTTATTGTGAGTGACTAAAATGTCACTTTTAATCCTTCCGGGAGTAAAGTAAACATAAGTTAGTGCTACGGCTTTGATGAAGACCGATTAAATGCTTCAATTCGTGATGATCCGAATTCGTGAGATGAAAAGTTGGGTGTTTGGGTACCATACGTTTTTGGGCGAAAACAACAAAAATTACCGTGTTAATTTAATAGTATTTTTGTGTCCTCTTCCGCTCTCAGGTCGCTTATTTTTGTGGAGATCCTTCAGACGTGATACACAATCAAATAAGAAACAGGATACATCAAACACAATTTATTAAAAAACATTCTCTTTTTATAACACACAACAACACAATTAAATTTCTAAATAAATCAACATATAACTAAACTAATTAACATCCCTTCTTATATTCTTTAATGATAGTGTAAAGCTTTACCTGTTTGTGTTCTTTTTGTCGACCGACCTTTATTTCGTCGCACGTTATCTATCGCACTGACGAACTGACTACACTTTCTTCTTTCTTCTATCTTCTTCACGTACTAGCTTGTCGCGTTCCGATACTCAACTCTGAACCTAATTTGCTCCACGTACTAGCTCTACACGTTCCGTTATCCAATCCTCTCACCTCAAATTGGTCCAATTATCCAACACTCCTTTACTCTCAAACTGCAACACACTTAACTCTTCTTTTATCTCACACCAATCAACTTCTTCGAATATAGCCAGTCTGCGTATCATTTATCAATTACAATATCCAAACATAAATGGTCTTCATATTCTTTATCGACTCACTTCTGTACACGACTGTTTTGCATGTCGTTTTCTATCTGACTAGTGACTCTTCTAACCACGGCCGTACACGTATTATTTATTTATTGAATGCCTCTAAACACGACTGTACAAGTATTATTTAATTACTGAGCTCTCTAAACTCAACCGATCTGCGGGTCATCTAATTTGGAACTCTTCTAAACACAACCAGTCTGCGTATCATCTAATTTGGAACTGACTCTACCGCTCCTTATTATCTATTGGCCTGGTTACCACACGCATCTTACTGCTTCTGTTTTATGTTTGTTCTTCTAACGATGCCGCTTTGTCCTACGTGTTTCCTTTTATTATCAGCATCAACAAAACTTAAATCTAGCAACATTTTATTTTATTCACATTCATACTGAACAAAATTTCATAATTACAAACAAAACTCAAATCTAGTAACATTTTATTTTTAATTCACATTCATACTGAACAAAATTTTATCAATAAATTAGACATATCCTCCCTCTTATTTCGATTGTGTACCCCGTACACATTTATGAGGGAGCTTGTAGTGAACACAACAGTATATTGTTACAGAAGTGTAAATTTCATATTCAGCTAATAGGATGTTCCTATTTAGCACCGGTTGCGTAGGCCTGTAAGGAATGTTAATATGCTAAAGGCAACACTATGGCATCAGTATTGAGGAATTTATGTAAAGTTTATAATTGATAATAATTTATTGTTTACGCTATTATATGATTATAATATTGCTATTAACTGAGTCTCAGTTAAATTGCAATTAATTATTTCATAAATTCTATTTTCACATTTCACCTTCACAAAATACCATCTGGTCAACTTGTCAAATTTTCAGTCGTTACAAATTAGGGCTATTGGGCGAAATTTTTCCACTACGTAATATTCCATAATTACGTAAAACAGCGTGTTGTAAGGGCGGAAGGTTAAGCAACAGTCAGGTACTAAATTGAAACATTAACTCCAAAATCTCTAATTTTATAATTTATATTTAACATTTTTGCTTTTTGCCAAGGATTTAGTGCGCAATTAGTGCGTAAAATTAAACTATTGGAAAAAAGAACAAAATAAATCACCATTACTTACAAAATATCACAACTATGGCACCAACAAAGTCTGGTCAACCGAACACTGTTATTTTTTTGGATTTATATATTAGTAGGTGCCTATTACTGTATTAGCTTTTTCAGTAGAGCAATGAAAAATAAATAACTTATTTCTACATTTTTGCATTACTAAATTTCAAATAACTTCTGACTTGAAACTGAAGTGCCACTGAAGTAACGAGAAGTTTATTAATTTGAAAACGATGGATAACCAGTTTTCGTCTACTTATTTATATGAGAATTACTTATTATTGTAAATATGCAAGGTCGATTTAATTGCTTATTAGTAATAGCTTTTTATTAGGTTTTCCTTTTATTCCTTATTATCTTCATCGCGCGGCGTTTTGATCTGAAATATTACGTTAAAAAGTAAATCAACTCGAAAACCATGAAATTTAGATATGAAGGACCCCAAATGAAATTTTAAAGAGATGTATAAATGTGTAAAATGAATTTAAAATTATGTATATCGTGATTTTCAAGATTGTGCGGCCTGAAGGCCGCACTGAAGGAATTATTGTTGCTGTATGTATAAGCCGTAATTATATTTTATATTTATAATCACGCCAATACCTTTAGCAAAAATATCCGATTTGTTTTTCCGCAGGTAGAAGTCAATTTCTTATTTGATCTCCACCTTAAATTTGCATTTAAAATTTAATTCAGCAATTTCGTGTAAGTTTTTTCAGTTGTCGATGTTGCACTTTTTTTTAAATTTCTGATATTTTATGAATCTGGGGGGACGAAATTAGGCCAACCAGACGATGCCTGAACCCTTCATTCAGAACGCTTCACCGTCTTAAACGATGGATTGCCCCTTTGGCTAGCTTTAGAGTGCCACCACTTCTGGCTTGATATTTTCGAGGTAATATATGAGGCGCTAAAGCGATGATCTGAAGAGCCAAGCGGAGTGGATTAAAATTGCCACCCTGCTCACCATAAAACCAGAAACCATCGACGAAGCTATAAGAAACTTTGGTTTTCAATTGCGTTAACTATGAGAAACAGTTACCATAAATAACCAGATAACAGAAAATCGATCGGTGTGTAATCAATTAAATAATTACTGAAAAAGTAATAAATTACTTGTTGCGTAATTAAACAAAAAAATAAATCCTCTAATTAATATTAATAAACTTACAACAAATAAGAACCAAAATAACATCTTGATAATAATTTCTAATTAAATTTTAAATAAATTTTTCGTAAATAAAATTTACGTCGCACTTGAGCTACAAAAATAAAAATGTGGCCAGCGGCAAGCGATGAAAACCTTTACAAAACAAAATGGTCGAATAAAATCGATTCTTCCATTCACACGTACACGCAAAATTTATTAAACCAAATGAAACTTCTAAATAAATTAATGTAATTTTAGAATTTAAACGGTCCAAAAAATTACGTTGATTAAAATATTCGTAATGCTCCAGCGAACTCCAATAATGCCTGTGTGGTCACAAAAAAATGATGCATCTTTAATCCTCTCCTCCTATCCTGTTTCCTATCCTGTTCTCCTCTGCCTCTGCCTCTGCTACTACCTCTATCACTGACGCTGTCACTCTCACCGTCACATAATATAATAACTAGAAGGTTTGCAAATGTTAAGAAACTCGAATCCCCGCCCTTTGATAAAATTTTTAACAAATAATATTCACCTTCTTCATCTTCACCTACACTAAAAATAATCTATAAGTGACTTCGGCTTTCCAAAGCAGAACAGCAGTCCTTAGAAGATGATCAACGCACCTCGGTCGTCCTACGGATGCAATTAGTCACAAAAATGTAATAAAAGTAGAAAAGTTGTTACAAGGATGATAAATGTCTATCTGAAAAATATCTCAAGGTATCAATTTATGATATGGTACCATCCATACAATTCTACATGATCATCTTCATATATCAAAAGTAAGTGCAAGATGGGTTCCACATTTGCTGCCTCCCGAACGGAAGCAATTTCGAGCCGAAACGTCTCGGAAATTTTTGGAAATGGAAATGGCGAGACTCATCCGAGAAAAATTTTAAATACCATTATAACTGGTGATGGGATATGGATTCATTATTGTGATCCCGAAACCAAACAATATTCTATGCAGTGAATACAAAAAGGGAAAACCGCCACCTAAGAAGAAAAAAAGAAAGGGCAAAGTGAAACAAAAATATTTGCTTCTCCACGACAACGAACCACTTCACAAGTCGAAAGTTTTACAGACTGCTATTAAAAAGGGTGGGTTCGAAGAAATAAATCACCTACCTTACAGTTCAGACCTGGTCGATTCCCAAATTCCTCGATCCAAATTTCGATTCCCAAATTTAAAGAAAGAATTACCGAATGAAGAGCTGATGTATGCTGTTGAAAGCTATTTTGCAAGGCAATCAAAACGATCTTTTTTCAGTGGATTAGAAACATTATTGCAAAGAAGTACCAAGTGCCTTGAGCTGCAAAAAGATTATGTCGAAAAATAAAATTTAAGTCGTTAAAAAAATATTGGCTGCTTATGTAAGACCTCAAAGCAGCAAAAATTAAGACTACTCCAAAATGTCTAATCTTTTTGTGCACATACTATGTAGCTTCAAAATAAACAAAGAGAGGTCTAAAATCGATTGCATCATGAAAAGTATTTTTTTGAAGTTCTTAGTTAATGTGTGAATTCTGTTGGTAATTTAATTCCATTCCAGATGGCCGAAAAGAATTAACGGCACATATCATGAAAAGTCAAAAATAACCCACAACTAAAAGACGATTTCCTGGACACGAGTTTCGAATTTTGACGGAATTTTTGACGAAATTTGATAAATTTTATTAAACACGATGTTTAATTTAAAATTAAACAGGTTTTTTGTGTGTCGTTTCGAACCATCCTGTATATAAGTAAATTAAGCAAAAATGCATAATTGTACCAACCTACTTAAAGAAGTGCTAATAAAGCAAAAAATGCCTTCATCGCACTTTTAGTAGGTCAATTAAAATGTAATTCATTTCCGTACTGTAAGCATATCATAGTTCAAAACATTTACTCATCAGGTCAATTAACTTTAAATGCATTCAAATATTATAAGTAGGTAAAATTTAAATCATAGTCATCAGGTCAATAACTTTAATTTAAAATTAAAATGTGATAATTTAGCATTAAGTTTTGTATAAATAGTGTATTTAAACTTAATAAAAACAGTATCATTTAAACTTACAATTTGAGTGTTACTCATATCACATAAGTTAGGAAGGGTACTTCTTGCCACCTTCTCCTAATTTATTCACACGATCATGCGAACTCTGTTTATATTTAACACATTATTACAAATATCTTCTTGCACGCACCTCTGATTGTTATATTTTTCGAGCCTACTATAAAAACGTTCTAATGCGGCCTTCAAGCCGCACAACCATAACAATCGCGCACTAATTAATTAATTTAATATTTGATTAATTTGTTAATAATATTGTTCAAATTAACAAATAAATTTAATTTTCGTGGTTTAATTAACTTATAAATATTTTTAAAGCATTTTTTGTTACTATTTTAATTGGGAGGCAAATTGCAATTTTGCATACAAGGTGGCAGATTATTATTGCATCCAGTAAAGTTATGCAATAATATATAATTTATAAAGAGACAAGGTTAAAGAAGTACTGCATAATTTAATTCATAATTGCAAATTTAATCAAAAATTAAAACATTGAATATTAGTAATCAATAAGTGGATCCAAAACTCCAAAAAATAAATCCTCCTTCTTCAAAGTTTTGAAGTTTTGAAGAACTGGATCCAGTCGTGTTGGGATTGATGTTGAATAAAGACAGGAATTTAAGCGATTTTAGATCGAAACCTGGACGTTTAACTAAGCGAAACTTAGGGAATATGTTCAAATAAAAAAATATTCAAGCCTGTAAATCCTGAAAAAATTGGATTGGAAAAATGACACTATATCAAATTAATTCGTACACTGAATCGTTCCAAAAATGTATCGAAAATTTGTGAAAACTGCCACAATTTGCACAATTCAAAAACTATTTAAAATTATCGTTGTATTTATACTCGGCAGCGCAGTTGTTAAAGCGTTGTTCACAGCTTGGTTCTAATTCGAATCCTAATTGAGGAACATATTTTTCAGCATACTATCTTGCTAAATATTTGATAGAGACTATTAATTTACATTAAAATATCCAATTTCCACGCCACATATCGGGACTTTGTTAAAGTTTTGTGAATTAAACCGATGTCATGTTTATAAATCACAATTTTGGATTTTCTACCCGTAATTTAAAGAAAATAGGAAATTTTTTTGCGCAAAGAGAAAGCTGAGTTGAGCTTCCTATCCGGGAACGTATGTCTCGAGTTCGCAAAGCGTATTTTCCCACATCTACCTTTCCCGAGAATGCTTTCGGTTCGCAAGGCGCTCTCACCCCATTTAACCTTTCCGAGATGTTTTCGGTTTAGCAAGGCATCTCGACTTCCTACAAGTCTTTGGTTTTCGATTTTGCAATGTACTCTCAAAATTTCCGACATCTAAATGTCTTTGGTTTGGCAAGACAAGGCATAACCCTCCGTTTTCCCCCGTTCACGATTAATTCTTCCGTATAAGATTGAGATCGCCGCTCTCGTTCATTTTAGCTTATAATTCAGGTAGCTGGTTTATCATTAGTTTGGGTGTAAATTTTTACGTTCAGAAACCGATAACTTATTTAGAAAAACACGAAGTAAATTTGCAAATCTTAGGAACTGTAATTGTGTGCATTGCTTTGAAAAACTATCGACGGAGCAGGGCCCCCCCTCAACAATTTACATTTAATTAAATTTTGTTTATTGATATCGATCTTTAATAGCAAATGTTAGAGTAAGTAGTTGGTCTGTTATGAAACTGTAAATATAATTTTATCGTAACACATATAGGTACAACATTGAACAGGTGATTATTTGAATTGGTTGAATTAAAATAAAACATAATTTTGTTTCCATATATTTGATTTATTTACGAGTTTAATCCCCCCCCCCCCAGACAATAGTGGGAGTCACTATGGACTCCCGATTAAACTTTGAGAATCATTTAAAGTTAAGACGCCAACTGGCGTTCGCGATAAATCGCAAGATCTATCTCCTGATGGAGGAGGGGTCAGATGAGTTCCGAAAAAAAGCGTATACGTTATACTAAACAGGCCTAAAATAAAATTAATCATAGTAATGAAAAAATCATTAATATGATGTACAAAAATCATCAAATAAGTTTAACGTTTGATGAATGCTTACATTAATACAATTAATTCGATTTAATCAATTTCTGTTCATAAAATTTATGAATATTTTTATCATTGTGATGAATTTGTTGAAGTCTCTGAACTTGATGTGTTTATAGATTTTTTTTCACGTACCTATATGACTTGAAATAAGCTAAATCATAAAAAATGCATGCAAAAATTTAATGCATCTTATACAAAAATGTTTAGTAGGTTTACAGATCGAACAAAAATATAATTAGTATGAAATTTTTCATCGGCTCAAAAATGACGAATTTTCATTAATTTGATGAACTTTTTCGTTGATATGATGCAATTTCCTCTTTAGTGTAAGATCGAACCTAAGACCGAACCTAAGGCCTCGATGCCTCTTTTCATCAACGTGCTGAAGAGCTATTTAAAAGCGACAAGACACTTTTCGTCGAAGAGGCTTTTCTAGAAGAGAATGTAAAGATCACGAGCGGGGTCCCACAGGGTTCGGCGCTGGGACCTACTCTCTGGAATTTATTGTACGGTGGAGTCCTGCGCTTGAACTTGCATGAAGGGTGATGCTTATCACCCTGTCACTAATCGTCACAGCCAAGTTGGCACAACAACTCACGACTATAGCCAATGCGTCGCTCTCCATTTTTACCATTGTTCCATGGAAGACGGAGTCGGTACTGCTCATGAGCAAGAAGAGGTGCAAGAACTTGGGGATCAAGTTGGGGGGACATAAAACAGTGCCAGGAAAGTGTGCGAAAGTGTTGGGGGTCTCTACGTACGCGTGAGAGAAATGGTGAAAAAAGCGGCCCAAGATGGGAGCGACACTCGTCGCTCAAAGCAATCAAGAAGATTGATTCTTCTTGGACTCGAACCTGTGCCTTTAGCATTAGTAGTTTATAGTGAACTAGTAGGCCAATAGCCGCCTCTTTTTTGTTAGTGGGCTGGTTTGTTTAAAAGTGGTCGTAAAAGCCTTGAAGACGATCCACGTGAAGGACGTCCAAAAACTGCATCAACACCAGAAATCGTCGCAAAAATGCAGGATATGGTTTTGGAAGATCAACGATTGACCGAGAGACATTTTGTAGAAGCTCTAGGCATTTCATTGGGCACAGTAAGCAATATTTTATGTCAATTTTTGGGTTTCAAAAAGCTATGTGCACAATGGGTGCCGCATTCTTTAACAATGCACTAAAAACACATTCGAATGTGACTTTGTCAACAACATCTGGAGCATTTTAGAAAGGATAAAAAGAATTTTGTGCGTCATTTCATCACTATGGATAAGACTTGGATCTTCCACCATGATCCTGAATCAAAAGAAGAGGCTAAGGAGTGGTGTGAACCCGGCTCTTTGGCTCCGAAGCGAGTTTGTGTCCAGAAATCGGCCAAGAAGGTGTCAGTTTTTCGAGATGCAAAAGGTATTTTGTTCGTGGATTACCTCCAAACTGGTAAAACAATAAAGTCCGATTATTATTGTAACCTTTTGGGCCAATTTGATGTAGAACTTCGTGAAAAAAGACCCGGTTTACAGAAGAAAATATCATTTTCCATCAAGATAATGCACCTGCTCACACACCTCAAAAACCCATCGCTAAAATCAATGAATTGAAGTACGAACCAGACTATTCGCCAGATTTAGCTCACTCTGACTTCTGGGTCTTCTTACATCTCGAAAAATTCTTTCGTGGAAAACGATTTTCATCAAAAAAAGAGGTCATAGCTGCAGTAGAGGGGTATTCTGTAGACCTTCCGGAAACCACTACAGAGATGGGATCCATAAATTGAAGGATCGTTGGAATAAGTGTATTGAAGTTAAGGGAGATTATACAGAAAAATAAAGTCATTTTTACAACCAAAAATCCAAAAATCCAAAAGTTAAAAATGTTTAAAGACAGGTATTAGGCATATTTTTGGATCTGTGTAATATTCGTATGTTACAGCACAAGGGTTAGGAAAATACTCAAAGATTCAGCGAGTACAGATTTTAGCAAGGAGATTGACACTCGCTCCGCTGAATCTTTGAGTATTTTCCGAACCCGCGTTGCTGTTGCGATGATAATTCCGTGAAGAAACGCCACAACTTAAAAGCACAACATCACATACGAAAATCGACATTTCAAACGTCATTTTTAATGTCGAAAATGGTGAAACAAAAATCAACATATTGCGATGTCCCTCTTCTATTAGTTCTTACAAACACAATATTCATTTTTCTTTATTCAGAAACGAATTAATCATAATTATTTTTCATTTCTGAATTCAAATTTGTTAAATTTTATTTTCCCGGCTAACTTTTATTGTTTAAGAGCATAACCTCTTCATCCCAGAAGCGAGCTCCTCAATTATTTAATATTCCCTTGCTTATTTTTCCTGTTAGTTTTTATGCTATAATAGCAAAATGACAATGCCTTTACAAAACAAATTAAGTTTTATTATCATAAAAGAAAATGTAATTATTATTATTATCAAACTTATTTTTTTTGTTGTAACAAAAGTTACAACTTATCAAAATTATTATTATTAGTCCCTGTTTAGAGCCGCTGCGGATAAAGTCAAGATAGCCATGATGATAGCCAACCTCCAACGTGGAGAGGAACTATGAAGAAGAAGAAGAAGAAGATCAAACTAAAAACAACTCTTAAATTAACATTCAATATCCCCCCAAATTTATCTCCGTGCGTACCTGGTTTGTAAAGTTTTACCTTCGCGAATTTCGCAGTGCACTTACGTTTTTGATTTTTCTGTCCGGGTTACTTAATTTAGCCTTTGGCATTTAATTTGGATCCACTTTTTGTGATCCAATACTTTAATTGTGATTTCCAATTTCATCTGCATCATTAAATAATCATACTGGAATTAGCCAACATCATATCCACTTTAATTGCTCCTTTTCAATCGGTATTTAACAATTTTTCCAATTCCAATTCCTCAGTAATTGTACAGGCTCAACTCCTGTATTTCTTCCGTATCTGGTAAGTGCAATTTATTATTCACTCGTTTTTTTGTCATGAACAACCACGTGTTCAGGTTAATTAATTATCCAATATCTTTTAGATCAATCTCGATCCAACACAGCTCAAATTAAATACGTTTTTGAAGAGCGTATCTTTTATACGTCTTCTCACTTTGGAGTGCTACGCGCCTCTCTCATTTATTTATAATCAACAACGTTGTCCTGGTTATTCAATAAGATCAAACCTTTTATCACTGGATCCTTTTTATTTAGTATTACGGTGAGTTAACATCCTTGATTATTCGATGCACTTGATTGTTTTTTTGTTGCATTAATTGAATTATTGTCTTTCAGGAATTGTTTACCACTCCATCGCTAAAGTTTGGTTTCCATCAGCGGTTCTCAAATGGCGGCGTCGAACCGTCATACTCCGTCCTTTCCCGAATTCACTTAATGGTACCGAACTGTTTATTACCTATCTTTATTGTTAAAAAACTTTATTATTAAATTTTCTAACTACATATCACATTTTATTGAATGCCCTACCATAAATTGATTGACCAATGGGTTACTTTAAAATTTTGTAGTTACTAGAAAATTACGTTAAAGAGATAATATGGTAACTGAAAAGTTACTAAACTACAACGAATGTGACCAATGGCAGAGCTAATATTTTTAGATTCAAGGCTATGGTGACAAAAAGTTACCAAACCACAACGACTTTCTGACCAATCACAAAGAAATATATAATTAATTCAAGGGCAGTTTACAGTGAATATTTTTTATCGCTTGGCATCGGGTACGAGTGCGTTCCCACTACAAATATCCAATACTCTTTTAAGGACCCCTACAAAAATATTCAAATTGACCTAGGGTTATTTGAATATTCACGTAGGATTTCATAATAACTGGATATTTTACAGAATTTGCGGGTAAAATTCGACGGTGCATGAGTAGTATCCGTATAAGTACAATGTAAAATAACGCACGCTGATTGGTCGAAACGCCAAAATTTAACCCTGAATGGAATTATCATCGGAATTAACGAATGAAGAATTTTAAAGGCATACCACCAGTTTTGAAGGCTAGAACTCCGTAACCGTTTGATTGACAAGAAAAAAGTATAAGAGCTGTTCTCTAGAAAATTTAATTTACTTTACTTTCAATAACTTCGCATTTTGTTCTCAAATGTACTCAAATTGAGATATTCACGAATATTTGAAAAAATATCATTCTTCGCGTGGTTTTTCCTCTGTGATGGCAAAATCCGGGGTCGCTATAGGGTGCAAAATTATTACGTCTTTTTAGAGATTCTAATAAAAAGAATACAATTTATTCCAGCTTGCCCCCAATTTTTACACTTGTCGGCTGGCCGAAAATTAAAAGTAAGCATTTATTAGGTAATCCCAGTCAAAATTTACTAGTTTTTAATTTAAAAATTTTTTTTACTGAAACCGGGGTGGGCTAACTGCTCCACCTTGATCGCCCCTCTCAACGACTCCCATGTTCACACATAAATAGAAGATAAAAGTGATTATCTATCAATTTTAAATTAAGAAACTTCTTGTTACTTTTCGATGATACAAACTCGTTTTTCAAGTCAAAAGTTACTGGAAATTTCGTTGTAGTTTGTATGCAAAACCGCAGAAATTAGTCGATTATTAGTATTTATTCTGCTGAAGTAGCTACAGTAATATATCTGATATACATCTGCCAAAAAAAAATAATAGTGTCCATTTGACCAAAATTTGTGTGTGCCATAATTGTGATATTTTGTAAGTACCAATAAATTTATTTTGGATTCTTCTTATTCTTAATAATTTAATTTCAAATTGTGAATTTTCACAAAAGGAAAATATTAAATATTAGTACAATAAATTTGAGTTCATTTTCACAGAAGAAGTTGCGTTAAATTACGCATTTAGTGCGCGAAAAAAAAAAGTTTGCACAAAGAGAACCGGTTTGCTAAATCCCTGATATTTTTTTATTGAAACGGTTTATTATCTTATTTTAATATTAAATAGACAAAATAGTATTTTATACGCCAAGAAATTAAAATGAGTCTTTTAATCCCGTGGATAAAGATTGTTGCCTGAGGCGAAGTCGAGGACACTTTGGTTGTAGGTGACTAATTTATTTGTACTTGATTCTCCGCATAATTAAACATATTTTGTTATGATAAAATTTTAATTTCAGTTTAAAACCAAATTGGAAACCCCCGAGGCTAACAACTAGAAATTCCAACTATGTATCGCGCATACTTAACGCTTTTATTTTCAATTTCTCTCGTTTCATTTATAACAGCGGAAAATGAAATTGATTACACATCTCCATGTCCTCGCCTCTTCGTATACGAGACTGAAAGTAGCCAACCTGGCAAGTGGTTTGGAATTTTAACTATGCTTAGCGAGACAGATGCACGTGGAGCTTGGGTGAGATTAGTTTTCGACAGACCACCTCTAGAATTAGGCGTAAGTATGATTTAAACCCAAGTCATGCTTAAATTAAGCACGGAATTTTTTTTTAGAATTGGTATGGTGACGTCACCGCATTGAACGAGAAGGTGTACTTCATCATAAACTTAGAAGACGAGCTAAAGGCCCACGTGCCCAAAACAATTCGATTTTACGTCAAATACGACGAGACAGAACCGCCACCTCAGGTGGTATCTTTTCGGGTAAACGAAAAAGCAGCGTGCCCTGAAGAGAGAATAACAGGAACAACAAACGTGGTTTTGTCACTTAAAACTGGCAGCTACAAAGGAAAAAAATATTAAATCCACATTTAACTAACTAAAATTTATTTATATTCCAAAAAGGCTCTCATAAAAATAATAATTTCCAAACTTAAATAGACTGAAGAATGAAGAAAAAAAAGAAAAAACTATAAATTATGGTCTTAAAAATAAAAAATCTTTCATTGAACAAATTTTCTTTTAAAAAAGTTTCCTAGAAATACAATAAATAAAACAGCGCGGTGCCATACTTATTATTATTATTATCGGCATAACTACAAAATTCGAAGAAAACCTCGGAAAACCCGTTCACTCGTTTTTGATTCGACCTTTGATGTGTGTTTTTGCAATTTTAAATTTCCCAACCACAGCTGCAACCAATCGGAGCAAGAATGCGTCACAAGTCGGAAGCCATTATCCCACCCTTTCATAAATTCTTATATCTTCCCAAATTTCCCACGTAATTCAGTGAAGTTTAAAAACGAAACCGAATAGTTACTGATTTTATTGTTTTAAATTTATAAATGTAAAATATGTCTAAAGTTGGGCATAACGCAAACAGTGCGTTTCAAAAGATAACTTTCGGTATGGGTTGCTTTTGGGCCAACGACGCTCTTTTTGGGGGAACACCCGGTGTTCTTAGAACGCGAGTCGGATACTCGGGAGGTACATTATTGAACCCTACGTATCAAAATTTGGGCGATCACACCGAAGTAATCGAAGTGGACTATGATCCAGAGAAAGTGACCTTTAAAGACTTGCTGGATCGATTTTGGCAAAATCACGAATACGGAATAACTACAAAAATTAAGGTGCAATATGCGTCGCGAATTTTTTACCATAATGATGAACAAAAAAAACTTTCCCAAGAAGCGTTAAAAGTCGAATCTGCCAAATATCCCGAAGGAAAACTCCAGACTCAAATTCATCCTGCCGGTACTTTTTATCCAGCAGAGGATTACCATCAAAAGTATCGATTGCAAAAATATAAGTGGATTTATGAAGCGCTAAATTTAACACCTCAGCTGCTGCAAACGTCTCACGTTGCAGCTCGGCTTAATGGATTTGTTGCCGGAGCGGGAAACGAAGATGAAGTGCTTAACATCTGTGAGTTGGAAATTCCAGAAAAAGTTGTAATTTTTGTACAGAAGCAATACTATGAAAATAAAGGTGGAAATTTATATTGTTGATGCCTGTAAATTTTTATTGCTTGTTGTTCTCCATAGTAGGCCTGAAAGGATTCTGTATTTTATAGCTAATGATATTACCTATAATAATTAATCTATTAAGAATATATTAAAATTATTAAAATTTTGCAAGAATCAATAAATTACACCATGCAAGTTCACAAACGAGTTTATTTTAAAAGATTTACCTTCATTATTTTATAATAGTCGGCCTTGGTTGTGAATTGCGACAGCTATCTATCTATCTATCTATCATTAATATCATTAATGGTTCGAACCAATGGCGTGCCCAAGGGAGACTAGAAGAAACTCAAGCACCCTGCGCCTCTGTTAAAAATTTCTAATCACCCGTATTTCCTGAGCCGCGTCTGGTTTAGTTCCGCGATTCCCCGCCCATTTGGAATTAAACTCAGCCTGTCTCGACACTTGCCCAGCCCATCTCGGTATAAGCCCCGTCCATTTCCTCGCAAGATCATTCCATTACGATCGAGGCGGCGCCCATTTTACCCTAGACTCCTCCCCCTTTCGGATTAAGGAAAGTCTAACCTCCGATTGTTATGTAGCATCATTATAGTGGAGTAAAATATTGTACAAAATACGTCTCCTTTTCAAATTATTTCTAAAAATTCGTCTTTTTCTTCAAAGTCCTATTAAATGAAATTCCGAAGCGCATTTCGAGAATTAAAAATATTCCCGTCATCTTAGTAGATACCCCGCCCATTTCAGACTAAGCCCCGCCCATCACAGAGCGCCTCTCATTATGTTTACAATTAGACAACTCTTACGTGTGTGTAAGAGTAAAAAATGTTATTTGTTGATGTTCACATTGGCCAATTTCTGTTGTGCAGCCTCTATTATCGACCGATGATAGAAACGCGTTTCGAAATATTAATTAATAGGGACTTTGGAAATATGGGGAAAATAATAAGAAAAATTTTAGTTTCCGACTTTTAGTTTCTGTATTTCCAAAGCCCCGCCCATTTAGGTACATACCCCGCCCATTTTAGACTAGGTGCCGCCCATTACATGCGACACCACCCTTATTTTCCCCCAAGCGCCTCCCATTTAAGCTTCAGCCTTTTGCTTTTGCCGTAGGCCAATATTTCTGTTTATTCTGTGCATTTCAAGTGAAGAAAAGATAGAACATGCTATACAAAAAGTAAGTCTTCTGATTAGAAATGAGAAAAATGCGTAAAGTACACAACCAATCAGGGCGCTTCGGGGAGAAATGTGATAGCCAATGAAATGCAAGAAATTTTCTATTTTATCAAGATCTCTTCGTACGGTATACTGATAAATAAGTATCCTTGAAAAAAAATTTTTTAAATTTATTTTTAATGCGAACTACATATTCTTGTCAAATTATAAATAAAAATTCGTCTTTTTCTCCAAGCCCTATTAAATTAAATTTCGAGACGCATTTCGAGAATTTCAAATATTCCCATCATCATAGATACCCGCCCATTTCAGACCAAGCCCCGCCCATCACGGACGAAGCTCCTCCTATTTCCCCGCAAGCTCCTGCCAGTATGTTTACAATTAGACAACTCTTACGTGTGTGTAAGTAAAAGATGTCATCTGTTGAAGTTTACATTGGCTAATTTCTGTATTTGTATATGGTATTGTATTTGGGAAAATAATTTGTGATGTATTTTATATTCTTTTCAGTTAAGAAAAATTTTAGTTTTCGAAAATTTAGAAAATGTTTTTCTAATCGGCCGTATTTCCTAACCCCCGCCCATTTCAGACTAGGTGCCGCCCATCAGAGTCGACGCCATCCCTATTTTCCCGCTAGCGCCTCCCATTATGGTTTATATTTATGCTAATATTTATGTTCTACTAAAAATAAGTGTTCTGATTGGTTAGAAATGGGAAAAATGCTTAAAATACACAACCAATCAAGACGCCTCGAAGAGAAATGTGTTAGCCAATGAAAATGCAAGATATTTTCTTTTTCATCAAGACCTCTCCGTATGGGAGGCCTCCGAGACCTTTATAAAGACTGTCGGGATTCTTCCCTTCTTGGATAGTTGAACTTTCTTGAGCTCCTCTTACTTCTGTTTTTTTTTTGGTGTTCTTCAAGCTTCCTCTTCTTTCGTGTGGGCCTCTCTTCTCTGGCCTGTAACCTTGCGTGAGTGACATTAGAAATGTAGCTGGTAAAAAATTGGATAAAAATTCGGCGAAATCAGGAAGAATGTAGGAAGAAAGAGGAAGACCATGTCGAACATTGGAGTAGTTTATTTATTTAACAAAAATTCATATTTGTAACAACATACAAAATGAACCCATATGATCGAAACAATTTTACCAATCTTACAAAATAATACTGCTTAAAAAGTAGAACAATTGATCAACATCATAAAAATATGGGCAGTTTAGTTAATCATAAAAAGTTATAATAATAGGAAGGCCCTTCACCAGTCTAATCTAATATAATTTTTTTGATCTTATGGGCTCAGCCTGAATTAAAAAATAGGAGATAAGTTTATCTTCGAAGACGATTGGGTATTTGATGCTTGCCAAAAAGAATTTTACCATTTAACTATATTTTAACTATGTTTTTGATCCAATCCAAGTATTTTGCGGTGTCCGTAAATACGACATAATGCGAGGCGTCACATTTAAATTGATTCTGTAAAGCTACACTGATGGAAACCAAGCCTCTCAACTGCCATACTGGATTTTTCTGATTCGAGTTTGCCTTGGGAAAAACCATTCCACCTCCGGAATCGCCATTGCACACAGACGTACCTATTTTTCATAAACGGTTAAGTTGATCCAATTTAACCAACAGTGCATGCTTACCATTTCTGAATCCAGCACAGTAAGTATTTCGGGAAGTAAAACGGGAATAAAAGTCTGGGAACGAAAATATACAAGTTTCCTGGGAAACAACTGGCATCTTAGCTTTCATTAACTGTTCGGTCACCTTCCCACTTTCGTCAAATCCCCACCCCACAACGCTGCCTGTAAATTTTATCAAATTATAATATAAATAAAAACCTGGACTACAAACCTTGTTTGTTCAGAATTCCATTCAAATCGACCGATTCCTGCCACAAACACACAGGTCGCACGTGATCGCTGAATTCCGCAGGAGTTCCTAATTTTAGCAGCGCTATATCGTTTAAGTAGGTGTGCGCGTTGTATTGTGGATGAGGTAAAATTTCGGATATTTGTCTATCTTGTATTCCTTGATTGGAAAAACGCTTCAAGTAATGCTTTCCTAAAGAAACAAAGATGCTTGGTTATAACTGGGCATCCTTTCGTGGCACCTACCTAGATAGACGACTAAATTGTCTGGGTTGAGAGGCGTAGCGGATCGCCTTCTTGTGACGCAATGAGCTACCGTAATCACAAACTCTTTGGATATTAACGACGCTCCACAAATGTAAGCCAAATCTATTCCTTTGGTGTGATATAAGGCAACGTGCCACGGGTATTCCCCTTCGTTCGTTTGCTGACCGTAGGTTATCAGTGGCCTAGGCCGAGCCTGCAAAAAGTAGTTGTCTCCTAATTTGTCATTATTTTTTGGTGGTACATTCCAGTAATTTTCGACCATTCTGTTCAAGTATGTGTATAATTGTTTTAAGTATGCTTGATATTGTGAATTGTTATCGTAATACCCGCGATGTGTATTATATGGATTGGTAATATATTCATATGGGTTATTAGTTTGCCTTTTGTATCTTTGTTTTTTCTAGAATGCGAGAAATTGTTCGTCAGACTTTAATTTGGTTTGTGTAGGATGTGATGGTGCAATTTTTGATATGAAATCAAAATAAAGTCCCAGATAATTCTCGATCCAAATAAAGAAAAAGAAATAAAAAACATGAAGAAGAAAAAGATTAAAGAGAGCTAGGCAATCCTATAGGATGGTTGAACAAAAAAAAGTTGTTATTCAACCCGATCAAGAAAAAGTCTCCGCTTCACTACGACTTAATGAGTTGATTCGAAATGAGGAAAAGTTAGCGTTGATGTAAAGCGCAATTTTAACTCGAACTTTACACGCAAGTAATAAAGTGTACTTGGCATTGTAGACCAAATTCTCCAAACATCAGACAATTTTGTTAAAAAAAATTAAAAACCGAAGAATTTCATGAAAAATGGTATATGTTACCTGTTATCACTTACGCTGCAAAAACTAAGCGAGATGGAGGAAAAAATGAAAAGGGAGTTTTTGTAGAACATGAAATTATTAAAAAAAAGTCTGGAATAAGACATGGTATCTAAGATAAGTAGTTTAGGGGTGAGAACCTTTCGAAGTTGTCCTCTCGATACGTCAACTTTGAAATGAATTCGTGATTTTTGTCAGTTCATAAGATTGATGGAAGCAACGTAAATATGAAATTACAATCATGGCATATTAGAACACCTTATAATTTCTACTAATCAGTACATGCGCTTTGAATCGATTATATCTATCTGATCATTGCAAAGATACATGAAACACGTGTACAGAGTTTTTATCAATATAGGTTTCATATCGGATAATCAGATCAAGAGAGGCGTCAAAATTTTGGACATGACATGACATTAAAAATAGGTATACATTACTATTTCTTATGAATAGGGGGAAGTGGGGGGGCACAGTTTTAAGTACTACACTTCTGAACCAATGGTAAATGGTAACCAATAACAGCAACCAATTACAGAAAGTTCTATTTCAATAAAAATAACCGGATGACTATTGCTTCGAAAACCAGGAGGTTGGGATGGGAGGGGGTGGGAGGGGGTTGTTAGTCAAATCTAATTTACCTTTGCACATTTTACTGTGGAGCTCACAAATACGCGTCTTCGTGATATTTGAAGGTTTAGCTTTTCCTTTAATTGTCTAAAAAATTATTCGTTTCGATCTTGTCTGTCTGGAAGGCGCTGGAGGATATTCCACACCCCCCAGACCCCCCCCCCCGGTCGGTGTCTAACATTTATTTTTATTTAAATCGACAACAAGAATAATTTTTTTGTAATAATGGTTCTAGCGGCATTGCAATTTTTTGAAATTATGTGACGTGAAACCTATATTTGGAGTTTTTTTAATAGTGACTGGACGGGGGGGGGGGCAACAGAATTAGTATTACTCCTCACAGCGATGAAATGTAACAACAAATTACAGAAAGTGTAATTTCAAAGTTTACCAGTGTCGTAAGGACCATTTAAAAAAAAATTTTTATTGCTGTCACCATTGTAAACAGATAAATATTTGGAATATCCTCCAGTCACAAATAAATAATTTTTTAAACAATTAAATAGAAAGTTGTATCTGAAATCTGAAAATTTAATGAAGTTGGGAATCTATGACCTTATAGTAATTTGTGCAACAGTCAGTTGCTCCCTGTACCTGGGATATTTATATAATATTTATTTTCCGTCAGAAGCGCTTAATTCCACTGCGCATGCGTCAGTATTTATCACTTCGCTCTTGAAATATTTTGTTGAGCTTCCACCACTTTATTCATTTTCACCATCTTCATTTTAATTGCATTTTCTATAAAGTTTTGTTTGAGTACATATTGGAAATTTCAGAGAACTCCGAGCAACTTCCGCTTGTTAACACCCAATTTTACCATAAATTATATTATTTTGGAATAAATGAAATTAAAATGATCATTTGGAAATTCATTGAAGTTCAAACGAAGGTCCTTCAATTGTTCAATTGACCTCGTGTTCCACAAAATTCTAAGTAAAATTCTATTTGGGTTCTTTTCCAAATAGAAACCAGGAACCATATTCGCTCTCTACTCCCCCCCCCCCGCCAAATATTTTGCACAAAAAAAATGAAAGCTTATTATTGCGGCTCAAACGTTTGACACCAATTTATTTAAAAAATATGGGGGGGGGGCACTGAAATTTTCATTTAAATGATTTGCAAAGTTTCAAAATTTTTAGACAAAATTTATTTTTTCATTCTCACTATAAACAACCACCGAGTGTAGTTAGTTTTACTATTTTGGTGTATTCGCAAAGTTAATACTAATGAATTTACAAAGTTTCAACATTTTTGAGCAAAATTTAATTTTCATCCCGCCCTAAATGCAGAATTTTTGTAATTCTTTTGGTGTATTCGCTGATTTCATATTAATAATTTAATATTACTTATTATGAAACAAAAGTTGAGTATTAGTCCATAATAGCCTCGCGGAATTTCTTAGCTCGGCCCACACCGGTAGGCATCAACATTGTGTGGATCACACCGTACAAAAAACTCGTACCAAACAATCCTTGCAAAAAATTGAGCTCCAATGTGGTTTCATTCAAATCGTTTGAAGCCTACGCAACGCGAAGTTATTCGCGAAAAGTTTGGGGGGGGGGGGGCTTGGGCTGTAGAACAGACAGTCCCTTTTTTTATAAAATTAGTATCAATCGATAGAGAACCGTTTGAGCTTCAATGAGCTTCAATTTTCATCGTTTGAACCCCAAAGATAAAAAAGTTAAAGCCTTTTAAAGATTGTAAAATTATAAATTTTACTAAAATCGCTCCGAGCAAGTAGCGCGCAAAATTTTATTAATGAAATTACTGAAAGTAAAATTGCAATGAACCCTTTGCTGGGTTTAGGAAAAATATTTAAATTCAATTCATCTAACAAACAATCTGTAATAAATATTATTTTAATTGAGGGGTCTAGAAGTAAAAGGGTTCAAGTGCACTTTTAATAGTTCTGAGATACATGGCTTTAAAGTTAACTTGAAATTCAAAATTCCAGGAATAAGTTTAGAAAATACAATTTTACGACCCAAGGGAACGTAAAATTTACTAAAATCATTTTACATCTAAGTTAGGATACCCTTTAGGTTATGATATTCTGCACTTAGATCATTTTTTTCAAAAAGTGCACTTGAACCCGTTTACTTCTAGACCCCTCAATTATTATAATGAGCAACACGAATTTTCTGCGCGCTACCTGCTCGGAGTGATGTTAAAATTTCACATCTTTGGAGCGCTCCAACTTTATTACCGTTGGGGTTCAAACGATGGAAACTGAAGTTCATTGGAGTACAAACGATTCTCGATCATTTGGTATTAATTTTATTAAATACCCCTCTCTTCCCCCCCCCCCCAAAGTTATTCTAAACAATTGAATTTTTATTAAAAACCTCTGAAGCTCAAACGATGGAAATTTAAGCTCATAGTAGCTCAAACGTTTGACACTGATTTCATTGTTAAATTGTTAAATAAATAAATAAATAAATTAAGATATTCGCGAAGGGGGGAGGCGGCAAAATGTACCCCGTACTTTCCGTAATTTTATTCTTCACCTCTAAGTTTTTAACCGGAACGCAAAACGAGATAAAACGCGTAAAGTTAAATCTGCCGCAAAGAGGTGGATCTTCCGCGAAGAGGTGGATCTGCCGTTAGGTTAGTGTTAGTTTATGATATTTCTTTAGAAAACAAATGAAAAACAAACAAATCTCCGCGTAAAGTTAAATCTGTCGCAAAGAGGTGGATCTTCCGCGAAGAGGTGGATCTGCCGTTAGGTTAGTGTTAGTTTTTGATATTTCTTTAGAAAACAAATGAAAAACAAACAAATCTCCGCGTAAAGTTAAATCTGCCGCAAAGAGGTGGATCTTCCGCGAAGAGGTGGATTTACCGGTTACTCATAAAATTTGGTTTAAGTAAAAGTTCTCATAGAAATGCAATATTTGGCTTCTGGCCAGTAGTCCAGTAGTCATAAGGCCCTCAATTGTCGCTAGGGCCAGTTGTCGAAAGGGCCAGTTGTCGCCAGGGCCAGT
Source organism: Podabrus alpinus (assembly GCA_932274525.1). NCBI lineage: Eukaryota > Metazoa > Arthropoda > Insecta > Coleoptera > Cantharidae > Podabrus > Podabrus alpinus. Next base: position 79,177,442 of record OW026454.1, on the reverse strand, counting down.
TGTCGCCAGGGCCAGTTGTCGCTAGGGTCAGTTGTCCGAGGCGAGTTGTCGCAGGGCCAAGTGTCTCAGGGCCAGCTGTCACCAAACCAATATGGGGATATATAATTTTATATGTGCCCTGCGGAGTTATGATGCATTTCCAAAGTGGCCCGCAAGATCATTTAGGTTGGCCACCCCTGAACTAAACTAAACTCAGTTGGCCGAAATCCTCGCCCCCCCCCAAAGAAATTCCCATTGTTACAAATCAGAGACCCCTTCATTTGTTTAAAGTCGAACTTGACACGACATTTGGAATTTAAGGGGTAAATAAATTTCTTTACAAAATACTACATAAAAAAACATTCAAACACGATTTTCTTACAAATCCCAAAAATGGGATTTTTATGCGGACGTCACATTTTTCCTGCCCCCTCCCCCAGACACACTTGGTCACATTTTGTAAAAAAAAAACTCCCAGGCGTGGGCGTCCTTTATGGACGACCCCTAATTCCGGTTACGGTTAGGTTTCAATTTACTTAAAAATAGCGATTAATTTCGGTTTTCAGTTCGGTTCCGGTTTGATTTTCTGGATAAATTCGCAATTAAATTTGAGCGTTACTAACGATGAAACTTTTTTGAATATAACGTGGTCAAATGCAAAATTTTTTTTGTCAGCTTTTAAATTCAATTTTCACCCTCCCCCCTTAAATTATAAATATTTAATTCATTCTAGTTTTTATTAAAATTTTTGGTTAATTTTTTATTTAATAAAATAATGTAATTAAAAACACCGGATGCGGTCCCCTAACCCCGGTGACTCCAAATAAATTGAAAATTTCCTATTGCAAAGAGGAAGGTTTATATAGTTTACTAATATAATTTAAACATGCGAATGTATTATCAAAATTTTGAGTAAATCGAATTTGAAGTTTGCAAACTTACATGTAAAATTAACGAGATTCCCGCGCGTCGCTCATTCTGTTGACAGTCCGTGCAGTTATAATGACCCTAACACTTAGAGTATTTCGCACCGGCATTCGCGTCCAAGTATCCGAACCGACAACAAGTGCTATTGTGAAGTGACAGTGAAAAGTGAACAATTACCCACGTTAAAATGGGTAAGAAATTAAGAAAAACCAAACATCTAGATACGGTGTCAGTCGACCCCGCTATGCTAGAACTAATCCCGCCTGCCAGGAAAACACCCCCTGGCTCGTCACCTCACTCGAAAATGGTCGAGCAAAACCTCCACGATGCAAAATCATTGGTGGAAGATGTAAGTAGGACTTACGAAGAAGCTAAGGAGCGACAAGCCCGCCTAGAGTGGGTGTTAGAAACGGCTCAAACCATCAAAGAGGGGTCACCTGAACAACGAAAATTCATCCTCGAAGCGTTAGGCCTTCCAACTGACGAAGTGATGGATGACACACCAGTACAACCGCAAACCGAAGACACTCCATCCTGTTCGAAAGAACAGCCCTTCGAAACACCCCGAAAAGTCGTCAAACGCAAGCTTTCAAGTAATTCCGAACACTCGTCACCCGAAAATGCTCAGCTCTATAATCGTTTTTGTCAACTCGAGGACCTGGGAAGCGACTCCGATGAAGATTACCACTGGAAAGAGAGGCAAGCTGAAACCAAAAAGCAGCGGAGGATAAAGCAGGTCAGTGCAGTGGTCTCCCGAACTCAATCCCTGATAGCTCCCACAGGCTCCTTCCACCCAGTTGTAACCGATAGCTCCTCCCCTCGAAAATTGTACATGAAGACCCCGCGGAAGCGAACGCGATCGACACGGTACCACAACCGCGCCCGGCTCCACGCGTCAATCCGACATCCGCACACCCGGTACGAGCATGCAAAGTTCCACCAATTGTAGTTCGCGCTTACAACAATTGGCCTCACATTTTCAAGTTAATTAATGAAAAAAGCATAAAATACGACAAAATTAAAACGGTTGCTAACGGCAACGGACTACCGCGTTTTGTCAAAACTTTTGGAAGATGAGGACATTCCATCACACACTTACTCACTTCCAAAAGATAAACCCCTCAAGGTAGTCATCAGAGGGTTGCACTCCACGCTCAAATGCAATGATATAAAAGAGCATCTTGAAGAACGGGACTTTAACATCCACTCAATTCATCAGATGCTCCACGGTCGAGACAAACACCCCATACCGCTTTTCCTGGTTACCCAATACCATACTCGGCATAAATGTAACAGTAGAGACTCCTAAAAAGAAAAATACAGGCGTAAATCAATGTCATCGGTGCCAAGATTTTGGACATGTACAGAGGAACTGTCATGCTAAACCAAAATGCGTAAAGTGCGCCGGTGATCACTTGACCGCGGCCTGCACAAAACCACGCAGCGAACCCGCGACCTGCGCCAACTGCGGTGGCGCACACACTGCTAATTACAAAGGGTGTCCCTCGCACCCAAAACCGAGACAACAACTCTCAGCCAGACAATTGTTGGATAAATACATTGCCGATCCAACTGCCAGAAACGCTCTTAGAAATATCACCACAAGAGACCCACCTCAAACGGAACAACAAACTGCTCAAGAACCTGTCCAATCCAGACGAAACATTGAAACCCTGTCCATTACAGAAATTATATCAATAATGACGTCAGCAATCGTCACTGCCTTGAGGGAGGCAAACATTAGCTCTGAAGTACAAGAAAACATCATCCTAAGTGTTAACAACTCAGTTAAAACACACGCCACTAAAAACTAAATTCAGTTTAAAAATCCCCGGTCAAAGACCACCGCGAGCGAAGTTTCGTGTAAAATAAGACAATACAATCCGCAAGTGAAAAAACGCGAAAAACTCAGACAATAAACCGCGAGTGAAATAACGCGAAAAACTCAGACGAAATTTTAAGATGACAAAAACCTCTCCCTCCTCCTCTCCCAAAAACAACCCACTGCGACTTGCCCACGAGCAGAATCCGGAGCTACGCTCCGAGTTTGATGACAATCAAACGAACTCATCGTCCGATGCCAGTCGAGACAAAGAGAAGGCCGGTATACCGGGATGCTCTTAACACTGAACCAGAAGAATTACCAGAAGAAGAATTTTCGCACCGGCAGATGCAGCTCGTCTCTCGTATATGTAACATCGATTATTTTTTGTTTTTACGCGATTTTTTGGGGTTGAAACGTAATAGTTTACTGCCCCATACCGCAACTATACTTTTTAATGCTATTTCAAGGGTCTCTAAGCTCCCGGTTTCATTTATCCCGGTTTTTTTTTAATGGGAAGCGCCTTCTCGTATGTTTAGCATAGTAACCAGAGTCAAAACCGCCCTGGAGGGGTGCAGAGCGGAGCGGAGCGCAGCGGCGCCCCGAAAGGGTAGGTTTTGACGATGGATAAACCTCCCTATCGAATGCACACCCCAAAAATCGAAGAAAAATTCGCTAAATTTACGTACTTTCAATTTGATTTTTCTCGAAATTTTATGTATACTTTCACAAGTGAAATTTTTACAATATACTCTATAAACCTTCCTCTTTGCTATAGGAAATTTTCAATTTTTTTGGGGTGACCAGGGTTAGGTCACCGTCCCCAAAACACCTTTTATTTAAAAAAATACCACGTTTTATTCAAAAAAGTTTCAGTTTTTGAATTCAAATTCTCGATTGCGTATCGCGAGGACAACTTTGAAAGGCTCTCACACCTAAACTACTTATGTTAGATAAATACTCTTGGGGACTTTTTGTTAGATAATTTTATGCGCTACATAAAATCCCTTTTGATATTTTTATCCATCTCACTTAGTTTTTGCAGAATAAGCGGTAATAATTAAATATGCACAATTTTTCATGAAATTCTTCGATTTTTAATTTTTTAACAAATTTGTCGAACATTTGAAGACCCCAAAAATTTTATTTCTACTTCTCTATATTATTTTACAGTTAACAACCGAGTTTGGCCCATTCGCGATCTCTTACGAAGTTGCAAGGTTTTGATCAAAAATAGCGTTAAGCACTCGACTTTAGGGTTACCCAAGTCAAGAATTTAGATCTAAGTACAGAAATGGTTTCCAAATTTAGAGAGAATAAGAACGAAAAAATACGATTACATTCCTCGATTCAACTGCAAACCCAAATGTTTTGCGTGATCACATGATAGCGTGATCGAAAATTATCTGTTCAATTGTGTCGCAATCTTCAAAATCTTACCACAACCGTTCCACATATCTCGTTAATGTTCGGTTCCCTCCTATTATTATTATTTAATGGCGGACGATTATACACATTATACAGTTCGCTCATGAAAAAGTCATCGTCGTCGGAACCCGCAGGTTGCTGACCAAAGAAACCTCCATTGCCCGGTCTGGCCCTGCAAAAACAAAACGTTTAGTGGCGTTTATTTTTTAAAACTGTGACATTATTTTTTTACAAAGTCTCGTCGACTGGAACTGGTTTTTGCGTTGTTTCCACTTGACTGCTCGTTTGAAGCTCCAATGGCGCAGTCGATGTTTCTGGGATTCCCCCTTCGGGACATACTGTTTTTGCGTTAAGTCTGAACGAAAGCAGTTTGGGTGGTGGCTCTGCAGAGTTGTACTTGATGAAGAATCGTATGGTCTGGGGCACATGGGCTTTTAGAGCTACGTTCCTGTTTTTTATAAGGTATTCCTTGTTGTCTGTGGTGGACACCTGCCCGAACCAGTTCTAAAAAATTGAAGGTGACGGGTTTAAGGTCGACTTAAGCTTCACATTGTAATACATACGCCTAATTGGAGAGACGCTCTATCGAAAATTAGTCTCAACCAAATTCCAGATAAGTTGGTGTCGCTGAGTAGAGTTACAATTCCAAACCATTTATCAGGTTCGCTCCCTGTAGCCTCGTAGACGAAGAGACGAGGACATGGTGATTGCAGATCATTTTGCGTTTTTACGAAAGAAACGAACGAAAATGAAAGTAAGAGTGCTAAACAAAATGTGCGATCCATATTAGAAGAGCTCTGGAACCGTCAGACGCTGTTTTGTTCCGGTATCTCCAATATTTGGTTTTTCAACTAAAATTTAAATATATGTATTATTTATTTCTATACAAGGCCATCTTAAAACAATAACAGAGAATTTAACAAACCGGTTTTTATTTATTAAAAAATGAGTGATGATGTACTTCATAGATATTTTTATTTCCGTTAGGCAAGTTTTTTCGCTATAATTACTGTAATAATGAAGCAAAACGTCGTAGTTTGAAATTAAAAGTGGAAAAAAGTCCTAATAAAGCGATTACTTACAAAATTCCTGTCGATTTGCGAAGAAAATCCAACATTGGTACAAACAAGTTTACAAAACTGGACACTTGGTTTTTTGTAAATATCACGTATTAGTTCACCTTTTTAATAAATCACTTAAATTAATCATCTCGTTTTTGTTCCTTTGTAGTTATCGAAATGGTAATGCAATCTTCCCAATCCCAAATTCTTGTAATACGGAAAACAACTTGTTGTGTTTCGCAGAAGTTGCGAAGTGTTTATTAATTTGAAATTGATAGATAACCAGTTTTATCATCTCTTTATGTACGTGAATCAACATGTATTGTAAATATTCAAGGACAATTTCAGGGATCTCCCAAAGGTCAAGTTGGGTCAATGTTGCGACAAATTTGATTTCAAACTTACCGCGGATAAATGACACCTCGATTGTTTTCGAAATCTCAGCTGTCAAAATTTTTGTTATTGTTAATTTGTAGGTTAAATTGAAATCATGTCGGTTGTTGGTCGATTAACGTCTTTTGGCACCAAATTATTGCGGTAAGTTTCAAAATTGATGTCGGTAAACAGTCGACAATCTCGTTTTTATTTTCTAGATCGTCGTTTACTCCAACGATCGCATCGGATAGCGTGGGTTCTTCGTCACCGAAACCTGGAGGTTTGGTAGAAATAGCAGTTCGTTACATAATCCGCGATCACTTTCCAAGACCTTCTGAATATAAAAGGGTCATTAAACACGGTTACAAGAAGCGCATTTCATGCCCAGGTGGACAAAGGATAATTATGCGGAAAATTCTAAAAGGGAAGCATGTTTATTGTCATTAATAATATACAGATTAAATTAATTTAACGCACTCATAGATTCTTTTATCCAGTCTAAATGTTGGGCAACGTCTGTAAACACAATGTAATTTGTAGTATCACAAACGACTTGTTCGTTTTGAAGTGCGGAACTTAACGATACGATTCCCCTTATTTGCCAGACTTTGTTTTGACCGCTAGTGCCTGGTCGTGGGAAGACCATACCGCCCCCGGAATCTCCGGTACATACAGATGTACCTAAAATTAAATTTTAGTTGTGATTTTAAAGAGGGGATTTTGGGGCTTACCATTCCGGAAACCTGCACAATAGGTTTTATCGGAGGTGAAACGTGAAAAGAAATCCCGGTTGGAGTAAATACAAGTTGTGGTCGAAACGATTGGCATTTGGGCTTGCGTTAGGTTTTCAGACACTTGCCCACTTTCATCGAAACCCCATCCTACTACGGTACCTAAAAAATTGTAGGTGTTAATTTTAGAACTTTAGTTACATAATTATAATATGTGTGATTTGGTATCTCAAAGAGCTAAGATGCCTTATTTTTGTTCTCAACAAAACGGTAAGTGAGGTTAAGTTTTTCATAATTGTAAAATAATAAGTTTTCGATATTGGTGATTCCTTAAATATTCACCTCAATTAATAAGAGCAATCTAGTCTTATTTCAGCGGCATTGCAAAGGCTATTTTTGGTCAAAATGGGACTGCATGTTCCAAATTTATTTAAATCGTTTGATCCAAACAGTATAAGGGGTCGTCCATAAATTACGTCACGCAATTTTTAACCCCCCCCCCCGATCATCACACAAACCTTGACCCCCCTCCAAGTATTACGTCACATATTCTTGAACCCCCCACCACAAGTTTTTCAAATTTAAATTTATAAAATATAATAAAAAGAAACCCGGGGCGGATTCCATGGGTGTCATCCCCACCTCGGCTGATGACCTTTTTTTTAAGGGTAGCACCCCAGAGGAAACTTCTATAAAGGGCGATCCGCCCCCCCCCCTAGCTACGCCAGTTTTATTGAAATAGTTTTTTTTAAATACTTATATAAAATATTTGAGGCGTCCAGTGCTATTTGTCCGGTGAGCCCCCACGCAGTCGCAACACCTCTGCTCCCCCTTGCAGTTGGCGATCTTATGCCCTGCCGTTCCGCATTTAATGCAGGTCTCGCCTCTGGTTCCGCGGCAACTCTGTACCGGATGACCGCTTCCCCAGCATCTGGGGCAGAACCCGAGAAAAAACTCCCGGACCCTGCACCCCGCTACCATGCCGATTTTGACTCTACCTTGTTTGAGGATGTGCTTCGCTGCATCTTCATCGCAGCGAACTACCGCCGTCTGGGTACCCCCGAAGGGATCGGAGGGATATGTGTCCCCCGACCCCGACATACCTCCTGAGGCATCCCAACAACTCTTCTTCGTCCACCAGTTCGTCCAGGTCCATGATGCGCAGGTCTCTCCTTGTGACAAGGTGATGCACTGGTGTCTCCGGGATTTTCTCTCTCAGTTTTGTGTGCAGTGACGTGATGTCTCCATCCCCGCTGCCCCTCTGTGGCTCGATCAATACGTCTCCGGCCCTGGTTTTGGTCACCCTGTTAATGGTGGTGCCTTCTTCTTTAAGACAGTTTTTTACTTTAAGCGGTCTATAGACGTTCAACTTGGTTGTCAACCTAAGTCATCAACCAGTTCGCCACACACTTTTCAACTTGGTCGTCAACATCAGTCTACTATCTACGCTTGTGTAGTTTGGCGCGTTAACTTTAATTTGTGAAATTTAAAACTTTATTTTACCATACTGAAATTTAACATGAATGAAGAATTGTCTTTATTACATTACGTTATAATTCATGAGTTATGTGACGAAGAGGTGAAACCCCCGAGCAGTGGCGTACCTAGGGGGGGGGCGGTCCGCCCCGGGCCCCTTTACTAAGGGGGCCCCACCCAAAAATAAATAATTCCATGTTTCTCAAGTGAGCGAGCTCGTTCGTGGCTCAGTCGTTCAGAGAGCGTCGGTTTCGGAGCTGCGTTGCGTCGTGCTGAACGTCGTAGATTCAATTGTTCGAATTCGGGCTCTTACGATAAAACTTTTTATCAGTTTAATATTTTTAACAGTAATGATAATTGATGACCTAGGACTGCACGAGTTTGTTCCCTTATTCTATCTATTATTTCTCTGCCCAGGGCAATAGCTTATGGAAGACGGTTAGATTAAGGCAAAAAAAGGCTAGCCACATCAAAAAGTTTTTTTTTTGAGGGTGAGGGGGGCCTCCAAAATAAATCCGCCCCGGGCCCCAAGTGGTCTAGGTACGCCACTGCCCCCGAGAAAAAGGAAAATAATGTGGTCACAGTATTGGTATCAAAAACGAAATCAATTTTCACATTCAAATTTAATGAAAGAACTACGCATTAGTGCACCTAAAGATTTAAAAAAATTTTTAAGAATGATTAGTGAAACGTATTCCGAATTGTTAGAGAAAATACGACCATTAATAGAAAAGAAAGATACTTTTATGCGAGATGCAATTACTGCAAATGAACGGCTATCGTCAACTCTCCGATATTTAGCCAGTGGGCAGACTTTTGAAGACTTAAAATTTCAAACGGCAATATCACCTCAAAGTCTAGGAAGAATAATAATTGATACTTGTTCTGCAATAATTAAAATCGCATCACAATTTGGTACGGTAGCCATTCTATTTTATTTCTAAATATTTTGCAGCACTTAATGCTTCGGTGAAAACTTCGTTCCTGACTGAAGTTGACGACTGCGTTGACAACATACCCACACATGTTTAAACTCCGTCGCCAACATCGCGCTCCGCCCACAAAATATCCAAAGCATTTGATTTTGTTCAACCTGCTCTTCAACTTGCACTTTTAACCTTCAACTAGCCTACACACCTTCAACTTTGTCGTCAACATGCCAAGTTGACGATTAGGTTGACAACCAAGTTGAACGTCTATAGACCGCTTTAGTCAGAACTTCCCTGTAGCTGAGGGTCCCCGTCGTCTTTATCAGGACCGCTGGCGGCTTAGCTGTTTTCTTCGTGAGTGGCTTCGGGCGCGTCGCTGCGACTTCTGCCTGTTGACGTGCTGCTTTTGCTTTCTCTCTCTTCTTTGCCTTTTCCTCGTATGGGTTTACGAAACTGTCCTCATCTTCGTTTGCACTACTGTTGCTCTCTTCAGCAACTATTTGCTGCTGCGTCCATAACACTGCAGGACTGCTTGTGGCGATTGGCCCAAGTGCCCCTTCTATCGCTTTCGAAGGTGCCTTGCTTGCTTTATCAGTTAACTTCGGAGAATCAGATGGCAGTCCCGTTACGCTGGTCGACTGATTTATCAAAACTTTTTGGCCCCTCTCTTCGGCTTTCGCCAAATTAATCTGGGCTCTCTCCATCTTATCGCCGAGCGATCTCATCTGTACTATGAGGCCCTCTGTAGCTGTACGGCCTGTTCTGGCGGGAACGATGTTTCGAATTGCCTTTCGTGCATTGTTTCCATGGCACTCTGTACAGAAGCTACCGCTTCACTCATTTCCAAGATTTTCTTTGACGCTTCCTGGATGCTGCGTTCGATGTTTGTTATCGATTCGTTTTGAATGACTGCCCCCTCGGCGACTAATTTTCCGCTTTCCGTTTCTCCTTTTCTGGACAACCTCGCTTCGCCCTTAACTTCGGCAATTTCCTTATTACATAGGTAGACCTGTGAGGCCACCTCGTTCAGTTTTTCACCCTGACTCTTGATGGCCAGTAGTATCTCTCTCATCAGGGGGGTATCTACACCATCCATTTCTGCCCTTAAGCGGGTCTTGGTTTGGCTACTAGTCTCTTCCCTGCCCATCTTGTCGACATGATTTTGGAGCTCTTCGACCACACTCCTCAGGGCTGCCGGAACACTTTTGCATGAGGGTAGTTGCAGATGCTTGGAGACTTTTAACATTTTGTTGGTAAGTTTTTCGACGTCTGTAGGGTTTACTGGCGGCACCTTCTTTCGCTCGGTATCTGCGGGAGAGAAGAAGGGTCTTCTTCCTAACCCCGGTTTTGTTGACTGAGTCAATGTTCTTAGAGATAACCTCTTTCTCGACAGTCTTCTTTCCAGCATCTACTTCCTTCCCCGGTGCATCCATTGCCCTGAGGTTTTCCAGACTAATGTCTCCTAGTCCTTTCTCCTCCTCCTCCACCCCCCGTCTAGTCACATTGGAGAACGTCCCGGCCTGGTCCACCACCGGGGACGTAGAGTGGTCGCCTGCTGACGGTCGAGGGGGGCTCATTCCTAACTCCCCTTGTTCGACCTGTACTGGGCTATCGATTCCCTGCACCGTAAGGTTCATTTTTGCTATTCTGATCCACTTCCATAACATTTTTTTAAATACTTATATAAAATATTTGAGGCGTCCAGTGCTAGAGAGACCTAACCAGCGAACTATAATTGAAGGGCCTAGTGGAAAAAGTAGTTAAGTCATTTTTTTTTTCAATTTGTTGATTTTTATACTAATTTGTAGAGAATAAATGCCGCAATGTGAAAATGTGCTCAACTACAAATTGAAAAAAAAGTGACTTAACTACTTTTTCCACTATATAGGCCCTTCAATTATAGTACGCATACTATAATTTTACCTTCTGTGCTGTACAACAGAAGGTACAAATTATAGAATGTCTACTATAATTGGACGTAGTTATACAGAAATGATCCAACCCACATCAGTAGAGTTTTGAGTAATTTAACTTCTAACATTTTAGTGTTTATAAAATTTTTGGGAGGTATTATCGACAATATAAGTATGTAATGTTGTAGTTAGGTCACTCTAGCACTGGACGCGTCATTTAATCTACAATATATTTTGTGACGTCACAATTTTAAAAAAAACCCTCCCTCCATCGTCACAAGGGTCTGAATCCCCCCCCCCCTCCCCCAGGAGCGTGACGTAATTTATGGACGATCCCCAAATCGGTTAGCTAGCGTTAATTAAAGCATCTGATTGGTTCTTGTATAAAAGGGGGTGTGTCCTAAAAGAACTTCAATTTCCTGAGCTGTTTATGAAAGGACAGGATTAATATTCTAAAAATTTCATGGATAATATAAGGTCTATAAATGGTGCTTTGGCATTTGCGTCCATGGAAGCTAATATTTTTCCACCTCCTGGATAGGATCCCTATTGTTTCCGAATTAATGGACAAATTTATCACAGAACAGGAGCTCTGGATCCAACAAATTGCTCAACTATAATAAAAATTTTGCAAAACGTCCAATGCATATGAGTTAAGCACTTTCATGTCTCACAATAATCCTTTTGCTGACGCATGCAATATTCTTCGGGAAGTTGAACAAGAAAAATTCATAATGTCGCTCTTCATGGCACGGAGCCAGTGAAGGCGAGCCGCCGCTTGAGAGTGACTTGCTAATTCACTGCCGTCCGAATCAAGATTGTCTGAATAACCGGATGAAAGAGAAGGTTAGCATTTTTTAGATCCTAATCTAGAACCTTTAATGTATCCCCTATTTTTGCCTCTCGGAGATCCGAGCAGGGGAATTTCATTCATTTTCGGTGTAGTCCGACCGCTCTACGAAATATTTTTACAAATCCGAGTACGCGAGTTTCTCAATTACAATATTATGGCTATTGGGAAGTGAAATTAACGTTGGTGGCGCTGAAAATTTAAACAAATATGGCCGCTTTAAATATCTGTTTATGTAAACAAAATATAAGTCACAATAAAAAATGGTGCTCTGGAAGAGTCCAAATAATACCACAATCACTTTTATTACTCGACACTACGGCAAAAATATGCACAAATAAATAGCGCTACCATTTTAAGCTGATTTTTAATAGTTCTATAGAATTCCGCTCAGTGTCGTTTTGTTATTTGGAGTTGCCAATAGGTTATCGATTCGTAACGATTTCAATCTTTTTCTCTCTGACGGTAAACTGACCCAGCAATATTTAATTGATGCTGACGTGAAAACTAAAGCCAATTGTCGTAATTATAATGCAAAACTCCATTAATGACTGAAAAATATACCGGCTTTATGGAAGCAGCAACACAAGGTTTGCTACCGGGTAAAATCGTAATTCTTCGAGAAATATGGCACAAAACTATCAAGTTTGTGGGCAAATACGGCAAGCCAGATTATTTTATCACAATGACGTTTAACCCAAAATGAGATATAACGGCTAACTCGGAACCGGGCCAATCTGCAAAATAACAGTGATCATGGAAGATGCAGCCAATGCTTTTAAAATGTCAAGTGATTATAAATAATAAACAGATCTGAAGACTAAACAGCAATCAAGAATTCAGCTCTATGTGGAACAATTTTATTATTCGCCCCAGTGATTTTACATTTCATGGATCATAGCTAGAGGCTATCAGCGAAAAGACGGCGTTTGACTAAAGAAATTACATTATTATTCACTACCTTTCAATTTGCCTTTGCTGAAATTTTGGATAAAACAGCAAATCCAGTGGCGTAGCTAGCATGGGTGACACCCGGGGCAGATTTCATAGATGTCGCCCCCACCTAGGCTTATGACCTTTTTTTAAATTGCACCCAGAGAAAAAACTATGGAGCCAACACAAGCAACCAAGAGGATTTACCATTTTGCCAATTTGCCATAGGCGGTTTGCTCGTTCGAAAGGTGTCACCCCTAAAAACCAAAAAGGTCACTCGTTTTTGTTTTTAAAAACCAAGAAACGAGGTAATTTTAGTCAGGAAATTTAAATAATTTGGGACGGGTGACACCCGGGGCGGTTCCCCCCCTAGCTACGCCACTGGCAAATCCTCGTCCGTTCGATATCGTGGCATAATGCATGGATCATGTGGAAGCCATAAACGCTATGCTTCTTGCATGCAGGGCGGAAATTGTAAGCAATTCAACGAAGCTACCGTCCTGAACATTAATGGCTATTTTTCATTTGGCGAACACTTTTGGTTGCGTCAACCACCTTATTCTTTTGAGGAACCGGCAACTCATATTCTCAGTGGCGTAGCTGGGGGGGGGGGACCGCCCCGGGTGACACCCGACTCCAAATTATTTAAATTTCCTGACTGAAATTACCACGTTTCTTGGTTATTTAGGTTTTTAGGCAAAAAAGAAGGTCATCGGCCTAGGTGGGGGTGACACCCATGAAGTCCGCCCCGGGTGTCACCCATTCTAGCTACGCCACTGATATTCTATCCCTAGAGCCACGCTCAAAGGTCTAAAACCGTCAGTAAAGGAGTGCCACACAGTGCTTACTTCCTGGACCCTTGTTATTTTTCATGTAACTAATGCAGGGAATCTTTGCTGAATTCTCACTGATTTGGAACACTCGCATTGATTATATATTATGTTCAAAATTGACAATGTAATCGGCATCTTTTGTTCCATATTGAATTATTGATAAGAACTTAGGGGTTCGTGTGCTGAAGCTTCGTTATCAAGAGCATTTGTTCTTTAGAAAATGGTAATGCGTATGTAGTTCAATGTGGCCGTCTATACATGTCCGATTTTGGCGCAACCATTACACCGATGTGTTATTATAGGCTTTTCGCCAAATCGTATTGTAGCAGAATCCAAGGCAGTCCAATTTCTTTAAGTTGGTGACGGGTCACAAATTAATATGAATTTGTTTACGGACCACCATGGCAGCGCCGTAGCAAGGGTGAGGCGACTGAGGCCTTTACCTCAGGCGCCTTTGCAATGGGGGCGCTAAACCTTGACAAAAACCAATAAATAATAGTTTAAAATTTTAAAAAAGATAAGAATCTTTTTTTGGGGGGAATATTTGCGGGGGGCGCATATATTCAAATTTGACTGAATTCGAAAATTTGACCGCGATTTTATTTGTAACATCGCCTAAAATTACCTGCCGGCTTTTCCCCAAGTGGGGATTTTAATCTTCTACAGTAGTTTTTCGCCTATAACTCGCTTATCTTCACTTTTAGAGAAAATTATCATCAAATCAAAATTGAAGAGTACAAAATTCTCTATAAAACAGATTAACAAAATTTGCCTACATCATACTAAGTATTTATGAAATAAAAAGAAAATCCTCAGATCTAAAGTAAATCCTGAAACCTCATTTTGTATAGAGTTTTCTCCTCTTCAGATTTGGTACAATGATAAGACTGGGGATTTTAGGAAAGTTGATTCCAACCCCGCGTTCTTTTTCATTTCCCTTTAACTAACTGGGTAACCGGTAAAACTAGCACGTCATCGTCGCGACAGTTATTCAAATATATTTAAATTGAAAAGAAAAATTCCTACCGATAAAAATAATCTCCATATTCGGGGGGGGGGGGGTTTAATCCGTTACGTTACCATGGTAACGGTGATTCTGACATACTATGCGTATTTATAAGATCTTCATAAGTTCCCAATTATAAAAATCGATATTACACGACGGGGGGTCTGGGGGGTATGGATTATAAAAATAATCTCCATATTCGGGGGGGGGGGGTTTAATCCGTTACGTTACCATGGTAACGGTGATTCTGACATACTATGCGTATTTATAAGATCTTCATAAGTTCCCAATTATAAAAATCGATATTACACGACGGGGGGTCTGGGGGGTATGGAATACCCCCCAGGTACACTTGCCATTATTCAGAACCATCAAAATTTATTAGTTTTCATTGAATCTTTTGCAATTTTTGTTTTTAATCCGACAGGGAGGTATTTTTGGAGATATTTTTCATAACTATCCCACTACCTACTGTTCTTCTTAATACCGAGGGACGTAAAAGTGAAAGTTTTTCTTTCGCAATAAATTAAGTGTACCTGGGGGGTATTCCATACCCCCCAGACGCCCCGGTCCCGGCAGCCTAAATGAGTTCTTGATAAGCATCCATTTGTTTTCATTGCTCTAAGCGAGCGCCGTAGCAAGGGTGAGGCGCCTGAGGCAAAACTATAATGGGGGCGCTAAACCTCGACAAAACCCAATAAATAATAGTTTAAAATGTTCAAAATGATAGGAATCTTTTGGGAGGGGGACGCATAATATATTCAAATTTGCCTCAGGCGCCAGAAGAGCTCGCTACGGCCCTGCACCGTTGAATGCATTCTCACATAGACTCGGTTATCTCTGTTCAAAATAGAACAGCACTCAGTATCGATACCTTGCCTTATCGTCTTCATGGTACATTTGCCATGATGAATTTATTTATTCTCTTCATTTTACCCGGAACGCCAGCATTGGTAAATTTGGGACTGTCCCGTGTGGTACAGACAATACAGTTCGGGAAGAACAGAATAAAACATCACCATATAAGAGCAAATGTACTGTGCTCCATAGAATATATTACCCCCCCCCCCCCTTCGTCTGCTTCACGAAATAATAATATAAAACAATGCAGGTGAAGATGAATTACAAACCAAATAGTTCATATCAATTTTAATTCTGCGAAATTTATTGTTTCTGATTCCCCCCCCCCGCCCAACCTGGTCTAGAAAAGTTTAGCTTGTATTTTTTTAGATTCTTCAAAGAAGATATTCGGAACGACGGGGTTTGAGAGTATAAAATCTCACTGATGTAAACAGAATATGATAATGAGCAATTAAATTAATCTGAAGCTCTTTGTTTTGATTGGCACAGGTAATCAATATTTTCTGAACCCTCGATTTACTGAAGAAATGGTGGTCCTATAAAACTAGAATTTTTTGGCAATCTGAACTTCAAGAAGTATATCTACACGAAAATTGGGGGTCTGTAGATTAGAAAGAAATCGTTGAACCTCTTCAATTATACTTAACTAAATTATATCCGGAGCTATTCCGATCTTTTACTACAAAATTTAGTAAAAAAATTTTGCTAATTTTAGTATGTACGTTTTCAACATTGTCCATGCAACCAGTCGATCACTAAAATAACTACTGAATAAATAATGAAATAATCGTCTGTAGTCCCACTGGTTGTCCCACAACATTGTGGTGTTGGAGACGCATGCTGACACAATAAAGGAAAAATTTGTAGCGGTCCTAGAATAAGTCCACGAGGTACAGAAGTTCCGCGCTCCATAAACTAATCGCCTCGGCAGCGCAGTTGTTAAAGCGCGCATATTCACAGCTAAAGTGCACATTACACGGGGCGTTCGGCTGCATGCAATTTCTGCGTAGAGACGAGTTCATGTATTTGCGCTTTGCGTATACCGTTCTGCACAGAAGTTGCTGCAGCCGAAGGCCCCGTGTAATGTGCACTTAATACGCCTGGGAACATATTTTTCAGCATACCGTCTTGATAAATTGGTGACCCCGACAGAACATTGAGAACTCCCGTTTTAAAAATCTAATTTCTAGGAAATATCGCGCTTAACTCCTTCCTTCTCATCACATTACAATTCAAGTTGAGGAACATATTTTTCCATCTTGCGAAAAAATTCTTTGGCGAAAGAAGTGACGCGAAGGGGTGGGGTAAAGCTTGTGATTCAGAAAATGACGGAAGGCAGAAGACCTGGGGGTAAATCACCCCCGGGGGGGGGGTAATCTAACAAATAACATAACAACCCTTATGGACAGTTAAAAGAGATGCAGAAAACCGTCACGAGTGAAGCAGATGGTGAACAGATGTGAACGAACCATTGAGATCACGATACTTCAGTCATCGTGAAATAGGGACGATATAGTGTCATTACGTCAAATAACTCCTTCGTCGTTCTGGATACTTATTAAAGCGATGGTTTTGGAAAATTTTGGATTCTGTCCTTATGATGCAAGTCGGGCTGGACTAATGCATTCTATCGTCGGATTAAACGCCATGCTTTTGACTTTGATGATCCATGTCCCGCAACGACATGATTATACAAAATTTCTAAGGGTGGTACTAATAATCGCGAATTGATTCTCGAATTAAGTCTAGTTTCGTCAATCCTAGGTTCAACTTATAATCTTGTTGTATAACTAATAGTCTCAGGTTCGGTTAGTTTCGGCAAATCCTTGGTTTGAACTATAAATTGGTAATATTTCTAGGGATATTTGGTGACGTTCGAGTTGCGTATTGGTTATAAACTTTGATCATGTATTTATTTCAGGTTATAAACCAATAAAACTTTCCCATAAAAAGCATGAGAAAAAAAAATGACAAATAATATGTCAACAATACGATCCGAGGTTTGAACCAGGGGTATTAGGTAGATCACAAAAACGATGCTCGGAACGTATCTAAGCTAGGATCATACCGACTATTGGATACAATTTCAGCTAATCTGAGTTTTAATTCAAGAATTGAGCTCAAGCCACGACTATTAAGTACCACCATAAGAGTTATAAATCTTAAAACTTAAAATTACTGTGATACAAAACATATTTATACTTTTTCTACCACGTTTGGTAACTCCAAATAAGAAAACGCCACCGTGTGACAGTTTATAGAACTGTAATATATGAGCAGAGGTTAAAGTGCGGTCAAATCAAAAGCGCTAGTTTTGAGTGATAAAAGTGATATTTAAAGTGATTGTGGTATTATTTGAACTCTTTCACAGCAACTTGTTTTTATTGTGAACTTATTTTCTTTATGTGAACCGATTTAAACCGCCATATTTGTTACATTTGCAGCGCCCCCAACGTTAAATTCAGTTCCCAATAGGACTCGACCCACTTTTTCTTCGAAAACGGTTATAAATATCAAAAATGTTGAAGAAGCAAAAAGACGTTTTAAACATTTTTGATATTTTCCACTGTTTTTAGTTATCGTAGAACAATTGCTAATGAGTGGAGTCTTACTCGAACTCTCGTGGTTATTATAATATCCGAGTAATACGATAATAATTATTATTCTATCTATATAAAAAACTAACGTCCACTTATTTATTGTCTCATTTTGCCAAATTCATAATCTGATCACCCTTGATTTACAGTTCGATTCTTGGTGTTTTACCGCAAGTGCTGACACTGGACAAGCGCAGTGGCGTACCTAGAACACTTGGGGCCCGGGGCGGATTTATTTTGTAGGCCCCCCTCACCCTCAAAAAAAGGTCATTTATCACTTTTTAATGTGGCTAGCCTTTTTTTTGCCTTAATCTAACCGTCTTCCATAAGCTATTGCCCTGTGCAGAAAAATAATAGATAGAATAAGGGAACAAACTCGTGCAGTCCGAGGTCATCAATTATCATTGCTGTTAAAAATGTTAAACTGATAAAAAGTTTTATCGTAAGAGCCCGAATTCGAACAATTGAATCTACGACGTTCAGCACGACGCAACGCAGCTCCGAAACCGACGCTCTCTGAATGACTGAGCCACGAACGAGCTCGCTCACTTGAGAAACATGGAATTATTTATTTTTGGGTGGGGCCCCCTTAGTAAAGGGGCCCGGGGCGAACCGCCCCCCCCCCGCCCCCCTAGGTACGCCACTGGATAAGCGTTGGTTCAGGACCGTAATGAGGCGCAACAACAAAAACTGCAGTTTAATTTCAAGCTACATTAGACAATCTGTAAATGGCCACTAACCACAAACTGTTATTGGAGATGGAAGTATATCTCCTTATGTCGACCGCATCAGATATGCTGCTCAAAATCGAGTTATTCGATATTCGCATGCAAGCAACACTTATTCGGGTAACCACTTGTGTGGGTGACCGACTTACAAAGAACTGCGGTCGGCCGTGTTTCGGAGGACACGTTAAATCGGCGGTCCCCCTGATTTATTAACGAGACCAAATTAGGGTTACAAAAAATTCGCCTCCACCCTCATCGACTGTGCAACGCTCTATCGGATCTTCGTCGTACGCCAGGCTGGACCTACGCGATGGTGGCGGCCCGCGGGATTCCGGAAGAACCGGGTGAGGTGCCAGTACCGGGACTCATTGAGAAACCGGGGTCGTGACCGGGTGTTATGGTGACGTAAGGCCAACAGCGGATCTGGTCAAAGTTTATGGCGGGGGTAAATACATGTTTTGTAATAAAATTTAGGGAAAATTAAGGTATATTTTTAAAATTTGCATTGCAATAGTTAAATTGAAGATTCATGGGGGGGGTAGTAAGCCCCATTACCCCCCCCCCCCCCGTAGATCCGCCGTTGCGTAAGGCCGACCAAGCGGCTCAGCACAAGGCGCCTGGCTTTGCACAGTTTGGGGGCGAACGGGGCACAATAAGCTTCTGCTTCAGTGCAGTAGTGGTAAGCACCACACCCGATAATAAAATAATAATAATAATAATATCTCCTTATTATTAAATGCGATCGGGGGGGGGGAGAAAAATAAGCAATAATTATAACATATTAAAATAAAACAAACCCAAATTATCCACGATGTTGTACAGGCTGGTTTCACCTTCCCACAGGCAAATCGGTCTCACCGAATCCGTGATTTCTGCATCTCTCTCGAGTTTCAAAACGGCGATGTCGTTGCGAAAGTACGACGCGTTGTATTCTGGATGCGGTATTATTCCGCTCAATTCTAAATTTTGCACGTTAGTTCCCAACCGGTACAAATTGTGCTTTCCCAAGGAAACAACAAACATTTCGGGTTTGATGATGGAACCGCTTCTCGCATTGGTTACGCAGTGTGCTGCCGTTAAAACGTGACTAGAAGAAACCAAGCTTCCTCCACAAATGTATTGAATGTTGATGCCGTTGTGTCGGTACAAGGCGACATGCCACGGCCATTCGTCTGAAAAATTAAACTTTCAGGTTTTGTTCCTACGAACTTAAAATATACGATTCACTCACTTTCATGGGTTTGTTGACCGTGGGTGATTAAAGGACGAGGGCCGAGTCGTACCGTCCCGCAACTTACTACTGGAATTTTGGGTGAATTGTGCGTGAGTACCGGTATTACGGAACGTCTCGTCGCCGACAATTCACTGATGAATAAGTCTTCGACTTCGGTTGTTGTTGTTGTCGTCGTTCGTGGAGTGGTTTGATGGTTTGTCGCGCCGCCGTTTCGTCTGTTACTTAAAAAGAGACGTGGTGTCGTATTTCCGGGTGTATCGCAAATTTGCCTACCGTTCAGAGTTATCCCAGTTACGCTCGGGGCTGGTTTCGTCGTGTCGTATTTTATAAAAAATCTGACCGACAGTGGGTCACGGTTGGGTCGATAACGATATTCTCGATTTTTGATTAAAAATTCCTTGTTGTCGTTGCTCGATGACTCGCCAAACCAATTCTGATAAATCGGGAATTAATAATATGATATTTTTCAACGGATGCATCTAACATACCCCTAAAAGTTCGGCAGGTTCGTCCAGTTGGATCCTCAACCATATTCCTCGCAGTTCATCTGGATTGGTTAAAATTACGCTACCATACCACTTATCCCGTTCAGATGATGATCGTGGTTCGTAAGCAAAAATGCTAGGACATGGTGAAAAATTTTGGGCCGATAGGTATGGTATAAATGTTAAAGCGCAAATTAGCGTCAACATTCTAGAAAATTTAATTTGAACTTGTCGACTTTTAGATAAATCTTGAACTTTGATAAGAGTGTAAATCTAAAGCCCGTGTCTGACTATAAAAATTTCATCCACATTTTTATAAAAATTTGCATACAAACGATTTTGATAGTGTGACAGCGGTGATTATTGATTAAATTTTATAACTAAATTATGATTATTTCTTTCCATTGTAGTATATCAAATAATACAAACGATAAACCTAACTCAAAATTACTTTTTACAGCTGATCTTGTTTTTATAAAAACTTTGCATCAAATATTTTATAGTGAGACAAGACGTCACATCGTTTGTATACAAATATTTATAAAACGATTTTATACAAATTTTTATAGTCAGACACGGGCTTAATACCTTATCACGAAATTGTGAAGTAGAAAGGGGCCGTTCATGTATTACGTAAGACGTTTAGGGGGTGGGGGGGTAGCTGACATCTTATTTTTTCTTACTCGGGGGAAGGGGGGTCAAGACAATTTCTTACGTAATATTTTATTTCTTTAATTAAATTTCAAAATTATTTAATCTAATTTAGGTGTTGTTGGTATTAATGTTAATGTGAAACACAATACTGTTTTTATCTGTTATATCTGTTTATAATTAATATCTGGCTTCTCATTGGGTAAGGGGCCGTTCATGTATTACGTAAGACGTTTTTTCCTACTTTTAGACTCCCCCCCCTCCTCCTAATAAAAAAAAATAAGAAAGTTTATACCCCCCCCCCAACTAATATTACGTAAGATTAATTATTACCCAATGAGAAGCCAGATCGAATCGGGTCAAAAGAATGTTCGGTATTTTTGGTAATTTGCTTTAATATACAACCAATATAACAATTTGTAACCTATGGTTGAACTCTGTAAAAAAACCCTATTTTTAATCAACTTCAAGGGCTGTTTTAGACTAGTAACTGTTAATCTTCCGCAATTTTTTTTTCAATTCTACTATATAAACCTTCAGCATTCCGAATCTCTATAGGGAATTTGTCAAATCTGGGACCGTTTTACGTGCATTTCCAAGAGCACGTAAAAAGCAGCGCCGTAGCAAGGGTGAGGCGACTGAGGACCATCGCAATAGGGGCGCTAAACCTTAACAAAACCGAATAAATAATAGTTTACATTTTCAAAAAAATAATAATCTTTTTTTGGGGGGAGGCATATATTCAAATTTGACTGAATTATAAAATTCCCTGCCGGCCTTTTCTCCAAGTGGGGATTTTAATCCACTACAGTAGTTTTTCGCCTACAACTCGCTTACCTTCATTTTTAGAGAAAATTATCATTAAATCAATATTCGCGATTACAGCTAAGTAAAGCGACGTCTGGCGGCAGAAATGTTAACTCGCTAAAACGGGCATTGTCATAAGTTTACATGTGCATCTAGTGCATGTTTATAGCCGGCATTAACGTTAAATATTGCTTCTAAATGCTTGTGTTGGAAAATTCCTCCGAAATTAATTTGTTATTAGGCAAACGACAAAATGAATACAGGTAAATCAAAATCAAGAGCGTTTTGTTGTGTTCACGGATGTAATTCTAGCGCTAGAAAGAATTCTGACCTTAGTTTCCACAAGTTTCCCATGAAAAGAAAATTCAAAGTGAAATGGACAAATTCGTTGGGTGAGGTGGAAGTAATTGATAGCAGAAAAGCGTGGATGAAAAGCTTCAAAATGGCAAAGGAGCCTACAAAATACATGGTTGTGTATCAACAAGTATCATTTTGTCAATTAGCCCTGATATCTCATGAGGCGGTGCAGACAAAGCTGTAGTTTGTAAAACTAAGCTATATAAATATGATGGAATCCGTCGTTACTAGGCGTTTTCCCACACAACACAACGTGCTTAGCGTTTGCCAAAGCTTCACCCTCACAAAAGTTTCTAGCCTCAGAACTCCCACAGAATTTCAAAATATTGTTTATTGTTAATTGTTTATTCATATTTAGATATTATTTAAACACAAACGAATATAATAAACAAACCACGACACGTTTCTGAACCCGTTAATGTGCATATAATAACCTTGCTTATGATGGCAAAACATAGAACTACCCGTTTTAAGCGGCCATTTTGAATATTTGGTCACGTGATTTTCCTTAATCGAAATCGCGAATTGAAGAGTACAAACTTCTCTATAAAACAGATTAAGAAAATTTGCCTACATATTTATAAAATGAAAAGAAAATCCAGAGAAAACAATTGAAAAAGCTTTTGAATAATTAATAATTATTTCGTACATTTAAACTTTACCATCGATGGTGAACAAAACAAAACTAGGTTTCAGGATTTACTTCAGATCTGAAGTAAATCCTGAAACCGGTAAAACTATCACGTTATCATCGCGACAGTTATATATTTAAATTGAAACGAAACAAGGTGGATCTCGCTTTTTGCGGCAGATCCTAGGCTTCTATACAGCTACCTTTCTGGTGTAAAAAGAAGTTCTTAGTTAGTTATTTTTGTTAGACATGTAATTTAATATATCAGATTAAAGTTTTGCGATCAACGGATCAACAGATAAACGGATTATAGGATAAAAGGATAATCGGATAAAATTTATCTACTATATAATGGGAAACCGGCATAGAGAAGATATAGAAGGATCCAGATAATCTGCACTAATTAAATTTTTTGCGGTTGGTAATTATCATTATGTTCCCTATAGACTCCTAGACCGTTTGACCGATCGGAATCAAATTTGGCACAGTTATTATGTAGGTCCCTGCGCATGTTTTAGTATTGAAATAGTGCATAAATTCGCAAATGAAAGGAAAGTTGATTTTGAGTAGCCTGCCTTCCTTTAAGGAATCTCGATAATCCATTCATGCGCGTCCCTATGGGACGCGCATGAATGGATTATCGAGATTCCTTAAAGGAAGGCAGGCTACTCAAAATCAACTTAAACATCAATAATGAATGCTGTCAAGCTGTCAACCGATCGACAATGCAAATACGCGTGCACGTGCTTTACATTTCTATTTGACCAATCTTAACCAAATTTGGTGTAGAAGTTATTTACAACGCTACGAAATACATAGGCTAGTTTAGAACCTTGGAGTGAGGCCGAAGGCCGAACAACCACGGTCTACACGTATGGTTGCGATTTCCCCGAGGCCGAACAACCACATCCTACACGGTCTAGATGGCTAAAGGCGGCCGGTAGGCCGACTGTGCCAGCTAGTATTTAATAACAATCAAACTTTTTCATTCCATTCGAAACTTTACTTCTCTGTAATGTACCACTGCTAATATGGTAAAAAATAAATAAATAATTATTTTTCACATCAAAGTAAAACCAGAAAGTCCATTTTAAATTTAAAACAAATTTTAATTTTATTATAAGGTACATACGATGTGTTTACAATGACAATTTCGAGGGTTCTGATTAGGGTTGAATTATGCGGACGGACACGGAGCCAGATCATAAGGCTTCTTGCTATACTTTGTTCACTGCTTCACTGCTACCTCATAATTCATTTCGTACGCCCTACGCTAAATAGTTGTTTTTACTTTTATATATTGCGGTGTTCTGTTTACCATAGGGGGTGATATGAAGTAATTGGTAAAAATAATCAAAACACTCTTAATTTAATTAATTTAAAATAAAACCATAACAGGTAAATTATTTCATTGTATCTGGATTATTTTTGGTCGAAGGATTATTAAGCTGCTTTTGCTTCAAATATCCATTAAGATGCAAACGTTGTGGAATCTGTAAGGATGTGAAGTTTGTAAAAAGCAAAATATTGGTATTTGTTGATTCAATTGGATATGATAAACAAATTAAATTTAATTATTTTATTTGTGAAACTAGATGATACCCCGTCCGAGGACGGGCAGCTAGAAGGACGGGCAGCTACCCAAGGTCATATGGCTTTTGGATTGCACTGAGAGCTTTCCTTAATCTTCATTCAACTTAAGTTACCTTGGGTAGCTGCCCGTCCTTCTAGCTGCCCGTCCTCGGACGGGGTATCATCTAGTTTAAAATAAGTAAAAAAAATTTAAATATTGATTAAGTTTAATTTAATTTAAAAAAATATATGTAAGTTTTTTGTTTATTTATTTAATGTTGTTCTCATTTCTTATTATAAAAGGCCAAGTCCTTCCTTCCTTCTGTCTGTCCCACGGAAATACCCGAAGCAAACCGAACCGAACGCATAACGGATAATTTCATAACCAATCGGATGAACGTATCATCGTATCAACGTATCATCGTATCATCGGATCAACGTATCATCGGATCAACGTATCAACGTATTTAAATTTCCTATATAGGTGAAAAATCTCTTATTATAAAAGGCCAAGTCCTTCCTTCCTTCCTTCGGTCTGTCCCACGGAAATACCCGAAGCAAACCGAACCGAACGCATAACGGATAATTTCATAACCAATCGGATGAACGTATCATCGTATCAACGTATCATCGGATCAACGTATCGCATGGGACCGAGCGTCAGCAGCTTGCCGCGCTTGAGTTTCTTCTAAAGTTTCACGTTGTTGACGTATCGCATGGGACCGAGCGTCAGCAGCTTGCCGCGCTTGAGTTTGTTCCAAAGTTTCACGTTGTCGACGTATCGCATGAGACCGAGCGTCAGCTTGTCGCTGTGATCGAAGCTGTTTTTCTGTGTTATTAGCTCTTGTACGTGCTTTTCTCTCACGATTCAATCGCCGTCGCTTTGCAGCAGGATTTTCAAAATTTTCATTATCCATTATGGAAGTTCACATAATGCTTTTTTGGAAATAGCTGTCCTATATAGACAAAATGATACGATGATACGTTGATACGATGATACGATGATCCGATGATACGTTGATCCGATGATACGTTGTGCGTTCGGTTCGGTTTGCTTCGGGTATTTCCGTGGGACGGACAGAAAGAAAGAAAGACTTGGCCTTTTATAATTTGTGAAATTAGGATATTGCGTTTTAATTTTAAAAATAAGTGAATTCGTGACAATTGTACATCCGCGAGTTAAAGAGAATTGGTGGGATAATTTTGGACAATGATAAGGGAGCGTGGAGATTAAAAGAACTTCCAAGTCGGACGTCGACGAGTAAAGACACCGATCGTAGTAATTTGAATAATTTTGTATGGGACTTCTAATTCAGCCGTCTAATAGTTTATACGAGCTGATCGTATCAATTTTGAAAATAAGTTTTTGGATAAAAGTTTTTGAAAATAAGTTTTGGATGTTAATTTTTAAAAATACGTCTTTTTTGAAATAATTTTGATGGTTGTAATTTATGGTGATGTGAATGGAGTTCATTGGAGGAAATCATTCGAGTTGCTTACCTGTCGTTGATTGTTTGGTTCAAGATCAGAAGCCGTATTTTTTCAACTATAATATTCACGCTTCGACGCTCCACACAATACCGGCCGCATCGGAAAACTTCGAAGAACATTGTACTTCGGTAAGATTCTTTTTAGTGGCGCACTTAATATTTGAAAATTAAACTAATCGTTTTTAAAATTCCGGCGCGGATAAAAACTGGGTTTTTTTTTTTTATTACAAATATTAAATACTGTACAGTTTGATTTGTTTAGATTTTAAGGAAAACCAATATTTTGTTTTTGAATTATCTTATTGTCGTAAATAAATTACATCATTTTGTTTTCTCTAACGTTTGCGTTTAATTCCATCAAATATAGCAGTAGTAAACCGAGAGGAAAGCAGATACAATTTTTAGTTTCATTACATTGTCTTCATGAGAAAGAACAAATTAAGGTGAGATATAAGAGTGTTTCGATTAATTAAAATGAGCCCACCTTTGACCCTGAGAGTTCATGCTGCTGGCCGGTGCATTATTAATTAAGTGCCATCATCTCCCGCTATATAAATTTTTTTATCTAAACAGTAGCAATACATGGCAATATAGATACTTAAACTATATGCTCATGCTGTTACATTTACTTAAAAGCAACGCTAACATAATCCTCATGTCGTTTAAAATATAACATGGATTGACGGGCAAGTCCGTCACGCGCCATACGCTAAATAATGCGATGACGGACATATCCGTCATCAGCATTGAACGTGTTAAAACATATTTTTATTTTATTATATATTACAATCACAATTTCGATGGTTCTGGTTAGATTTGAATTATGTGGACAGACAGACAGACGGATGGACAGACACGGAGCCAGATCATAAGGCTTCTTTCTATACTTTGTATAGAAGCCTAATAGCGCACTGGGTACCCAGTTCTTAGACCTCTATAATACACGCTGAGTATTTCTAACACGATTTGAAACGCTCTGTATGATTTTGAATTATGCGGACAGACGGACGGACGGACAGACACGGAGCCAGATCATAAGGCTTCTTGCTATACTTTGTATAGAAGCCTAAAATTCCTAACGATAAAAATAATCCTCATATTCGGAGGGGGAGGGGATTCCGTTACGTTACCATGGAAACGGTGTTTCTGACATACTAGGCAGGCTATGTGCAAGTTCACAACTAGCGCCCACTGGTTGGGCGCGCCGGCAGTTTTCATGGTATACCTTTTATCTTTGCTTTTATTTACTAATATAAAAATTTGAAATCAATTAGTATATAAATGAATTTAAAGTAAAATTAATGTAGTAACGTTTTAGTGAATATTTTTTTCAGCAAGTTAGTATAGTTTAAAACGGTTTAAAAGCATAGATTTTGTTCTTAATTATGGTTTTTCTAAAATTACAACAAAAATTAAAACAAAATGTTTCTTCGCAATATTTCCTTACCAGTTAACTTTAGGACGAAAATGACTTCTACAAATCTTATGGAGAACAAAATTTACTAAAACTTTTATCTATATATATAAAATTCAATGTATGTACTATGTATGTTTTCTATACAATTCTACACCGTTTGACCAATCTCTACCAAATTTGGTGTAGAAGCTATTTACAATGCTACGAAAACCATAGCCTACTTTAGAATCTTGCCGCGAACTTTGGTCAAGCGCTGTATTAGCTTGACCAAAGGTAAACTTTTTTTTATTAAACCTTGATTTGTATTTTTTATTAATTTAAATATTTAATCCTTTTTTAATACGTTTGGTATTTGCGATGACCAAATAAGTCGCAAGGTCATTATGCGGATTGGATCTAAAAAATACATGTAGGCAAATATTGAAATTTGGGCAGGACAACGTCTGCCGGGTCAGCTAGTTTAAGATATTTCTTTCCAAGTTGAATAGTTGCTGAGCGCCAGCGCTGCTTATTAGAGTACATTTTTGAAAGTTTCAAACACGTACACTTTCCATTATTTAGAACCATCAAAATTCATTGTTTTTCGTTGAATCTTTTGCAATTTTCGTTTGTAATCCGGGCGGGGGGGGGCAGCAAGTGATATTTTTCATAACTATCTCAGTACCGTTTTTCTTAATACCAAGGGATATAAAAGTGAAAGTTTTTCTTTCGCAATAAATTAAGTGTGCCTGGAGAGTATTCCACACCCCCCAAACCCTCCGGTAATGGCAGCCTAAATGAGTTCCTGAATCCTGATAAGCATCCATTTGTTTTCATTACTCTAAGCGAGCGCCGTAGCAAGGGTGAGGCGACCGAGGATTTGACTCAGGCGCCATCGCAATGGGGGCGCTAAACCTCGACAAAACTCATTAAATGATAGTTTAAAATTTTCAAAATGTTAGGAATCTTTTGGGAGGGGGGCGCATATATTCAAATTTGCCATTAACATTACCAACAGCACACTAAATTTGATTAAATAATTTTCAAATTTTGAAATTCAATTAAAGAAAAATCTTACGTAAGAAATTGTCTTGACCCCCCCTTCCCCCGAATAAGAAAAAATAAGATGTAAGATACCGCCCCCTCCCCCTAAACGTCTTACGTAATACATGAACGGCCCCTAATAATTTACCTTACGTAAGATTAGTGTGGGGGGGGGGGTTTATACATTTTCTTAGTTTTTCTTACTAGGGGGGGGGGGGAGTCTAAAAGTAGGAAAAAACGTCTTACGTAATACATGAACAGCCCCAAATCTCTTTTTTGTAACCAGGGCATAACCGACCATCTACGTTTATTATTCTTTTTTCGTTTTTTAATAACCGCATATCTTACCAAACTTGTTATGCAGGCCAATAATAAGCGATTTGTTAATAAACTTTCCATTGCATGTTAAATAATACAACAAACGATAAACACAACAAACGATAAACACAACTTACCTTGATGTTTTTATAAAAACTTTGCACCAATAGTGAGACTTTATAGTGAGACAGGGCTTAAAAAATTTGTATGAAACAATTTTATACAAAATTTTATAGTCAGACACGGGCTTAAACAAACCAGAGTATTATTATAACAAAATCGGTGGTACCTAAAAACAGCTCTTTGACACTTTTAAATCGACTAAGCGCATTATAAGCACATCGCGATTATAAAAACAATAAAAACCAGTTCTCCGTAATTATAAAATTTTGACCTTTCGACATTAAAATTCCCGGTAAAATTTAAATTTAGCCGGGACGAGAATCGAATATTTATAGGTTAGTGGTAGAATTAGTAATTTTGGAACGGTTAGTACGGTTACTCGTACACAGGTGGCATGAGAATTAAACAATCGTGTTTATTTTTTTTAATTTGGTAATTAAAATAAACAAGTACATTAATGTTGTAAGCATGTCGTTGCACTTGAAAAATTCAAGATAAATATAAATAACGAAATAAGGTTTTCTTATCGCAAAAGTAAGTAAGGAACAAAATTGTGTGTACAAAAATTTTTAGAAAGCTGTTTTCCACATTATGTCCTTTCGAAATTGAGGTCAAAGTAGGTACGCGTTTCCTAAGTATTGTGATTGGTTGATATCAGATAGCTCGAATCTGATTGGATCGGCCTCCCTTCAGCGTTCGATATTGCTGACGTTCACAGAGGAATAGTTCATTTGTGATCTCAACGCAAAAGAGAATAGTCGGTTCCTGGTTAAATTTATGATAAATGCGAAGAAAATCTAAAAAATCTCTGTCCCTTGTACATTGTAGGCGACAGATAAAACAGTGAATGAGTGACTTTTCATGCCATTTCAATACATTTTTTCCGTCTAGTGAACAAAATTAGGTTGAATATGGCACTCGTATGTGATTTTAAAAGGTTTGAATATTTTTTACGACAGAAATTACACAAAAATACGTTTCCGAGGCCAGAAATATGTTAATATTACCAACAGAATCGTTCGAAATGCAAAAATGACTTTCGTCTTGTAAACAAGTCATGATCGATCAAGCAGCGTAAAATTCGAAACCAAATTTTTTGACAAAAAAACCATATAATTTTATTGATGACGTTAAATTTCTTCTCAGACATTTTAACGTTAAAATCGATAAGTTGTAGGTATGCATTTTTTGATTGCGTCAAAAATGACGTGGCGGCGTTCAATTACGCATTATCTTTTTTTTGTTTACAATTTCTACACCGTATCAGGTAATTAAATTTTTTTCTGATATTAAGGAAAAAATTTTCGAATTATCGATTCCTTATCGTAATGTTAGCATATTTCTAATGTAAATGACTTCGTTTGCGGACCGACCGTAACGATAAAAATGGCCGTCCTTGTTATAGATTTATCTCTGCCTTGTTATTTTGAGGCTCGTAAACATAAAATTCTTGTAAAGACGCCTTCGGACGTCAATTTATACATTTTAACACTCGTAATTTTTAGAAAATTCGAATTTTTATCGGACGACTTGGAAAATTTCCAAAATTTAATATTTTGTGTTTTAATTATTTTTTTTTTCTTAATTTTTACATTATTAGGTAATCTCCGTGTTTGTCGATTCGATTCATGTTTTTCCCGTTGGGTTGTTTATCGCGAATTTTTGTGTGCGTCACGTGTTTATAGTACAAGGCGTGGTCAAATTTAGTTTTCTCTTTCATTCTCGCAACGTCAGCGCCACCTATGGAACAATAGTACCACTGATCGTGACAATCCCTTCGATGTCGCGTTTTCCAGCTACGCACAATACGCGCGCTTAGCTATTATCGATTTTCTATTTTAAAAAAAATTCCGTCTTTACACGTGCACTCTTATTAGTTTTAGGTTACTCACCTCCCACTTCACACACACCCAAACATTTTTTTTCACCCTTGCTAATATCGAAATTTTTATTAACAGCGAAAATTCACACATGATGACCGAATCTTCCCTAGAAGATTCGCTTAAACCGGAACCCACCGCGTCAGATGACAATCAAAAAAATGATTCTCCACAAAAAGAAGACGATTTAGAGGACGGCGAAATTGAGGACGACGATGAGGAAGAACCCACAGAGCCTGTAGTTTCAGAACCCCAACAAAATTTAGGTGAAAACCTTCTTCGCTCGCGTTCACCGAGCCCTGTACTAAACAATAAAAATAATAAATTCGGTCACCCGGTCGGTGGTAAAGCAAACCGCTTTGATCGTGGTGCCGATCGACGCAATCGATACGAAGAACGAAAGCACGGACACTTAACGGAAGCAGAAAAAAGCGTTCTACACTTGCGGAAATTAGAGCGACTCGAAAGGGAGAAGCGTGAAAGGTACAAACGTGAACAAAATCCAGCGGTCGATGACTTTGCCTCGAATATCGAGAAGGCCATAGCGAACGTGTTAAAGAAAGATAAGAAGGGGGGTAGCGAAGACGAAAAAGACGAGGAAGAAAAGCGCGGTAAAAAGAGAAAAAAGAAAGATAAGGATAAGAGGAAGGTTTGTATTCTCTTTTTTGTTTAAACGGTGCAAATGGATGAAATGTATTTTTTTAGAATAAGCAAAGAAAAGTCGAGTCTCCAAATTTGGAAGAAGTTGACGAAAATGAATTGCTGAATATGCGAAAGGGCGGTAGTCCGGATCAGAGGAAAATTAGAACGCGATCTTCTTCGCCTCATTCCCCCTCCGAATTTGATTCACGTGAATCGAGTCCAGCTTCTGATCGCAGTCGAGAGGAAAGGAAAGACACTAAAAGTTACAAGAAGGATTCCAAGAAGAAGAATAACGAGCGCAATAGGAATGACAAAAGGAAGAGGGATCACAAGACTGATATTCAGCAAAATAAAGAAAGCGGTGGTGCCCAGGCAATGCTTTGCACTTTTTATATGCAAGGGAAATGTACAAAGGTTTGTATAAATTTTAATCTTTATTAACTCCCCCCCCCCCTCCTGTATAAGAACAAGACAAATATGGACCTTTAAAGCTAGAAAATGCACTTGTTTTATATGAATGTTTTTCTTTTGCTCCCCCCCCCCTTCCAAAACTAACTTTCTTAAATTATGCTGATGCCACCTGCGCCGCCCCATTTCAATGAACAATCTGGCGAATTTATAAGAAATTATTTACATTTACTATACAAAAAATATTCAACATTGCCAAATTTAATTAAATAAGAAAGTAATGAGAGTCCGGATTTTAAGGCCTAAAAAAATCTAAAGAAATGAGCGTCTAAGCTCCTTCCAGTTGGACATAATGAGCTAAGTCCTGCTGGAAAAATTGCCATTTCTTTCTAAAATATTTTGAGAAATTCTTCAATTCTAATATTAGTCATTCGGTTAATAATAAACATGTTCTGAGCAAATATTTTTTGAATCAAGGGAGGTTGTGCAAATATATCTGGGTTATCATTTTCTGTTATCACCTTGTGCGTCATTGTCGATTTTTAGCGCAATTTTAAATGTTTTATATCTTTGTTATTTCAAAAAATAGTCGAGACATTTTTGTATACTATTTACTTATACAGGAAACAATAAGTTGAATTAAAAAAATTTCCCACCCTGTATAATATATAAAGTAATAATTACTGTAAAAGTTCAAGAATTTATGCATATCTGATTGCTACATATTTTTATAAATATCTTTGATTATTATTATTTTAGAGTTTCAGATCAACAAACCTTCTGGAAGTTATGAAAACGCCTGGTGGGGTTCAAAATGTTATCAACAGATGGCGCCACTAAATTGGAAGGCTCATTAAATGACTTGAGAGCCAATAAGAACGAAAAATGACAGCGGTAAAGGAATTTATTAAGACTTCCAATTTATTAGTGTCATCTGTTGATAACATTTTGGACTACAACAGGTGTTTACACCTAAACTCCCGTAAGGTTTGCTAATCTGATACTATAATATTATGGTATTTTTTGTAAATAGAAATTCAAAAAAGACTACTATTAAAATAATTAAATTTTAAATATCAATAGGTATGATCTTGAGCCAAAACAAAAAATTTTAATAAAATCCAGAACGAATGGTGGGGGGAGGGACTATTATTAGTCCGTCATCATGCATGCAGAATGCGTATTAAAATTCGTACTAAAATAGCAAATAGATTTTTTTTTCAGGTTTACCTTATCGTTTTGAGTATTTAATATTTTTGTAATTTTTTTTTCTTTTTCGTCATTTCTAATTTTGTTTTGTTTGTTTTTTCACCTTTTTTCAATTTTTCCGTTATTTTATTATTTGTAATTATTATTATATAGTTTCTAATCGACAAACCTTCTGGAAGTTATGAAAACGTCTGGTGGGGGTTCAAAATGTTATCAACAGATGGCGCTACTAAATTGGAAGGCTCAATAAATGACTTGAGAGCCAATAAGAACGAAGAATTACAACGGTGAAGGAATTTATTAAGACTTCCAATTTAGTAGTGTCATCTGTTGATAACCTTTTGGACTACAACAGGTGTTTACACCTAAACTCCCGTAAGGTTTGCTAATCTGATACTATAATAATATTATGGTATTTTTTGTAAATAGAAATTCAAAAAATTCAAAAAAGACTACTATTAAAATAATTAAATTTTAAATATCAATATGATCTTGAGCCAAAACAAAAAATTTTAATAAAATCCGGAACGAATGGTTGGGGGGGGGGCTTATTATTAGTCCGTCATCAAGCATGCAGAATGCGTATTATTAATTCGTGCTAAAATAGCAAATAGATTTTTTTTTCACTTTACCTTATTATTTTGATTATTTAATATTTTTGTAATTTTTTTTTCTTTTTCGTAATTTCTAATTTTGTTTTGTTTGTATTTTCACCTTTTTTAAATTTTTCTGTTATTTTATTATTTGCAATTATTATTATATAGTTTCAGATCGACAAACCTTCTGGAAGTTTTGAAAACGCCTTGCGGTGTTCAAAATGTTAGCAACAGATGGCGCTACTAAATTGGAAGGCTCAATAAATGACTTGAGAGCCAATAAGAACGAAGAATTACAACGGTGAAGGAATTTATTAAGACTTCCAATTTAGTAGTGTCATCTGTTGATAACCTTTTGGACTACAACAGGTGTTTCCACCTAAACTCCCGTAAGGTTCGCTAATCTGATACTATAATATGGTATTTTTTGTAAATAGAATATTTAAAAAAAACTACTATTAAAAGAATTAAATTTTAAATATCAGTACAAATGTATAAGATCTTGAGCCAAAACAAAAGTTTTTAATAAAATCCAGAACGAATGGTGGGGGGGGGTTATTATTAGTACGTCATCATGCATGCAGAATGCGTATTAAAATTCGTACTAATATAGCAAATAGATTTTTTTTCAGTTTTACCTTATTATTTTGATTATTTAATATTTTTGTAATATTTTTTTCTTTTTCGTCATTTCTAATTTTGTTTTGTTTATATTTTCATCTTTTTTCAATTTCTCTGTTATTTGTATTACTAGCTGGCACAGTCGGCCTACCGGTCGCCTTTAGCCATCTAGACCGTGTCGGATGTGGTTGTTCGGCCTTCGGCATCACTCTAAGGTTCTGAAGTAGCCTATGTTTTTCGTAGCTTTGTAAATAACTTCTACACCAAATTTGGTTAAGATTGGTCAAATAGAAACGTAAAGCACGTGCCCGCGTATTTGCATTGTCGATCGGTTGACAGCTTGACAGCATTCATTATTGTTTTTAAAGTTGATTTTGAGTAGCCTGCCTTCTTTTAAGGAATCTCGATAATCCATTCATGCGCGTCCCTGTGGGACGCGCATGAATGGATTATCGAGATTCCTTAAAAGAAGGCAGGCTACTCAAAATCAACTTTCCTTTCCTTTGCGAATTTTTGCACTATTTCAATACAAAACCGTGTGCAGGGACTTACATAATAACTGTGCCAAATTTGGTTCCGATCGGTCAAACGGTTTAGGAGTCTATAGGGAACATACATACACACATACATCCATTTTTATATATATAGATTTCATTCTATTTCCCCGTAACACTTCAAATTTTCCGTTTTTTCAATCATTTTTCGATGTTGCATTTTCCAGCAAAATGTTTTTCTGATTTTATTTTTAATTCAGCATGCCTGATAATGGAATAGTAATTCCGAAACGTCGATGAGGTATACTATCGCTTTTTTAATAATATTTCAATTCCATTTTAACCCCCCCCCCTCTAATCCTTTTAAAATTTCTTAATATCCCATTCGTGCTGGATTTTATTTAAAAATCGTTGGTTTTGGCTCAAAATTGTACGCATTTGTCCGTATATTTAAAATTCAATTATCTTAATATTGATCCTAAAAGAGTTTTAGAAACCTAAAAAAATTTTATGTGGCCTTTGGGCCCCACAACCCCGCACGTTACGTTCTGTAAATGTAGCAACAAGAAAACGAAAGAGGTTTTTTTTGGTATTAAAGTTAAAAATTTGCAATTAAGTATTAAAAATCCGAAAGAACCTAAAAATCGCATCTTTGAAATTGGGAGAGCCAAAATTAGGAGCCCATCGCAAACTCTGAAAATTTATGGCAATTGAGTAATAAAAAGAGCGGAAATTCGCCTATCTGGCAACCCTGTTTTTCAAACTTTCCACTGTCGATCAGTGCGTCATTTCTCGCCATCAAAAACAAACCCAAAAAAAACAAAAATATTGCAAATAGTATTTAAATTAATTACATTTTATTTAAAAAAACACGATATAAAAGCACATTCGTGTACGGATCAAAGGTTCAAAATGTTATCAACAGATGGCGCTACTAAATTGGAAGGCTCAATAAATGACTTGAGAGCAAATAAGAACAAAGAATGACAACGATAAAGGAATTTATTAAGACTTCCAATTTAGTAATGTCATCTGTTGATAACCTTTTGGACTACAACAGGTGTTTCCACCTAAACTCCCGTAAGGTTTGCTAATCTGATACTAATATGGTATTCTTTGTAAATAGAATATTTTCAAAAAAGACTACTATTAAAATAATTAAAATTTAAATATCAGTACAAACGCATACGATCTTGAGACAAAACAAAAATTTTTAATAAAATCCAGGACGAATGGTGGGGGGGTTATTATTAGTCCGTCATCAAGCATGCAGAATGCGTATTGAAATTCGTACTAAAATACCAAATAGATTTTTTTTCAGTGGTTTTACCTTATTATTTTGATTACTTATTTAATATTTGTAATTTTTTTCATTTTCGACATTTATATTTTTGTTTTTTCACCTTTTTTCAATTTTTCGGGTAAGCACCCGTAATGAGCCCTCCGAAATTGACTTTTTCCTATTAACTATGGTGAAGTTTAAGGTTTATAGAGTGATATTAAATTATAAAATTCTTGGATGAGGGACTTTCAATATGAAAAATATTACTTTGAAAATCGTAAATTTTACACATTCACCGACGCGCATGAATAAAATTTATGGAATCTCGCCTATTCTGTTGTCGGTCCGAGTGAGTTGATATACTCTAAAACTTAGCGATTTACAGAGCGGCAGATGCAACACTTCTCCCGTACCGGTTACATCGATGAAAGGTTACTGTTTTGTCATTATTTTTTTACGCGATTTTTTGGGGGTTAAACGTAAAAGGGAACTGCGGCATACCGCAACTATAATACTTTTAAATGCTAAATCTAGGATTTCTATGATCCCGATTTTTTTGATCCCGGTTTTCTTGATGGATGGCGCCTTCAAGTATGTTTAGCTTTTGCCGCGAAGCGGCGTCCGACATTAAAAACCGGCCGGAGCAGAGGAGGCTCTGGTTTTTCGATGGCGACAGCCGCGACAAGTCTCGAATCCACCCCAAACATTTAATAGAGACATCATTCTTACAATATTTGTGGTTCTGAAAAGAACCTTTTTTTTATCAATGCGACGACAGCATCTGTTTAAATATGCTCCAACATGTTCAAGTACACGATGAGTACCTCTTACCTTGGCGAACGGTCGAGGTTTACTAAAGATCCTCCCACAAAAATGTGTCGTATATAACATTTTTATGGGCGTGGCCTTAAATCGAGTAATTTTACTGGCCGAATGCAATCCGAACGACGCATTTAGTTTTTAATTAAATTTCGGTTTTATTTTCAGTTTAAACTTTATGATCCTATTATTACATTAAAGCTAAAGACTTTTTTGATCGAAATATTAAGCCATTTCTATAGGGAAATTTCAATTTCCGAATCACCATTGGGGTTCTGGACCCAATTTTTCTGTTATTTTATTATTTGTAATTATTTCATTCTATTTCTCCGTTTCAATTCAAATTTTCCGTTTTTTCAATCATTTTTCGATGTTGCATTTTCCAGCAAAATGTTTTTCTGATTTTATTTTTAATTCAGCATGCCTGATGATGGATTAGTAATTCCGAAACATCAATGTGGTATACTATCGCCTTTTTAATAATTTTTCAATTCCATTTTAACCCCCCCCCCTCTAATCCTTTTAAAATTTCTTAATATCTCATTAGTTCTGGATTTTATTACAATTGTTGGTTTCGACTCAAAATTGTACACATTTGTCCGGATGGGGTTGTCCATAAATTACGTCACGCTGCTAGGGGGGGGGGTTCATAAATTGTGACGTTACAAAATATATAGATTAAGTATTTTTTTTATTATAAGTATATTTAAAAAACTATTTTTTGAGTGGCTACGCCACTGAAGCCAGTGGTGTAGCTAGGGGGGGGGCGGACCGCCCTTCATAGATGTTTCCTCTGGGGTGCTACCCCTAAAAAAAATTTTAAAAATTTGGGGGGTTCAAGAATATGTGACGTAATACTTGGAGGGGGGTCTAGGTTTGTGTGACAAAGTGTGACGATGGGGGGAGAGGGGGTTAAAAATTGCGTGACGTAATTTATGGATGACCCCGATATTTAAAATTCAATTATTTTAATATTGATCCTAAAAAAGTTTGATGGAAAAATTCCATGACCTTGACCTTCTATTTTCAGTATAATTTATTACATTAACTCGCCTTTTGCACTAAGGGTTAGTTTTATCAATTTCCAGATAAATTTACCTGTCAGATAAATCCACCACGTGCCTTCATTTAGTCCAATGAAAAGACTCTCCAATGGAAGTTCTAACTGGAACTTTAACTGAAGATTAATAAATTGGCCCTAAAAGTTTTTCCTTTGAATTTTGAAGAACTATTTAAATTAAAAAATAGAGGCCATATCTGGGTTTATATAAGTAGGAAAAATTGTCATTCCATTGATATCTTGGGTAACCTTCTATATCCAATGGCATAACCAGAATCCCATTGTGGGGGGGGGGACTGAAATCTTAACAAAATATTATATTATAGTAAAAATTCATTAAAATCATAATATTTGCTATTGTTTTTTCAAAAGCTGTGGGGGGGGGGGATTACTGTATAATTATGCCCTTCACATAACGGCCGCACAGGGCCGTTTTCAAACGTTGTGTCAAATCGATTCAATGCGTGAAATCGCTTTTTGTGTGCGTCTTACAAATGTGCACCATCATTACACTTTCCAAACATAAAATTTTTATCATTTAATTTCACTTGTCTTTCAATGTTCAAATACTTTTCTAAAATAATGTTTCAACACTTTACTAAACCAATACTTTATTTTGAAAACTCCCATACAAGTTTTAACATGCCTACTCAAGCAAGATTTAAGAACCAACAACCGCCTTTCTCAACAGGGTTGCCAGATATCGCGTTTGAAATACAGTAGTAATCGCATCTGAAGTGTAAAAGTAGCAACAAGAAAACGAAAGAGGTTTTTTCTTAATAAAAAAACTGCCATCGTCGGCAGTTTTACACAGATATTTACACCTTGGTATCCGCCACCGGTTCGGATTGTCGAATATTTTACTACTTGACTTGATTCACAGCACGTTAAGAACATAAATTTACCCCAACTTTCATTAAACTTCGACGAAGAAGGCTGTGTTCAGATTTCAGAGATATTCGAATTAGCGGGACTCGACTGTAATTATTGTGGCTAGTTTCATTTATCTTGGGATCATTTTTGCATCAGATGAACAGGAAAAAATATATATCATAGTCGCAACTAGGTCCAATATTTTGAAAAGAATAACAAAAATTTTCTAGTTACTTTTTTTTTTACTTATTTAACGCATAAGTGGTCCAAAACTAAACTAAATTCTCTATAAATCTCCGTATAGAATAATTTTATAGATTATAGAATTTTATGGGATAGATTATTTTTTTAAATTATTTTTTCCCTATTCCGGTCCAAGCCTGATCTCGAAAAATTAGGGGCTGTTGATCGATGCCAAACCATAGGGTTTAAACAAAATCAAATCGAATTTCTTAATAACGACTAGAACACGTCTTATTTTTCAAAACAAAACGATTTTTCAACAGCATGCGGCATCTTCAATTGTTTACCCAACCATCCAAGTACTAATCGCGCCCAATTTATATTATTATTATTAGCATTACATTCTAGTGGAATATTGCTATTTCTTGCCGAGATTTACAAATCCTTTTACTGGGGTGGATTAATCCCCATTTTACAATCAACATATTGACCCAAACAGTTTCCGTTTCTTCTTCCTTTCACAGTCCTGTATGTCTCTTGGCTGCTTCCACAATATTCCTCCACCTTTTTCTGTCATTGATCTTTTCGCTCCATCCATTCACGTTCATGGTCCTAAGATCTTGCATCACCTGATCCCACCATCTTACCCTCGGTCTACCCCTCGCTCTACAACGGTTTCCACAACGTTATTTCTTTTATTGCCGATGTATTGCTTTTCCTCATTACATGCCCCAGCCAACTAATTCTCTGGGCCTTAAGAAACTTGACTATATCCTCCCCATTAATAGCCTCCCGTATTTCATAATTCATTCGTCGTCTTAGTTCATCATTTGCCTCTCTCATGGGACCCAGTATCGCTCTCAATACTTTACGCTCAAAGATTCTTAGCCGCTCTTCCTCCGCTTCCGACATGCACAATGTTTCTGCAGCATATGTTACCAACGGCCTGATTAATGTCCTATAAATTCTCAGTTTTGTGCCCCTCGTTAGTTGTTTATTCGTTAGTACCTTCTTGTTTGCGTAATAAACCCTGTTGCCCGCCTTGATTCTTCTTTCCAAATCTTCATTTCTCTTTCCTGTTCTATCTATCATCACACCCAGGTAACAGAACGTATCCACCTCTTCAAACTCATATCCGTCCACCACTAGACTGCTTTTCATGTGCGCCTCGTTTCTGTTGCACTTCATATATTTCGTCTTACTGGCATTCACATTCAGCCCCATCTTTTCAGCTTCTCTTGCCATATCTCTATCATCACCACATCGTCAGCGTACGCAATTATTTCTATTTCCTTATTTGTTATCAGTCCTTCGCATCTGAGTTCTCTGATTATCTTACTTATCAGCAGATTAAATAACGTTGCCGACAACGCATCCCCCTGCCTGACGCCGCCGTTTATCCGGAAAGGTGCTGTTCTACCCGTTGGTGTTCTTACGCTTGCTCTGGCGTTCTTCATTGTCATTTTAATTAGTCTCTGTAATTTCCCTGGTGTCGTTTCTTTTAATATTCTGTATAGCTCCATTCTTCTTACCCTGTCGAATGCCTGTTTGAAGTCTATGAACAGCAGGTGGAGGTCAATGTCATGTTCGTGGAATTTTTCTATTATTTGTTTTAACACATGGATCGCATCTACTGTGGATCTTCCTTTAACAAAACCGTATTGACATTCGGTCGTATACTCTCTTGTGTGTGCAATCAATCTACTGTGTAATAGTGCCGTCAACACCTTATACGCCGAACCCAGCAACGTGATGCCTCTATAGTTCGCGCATTCCTCGGCATTTCCTTTCTTTTTCATTATGACTATTCTTCGGGCATGCTCTCTTCTTCCCACACTCTTCTGATCATCTCGCACAATCTCTCCTTTACCACTACTCCTCCGTACTTTATGAGTTCCATCTCTATGCCATCCACTCCTGGGGCCTTCCCATTCTTCATCTTGTTCATTACTTCCATCATCTCTGTGTTGGTTGGAGTGCTTACTTCGTATTCTACATC
This sequence comes from Podabrus alpinus, assembly GCA_932274525.1. Taxonomy (NCBI): domain Eukaryota; kingdom Metazoa; phylum Arthropoda; class Insecta; order Coleoptera; family Cantharidae; genus Podabrus; species Podabrus alpinus. The sequence continues at coordinate 79,136,819 of OW026454.1, read as the reverse complement.
ATCTGGTATCTCTTCTTCACATTCGTTGATCTCCTCAACCTCGCTGTTCAACAGCCTATAAAAATGTCTCTATCTGTTCAATATTTATATATTTCTGTTATTATTTTAATCAGTGGCTGAACTATCGCTCTCGCAACCCTGGGTATGAGTCGTATAAATGTTTTTAGCAAGATGGTATGCTGAAAAAATATGTTCCTCAACTTGGATTCGAACCCAGACGTATTAGCTATGAATACGTGCGCTCAAACAACTGCGCTGCCGAGGAGATTAGTTTAAGTAGCGCGGAACTTCTATTTATCGTGAACTAATTGTAGGACCGCTACATGTTAATATAAGAGGCGCAAAACAAATTTCACGCGTGATTATGCGGAGCGCACTTGACAATTTTATTAGTACTAGTGACGCTACTGCTTTTATTTCAAAATAACAAAATTACTGTAGTATTCAATTTTTTTACATGGAAATTTTTTATGAGAAAATTGATAAAATCTAGTGAAAAATACATTTCTAATAGAAAAATTTATTCCTTTTAAATTTTGCAATATAAATTTCTCTTTCACTATAAAAAGCGAAGGTGGCCGGTTCCCAAAATTTCCGTGACATGTCACATAAAACAAAAAAAATTCAAAAACTTTCTGCTGCTGTTGTATAAAAAATCAAAACAAAACAATCGACAAATTTACTTAACCACGAAATTTTTAGGGAGATGATTGTACGTTTTCACATGGAGTCAGTGCCCCCATCAAGATGGAGCTCTGCAAGTTTTATTTGATGGACTGTTGCGCTAAAGGTGATAAATGTTTATACATGCACTCGCAATTTCCTTGCAAATTTTATCATACAGGGATCGTGTGTAAAGCCGGCGATTTTTGCAAGTTTTCTCACGGCAAACAGCTGAGCGAAGGTCAGTATTCTAAATTGCTTTTTTATATCGAAACAAAATTAAAACGCCGTTTTTTTTTCTTTCGACAGCCCACAAACAAATACTTTTCAAGCACATCGAAACGGCACCGAAAGAAATTTTGGGCGAATTTCCGCGATTGACTCGCGAAGATGCGCTAAACATGATCAATTCGACTCAGAAAAGTTTGGAGGGTGTTTATGGTGCGCCCAAGAACGAAATGACCTCCGAGAGTAATCGCGCGTCGATTCCGTCTCTCTTCGATATAAATGTTTCCGTACCGACAGGACTGCTTGCTAAAAACGGTAAAAGCCGGCCTAAAGAAAACAAAAGGAGAATTTTATGTGCTCCTTTGATTTTAGCTGATAAGGAGAAGAATGAGAAACCTGCTGGAAGGGAACGAAGTCGTCCTTCCAGGTGGCAATCCAACGACAAAGAAGAACAGCAGCAGCAAGTGCCGTTGGTGTTTGGTTTGTCAGGTTATTATAGCGAACGGGGCGATCAAGATATGAGAGTTACGAGGTAAGACGATTGTGGAACGGTCGATTAACTGGTGAAATAATAACTTTTTTTTTTAATTTTCAGTAACGGTGATATCGATATGAGGACCCTACCTCCCACGATGAATTCTTTGATTCCTAACGTCACTCAGGCAGCACCGGTGTTACCACTGACGACTGAAACAAACTCGGTTAAAGATATTGCAAGTCAGGACGTGGATATCAGAAAAGAATCCCGGGATGTCGACATACGCCAACTTAACTTAAACGATAATCGTGTCAATGTGTTAAAAGACGTCGATACCAGGGTGTATCCACAATTCGATACTCATCCTAACAGTACGATACAAGATTTACCTGAACTGAAGATGGAAACCAGTGATGAACCAAAATTGATGATCGTCGAAGAAGTTCAAAACGACGTGGAACCGAAAGTTGACGTGGATAACCGAATGGGAAAAGAAATTGATTTGCCACCGGGGATGCCAAAAATACAAAGGGAATTATTTTTGAGAATACAGGCGCAACAGAAAGAAAATTTACCGGAGGCGGCACTCACCGCCGAAATTGACAATGACCAAAATGACATCGATTGGTATTCGGATGACGATGACGACGATAATCGACTAACCATAAAAGACGACATGGACACGGATGACATTACAGAAAAAGACGAAATCGAAGAACCGCCTCCTATTATTCAATTACCTGCCCCGATTAAACCGATGGAAGTGATCGAACAATTGGGCGACTTGTCGAAAATCGATATTTCCGAGGAAGTTACGAAGTTGTTAAGTACTATAAGTCAAGGGACGTCGATAAAAGAACCCACAAAAGAGCCTATAAAAGATCCAAGAGTTGCCTCCCGGACAGTGGAATCCTTAAAAGCGACGACGCCTCCCAACGATCCCAGACGTACCCGAGTCAATTCGACCGATCACGAAAAGACCGAAAAAGTGGAAAGGATAAGCATATACGAGCAAGGCAGTATTTCGATCGAGAATGCATCGAAAGATGTCGATTTGCGCGAGGGTCGCGATTCCGATTTGCGACCGACTTTTGGTGATACCGATTTGAGACCACCGCCCGGTCGCCCCGACATTGACTTGCGCCAACTTGGATTACCGTTCAAACCGATGCAAAATTACACTCCCGCTACTGAAATCGACGGCACGCTCAACTCGCATCCACCGATAGTATGGAAAGTCCAAATCATCGATATTCCTACACCCGACTATGCTGGATTGAAATTAAGCGCCCACGAGGCGCAAAACACCGGCGACCCGCGCCTTAGGAAGCTCTTCAAGTTGAACATCGAGGAGAAAGACAGTCCGGCAAGTCCGAAAGAGAGTCCCAAAGCCGTTGTTACCGGTATCCGGGCGGATCCACGGCGACGAAAACTAGACGACAAGGCCTCCATGAATGAACTAAACTATTCGCAACAATTAAACCTACTACAGACGTCGCCCTTCTATCAGAGTCTGACCAGCAACCAGAAACTCTTGCTTAATCAAGAATTATCCAGTCGTTCAGACCACACCGGAACCATGGATCCGACTCTTCACGGAATTTTAGCAACGTTAGGCATAGTATCCGTACCGCATGTGCTCTCGCCGAGCAGCAGCGCGACGGCTCTTAACATCCTAACAAATGTGAATAATTTAAATCCAATGCTGGGACAACCGTCGGGTTTAATTCAAGTTCCGGGATCGTTGATGTTGGGTCCAAACCAGCCTTTTGTGTCCCCGCAAGTTAATCCAAACATGTTGGGACAAAATCCTAATATGGTGAATCAAATTGCTCAAGGTGTGCAACCGGGTTTAATGGGTAACGGACCCAATATACCGATTGTTACCGATTTTCAGTTAAATTTTGATCCCAGGCAAGGCGGCTTGCTGGGAAACGCCCCCCCTATAAATTATGACAATTCGAATTACAATTACGGTGGTGACGACTTTTATGAAGGCAATAATTACGTGGAAGACGGGGGCGGTAATAGGGGACGGGGTAGGGGGCGTGGCAATTTTAGGGACCGACAAAGAAGAGGGGGGGGACAAAACTTTAGGGGCGGTAGAAATAATGGCAGAAATTTTAGAAACCGAAATCGTATCAACAGAAGTCTAACGCCTCCGTAGAGAGTTTTTGTATATAAAATTTTATTTTTTTAATTTGATTGATGTACGGTTTGATGGAAAGACACACGAATTGATGTATTTCTGTGAAAAGAAGGTTTGTGATAATTTGCGAGTATGAAATGCAATAATGCACGTTATGTATTATATTAGTGGTTAAGCATTAAGTATTTATTAATTTTTTATACACAATTTGAATAATATTTATTAATGATAGTACGATTTGTATAATTTGCCAGAGAAATATGTAGCAGATATGTATATAACGGATTTTTATGTATACATAGTGGCGCGAATATTAGTTGTTTTAATACAAATTGAATAATACTCATATTAATTATTGATTTGTTTGTAATAAAATATTGTTGAATTTTTAAGAAATTCTATTTGTACCTAATTTACTTAATGTTTACTTGGAATATTTTTTATACATCAACTTTTTCGTAAAAATTATTGTATATAAGAGACAGTAAATTATTTGCTATTCTTTATTTTTTAGATGGAATTTTTTTTCTTCTCAAAAAATTAATTTTATTTCTTTTTTAGTACTTCTACTTTGATGGTATCCAACAATGTTGTATCTCGTGGATATAAATAATGTAAAATGACGTTTTTGTACTTTCAGGATTCTCAATGTAAGAATATTTTTAGAAAGATTATTTCACTACACCAGTTCTCAATTTAGAGGTGAAGATGCTGACAAACAGAAATTCCTAAACTAGGTTTTTTTTTTAATGACCTTGACATTGTGATTTTGACGAGCGATTGTTGAACTTACATCGATGACTCATATCATTGATCTACCACTAATCACTCTACAAGGCACAATTCTTGAACTCAATTTGAATTTCTACATTTGCTAACGACCAGACCTCATTTCCTCCTAACAAAGTTATTATTTTGATATTATCAAGATAACCCCCCAAGATAAAATTCATTTTGAGGCCCCTGTACCACCAAAATGTAAAGAGTAAATGGTAAAAAATGTTCAGGAAATTTCAGGTACCCATAAGGAATTATTGCAGAACTGGCTACAAAAGGAATTGCACGCCGCTAATAAAAAAATATGACCGCAATGAAAAAACTGGACGAAAATCCTATTTGGAGGAGGAAGGATGAGCAGCAAGCACAACTTTAATATGCTAATTAAACCCATCTCTTCTAATTATAGCTAAGCCATCCGGTTTTCCGTGAATGAGTTGTTTTCCATTGAATACTTTTATTTATGTACTTTGAGTACACCTCCTCCCCCCCCCCCCGTCTTTAATTTTATTACAGCCTGCTTGATTACACCACTAATTAGGTCTAAAATGATCGGATATAATATAAATATTCCCGCCCTTGACTAAGTGACCATACTTAGTTCGCTCTTCTCCTGTGTTTTCACACCTGCGTGCAGACGAAAATCTTACATTTCTATACGACAATCAAAAGCAAGAGAAAAGACATTTCTTTTTGTAGGTATAACACAACCATCCACTAAACAACGTCTTAAACGGAATCTCACTTCGTGTTCTGTTTCAAAAATCGACGAGAGCAACCTGCAGTTGGTCTCGGTCTATTTTTTTCAGTGAGAATTTCCGCGTAAATTTTAACGTAAAGACATTACATTTTCTAATTTATTCTGTACACAAGAAAGTCGCTGTCATACTAATTAAATAAGAATAAAGTAATTTGCAGAGGGTGCAAATGAAAAGCGCCCTACCTCGTATTGATAAAACACAAATTGTTTGTCTATTTCATCAGTTTTTACTCCAAATACTTCCTCAGCGCCGTAGCAAGGGTGAGGCATTTAAAAATAAAGCGTCATTCAATCCACTTTACGTAACGTAAGACATAACGTAACGTTATGTTTAACCAATGAAATGCTTTTATTACTCGGGCATTTGTCGTTTTCCGAGTAATAAACGCATTTCATTGGCCAAACATAACGTTATGTCATACGTTATTACGTCAAGTGGATGTGAACGACGCTTAAAGCTGGATTTATAGTTTGACGCACTGTAAATGTAGACGCACTGCAAAAACATCGACTATAGAATTTAGGTACTCTTGTTAATAAATAAACGTAGACGCATGAGGATACAGTAAATACCCCACCAACATTTGGGGTTATACTCTCTTCTCTTTACAGTGGTTATGTGGGTTGCATAACCTAACAACACGTCTACTCCTGTCTACACCTCCTATAAATTGAAAATTTTACCCGCGCTTTTGTGTAAGCTCTTGTCTTAACACTGCTCATGTTAGAATTTTAAAGCTATCGAAAACTTTCCTACTTTGTTACAATTTCGTGATGTGGTATTATAAATTAATTATAATAAACAGGATATTATTCATACCTCACTACAATCTTTATTTCAAATGTATTTGTACGTTATACCTATACCTATACCTAGTTTAATTTAGTTTTCTTTAAAACATTTTTATTCTCTTTGCTACGGATTTGTAAGTTATTGAAGTATTAATTGTATTACGTATGAATGTAACACTTTTAAATTGATCAAAATTTAAAAGTTAATGAGATGTTTAATTTGCAAAAAATTAACAGTTTTACAGTTCTCAAATACAAATTTTATTTACTACTATACAATAGTTAATTATTTTGCTACTATTTTATTATACAATTTAAAATTACCTTAATTATTAAACTTAAAATTAACAAATTTAATATATTCTATAAAGTATCTAATAAATATAAATAACAAATTTTAAAAACATCAAAAAACAATTAACAAATCAGTATGATTACTCTAAAAATAAATAAATAATAAATATAAATACAACACAAAACTACCGCTTCGTGCACAAAACGTTACACAAAATTATGTATTCAGTTCTATTGTAGCAATGAATAATTGCTGTTTATTACAATTAATTTAATACCATATCACGAAATTGTAACAAAGTAGAAAAGTTTTCGATAACTTTAAAATTTTAACAGGAGTGTTAAGACAAGAGCTCTAACACAAAAGCACAGCACAAAAGCCAAAAGCGCGGGTAAATTTTTTTAAATTATAGAAGGTTGTAATGTTGAACTTTGAATTTGAATCTCCCGCCGTCGTCTTAAAAATCTCAACATCCGGAAATTCAAATACCATCGTTCTAAGCCTGTGATCTGTCTAGCAACCCACACGTTGTAAATACCCTACCGTAGTACACCTCAGTTCTTTTATTGAACGGGAAAGCCCGGTTCGTGAAGATTGCATTACCTCTAAAACATAATTAGCCTACCTACATCATACACAGTGATTCAAAGAAAGATGTCCCGTTGTTCGATGCAGAATGTGAACGAAGTTCACATTCTAAAACCCAATTCCCTAAATAAAACATTAAAACACCCAATTTTGTACTCAGATTTTATTTATTATTTATTTAAAAAAAAAAAAGAAAAAATCACGGGAATGGATCAACAAGCCAAAATAGTAATGAAAGTTATCTCTTATTGATATTAAACCAAGTGAACACAACTCATTATTGAGTGGATTTTGATATTTGTAATAATTTGTTCATATTTATTGGTAATTCATTCATCATTTCTGATAATAAGGTCAGTGGTAATTCATCTTAATAATAAAACACATCAATTTCTCTTAGAGAATATTCTACAGCCCAATTTGTGACTGCGAACTAAAATCATACCTTCGATCCACTTTTGAGATCAGTAAAATATTATTTAATATTATTTATAATCATTTGTATTTAGCTCCTCTTTTTGAGAATGTTTGTTTTATTGTCATCAGTCAAAATACGACTGGATTCAGCTGGCTTGCCAGTCGGGCTAATTTACGCCTTCAACTTCAATGCAAGTAAGTTGGACTAATTACGTCTACAACTTTTATACCTATAAATAAACCATAATATTTGTTTATAATACCTATAAAATTACACCTCAGTATAACAAAGGTCTCCCTTATCGAATATAGCAACACCGCCAAGCTCCACACAATGTTCGGGGGGGGGGGGGGGTGAAATGTGACCACATTATGACAAACATACAATTTCTAACTACTTCCATGTTCCGGTCTCCTAACCAGAATTTACACATATCACAAGCCGGCCTCTGGCTTATCGAGGAAATTTTCGCGGGTGTGATCTGCTACATGGATTATATTACTTTACACTCATACAATGAGCTTGTAAATATCACCATACCTCAAAGAAAGGACCCTGTTATACCGACATACCTTCAATACCTTATTTACCTAAGCTGAGGCGATACTCGTCTCGCATAAATTACCAAACCTTTAATATAGACATAAAAAATACCTATAATAAAATATGTGTAGAACACATGTACCCACATAACCACCTCAACATTTACCTTGTTGAATCGTAACCACACTTAACCACCCTCATTTTTCATCCTCCATTTTGAATTTACCACCAATAAACAGAACAACTTAAACTACGTTATAATATGTGAAGCAATGCCAAACCTTTCGGAAACACCCTGTATATTATGTAATTGAATATAATCGAACGATTATTGACGATATTTTTATGTAATATGCAAGATATGATTATTAATTTATTAATAGAATAAACAAATCGAATTTCTTTGAAATACCGAGTATGAATTCAAAATAATTGTACCACGTGTGCAGTCACCGACTGAAATCTGCATGAATCGCCTAAAATAATGTTAATCTAGCATCTTAATGAGTAATTAAATACAAATCTTACTTGTTCTTTTAAACTTTGTATTGAAGAAAACAATATTTTTATAATTTTAACATTCCTTTTGGTAAATTTTTAGTCGGCGTCACACGTGTCAACCTTAGTTTTACAAAAATATACCATAAATAATAAACATTTGTTACTTACACGTAATTTCCCTGATTAGTAGCATATTCGTCTATAATCTCGTTTTATAAGAATATTATCTTGATGCAAATTAAAACAAAATTTCAGTTGGTAAAAAAAATGCACGCGTCACCATTGACATCCAACCCTCTTCTGTCCCTGATTTCAAGATGGTTCCGCGTCCCTTTTTAAATTTTTGCTAAACCGCCCCATCTAGATTTAAAAAGATCAACTTTCGGTCTCTCTCTCTTTCCTGTTTCTATTTTATATTTGAATTTTAAAAATAAAACCCCGCTAAAAAAAACCCGCGCCTAAAATTGAATTGCAATATTACAGTACTATAAATAATAGGAAAAATTTACAAACCTCTGTAAAGGTTTAACTTTGTTGTTCGTCTTAATAATAAAGCATAATAACTGAAGTTATCAGAATGCTGATGCTGCAAGCGCCAGTATACCTTCTTAATCGGTAGATAATGAGAAATAGTGTATTCGCTCTCTTGCAATAAGACGAACTGATAACTCCTCGAAGTTGGTCCACTACAAATAGTCGTATGTCGTAATAATTTTTGAATTTCTTAGTTTATTTTATCACGGAATTTAGTGTTCAGCTTTTTTAAATTTTAAATGGTTTTATTAGAGCTAGTAATAAATTGTTGATATATTTTAAATATCAGTGATATGAAATTAACTTTTAAGATCGAAATGTTTACATACAACATTTTTCATCTATAATCTTGGACACGAATTTGACATACTGCCTATTAGGAAAAACAGTTTTTTGTTCCTCCTGAAAAAGTCCAAAACGTCAGGGAAAATACTGTTTTCAGTCAGGGAAAACCGGGAAATGTCAGGGAATTTTGTGAACGGAAATAAGTGGCCACCCTGTCTTGTTTATAAATAAACGTAGACGCATGACGCAACGTAAGAGAAACGGACTGTAACGCAAGAGTTGGTCAACTTTAATCTTTTACAGTGCGTTTCTTACGTCCGACCAATCAAAAGAAAGAATTCTGTGTGTGTTGAATAATAATGTATACAATTATGTTGTAACACCTTATATATAACGTCAAATTCTATGTATTTATTTTGTTATTAATGCGCAAGTCATTTACATGCATTATACGATGTTCATTTGCATTTCTGTCGAATGCACTAGTTGTACTTTTGTAATCATACAGTATTAAACGTGTGTTTGTGATTATCTAAGCAATCTACGTAATGATAGTAGAATTCAACTCAAGTTATTCTTTTCTAATATTCTATTCAATAAACAATCGTATTATTATTTGCCTTAACTCATTTTATTCATCACCCTGTCCAATTGCAAATTCCTCTGATAACAACAACAAATAATATCAACAGGTTATGGAAGCCCAGTTAACGTATGCAATTGAGACAGGACGCGCGGGAACCGGGTCCAAGCGAGTGCATGTTTAAAGTGCGTGATAGAGTGAACAATAAAACGAAACACTTCAGTGATAAAACGTAAAGTAGTTTTAAAGAAAAACACTAAGTGTATTAAAAGCGTAAAGCAGTTTTTAAGAATAGAGACAACATTGAAGCGTTACGAAGCTTCAGGAAAAGAAGTTTGCAAGCACAATGGCAGACAGAATTGACATAAGCGTCATTTAAAAGTTTGATGGAAAAAACTTCAAACAGTGGAAGTTCCAGATGATGTGCGCATTAAGGGCGAAAGGGGTTCTAGAAATAGCAACCGGAGTGACGCCACAACCGCCAACAGGCTCCAAAGAAGCGTGGGATAAGAAGGACGCCATTGCTATGTTTACGATTACCTCAGCAATGGACATATCCCTAATAACCCTTGTAGAAAATTGCGTAACAGCAAAAGAAGTTCTAGAAAAACTTGATCTAGTTTACGATCAGAAAACTGAGACGAATAAAATGATCAACCAGGAAAAGTACCACAGTTACAAAATGGATAAAAATGATTCGATAGCAATTCACATTGCAAAAATCGAAAGTTTAGCAAAAGAAGTAAGAAATTCAGGTGACACCATAAGCGATACGTCAATAATGACAAAAATCCTACTTGGGCTACCTGAAAAATTCAGAAACTTCAGACAAGCCTGGTTATCCGTTGACGAAAGCAAACAAACTGTGAAAAATCTAACAGCGAGATTGTTAGACGAAGAAAAGAGCTTGACAACAATGGAACAGAGCGACGATGCGTTCACAGCCCAACTAAAAAAGAAAACAATTACAAAAAAGCCGAAAACGACAATTACATGCTTCAATTGTCAAAAGAAAGGGCATTTTGCAAGAAATTGTAGGGCACCAAGAAAGGAACGTAGAAACGATGAACGTTCATAGACGAGCGGATGAACACCAAAAACGTTCACTAACCCAATCTTTGCGTACAACTAATTGAGTGATACCTTAAAATGTCCGCATTGAAGTACTGGATATAAATCCAAAGTTACGACATCGGCCGTTTGGACTGACAAAAGTTATAGGCCACAAACTAAAAAAAAAAAAAATTTCAAATAAGTTTAAGCTACTTTTTATCGCGCTCGCGATTGAAAACCATTATAGTTACTGAGATCATTTTAACACTATTATTTAGTATAAAATGCCTACTTTCCCACCATATATAAAAATATATATTAATTCAATTCTAATCAACCCCAATTTAACATTATATAGGCAGCGGGTAATTCGCGTCAAATTTATTCGGTTAAAATTAAAAGTTATTTTTAAAAAATATTCTTTTGAGATCGAAATCTAAAAATTCCTACACGTGACAAACAGCGGATTTTTATAAGGAATATTTCATACGCTTACAATACATTATATACTTATTTTGATAAATAAGAACAGGGGAGCCAAAAAAACAAAGTCACAGCAACATATTCCGCTTGACCCCTCCTTCCGTACCAACCGCTAAGATACCTACTTATTCGCCTTCATTCATAATTTTTGCTTGCAAATACATTTTATTTTTATAGTAAACATTCCATAAAACTTGTAATATTAAAATTAACTTTAAAAATTAACCCCTTAAACTAACAACAAATAAAATTATTTTTCATGACATTTCAGGAATGTTTATTTATTGTTGAACAACTGAACACACGGACAACTGAACACAATCTTAATTTTTAAATTTAAATTGTAACCGCGGACCGTCCTTCGTGTGAAAAGTAATTTGATACTTTTCTTCTCTGGTGCTACTTGGTATTTATTAATAACACTGTTGTATATTTATTGGTTTATATTTAATACTCTTTGTACATTTTATACATAACTTATAAACTCTAACAATTCACTCTACATACTAAGACAGTATGACCACTACTGTCCCATACATCTCCTGCCATGGTTACACTAATACTGTTACTCTACTGTTACACTACTAGTGTAACTAGTATAACTTGGGTTTACTAGTTACTAAAATTTAATTTAAAATTAAAAGTTTAAAAATTACTAATTAAAAGATTAGTTAAAAAAAACATACACATAATAATGACATACATAAATTGCATTAAAAGAAATCTTAACCTAAACATTACATTGGATATAAACAAACTTAAACTCGGAAATATGATATTATTACTCAAGTTTTATTTACAGATTTCCCTTATTTAACATTTACAAATAAATTCAAATTAAAATATTAGTTTTTTATACTATTTGATTATTTATAATTTACATTATTACATAAACTAAAATCCCTCTTATAAATATTATCGTAATTAAAAAATTTTTCTATCTCAAATTATGGTTTCATGAAATTTATAAACGCTTAATATTTCTTCTTTTAATTGAAATTTAAATAAATTTGCTTTTTGTTTCATCTTTTAGTTGACTTTTACTCAATTTGCTGTTTTTTTGTGATGGATAGTTCTTTAATTTATTTATTCTGATGTCGATTATTTTGAAATTTGATCTATTATGTCATTTTACGTATTAATGCTGTTACGATTTATTTACTTTAATTTTTTATATTTAACTGTCGATACCTGTCGATTATTTTATGACATACCTGGCTAATAAAATTGTTTTAATATTATTCAGTATTTTTTGGAAGGCACATGCGTCTCTATTTTTTAATCTTTGCACTCCTTTTACTTTATATATTAATTTGTGGTCATCGTCATGACACATTTGGAGTTGCCTTTATATTATAGCGCTTATTTATTTTATTAATCTTCCCTTATTATCATTATTAATTAAATCGCGATTTCCGGAATATTTTCTTCTTTACATATTTAACTATTACGTTATTTCCGGATATTAGCTCATTTACATAGAATTTTCCAAATAATCTTCGATAAGGCATCTCGTGCTGTCATCGATTAGGTTTTTTGGATCCATATGAATAGCTTTTAGAGACTGTATATATTTTTTAATGTATTACTGTTTGTTATGATGTGCTCCATTTTTCTTAAAGTTTTCAATAACAATTCTACCCTATCCTTTGGTTTCTCAAATATTCTTACAAGTTTCGGTTCGCGAGACCTATCCTTTATAGAAATATTTAAGTTCGGTGATTTTACTTCCTTGTACAATTATTGTTATCGATTGATAACGCTGACTTAAAAATCGTAATAATAATGTACAATTTACCGGTACATTTGATGTATTACCTTTATTTGGAAACTGTTTGTTCTCTACCGTAGAATTATTTTTCAACATCTTTCGACGAGGCACGAAGTGCTGAACACGTCGACCAAGATTTGAATTTTTAGCTTACATTGAAGCTCTATTTACTTACTGAATTTACAGATGTTTTAATAACTGAATAACGCATAGGTTATCGATTCTTTAACGTTTAACCGAGTTAAAATACTTTTTGACATATTTCGACATTATAATTTATGCAATTAAATTTCCTAATTTGAAAAATAAATTCTTCTTTGCATTTCTTACTTCCGCATTTTATTCATATGATTAATAAAGTTTATCATAAGCAAAACTACCTATCAGCAAATTCTTTCTATTCCGTGTTGATGAACTTTGTAGCATTTATAATATCTTTACAAGCTATTTGTTGAACTTGCGCGTTTTCATTGTAATGAAATTTGTCTTTATTAAAATTGTAATAAAAAATTTTTATGTTTATTAACAAAACCTATTTAAAATTATTTACCTATTAAAATTCGTTAGCAATTTTTTTATTTTCTATATTACCTATTAAAATTCGTTAGCAAATTTTTTTTTTCTATATTAACTAGTAATGAAAAATTCAAATAACACTTGTGTTTATTCTCAAAAACATTTAAAATGATATTTCGAAATTATTAATTAGTCCGACTGTTTCAAATTAATACGATTTATTAAAATTTAATTAAAATAATTAATTAATTTGTTAAAATTTTTCCTCTTTTTCTAAAATATGCGTTATAATCTTTACATTATAATAATTAATTTCAAAACTTCAAACAATTTCAAACAATGCAGTTTTATTTTTATTGACCTTTCTTTTACTAATGATTGTAATAAATTTTTGGTTTTTTACCAAAAATCCTTGATTTCGATCAAATCCTTGAGATCGTTGATTTAAACAAATCAACATCCAGGGTAATTAAATAAACAGATTATTTAGATCACGATTTCAGTAAATCATTGCTTCAGGTTAAATTCCTCAAACAAGAATATTAAAGATAATAAAAGAATTGACATGCCCAAAATTTGGTAGTTTTATTTGTGTTGGAAGTTAATGGTCGTATCTCCTTGGAGCGATCATTTGTTTTGTTACAGTTGTTTTTGACATTATGTTTTGTACACCGGAAGAAAGAATTTGGTTACTAGATGGCGATCGTAGGTATTTCACAACGTGGTGGTCCAGGTTATTTTCCGTGTCGTCGAAGAAGTGTGATTTTAGGTTTGAACTTTGTTAGTTGTCAATAGATGGCGGTTTTTCTGGAGAGGACGTTGGCGCGAAGTTCAAATTAAAAAGTTGCATCTTACAAGTTACAGCAATATTTAGGTTTATTGAATTATTATAATAAGTTTATACCAAATTTAGCTACTAAAATAAGACCTTTATATCAGTTATTACATAAAGATAAAAAGTTTATTTGGGATGAAGTGGTAGAATATTGTTTTAGGAATAGTAAATTATTATTAATAGATAATACAGTATTAGAATTGCATGATCCAGATAAACCAATAGTGGTGTGTGCAGATGCGAGTCCATGGGGCTTAGGATGTATCCTAGCACATACGATAAATGGAGAGGAAAAACCAGTAACCTTTTCTTCATGTACGTTAAGCCCAACAGAACAAAAATACCCACAATTACAAAGGGAAGCATTAGCGTTAGTATTCGCAGTTAAGAAATTACATAAGTATTGCCGTGATAAGCTACTGTAAATTGCTATTTTTATAGCGGGGAATTTATACAACAGCTCTTTTTTTTATTGCTCCGGACTAGCTTTATTAAAACTCTTATTATGGGCGTGTCGATGGTCCGCCTGTTGATCAAATACTCATCTAAGTAACTACTTATTTGTAACTTGATTCAATGAAGAATACATTTTTACCTGTTCCTAATTCCTATTTGTACCTTAGCTGTATCTATTTGAAAAAATATACTCAAACGAAATTATACCATGCAAACTATGTTCATTTATTACACAAAAATTTATTTATGAAACAAATCATGAATCCCAAATTAAACAAATTAAGTTTACAAATAATCAATCTTAAAATTATTAACGTTCCCCCAATTTAGCGCACTAATTAAACTTATCAAAAAAATTGTCAAACGATCGTTAACTAAACGCGCACAATTATAGTCTTACCGATTTTATCTTCGTTGATGAAAATTGGTCCTTATTTGCATGTCGCACACGCGATGTGGTCCAATTTGGATCCTCGAATTACCATTTCATTTACACAGTTATCGCCAACCATATGTGCTCAATTCCTTGTTTCCAAATTAAACATCTACCAACCAATAAATTAAAATCGTCCTTCTTAATGGGGTCCAAATACATCTAGTTTTCAAAAATTATACGTTCAATAATCGATAATATTTCCAAATCCAAAACTAACGATTAAACTTCTAACTTAACAAAATTTTTCCATCATCTTCTTTATGGACGGCATACCAATCAAAAATTCAAACCTCAAAAATAACCAAACCATGCCATTACATGCCAATTTTCAACAACCCTTAAGCCCGCATTTCATTACGGCTTCTACCAGCCAGCTTCTAGAAGCTCAAAATTTGTAATGCATTGCGTTATATGGAAGTAAACTCACTTCAGCTGCTACAAGCCGGTATCGAATTTCACCAGCCAAGTATCGAATTTCACCAGCCCGGCTTGTAAACTTGTCCACGTGGAGTACTGTACGTAATTGGATAATATTTAGAATAAGGACTTATTATTGGATAATATAAAATGCTCGACATGGAGTAGTGTAGTTGTAATTGGTTAATATTTAGAATGAGGACTTATTATTGGATAATATTTGTATTACGAAAATTCTCTTAGCAGGTCGACGTCAGGTCCACGTGGACCCTGATGACAGATGCATTTGTATACCAGGCGGGCTTCTAACGCGAGAGTTGTAAATATTTACAAGTCAAGCTGCAGAAGCCGGCGGTAATTAGATACTTCTAAATATTAGATAATAATATGTGTTGTAAAGTTATTACTAATAATAATTTATTTATGTAATTGATAAGCAATATGAAAAAAATTGAATATTGATGTCGAAATTTTTTCGATGCTCTTCTGTACCGATTTTTAAATTTTTTGTATATTCCGGGATTTTACGCATTCTTCAATCGGAAAATAAAATTTATCATAATATTATCCCAAATTACTAATAATTTTCTTACCTTTCCAATAATAACATCCAGTAGCTTCCTTCGACGCGTACTATTTATTTTATACATTCTTGTTGTAGGTGTCAATCATCGTAACACAAATTTGGTTATTCGATGTCATGGTTAATTTGTTACGTTGTCACATTTTAATATTCTTTTTCGAACAACAGAATTTTGTGTTTCCAAATGTTATATTCAATTATATCCCACAGTAATAATTTAAATTTTATTACCCTTCCACGAAAAGCCGACCAATTTGAATTACATGTTTCGGGTACAATTTTTATAATACCTCATAAACTTTTATGACCATTTTGTTCAGCATAAGCTTAGGAACAACGTTATTTTAGACGGTAGGATGGTTGTAGCAACATGGAAAATTAACAAGTTAAACGAAGAAAAGCAATTATTTCCACGCATTGCAAAAATTCGCGAACAAAGAGAACTCTCAAAAATACGAAGAATGCGTAAAATCCCGGAATATACAAAAAATTTAAAAATCGGTACAGAAGAGCATCGAAAAAATTTCGACATCAATATTCAATTTTTTTCATATTGCTTATCAATTACATAAATAAATTATTATTAGTAATAACTTTACAACACATATTATTATCTAATATTTAGAAGTATCTAATTACCGCCGGCTTCTGCAGCTTGACTTGTAAATATTTACAACTCTCGCGTTAGAAGCCCGCCTGGTATACAAATGCATCTGTCATCAGGGTCCACGTGGACCTGACGTCGACCTGCTAAGAGAATTTTCGTAATACAAATATTATCCAATAATAAGTCCTCATTCTAAATATTAACCAATTACAACTACACTACTCCATGTCGAGCATTTTATATTATCCAATAATAAGTCCTTATTCTAAATATTAACCAATTACGTACAGTACTCCACGTGGACAAGTTTACAAGCCGGGCTGGTGAAATTCGATACTTGGCTGGTGAAATTCGATACCGGCTTGTAGCAGCTGAAGTGAGTTTACTTCCATATAACGCAATGCATTACAAATTTGAACCTGCGTACTAATGCACTTTTCTGTTCTCTTTTCACTGCAGTACGTTATCACTCATATACAGAACTTACAAATAATTAACAAACTTAATTTGTTTATCCAAAATTCTCAATTACCATAATCAACTATCCATAATTTATTTCTTACAACCTTTTGGAACCTGCGTTTGATAATAGAACCTCATTTGAGTTTTCCCCTCGATATTAAAACAAACAGCTCATCATAATTATTGGTACTTATCAGATTTAGGAACAGATTGAACAAACCAATCAAGTGGTCTCTTAATGTAATTTTAACCATAATGAGTATTTTCTCACAGATAAACACCTAATTACGCCAGACCTACCCCTATGGTAAACAGAACATCGCAGTATATTTACGGAAAAAAATTTTTGCTGTGTTCAGATGGGGACCCGTTCAGATTCAGAAGCGCTTAAAATGATTTTTAATCCTAATAGAGGTACATCAGCAATTGAAGGGCCTAGTGGAAAAAGTAGTTAAGTCACTTTTTTTCAATTTGTAGTTGCGCACATTTTCACATTGCGGCATTTATTGTCTACAAATTAGTATAAAAATCAACAAATTGAAAAAAAAAGTGACTTAACTACTTTTTCCACTAGGCCCTTCAATTGCAGTTTCACGTTTGCAACGATATTCAGTAATTTTGTCGATGTACGAGTTTCAATACAGACCTTCGAAGAAAATGGTGCATGTAGATGCATTATCGAGATTACCCTTAGCCAAAAATACTGATTTAGATGAAGAAATGACATTAGGAACAGTAGAATTTGAAATTAAGTATCCGATTAATATTATAGTAGATATTAAAAGAGCTTTGAAAAATGATCAACTTTTAAGTCTTGTTTATGAATTTACATGTAAGGTGTTGCAAAAGAACCATTGGCGCCAGCGAGAATATTTCTAACGTAATACTCAGATTCTACATAATAATCTTTTTATTTTTACTTCGTTGAAAATTACTACAAATACAATAATTTAACAATCAAGAACAATAACAATATTAAAAAGTACTTACAATTCCTGCTTACTTGCCATCTAAGTTACAACTGAATGCTTCTTATCTGTAGGTATCTACCATGACCCCAAGCATTCGTAAAACGGCTTTAGGTCATAATAAATACCAACACTCACCTAACCATAATTTGAAAATTTATGGTTAAGTGAGTTTGAACAGGGCCGAATCGAGGTTGTCAAAGAATCATACAGTATAAAGATAGATGGCGCGCGTAGAAGGAATTGTAAGGATTTCTTAGATTTCGGCGACATCCTCCCCTTCGGTACACTGAGCTTGGTTCCCGGAGGTCAGTTTACCTGCTACATCTAATACGGCGACCTTGGCAGCAGAACGTATAAAGACACCCTTACTTGTTTGGATCACTATTCGACGAATTTGGGTGTCTGTCGTTCCCTTTATGGTGTCGATGATCTTGCCTCGTTGCCAGGAGTCTCTACGCTTATCGTCCATTATTATTACTAAATCCCCAATTTTCATCGGATCAGTACGTGCGAACCACTTTGTTGTTCGTGTCAATTCGGGGAGATACTCTCTGATCCAGCGACGCCAAAATTGATTTGCCATTTGTTGGGACAACTCGTAGTTTGTTCTGACACAATGGTTGTCTGGGAATGGTTCAATGAACGGTTTAGCACCATTTGACGACCCTAAAAGCAGGTGGTTAGGAGTTAGGGCTTCGCTGTCTTCACTTTTAATCGAAACATGGGTTAAAGGACGCGAATTAACGATATTTTCTGCTTCCGATAGGTAACATCGTAGGGTTTCATCGTTTGGTCTTCTAGTGGGCATCAATTTCAGAAGTGATTTTTTAACAGACTTGACCAATCTTTCCCAACAACCGCCTGTATGTGGTGCCAGGGGAGGATTGAACAACCATTTTATCTTCCCGAATTCCCTTCTATAATCGTCATGCTTCATTTCTTCTTGTAATCTGCGAAGTTCGTTTGCTACTCCTACAAAATTGGTTCCATTATCGGAGTGTATCTCGATCGGGGTTCCTCTTCTAGCAATGAAGTTACGTATAGCCATCCAACATGAAGGCTTGTTCAGAGAGTGCACAACTTCAAGGTGAACTGCCCGGATGGTCAGGCATGTAAACAATGCTACCCAACGTTTCTCAACTCTTCGACCAATTACGACTTCAAGCGGGCCAAAATAGTCTAACCCAACGTACGAGAAGGGAGCAGTAAATGTGGCCACACGAGCTGGTGGGTGGGCGGCCATTTGTGGAGGAGTTGGTTTTATTCTTTCGTTCTTGCAGGTTTGACAATTCATACGCACTTTCTGCATGCATCTTCGGAGACGGGAAATCGCAAATCGTTGACGAACTTCGTTGATCGCTTGCTCGTGGTTTTCATGTAGATAATTACGATGATAGTGAGTTAAAATAAGTTGCGTGATTGAATGATCTCGTGGCAGAATAATCGGATTCATAGCGTCATATGTTGCCCCGACTACGTTCTTCGTTCGCCCTTTTACACGCAATACAAATTTTTCATCTAGGAAGGGAGTTAGTTTGTATAATAAGCTTGACTTGTTAATTGGTTTATCGGGGTTCAATTTCAACGCGGCGATTTCTTTTCCAAATCCCTCTGCTTGAACGTGACGAAATATTTCTAGTTCAGCTCGTTTGATTTCTTCGACTACCAATTCTCCTGTGCCCGTGCCTGCTCTTACGTTTTTTGCTTTCCAGAACATTCTTAGCGTCCATGCCTGAGTTCGTAAAATACGGTTCCAATTCGAAAAGCGCTCGTACATAGGAATTAGATTTGATGTAACAACTTCAAAATGGCTCATCGTTGGAATTTTCTCTACATCGGTATCAACTTTCGGAGTCCTTGGTTCTGCGGGCCATTCTTCTTCGGAGGTATATAGAAATTCTGGACCTGTAAACCAACGACAGTTTGATGTTATTTTTGGCTGTTCTTTCCATTTCGTCCCTTCGTCAGCTACGTTGTCCTTTGTGGGAACCCAACGCCATTCGTCTAGTTTCGTGGTTTCCATGATTTCTCCTACGCGAAATGCTACAAATTGCTTATACTTTCGGTGATCTGATCGAAGCCACGAGAGAACGTCAATTGAATCTGACCAGTAGAATCTTTGATCAGGGCGCCTGGAATGAGCGTTAGCCACTGAATTTCCTAGACGTGCTCCCAACACGGCTGCTTGCAATTCTAGTCGAGGAACTGATAATGGTTGTTGTGGGGCAACCTTTGTTTTTGCGCTCACAAGCACACATTTAATCCCATGTGGTCCGTTAAACCTGAAATATACGGTTGCGGCAAACGCGTTAATAGAGGCGTCAACAAATACGTGCATCTGGAAGTTTCTGTACGGTTCCGAACTGTAACACCTTGGAATCTTGATCTCTTTGAGCTTTGGCAATGCCTGTACCCATATGATCCATTTTTTGTGTTGTTCTTCATTGATAGGTTGATCCCATGTGACAGACGACCGCCAAATTTCTTGTAATAGTATTTTAACGTATACGAGGAAGCACGATATAAGTCCCAAAGGATCAAATATTAACATTAGCGTTCGTAGAACTTCTCGTTTGGTAGGGTGACGTCGACCTCCTATAATATCTGACGGCACTCGATCGAAGTTGGTAGCATAATAAAACGAGTCGTCTACGGTGTACCACCACATTCCGAGAACCTTTGCTCCGGTTGAATCGAGTGAAATGTTTAAGTTCTTACCATGTCTTTCGCCATTCTCTATTCCTAATGCTTTGAGTACGTTCTTGGAATTTGAAACAAAATTTCTAATTTGAAACCCAGCCGCAGCGTGGATCTTGACCACATCTTTAGCTACTGATATAGCCTCCCCTTCGGTGGCAAAGCTGTCCAACCAATCATCTACATAGTGATTATCCGTGATGGCCATTACTGCTCGTGGGTTGTTGCCTTGGAATCGCAGTGCATTTGAATTTTTTACATAATGAGCTATGCTTGGTGAGCAGGACGCTCCAAATGTCATTACACACATCACGTATACGTCAATATCGCGACTTGAGTCGCCGTTGCGCCATAAAAAACGTTGCGAATTTTGGTCTTCTTTACGTACTCTGACTTGGTGAAACATTTCCTTTATATCGCCAGATATTGCAATTTCTCGTTCACGAAATCTAAATAGAATGCTCAAGAGAGAGCATAACAAGTCGGGACCTTTGAGGAGTACCGAGTTTAACGAACAGCCATCAACCTTCGCCGCAGCGTCCCACACCATCCTAATCTTCCCCGGTTTGTTGGGATTAGTTACCGAAAACAGCGGTAAATACCATGTTTTTGACGTAGTTTGGAGAATTTCTTCGGGCTTCAGTTTCCGAGCGTAACCTTTGTTGCAGTAGTCTTTGATTTGCAGCTTCAGGGTTTCCGCTAGTTCTGGATTCCTCATCATCTTCTTTTCTAGACATGTTAGCCGTTGCTTTGCCATCCCGTAGCTGTTAGGTAGATCAACGTTATCATACCGCCAGAGTAGACTAGTTTCGTATCGTTCCCCCTTTCTCTTTGTCGTTTTCTTCAGAATCGCCTGAGCCCGTTGATCTTCTTTTGATAATAACGGCATTGATAGTTTTTTCACTCCAAAACTTTCTGTTGAAAAGAATTCCTGTATTTGTTCGTGTAGTCTGTCGTCTGGCACACAGCTGCAGGTGTGAAACTGATGCAGCTCTAGATAATTTCGTGTGTGATTACCTTGAAGTGTTCCGAAAACTGTCCATCCTAATTTTGTTTTTGTAGCAATCGGTTCCTTCGGACCCCCTTCTCTAATGTCCACTGGTAAGCAAATGGTGTAGTTATTTAGTCCGATGAGAATTTGTGGTATGGCGTTTTTGTAGTTCACAATTGGTATACTTCGCAAATGTTCATACGTAGATGTTGAAGGATCATGCATGAAAGTTTGAATTGGTAGATCTAGTGACTTGACAGTTCGAACATCTGATATTTTATATATCTCCATTTCAGGCTCAGTTCCGGAGATTGCTAGAGAGACCGTTTTACTACCCAGTTCGTCTCTTGTTGTATCGCCCGTCCACTTTAAACGCAATGGTACCACGGGGCCATCTAACTCTAAAATTCTTGCCACTTCGTCTTCAATCATGGTGGTGGTTGAACCTTCATCTAAAAATGCGAAGGTACGATAAGTTACCTTTTTACCGTACAGGATCACCGGTACTATTCGTGACAGTATCTGAGTTGACTTGACTCCGTGATGGTTCATAAATCTTTCTTCTACTCTACTATTGATCGACAAATTCTTCACTTCATGAATAGCTGGGTCGTGCAACAACGGATGATGTTTGAAAGTACAACTATTGATCCCGCATGTATTGGAAATCTTACACCTCAGCGTATAATGCATGCCAAGGCATCGTTTGCACATGTTATTTTCGTTTGCCATCTTCCTTCGTAAGGGTCCTGAGAGTTGGGAAAACTGTTGGCAATCTTTGGTTCGATGGTTGGTGTCGTTACATATGATACACATTTGGTGATCTGATCTGGATGATTGTGCCAAAGTTTGTTCTTCGGGATGGATTGACTGGGCAGCATGTAGATATTGAAAACGGTTATTTCTGGTCTCACTTGTCTTCTCAGGTTTTCTTGCTGTAGGTAGTTTTGGGGTAGCAACACTTCCAATTTTATCAGCACTTTCGGAAAGCCATGATGCGAACACGGCAAGATTGGGAAGTTGTATATTGCCATCATTAATCACTCCCTGCGACCTTTGTTCATTATGTTTGTATTCTGCCCAAGACCATTTAAGGGAGCCTGACATCTTATCTACAAGCTCTTGCATAAGGATTGGGTTATTCATATAGTCTGCAAGCCCAGATGCTCGCATTGTTGCAACGACATGTTGTACGGTTACCGAAAATTCAAGGATGGACTCGATGCGTTCTTGAGTGACGAATGAATGAGATCGTAGTCGTTCGGTCAAATGTTGCAAGATCTGTTCGGGTCTTCCATACTTGTTTCGCAAAACATTTAAAACCTGCTGGAGTGTTCCGGGGTAGAACAAATAACCTTTGACCAGTTCGAGAGCAGGTCCGTGCAAACATTGGTGGAGGCGGCCAAGGTTTTCATCGTCAGTGAAATTACACTCGGTAGATGAACGTTTAAACCACGAGATGAACATAGGCCAGTCTTCGACACTGCCTGTGAATTTTGGAATGTTCATCGACATCATCTGCCTCATGCTGATTTGTTTCATTGTAACATACGTGTTGAGTTCGTCGTTTTTATCCTGGGGCCTGTCAAAGGCCACCGATCTTGCATTCCTCTCGACACCGTAGTTGTATTGGTCGTTCAAAGCGGTTGGTCCTGCATCGTTTTCTCTTGGAGTAGGTAAGTGTTGATTGGCTACTTGTGTATTTACCCAAGTGTGAACGCGCTGGTCACTTACTTCGGAATTTGCGTCTGCCATGACTTGGTCAACTTCGTCATCGCTTGCTCCGCTGCTCTCATCTTCAACCGCAGCCTTTTTGTGTAAGAGTTCAAGTTTTAATTTGTATTCTTCATCAAGACGAGCTAGTTTCTTGCTTTTTTGAGCTTGAGATGATCTTCTTGACGATGTTGATTTTGTCTTTTGGCTTTTTGCTTTCTTGGATGTTGTTTCTTCGAGCTTGACCTGCCCGTTTGCCGTTGAGCTGTGTTTTTCTCCCATCAGGTTCGCCAACTGTTTTTGTAATGTAACAATTTCATCTTGCAGTTTTGCGGTGATTGAGATTTTCTTACATTGCTCACAAGACCACGGAACATTCTCCACACTTTCGTCAACGCCAACGCAATCGAAGTGATACCACGTTTCACATTCGTCACAGCTTACCATACGGCTATTATCGACTGCGCTGCAGGCTTTGCAGCTTGATAGAACCTTCTCGGGTGTGTGAAACATGATGCACGCTTAAATTACCACTTCCAAACGTTGAGGTTATAATACGAATTTAATTTTCAATATGTTGCAAAAGAACCATTGGCGCCAGCGAGAATATTTCTAACGTAATACTCAGATTCTACATAATAATCTTTTTATTTTTACTTCGTTGAAAATTACTACAAATACAATAATTTAACAATCAAGAACAATAACAATATTAAAAAGTACTTACAATTCCTGCTTACTTGCCATCTAAGTTACAACTGAATGCTTCTTATCTGTAGGTATCTACCATGACCCCAAGCATTCGTAAAACGGCTTTAGGTCATAATAAATACCAACACTCACCTAACCATAATTTGAAAATTTATGGTTAAGTGAGTTTGAACAGGGCCGAATCGAGGTTGTCAAAGAATCATACAGTATAAAGATAGATGGCGCGCGTAGAAGGAATTGTAAGGATTTCTTAGATTTCGGCGACATAAGGGATGGCAAAAAAATTTAGATAAATTTAAATACACAGGATGATTGTTTATTCTTTGGAAATAGAATTGTTGTACCAGAGTCATTAAAGACAAACATTTTGGAGTTATTGCATGAAAATCATGAGTGAATTGTGCGAATGAAATTGCTAGCTAGAGATAGTTTTTGCTGGAAAGGGTTAAATGGGGATATTGAAAATATTTTTTTCTATTTTGCGTCTAAAATAAAGTCATTTCGATACGCGAATGGGTATCGAAATGGACTCATTACGATACGCAATTTTTTGTTTTAAGAGGTTGGCAGCATAAACGTCATTGAAAATAATATTATCTAATTATTGAAACGAATGTCATTTTAAATCACATTAAAAATCTCCAAATTTGTGTTAAACATTTTATTTGTTTCTCATTTGTAAACGTCAGTTTCCAAAAACACAATATTAATCAAGAAAGTTTATTTTATCAAGTCACTAACTTGTAAAACTGACAGTTAACTTGCAAAATTTTTACAAGTTAGTAGTATTATTTACATTAGGAAATTTTGTTTTATCGTCATATATGTTGAAAATCATGGTACAATTGTTATTTCCAGTAACACAGATTTTTGATGATGAAAGAGTTGATACTGATGATGATGAACCATCTGTTGACTCAGAAACTGCTGAACTCGAGGACTGCAGAACATTTGTACTCTCCTTACTACCAAATAATTTGCTAGACATTTCGATTTTTTTGTTGACCGAATCATCGACATAACTCATCGCAATTTCGGTGCTCTTCCACCCTCCTGCACGCTTTAGTGCTAAAATATCTCCACCCGAATCCGCAACCATAGTGGCTCCAGTTCTGCGAAAAGAGTGGCCGGTGTATAACTCTGGGTTTTTTAAACCTAAATATTTCGCTATTTGCTTTGGGACACCACCAATAGTGTGCTGGCCAGCATTAAGGGAAATGCACTTTCCATGTCGGTATGTCAAAAAAAATCTTAGGCTTTCTGTTCCAGGAGGCCGAAGATTTACATATTTTCTGTATAACATGCAGGGCTTGAAGCTGCAGCCATCATCGGTTATGGTGAATCTTCTTGTTGTTAAATTTTTTGTTTGCCGCAATGTCACAATAACGTATTTTCCCATATCTTCTACATCATTCATGTTTAAGGAGAGAATTTCGTCACATCGACAACATCCAAAAATCCCAAATATTGTTACAATTTTCGCCAGCAACCACTGGTCATCAGGAGCATGTAAAAGAAATTGTTCAACCTCTTCTTTACTTAATACCTTGGCCTTTTTTGGCGCATAACGCTCATTTTTTCGTTTCAGAAACGCTATTACCTTTTGAAATCTGCAAATGACAACTAAACGTCATATTTTTCAATAAATTTTTTAAGGAAAACAAACCTGCGAACAGGGGCATTTTCTTTCATTTCCAAGCAGCTTTTCAGCATAGACCATTTTGCCCATAAAGTATTAGGGCTGAATCTAGCTGATAGTTGATTCAAGTATACCAACAAAACATCTTCAGTTACCCCAATCACACTATTTTTGTTTTGCCACTTTTTGAAGTCGTCGTATTCTCGCTCGTACCTTGAAGCTGATTTTGCAGGTAATAAACTTGAAGCTACACTGCTGGCTGCCTCAATAATTTCTTTTGGTACATTCATTTTCGCTTTCGCCAAAACAAATGTAAAGAAAAATAAACAGACATGTTCATGGCAACGCTTCCATAGCTTACGACATTTGCGACAAATTATTGAGATTTTTTTGGAATTTATCTAATCTTTTTACAAATGAGAAACAAATAAAATATAAAACAATGCACGCAAGGTAACGGGTTTTACTGGCTCAAGGAGGTAACTGACTCGCCTGCGGCTCGTCAGTTATATCCTCCATTCGCCAGTAAAAACCCTCTTACCTTGCTAGTAATGTTATATACTATTAATTAACTATAAATTAGGAAATAAATAAGGAAAATTATTAACGGCAGGTATAATTTCGTTACTATGAACAAATCAATTATAAAACTCGTTCTTTAATATACTATTAAGGGTTGTAACATTTGTAATCAAACACAAAATATTAAAAAATAAATAGTAACATCTAAATGGCCTGTAGCCATAAAAACATTTGAACGAATTCACATTGATTTATTTTATTTTCAACATTTTTGATACTGGTTGATGCATATATAGGTTTATCGATGTAAAACTATTACGAAGATCTAATCTGGAGAGTATTTTGTATGTTTTGAGAAACTTTTTTGCGTATTTTGGATTAGTAGATGTCATTGTAACGGATAACGGTCCGCCATTTAATTCTTATCTCTTTGAAGAATTTTGTAAATAGAATTAAAAATTTTAAATCTTCACCATATCATAGTCAATCTAATGGGTTAGCTGAACGAGGTGTACAAACTATTAAGAAGTATTTAAAGAAATTCCTGTTGGATCCTCAACTTAATAAGTTTCAAACTCGTGAAAAATTAAATAAATTGTTGTCGGCGTATAATTCTACACCATCCACTACTACAATGAAGTCTCCTGCAGATTTTGTTTTAGGTTTTTAAAAGAAGAGGGGATTTGAAAAATGGATATCCTTGTGCGCAGGCAAAAGGAACTCCGTCCGCGCCGAGCAGTGGAGCAGAGAGGACGCTCGAACGAAGTCACCTCCAGGCAGTCGACCGGAGAGGACGTTAAAAGAGTCACCTCCAGGCAGTCGACCGTAGAGGACGCTTGAGGAGTGAACGCCAAGCAGTGTGGAGCGTGTAGGACGTTTGAGCGAGTCGATCGTATAAAATTTGTACTGTGAATTTGTTGTAAATAAATAAAAGCGAAATTTTAGTTTAAATTTGAAAGAGTGTGTTTTGATTGAGGATGAGAGAATTTGGAAAAAAAAATAAAATTCAAGAAAAAATTCAAGAACCACGGAGTTCAAAAAAATAAATGGTTGGTCCGTGGACAAAAAGAACACGTCAACTATAAAATTAGCACACCACCGCACCGTGAGGCTCGAAGCAACACGACAAAAAAAAAACACCACAATATAAATATTTATTAATAAAAACAAAGATTTAAAAAAAATGTTTATTCAATTATTTTATTTAATTGTTAATTCTTGATGTAATTTGTGATTATACTATAATACATCATTAGTACAGATTATACATAGTACAAGTAAAAAGTACTTCTAACCAAACTTCTAATTAATAAATTAAAAAACCAACAAAAAAATAGTCATCAATTCGGCTACAGCATATTATGTACCTACTATATAAGCGTTTCCCAAACTTTTTTGACCGCGACCCGGTACGAGGTTTTAAAATGTTTCGCGACCCACCTTATGAAAAAAAACATTTATTTACAAAACAAATTTTATTTTTTAATAAAAATCAAGTTATTTGTTTGTTTATTTCATACACAAAAAATTGCAAAATAATTATATAACAAAAACATAAGTAATTAAAAAACCATTATCTTCATTTAAAACTTTAGTAAATGAAGTAAACTTTGTTTACAATTTTTGCCGCGACCCAGCAGAATTTTTCTGCGACCCGGTGTCGGGTCGCGACCCACACTTTGGGAAACGCTGTACTATGTACATCCACGTGAGGTACATTATAATAAATTGTACATACGATTTTACGTACTTCAAAGTACAGCATATTGCGGTATCGAGATACCACGTCAATGGAAGTACGTCATTTAAATTTCAGCAAAAGTTTTGTTATGAATAAAAGCATGTAACTTATCAAAGTAATCAGAAAAACTTCATCCGATACCAAGGAATTTAACTTAAAGTCAAATGATTCGTTGAAAACGGGACATAAAACAGGTGTGAATAAAATAAATTTGAAATGCATCATTTTAATATTTGTCATTGTTAAAAATGTTAATTAATAGTAAATGAAAGATTGTTAGTAATAAGAAAGGTATTTTAAAAGTTAGAAATTTGTTAATCAATTGATAAATGTAAAAATCCATGTTAGCGTTAAATTTAAAATAAGTTTGTTAAATCGTTACGTGAGTTCGGCATGTCACAACTTAATGAACTGCGTATGGAAATTTCATATCCAGCATCTTTATTTATCCAACCACGAAACACTTGAGAAGAACGCAATCAAATCTAAAAATAAGAAAATTTTTACTTATAAAATTTCAACGAACCACAATTGGCTTAGTCCATACCTGTACTATGAAACTTCAGATAATATTGATTTTTCGATCGACCAATAAAATACGTTTATGCAAAGATCAGGATAGCGATGAACTTCGAAAAGGAATAAAAAAAAAACAATCAATAAAAAAAGGTTGGTGTTGATATTCGCACGTGCAAAGTGGCGAATTTAGAATCGTCCTAATAAAATTGATATTATAGTGAAAATAAATAGTGTAATTACGAAATATAAGTGCATAATTCAACAAAATAGTTACTTACCTACGAAAAACCACAAATAAGGTGAAAATCGTAACGGATTACAAATATTTTTAAAGAAAATAAACTTCAACACAAAACGAGGTCAACAAACTGCATCGGGAAGTTTCTGATGGTAAATGAACCCTTTGAGTGTCTTGGACGCGCAATTGTACCATCTCCATTTCAAATAACAGAAATATTCCTGGATTTAATAAGGTACCGTGTACATTGCAATAAAATCTTTATAAACTTAAGTGAAATCTCCGGACTTCGTACGACACGTGTTTTGCATCATTTTGCGTTCAGAAATATTTATATAATAGATTTAATAATAGAACTTTTTGATTTAACCAAATATTTATTTTCATTTGTGTGCTTAATAAAAACATTAATTACTTTGTAACGAAGGATATTTATTTAGACCTGTTCCGCACCATAATTTCATTTACAGCATTGGTAACGGAACGAATCCACCCTGTGTAAGGTAAGGTACATGCACTACGAAAGAGCTAAGCTGAGGCACCTTATTTCATTAAATTGTGTTTACAAAATTTCACATATTTTTCCATTGACGGGGTACAATTACGTACACCCATATAAAACATTAACGATAAGAACCTTTAACCCTATTAGCGAGGGGGTACATAGCACTTTTTGGCTAGCCCAACGTGAGGCTACGTCAGCACACAGCAATTTTGACAGCCCAACGTGTGGCATTATTAAAGGAGCCCGTACACAGCAATTTTGGCGTCACAACGTGGAGGCACGAGTAAACTCGAGTCACCTCGAATAACCTCGTACCGCGAGTAAAATTAGGTCATTATAATTAAATTAATAGATAGGTTAATTACAACAAGAAATTTCATTAAAATTATTTACAATTCAATTACGTTTAACAATAACATCAAAATTTTTCTTAAAACTAAAATAAAGGTACGGAAAATTTACAATTTAATAATAATATCCTGCGGTAAATTGATCAAACGCATAAAAAACAGCAACACGATGGCAGAAAAATCCGAAAGAACGCAACGATATGAAAGAAAGAATCCTGAAGTCGTCGATCCTGAAACAGAAGAAAAATTAGAAGAAGTAATAATACACACGGAAGAAGACAAAATAGAAAAAGTTGTAATAACCGAAGAAGAAAATAGAGCCGAAGGAGGTGAAATGTTAATCCAATTAGATGTCGATGAGACACTAAAAATGGAAAAGAAATCAGAATTGCAATTAATGCAAGAAAAGATGATGGCACAAATGGAAGCAATGACAGACTTAATTTTAAAAAGTGCAGAAGACAATAAACAGAAAAGAGAAGAAAACACAAAATTAATAATTAAACACACAGAAGAAAATAGACAGATAGCAAACGAGGATCGGAAATTAATAACTACGTTGTGCACGAAAGCAGAAGAAGATAGAAAAATAGCAAAGGAAAACCAAAAGACGCTAGCCGAGTTATACAAAAGTGTACTAGTCACACAAGAAAGGTTAACCATGCATGAAGCGAATCAAGAGTTGTTTAATAAGATAATAGTAGAGAAAATACAAGATGCACGAAAAGAAAATCTGGAATCAATTGAGAATCATAGAGAGGAAGTAAAGACCGACATGAAAGAGGTAAAACTACAGATTGAAAGCGACTTTTCATATGAAGTAAATAGAATAAATGGTAATATAATAAGGGTAAACGAAAGTGTAGAGGAAATACATGAAAAGGTATCGGAAATTGAGGGGCAAATAATGGAACAAGTAATTGACAAGAAAATTTTAAGAACTTGTGAAAATTTAGAACAACAAATTGAAACAAAGATTGAAAAATCAAAAACGGTTATAAATCAACAAGTTTATACATTAGTGAGTCAGGTAAATGAGATGATAATGAAACAGGGGGAAAAATTAAATTTAGTGGAACAAATGGCAAAGACGAAAAGTGAAAGTGTTAATGGTGTAATAAACTTATCGGCTCTCCAAGACATTACGTGGCCGACAAACAACGGGCAAGCAATAAAGTTTTACGAAAAAGGGGACTTCAACCCTAAACAATTTATCAAATACGCGAATCGCAGCACAAGCCACATCCAAGACGTAAATAAATTTAAGAATTGTATTTGTTCAATGATGGGGGGCAGCGCGAAAAAATGGTTCGGATGCGTGCAAGATAAATTCAACGACTTCGAAGGGTTCGAAAGACTATTTTTAGACAGGTATTGGGACAAGCAAGTCCAAGGGCGAATACGCAGTGAATTAATGAATGGAAAATTTAAAGGATACGGTCGCCGCAATGATTATGCGGAAAACATCATTAATGAAGTTACCCAACTCGAGCCGGAAGTGTTGGAAGAAGACATTGTTGAGTATTTAGCCAATCATTTCTGCCAAGATATAATTAATCGGGTAGCATTAGAAAATATAAACACGATATCCGAATTATCGAAATTATTAAGGAGAACAGATGCGGTTAACATGGACGAAAGAGCCAATAGGCCAAGTTATAATAACGCGACTAGAAATTTCAATACTTATTCAGGGGGGCAACGCGAATCGAACAACCAGCGCACTTATCACAATAATGGGAACGACAATCGCAATAATCAGGACAATAGATACAACCGTTACGAACGATCTGGAAATTATAACCAGAACAATAATAACTACGGTAGAAATGAAAATAATTTTGAAAATCGTAGGGGTGGTTATAATAATTTTAATACTAACAATCGGGATAGTCAGGATGATCGTAACGCAGGGTACAACTCAAATCGAAATAATTTTGGTAGAGGTAACTATTACGGAAATAATAGAAATTATAATCAGGGTTATCGCGGAAGATTCCAACGAGGGGGTCGATATGAGTCAAACTGGCGTAGCCACGACAATGATCACAACAATCGCGACAACCAACAAGGAGGCAATGAACGTTATCCAAACCGAATGTCAGAAAATACAAATGACCGACCGATAAATAGTGTTACGGTAAATAGGACACCTGCTGTGGAAGAGGAAAACTCTCCACAGGATTTTCAATAAATGGCGTAATCAAAGATGAAAAGATAAACTCGTATGAACATCCGGGAGAGTTTATCAACGTAGACGATAGGGGGGGTTTAGACGACAATAGCACGATAATTTCATTTACCGATAAAATGGTTGGATACATTTACGTTCCAGATAAATATTTAGTTGAAGCTGGGGATGGAAATTTATTAATAGAAAAAGGGGCAATATGTAATAAGGATGATTTAGAAAATTTAAAAGATTCAAATTTGAATAAAATTAATTCGGTTACGCCAAGCCAAGATAAAATGGAATACGAGCGAAAGAAAAAAGAGAGATTCAAAGAATATGATAGATTATATGAAGAGAACAAAAAGAAAATACAAGAGAAAGGTCGAAAGAAAGGAGAAGATCGGAAAATTGCAAGAGAAAATCGAAGAAGATTAGCAGAGGAGCAAGATGAAACCGAAAAGATGTTATTATTAATGGAACGAGAGAGAGAGGAAGAAATGTTAAAGACACCCGAACAAAGGAAGAAAGAAGAAGAAAAGCTAAACAAAATTTTGGAAAATGGAAGAGCATATTTAAAGAAATTAAATCAATTAAATATTGATCGTTTCAATGTAAAAGAATGACTACGTAACCAAAAATAATGGCGAAACTTAATTATAAAAATAAAATATAACAACTTAAAATAAAATAACCGCTCAAGAAGTAGTAAGAAAATAACGGCGAAAACTTAAATAATATAAAAATTTTAACAACTTACACGACAAACCGCTAAAGGAAAATAGTAAAAGGATAAAATTAGACAATTGTAAATATAATTTTAAGGAATGAATATGACATGACCAATAGATAATCTAAAAAGCAATGTAAATTTGATTAAAGCTATTAGAATATGAAAATGATAAAAAAATTGACCAAGATGGAAAAATTTATATAGAAAAGATACTACATTTGAATAATTAATAAAATTTTATGAAAGGGAAAGTTAAGAAGATTTGATTAAATAAATGATTTCAATTTTAAAAAAAAAATGCAATTGGTAAAAGGAATTTAGTTAATGAAAGAGAAAAGTTAAATTTAGAATTTGGGTGAAGGAGGAATTTAAGATAGCTGATGATGTGTTTAATTTGAAAAGATCAGGAGGTACTTGATAGTGGAAAATGGTATTCAATGTTGAACGTTGAAAGATAAATGGGGGGTAAATAATAATACGGTAGTTAACTCAGACGGAGTTAGATAAATAATATGTAGAAATTAATGAATTAATTATGAAGTTATATGAAGTAAAAGGTATATGGGACCAAAAAAGAGGTCAGAGAATAATAATGGGGAAATAAATAGGAAAATATTAATTAAATGCAGAGATAAAGAATACCAATTAATAAGACGGAATTATGAATTAAAAGTTAATGATTGTTCACAAGGTTAATAGCTAAAAGGGAATTATAAGAACTAAAGTAGGAATCACCCAAATATAAATAAGTTAAAGATAGAAAGATTAAAAATAAAGAGTCAAGTTTGTTTTTTAGAATAAAATAAAATAAAAAGAAAGTCAAATTTAAAATTTCAGAACTCCATAATTTAAATTATCATCAGAAATCTTGGTCAGATTTATTAGTTAAATTAGTATATAGGATAGTTTAGAATTTGAATATGATTAGTTAGTTTTCTTTGAACAGTTAATAGTTTAGTTAGTTAATTAATTTTGAAAATAATCAGTTAGTTTTGTTTGAAGTTATTTAGTTAATTTTATTGAATTCTTTTAGTTAATGTTTATGCGATATAATTTAGCGAGACAATTTGAACATTAAAGATAATCGATACATTAAAAATTTAAGTTTGTTTATGAATAAAAAAAAAAAAAAAAAGAAAAAGCACATAAATGTTAATTGTGTAATTTAACACAAAAATAGGTATTTTTCTTTTAAATTACAAATCAACAGGGGGTAAATGCGGTATCGAGATACCACGTCAATGGAAGTACGTCATTTAAATTTCAGCAAAAGTTTTGTTATGAATAAAAGCATGTAACTTATCAAAGTAATCAGAAAAACTTCATCCGATACCAAGGAATTTAACTTAAAGTCAAATGATTCGTTGAAAACGGGACATAAAACAGGTGTGAATAAAATAAATTTGAAATGCATCATTTTAATATTTGTCATTGTTAAAAATGTTAATTAATAGTAAATGAAAGATTGTTAGTAATAAGAAAGGTATTTTAAAAGTTAGAAATTTGTTAATCAATTGATAAATGTAAAAATCCATGTTAGCGTTAAATTTAAAATAAGTTTGTTAAATCGTTACGTGAGTTCGGCATGTCACAACTTAATGAACTGCGTATGGAAATTTCATATCCAGCATCTTTATTTATCCAACCACGAAACACTTGAGAAGAACGCAATCAAATCTAAAAATAAGAAAATTTTTACTTATAAAATTTCAACGAACCACAATTGGCTTAGTCCATACCTGTACTATGAAACTTCAGATAATATTGATTTTTCGATCGACCAATAAAATACGTTTATGCAAAGATCAGGATAGCGATGAACTTCGAAAAGGAATAAAAAAAAAACAATCAATAAAAAAAGGTTGGTGTTGATATTCGCACGTGCAAAGTGGCGAATTTAGAATCGTCCTAATAAAATTGATATTATAGTGAAAATAAATAGTGTAATTACGAAATATAAGTGCATAATTCAACAAAATAGTTACTTACCTACGAAAAACCACAAATAAGGTGAAAATCGTAACGGATTACAAATATTTTTAAAGAAAATAAACTTCAACACAAAACGAGGTCAACAAACTGCATCGGGAAGTTTCTGATGGTAAATGAACCCTTTGAGTGTCTTGGACGCGCAATTGTACCATCTCCATTTCAAATAACAGAAATATTCCTGGATTTAATAAGGTACCGTGTACATTGCAATAAAATCTTTATAAACTTAAGTGAAATCTCCGGACTTCGTACGACACGTGTTTTGCATCATTTTGCGTTCAGAAATATTTATATAATAGATTTAATAATAGAACTTTTTGATTTAACCAAATATTTATTTTCATTTGTGTGCTTAATAAAAACATTAATTACTTTGTAACGAAGGATATTTATTTAGACCTGTTCCGCACCATAATTTCATTTACAGCATTGGTAACGGAACGAATCCACCCTGTGTAAGGTAAGGTACATGCACTACGAAAGAGCTAAGCTGAGGCACCTTATTTCATTAAATTGTGTTTACAAAATTTCACATATTTTTCCATTGACGGGGTACAATTACGTACACCCATATAAAACATTAACGATAAGAACCTTTAACCCTATTAGCGAGGGGGTACATAGCACTTTTTGGCTAGCCCAACGTGAGGCTACGTCAGCACACAGCAATTTTGACAGCCCAACGTGTGGCATTATTAAAGGAGCCCGTACACAGCAATTTTGGCGTCACAACGTGGAGGCACGAGTAAACTCGAGTCACCTCGAATAACCTCGTACCGCGAGTAAAATTAGGTCATTATAATTAAATTAATAGATAGGTTAATTACAACAAGAAATTTCATTAAAATTATTTACAATTCAATTACGTTTAACAATAACATCAAAATTTTTCTTAAAACTAAAATAAAGGTACGGAAAATTTACAATTTAATAATAATATCCTGCGGTAAATTGATCAAACGCATAAAAAACAGCAACACGATGGCAGAAAAATCCGAAAGAACGCAACGATATGAAAGAAAGAATCCTGAAGTCGTCGATCCTGAAACAGAAGAAAAATTAGAAGAAGTAATAATACACACGGAAGAAGACAAAATAGAAAAAGTTGTAATAACCGAAGAAGAAAATAGAGCCGAAGGAGGTGAAATGTTAATCCAATTAGATGTCGATGAGACACTAAAAATGGAAAAGAAATCAGAATTGCAATTAATGCAAGAAAAGATGATGGCACAAATGGAAGCAATGACAGACTTAATTTTAAAAAGTGCAGAAGACAATAAACAGAAAAGAGAAGAAAACACAAAATTAATAATTAAACACACAGAAGAAAATAGACAGATAGCAAACGAGGATCGGAAATTAATAACTACGTTGTGCACGAAAGCAGAAGAAGATAGAAAAATAGCAAAGGAAAACCAAAAGACGCTAGCCGAGTTATACAAAAGTGTACTAGTCACACAAGAAAGGTTAACCATGCATGAAGCGAATCAAGAGTTGTTTAATAAGATAATAGTAGAGAAAATACAAGATGCACGAAAAGAAAATCTGGAATCAATTGAGAATCATAGAGAGGAAGTAAAGACCGACATGAAAGAGGTAAAACTACAGATTGAAAGCGACTTTTCATATGAAGTAAATAGAATAAATGGTAATATAATAAGGGTAAACGAAAGTGTAGAGGAAATACATGAAAAGGTATCGGAAATTGAGGGGCAAATAATGGAACAAGTAATTGACAAGAAAATTTTAAGAACTTGTGAAAATTTAGAACAACAAATTGAAACAAAGATTGAAAAATCAAAAACGGTTATAAATCAACAAGTTTATACATTAGTGAGTCAGGTAAATGAGATGATAATGAAACAGGGGGAAAAATTAAATTTAGTGGAACAAATGGCAAAGACGAAAAGTGAAAGTGTTAATGGTGTAATAAACTTATCGGCTCTCCAAGACATTACGTGGCCGACAAACAACGGGCAAGCAATAAAGTTTTACGAAAAAGGGGACTTCAACCCTAAACAATTTATCAAATACGCGAATCGCAGCACAAGCCACATCCAAGACGTAAATAAATTTAAGAATTGTATTTGTTCAATGATGGGGGGCAGCGCGAAAAAATGGTTCGGATGCGTGCAAGATAAATTCAACGACTTCGAAGGGTTCGAAAGACTATTTTTAGACAGGTATTGGGACAAGCAAGTCCAAGGGCGAATACGCAGTGAATTAATGAATGGAAAATTTAAAGGATACGGTCGCCGCAATGATTATGCGGAAAACATCATTAATGAAGTTACCCAACTCGAGCCGGAAGTGTTGGAAGAAGACATTGTTGAGTATTTAGCCAATCATTTCTGCCAAGATATAATTAATCGGGTAGCATTAGAAAATATAAACACGATATCCGAATTATCGAAATTATTAAGGAGAACAGATGCGGTTAACATGGACGAAAGAGCCAATAGGCCAAGTTATAATAACGCGACTAGAAATTTCAATACTTATTCAGGGGGGCAACGCGAATCGAACAACCAGCGCACTTATCACAATAATGGGAACGACAATCGCAATAATCAGGACAATAGATACAACCGTTACGAACGATCTGGAAATTATAACCAGAACAATAATAACTACGGTAGAAATGAAAATAATTTTGAAAATCGTAGGGGTGGTTATAATAATTTTAATACTAACAATCGGGATAGTCAGGATGATCGTAACGCAGGGTACAACTCAAATCGAAATAATTTTGGTAGAGGTAACTATTACGGAAATAATAGAAATTATAATCAGGGTTATCGCGGAAGATTCCAACGAGGGGGTCGATATGAGTCAAACTGGCGTAGCCACGACAATGATCACAACAATCGCGACAACCAACAAGGAGGCAATGAACGTTATCCAAACCGAATGTCAGAAAATACAAATGACCGACCGATAAATAGTGTTACGGTAAATAGGACACCTGCTGTGGAAGAGGAAAACTCTCCACAGGATTTTCAATAAATGGCGTAATCAAAGATGAAAAGATAAACTCGTATGAACATCCGGGAGAGTTTATCAACGTAGACGATAGGGGGGGTTTAGACGACAATAGCACGATAATTTCATTTACCGATAAAATGGTTGGATACATTTACGTTCCAGATAAATATTTAGTTGAAGCTGGGGATGGAAATTTATTAATAGAAAAAGGGGCAATATGTAATAAGGATGATTTAGAAAATTTAAAAGATTCAAATTTGAATAAAATTAATTCGGTTACGCCAAGCCAAGATAAAATGGAATACGAGCGAAAGAAAAAAGAGAGATTCAAAGAATATGATAGATTATATGAAGAGAACAAAAAGAAAATACAAGAGAAAGGTCGAAAGAAAGGA
This sequence comes from Podabrus alpinus, assembly GCA_932274525.1. Classification (NCBI taxonomy): domain Eukaryota; kingdom Metazoa; phylum Arthropoda; class Insecta; order Coleoptera; family Cantharidae; genus Podabrus; species Podabrus alpinus. The sequence continues at coordinate 79,098,734 of OW026454.1, read as the reverse complement.
GAAGATCGGAAAATTGCAAGAGAAAATCGAAGAAGATTAGCAGAGGAGCAAGATGAAACCGAAAAGATGTTATTATTAATGGAACGAGAGAGAGAGGAAGAAATGTTAAAGACACCCGAACAAAGGAAGAAAGAAGAAGAAAAGCTAAACAAAATTTTGGAAAATGGAAGAGCATATTTAAAGAAATTAAATCAATTAAATATTGATCGTTTCAATGTAAAAGAATGACTACGTAACCAAAAATAATGGCGAAACTTAATTATAAAAATAAAATATAACAACTTAAAATAAAATAACCGCTCAAGAAGTAGTAAGAAAATAACGGCGAAAACTTAAATAATATAAAAATTTTAACAACTTACACGACAAACCGCTAAAGGAAAATAGTAAAAGGATAAAATTAGACAATTGTAAATATAATTTTAAGGAATGAATATGACATGACCAATAGATAATCTAAAAAGCAATGTAAATTTGATTAAAGCTATTAGAATATGAAAATGATAAAAAAATTGACCAAGATGGAAAAATTTATATAGAAAAGATACTACATTTGAATAATTAATAAAATTTTATGAAAGGGAAAGTTAAGAAGATTTGATTAAATAAATGATTTCAATTTAAAAAAAAAAATGCAATTGGTAAAAGGAATTTAGTTAATGAAAGAGAAAAGTTAAATTTAGAATTTGGGTGAAGGAGGAATTTAAGATAGCTGATGATGTGTTTAATTTGAAAAGATCAGGAGGTACTTGATAGTGGAAAATGGTATTCAATGTTGAACGTTGAAAGATAAATGGGGGGTAAATAATAATACGGTAGTTAACTCAGACGGAGTTAGATAAATAATATGTAGAAATTAATGAATTAATTATGAAGTTATATGAAGTAAAAGGTATATGGGACCAAAAAAGAGGTCAGAGAATAATAATGGGGAAATAAATAGGAAAATATTAATTAAATGCAGAGATAAAGAATACCAATTAATAAGACGGAATTATGAATTAAAAGTTAATGATTGTTCACAAGGTTAATAGCTAAAAGGGAATTATAAGAACTAAAGTAGGAATCACCCAAATATAAATAAGTTAAAGATAGAAAGATTAAAAATAAAGAGTCAAGTTTGTTTTTTAGAATAAAATAAAATAAAAAGAAAGTCAAATTTAAAATTTCAGAACTCCATAATTTAAATTATCATCAGAAATCTTGGTCAGATTTATTAGTTAAATTAGTATATAGGATAGTTTAGAATTTGAATATGATTAGTTAGTTTTCTTTGAACAGTTAATAGTTTAGTTAGTTAATTAATTTTGAAAATAATCAGTTAGTTTTGTTTGAAGTTATTTAGTTAATTTTATTGAATTCTTTTAGTTAATGTTTATGCGATATAATTTAGCGAGACAATTTGAACATTAAAGATAATCGATACATTAAAAATTTAAGTTTGTTTATGAATAAAAAAAAAAAAAAAAAAGAAAAAGCACATAAATGTTAATTGTGTAATTTAACACAAAAATAGGTATTTTTCTTTTAAATTACAAATCAACAGGGGGTAAATGCGGTATCGAGATACCACGTCAATGGAAGTACGTCATTTAAATTTCAGCAAAAGTTTTGTTATGAATAAAAGCATGTAACTTATCAAAGTAATCAGAAAAACTTCATCCGATACCAAGGAATTTAACTTAAAGTCAAATGATTCGTTGAAAACGGGACATAAAACAGGTGTGAATAAAATAAATTTGAAATGCATCATTTTAATATTTGTCATTGTTAAAAATGTTAATTAATAGTAAATGAAAGATTGTTAGTAATAAGAAAGGTATTTTAAAAGTTAGAAATTTGTTAATCAATTGATAAATGTAAAAATCCATGTTAGCGTTAAATTTAAAATAAGTTTGTTAAATCGTTACGTGAGTTCGGCATGTCACAACTTAATGAACTGCGTATGGAAATTTCATATCCAGCATCTTTATTTATCCAACCACGAAACACTTGAGAAGAACGCAATCAAATCTAAAAATAAGAAAATTTTTACTTATAAAATTTCAACGAACCACAATTGGCTTAGTCCATACCTGTACTATGAAACTTCAGATAATATTGATTTTTCGATCGACCAATAAAATATGTTTATGCAAAGATCAGGATAGCGATGAACTTCGAAAAGGAATAAAAAAAAAACAATCAATAAAAAAAGGTTGGTGTTGATATTCGCACGTGCAAAGTGGCGAATTTAGAATCGTCCTAATAAAATTGATATTATAGTGAAAATAAATAGTGTAATTACGAAATATAAGTGCATAATTCAACAAAATAGTTACTTACCTACGAAAAACCACAAATAAGGTGAAAATCGTAACGGATTACAAATATTTTTAAAGAAAATAAACTTCAACACAAAACGAGGTCAACAAACTGCATCGGGAAGTTTCTGATGGTAAATGAACCCTTTGAGTGTCTTGGACGCGCAATTGTACCATCTCCATTTCAAATAACAGAAATATTCCTGGATTTAATAAGGTACCGTGTACATTGCAATAAAATCTTTATAAACTTAAGTGAAATCTCCGGACTTCGTACGACACGTGTTTTGCATCATTTTGCGTTCAGAAATATTTATATAATAGATTTAATAATAGAACTTTTTGATTTAACCAAATATTTATTTTCATTTGTGTGCTTAATAAAAACATTAATTACTTTGTAACGAAGGATATTTATTTAGACCTGTTCCGCACCATAATTTCATTTACAGCATTGGTAACGGAACGAATCCACCCTGTGTAAGGTAAGGTACATGCACTACGAAAGAGCTAAGCTGAGGCACCTTATTTCATTAAATTGTGTTTACAAAATTTCACATATTTTTCCATTGACGGGGTACAATTACGTACACCCATATAAAACATTAACGATAAGAACCTTTAACCCTATTAGCGAGGGGGTACATAGCACTTTTTGGCTAGCCCAACGTGAGGCTACGTCAGCACACAGCAATTTTGGAGCCCAACGTGTGGCATTATTAAAGGAGCCCGTACACAGCAATATGTACGTCCACGTGAGGTACATATTTGTACATACGATATTCGTACTTCTAAGCATTGGATATGTATGTACGTCCACTTGATGTACATAAATGTACCTACGTACTACTTCAAACTACAGCATATAATATGTACGTCCACGTGTGATACGTAAACGAATGTATACATAAAATGGACGAGAAAAGTATGAAAATTTCATACTTTTACCTTTCTTTTACGTAGAAGGTATACACTAAAATACATTATATGTGCGTCCCAGTTTGGTGCGTGGACAAATGTACATAAAATGAACGAAATTTGTACGTACTGGGGACGAAGCGTTATATATGGGTTATTATTATTACACAAATCTTAATGATTTTTTAAGCAAAATTATAATATTTAACTACTTGATTTATAACTTTTTAAAATGCACAACTACTTTTTGGGAATCGGGCGCTTTTTCAAACGGTTTTTTCTTATCATCAGTTAGGTATTGATTAACTTGGTAGTCTTCATAAGGTACATATCCATACATTTTTCCAATATCCTACAAATTATATTAAAGATAAATAAATTTTATTGCATGCCATTTCACAAATCAATATACCTCTGTCAAACGACTTTGGTTAAACGTGAGGATTCCTTCATATCCTTTAGTTTGAGCTAATTTTATAACTTCTTGTTCAATAAAATGAACAACCAACACATTTTCTTGAGCTGTTAATGACTGGTGTGTTCCCAACAGGAACTCGTAAAATATCCTAGTGTAATCCTTCCATATTTTTGTATTAACAGGTTTTTTTAGAAAACAATAAAACTTATCCGCTATTGCCAGCGGTAAGTTTAGGCTATAGTTAAAATCAGTATTTCGATCACAACCAAACGAGACTGCTATCATAGATCCACCGTTGGATTTAACAATAAATGATAAACCGCTGTCTAACATATAAGGCCACACACATTCTATGTACTCATAAAAATGTTCTTTTGTAATTCCTTTAATTAAATTGTCTATGTCTGATTTTTTGACAAAACTAGTAGATAAAATTCTGAAATATTACAAAATTCCATATTAGAATCCAAGTTGGAGAATTTATTTCTACGTAGCTTAGCTGCTTTCGGCTATTTTATAAAAGAGATATTTATTATTTTACATCTAAACTTATATTAAGAAGAAGACTTCTTAATAAGAGTGGGAGTAGAAGATCTAAACTGAATTATTAAAACTTTTAGGCTACAACCACTTTTTAGAAAAGCAGCTAAACTACGTAACAAGTACACTAGACCCTCCATGTACGCGAGTTCGATGTACGCGAATTCAGAATAACGCGAATTAGATTTTGATGCCTGAATTTTTTGTACGCGAAGCAAAATTCCTTTAACGCGAATTAAGTTTTCGCGTATTATTAAAATAACTAGCTGGCACAGTCGGCCTACCGGTCGCCTTTAGCCATCTAGACCGTGTCGGATGTGGTTGTTCGGCCTTCGGCCTCACTCCAAGGTTCTAAAGTAGCCTATGTTTTTCGTAGCGTTGTAAATAACTTCTACACCAAATTTGGTTAAGATTGGTCAAATAGAAACGTAAAGCACGTGCACGCGTATTTGCTTTCTCGATCGGTTGACAGCTTGACAGCATTCATTATTGGTTTTTTAAGTTGATTTTGAGTAGGCTGCCTTCCTTTAAGGAATCTCGATAATCCATTATTTCGAGTCCCTATGGGACGCGCATGAATGGATTATCGAGATTCCTTAAAGGAAGGCAGGCTACTCAAAATCAATTTTCCTTTCCTTTGCGAATTTTTGCACTATTTCAATACAAAAACAATCGCAGGAACCTACATAATAACTGTGCCAAATTTGGTTCCGATCGGTCAAACGGTTTAGGAGTCTATAGGTAACATATAGTCCGAACCACGAAAGAAGAGCTCCACGTGATTATTTTATGAAATTATATTTTCCGTATATCGTTTAACGTAAGAGGGACAAAATGCAAAATAAAAAATTTTGGAACCTAACCCCCTTTTTTCTATTGCTTCTTTGGTTCCATTTACGCGAGGTTTTTGGCGAACGGAACCCTCGCGTACATGGAGGGTCTAGTGTGGTTAGCTATTTTGTAACTATTATAGAATAACAAATTACAAATCTTACTCCAAAACTTCCTTTTTGTGATCTATTTGCATTATTTCCGTAACATAATTGTCATATTCTTCAAAATTTGGTATTGCTGTACGGTTGAAGTTCTGTGTCATTTTATCCAAAATCTCCCCCAAATTAGAAGACTTTATAAAATCGTGAATACCTATAGGACAGTTTAAATACATACATACATTCCCAAACTATATCGTTCTATTGGAAACTTACTAATATGATATCCTTTATCCTTTAGAACTGCAATGGTATAAATAGAATTTAAGGAATTGCCGCCCATATCGAAAAAGTTTGATTGTGACGAAATTTTAGACTGTGACCGTCCAGTGGTAAGAGAAGCAACGGTTTCAAAAAGTGCCTGTGCTGCAGATAGTTGTTCATGTGGAACACCGTTATAATCAACAGCTATAAAAAAACTGAATTTTATAATTGAGCATTTATAAATATAATATTACCATTTTCAATTTGATATTCGACAAAAGTTTTCAGCAATAACTGTCTATCCACTTTTCCGTTTATCAAAAAAGGGAACTTTTCGATACAAACAACTTCAGGTACCATATGGCTTGGCAGTTCTTTTTCTAAAATTTCTTTGATTGCTTCATCATTGGTTTTAACCGTAGTTTGCACAAATGCCAAAATAGTTTGTTGCATTTCTCCAGATCTATAACACAACACTACTCCTTTTGTCACACCCTCAATTGAACTTACGACTTTTTCGATTTCGATTAAATCTACTCGAAATCCACGAATTTTTATCACGCTGTCTGTGCGGCCCAAAAAGAACAAGAGATTATTCCGTATTTGGCCAACATCTCCAGTTTTACATAATTTTGAAAATATGGGTTTGGAACTTAAATTATTGGTTATTATTTTGTCATCATTACGTTGACTTATGTATTTTAAAGGTAAACTCAAGCCGGAAGCATAAATTTCGCCAACTTCTCCATCGGGTACTAAATTTTTATTTGAATCCAAGATGTAAACCTCAGTGTTATCAACAGCCACCCCTACAATGCAACGATTTTGGAAATAATCTTACACAGTATCAAGTTCTACGCACCTATTGGAAAGCTATCATATTCATCCAGTTGGTTTGGATGTGTAATTACATGAAAAGTGAAATCCACTACTTCGGTGCTTCCAAAATAGTTGCATAACATATTTTTTTCCACTTCAAAATGTTTATAAAATTTATTCACCAAGATTTTTGATAAAATTTCTCCAGAAGAAATCCATATGTTAAGATCAGGTAAAATAATTTTCTTGTCCTAAAAGAAATCACTTGTCTTAGGAAAACTTTTTATTTTCCTAATTTCACAGAAAGACTTACGCTGACTTCTTTATACAACAAAATGGATTCCAAAAGTGATGGTACGAGTACAATTCTGTGTATCTGCAAAAAGTGACGTATAAAAACGGTAGAAAAAACTATCAAAATCTAAGGAAATTACTTTGTAATTCTGAAGGGATTGGATTAATTTTTCTGGATTTTGAATGGTTTGTTTGGGCAAAACTAAAACAGTTCGTCCTTTTAGCAAAGGACCCCATATTTCAAAAATATGGTCCACAAAAGTAAAAGCTGTTTTAAATACACCAACTTTTTCGTTTTCTTTAAACGGAAACTTATCGTATTGCCAACGAAGGCGATTTAAAATTGTAGTATGTGATATGCAAACTCCTATAAACCAAAAGTTAGATAGATGTTTATAGAATATCATTTAAAACCTTTTGGATGTCCTGTACTTCCCGACGTATATAAAATTACGGCTGAATCAGTTTTCGTATCAATTGAAATTATTTCGTCTGTTGTAACAATATTTGCATCTTGATCTGATAATATGAAATTATTGATAGATAACATGTATGTATTTAAAAAATTTCCATTTTCTAATAAGAAATAGTTTAATATCAAAATTTATATACCTATGCCTTTTTTTACTACCTTTATTATAGATGATTAGGGCCGGTTTGGTATCAGATATGATATATTCTATCCTGTCGTGAGGATAACTAGGATCGAGTGGCAAATATGATGCTCCAGCTTTCCATATTGCAAGCAAAGTTATTACGAGATAATCATCTGGAAGCATATGTACCCCAATAATAAAATTTTCGTCCTTCTCAGTATGTAAATCATTTTCGTTCACGGTCTTGATTATAATTTTGGCCAAGTTACTCGATAAGGTATCCACTTCTTCAAATGTATGAACTCTAGTTTGATTGTTGTCTGCAAATAGATTATTTAAATAAAATTCACAAAAATTTAGATCTATGATTTTGAAAAATACCTTCATATATTAATGCCTCGCGGTTTGGTTCCAGAAAGGCTACACTTTCAAATAAATTCTGAACTTTGAAAGATTTAAAGTTTGATAAACGTCCTCGTAAAATCGACATTTTTGAATTCATAGTTAAACGTTAACTGATGCTTAACTTATATTACCTATTATATATGAGTGAAATTATTGACAATTGTGGAAGGTTATGACCAAATTAAATACGAAGTGGATGTAAGATTAGATTAGTTAATCAGTTACCTATTGTTGAAGTTGTTTTTAGTGGTTGCAAATAAGATAGGTTGGAAATAACGGTTGACGGGTGATTGTTTGATAAATGTTTAATTAAATAATAGTATATTACCATGCAAGAGTCGTATGGCTGCTTTACCGTCACTTACCGTAAAATTGTAACACGAGACGCTTACGTCGAGTGGTACAATTTCAACCAAGACGGTGAAACTGCAATACGACTCGTGGATGAGTAAAGGTAAGGTCAGACTAGGCTACTTTTGCTGCGCACGCTTTTTACTCTGGCTGCAAAAGCTGCATGTCAGGCTCACACACAGAGTCAAAGTAGCCTGCAGCACGCAGCTTTTGCAACTACGGCTGCAAAAGCTGCGTCAAAAGATACAAACCTACGCACACATGCTCACACATAGCTGCTTTTCCTTCGGCTGCAAAAATTGCAACGACTGCAACCGCTAAAGTACTTTATAGCTAATTATTCGTGAGTAGGGGTGCGCGATTATGAAATTTCATAATCGATTATCGATTATAAAAAATAATCGATTTTTTTCGATTAATCGATTATTAAAAATAATCGATTATTCATAATCGCCTATGAACTCTTTGTCATTTTTTGCACTACATTAACTATTATCGAAACCATGCATTTCTCCAAAAAAAATTCATTAAGAATAATTTATTGATTTAATACTTTAATTTTTTAATACATGAATTTTTTTATATTTTTCTAATTTTTAATAAGGTCAAAAATAAATTAAAAACCAGGATATAAAAATCTCGGAGCGATTCCTTTCAAGTCGAAGGGTCTGGTAAGATTTTGCAAACATCGCGTTCAAGAGATAAATATCACGTGTTGGATATAATAATCATACGTAGAAAAAAATTATCTTCTGATTGTTCTCATTTTCATTCCTATAAATTACAGTCAGCATCAGGAATCTTTAAAAACCTGATTTACCATGATATTTCGGTGTACCGTTATTTCTCTATGTTCGCATCAAACTTTTCAAAATTCATTCTTTTATGTAGTATTTTATGTGTGTATTTACAAACACTTTATTAATCGGAGAGATAAAATTCCACCCGACTTTAAATAAAACATGATGTTATGTCGACGTGTCTAAAAATATTTAAAATTATATTATTTGTTACTGTATCAGCAAACAATTTTCTTAATGTACACATATCTGCCAAGCAAGAAAAAAATTTCTTAGCAAGCATAAAATTTAAAATTAATTTTTGAATTTGAATTTTTGAATTTAAATTTTTGTTTGAATTGTGGTTGGTAACTTTATTTTTTATACACGTCGAGGATTCTCTTCCTTTTTGGAAAAATACGGCAGTTCATATGAAACAAGCATCAGGTAACTTCAATTCAAATATGGATAAGCAGGTAATAACAGAAATATTAGATGCGATAAATAATCGTGTTGTACACGTGATAACAACACAAGAAGAAGCGTTGAGAATGCAAAATGGTAAGTTTTATTTTAATGTAACAGAACTTTAAGATTTTTTTTAAAGTAAAATGCAATTTTTTTATTAATTATTAGTGAATTATATTATATATTAAGTACCATTAATTTTTTGCAGATTCTATTTCTACTAAACAATTACGCCGCTTTATCTGATTGTGGTAATCAGCGCTCGCGACATTCCACAAACAATTTCTTTCCTCAATCATTTCGATCAATTTCATTACTTGCTCACGATTCCACTTACTCGGAGGCATTGTAAATTAAAAAGCTGCACAGCTCGTCGCAGTAAAATATTAAACCAAATGAATATTTTTTTACTGCGATAGAATATATGGTTTGTCAGGTGCATTTACTGAATTACGTTTACTCAGCGCATGATGTCACCCAGGACATTCCCCGGAGCAGCTTATCAGTTAGGTATCAACTTACAGTAGGCAGGTTAACTACAGTTGCGAATGCAACATACAAAATTTGCACTCGCACTAAACTGCTTTTAACAGCGTACGCAGTAAACCACATGTGCAGTTTTATGAATGAAATTAACTAATAAAATCAAAATAAAATGGATTGGTCAGGAAAAATTGATGATTTAATCAAAGATAAAACCTACGAGCAACATCGGAGGGTGCATACAAAAATAAAAAATTATATTTTATTTAAATGTGATAAAAGCTGCACCGCTACTCGCAGCAAATTATTAAACCAAATGAAGATTTTTTACTGCGAATGCAACATACAAAATTTGCACTCGCACTAAGCTGCTTTTAACAGCGTGCGCAGTATACCACATGTGCAGCAGTGTGCACTTTTATCGGTTGCAGTGGTGTTCACACACAGCTACTTTTGCTGCGCGCAGCAAAAGTAGCCTAGTCTGACCTTACCTTAAGATATTTTATCGTTTTCCCTTTCAGTAAGAACAAAAATACAATAAATATACAAATTTGGTGGAAGTACAAGTAAAAACAGACATAATTAAAATATTACAATTATTTATAAATATAATATGCACGTGCAAAACTACAAGTTGTAACGTGAATTCTACGCTCGCACGCCATTAAAATTTTTGTAGTTTAGTTTGGTTAAATAATAGAATTTATTTTCATCATAGTAACGTTTTTAATATTTGAATATTAGTAAGTTAATCTGAAGTCAGTTATTTTAAATTAAAATTTATACAATCCAATGTCTTAGTTAAAATTTTCCCGCTCAAAATACTACCGATTGAAGTATATAAGGGGCCGTTCATGTATTACGTAAGACGTTTTTTCCTACTTTTAGACTCCCCCCACCCCCTAGTAAGAAAAAATAAGAAAATGTATAACCCCTCCCCCCGCACTAATCTTACGTAAGATAAATTATTACCCAATGAGAAGCCAGATATTAAACATTAAAAGTGAAATTAATGAAGATATTATGTTTATTTTATATTAAAAAAAAAGTTATTCAAACAATTTACCTACTTTATAGTGTAAGAAAATTCTTCTTCTTGAAGTGCCATATCCGGTCTCCCGGACGTTGGCGACCTCTCTCCTATGTATGTGTTGTGCGTTTGAAGTATTATCACACACGTAGGGGACCTACTGCTTAACGCGGGCTCCGAACCGCGGGAAGTGTATACACTTCATCTCCACAGAGGCTGTTCCAGGCAGATTACATCTCGGTGGTTTGCCATTGCCTTCCGAGGGGAGACGGTCAGAATAAAGTTTTTACTGAGCCCGGAGTCGAACCAGGCATTCAGCTTTACCAGCAACGCACTTAGCTGCTTTAGCTGACGACCGTCTCGTCGTAAGAAAATTGCGAATAAAAAATCCAAAATCGGTTTTCTGCGATATTTCGACGGATTTCGTTAGGAAATTTTTCGTACTTGAACATACTAAAAAACGTCCTCTCGGAACCCTGAGCTTCTTACCGAATTCTTCGTCTGCAGTTGAAATTTTTTATGAAGGAGTGAAAATTATGTTATTCGACAAAATAGTTTTAAACAAATTTCTATTTCAGCTATATTCAGTCCAACTATGTATCCAAAATGTTAAATATAACGTGCCCGATAAGTCAAGGTTATCCAATTTGTTATGTTATTTATTAAATGATTGTAATGTTTTACCTTATATCGATAACGTTAGACGTTTAGTTATCAGATACGTAGTAAGAATTTAATAAATAACATAACAAGTTGGATAAAATTGAAAACATTTTGGATATACAATAAAACAATAAAACATTTTGGATACATAGTTGGACTGATTGTTATCATATAACTCATTAAAAACACTTAAAATATTTTAACAACATCCTCGAAATCATGAAATGAAGAGTTTCCTAAAAATGGTCAGGGGGTTCTGATTTTTGGATATTTAAGGTTTGTGGTCCTAATAAAAGCTCTGGGTTGGTGACTTCGGCGAACGCCCGGAAGTGCCGCCAATTAAAAAAAAGTGGCGAATGCAAAATGTTTCCTCGAAATATTTCCTTAGGCAGTTGACTTTAGGACGAAAATTACTTGTATAAATCTTACAGAGAATAAAATTTACTACAACTTCTATCTAAGTTATTTTTCTCCAAGTCTAATGGTTTGTTGCTGAGCGCCAGCACTGTTAAATAGAGCACATTTTAGAAAATTTCAAAAACGCTCGATTTTGACCTGACTTTTTTTTATAATAAAATTTTTTTTTAAATATTTTTTATAATATATACAGTATATTAATCTGTTAATCCGTTGATTAGATTCGCTAATGCAATTTATAAATACGCAAATGTTCGAAAGACTATGAGAGTAAGACTATATTCTAGTGTTACACTTAAAAAAGCATTGCTATTAATAATGGAAGACCATTTTAACTGTAATCAAACTTTTTAGTTACTTTATTCATTTCCAACGTAAATAATTAATAGTATTGTGTTTCACATTAACATTAATAGTACCACACCTAAATTAGATTAAATAATTTTTCAATTTTGAAATTTAATTGAAAACATAAAATCTTACGTAAGAAATTGTCTTGACCCCCCTACCCCCGAGTAAGAAAAACAAGATGCCAGCAACCCCCCCCCCTTCCCCTAAACGTCTTACGTAATACATGAACGGCCCCTAACTTGTTAATCCTTGTTTTAAATATTTACGTTCAACATGTGCGTACCTATCAGCAAAATACTAATAACTGATAAGTTATTTTTCCATGTACTTTGTTACCTTACAAATCGCAAACAAGACACCTTCCGAACAAAACTAAAGGGTTGACTAGCTCTAGCCGCGAAGGGGTGGGTGGAGTGAACGAGCAAAAGGGCTTGTGACGAAACGTCGCGATTTGATGGTCTCTCATCAACGATTGGCCGGTCCACAATCGTGATTCTGGATGTTATCGTTAACAGGGGGGGGGTAAATTTACACGCGGGGTATTTACATGGGCGCCACGTGAACAAAACCGGAGTTTATTCGAAGGGGATGAAAAATCGCCCTTCCAAGCTGGTTCACGACAGCTTTCTGATAAGTCGCGTTGACTCTCACACTGGTGACATCTCTTTGGATTATCTTACTTTCACAGTTGATAGGTTTTACCCTGGCAAAAATAGCTAAACAAAACATACATATGACCACAATAACACACATAAATAAACAATAAAGTAGATATAATAAAAACGGAATCAAAATACAACAATTGCACAATCAAATTTACAAACACAATTGTCGAATGACAAAATATTTACATATGACTTGACTAACATAAAAGTTAACGATAAAAATATTAATGTTGGAACACCAACAGCTGTTCATGAAATGGAACAGGCGTAAAGATTGGTTTATTAAACCGCAAAGATTGAATGCAGAAATCCCCATAAGTGGGGGTATAAACTTGACATGAAACACAATTCTAATCGTTACGTTACTTCAATAAACAAACTTTAAAACACTGACAACATATGCGTGGTAACACCACATCCAACTAAATACTAAAACATAAAAAAAAGGAATACAAGAGGGCGAATTCATCTGGCACGGAAGAACTGACGGTTCCTTGAAATATTGTGGTCAATGGGACCACTAGGTACAATAATTCTTAATAATAATAAAAATGCTTACGTAATATTTTACAGATATGCTTCTATCGTAGCAGATATTTTCCAGCGTGAGAATACTAATAAAAATGTCGGTAGGTAAAAATCCTTTCCAAAAATCGAGATGACAAAGATTCGGTAGAACGGGAATACTTCCATAATGTGTGTTCGTCATTAAAAACAAAGGTGGAATGCTCCCTGATTCTTAAACTGACTGGATACGGCCCTGTCTTTTGTTGACATTAATTCGCGCAAACCGTACCGTAATCTGGTTACATTGATTGTACCACGAAACAAACCAAGACGTAATTTAATCGAAAATGTTCGATGAAGTTGTTTATGTTTAAACAATTCAATTTCAATTCGTTCAAAATCGGCACAAAACATTTCGTTAACGTCACGAGAATAATTTACAATAATGATGGTCCGAAATATTTAGCTTACACAAAACATCTGGATTAGAACACGAAACCAATTAAAATAACGTCAAATTGAGTGGTTTAATTTACACTGCGAAATGGTTTTAAATTGCGGCAACAAATATTTAATTCGAAACAATCGGCAATTCATATTAGCGTTCAACAAATATTTAATTGAGATAACGGCAATGATTTAAAATAATGTTCATAAAATATTTAGTTTAAAGCGACAAAAATAATGTACAATTGCGTCAATAATAAGTGCTAACTTGCCTGGATTACACTCACTAGGTTTTAAACGTATAAGTCCCGATAATTTAATTTACTGAAGTAAATGTGTTAATTCGCTTTAAAAGCGATCACCCAACTGCCGGGCATAACGAGGCGCTGCACGGTCGGTGATCTGTGGATCTCTAATTTTTGCATTGAAGTGCATCGCTTATATGTGGTTCCTCCCGAAAAATCCTACGCAAGAAGTACATTCAGGGGATACTAAAAATTCTCCTTACGTGGTATAATGACATGCTGATTGGCCATGGTCTTCAAAGATTCGACATACAACAAGGATAGCATATATGCAATCAACCTGCATTGGCTCTGATTGATGTAAATTTTTCTCCTACTATAAGGCGTGACATCGTCGAAAGAGCTGCAAAGTTTGGTTCCACATCTGTTTGACAAACGTCGTTTTTATCGAAATTTTAAAATGTTATCGACGAATGCATCTGGCCATATGCTTGTTTTTACTGCTTTTAATCAAGCAAATTTCAACATTCGGACGCGATAAAGCTGAATTTTAACACATTTCTACATCTGTCGGCGATAAGAGTCGAAAAATAACAGTCTTTCTCACGTACATGTGGGCGACCGAATGCATGTCTAGTCTATCCCACGGGTAAACGTCCGTACGTGGATATATTATGCTCTTATTTATAACGGATTTTTATACCTCATATCCGTTATCAATCAACCTACAGCAATAATTTGTTGAACACTGCTATTTCATTCAAATCTATTGAGCACTCCCATATTTTTCGTGTCTTTCGTAGAGAGCGCATGACGACGGCCATGCTGGTGGATTATCTTGACTTTTTTTCCGGGCAGCTGAGCGAGTAGTTCTAAAAGTGTGCGTAGTTGTAATCAAGTGAATTTAATTGCGGGTGCAAGTATAAATTAGTATACCGAGTTAATTCTACTTCAACGTCGAGTGCACGAGGGTGAGATTGGCACATATTTTTTGGAATACGGAGGTTGCCGTATTATTTTTTCGTTTAAACATCTGGCCGTCCACCATTATTTGTACATCGATTATCTTTTCGATCCGGTTACAATCTGCGCATGCTAGAGCGCCCTCTTTGGGGATTGAGTTGAACAAGTATTGTCAACAAAAGCTACATCGAGCTACATCTATTCAACACCTAACCGCTTTTGTTAATTCCGTGCAAGAGTCTTGATTGTCGTATCCGTTGCCTGTGCTATCGTCGAACTGTCATATTTGTTGTGGAACGACCCGCCAATTAACCGGGCGAGCCAACGTACTGCGTGACATTGGAATTGGATTTTGCTGGAACCAAATAATACCAGAGTATATTGGAACAACTCTCTGGGGTGGAAAGTCCAGCCATAGTTCTGTTGCCAAGTCGTGGGGTCGCTGCGAGGACGTCATCACAAATAGCGTGCGGTCCTTTCTTAGTGATTCGAGGCTTAGCGGACCAGTCAACAACAACACTCGTGTGCAATCCATCCAGGCGGATTTGGGGTACCTGTCACCAATATTTTGTGAGCTTTCTGAGTACTCAGGTGAGACATTTTTACTACTATTTCTGTTTGGTTGTGATTGCAACATATCTTTAACGAGTATTTTTTTTTAACGTCATTAAGAGGTTCTATTATTTTGACACCTCAAGTTTTGTGGTTCACTGGGTCTCCCTCACGGGGAGGATTGCTTCACGCTTTGTATTTTTGGCTGACTTCCATCAGAAGTCAGTATTTACTTATATTTGCCACCGAAGGTTGTTGCCACCGTTGTGTATTTTTGTGTACATTTTTGATTGATTTTTGTGATCATTAAATTGTTCTATTTAAACCGTATTTTATTTCCCTGGAAGAGGGGATACCTTTAAGCCTTTTCAGTGAGATTAGAGATCTGGACCCACGTCCCTCGCAGACCGACGTTACCATCAGAGGAGCTAGTCAATTCCATCCAGGGCTCCCCACGTTAAAAAGTGAGGTGGTTTTCCACTTCGCGTGGGAGGAGATTTCTCAAGCCTGCATCAGCGGGAGAGGGGCTTTTCCTTCACACTGGCGCCCAACGTTTTTAGGGGACTCCTGTATTGCTTTGTCTCACTTGGGGTTGTCTCAGTGGCACCCTTAGTTGATTGTTGGCGAGGGTTCGTGATCTCGAACTTCGAGCTGAAAAGGTTTTTCACTCATACGGTGACACAGGTGGCGACTTCTGTAGGTGTGTGTAATAACTTTGCTTTCAGCGACCCGTTCGACGGTGCAAACTTGGCTGGACTGATTAGTAAGTTTTGTTTTTTTGAAACTAGTCACGTCGGGCGAGGGCTACGCTACGTACGGTTATTGTGCGTATATTGTCATTTTTGTGCGACAAATTTTGCAGGTTTATGCGAAGCAGGGCAGTACTATACGGCACGACAAATTTTATTTTATTTATTATTACACCTTTTTATTGCACTTGGCAAATCGGGGTTCGTGTATTGTTATATCACGAGTCGTCTTATCGGTGAAGAACCATTTGTAAGCTGCGTGTTGGCTAGCTTTGTTTGTGGGTTCTGTCACTGGCCATAGCGACTACCCGGGCTGTTGCCAAGGTGTGCATTTGGTGGGATTTTAATTATTTTTCTTAATTAAGTATTCCTGTTGTTGTTGGGTGTAATAATTTTAATATTTGTTGAGATCATACTGGTGAGAAACCATTTTTCTTATATTTATCGATCAGTCTTATTTTGCATGAGATACCGTGTTGTGACATTTCCTTATTCACTGTGGGTTCGAATATATATTTTAACAATTTACCAGGGTTTAACGAAGCGATTTATTGCGATTTATTGAGAATTCGCATCGGCGAGAAACCTTTTACCGTGTGAATTTCCAATTTCATTCATCATGCCTAAGAGAGAGTACGCTATGAATTTGCGAGCAGAGGAGCTCGATATAGAATTCTTTATGCGGGGTTTGTCCATTGATGCAAAAACGGTACCGGAAAAGCGCCGAGAGCTAGCGATTATCAATCGGTCCGAACTGTGTACATCAAGACCTACCATTTTAAAGAACAAACCCTCAGATTTAGCGGCAGAAATAAATTTATGTAAGGGAAACATTGACGAATTGATGGGTGTGGTAACACGTTTAGAGACCTTGCCTAACCTCGATCTGTTGCAAAAGACATTCGATAGAATGGCGCATTATTCCACTCGCTTAGAAGCCCTAGAGGAATCGGCTAATGAAGCGCGACAACCGCTTTTACATATTTTAAAATTAATGCGCGAGAAACTTGAGGCAATTTTGCAAAAACAGTCGGTGGGGGGCGAAGTTGAACAACCGGAAGTCGAGGAACCCTTACATAATCAGCTGTTAGGCACTCCTAGAGGACAGTCCTCTGTAATTTCACCTAGAGCTGATGTAGAAATTGATAATGACCGGCATAGCGCCGAATTAACAGCTATTTTAAATCGGTTGGTTGACCGCGATGTGGGTACCGCAAAGCAAGTACCGGTATACAAGTGGAACCTTGAGTTTCATGGTACTGGGGGGTTTGCGGAAGTATTCGAATTTTTGGACCGCGCTAGCGAGTTGTCGAGGTCGCGGAACGTTTCGGAACAACAACTTTTCAGCCATGCGGTTGAGTTTTTCTCCGGTGAAGCACTACGTTGGTTTCGAACAATAAATTCAAGGGTTAATAATTGGGCAGAATTGCTCAATGAGCTTAAACTTCGTTTCTTATCGCGAGATTTTATGTCTGATTACGAAGATCAGATAAGAAATAGGAAACAACAAACCAACGAGTCAGTGTTTTCTTACTTGGAAGTCATGTCCGAAATGTTTTCGCGATTGTCGCCCGTACCTGCGTTAGCTAAGCGTATTTTAACAATCCGAAAGAATATGCTTCCGAATATTTCTCTTGCAATGGGTACCAACCCCATTTTAACGATGGAGCAATTGTCCGAGGCTGCCGTTTCAGCCGAGGAATTAATAAAATGGACCTCTACTTTCGAGGCCACGACTTCAACGCTAGAATCTCCTGCGGCGGCGACGGTTACGCCCGGACCCTCTAAAAAGAAATACCCCGGTGCTTGCTGGAATTGCTCGGGTCCCCATCGATTCACATATTGCGATAAACCCTTGGGAACATTTTGTTTGAGATGCGGACGTAAGGGGGTCACAACGGGTAGTTGCCCGAGGCGGCATTTAAAAAACGCTTAGGGGCGAGGCGATGTCACGGCGCATCCCTCAGGCGTGCCCGAAAAGCCGATGCTTTAACATGGGGGAAATGGTTGGCGCGTGTTCGCGATTTTTGCAGATCGGATCCGCGCGCTTCCGCCATATTTTCTCATCCTACATCCGATGCGCGACCTTTTGTCAATTTGACAGTGCGTGGGATCAGCTTGACTGCTCTTCTTGATTCAGGAGCTTCACTATCCGTTCTGGGTACGGAAGCTCACTATATAATCGACCAACTCGACTTAAGTTTTAGGCGTGGTGCGGCGCTTTCACTGCGTTCGGCGGACGGTACTCCTCAGGATGTGTTGGGCCAAGTAGATATACCCATCACGATATGTGGGGTTACAAAAAGCCTGAGCGTGGTGGTATGCCGTAGCATTAAAGTTGGCCTGACTCTTGGAGTCGATTTTTGTAAACTTTTTGGCGTACGCGTTGATTTTAGACGCGACGAATTTTTAGTTGGAGAGGTTAATTCATTGGAGGCAATTAAGTCTCATCATGACCTCGACGTTGAGCAGCAAGTTGTTCTCACTGCACTCAAAGAAAAATTTAAGGGGATAGCTCATGACAGGCTGACACGTACCAACAAGGTCGTGCACATAATCGACACGGGGGATGCGCGTCCCATAAAGCAACGTTTTTATTCCCTTTCACCTGCTATGCAGGAAATTGCGCACAAAGAGCTCGATAACATGCTCGCGATGAACGTCGTGCGACCTAGTTCATCTGGTTGGAACTCACCTATGCTTTTGGTTCGGAAATCCGATAACACTCATCGTTTATGTTTTGACGGGCGAAAATTAAATTCGGTGACCCGTAAAGACGCTTATCCCTTGCCGAGATTACAGGACATTTTAATGCGACTTCAGGATGCGCGATTTTTAACATCCATTGACTTAAAAAAGGCATTTTGGCAGGTTCCTCTCTCTCCGGACTCTTGCGAAAAGACAGCGTTTACCGTTCCGGGTCGGGGTTTGTTCGAATACACGGTCATGCCATTTGGTATTTCGAATGCTCCGTCCACGCAGCAGCGGCTCATGGACAACATTTTTGGACCTCTCATTGGAGAGAAAATTTTTATCTATTTGGACGATATTATCGTCGTGTCAAACTCGTTTGACGAGCACATGAGTCTGCTGGAAGAAGTCCGTGAACGACTCCGGGACGCCAACCTAACTGTCAACTTGGACAAATGCGAATTTTGTCGGTCCAGTTTAACTTTCCTAGGTCATGTTATTGACAAGTCTGGACTCCACACTGATCCGGCCAAAGTGGAGGCTATCACCAGACTGACGAAACCATCTAACGTCACTGGCGTCAAACGATTCCTTGGGATGGTGGGGTGGTACCGTCGTTTCATCCCTAATTTTTCAACTTTATCTGCTCCCATTACTGAGCTTACCAAGGGTCGCATTAAGCGCCAGACCGTCAAATGGACTCCGGAAGCCGA
Source organism: Podabrus alpinus (assembly GCA_932274525.1). Lineage (NCBI taxonomy): Eukaryota > Metazoa > Arthropoda > Insecta > Coleoptera > Cantharidae > Podabrus > Podabrus alpinus. The sequence continues at coordinate 79,079,171 of OW026454.1, read as the reverse complement.
AAAATGTTTTGATGACCTTAAGTCATTGTTGGTTTCGGCTCCCATTTTGGCTAGTCCTGACTTTCAGGAAAAGTTTTACATACAGTGTGACGCATCAGACCTGGGGTTGGGTTGCGTTTTGACGCAGGGTGAAGGGGAGAGAGAGCGTGTCATAGCCTATGCATCACGTACCCTGAATAAAGCCGAGAAAAATTATTCGGTTACCGAACGGGAGTGCCTCGCGGTTATCTTTGGGATAGAGAAGTTTAGACCATGGGTGGAGGGTACAGTTTTTACGGTTATCACCGATCATTACTCCTTACTCTGGCTCATGAACATGAAGGATCCCAAGAACAAGCTTGCGCGTTGGTCAATCCGTTTGGCACAGCATTCCTTCGATCTCCGGCATCGTAAGGGGAAATTAAACGTGGTCCCCGACGCCTTATCTCGCGAGCCATTGAGCGTCTCATCTTTGGTATTGTCCGAGGGCGACTTGGACAAGTGGTACCGGCGCATGTTGGCGAAAGTAAATGAAACGCCAGATAATTACCCTGATTGGCGTATCGAATCAGGTAGGCTCTTCAAGCTGGTTGCCAATAAACACGATATTGCTTCAAACCTAGTTGAATGGAAGCAACTCATACCCAAGTCGCGTCGGAAGGACATTTTAAAACAATGTCACGATGACCCGACTTCAGCTCATTTGGGTATTTATAAAACTTTTTGTAAGGTTGGCGAACAATACTATTGGCCTAAGATGCGCGCTGATATTGCTCGCTATGTGCGTCGGTGCGCTGTGTGTTTGTCGTCCAAAGCTTGCCAGGGAGCTCGTTTTGGGTTAATGGGACGCGAAAAGAAAGTTAGGTTTCCGTTCCAATGCATATCCGTGGATCTTATGGGTCCCTTTCCTCGTTCGGCGAAGGGCAACACCATGCTTCTTGTAGTCTGCGACTGGTTTACGAAATTCGTGCTAGTTAAACCATTGAGACGGGCAACATCTAAGTCGGTATGTGAATTCTTGGAGAACGACGTGTTTCTTTTATTTGGCGTTCCCCAGATTTGTATGATGGATAATGGTGCTCAATTTATAAGCGCGGAGTTTCGGGAACTCATGACCAGATACAAGGTTTCTCATGTCTGGAGAAACGCTAACTACCATCCGCAGGTCAACTTCGTCGAGCGTTACAACAGAGTTATCGGGACGGCCATGAGGTCTTATGTAAAAAGCGATCATCGTACCTGGGATGTCGAAATATACAAAATAGCTCACGCTATTAGAGCCGCGACGCACGAAGTTACTGGGTTCACTCCTTCGTTTCTGAATCTGGGGCGGACCGTTCCAATTAGTGGAGATTATTACGGACGCATAAGGGATTTAGGGGAGGGTGACTTGGCTTTCGATGGTCGCGAGGGCGTTGCATTGGATATGCGTAAACTAAACGAGGTTTACGAGAACGTGACCAAGCATTTAAACGATGCGTACAAAAAGAACGCCGAACACTACAACTTTCGAAAACGGCCTGTTAGTTTTAAGGTCGGCGACGTAGTCTGGCGTCGTAATTTTGTTTTATCCAACGCTGGCGAAAAACGGTGCAGTAAGTTAGCACCTAAATATATTAAATGCAAGGTACGCGAGGTCACGGGTCCTCTAACCTATCGTTTGGTGAATGAGCGCGGTAAAGACGTGGGTATATTTCATGCGAAAGATCTCAAGCAGCATCCTGAGGGCGATGACGTTGGGAGCGTACAAGAGTTGAATAGGGGGTAGATTCACATTGCTTAGGGGGGAGGTTGGTGTAATGTATGTCACTAATTGGTCTATAAACATCTCAGATCATAACTACAGCGTGTTTCCTGTCGTCGATTCAATTTTTTTTCCAACTTGCGTTTTGAATCGTCTTCGTGCGGCCTCGGGGCGACATTTTACCTTGTGATCGCTTTACCACATGATCATGGTTTTATTTGTGTTCCGTGTATCCCGTAAGTCAGTTTACTGACTCACCATTTCCGTGGGGTCAACAAGTCCCGACCCAAATTAGTTTTCGGTCTTGGCGTTTATGGGGGCCGTCGGACTCCTTGCCTTGTGCAGGAACAAAGGGAGCTTGTTCGGTTGCTTCATCGGTGGGATTTGGCTATACCTGCACGCCCTGCTTAGGTTAGGCGTGCCGTTGCACTGTTGGCAGTGGGGTTTGTCAATCCTTGCTGGTTGGTAGTCGGCAAGTCTTCCTCCTGTTACGGGTGGGGGGGTCGTCGGTCGTATTTTCGTCGAGACCATAGTGCCTTCAGCCATTCCCCAACTGTGATCCCGGTTTTGAGAGAGAACCGGGTGAGTTTTTCACGTCTCTCAATGACATACTGTCATTCCCCGGGGTTAACCTTTCCTCCCATCCTCAAAGATGGCCTGGTGCCCGCTGTCTTCTCGCTTCGGTGGTGTGCGTTTGTTAGCTGGCGGTCCACGACGCGTTGTTTTCACCCATACGCGAGGACGAGCTATCGCTCATATCATCGGGGTGGGGACGCATCGGCCATTAGGGTTGTTTATCCTTCCCACAATTCCTTATTTCCAACTCCACTTACCTCAATCCTACCAAACATTCCTTCCTCTTTCACATTGGGAACCTTCTAAATTTTCCAGGGTTGGGTTCAGGGTATATTTTGTTTTTTTCTCCTTGGTTTTTACAACATAGCTAGTAATCATGACACCTAGATGCTAGCTATACCATCTTTTCTGAGGATCATCTTTGTTTTCTCATGGCAGTGTTTTTGTTGGTTTTCATTAACCGAGTATTAGATTTATTAGCTTCTTTTCTGTATGTTAAGGTCGTTGAGTGCCTTGCATCAGAATACATAGTAAGTCTGTGGGGAGCGAGAGCGTTCCTTCGACTTCATAGGAGGGGTCCCATGTGTTCCCTTCTCTTAGTTGACAGTCAAGTATTGTTTGAATCTTGCTGTTCAGCCTTTTTTTTGTTTTGGTGCGGGTCCGATGCGAGCCGTGCGCTTATCATTCAATGATAATTCCGAATGGATGCGTATGCCATCGGAAAATTACATACAATTTTTGTGGTTTTCAATAGCGATTTACGCTTAACCCTTAGTTCACGCTTATGCGGCTTTCAAGGTGATGCGTCATCACTTTTGAGCTAATATTTATGATATTTTTTTTGGAATTTTTTTATTCCACTGTCCCTGCCATGATGAAATCAAAGACTACCTATTACTACAGATTTTAATTTTATTACGATTGGAATTTTTACATTGAGCGAAGCGACATTCTTCTTTACCATTCAGCGGGCGCGTTTTGCGCTCACGGAAGACACTTAGAGATCGGTTGATTTTTTTGAGCCACAGGCAATTTTTTTGAGCCTTTAGCCCTATCATACCGGCAAAGACGCTTAGGGGGGGGGTGTATAACGGATTTTTATACCTCATATCCGTTATCAATCAACCTACAGCAATAATTTGTTGAACACTGCTATTTCATTCAAATCTATTGAGCACTCCCATATTTTTCGTGTCTTTCGTAGAGAGCGCATGACGACGGCCATGCTGGTGGATTATCTTGACTTTTTTTCCGGGCAGCTGAGCGAGTAGTTCTAAAAGTGTGCGTAGTTGTAATCAAGTGAATTTAATTGCGGGTGCAAGTATAAATTAGTATACCGAGTTAATTCTACTTCAACGTCGAGTGCACGAGGGTGAGATTGGCACATATTTTTTGGAATACGGAGGTTGCCGTATTATTTTTTCGTTTAAACATCTGGCCGTCCACCATTATTTGTACATCGATTATCTTTTCGATCCGGTTACAATCTGCGCATGCTAGAGCGCCCTCTTTGGGGATTGAGTTGAACAAGTATTGTCAACAAAAGCTACATCGAGCTACATCTATTCAACACCTAACCGCTTTTGTTAATTCCGTGCAAGAGTCTTGATTGTCGTATCCGTTGCCTGTGCTATCGTCGAACTGTCATATTTGTTGTGGAACGACCCGCCAATTAACCGGGCGAGCCAACGTACTGCGTGACATTGGAATTGGATTTTGCTGGAACCAAATAATACCAGAGTATATTGGAACAACTCTCTGGGGTGGAAAGTCCAGCCATAGTTCTGTTGCCAAGTCGTGGGGTCGCTGCGAGGACGTCATCACAAATAGCGTGCGGTCCTTTCTTAGTGATTCGAGGCTTAGCGGACCAGTCAACAACAACACTCGTGTGCAATCCATCCAGGCGGATTTGGGGTACCTGTCACCAATATTTTGTGAGCTTTCTGAGTACTCAGGTGAGACATTTTTACTACTATTTCTGTTTGGTTGTGATTGCAACATATCTTTAACGAGTATTTTTTTTTAACGTCATTAAGAGGTTCTATTATTTTGACACCTCAAGTTTTGTGGTTCACTGGGTCTCCCTCACGGGGAGGATTGCTTCACGCTTTGTATTTTTGGCTGACTTCCATCAGAAGTCAGTATTTACTTATATTTGCCACCGAAGGTTGTTGCCACCGTTGTGTATTTTTGTGTACATTTTTGATTGATTTTTGTGATCATTAAATTGTTCTATTTAAACCGTATTTTATTTCCCTGGAAGAGGGGATACCTTTAAGCCTTTTCAGTGAGATTAGAGATCTGGACCCACGTCCCTCGCAGACCGACGTTACCATCAGAGGAGCTAGTCAATTCCATCCAGGGCTCCCCACGTTAAAAAGTGAGGTGGTTTTCCACTTCGCGTGGGAGGAGATTTCTCAAGCCTGCATCAGCGGGAGAGGGGCTTTTCCTTCTCATATTATCGCATAAAAATTAGCTGCGTGAATACAAAATCAATCCATTATTCTAATGTGCATCGGTCAGCACAAAATTTTACCGATAGATTTATGCTACGTTAACAGGACTTTGTTCTTTCATGATGTATAAATTCAATGATACGTAAATTAACATTCTTATAACTAGATTATACTATAAATCTGCAGTTCCGACAAGTTTAGAATCAGTAATATTATCGGCCAAACGAGTTCAAACGATTCTTGCTCTAGAGCAAGGACCAAGCGTTCTTAAAGTGGATACGCGTGCGCGAATTCGCAAACGAGTTTTGAACTTTGTTTACGGATCGTGTTCATTTGTTGCAACAGCAACTGTTTCATTTTAAATTTTAGATTTAAGAATAATTCCATTATTTTCACTTCAAAAAATACATTTTTTTTATATAGTACTTATTATTAATCTGGAATCTTTCTGGAACATGTTAGTGAAATAATTTTGTAAAAAATTTAAAAAATGAGGAAATGTAGAAAATTTCAATTTGTTTTTAGAACGCTGCCATTCCTATACAATTTTTTTTTCTTATGATTGTAGTTGGGACGATAGCAACAACTCTGTTGAATATTTATTGCTCGTGAACAATAACAGAACTGCTTGTTGGAACGAAGCTAATATGTAAATAATAGTTTTATAAAATTTTCCTCGCACCCAATTGTCTTTGCGCCCGGTTGTCTCCGCGTCCCAATCGGCCGCGCCCAATCGGTCGCGACCAATTGTCCGTTACCGTACCTACCATTTGTGAAAGTTGTTAAGTTTTCTGGTGTTTATGGACAGTATGGTTTTCGTGGCCAGGCGGTTCTCTTTGCACAAGATATATTCGAAGTCACCTAGAAACTTCAGAATATGCTTCCACGGTCATCTGATATGACTGGTATGATAATAGTTAGTGAGCGCCTTGAAAGTTTGGAATTTGCCCGTGAATTTTCAATTTGTCGCGATTTGTTTTAAAATATTTCATAAATGAAGATGAAATTCCATCAATTAAATTGGACTAAAATAAAAGTTTTATATATGTATTCTTTTGTAAGACTAAAAAGTTGAAAATAAAAAAACAAATAAAAAATTTTTTTAAAAAAACATCAGCTTTCATTAAATGAAAACAATTAAATAAAAATGTACTAAAAAGGAAAAAAACCGGAAAAAAATAATTGAAATTTACTAAATAGAATAAAATAATCAATATATTGAACTGTATTTCAAGGCTAGCCACATTTCGGAAATATCCAAAAATTAAATTTAAAAATTAACATGAAAATTTGACAAAATGTAACAAAAATTATTGTAAATGAAATTGGAAAGAAGGGGAATTGTAAAATGGATATCCTTGTGCGCAAACAAGGAACTTTTGCGTCGGAAGAAAGGAGAAGGGGGCCAGTCACCTCCAGGCAGTCGATGGTAGTGGACGCTTGAGGAGTCCACGCCGAGGAGTCGAGCGAATAGGACGCTATTGAGCGAGTCGATTGAATAAAAATTGTATAGTTAATGTTGTTAAAATAAAATAAAAGGAAAAGATTTAGTTTAAAATTGTAAGAGTGCGTTTGATTTGAAGTGAATAAAATAATTTGAAAAGTAAAATAAATTTAAAGAAAATTTTTGAACCACGGAGTTCAAAAAAATAATGGTTGGTCCGTGGACAAAAAAGAACACGTCAATATAAATGTAGGAAAAAAAATTAACTTGCGCCTCATATCACGAAAAATAAAAGCGTGTGGCGTTTATAATGTCCCATATAAATAAAAAAAAAATAAATAAAAAAAATTTTGTAAAAAAAAGCTTTCCTTAAATGAAAAAAATTAAATAAAAATGTACTAAAAAGGAAAAAAATAATTGAAATTTACTAAATAGGATAAAATAATCAATCTATAAATGTAGGAAAAAAAATTAACTTGCGAGTTATCTTTTGGATTTCCCAAATTAATTTTTTAAAAACACACTAAATTTTTTATTTGTATTTATTATTGATTTTTACACAATTAATATTCAACTTGTAACAACTAATATTTTCTTAATGAATAATCTAACATCTACTGTTAACTAATGATCTAATACTACTACTGACGATCTAATACTAATACCATTCTTTTATAAATTCTGTGTAATTTGCGATTCTGCAGTTTCTATGGGAAAATGCAAAATCGTACCTCACATGGGTGCAATGCTTTCTTGATAAATGAAACAGGAAGAATTTATTATGTAATGTCCAGTTTATGGAAAGATATAACTTCTCCCGCGAAAGTTTGAAAATTTTGGAACTTCGGTGACTAAATTTTTTGGGATGTCCGGGGTAGTTGATTTGAGTTCTACGTTTTCTTGTTTAGTTTCATCAGTTTGTTGTTTTGGCTCAGGAGTTCTACGTTTCCTAATATAAATACAAACTTTATAAATTGTTAACAATAAAATGATCAAATAGATTAAAATCGTCCAAACACTTGTTTTATTAAGGTGAATCACTTTGTCGTCGTTTAATTTCACTTTTTGATTATTAACCAGAGTGATTGTTGTCTGGTTAAATTTTGAGATAACAGTTTGTTTTTATTTCAATTTTGAATTGCGTTGTCAAAACGTAGAGCGTCATCATTATCTAGATTAATCCGTCTATGGCACCGCGTTTTTGTCTTTTTACATTTACGGGGTTTATTTGGAAAATTTGTGTATTTATTGAATTTATTAAGTTATTTGTTATTTGATATAGATTATAGTATTCCTTTTTGTTTTCATTATCAATATGGGTAGCATTTTTGAGTGAATAATTTATGAACTTGTATTGATTTTCTAAAGAGTGAAATTTTTTTTTTTTTCCTGTTTTTCTCTCAAGAGAGAGAGAGTATATTCATGCAATTCGATACAATCTTAACAATAAAAAAACTTAAAACTTAACAATAATTGATTAAACTAAAATGGTGGTGATGAATGTTGGTGAAATTAATGTTGATGAATTAAATATGATAATTAATAACTGGATAAATATTAAATTATAACTAGAAAGACAAACGAGCATTACAACGGCAGCGGGTAAAAGACAAAAATTAAAATTTAAGATAAATTTGAAGTTGTTTGAATTTTAATTTAAATTTAAATTTGAACTGGGTTTGGTTAGTTTAACAGTTTTTTTTTATTTATGTAACATCAGTGGGGCATAAATCCATTTTAGACAGACTAAGGGGGGGTGTTAAATTGTTTTAGAGTGTTGATAATTGATTTACAGAAAGTTATAAAAATTTGGGTGATGAATTTATTTGATATGATTTCAGAAATTGTAAAAGGTGAAATATTTAAAAAGGAACAATGTGAAGTGTAGGTATGGCGTTGTTGGACGTATTTCGGGCAGGAAGACAATAAATGATGCAGAGTCTGCCTACTTTTTGAATCGCAGGGGCACACGTCAACAGGACTGATCTTGAATCTGTATAGATACTCGCGCGCAAACGAGTGACCCGTCAATACCTGCGTCATTTCAAAGGAGGTATCAACGGCACTTCGGAACAAGCGAACATCATGTAGCGTAGGTAAATGCTGCGTAGGTAAATGCCGGGTGGTCGAACCTTGGACGGCATTTCTGTACTCGGTATCCCAAGTACATGCCGCCTCAAGACGAATCACCCTTCTTGCATAGCTAAGAGGGAACTGGTTGTATGCCATGCGACTGTGTGAAACAGCCGCATCTTTGGCACATTGGTCTGCAACCTCGTTCCCTTCAATGCCGCAATGAGCCTTTACCCATGCAAACCTGATGATCGTTTGGTCCTTCAGTTTGAGCAGTGAACGATGGATGGAGGTGACCAAAGGTACGGTGCTACTCCTATTAGCGATGGTAACAAGCGAAGAGAGGCTGTCGGAGAAAATACACACTGAGTGTAACCTCCTGGGGGAGATCCAAGTCAGGGCGGCGTCAATCGCATATAAAGAGTGAAATTGATTTATAATTGGTGATATGTCAAAAATCTGAATAAATGTCCAAGATGAAATTTTGTTTTGTGCAATGCCTAATCGTATGGGTAACAGTCCTGGGTTGTCTGTTATTCGTCTAGCGATTGGTTCCGTTGTGGTAATGGGCCAGAACGATCTGAAACCATAGGAGGTCTTTTTAGTTCCTTCAAATGAATAATTTCGCTTCTTTTATTTTTGTGATTAACTATTTCTGCTTTATTATTTTTATTAGTATTAATTATTTTTTTAGAATTTACTTCATATGCTTGCGCCAGTTTGGTAAATGCATCTATAATTATTAAATGTTTTGTTATTATAACCAAAAGCCTCAGACCTGCCCCACCAAAAAACTAACAAAGGAAAATGCCGGATGTAAAATAAATATGACGAAAAAAGCGAGAGAACGGACAAATGAGACAGGTTTGATGAATTGGAAATTTGGTACATGGAATATTAGAAGTTTAAATGGTAAGGAACCTGAGCTGGCCGACGAATTTTTGAAGAGTGGTTTACAGATTTTGGCACTAACAGAGACAAAGAAGAAAGGAACAGGTGTAATGGAAATTGAAAATGGTCTGATATTAATTTACAGCGGGGTTCCGACAAATAGCAGAGCAGCGGCTGGAGTGGGCTGCCTAATAGGAACGACATTTAAGAAAAGACTACAAAGCTGGGTATTTGCTTCGGAAAGAATAATAACAGTTACATTTCAGACTGGGCAACAAATAACATTAATAGTGGTATATGGACCAAACGAAGACGCGAAAAAAGCAGAGAAGGATCAATTTTGGTATGATTTGCAGATAACACTGGAGAATGCACCGGGAACGATATATATTATGGGTGATTTTAACGGACGCATAGGATGTAATATGGTAGGAAAGGAAGAGGTTATGGGACCGTATGGAGAGAATAAAATTAACGATAACGGTGAACGGTTGATAGATTTTTGCCTAGTGAATAGATTGATGATTGGAAATTCATTATTCAAACATAAAGAGATACATAAATTTACCCGAGAAGAGCCTAGCAGAAGAGAAAAATCAATTATAGACTATATACTAATAGAAAAGAGAAACAGAAAAAATTTGATAGATGTTAGAGTGCACAGAGGGCATGAAATCGGAAGTGACCATTATTTACTGGTGGGAAAAATAAAAGCAGATTATATTCACGAAACAATAAAAGAGAAGAAAACTGCAACGAATGAAACTATCAAGACATATAAACTAAGTGAAAAGGCAATTAGAGACACCTACCAAGCGATAGTAGAAGAAGAATTGGGAAAGACAGATAAAGGTGAGGATGAGGTTATCGATATGCAATGGGAGAGACTAAAGACTACGTTACAACGAGCAGCAGAAAAAGCATGTGGTACAAATAAAAAACAATTTAATAAAAAGCAAACAGCCTGGTGGAATCAGGAAATTAAGAATGAAGTAAAAGAAAAGAAAGCTAAGTGGAGGAAATATCTAGAAAAGCGAACCGAAGAGAGATACGAAGAATACAAAAGACAAAGAGTAGTAGCAAAACAATTAATAATTGAAGCAAAGAGAGAAGCATGGGAAGAGTTCGGTAATAGATTAGAAAGGAACAAAAAACAAAACCAAAAACTATTTTATAAAGTTATCAAAAGTCTGAGAAACCCAAAAGAAACCACGTTGAAGCAAATTAAAGACGGAAGAGGAAGGATATTAAATGACGAAAAAGAAATAATGAGAAGATGGAGAGAATATTTTGAAGAGCTCTTGGAGACAAGAAATGAAGATAAAAATAATTATGAAGAACAAATCACATTAGAAGATGATGTAAACGAAGAAATAACGTTGGACGAGACAAAAATGGCAATACGTAAACTAAAACTGGGTAAAGCGGCGGGGCACGATGGTTTGAAGCCAGAAATGCTGAAATATATGGGTGAGAAAGGAATAACAATGTTGTGCAAAATTTTTAACTTGGTATTTAAGAAGAAAAGAATTCCAAAAGACTGGGAGGTGGCGGTGATTATGCCGATACATAAAAAGGGAGACAACCGAGAGTGCAGTAACTACAGAGGCATATCGCTGCTGTGCGTAGCGGTTAAACTATATGAAGCGATTCTAGAAACAAAACTAAGAGTGGTATTGGAACCAACATTAGACGAAACGCAAAGCGGCTTCAGGAGAGGACATAGCATCCAGGACCACATATTTGCAATTAGACAAATCACAGAAAAACAAAGTGCTTGCAATGGATTGACATATGTGTGCTTTATTGATTTAGAGAAAGCATTTGATAGAGCACCAAGAAAACAAATATGGGCAATACTAAAAGAGAGAAAAGTGGAGAAAAGTCTTATCCAAGCAATCCAAAGTGTATATAGAAATACCAAGAACTATGTACGAACTGGAAATTGGTCATCTAAAGAATTTACAACAGTGGAAGGACTGAGACAAGGAGGTGTGCTGAGTCCGGTCCTGTTCATAACATTGATGGATGACATAATTAAAGAAACAAAGAGAAAAACGAAAAAACTAAATGTGGGTTACAGATATATGCAAGAAATCGAGGTATCAGAGTTTGCATTTGCTGACGACTTGGTGCTGTTTGCAAGAAACGAGAGAGACCTACAATATAACATCGAAGTATGGAATGCGACCCTGAAGAACAAAAACATGAAAATAAACGTAGCTAAAACTAAAACAATGGTAATTGGGAAGGAGGACAAAAAGATAAATATTACAATTGAGAACAAACAAATAGAACAGGTAGAACAATATAAATATTTAGGTGTGCTGATAGAAAGTAAGGGAAACTACGAAGCCGAGATAAATAACCGGCTGCACTCTGCCGCAAATGTGTACCACGCGTTGTGCGGTGCCATTATAAACAAAAAAGAAATAACCAAAAAGACGAAGATGACTGTATATAAGACCATTTACCTACCAGTATTGACATTTGGGTGCGAGACATGGATTACCACACAAAGAACGAAGAGTAAAATTCAAGCTTCAGAGATGAAGTATCTTAGAAGAGTCGAAGGAGTTACTAGAAGGGATACAATCAGAAATGATGAAATAAGGAAAAAACTTGAAATAGGCACTGTACAAGAAAGAATAGAAAGACAACAGCTCCGATGGTTTGGACATCTGAACAGAATGCAAATGAATATCCCAGTGAAACAGATATGGTTGGCGAGAGCAACTGGTCGACGAACTCGAGGTAGACCGAATAAAACCTGGAATGAAAATATTGGAAAGATTCTAACAGAAAGGGAAAAAACTTGGAGGGAAGCTAGCGAGATGTCTATGGACAGGAAGAAATGGAAAGATTTCATAAACCGGAAGAATTAGTTAAATTGTTACAAACCACCTCAACACCTTAGGGTAAATGAGGATTTTGATTATATATATATTGTCGTATTTTGCTGGGTCCTTTGAAATTCATATGGGTGAAAAGCCTGACAAGCTAATAAAGTTTTTCTCTCATGCAATGACATTTATGTTTTGTACAAACAGGAGCTTTGTTCAGGGTTGGCTGAGCTCAGTGATTAAGCAGCACTATGTTAAAGTGATTTAGCAGCGAAACAAGAGGGGTCTCAAAGGGAACAACTCAAAAATCAAAATCCTGACTTCACACGATTTCTAATAAAGAAAGAAATAAGACTGTGGATATCTTTTAAATGTGTTGTAAGCTCTCTGGTCAATCTCGGGAAGAAATTTGTCACTTCAGATTTCACAAGGGCAAGGTAATTGCAAAGAAAATCAAAAATTCTTGTAAAATTTTGTTATCTTTTAACCTAGAATTACATGGATTCTAAAATGTAAAATTTTGTAACAGATAACAAATCTTGTAACTTGTGAGGTATAACATTCTTTGAGAAATTCTTAAAAGTGTTGTTTAAAAGTGTTCAGAAGCTGGTTATGTGCGGTTTAGTAACGGAGTTATAAAAAAAAGGTCTTCTGTACAAAAAAAATGGAAGTGGCTTCAGTCTCGTCGCTGCACCTCGGTGGAAATGGTGAATTCTGCAATATAAAACATTTTAAAATAGTCTAAGAGCGAGAAAATCACATAAAAACTTACCTACAGACGTTTATTTAACTTCATAGCGTGACATTTGGAAAATTGGGATGGAATTAAGAAGTGAAAGCGGTACCATAGACACAAAATTTTACGAAATTTTGAGAAAATCACTAGAATTTCAGTATGCATTGTGCACTCAATCGATGTGGTTGCGTGCAATCGAACTCAACCAATATTAACTTTTGGATCATTAATTTGGAGGTTAGAAACTTTGTACCTCGCTGATGGTAACGAAACTTCATAGATGGGAAGCAGATGCAGCTCTTAAGTTTGAAATATCTTTCACTGTCAATTTATCCTTTTTGCTAAATGCATTGTTTTGGTGAAGTAGATGCAATTCGACATCTTTGAAGACAAGCCGCTAGTGATTTTGTTATTTAGCTATTTTAAAAGTTAGCACTTCATTAATTTGGAGGTTACAACACCAGAAGAATGTGGACAAGTTTAATGGATGCCCTGAACCTACGAGAACAACACTCAACTAACTGAGGGAGAAAATTTATCAAACCCCGATCCTGCGCAGATGTCCAGCGTGAGTCATCGCTTAACAACAGGTGCACTTGTAGATAAAAGGTATTTCGAAAAAAATTTATTATTTGATTTTACAAACAAAATTTTTGAACTTTACGGCGTCACGATTAACCCAAGGGTAAAATTAGTGACTACCAATCAACATTTAACTAAATTTATTCATTTAATCAGCAACAAAGACTGTTAAAATTAATTTCACGCGAATTTTAAAAAAAAGAACATTTTACGTTTTGCGCTGACAGTACGTCAACTCAAAAAAGAAGATAATCCAGCAAAATTTCAACGAACTCATTTCTTTGTAAGGGAATTTCCCAATGAAAATTTGTATAATATTAAGTTTGTAATCCAAACTGGTACCAGGTAAATTTCTATAAATCTATAATACTAATAAATTTGAATATAAAAATTTCTTTGCAATTACATTTTATTCGTTGCATGAAAGTTGGGAGTTTTTGGGAGAGATCCACAGTCAAAATTTTATCATACAAAAGGTTTTGATGAGTTGTTTTGAGAGCATTTCACAGTTTTGCATTCAAATTGTTTATCGTTGGGCTGAGCTAGACCGGAGCAAGGTGAATGTAAGTATAAAGAATCATTTAAGGGTTGCTTTGTATGACAATATATATATATATATATATATTATAACTGAACAGGTCCATATTATGTAAAATTTGAAAATTTGGAATTTTGAAAAATTTGGAATTATTAAGTTTTATATTAATTACTTAAAATCGTGAACAATAATTATTTTTTGGTGGCAATAAAAGTGAATATTGGTCGATGTAGTGGTTACTGATTTTCTTCCTTTTTCGGTTATTGATTTTTAAAATTTGTTGTGATTTATTTATAAAAATATGACAATTTCTGAAATGTTTTCTTTTATAATTATTATCGGTCGATTTTTTATTTGCGTGTTTAAGGTTTCTATCTAGAATTTGCCTTTTGAAATTTATCAATTCTAAATAAGGTGATTTAATTAATTCTGATGACTTTAAATTTTGAACTTCTGATTGAATTGATCGTTTATTTTCTGATATTGGTTTTTGTAGTAAATTAAATTTTTTATGATTTTGATCCATCAAAATTTCGATATGCTTTTTTGAATTATTTAATTTCAACAATAATTTGTTTATTTGAATGTCATTTAAATTAAATTTTGGATGTTCAAGATTATTGATAGTATTTTTATTTGAATTTTCAGTTTCTAATTTTGTTGTCTTTAAATTTTGTTTAATTACTTGATTGGTTTTTGAAATTTGGTTTTGTAATATTCGCAATTCGTTAACACTGTCAGCTATCAGGGGTTTACATTTTTTGATTGGTTTTTGATTTTTGAATTTATTTTGACTTAAATTTTGGTTAATTGGAAGGTTTGTGACATGTTCATTCATAGGATCAATAGTTGAATCAATTTTTTGAAAAACTTTGTTTTTTCTAAAATTTGTGGGTTTTAAGGAGTTCATTAAGTTATGCGGGTGTGATGGCAAATTAATGATAATTTTCGATGATATTTAAATTTTTTGTTACGTTAAATGGTCTTGATCTTCTTCCAAGTGAAAATTTCCGGTTGTTTCTTGTTCGAAGTTATCGATTGGTTCTGTGTTTTGATAAATTTCGTTTTCGAAATTTCTTTCGTATTCCGGTTGGTGTTGTTCTTCGTATGAATGTTCATGGTTTGCCGGGTTAACGTTTAAATGATATGATGGTTGGAAATTAGGACGTACCGATGGTCTAGTAAATTTTGTTCTATTACTGTCTACGTCCATAGGGGTGGGTTTAAAAGAGGTTCTGTTCGAGTTTTGTCTCGACACAAATGGCTTATTAAAATTTTGAGAATTAGGATTTTGAAAATTCGGTTCAGGTTGCAAAGAGTTATTGAAATTTTGATTTGGTGTTTGTTGATAATTGTTTGGTTTAAAATTTTGAAAGTGTGGTGATGGTTGAAAATTATTCTATCTAAAATTTTGAAAATGTTGTGGTTATTGAAAATTATTAGGTTTAAAATTTTGGAAATTTGACATTTTATTTTGGAAGGTAAATGGATTTGGTTTAAATTTATTAAATTGCGTCGAGTTATTGTTAGGTTTAGAATTATTTTTAAAGGTAAAATTTTGCGTGTTATTGGTTCGTAAATTTTGAATTTGTAACGAATTTTGTTTTTGGGAGTAATACAAGAAATTGTCTTCTTCTAAAACAAGCCCCATCGCAATTTCTAGTGAGTCCGGGTTTCTTAATCTAATATTATTTTGGAGTTGACCCGTTAATCCGCGTATAAATGTTTTTAATGATAAGTCATCGTAATTTTTTACTTGTAACAATTTCTCGGCAGGTGTTAAATTGCTTGTGGTTATTTTCGATAAAATTAAAGATCTACAATCTTGACAACGTTTTCCAAATTGGTAAGGAGTTTCGTTCGCGCCAGGACGTAACAAAATGGGATCTTGTACCAAACAATCTAAATTTCTTTGATCGCTAAAACTTAAAGTTATTGTCCTTTTAATTGCATCCCAATCATTTAATTCCTGTCTATTACCAATTAACGTTAATGCCCGATCTCGTAATTTGCCTAAAATTACTCTTAATAAAAACTGATTTATATCGTCTGCTGGGTTTTCTGAATTGTAAAATGTTGATAAAAAATTTTCGCACGCGTCAATAAATATATTTACCGCGTTTTGATTACCATCGAAAGTGGGGACTGTGTCCAAATATAATCTTATAAATTGGTAATCTTTTTTATTTTGGTTACTAGTGTTTTGATTTAAATTACTATTAGTGTTTGCGTTTGCCATTGTATCGTCTTGCAATGATAAATCGTCAAATAATGCAGAAATATCAGTGTTCATGAACTTAGGTTTAAAAATAGAATTTCCTAGTGAACGAATCTTATTACTAGGTGTAATTTAATTGTACAATGTAAAATATTACTTATCTAAATTATTACGCGTATGACTATTTCAATTTATATTATAAAATATGGATTTAATGTAAGAATTTGGACTCACGCTATTATCAATAATATCTTCATAATATGTTTTCTTGGGTTGATCCACGGCTTGCTTTTGGATCTTTTTCTTAAATTAGTTGTGACGATTCTTGTCCACTTGGTTCTTCTTAAAATTAGGGTTGATCCCAAATGTTGCGACGATTTTTGTTCGCTTCCAATTGAAATCGGTTGTTTTACGGCTATTTTTGTCCGTAGTTTTTGCAGCTTCCGTGGTTTTTTGGAACTTTTAGACGATTTTTGTTCTAATTTTCCAAAAATTTCGGATTCGACCGACTGCGACAGTTAACTTTTGGATTTCCCAAATTAATTTTTTAAAAAACACACTAAATTTTTATTTGTATTTATTATTGATTTTTACACAATTAATATTCAACTTGTCACAACTAATATTTTCTTAAGGAATAATCTAACATCTACTGTTAACTAATGATCTAATACTACTACTGACGATCTAATACTACTGACAAAAGATCTAATACAATTCTTTTATAAATTCTGTGTAATTTGCGATTCTGTAGTTACTATGGGAAAATGCAAAATCGTACCTCACATGGGTGCAATGCTTACTTGATATTGAAACGGGAAGAATTTATTATGTAATGTTCAGTTTATGGAAAGATATAACTCGCGTATTTCACAAAAAAACGTAATAAACGGAAACATAAAAGTTTGAAAGACATTCACAGTGTAAATAAAGTGAAAATTAAAACAATTAAAATTAACAGAACATTGTTACGAAAATTTTTCCTTTTCGTAACAACGTTGAATTTATTTAAATTCAACTTATTACTATTAGCGACATATTTCGTAGCGCCCTGTATAGCGAGCGAATTGATAGGAGATTAGACTCGCGCATGTAGTATGAGGGAAGTCTTGGGTTAGCTCTCGAACGGAGAGGTCGAGGTTGAATTTTACTGTGAAGTGATTATGATTTTGGTCCCGATTTTGACAAAATATGGTGGCGATTTTGTGAGGGTTCCCGTTGAGCAACACGAATGGTTTTGGATTTGTTTGCGCTCCAACCCAGTATGGGGATTTTACATTCGTGGTTGTAGTATGGTGGATGTTTTCCAGGTCGTAATTTTTTTGTCGGACCACCTTGTCCATATTTTCTGGGAAGGATTTTTTACTCAGATTGGTAAGTTCCTTAATTTGAGAATTGCTTCACAGGTGAATGCATTAATCGACTTGGCCAATTTTCCTCAGAACATCTGGAGTTCGATGACGTTTTGATTCGCCCTTGGCTGTTCTATATTTTTTTATGTGATATTTTATAAAATAGGTTTCCATTGTCTTGCATTTTTATTCGCATGTTTGGCCGAGATAATTGATACGCCGCATTTTTCGTTTTCTGCACGACAAGATTATAATATCTAATCTCACGTTCGCATACGTGGGATGGAATACCAATTGTTTAAGCTTTACTTTTTGATAATTATTTTAATTAATTATATTATTTGATTATGTATTTTTAATTGAGTTTGACTTATGAATTTTATTCCCACTAGGAAATATCGACCGGCGTTGGTCAAATGCAATGGCTTTGGAAGTCCTACGCGTTTGACATGGGTTCAAATCTTGAATTTGAAATTCTATGTTGAACATTTTTTTTGTGTTTATTTTCGTTTTATATTTATTTTTTTATGAAGGCTGCGATGTTCGACCTATGTACAGGGTGCGGCATTTCATCGGGATCGCTACCGTTTGTTTTATCGTTGGAAGTTCGATATGGTTCCACCTTTTTGTGGGATTTTTATATGACCATTCGAACGTGCCTTTGGTTGATTTTTGGGAGTGATCCTCGGTGGCCATGTCGTTGCCACTGTACCGGTTCTGGTCGGCTAACACCTATTACATCCGATATCGTTGATCTCATTGCCTTCTGACAATTAACATCTCATTGTACATTTTATTTTTGTGTGTGTTAGCAAAGCTGTTTCCTTGATTTCTCCGGGGCGTTTCTTTCACACGACCCACGGCTCTCGCCCCCGCTATTAATGAGCTAGTTTATACCCAACACCAGGGCCCCACGCAAATTAAAGTAGATGGTTTTTCCTTCTGCGTGGACATTATCTGTTCCGAGCTATCTTCTCATTAGAGTAGTAAGGACAGATTATGTTTCAACATTTAAATGTGAAAGAGTGTTAATTAAAACCAAACAATTAATTGCAAAACGACATAAAAATGCTAAATCACAAAAACGTGTATTACGGAAAATAAAAATATTTAAAGACGTAAAATTTAAAAACTTTTCAATCATGAACATCCAAAATAAAAATGTTCAATTCAAGATAGTGAAATTAATTAAATTTAAAGAAATAAACCGTAAACAACTTCAGGAAGGCGATATGCAATTTAAAAACATAGTGATTATAAAACCGCGAAATAAAGACAATAACAAAACAAAACGTAATTCGCGCAAGAAGAATAAAAAAATAAAAACGCTAAATGAAGTGATAAAAATAAAAGAAGCTAATTTTATGATTAAAATAAATAGAAAAACGGTAATTAAAAAGAAAACGAATAATTATTTAATCAGAATGTCTTGGTATAAACGAGTACTTACGTTTAAAATCAAAAAGCAATTAAAAATAGGATTAAGTAAATTATAAGATAAAAAATTTGTAGATATGATTGGCAATTGCACTTGGACAAGATGAAAATTATTATTTGTGAAGAATTGTTAGCACGCGGAGATAGATCTGGAGATTTGATGTGAAACTGGATGACTGAGCAATGGATGAAAAGTTTTCGAGTTCAACATGAATGTTATTAGAAAAATTATGTCAATCGGAGGTTGGGCGGGTACAGATAGATACAGTAGTCATTAATGATTTAAAATGAGAATGTATTTTTTGAGATGGATATAATTAGAAAATTCAAAATGATAGATACGAAAGAAAAATTAATCAAAATCGATAAACAATTAATTAGATGTATGGAACAGTTATTTCTGAAAGATAGCAATCTGAAGAAATTCACTAAAATGAAAATTTATAAAACACTAATACGACCGGTAGTGATGTACGCGGCGGAGACACTGTGTATGACAAAGGCGGAAGCGGAGCAAATGAGAGTGTTCGAAAGGAAAGTGATGAGAACCATCTTAGGACCCAAAATGGCAGAAAATGGAGAATTGAGAGCACGAATGAACAACGAAATAAACGAGGAATTGGAAGGAGAAGATATAGTAAGGTATGCGAAGTCGCAGAGAATTAGATGGCTGGGCCATATAATGAGAAGCAGCGACAGCTCTCTCGCAAAACAAGTAACGCTATGGAGGCCTGGAGAAGACAGATCAAGAGGCAGGCCCAGAATACGATGGTGGGACCAGGTAACGGACAATCTGAACAAGATGGGCGAAGGAGACTGGATGACGAAAGTACAGGACCGGCAGAGATGGAGAAGTGTAGTTATGGGGGCTACCACCCATAAGCGCCTATAAGTTTATGAGTTATTCGAGAATGTGAGTAGGACACTAAAGCAATGTAGTTGAAATGTATTAAAATATGTATTATGGGGCCTAATCCTCCTCTAGAAAGGGATATGTAAAATCCCTGAAATGGGATAGCAAAATTCTTAAAGAATGTAACGCTAATAATAATAATAATAATGGAACAGTTAGTAATTGGGTTTAGTTAGATAAAAATAATAATAATGGGATGATATTAAATAATGTTGATAATATTAATTAAGGGAATGATTTAAATAGAAATTTATTAATAAAGTGAATAATAAGTAGAATAATTGGGGATAATTTGAATGGGAAATTTATTAATTAATTTAGAAATAGGAAAATTAAGAAAAGGGGGGGGGTTTAATATTAATTCTAATGTAAAGTTAATAGATTATTGAAAAATTTTTAGAGAGTATTGATCACTTATGAATGATAAGGCAAGAGAAAATTTACATTCACAAACAAATTGTTATTTAAGATAAACCTTTTATATAACATAGAATGACAAATTTTATTCTATTAATTTGTTATCAGTCCATCACGCTCCAGTATTTGAGCCATCGAAAGAGATGATAAAAACGATACTTTCATAAATTAATGTTTTCAGTTGTAAATAGACAAAAATTCGAATTTGGATATAGGTAATATAGGATGAAAATAGGTAACCAATAAATTTGTTTTAAAAAAGTTTTTCTTTAGTACATTTAAAGTTTTAAGTGGTTTAGAAAGTTCTGAATTTTGATTTTGAATTAAAATTTTTTTTTTTATTTGTTTTTTTTAAGGTGCATCAACATCTAGGTTATTAGCACCGGTTGTTTTTTTGTTGGTATGGGTTTATTCGTAAGGGTTATTTTGGTAGGGTTTGGTTTTGTATGGTTTTTGATCCACAGTGTGTGCATGATGCATACCGGGGAATCGAGTAAGCAATTCCGCGAGGTCCGTTATTCGAACCCGAAATTACCGCTCCGAATTCAACCAGTAGCCACCGCTGTGAACAAATTTAAATTATTCTAATATTTAGTTAAGAAATTTTCACAAATTTATGAAAAATTTTGATAAACAGAAATAAGTTGTGATCGTGTATTTGAATTTTGATAATTAAAGTTAATAAACGGAATTTATAATTAAGATATTAAATAATGTGATTCAAAATTAATAAGTTATTGATAAAAATTTTGTAAACAAACATAAAAGGTGATAAGTCATTGAACCTTGATATTAGAAGTATATTAAAATTAAATTTTGTAAATAGATTTGAGTTTAGATATTTGAATTGATAATTAAATTAATTGAAGTAATTTTAAGAAAATTTTTACATTAAAGGTTTAAATTGTGTTAGGAAAATTTGAATTTTGTTTTTAGTTGAGTACGATATTTTAGTTGAGAATGAGAAAATTTTTGTTTATATTTTTGGGGACGGTCCCCTAACTCTGGTAACTCCAAATAAATTGAAAATTTCCTATTGCAAAGAGAAAGGTTTATATAGTATACTGTAAAAATTTCACTTGCGAAAGTATACATAAAATTTCGAGAAAAATCAATTTGAAAAGTACGGGAGAGTAGCATCGGATCAGGCGGCCGCCCGGGGTCGATGTGCATCAGTGGCCCGTGCTTCGTTGAAAATGCGTAAAATTTTTTCGCTCCGATTTGAATTTTTCTTTGAAATTCGGATAGATGGGGGTGTGATTAGTGGATATTAGTAATAAATATAATCTGGCTTGGCCAGAACTATGAGCATCAAAAAACCTACCCTCCGATCTCCGATGCTCCGCATCTCCGGGCGGTTTTTCGTGCTCAGAGCCGCTACGCGGCAGAGCTAAACATACGAGAAGGCGCCACCGATCAAGAACACCGGGATGGAGGCAATCGGGATTTTAAACCCCCAAAAAATCACCTAAAAACAAAAAATAATCGATGTTACATGTAGGAGCGTCGAGCTGCAACTGCCGGTCCGTAATCGGCTAAGTCTAAGACTAGTTCAAGGCACACGTACCGTCAACAAAATGCGCGCCGGCCGAGCGAAGTAGTGGCATCGACCGGTTCAACAGCATGCTCGCTGCTACTTTTCCGTACTTTTCAAATTGATTTTTCTCAAAATTTTGATAATACTTTCGCAGGTTTAAATTATATCATTAAACTAAATAAACGTTCCTCTTTGCAATAGAAAATTTTCAATTTATTTGGAGTTACCAGAGTTAGGGGACCAAAGCCATATTTTTTAATGCATTTATTTTCAAACTTTGCAAATAGATAAACAACTTAAATACCAGTTCATTATAGTTGTTACACATTGGTCATTATAAAACAATTTTATCAAAAGCTAACTCGTGGTCACTTATACCTTTATGATAAAATCGTTCGGGGGATGATGCGGTGTTACGAAGGGTGTTCGTTTAGATAGTAGAAACACCAACTGCTGCTAAGTTAAAGGGTTAAGAAAGCCTTAGGGAAAAGTATCTAACTTGTACAAGTGCTTCTATTTTGAAAGCTGTTTGATTCAAAAAAGTCTGACAAGCTAATTAAGTCTCCTCGAAGCAATCCATTCTTAAAAGATTGTAAGGATACTATGGAACGCCGTTTTACTATTTATTCGCATACATATCAATGTAACATAGAAACGAAACAATAACATATTAATATAAGCCTATTTTTAGGAAACTTAATTCTTTTCTTTCCCATTTAAATTAGATCTTCATATTTGCGCCCTGGTACATTCCAAACCATGTCATTAGCTCGGACTTAAAAATCAATAGTGTTAAGGAAGAAATCACCAACGCAAGCAAAACATATCAAGGGAGACTCGAAGACCATCCCAATTCACTAGTGACTGACCTACTCACCGGCCTGCAAGAGAGAAGACTCAAGCGGTATGATCCGATGGACCTGCCCCAACGCAGATGAGTGCTGAAATGGAGTTACAACTGAATTATTGTAAAATGCAATGTTTATATATAAGGGAGGCCTGTCAATGGGCATGCTCTCCAATATGTCAACTTAATTAGTTATGTCAAACAATGTTGCTTATTGTCTTCGGACAGATTGTAATATAGCGTGGAGTCAAATAAAAAAAAAATTTGTGTCGCATATTATCTTTGTATAAAATATTTTGTAACAATTTATACGATTGTTAATTAAATTTGTTACTTGAAATAAATTGGTATACGAAATTTTATGGTAGTTATATTTTTACGACTTCATTTAAGCGGTTGTTCATTTCGACGGTGTAGAATATCTATTAATACGGTATACAAGAATTTTTTGTATTTCCATTATCGGAACTAGCACCACCTACTGCCGCATACTGAAACCACCAACGATTCAAACGTGAGCTCCAAAAAAATATTAATTTACTGCTTTACATTAGTTTTATACATTAAATAAAATACGTGCTCCATCAATAATGTGTTTCTAATCAATGGGTATTACACATAAGGTAGAGTTATAGCCACAAATACCCGTTGCGGCTTCAAGTGCCGCTTTTCTTGACCGTAGGTTTCCTGTACGTGTCGGCTAGACCATAGATTTTTATTCATGCGTTGGAGAGCAGGGTGGTTCGTGTTGTTGTTTCGAACCTCCGTGGGATCGTTAAACTTCGTCGATCCTTCTTTTACCGTGATAGCAAAGCCGGGCGCCAGATGAGAAGGACAAGATATCGAGAAGAGCTTCGATACTTGGCTTTCTCAACAAAATTAAAATTAAACAAAATTGAAACGAGTATACGCAAGTAGGCACAATAATACAATGATTAGCAAAAATTCTCGTTTAATGGACAACTTGTTAAATTATTATAAACAGAAATTATAGAAATGGTAACAAACGTCTTATAGATAAACAATGGTAATATTTATAACTGACATTATCTTTAACTTCGTAATAAAATATTATAGTAATTAAATTGAACAAGGCAACAAATAACACAAATAAATAAACCAGCACTATTGTCAATTTTGGGTTGTTAATCAACCAACAATTATTTATTTCAATGACAAATCTGTCAATGTTATTCTTTACCAGCAAGGCTTTCTTTGACCGGTATTGTTTAAATAAAATGATTGAAATGTTATTAATCCGAATGCCAAATGCAAAACTGAATAGTTGCACCGGATTTTTATGTGTATCATAAATTTGTAATTTTAAATGAATAAATGCTGTACAAACTTTTTGGTTTGACCTCATACAGTAAGTAATGGAGTTTTTCCAATTACTTACTTGTTGATAAATGCGGCCTCCTTCCGGTCGTTCGAACGATCGTATGTAGGAATTGTCCGGGAGCTGATAAATCCTCCTGTTGACTTGGAACTAGAAATAATTGGAAAGAACACACTTATATGAGGCACAAACTATGCGAATAATTTCGCAGATTTTTGAAGGCAAACGAATTATTGAGGATAATTCTGATTACAAATTCGTAATAACATAAGATAAATAAATTTTAGATACCACTACTTTTTGCTGGCTGCTATATACGCATTGTTTCAATAGCTCGTAGGCTAACACACACATCCTTTTTTCTATTGTTAAGGCTGATTCTGGTGGGATAATTCGCTAATAGCACGTGCGGTTCCTAACCTGGTATTTGAATAAATAATGTCCAAAGAGGATTTTTTCTTCGTAATCGAACAACTCAGAACTTGGCCGACTGTTCGTATTTTCGAAACCAATAATTTCGGCAGTAGTCAAAGCGATTGACACCGTTTGAATATTATTTGCACCATTCGTATAACCTAAAATGGTTGAAACACAATCCCACCG
The DNA here is from genome assembly GCA_932274525.1 of Podabrus alpinus. Lineage (NCBI taxonomy): Eukaryota > Metazoa > Arthropoda > Insecta > Coleoptera > Cantharidae > Podabrus > Podabrus alpinus. Next base: position 79,054,646 of record OW026454.1, on the reverse strand, counting down.
CTATCGATTATGGCTCGGTTTATCACTCGATAAACTATCTTCAAATATGCTGTCCTTTACTTAGGACGATCACCCAACCTTTTTAGAAGGGTTTCCAATACTAACTGATTATTAAATTATTCAAATAACTTTAGTTTTTTGTCGATTCAAAAATCTTACGTATTCGTCTTAAAAACCATCTGTTCTAAACAACCACCTAGTTACCCTAGGGATATTTCGATACCTTGATGTTTTTTGTTGAAATTAAATGTTCGATTCTTATCGATCGTTGGGTCACCTAACCCATAGGCGCGGATAATTCGAAATACGTATTTTAATTCATGTTCATGTTAATAGAATATAAAATTTGTTTCGTTAAATAAAGTTTGCTAGATAAATTACACATACATAAATTATTAATCATAATAGGTCTCTGAAAATTTATAAACCCTAGAAATGAAAGAAAAGAATTTTCCTTTTCGAAGGAAATTAACAGAAGCCTGTTACAGAGTGGGGTAAGTTGGGTCACTTTTTAGTATAGTTGTTTTCAAAGGGCAGTAACTAATCACATGTTATACTTAGAACATTGTTTTTTTTTGTGTACTTAGGAACTATCCATGATTATATTATTCTAGTAAAATAATTTTAAAATACGGGATAAAAAATCCACAGTGATTTTTTTTTCAGTTGCAGTGATTGCACTTTCCCCACGAAAACAGGGAAAGTGCAATCGTGCACACTAAAACGTATAGGAACTATCGTTTTAAAGAGGGTTAAAAGTGCAATCAACTTAAAACATATGCACAAAGAAAGAAAATTTTTTCTTTTTTTTTTAATTTTACACAACAAAATTTTTACAAACTTTTTAGTAAAGAAATTTTAAATAGAAAAAGAATTAAAAAATAAACAGAATGACAAAATCTTTGATAAATACTTTTAATTGTTAGAACTTAAAAATAAAAAATAAACATTCGAAAAAAACATGTATCACCTATTCATTAATGAATTTAATAGTCGGAAAACGTAAAACAACTTCTTTTTTCAATGGGGTTTGCTAAAACCTTTACAATCTGTTTTTTGTCAATCAGACAAGTGTCTTCTATATCGGGGAACACAAAGTACTGTAAATCATTCCTCCCAAGCATTAACCTCATAAAAGAACAATAGTAATTATTCTCATCTAGCACTTCTAAAATCTTTCCTACATAGGACTTTCTGGATTTACAAGTTACAAAATCAACTTTTATAAATTGGTCCACTTCTAAAACTGCTTTCTTATCTTCTTGACGTTCGTGACATTCTGACGAGCTTTCCAGTTCTGCAACACTGGTTCTTTCTTTTAATGCTATTTCATCGTTACTCATTTAAACTGGAATTGCAACTTTAGAACTTGTCAATAAGCTCAAATCATCATCATTACTACTAAGGTCTTCTAAAAAATCGAGATCATCGTCAGACTCCTTGTATTCAGGTTCTTCTAATTCTTCTGAATCAGAATCACTCGTATCAGGTTTTTGTCTTTTCTTGTTTATTCTGTTTTTTTTTTAGTCTTCGGTACTTCACTTTTCTTTTTTTTAACTTTTGTAACAAAATTTATCTATTTCGTCACCTAATTTAAATTAGATTTAAATTTCAAATTAATACACCAAGCGCCACCTCTTTCTTACTTTTGCAACGTACTTGATAGTACAGAGTGCGAACGCTCACCGCGAGGATGATGGAACTTCGGCATTGAAAGTTGACGTATGTGCATCGATATTTTGATCGTTAGTAAAAATCGATATTTTTCGTTCGATTTTTTGTCAGCTAGTCCATCGTACGTAATAACTAATTCACCGTCATCACGGATATAGTGAATTTAGTGAGTAACGATTTTTTTAAGCCAGTTCAAGCATTTTTGGGATATATATTAAATTTGTTATCTCGAGCCACCATTTTTTTATCGAGTGCACAAAGTATTACCAACGATACTTTTATTTGGTAACATTCGTCTGGTTACTATTTTGACAGCTGCTCTTGTTTACTTGTTTACATTGTACTGGACGATCACATTGTTGTATTTGGATCGCCAACTTGTACCTTACCATCAACGCAGCTAAGTGACGCCTGTCCATTTTCGTGTCCGCCTGCCAAAACCTGCTAAGCGAGTATTGCGTCGGTGTACTGCAGTCCGAGGATCCTAGATTGGGAGCCATTGGAATTCAAGACCAACCACTGTAATCCATACAGGGATTTTGCTGTCGTTACCATTGTGTGAACTCACGTTTGAGCTCAGGTGAGACAAATTTTATATTCTTGTTTGGATTTATTCTTGTGGTATTGTGGTACATTCATTACAGTCAATTATTTGTATTGACGGGCCTACCATTCTGGTTTCCCGTATTGTGGTCACCTTTGACGTACCGTTGTTACAGTCAGTTAACGTGCCTACTATTTTTAGCACGCCACTACCACAAGCGTTTGTAATTGTCGATATCGATCCAATTTTCATTAAAACTTTATTGTTTAATAATTGTTTTATTTTCGACGAAGCGTACCCTCATTATTTTTCAGCACAACGCAGAGTGGAACTCATGACCATCGCTTCCAGCTATAACGAGCTAGCTTATACGAACAACAGGGTAACCACGAATATAAGTAGGAGTTATACTTCTGCGTGGTTTGTTTGCTTTTCCGAACCGTTCTCCCATTAGGAACGGAAAGGAGGGAAAACATAGCACTTTCTTTTCTGTCTTTCTGTTTTGCTCATCTAATTTTTCTTTAGCTTCAGTAGCCGTAATAACCTCTGCTCCGGGCGCAAGTCGTTTGCGATTATTTTTAAGATTAATGGTATGATTTGTTTTGAGTGTGTTCAATAGCACTGTTGCGAAGGAAACGGAGTGATTTTTCTCTTCTATTTCTGGAACGTTTTCTTTCTCATTATTATCTTCAATGATTTGGTCGCTGTTTCGGATTTCCTCAATATTTTCAGGGGGTTCAGTGTTAGTAAGTCTATTATTTCGGAACATTTCCCACCGTTTCCAAACTTCAGGGTCAAACTTTTCCTTAGGTAGTACGTCACGGTTAAAAGGGTATATTCCTCCTTTCTTAAATCCACTCACAATAATTTCAGAATTGAGGTCCATCCACGCTTGTCCAAATAATAAACTAAAATTTTTTTTGGGAATCCGTGTTCCAGAATTTTTTCGCTGCCAGACACATAGGTTCTGATCCCATTTAACTTTTAATGACTTAAAGACAGCCAGATCAAGGGGTTGTAGGATGTGGCTAGTATTATGCGGAGGCAATTTTAATATGTGTATATCATTTTCTTGGGCCAGCTTTATAACCTTCTCGGTCACATGCGTCGAATGACCGTCATATAACAATAGCATAGGCCGTTCAACCCCCACGTTTGGTATAAAAGTTTTCTCAATGTAATTATAAAATATGTCGCTTGATATCCAACCATTTGGACTGGCAGCATATGCGGTGCCAGGAAAACTCTCTTCTTCTTTTTCTGGATCTGGAATCCAGCTGCTCCATACATTAACACCTTTGAAGATGATTAGAGGAGGAAGTTTTATACCTGCTGCACTGGCTGCTGCCAGAACAGTAATATTTTCTTTCCCACAACCACCGGTCGTTCTAGAACATGCCTTTCCCTTTTCGCCGACTATTTTTGTTTTGGATGGATCCGTACAGACACTTGTTTCGTCCAAGTTCAACAAGCGATTGGGCTTATCAAACAAATCAAAGTTCTGTAGTTCGCCATGCAATATGGTAAAATATTCATCAATGACAAAGGGATCAGTCATCTTCTTTCTTGCATACTCGACTGACTGTGGTTTTTTTATTGATAAATTATGCCTTTGTTTAAATCCAAGGAACCAGTCCTCGCCGGGTCTGTTATTTTTAAATGGGGTTTTTATTTTATTTTCTTCTACAAACTTTTGTACTGCATCCAACACTTCGCTCCGACTTAAACCAAAACCCCATTTTTCCAGAACTTTGAGATAATCTGCCAAACGTGTTTCACATTCTACAGATAATGCAGGAGGGCGTCCTCCTGTTTGACTTTTAACTTTTCGTCTACCAATAGCATATGACTGTAATGTGCTAAATGGTACATGATATAGTTTCGATGCCTTTCTAATCGTATATACGCCATTTCTTATTCCAGCTAGCGCTGCATCAACGGATTCTTGTGTATAAGCGCTTCCTCGTTTAGTTTTCTTTTTGTAGTCGCGTACCATTGCAATAAGGTACTTACTGCGTACTTATCTGTAACAAGAAAAAAAATTAATAATTACATTTGGGAAAGTGCAATCAAGTCGGGAAAGTGCAATATGGCGATTGCCGTTACCCACTTTTCACTGATTGCATTTACCTCGTGGTGACTTTTGACCGGGGCAAATGCAAATTTTTGGTGGTTTCAGTATGCGGCAGTAGGTGGTGCTAGTTCCGATAATGGAAATACAAAAAATTCATGTACACCGTATTAATTGATACACCGTCGAAATGAACAACCGTATTAATAAGTACACCGTCGAAATGAACAACCGTTTAAATGAGATCGTAAAAATATAACTACCATAAAATTTCGTATACCAATTTATTTCAAGTAACAAATTTAATTAACAATCGTATAAATTGTTTTATACAAAATATTTTATACAAAGATAATATGCGAGACAAATATAAAAGTGTAATTTAAATAGGAAAGAAAATAATTCAGTATATTAAAAATTCTGTTATATTAAAATTTTGTTTCATTTCTATGTTGTTTTTTTTCACGTTTTGCGCAAGAAAAGAGTTCAGTTGATTTTTAATGTTTGAAGTTGAAGGACGTGCACTATGTGATCCTAATTTATTTACCTTGGGAATTGATTATCAAGATCAAGATGGCTAACTCTAGTAGTGTCTTCTAGAAATTATCAACATTAAACATCGATTCAATCCATAAATATCCGATGATTAAATAATAACGTAAATCTACCCAAGTAACACACTATCGTTTATTAGACGTTTATTTTTGGGATAATTGGTCTATTTTTAGTATAGGTCTAAGTTTCGTTTATAAGTTAGACGTCTATCATACACTGTTTATATACGAATACGTTGAATGATCGTTTAGCGTAAACAGCTAAAACAGTTTTTCTATGCATAATTGGAATTGTAAATACGTTCAATAGATGATTTTTATATACGGTTAAATATCGCATATAATGGTCAATTTATGCACTGATGTAACGGAATATAACGTAACGTAGTGAGGTAATGTAAGAGATGGGCTTATGCACTTCCATATATGTGTCTTTGTCGTTGTCTAGACACGACAAAGACACATAATATATGGAAGTGCATAAGTCCATCTCTTACATTACCTCACTACGTTACGTTATATTCCGTTACATCAGTGCATAAATTGACCATAACTTTCGTAAAATATACGTATTTTATAGAATTTTAAATACGTTCAATAGATGATTTGCAAATACGGTTAAATTTCACATATAACATACGTAAAATATGTGTATTTTATAGCCCTACAAGTAATAGTATATTACGTAACGAGAGTTGTAAGAAGCGTATTACACACGACGTGGAAAGTTACTTTACGAGCCGCGAAGCGGCGAGTGAAGTAAATTCCACGAGTGTGTAATGGCTTTACAACTCGAGTTAAGTACTATACTTTTTCTACGACCACACAAATGTAAAATTTTTAACTTTTTAATTGTATTTGTTTGAATTCGCAATAACTCGAGAACGGCGCTAGATATCGAAAAACTGAGCAAAAAATTCTCCCCCCCCCTGGCTAATACTAGCCTGATGAATTATCAGTGGGAAGGCGTATGCAAAAATTCAGATCGATCGCGCGCAAAAAAATTTAGTCAAACGTCAAAATTCGTATTTTAGGTTAAATTCTCACAAAATGCGAAAAAATTGTATAAACCTCGTAAGCAAAGCCTGATGAATTATCAGTGGGAAGGCGTATGCAAAAATTCAGATCGATTGCGAGCAAAAAAATTTAGTCAAACATCAAAATTCGTATTTTAGGTTAAATTCTCACAAAATGCGAAAAAATTGTATTTATTCCATTTATTTCAACAAGAGAGTAAAAGTCAAATTCATCACGCATCATAGCTTGAGTGCAAATGGACTATAAGTATGTAATAACTGACCGTGTGAATTTATTTAAGTAAACAAGTAATCGAAATAAATTAAAACTGTCGGAACGCCAAACAAATTATCGATAAAGGTTTATATTAAATTAAAAAGTACACTAAAAGTTATAACAAAAAATAAATCCCAGACTTAATCTAAAATATTTACATCTTATGATAATAATTATTAATCGTAACAGAACAGTTATTGAAAACAAGAGACGGATCATTGCTAACATTAGTTGCGGTACTGGTTGTGGCATAGGATACACTTGCATTAGTGTTGGTTACAGTATCAATACTTTCTAATGCAACAGGATGATCGTTGACGTTGATTGCACTTGAAATTTTAGATGACGTAGCAGTCTTATTATAAATAGAGTTATCCACATAACCTTCGGCCACCGTTGACGAGCGCCAGCCACCATGCCGTTTTAATGCTAGTAAATCACCACCAGCATCAACAAGAATGGTGGCTGACGATCGTCTAAAACAATGGCCAGTATATTGATTAGGATTTGGCAATTTAAGAAATTCGGCGATTTGTTTGGGTACACCACCAAACTTATTTATCCCGACACATTGTTTGGTGCACTTTTCGTTAACATAATTTAGAAAAAAAGGTAACAATTTCAGATCGTCTCCTAAAGGACGTAAGTTCATGTATTTTTTACATGTCAAATAAAAAGTTTCAGGCACTACAAAAGAACGTTGTGTTTTTGTTTTTGAATCCGGAATATTTATAATTAATGATCTTCCCGTATCTTCAACATGATCAGGTTTCATGTTTCGTAATTCCTGTTTTCTACATGCACCAGATATACCAATGATAAGAACAGTCTAAAGTGAAGTAAGATATTATTAATGCTAATGTAAGTTTGTTATAGAAATTTTATACCTTCATAAATAAATATTTATTATCTGGAGCATTCTTCAGAAACTTTTGAATTTCGTTTGAAGTCAAAACCTTTGATTTTTTACTTTTAAAACCATCCGATTTCCTCTTCAATAAGGCTACTAATTTAGAATATTTGGAAATATCGATATTGTCATGATTTAAATTTACTGTAGCGCGTAACATCGAATATGTTGCCCAAAGTGATGATGGTTTAAGCTCCCCCGACAAATTTTGAAAATATGCTAAGAAGACATTTTCGGAAAACGACTTAATTTTATTGTTCAGTTTCCAATCCATAAATTTTTTATATACCATTTCATATCTTTCCCGAGATTTTACTGGTAGTAAATTAGTGGTTGCTAATTTCGCTTGTGCGATTATATCCGGTGGTGTGCAAGAAAGTGTACTTTCTTGGCTGCTCGACATGATTTTAAAACTAAAATTATAAAAAGTTAGGAAATTAGAATAATATTCATTAATAGTATATTACGTAACGAGAGTTGTAAGTAGCGTATTACACACGACGTGGAAAGTTTCTTCACGAGCCGCGAAGCGGCGAGTGAAGTAAATTCCACGAGTGTGTAATGGCTTTACAACTCGAGTTAAGAGCGCGCTGCAGAAAGAGAGAGAGGGAAGCAGTAGATATGATGTTGAAAGAAGCCTCTAATCTTTTGTAGAGATTTAAAAAATTTAAAAAAATTATTTGCTCCATATCTAAGGGAACCCTTGAACCCTTTGTGCATTAAGTTGATTTTATATAGTTTAAAACTCCACTAAGGGCACTTTTTGATTTACATGTTTTGTACAAGTTTTCTATAATTGATGATGAAATCGCTTCAAAATCAGGTTTTGTCCTTATAATGATCTGCAGAAGGCAATAACGAAGTTTCATTAAGATCGATTGTCATAAAAATTCAAAATTGTCCTTTTTCATAAATTAAATTAACCTATTTACTTTTAATTTAAAGCGCTCAAAATTGGTTATTGCCTTCAATAGTCTCTTCTTATTAATATAAAAAAAGAATTACATTGATACGACGTTTAGTTTTTTAAATTTGTACAAAAGATTAGAGGCTTCTTTCAACATCATTCCCTCTCTCTCTTTCCGCAGCGCGCTCTTAAGTACTATACTTTTTCTACGACCACACAAATGTAAAATTTTTAACTTTTTAATTGTATTTCTTTGAATTCGCAATAACTCGAGAACGGCGCTAGATATCGAAAAACTGAGCAAAAAATTCACCCCCCCCAACTCGTACCACCCGCCAAATGAATTATCAGTGGGAAGGCGTATGCAAAAATTCAGATCGATCGCGCGCAAAAAAATTTAGTCAAACGTCAAAATTCGTATTTTAGATTAAATTCTCACAAAATGCGAAAAAATTGTATAAACCTCGTAAGCAAAGCCTGATGAATTTACAGTGGGAAGGCGTATGCAAAAATTCAGATCGATTGCGCGCAAAAAAATTTAGTCAAACGTCAAAATAAGTATTTTAGGTTAAATTCTCACAAAATGCGAAAAAATTGTATAAACCTCGTAAAGCCTGATGAATTATCAGTGGAAAGGCGTATGCAAAAATTCTGATCGATTGCGCGCAAAAAAATTTAGTCAAACGTCAAAATTCGTATTTTTGGTTAAATTCACACAAAACGCGAAAAAATTGTATTTATTCCATTTATTTCAACAAGAGAGTAAAAGTCAAATTCATCACGCATCATAGCTTGAGTGCAAATGGACTATAAGTATGTAATCCGTGTGGATTTATTTAAGTAAACAAGTAATCGAAATAAATTAAAACTGTCGGAACGCCAAACAAATTATCGATAAAGGTTTATATTAAATTAAAAAGTACCTACACTAAAAGTTATAACAAAAAATAAATCCCAAACTTAATCTAAAATATTGACATCTTATGATAATAATTATTAATCGTAACAGAACAGTAGTTATTGAAAACAAGAGACGGATCATTGCTAACATTAGTTGCGGTGCTGGTTGTGGCATAAGATGCAGTTGCATTAGTGTTGGTTACAGTATCAATACTTTGTAATGCAACAGGATCAATGTTGACGTTGATTGCACTTGAAATTTTAGATGACGTAGCAGTCTTATTATAAATAGAGTTATCCACATAACCTTCGGCCACCGTTGACGATCTCCAGCCACCATGTCGTTTTAATGCTAGTAAATCACCACCAGCATCAACAAGAATGGTGGCTGACGATCGTCTAAAACAATGGCCAGTATATTGATTAGGATTTGGTAATTTAAGAAATTCGGCGATTTGTTTCGGTACACCACCAAACTTATTTATCCCGACACATTGTTTGGTGCACTTTTCGTTAACATAGTTTAGAAAAAAAGGTAACAATTTCATATCGTCTCCTAAAGGACGTAACTTCATGTATTTTTTACATGTCAAATAAAAAGTTTCAGGCACTACGAAAGAACGTTGTGTTTTTGTTTTTGAATCCGGAATATTTATAATTAATGATCTTCCCGTGTCTTCAACGTGATCAGGTTTCATGTTTCGTAATTCCTGTTTTCTACATGCACCAGATATACCAATGATAAGAACAGTCTAAAGTGAAGTAAGATATTATTAATGCTAATGTAAGTTTGTTATAGAAATTTTATACCTTCATAAATAAATATTTATTATCTGGAGCATTCTTCAGAAACTTTTGAATTTCGTTTGAAGTCAAAACCTTTGATTTTTTACTTTTAAAACCATCCGATTTCCTCTTCAATAAGGCTACTAATTTAGAATACTTGGAAATATTTACTGGTAGTAAATTAGTGGTTGCTAATTTCGCTTGTGCGATTATGTCCGGTGGTGTGCAAGAAAGTGTACTTCCTTCGCTGGTCGACATGATTTTAAAACTAAAATTATAAAGTTAGGAAATTAGAATAAAATTCATTAAATTAATATTACCTTGACCGGATAGCAGTAAATAAATAAATAAATATACAAATGAATCTTTCATTAAGAAATAACACAAGTTTTCCGTATAATATTACAGCTGTCAAACTAAAATCAATTAGTTCTGCCAACACAATTGTAGTAAATTATCAAATTCCCTAGCCGTGCGATCGACGATATTACGTAACGGTGACGTCACACCGTGCGTAATGGATTTGTTACTATGTGTGGCTTCTGTGCGATATTCGCCGATTACTCCGATGGTCGTAGAAAAATTAATATTACCTCGACCCGATAGCAATAAATAAATAAATACACAAATGAATCTTTCATTAACGATTATATTAACGAAATTATTATAGCTGTCAAACTAAAATGAATTAGTTCTGCCAACACAATTGTAGTAAATTATCAAATTCCCTAGCCGTGCGATCGACGATATTACGTAACGGTGACGTCACACCGTGCGTAAGGGATTTGTAACTAAGTGTGGCTTCTATGCGATATTCGACGATTACTCCGATGGTCGTAGAAAAACGATTAAACAGTATTCGAGCGAGCGTTTGTTATTTGGAATTGTAGATACGTTCAATAGAAGATTTGCTAATACGGCTAAATTTAGGATATAAAATACGTAAAATATGTGTATTTTATAGCCCTACAAGTAAACGATTAAACGGTATTCGAGCGAGCGTTGTTATTTGGAATTGAAAATACGTTCAATAGACGAATTTTATATACGGTTTAATTTCGCATATAACATTCGTAAAATATGCGCATTTTATAGAATTTTAAATACGTTCAATAGATGATTTGCTAATACGGCTAAATTTAGCATATAAAATACGTAAAATATGTGTATTTTATAGCCCCACAAGTAACCCTAGTAACACAAACCAAAAATAGACGCAAAAAAACCTAATATTCTACCATAAATAGACGATTTATACCAGATATAAACGATAAATAAACTATAGTGTGTTACTTGGGAAACGATTAAACGGTATTCGAGCGAGCGTTGTTATTTGGAATTGAAAATACGTTCAATAGACGAATTTTATATACGGTTTAATTTCGCAGATAACGTTCGTAAAATATGCGCATTTTATAGAATTTTAAATACGTTCAATAGATGATTTGCAAATACGGTTAAATTTCGCATATAACATATGTAAAATATGTGTTTTTTAATTCCCTCCCCAAGTAAATTATTAAACGGTATTATTTATTCTTCTACCTATAGTCGAAGAATTATCACGCAACCAAGCGTGATTCGCGTAACAGCACAGCGTAACAGTGGATCTTTTTATTTTTCGTTAACCAAACGCAAGGTAAAATTCGAGGTGCAAACGGGGCAAAGTGTTTTCTAATTGGAGTAAATTACATCACGTGTGATTACGTGGGTAATCTTTCAGCGTGAAAATGCACTGGATGTGCACGTGAATAGAGGCAATATGATGACACTGCAACGGATGTATGAACCATCAGGAATGTCAATTTTAGCAAAATCGCAAACTTGTTTAATCCTGTATAAGCTGTGCGTGATGAGTTTTTAATACATTATGCATTAAAATTTGAAAATAGTGGGGACGTGGTGCCTCTTAATGCAATATTTACAAAATAACTCAATTTAGTCAGAACTATACTTTATTTGTGTAACAACTTAAAAATTATAGAAAACTGTTCCCGCAATGTCCGAAAAAGTATATTGTCTAAACGTCAGTTAAACCGTGCATACGTATTTTATATGCTAAATTTAGCCGTATTAGCAAATCATCTATTGAACGTATATCTACTCGTACAATTCCAAATAACAAACGCTCGCTCGAATACCGTTTAATCGTTTACTTGTAGGGCTATAAAATACACATATTTTACGTATGTTATATGTGAAATTTAACCGTATTTGCAAATCATCTATTGAACGTATTTAAAATTCTATAAAATACGTATATTTTACGAAAGTTATATGCGATATTTAACCGTATATAAAAATCATCTATTGAACGTATTTACAATTCCAATTATGCATAAAAAACTGTTTTAGCTGTTTACGTCTATATTAAACGATCATTCAACATATTCTGATGATATTCTGATGGCCAAAAGTTTGGTCGAAACTGGTTGACAGAAATATTTGTTTTCATAAGTATACGCCTCCCTATGCCCAAGATCCTTTTCTTCCGTATATTCTGTCGTGTACCGACAGCTGGCCCTGCGACACTTGGCCCTGCGACAACTCGCCTCGGACAACTGGCCCTGGCGACAACTGGCCCTGACGACAACTGGCCCTGGCGACAACTGGCCCTGGCGACAATTGGCCTTTGCGACAACTGGCCCTAGCGACAACTGGCCTTATTGTGACTACTGGCCTCAGTTTGTATCAATTTGCAGAATATTATATATTGTGAGTATCGGAAAGTAATCTAAATACTTTGCCTCTTGATTATTAACTTGATTATTGCGTTTTGCGTTTTTTTTGCGACTGAACACCTTAAAATGTAAACATGCAAATTAACTTCCTATTATTTACCGGTAACTCTTAAAATTTGGTTTTAGTAAAAGTTCTCACAGAAATATAATATGGCAAGAGTACGTATTGTCCAACATAGAATGATATATTTCATTGTTTTATGTTCCTGCAGTTATATTTTAAACTAGCTGGCACGGGCGGCATCCGCCGCCCTTAGCCATCTAGACCCAGAATAGATCCGAGTAGGCCATAGTTGTTCGGCCTTCGGCCTCACAGGGGGAGGATCATAATAGATCCGCGAAGGCCATAGTTGTTCGGCCTTCGGCCTCACAGGGGGAAGACCATAATAGATCGGTGAAGGCCATAGTTGTTCGGCCTTCGGCCTCACAGACCGGACCATAATAGATCCGTGAAGACCATAGTTGTTCGGCCTTCGGCCTCACAGACCGGACCATAATAGATCCGTGAAGGCCATAGTTGTTCGGCCTTCGGCCTCACAGACCGGACCATAATAGATCCGTGAAGGCCATAGTTGTTCGGCCTTCGGCCTCACAGACCGGACCATAATAGATCCGTGAAGGTCAAAGTTGTTCGGCCTTCGGCCTCACAGACCGGACCATAATAGATCCGTGAAGGCCATAGTTGTTCGGCCTTCGGCCTCACAGACCGGACCATAATAGATCCGTGAAGGCCATAGTTGTTCGGCCTTCGGCCTCACAGACCGGACCATAATAGATCCGTGAAGGCCATAGTTGTTCGGCCTTCGGCATCACAGAGAGAGGACCATAATAGATCGGTGAAGGCCATAGTTGTTCGGCCTTCGGCCTCACAGACCGGACCATAATAGATCCGTGAAGACCATAGTTGTTCGGCCTTCGGCCTCACAGACCGGACCATAATAGATCCGTGAAGGCCATAGTTGTTCGGCCTTCGGCCTCACAGACCGGACCATAATAGATCCGTGAAGGCCATAGTTGTTCGGCCTTCGGCCTCACAGACCGGACCATAATAGATCCGTGAAGGTCAAAGTTGTTCGGCCTTCGGCCTCACAGACCGGACCATAATAGATCCGTGAAGGCCATAGTTGTTCGGCCTTCGGCCTCACAGACCGGACCATAATAGATCCGTGAAGGCCATAGTTGTTCGGCCTTCGGCCTCACAGACCGGACCATAATAGATCCGTGAAGGCCATAGTTGTTCGGCCTTCGGCATCACAGAGAGAGGACCATGATAGATCCGCGAAGGCCATAGTTGTTCGGCCTTCGGCCTCACAGAGCGGACAATAATAGATCCGTGAAGGCCATAGTTGTTCGGCCTTCAACTGTCATCTGTCAGCTGTCATCTGTCATCTGTCATATGTCATCTGTCATATGTCATCTGTCATCTGTCATCTGTCATCTGTCATCCGTCATCCGTCATCCGTCATCTGTCATCTGTCATACATACATACATACATACATACATACATACATAATCTTCACGTAAAGTTACATCTTCATGTAAAGTTAAATCTTCCGCAAGGAGGTGGATCTTCCACGTTCTGCGACCTATATAAAGTGCTCCGGTCTTATTCGCGGCATTCAGATTAATTTGTTAGTGGTTTTTTGTTAGTGGTTTGCATTTTTCACATTTTTCGAATTAAAGCCGCCCTCCCCGCCATCTGTTGACAGTATTTTGAATCACTCTGACTGTGCGTCAGATTAATTATCTGACAAATTAAATATTCTTATGTCAAAGTTGTGCCCCCTATTCTCGAGCCGCTACTGACTATATGTCAATGTCATTTAGATAAAAATATTGTGCAACGCCACTGAGTATATGTCAATGTCATTTTTAAGGTTAACATTCTTAATGTCAAAGTCGCTGACAGTACGTCAGATTAATTATTTGACAAATTAAATTTTTTGTCAAACTTGTGATTTGATTTATCGAAAAAAGCGAATAACTTTGCTCCCCGAGCGAATTTCTTCTCCATTTATGCACGAATAGTTGCGCCTGGAGCTACAAAATAACTGTGCAAAATTTGGTTGAGATCGGTCCAAGGGTCTAGGAACGTATAGCGAACACGCAAGCAAACAGATCTTCTCTTTTATATATTTATAGATTTAAGCCAAATTTTTACTTATAAAGTTGGCGAAAATGACTGACATCTCGGCTTGGATTAAATTGTTTTCGTGAAACCCAAATGTGACAAAATCAACCACAAAATCCTAGGTTATAATTATAATTTGTACTCATTATAATTAAATTAAATTATAATTTGATACCGGCCATTAGTGTATTGCTTAATAGATTTTCCACGGGTACCGCTATAGTAAGTTCTATTTTTTAATTTTTTTTAGTTTATTTTATACTATTATATATTTAATATTTTTTTAGTAATCTAAAGAATTCTTAAAGCAAACACATGGAGACCATTGTAAGATTTGGAACTTCACAACGGGGAAAGCCTACTGTCATATATAGGAACTATGAGTACTGGTTTGTAGCAAATCTGTACCTCGGAGCTAAAGGGCACTATGTCCATTTTCCTAATTTTTCAGGAGAGCTGTTTAAAGATTGTTTTGAAATTCAACCAAAAATGTCTTAAAAATTGATTGGAATGTTAACAAAATTGTTATACCACAATGTTATTAGTATATTCATGTTTCATTTAGTCAAGAGTTATTCACCCAAAAAGTTTTTTTTTGCATTTCTTTAAAAATTTTTAAATTTATGCGGAGGACATAGTGCCGTATACCTCTCATAACTTTGTTATATAACACATTATATAACAAAGTTATATAATATAATATAATATAAAGCAACAATGTGACATTATGTCACAACATAATGTCACATTGTTGCAACTAGAAGGTTTTTTGTGTATTTTAATAAAAATCCGCAAGGTGTAAACAGCACTATGTCCAGCTGAAAAGCAGCATTGTTAAAAACTTTTAGAGGTAAACAGCACCAAGTCCACATATGGTGCTGTATTCCTCTGAGTAAAAGCGGACTTAGTGCCCATATAAAATGCTGTAACTTTCCATATAATTGGTTGAGGACATAGTGCTCTATACCTCTGTGTAAAGCAGAAAAAGTTATAAACAGATGTGAAATAATCGCAATTTGGCCAAAAATGGACATAGTGCCCTTTACCTCCGAGGTACAGAAATAATAATGAAGGTGAGTCAACTTGGCGATGTTCTAAATATCGTTTGTTAGGCTGTAAAGCTCGAATTAAAGTCAATGAGTCTTCTGTGGTTGGGAACGTCATTCCAGAACATTGCCATGAAGGAAATGTGGCAACGGCTTTAGCTAGAAAAGCAGTAGGTGAAATGAAGACAAAGATGAAGGAATTACGAGCTACACCAAGAGCAGTGCAAGGTGAAGTCGAACAAAACGTACCCGATAGTGTTTTGATGGCGCTCCCAAAAAAAACATCATTATGTAGAACTCTACAGCGTCAGCGTAAAAAAGACAATGCCGAAAATGATCTTCCAAAAATTCCAACTGATCTACATTTTGCTTTTCCTGATAAGTTTGCTGCCATGCTACTTTTCGATTCTGGACCTGGAGATGATCGGTTAATAATTCTTGGCAACCAAACGCTACTTGACGGACTGGCAAGAGCAGACATTTGGCTTGCCGACGGAACGTTCAAAGTTGTACCGGAAATATTTTTTCAACTTTATACTGTTCACTTCCAATTTGCGCCTGGTATTAATCCGGTGGGTTTATATTGTCTCCTCACGAATAAGAACAGAACAACGTATAATCGCCTACTAAACGAAATTCAAGCTCTTATTCCAGATGCAAATCCGCGAAAAATTTTGCTCGATTTTGAAACTGCTTCAATGGCTGCTTTTGCTGCAGCCTTTCCAGAAGCCATTATTACTGGTTGCTATTTCCATTTATGCCAAAGCGTCATGAGAAAAGTTCAGCAACTTGGAATGAAAGAAGATTATGACACTAACGACGTCTTTCGTGAGAGGATTCGTAGTCTGGCTGCTCTTGCTTATGTTCCTGCCCCTGAAGTTATTGCCGCTTTCGATATTCTTGTCGAGTTCATGCCTATTCACGAGCATATGGATGAACTCTTGGCGTATTTTGAACATACGTATATTCGAGGTAGACGCCGACATACTAATGCGCTTTATTCAATTGATTCGTGGAACCAGCATGAAGCAACTATTGATGGAATTGCACGAACGACGAACATCGTTGAAGGATGGCACTTCGGTCTGCAGATACTATTCCAGTGTCATCATCCAAATCTTTGGAAATTTTTAGAAGGTCTTCATAAGGACAGCCAGTTACATGTAGCGTTATTTCTGCAAGGAGTTGCGGGTGCTCAATGTCGACAAATATCACGGTACCGCGAATTAAACATAAAAGTTCAAAACGCAGTTAGTAGATACGGTCGAGTTGAAGTGTTGACGTACTTGCGGGCTATTTCTTATTTGTCCCATTCTTAATATTCTTCTATTTTTTTTTAATATAATTTAGCGTTTTTAACTACAAGGTCATTACGCTTAAGGGCTCGTCACATAGCCTGTGCTGTGCTATGCTATGCTCTGTGTTATGTCAACACAAACGTTGAACAATGGCATGGTCCATTTTGCGCATGACCATGCCATTGTTCAACGTTTGTGTTGACATAACACAGAGCATAGCATAGCACAGCACAGGCTATGTGGCGAGCCCTTTACATTTCATTATTATATTAATACATTGGTATAGTTATATACATTTCAATTGGTATTGTTTACTTAAACGAAATCAATTGTTTTAGTTCTATTAGTCTTGTTATTATTCCATTGACGTTCCATTGTAGTATAAAGTTGTTATCAATTTTTTTGGTTTTTTTTTGTGTTCTGTTTTTGTTTCATTATATTGTTTATTAATAAATTTGTTTTTTATTATTGTATTTATTTATATTACAAGCTTTTCATTCAATCACAAAAATGTCTCCATATTAATATGATAGATAATATTTATATGAGAATAAAAATATGGGGTAAGGTAAACTGCACTCCGAAACCACCTGATAATGGTAAACTGCACCCCGGGTAAACTGCACGAAATTTTGAAAACTGGTGAACTGCACTCCGAACATTTTCCAGGTAAAAATAAAAATGGTAAACTGCACTCCAAACAAAAATTATTAAATTTTTTTATTAAAAAACAAATCTCCGCGTAAAGTTAAATCTGCCGCAAAGAGGTGGATCTGGCGCGAAGAGGTGGATCTGCCGTTAGGTTAGTGTTAGTTTTTGATATTTCTTTAGAAAACCAATTAAAAACAAATAAATCTTCACGTAAAGTTAAATCTTCACATAAAGTTATATCTTCCGCAAAGAGGTGGATCTGCCATTAGGTTAGTGTTACTTTGTGATATTTCTTCAGAAAACCAATTAAAAACAATTTAATCTTCACGTAAAGTTAAATCTTCCGCAAAGAGGTGAATCTTCCGCGAAGAGATGGATCTGCCGTTAGGTTAGTGTTAGTTTTTGATATTTCTTTAGAAAACTAATTAAAAACAAATAAATCTTCACGTAAAGTTAAATCTTCATGTAAAGTTAAATCTTCCGCAAAGAGGTGGATCTTCCACGAAGAGGTGGATCTGCCGTTAGGTTAGTGTTAGTTTTTGATATTTCTTTAGAAAACTAATTAAAAACAAATAAATCTTCACGTAAAGTTAAATCTTCACGTAAAGTTACATCTTCCGCAAAGAGTTGGATCTGCCGTTAGGTTAGTGTTAGTTTGTGATATTTCTTTAGAAAACCAATTAAAAACAATTTAATCTTCCGCGAAGAGGTGGATCTGCCGTTAGGTTAGTGTTAGTTTTTGATATTTCTTTAGAAAACTAATTAAAAACAAATAAATCTTCACGTAAAGTTAAATCTTCATGTAAAGTTAAATCTTCCGCAAAGAGGTGGATCTTCCACGAAGAGGTGGATCTGCCGTTAGGTTAGTGTTAGTTTTTGATATTTCTTTAGAAAACTAATTAAAAACAAATAAATCTTCACGTAAAGTTAAATCTTCATGTAAAGTTAAATCTTCCGCAAAGAGGTGGATCTTCCACGAAGAGGTGGATCTGCCGTTAGGTTAGTGTTAGTTTTTGATATTGCTTTAGAAAACCAATTAAAAACAAATAAATCTTCACGTAAAGTTACATCTTCCGCAAAGAGGTGGATCTGCCGTTAGGTTAGTGTTAGTTTGTGATATTTCTTTAGAAAACCAATTAAAAACAATTTAATCTTCACGTAAAGTTAAATTTTCCGCAAAGAGGTGGATCTTCCGCGAAGAGGTGGATCTGCCGTTAGGTTAGTGTTAGTTTTTGATATTTCTTTAGAAAACCAATTAAAAACAAATAAATCTTCACGTAAAGTTAAATCTTCACGTAAAGTTACATCTTCCGCAAAGAGGTGGATCTGCCGTTAGGTTAGTGTTAGTTTGTGATATTTCTTTAGAAAACCAATTAAAAACAATTTAATCTTCTCGTAAAGTTAAATCTTCCGCAAAGAGGTGGATCTTCCGCGAAGAGGAGGATCTGCCGTTAGGTTAGTGTTAGTTTATGATATTTCTTTAGAAAACTAATTAAAAAAACAATACTCCGCGTAAAGTTATATTTGCCACAAAGAGATGTGGATCTGCCGCAAAGAGGTGGATTAACCGCTCCCTCGAACTCATTACTATTTCGGGTCCCCACTATTTCGTGATTATAAAAATAAATATTTTTATTTTATGTTTACCTGGAAAATGTTCGGAGTGCAGTTTACCAGTTTGCAAAATTTTGTGCAGTTTACTTGGGGTGCAATTTACTACTTTTTTTTCGGCTACCTGCAGTCGTTCGTGCAATTTACCGTCACCCAAAAATATACGTTTTTGTTTCTAAAGTTTATTATATCGGATAACTAGTTTCGCCTTTACGACTAAGGCCAGTAGTCATAAGGCCAATTGTCGCTAGGGCCAGTTGTCGCAAGGGCCAGTTGTCGCCAGGGCCAGTTGTCGCCAGGGCCAGTTGTCGTCAGGGCCAGTTGTCGCCAGGGCCAGTTGTCCGGGGCGAGTTGTCGCAGGGCCAAGTGTCTCAGGGCTAGCTGTCACCAAATCATATTCTGTAGTTCAAAATTATAGCATTAAAATTATGGTATAAAAATAACGTATAATATATGGCTATTTTAGGTATTCGTATATAAAAGATGGAAAGCTACCGAATTTCGATTTTTTCTTTTATATGGCGGACCCATTTTATTAAAAAACCATGTCAATACGAACGTATATAATCTTTTTTTATTATTTCATGCCGCTGCATTCATTTTGTCAAATGCTTATTTTACCGGAAGTTATATGGATGTGGCAAAAGATGCTTTGCGTAAGTTTGCGTAAAAATAAACATATTTTTCAAACACCATGTTGTAATTGACTACAAAATAATACTATTCTTAAGTACAAATTTAAAATAATATATTAACTTGATATTTTTTATTTTAAACACGAAACCGGTCAGTAATCAAGTTAATTTTTCATCTGCGATTAGTGCTTGATTTTATATTATCAAATTCTCTATTTGATAATATTTGACTCTATTTGACGCTATTTTTAATTTTTAAATTTATTTAAAAAAATTTTTTTTTAAAAAATTAAATAAAAAACTTACAAAATGAATTATATGGTTGACTTTATAAAATATTTAAAAGTAATTTAGATTAATATCGTTTTAATATGGTACTTCTTATAATACTACTTATAGTTTATGTAAGGTGGGTATATAATATAGGACCAGTTGGCGTAATGGTAGAGTGTTCAGCTACAGATCTAGAGGTAACGCGTTCGAACCCCAGAGGAAACCAAAAAAGTAAGTATTTCTTAAATATAAATTTAAAAATATAATAAATGTGGGACTTGATAATTGCAGATATAAACATACAAAGGCGCAGTCTAAAAAAAGTAATTAACCTATATTCATCAAGCAAAAGAATATTTGAAAATAATTTTTTATGGGCCTATTGCTACGTTTAATAGTCGAAAATCATATACGATTAATAGACGAACATTGTATCCGATTAATATCGATATACCAAACACGTTGTAAACCGGTAAGATTTTTGCGTAGAATATTCGTTTTCGTTATACATTAAATCGACGCCACGCCGATACGAACAATATACTGCTGTGACCACCCCTAACTAATTTTAATAGCGCCAGCCCTTAATTTGCTAGCAAAAATGCTCAGGTAAATGGTTCGTAAAAATGGGTCCTATCGAATATTTTTAGCTAAGGGATGCTCAACACTATTGCCCCTTCTCACTAAGCTCCGGTGATGACACGCTCAAGGGTGAGTTCCTGGTAATTAGGAGGTGCTCTTTAGAGTTGTTTGTAAAATTTGCTCTCTTAGGATACTTAATTGCTTTCGTTGAATACAAATATAAGAAAAGATTTCAGTAGCTTATTAAGAATGTTTATATTGAACAAAAATGAAATAATTGTTATAAATCACAAATAAATTCTTACACAAATTTGTAGATCGCTGATCTACCATTAGATAAATTTTACAAATAAAACAGTTGATGCAAAAATATTTTCAAGACAAAGAGGCTTCCTCTCTTTATCCTGACGTGCTTAGTTAGTCAAAAACTAACCAAGTCTCTCGCTTTACATTAGCGGATTTAAATGTTTTTAAATTATATCGGTGCTTATTCAAAGCTTAACATTGAAAATAAAATAATAAAGTTTTTTAATGAAGAACCTTCCAATGAGGGTAATGAAGAATGCACTTTCGTAAAAGTCTTTTCCCAAATCCTATATCTTACACGCTTATGGCAAAATTTATAATAAATAAAAGAAATAATAAAGTTCACTGTACCTTTTACACATTGACAAGTCGGAATTTAAATTAAAAAGGATATAGTGTGTGCCCTGCTTTAGTTAGAACAACATTGCATGACTCATCGGCATCTTCGTTGAAATGACGTCAGTAGCTGTTTGTTTGACCTCACGTAAACTTGTTTCGTTGTTGCTTTAGAATCAACTTCGTGTTTGTGGCTGTTATAAATTCCATCAGTTGATGTTTTTAGAAGTTGGAACAGGTGAGTTGCATCTTATTGACAATATATTTTAGGATCCAGTGAATAAGTTGAGTTAATTTCGCAAACCATAACTTTGTAGAATCATCATCCGAGCGTCCATAGTTGTCCTTGGATCTATTTATAATCGTGTTGCTCGAATCCAACTGAAAAATCTTAACCTCCAATTGTTTGTAAACAATTGGTCCTGGAGAACATTGCAAATACGTCTACTTTGCTACAATTCCCGAAGTTAACTGAATTTTGATCGAAAATCAATGAAATTGGTATGCCTGTTCAATTAAAGTGAGTCAAATCTGAATATTTTATGTTTTTCACTTTGCTAATTAATTGTTTTTGTTGCAGATTCACAATCTATATGTTGTTCACAATGGAAGTTGATTTTCCATGAGATGTCTTTCATGCAATTTTACTGGTATATTGCCTTTTCATGTTGTTTGCTGGATGGCTTTTTGACTCGCATCCTCCATTTTATACAAATCCTCGACTTTACACAAAATTGACCCTTATGCACAACTTTGTCGATTCACATTTTAATATCCCGCACTTTAGATACATGAAATCACTGCATAATTTTGGATGTGAATATTTTCTTAACATGTTGGTTATCAAGTAATTCAGTTTACAAAATCTTACATTTTTATAGGTTATGAACATGTATAAATAAAAATGATTTTTCATCAATTTTTAGCTAATTAAATCTTTTGTTTCATTTTTGATGTGACAATCATCAATCTAATTAATCTTATTATGGCGTTTTCTACTCGCTAATGTGCAGTGCGCACTGGATAAGTGCTCATACGTCATTGCACTTCTTTAGTTTTGATTACCGTGCATAAAATTGCACCGCCAGTGAAACATAAACTTCATTTTCAGTGCATTATTTTGCTCTGTATATTTAAAAACTCCGGAGTTTTTGTTTATTTCGGTTATTTGTTTATATTTTAATTTATTATTTGATATCCATCAGTGTAAATAATTATGATGGAAGATACGAGACTCGTCGTTCAATTTTTAATAAATAATAAAATGGTAGACATAGAAGCGCCCGATCACTACACTTATATTCAATTAAAAGGTAAGGTAAAACTTAAAGTTTTACCTTATTTCGATGATTACATTCACTAAAATTATTAACATAACCACAAATTTTTATGTTGTTTATCAACACCGTAGGCCACGCCTTTGCACTGAAACTGTTGCACTGACCCTACGAGCCGGGGCAGAAATTTTCCACTGCAATTGAACTGAGTGCAATTTTATAGCCCAGTAGAAAACGAAACACCGTGTCGGTGCAAAATGGGCGTGTACTAAAAACGCGAGTGAAAAACGTTACATGAAAAAAGTGCAGTAAAATGTGCACTCAGTGCGCACTCAAATGTCGAGTAGAAAACGCCATTAGCAATATTTATCATCTTTATTTTATCCTGAGAGATTCAAATTTAGTTAGGAAATCAAATTTTTAGAAAAATAAAAATTTCTCGTAGAGCAAATTTTTAAAGTGTCTTCCGACTTAGAATTTTATGCTTTTTATGAATCTAATATTCATTTTTGCATTGGGAGCCTTTATTAAGCATTTTGAATCATAGCATAAAGTATGTCGACACGTACAATATTCGTTCATGATGAACGTCTAGATATTGGACTACGACTGACCAAATAGACGTTTTATGAAACGCTTTCATAACACGGACAATACACGTATGTCAAACACGAACAATATACGTATGTCGACACGTACAATGTTCGTTCACGATGAACGTCTAGAAATTGGACTACGGCTGACCAAAGAGACGTTACTTAAACGTTTTCATAAAACGTTAATTTGACGAAACTAACGAATAGTATAGTCGGTTATTAGACGTCTAATCTACTATTCTGTGTTACTTGGGATACTTACCGGCAAGCAATATATTATCTAAATAACAACAATTGGAAATTAAATTGGTATAATTATTGGAACAACTCAATCCAGTGAAGAGCAGATTCAACGTGTATCTTATCAACTATTCATCAGCTACGAATGGAAGTGTCTAATAGTGCGCAAGTGTATTGCAAGATAAAGTGTGTTCTACGCTGACTTATTATAAAAAGTCCGGATCATAAAAATCATAAGGTATTTGTGAAACATTTATTATTTTAAAATTTAACTTTGGCCTTCAGCATTTTAAATAAAGGATGCTGGAAAAAGACTCTAACAGGTGCATTTTCGGCTACCCTATTTGATAAAATCTTCACTAACAAAACATTTATTATTTTATATCATAAGCTTTACAAAAAGCAACATTTTAAGTAAAAACATTTAACCCGTTAAGAACAACGGAAAGTCTTAATTATATTAAGCATTTGAAGAAAGGAAGAAAGAAAAGGATCTTAATTCATCTTTTTGGTATTTATTTGTAAACCATTGTGGTGACAGATTTCGTATCTGTATTGCCGTGTTTAGCTACTGTAAAATTTTTTTATTATTAATTTATATAGCGGAGGAAATACTATACGGCTCTTCTTTATTAAATTGCCTCGGCCAGCATGAATAAGACTCTCGTATTTTGGGCGTGTAAGTGGTCCGACTATAGAGAAAAGACACTTTGCATAAAATGCTATTGTGCATTAAAAATTTGAATAAATTCAAAACTTAAAGCTATACCAAAACTTGCTCTATTCCTATGCTGTAAAAATGTAAACCAAATGTACTCAAAATAAATCAATTCAAACAAAATACCTGTGTTTATTAATTTGAAATCGAGACAGCTCATAAAATTTTCACAAGAAAGAAACAAATTAAACTAGAATAATAACCCCTTTTAAAAATACCGCACTTTATATTGTTATTCGCGTTAGCGACGCTTTCCACCGAACAAAAAGAGCGCTCAAAAAAACAGTCTTACCGATAACATTCGAAGATAGCGACTCGGGCTTTCAGGAACGATGCTTCGTAAAACCGGCCTGCTTATCTTATGTGGATGTAGTGAGGAATAAATATGATGACACACCATGGATCCTTGCGAACACAGTGGTAACCAGTTGAATATCGTGTAAGTATTTCGAATTATTAATTGATGTTTTTCCGTTTCATACCATAACCAAAAAAACTTGTAACAACCAGTGGTATCAAAAATTTTCACTATCGCCTTCAATCGAAATTCCAGAACTTCTTGAAACACAAATCTGCTATTGTTTCTTATTCCAAAATTATTAATTGACTTTACTATTTTACTTTCAATAACTTGATAAAAATAAATCGATAAATTTTCACTTTGTAAAATTCAAATCTTGGTACGTCCTTCCTTTTCAAACGTTTGTTCCAGAATCTAATATCCTCTCCCAATACGTCTGTACTCGCTGATCGCTCTCGGGAGAGTCCTTGTATTTTCCAAACTTATCTCTTTCAAATTCTTCGAGCAGGCGCGTTTTACCAATCTCAAACCTGTCAGCAAATAAACCCGTCCTTTTTCATTTCACTTAAATACTTTAATTACCACTTAATTGCGCTTTGCCTAACTTTACCAAATATTACAATTTACCCAATTTGTTTCTTTAATTTTTTTTATTAAATTACTAACTTTTATTTTGTTTTTGTCTCTTACATCTTAAAAATTTTTTATTATTACAGAGACGGCGTTCATTGAAACGATTTAATTTGAGTTCAAGACAAATATGAGCCAACAGCATTTTAACAAATTTTAGGTATTACGACAACCTGGTATAGCAAAAATGAACAAATCACAGCGTCTAGATGAAATAAAGTGCAAATGTGTTCTTTCTTTGAATTGATCCCATTTTGGACCACCGGAGTATATTTTGTTAATTTGTTTACTTTGGCGCATTGCGATATTATTGAATACTAGCGCCTGCGGCGCTAGGCATACGTATAGTAAACAGAACCAACACATTATGAACAATTTTTTTATTATTTCAACTTTAAAATGACTGTGGGCATGTAACCGACGTTGGAGAATATGTTTGTTGCTCCGAATGAAGTCATTTGAAAGCATGAGTTGTACTTGCGAATGTTTAGCAGGAAGTGTTTTGAAATTGCAGTGGTGCCAGTAAGATAACTTAGAAGCGGCTCAGGTGGATCAATCAGCGGTGGCAAAACAACTTTGCCGTTCGAACAACACATTCCTGGTGATTCCTTAGCGAACTTCGAAACACGACAATGCAAGCAAAGTTTGTTCATAACACCTATTGCTACATCCTCGTGATTCATGTAATCGTAGTTTTTGTCGTAATTAAATGCTTCCAATGTTAAATTCAATTTTTGTCTTGATGGAACTAATCCCAAAAACGGTTTGCCCGTCCATTTCTGGCGTAAATAAGAGCGCTACATACGTCCAAAGTTTTTACACAATTTTCACTTTTCAATTAATCTTCAGGTAAAGTTAAATCTTCCGCAAAGAGGTGGATCTTCCACGAAGAGGTGGGTCTGCGTCTTCTTGCACAATTCCGGCGAGTTTTTCTTTAGAAAACCAATTAAAAACAAATTAATCTTCAGGTAAAGTTAAATCTTCCGCAAAGAGGTGGATCTTCCACGAAGAGGTGGATTTGCGTCTTCTTGCACAATTCCGGCGAGTTCTGCGACCTATATAAAGTCTTCCTCACAGGGGGAAGACCATAATAGATCGGTGAAGGCCATAGTTGTTCGGCCTTCGGCCTCACAGGGTGAAACCATAATAGATCCGTGAAGGCCATAGTTGTTCGGCCTTCGGCCTCACAGACCGGACCATAATAGATCCGTGAAGGCCACAGTTGTTCGGCCTTCGGCCTCACAGACCGGACCATAATAGATCCGTGAAGGCCATAGTTGTTCGGCCTTCGGCCTCACAGACCGGACCATAATAGATCCGTGAAGGCCAAAGTTGTTCGGCCTTCATCTGTCATCCGTCATCTGTCATCTCATCTGTCATCTCATCTGTCATCTCATCGGTCATCTGTCATCTCATCTGTCATCTGTCATCCGTCATCTCATCTGTCATCCGTCATCTCATCTGTCATCTGTCAGCTGTCATCCGTCATCTGTCATCCGTCATCTGTCATCCGTCATCTGTCATCCGTCATCTGTCATCCGTCATCTGTCATCTGTCAGCTGTCATCTGTCATCTGTCATCCGTCATCTGTCATCTGTCATCCGTCATCTGTCATCTGTCATCCGTCATCTGTCATCTGTCATACATACATACATACATACATACATACACACATACATACATAATCTTCACGTAAAGTTACATCTTCATGTAAAGTTAAATCTGTATGTGCAAAATGATTTTTAGGTTATGTAGTTAATGCCGTCACTTTGACACTATCGGGGGGCCCATGGGGGCTATTCAACACTATCAGGGTCACTCTCTAGGTTATGAAAAGGGTCTTGCTAAAACGCGCACTATTTATGTTTTACCCTGTATATGCAAAATGATTTTTGCTAATTTTAAAAATATTGTGCAACGCTACTGACTATAATATGTCAATGTCATTTTTAAGGTTAGTCAAAGTTGTGCCCCCTATTTGTCGAGCCGCTACTGACTATAATATGTCAATGTCATTGAATTAATCTTTTAGCGTCAAAATCGCATCGTAACTATGACAACTACTGTGACCTGAAGCGTTTAACTGCTGATGACCGTCTTATGGTGACGAATTACTAAATTCAAAGACGACGAAAAGTTTACTCTTGAATGTCGCCAGATCTCGTGAAAGTTTCAACGCCCACAGTTACGGGATTTAGGCGTCTATGCGGAACATACACACATATATACCCACACACATACAAGCATTTTTATATATAAGATAAAAATCATTTCTAAATTAACGAAATCTTTTATTATTTATCAAACATTTACAGGAAAGCATTTCAAATTTTTAAAGATCATTCAAACAAAAAGAAGTGGATCGTTTATCTGATACAAAAACATTTAAGTATTTTTCATTCAAAATTATTTAGCATTTTTAAAGTTGAACAGATTTTCAACTTATTAAGCAACTTCCCTGATTTAATCACCAACACCTGCATTACCCAGGGAGAGTTTCAGGCTGAGCTATAAGAAAGGGACAAGTTGATGAGCTCTCTATTTAATTTTAGCACGCAAATTTTACAAAAATTACATTTTATATTTTTCATTCAATCTGAATGAAATAAATTCAAGACGCGTCTAAGATTTAAATAAGGGAGGTCATAGCAATACGTTGTACATACTTCAAAGCACATTATATGTACGTCCACGTGAGGTACATCTTTGTACATACGATATTCGTACTTCTAAGCATTGGATATGTACGTCCACTTGATGTACATAAATGTACATACGATGTACGTACTACTTCAAACTACAGCATATTATGTACGTCCACGTGCGATACGTAAACGAATGTATACATAAAATGGACGAGAAAAGTATGAAAATTTCATACTTTTACCTTTCTTTTATGTAGAAGGTACGTACACTAAAATACGTTATATGTGCGTCCGAGTTTGGTGCGTGGACAAATGTACATAAAATGAACGAAATTTGTACGTACTGGGGACGAAGCGTTATATAATATGGGTTATTATGATTACACAAATCTTAATGATTATTTAAGCAAATTTATAATATTTAACTACGTGATTTATAACTTTTTAAAATGCACAACCACTTTTTGGGAATCGGGCGCTTTTTCAAACGGTTTTTTCTTATCATCAGTTACGTATTGATTAACTTGGTAGTCTTCATAAGGTACTACATATCCGTACATTTTTCCAATATCCTACAAATTATATTAAAGATAAATAAATTTTATTGCGTGCCATTTCACAAATCAACATACCTCTGTCAAACGACTTTGGTTAAACGTGAGGATTCCTTCATATCCTTTAGTTTGAGCTAATTTTATAACTTCTTGTTCAATAAAATGAACAACCAACACATTTTCTTGAGCTGTTAATGACTGGTGTGTTCCCAACATAAAGTGATAAAATATCCTAGTGTAATCCTTCCATATTTTTGTAGTAACAGGTTTTCTTAGAAAACAATAACACTTATCCGCTTTTGCCAGCGGTGAGTTTAGGCTATAGTTAAAATCAGCATTTCGATCACAACCAAACGAGACTGCTATCATAGATCCACCGTTAGATTTAACAATGAATGATAAACCGCTTTCTAACATATAAGGCCACACACATTCCATGTACCCATAAAAATGTTCTTTTGTGTCTATGTCTGATTTTTTGACAAAATTAGTAGATAAAATTCTGAAATATTACAAAATTCCATATTAGAATCCAAGTTGGAGAATTTATTTCTACGTAGCTTAGCTGCTTTCTGCTATTTTATAAAAGAGATATTTATTATTTTACATCTAAACTTATATTAAGAAGAAGACTTCTTAATAAGAGTGGGAGTAGAAGATCTAAACTGAATTATTAAAACTTTTAGGCTACAACCACTTTTTAGAAAAGCAGCTAAACTACGTAACAAGTACACTAGACCCTCCATGTACGCGAGTTCGATGTACGCGAATTCAGAATAACGCGAATTAGATTTTGATGCCTGAATTTTTTGTACGCGAAGCAAAATTCCCTTTAACGCGAATTAAGTTTTCGCGTATTATTAAAATAACTAGCTGGCACAGTCGGCCTACCGGCCGCCTTTAGCCATCTAGACCGTGTCGGATGTGATTGTTCGGTCTCACTCCAAGGTTCTAAAGTGGCCTATGTTTTTCGTAGCGTTGTAAATAACTTCTACACCAAATTTGGTTAAGATTGGTCAAATAGAAACGTAAAGCACGTGCACGCGTATTTGCATTGTCGATCGGTTGACAGCTTGACAGCATTCATTATTGTTTTTTAAGTTGATTTAAAATCAATTTTCCTTTCCTTTGCGAATTTTTGCACTATTTCAATACAAAAACATGCGCAGGAACCTACATAATAACTGTGCCAAATTTAGTTCCGATCGGTCAAACGGTTTAGGAGTCTATAGGTAACATATAGTCCGAACCACGAAATAAGAGCTCCACGTGATTATTTTATGAAATTATATTTTCCTTATATCGTTTAACGTAAGAGGGACAAAATGCAAAATACAAAGTTGTCTGATCTTCAGCTATTTATGACGAATTATTGACGTCACAGAGCTCTTTCGTGGTTCAGATAATACATACATACACACATACATCCATTTTTATACCTTATATTTTATATAGATTATGTGTTATCCAAATAGCATAAACAAATTTGGAGGTATAGGTGTATATAAATTTTACGTCGAAACTAAAGATATTCATTGACAGTTGTTTACATAATAAATAGAGATGTATGTACTATATACAAAGTAATTTCTACTCCGTTTACAGGCGCTGAAACGTAGCACTTGAATGATACAAATACGGTGTCAACGATTTATAGTTCTTTTTATGCATTATATTTTACCTATTTCGTAAATAAACCTTAGTTTTAAACTTTTGTTTTTAGTCTTAAATAAATTTTGGAACCTAACCCCCTTTTTTCTATTGCTTCTTTGGTTCCATTTACGCGAATTCCATGTACGCGAGGTTTTTGGCGAACGGAACCCTCGCGTACATGGAGGGTCTAGTGTAGTTAGCTATTTTGTAACTATTATAGAATAACAAATTACAAATCTTACTCCAAAACTTCCTTTTTGTGATCTATTTGCATTATTTCCGTAACATAATTGTCATATTCTTCAAAATTTGGCATTGCTGTACGGTTGAAGTTCTGCGTCATTTTATCCAAAATTTCCCCCAAATTAGAAGACTTTATAAAATCGTGAATACCTATAGGACATTTTAAATACATATATACATTCCCAAACTATATCGTTCTATTGGAAACTTACTGATATGATATCCTTTATCCTTGAGAACTGCAATGGTATAAATAGAATTTAAGGAATTGCCGCCCATATCAAAAAAGTTTGATTGTGACGAAATTTTAGACTGTGACCGTCCAGTGGTAAGAGAAGCAACGGTTTCAAGAAGTGCCTGTGCTGCAGATAGTTGTTCATGTGGAACAGCGTTATAATCAACCGCTATAAAAAAACTGAATTTTATAATTGAGCATTTAAAAATAGAATATTACCATTTTCAATTTGATAATCGACAAAAGTTTTCAGCAATAACTGTCTATCCACTTTTCCGGATATCAAAAAAGGGAACTTTTCAATACAAACAACTTCAGGTACCATATGGCTTGGCAGTTCTTTTTCTAAAATTTCTTTGATTGCCTCATCATTGGTTTTAACCGTAGTTTGCACAAATGCCAAAATAGTTTGTTGCATTTCTCCAGGTCTATAACACAACACTACTCCTTTTGTCACACCCTCAATTGAACTTACGACTTTTTCGATTTCGATCAAATCTACTCGAAATCCACGAATTTTTATCACGCTGTCTGTGCGGCCCAAAAAGAACAAGAGATTATTCCGTATTTGGCCAACATCTCCAGTTTTACATAATTTTGAAAATATGGGTTTGGAACTTAAATTATTGGTTATTATTTTGTCATCATTATGTTGACTTATGTATTTTAAAGGTAAACTCAAGCCGGAAGCATAAATTTCGCCAACTTCTCCATCGGGTACTAAATTTTTATTTGAATCCAAGATGTAAACCTCAGTGTTATCAACAGCCACCCCTACAATGCAACGATTTTGGAAATAATCTTACACAGTATCAAGTTCTACGCACCTATTGGAAAGCTATCATATTCATCCAGTTGGTTTGGATGTGTAATTACATGAAAAGTGAAATCCACTACTTCGGTGCTTCCAAAAAAGTTGCATAACATATTTTTTTCCACTTCAAAATGTTTATAAAATTTATTCACCAAGATTTTTGATAAAATTTCTCCAGAAGAAATCCATATGTTAAGATCAGGTAAAATAATTTTCTTGTCCTAAAAGAAATCACTTGTCTTAGGAAAACTTTTTATTTTCCTAATTTCACAGAAAGACTTACGCTGATTTCTTTATACAACAAAATGGATTCCAAAAGCGATGGTACGAGTACAATTCTGTGTATCTGCAAAGTGATGTGTAAAAACGGTAGAAAAAACTATCAAAATCTAAAGAAATTACTTTGTAATTCTGAAGGGATTGGATTAATTTTTCTGGATTTTGAACGGTTTGTTTGGGCAAAACTAAAACAGCTAGTCCTTTTAGCAAAGGACCCCATATTTCAAAAACATGGTCCAAAAAAGTAAAAGCTGTTTTAAATACACCAACTTTTTCGTTTTCTTTAAACGGAAACTTATGGTATTGCCAACGAAGGCGATTTAAAATTGCAGTATGTGATATGCAAACTCCTATAAACCAAAAGTTAGATAGATGTTTATAAAATATCATTTAAAACCTTTTGGATGTCCTGTACTTCCCGACGTATATAAAATTACGGCTGAATCAGTTTTCGTATCAATTGAAATTATTTCGTCTGTTGTAACAATATTTGCATCTTGATCTGATAACATGAAATTATTGATAAATACCTTGTATGTATTTAAAAAATTTCCATTTTCTAATAAGAAATATTTTAATATCAAAATTTATATACCTATGCCTTTTTTTACTACCTTTATTATAGATGATTAGGGCCGGTTTGGTATCAGATATGATATATTCTATCCTGTCGTGAGGATAACTAGGATCGAGTGGCAAATATGATGCTCCAGCTTTCCATATTGCAAGCAAAGTTATTACGAGATAATCATCTGGAAGCATATGTACCCCAATAATAAAATTTTCGTCCTTCTCAGTGTGTAAATCATTTTCGTTCACGGTCTTGATTATAATTTTGGCCAAGTTACTCGATAAGGTATCCACTTCTTCAAATGTATGAACTCTAGTTTTATTGTTGTCTACAAATAGATTATTTAAATAAAATATACAAAAATTGAGATCTATGATTTTGAAAAATACCTTGATATATTAATGCCTCGCGGTTTGGTTCCAGAAAGGCTACACTTTCAAATAAATTCTGAACTTTAAAAGATTTAAAGTTTGATAAACGTCCTCGTAAAATCGACATTTTTGAATTCATAGTTAAACGTTAACTGATGCTTAACTTATATTACCTATTATATATGAGTGAAATTATTGACAATTGTGGAAGGTCATGACCAAATTAAATACGAAGTGGATGTAAGATTAGATTAGTTAATCAGTTACCTATTGTTGAAGTTGTTTTTAGTGGTTGCAAATAAGATAGGTTGGAAATAACGGTTGACGGGTGATTGTTTGATAAATGTTTAATTAAATAATAGTATATTACCATGCAAGAGACGTATGTCTGCTTTGCCGTCACTTACCGTAAAATTGTAACACGAGACGCTTACGTCGAGTGGTACAATTTCAACCAAGACGGTGAAACTGCAATACGACTCGTGGATGAGTAGGATATTTTATCGTTTTCCCTTTCAGTAAGAACAAAAATACAATAAATATACAAATTTGGTGGAAGTACAAGTAAAAACAGACATAATTAAAATATTACAATTATTTATAAATATAATATGCACGTGCAAAACTACAAGTTGTAACGTGAATTCTACGCTCGCGCGCCATTAAAATTTTTTAGTTTAGTTTGGTTAAATAATAGAATTTATTTTCATCATAGTAACGTTTTTAAAATTTGAATATTAGTAAATTAATCTGAAGTCAGTTATTTTAAATTAAAATTTATACAATCCAGTGTCTTAGTTAAAATTTTCCCGCTCAAAATACTACCAATTAAAGTATATAATCTACATGAAAGAACAAAGTCGTGTTAACGTAGCATAAATCTATCGGCAAAATTTTGTGCTGACCGATGCACATAGAGTAATGGATTGATTTTGTATTCACGCAGCTAATTTATATGCGATAATAAGAGCATAATATATCCACGTACGGACGTTTACCCGTGGGATAGAGTAGACATGCATTCGGTCGCCCACATGTACGTGAGAAAGACTGTTATTTTTCGACTCTTATCGCCGACAGATGTAGAAATGTGTTAAAATTCAGCTTTATCGCGTCCGAATGTTGAAATTTGCTTGATTAAAAGCAGTAAAAACAAGCATATGGCCAGCTGCATTCGTCGATAACATTTTAAAATTTCGATAAAAACGACGTTTGTCAAACAGATGTGGAACCAAACTTTGCAGCTCTTTCGACGATGTCACGCCTTATAGTAGGAGAAAAATTTACATCAATCAGAGCCAATGCAGGTTGATTGCATATATTATATCCTTGTTTTATGTCGAATCTTTGAAGACCATGGCCAATCGGCATGTCATTATACCACGTAAGGAGAAATTTTAGTATCCCCTGAATGCACTTCTTGCGTAGGATTTTTCCGGAGGAACCACATATAAGCGATGCACTTCAATGCAAAAATTAGAGATCCACAGATCACCGACCGTGCAGCGCCTCGCTATGCCCGGCAGTTGGGTGATCGCTTTTAAAGCGGAATTAACACATTTACTTCAGTAAATTAAATTATCGGGACTTATACGTTTAAAACCTAGTGAGTGTAATCCAGGCAAGTTAGCACTTATTATTGACGCAATTGTACATTATTTATGTCGCTTTAAACTAAATATTTTATGAACATTATTTTAAATCATTGCCGTTATCTCAATTAAATATTTGTTGAACGCTAATATGAATTGCCGATTGTTTCGAATTAAATATTTGTTGCCGCAATTTAAAACCATTTCCGCAGTATAAATTAAATATTTTATGGACGTTATGTTAAATCATTGCCGTTGTTTCTTAATTAAACATTTAATGAACACTATTATGAATTGCCAATAGCAGCAATCAAGAGTGGAAAAGCGCCTGGACGAGATGAACTGTGCGGCGAATTGTGGAAAAATGGAGGAGAACAACTGAAAGATAGAGTATGCGAACTAATTGTAAAAATATGGAGATTGGAAGAAATTCCAGAGGAATGGAGAATAGGTAGAATAGTCCCAATATTCAAGAAAGGTGACATAGAAGATTGTAGGAACTACAGGGGAATAATGTTGCTACCAACTGTTTACAAGATACTATCTACAATAATCCTAAAAGATTAAAGATCTACACCGTAAAGATAATAGGAGAGTACCAATACGGATTCAGACAAGGAAGATCGACAGTTGATGCCATCCATATAATAAAACAACTGAAAGAAAAATGTCATGAACATAACATCGGATTACATCTTCTCTTTGTGGACCTGAAACAGGCTTTCGATACAGTAAACAGCACGAAACTATATGAAATAATGGACGAATTAAAAATACCCAGAAAATTAATAAGATTGGTACAAGCAACATTGAAAGGAACCAGAGCCACGGTCCTGAGCAGAAATGGGGAGACGCAATGCTTCGATATAACAACAGGGGTTAGACATGGCGATGCACTATCGGCAACATTGTTTAACATCATGATCGACCGAGTAGTGAAAGAAATGAAATGCGAGGGAACTTTGGCTACTAAAGAGGGCCAACTGGTGGCGTATGCTGATGATGTTGTGATTATGGCTAGATCAAGAAAGAAGTTGGAAGAAATGTTTAGAAAAATGAATCATGAAATTGGTGAGATCGGGTTGAAAATAAATGTAGACAAGACGAAATACATATGAAGTGTGGAAGAAAAACAGATGGAACGGAGAAGGATCTAAAAATCGATGACTTATGCTTTGAAGGGGTAAGGGTTTTCAAATACCTTGGAGTACAAATAAGTGGAACTGGTGTCAGAAGCGAAGAGATTAAAGAAAAAATACAAAATGGATACAAGTCTTATTACGCAAATAAGAAACTCCTAAGAGACAAAAAAATAGGTATGAGTACAAAGTTGAAAGTATACAAAACCCTGATAAGACCAACGGTGATATATGCGGCTGAGGTGTTGTGTATGACAAAGAGAGAAGAGAATCAGCTTAGAGTATTCGAAAGAAAAGTGCTAAGAAAAATAATGGGATCTGAAATGATCGCACAAAACGTATATAGAAGAAAAACAAACAGCGAAATAATGGAAAAAATCAATGGCGAGGATATTGTGAAGTTGATCAAATCCCAGAGGTTGAGATGGTTAGGGCACCTAGAAAGAAGAGAACACCAGCACTATAAAAAGTGTAGTGAGATGGAGACCAAGTGAAGAGAGAGAAAGAGGTAGACCCAGAATGAGATGGATGGATGGCGTGACTGAAGATTTGGAGAAGATGGGGGTGAGAAAATGGAAGGAGAAGTGTAGTGACAGGACGATATGGAAAAGCATAGTGTTAGAGACTAAATCGCACACTAGTTTGTAAATTTTGTGAATTTAGAAGAGGGATGCGGAGTAATCCACCGCTTAAAACGGATTATAAACACCTCATAAGAGGTTGCCATGTTTCACATGAAATGAGTGCATTTATTATTATTATTATGAATTGCCGATTGTTTCGAATTAAATATTTGTTGCCGCAATTTAAAACCATTTCGCAGTGTAAATTAAACCACTCAATTTGACGTTATTTTAAATTGGTGTCGTGTTTTAAACCAGATGTTTTGTGTAAGCTAAATATTTCGGACCATCATCATTGTAAATTATTCTCGTGACGTTAACGAAATGTTTTGTGCCGATTTTGAACGAATTGAAATTGAATTGTTTAAACATAAACAACTTCATCGAACATTTTCGATTAAATTACGTCTTGGTTTGTTTCGTGGTACAATCAATGTAACCAGATTACGGTACGGTTTGCGCGAATTAATGTCAACAAAAGACAGGGCCGTATCCAGTCAGTTTAAGAATCAGGGAGCATTCCACCTTTGTTTTTAATGACGAACACACATTATCGAAGTATTCCCGTTCTATCGAATCTTTGTCATCTCGATTTTTGGAAAGGATTTTTACCTACCGACATTTTTATTAGTATTCTCACGCTGGAAAATATCTGCTTGGAGGACCGTCCCTACGATAGAAGCATACCTGTAAAATATTACGTAAGCATTTTTATTATTATTAAGTATTATTGTACAATATTTCAAGGAACCGTCAGTTCTTCCGTGCCAGACGAATTCGCCCTCCAACATTCCAACATTAATATTTTTATCGTTAACTTTTATGTTAGTCAAGTCATATGTAAATATTTTGTCATTCGACAATTGTGTTTGTAAATTTGATTATGCAATTGTTGTATTTTGTCAAATGTCCTTGCTTATTCCGTTTTTATTATATCTACTTTATTGTTTATAGCTGGCACGGGCGGCATCCGCCGCCCTTAGCCATCTAGACCCAGAATAGATCCGAGTAGGCCATAGTTGTTCGGCCTTCGGCCTCACAGGGGGAGGACCATAATAGATCCGCGAAGGCCATAGTTGTTCGGCCTTCGGCCTCACAGAGAGAGGACCATGATAGATCCGCGAAGGCCATAGTTGTTCGGCCTTCGGCCTCACAGGGGGAAGACCATAATAGATCGGTGAAGGCCATAGTTGTTCGGCCTTCGGCCTCACAGGGCGAACCATAATAGATCCGTGAAGGCCATAGTTGTTCGGCCTTCGGCCTCACAGACCGGACCATAATAGATCCGTGAAGGCCATAGTTGTTCGGCCTTCGGCCTCACAGACCGGACCATAATAGATCCGTGAAGGCCATAGTTGTTCGGCCTTCGGCCTCACAGACCGGATCATAATAGATCCGTGAAGGTCAAAATTGTTCGGCCTTCGGCCTCACAGACCGGACCATAATAGATCCGTGAAGGCCATAGTTGTTCGGCCTCACAGACCGGACCATAATAGATCCGTGAAGGCCATAGTTGTTCGGCCTTCGGCCTCACAGACCGGACCATAATAGATCCGTGAAGGCCATAGTAGTTCGGCCTTCGGCCTCACAGACCGGACCATAATAGATCGGTGAAGGCCATAGTTGTTCGGCCTTCGGCCTCACAGACCGGACCATCATAGATCCGTGAAGGCCATAGTTGTTCGGCCTTCGGCCTCACAGACCGGATCATAATAGATCCGTGAAGGTCAAAATTGTTCGGCCTTCGGCCTCACAGACCGGACCATAATAGATCCGTGATGGCCATAGTTGTTCGGCCTTCGGCCTCACAGACCGAACCATAATAGATCCGTGAAGGCCATAGTTGTTCGGCCTTCGGCCTCACAGACCGGACCATAATAGATCCATGAAGGCCATAGTTGTTCGGCATTCATCTGTCATCTGTCATCTTTAATCTGTCATCTGTCATCTGTCATCTGTCATCTGTCATCTGTCATCCGTCATCTGTCATCCGTCATCTGTCATCCGTCATCTGTCATACATACATACATACATAATCTTCACGTAAAGTTACATCTTCATGTAAAGTTAAATCTTCCGCAAAGAGGTAGATCTTCCACGAAGAAGTGGATCTGCGTCTTCTTGCACAATTCCGGCGAGTTCTGCGACCTATATAAAGTGCTCCGGTCTTATTCGCGGCATTCAGATTAATTTGTTAGTGGTTTGCATTTTTCGAATTAAAGCCGCCATCCCCGCCATCTGTTGACAGTATTTTCAGATTAATTTGTTAGTGGTTTTTTGTTAGTAGTTTTTTATATATTTGACAAATTAAATTTTTTGTCAAACTTGTGATTTGATTTTCGAAAAAAGCGAATAACTTTTTTCCCCGCCACTGACTGTACGTCAAATTAATTATTTGACAAATTAAATTTTTTGTCAAACTTGTGATTTGATTTTCGAAAAAAGCGAATAACTTTTTTCCCCGCTCGAATTTCTTCTCCATTATGCAAAAATAGTTGCGCCTGGAGCTACAAAATAACTGTGCAAAATTTGGTCGAGATCGGTCCACGGGTCTAGGAACGTATAGCGAACACGCAAACACGCAAGCACGCAGATCTTCTCTTTTATATATTTAGATTTATGTGTTTTATTGTCGTAATATGTATGTTTTGTTTAGCTATTTTTGCCAGGGTAAAACCTATCAACTGTGAAGGTAAGGTAATCCAAAGAGATGTCACCAGTGTGAGAGTCAACGCGACTTATCAGAAAGCTGTCGTGAACCAGCTTGGAAGGGCGATTTTTCATCCCCTTCGAATAAACTCCGGTTTTGTTCACGTGGCGCCCATGTAAATACCCCGCGTGTAAATTTACCCCCCCTGTTAGCGACAACATCCAGAATCACGATTATGGACCGCCCAATCGTTGATGAGAGACCATCAAATTGCGACGTTTCGTCACAAGCCCTTTTGCTCGTTCACTCCACCCAGCCCTTCGCGGCTAGAGCTAGTCAACCCTTTAGTTTTGTTCGGAAAGTGTCTTGTTTGCGATTTGTAAGGTAACAAAGTACATGGAAAAATAACTTATCAGTTATCAGTTACCTTATGCAAACCAAACGATAATCGAGGCACATCCTTGCAAAGCCGCAAGGTCGTTGAAAAAATAACTTTGTGAAACTCTGCATAAAAGTAATTTTGTTGATAGGTACGCACATGTTGAACGTAAATATTTAAAACAAGGATTAACAAGTTAGGGGCCGTTCATGTATTACGTAAGACGTTTAGGGGAAGGGGGGGGGTTGCTGGCATCTTGTTTTTCTTACTCGGGGGTAGGGGGGTCAAGACAATTTCTTACGTAAGATTTTATGTTTTTAATTAAATTTCAAAATTGAAAAATTATTTAATCTAATTTAGGTGCTGTTGGTACTATTAATGTTAATGTGAAACACAATACTATTAATTATTTACGTTGGAAATGAATAAAGTAACTAAAAAGTTTGATTACAGATAAAATGGTGTTCCATTATTAAAAGCAATGCTTTTTTAAGTGTAACACTAGAATATCGCAAAAAAATATTATTTTGCGCTTACTATAGTCTTACTCTCATGGTGTGATATACTCTATATACCTTATTATAAAAAATATTTTTATAAAATTTTTATTTTATTTATTTTTTTTTTTATTAATTCTATGAGTGTTTACAATCTGTTTATACAAAACAATAAGTAAACGGTATGACTACAACAAAATACATGACATGTAGAGGAGTACGGCACCCTCTTCCCTATTTAAACTTAAAATTATTTTGACAACATAGAATTTAAATGATATACTTCATTCAACTTAGTCAAATCTAGCATTTAGGTCGGTAATTTTAAATCGCTTCAGTCTTCTTGCTTCGTTAGTGTTGTCAAGCAACTTACTAGCCAGTATGTTTGGGTGTGAGTTTATTCGATCGCGATATTTTTTGTGAAAGTGTTTTATTTCATTGGAAACTGAAGTCATTTGTAGATCTCGCTGTATAACATGGTTGGGAACATACCATGGAGCATTAACAATGATTCTCAGCACCTTGTTCTGAAATCTCTGAAGGATTTCGATGTTGGATGTACTTGCAGTTCCCCACAATTGGACTCCGTAGGTCCAAATTGGTTTCAAAATGGCCTTATAAATTAATAATTTATTTTCTAATAATAGTTGTGACTTTTTACCGATCATCCAGTATATTTGACGGAATTTGATTCCGAGTTGTTTCCTTTTGGTAAATATATTGCAGTAAACTTTAATATTTAAATATTATTTGATTGTGGTGCAACAAATTTTGCAAAGTCCTTCTTATTTTTCTG
Source organism: Podabrus alpinus (assembly GCA_932274525.1). Taxonomy (NCBI): domain Eukaryota; kingdom Metazoa; phylum Arthropoda; class Insecta; order Coleoptera; family Cantharidae; genus Podabrus; species Podabrus alpinus. The sequence goes on along the minus strand of OW026454.1, from coordinate 79,014,593 downwards.
TTTTACCGCTATATTTATTTTTTTATTATTATTATGGATGATTTAGAATCTAAAATCTTCCGTGCTAGCTCTGGGTACACTATTTTTATTTAAGCATGAAATCTCTTTTTCTCAGGAGTAAGTTCCTCGACGGCTTACCTTTGGTTAACACTTTTATTCTGTGAATAAACTTATTGGTCTCGTCGAATTCAAAAAAATGCCAGATGGAAACATTAAACAGTGAACAAATTTTATTATAATAATTACGAACATAAATTATAATCAAATTGAATGTACAATAAAAATCAACGTTCATCAATAAACTTAAATTTACCCCACCGTTTCGTTATTTTTCGCGACGTATTAGTTTTTAATTTTTAAATTAGCGCCACGTTTAAATTTTAGTTAACTTTTTATAATGCAGGGTGAGCTCACCTATTCTTCGTCACGCCTCCTGTATTCTCTCGTTGTAAATTCTTTTGTATCCGGATTCATTAACCTATAAGTGACTCTTGCGTACTCGTTATTTTATTGCTGCAATTATCCAATTATTTATCATCGGATTTTGTGAAATTGGTTCCTTGACTATCCATAAACCTCAGTTTCTCGTATTGTTATCCAGGTAAGTCCAAATTTACTTTTTATTTTCAAAATAATAATTTCTCTTCGCCACACACGTGGTAAAATCACAACTTATAATCGTTCTTTATCTTTTCAGATTCTCCCGGATTGAATTAAACCCGTTAATTCTTTAAATTGGACGGCACACGAAATTTACACGCGTTCACCGTTTCCCACTTTTTTGGAAGAACCTTGTTTATTACGTAACCTGGGTTATCCTGGAATTTTCATCCCGTTTATGCAATCCTGATTTTATATTATAGTTTAAATTGAAACAACCTTTTTCATTGGTAAATTATTTATGCCTTGTTGATTTTTTTATAAGTTGGTTGAAACCCTTTTGATTATTTCAGTTACGTTTCCGATCTACGAACCCGTTTGATCAGTGGCGCACCACTCGTCCAACCCGGCTGTCTCGGATGAAACGTATTGCTGCACTTATCCCGTTTTTATAAACACGTAAAATATCCTTTTTTTTAATCAAAATTCGCCACTTCTTAAGATTAACAAAGTTATTTTATATTACAAAATTCTTATAACTAACATTTTTATTTATTAATTAAATTGTGAACATGTTTCTTAAAAAGATAATTTGTTTCATCTGGTATTTTTGAATTATGTTACCCGTTTGTTTACCTTTAAAATTGTTTTACTTGCATTTTTGTAATGCTTTTGTGACCTCGAGAAATCTTCTCCTCAAGAAAGAACTTTCATGTGATTTGTCATTAGCGTACTAGCATATTTAATTATTAACTCTTTATCATCCATTTGTACCATAGCAATATGCTGACGCCATGTTAGCATTTTGTCCAGATGCATTCCAAGGTATTTTGCACTATCAGTTTGTGGCAGTTGATGATTATTCAACTTTACCGGTGGAAAATATCCTCTTCTCATGGTAAACGTTACGTGTGATGATTTAGCTTCATTGGCTTTAATTCTCCATTTGCTCAGCCAATTCTGGATCTTGTTCAAACCATCCTGTAGGTTCCTTGAGGCAGTTACGGGGTCCATATGCGATGCCATAACAGCCGTATCGTCGGCAAATGTGGCGATCGTTGCAAGTTCTGTGCTTGGCAGGTCAGCCGTTAGGTCATACAATAGATAAAGAACTGGTCCCAAAACACTACCCTGTGGTACACCAGAGCGAATCTCATAAAGGTTTGTGTATTCTGCTTGATACTTCACCAAAAAGTGTCTGTTGTTGAGGTAAGATTCCAAAATTTTGTAGTAGTGATACGGAAGACACTTCTTCAATTTGTAGCGCAAACCCTCGTGCCAAACCTTATCAAAGGCCTGACTAACGTCCAAAAATGCTGCAGAGCAATACCTTTTACACTCTAAGTCTTCATTGATTTGTTTTGTAATAGAAAAAAAAAATTTTTATTATAAAAAAAAGTCAGGTCAAAATCGAGCGTTTTTGAAATTTTCTAAAATGTGCTCTATTTAACAGTGCTGGCGCTCAGCAACAAACTATTAGACTTGGAGAAAAATAACTTAGATAGAAGTTGTAGTAAATTTTATTCTCTGTAAGATTTATACAAGTAATTTTCGTCCTAAAGTCAACTGGTAAGGAAATATTTCGAGGAAACATTTTGCATTCGCCACTTTTTTTTAATTGGCGGCACTTCCGGGCGTTCGCCGAAGTCACCAACCCAGAGCTTTTATTAGGACCACAAACCTTAAATATCCAAAAATCAGAACCCCCTGACCATTTTTAGGAAACTCTTCATTTCATGATTTCGAGGATGTTGTTAAAATATTTTAAGTGTTTTTAATGAGTTATATGATAACAATCAGTCCAACTATGTATCCAAAATGTTTTATTGTTTTATTGTATATCCAAAATGTTTTCAATTTTATCCAACTTGTTATGTTATTTATTAAATTCTTACTACGTATCTGATAACTAAACGTCTAACATTATCGATAAAAGGTAAAACATTACAATCATTTAATAAATACATAACAAATGAGGCATTTCCATGTGACGCCACGAACACTTTTATGTATGTAAAATTCTTAGGTTAGGTTTACGATTAATTCGGCAAATAAAATAAACGGAAGGTACTTACAGTAATAATTTTACACTACACTCTCTACGGTTTATAAAATGTAAAAAAATTCAATTTTCACCAATAAAAACACGATTTATCACAAACTTGTATAAGTACGCCGACAGCTTGTCAGCTTGTCGGTAAACACTGTGACGTATTTGGAAACGCCTAATTGGATAACTTTGACTTAACGGGCACGTTATATTTAACATTTTGGATACATAGTTGGACTGAATATAGCTGAAATAGAAATTTGTTTAAAAATATTTTGCCGAATTACATAATTTTCACTCCTTCATAAAAAATTTCAACTGCAGACGAAGAATTCGGTAAGAAGCTCAGGGTTCCGAAAGGACGTTTTGTAGTATGTTCAAGTACGAAAAATTATCTAACGAAATCCGTCGAAAAATCGCAGAAGACCGATTTTGGATTTTTTATTCGCAATTTTCTTACACTATAAAGTAAATTGTTTGAATAACTTTCTTTTTTATTTAATATCTTCATTAATTTCACTTTTAATGTTTAATATCTGGCTTCTCATTGGGTAATAATTTATCTTACGTAAGATTAGTGCGGGGGGGGAGGGGTTATACATTTTCTTATTTTTTCTTACTAGGGGGAGGGGGGGAGTCTAAAAGTAGGAAAAAACGTCTTACGTAATACATGAACGGCCCCTTAGCTACATCGCCAATATACCTAACCCCATATATGTAATAAATGTTATAAGAAAATTTAAAACAAATTATAATTGTGGCCTAGCCATAAATAAATATGTCGTTCATTTATGCGTTCTGTTTTATTTTTAAATTTGTAGAATAACGCCAAATGCAAAGGAAATAAGACAAGGAAAGTGATATGCTTATAAAAACGGTGGGTAATTCCCAAAACACAAGTACGAGTTGAGTGATAAGTTACGTTCAAAACATGGTCTTTGAAAAGCCGCGAAGTACTATCTATTTACGATTAATGAAAGCTGATTACAATAAAAAATACTTTCGCTTTTAAATAACCAACGTAGTAATTGAAATTTACTTTAATTAAAGATTTATTAATCACGTTAATTCAAAATCAAATATAAATAAAAATTGCAAATTCAAAATCATTATCTCCCAAGACGACTTAATAAGGTCTTCTTCTTCACGTGCCTATCCGTTACCGGATGTTGGCGACCTCTCTCCTATGTATGTGTTGTGCATTTGTAGTACTATCACACACATAGGGGACCTACTTGTTTAACGCGGGCTCCGAACCGCGGGAAGTGTATACACTTCATCTCCAGAGAGGCTATTCTTAGCATATTACACCTCGGTGGTTTGCCATTGCCTTCCGACGGGAGACGGTCAGAATAAAGTTTTTACTGAGCCCGGAGTCGAACCGGGCATTCAGCATTAGCAGCAATGCACTTAACCGCTTAAGCTGATCACCGTCTCTAATAAGGTCTAGACCACAATAATAATAATAAGGTCTAGGTCTAGACCACAGTTATTTATAGCGAGAGATAGCCGTGAAGGAAGCACACTTATGGTTTATGCTGACGAACACTTACAGTTTATCAGTTTGTTGTTTTGGCTCAGGAGGTCTACGTTTCCTAATATAAATACAAACTTTATAAATTGTTAACAATAAAATGATCAAATAGATTAAAATCGTCCAAACACTTGTTTTATTAAGGTGAATCACTTTGTCGTCGTTTCATTTCACTTTTTGATTATTAACGAGAGTGATTGTTGTCTGGTTAAATTTTGAGATAACAGTTTGCATTATCGTTATTTGGTCGTCAACAATTGTTTTGATTTTATATTGGTTTTTATTTAAATTTTGAATTGCGTTGTCAAAACGTAGAGCATCATCATTATCTAGATTACCTGTTATAATTTTTATTAGGGAACCTAATCCGTCTATGGCACCGCGTTTTTGTCTTTTTACATTTACGGGGTTTATTTGGAAAATTTGTGTATTTATTGAATTTATTAAGTGATTTGTTATTTGATATAGATTATAGTATTCCTTTTTGTTTTCATTATCAATATGGGTAGCATTATGGAGTGAATAATTTATGAACTTGTATTGATTTTCTAAAGAGTGAAATTGATTTATAATTTGGTGATATGTCAAAAATCTGAATAAATGTCCAAGATGAAATTTTGTTTTGTGCTTACGATGCCTAATCGTATGGGTAATACGTAATAGTCCTGGGACCTTATTCTCGAACTCACTCGATTTTATTCTCATACGAATCATTTCGCATAATAAGTTTCGTATACGATTTGATGATCGCTTAAATCGGACATTCTCGAATGGCACACGAATTTTATCGCGTAGTTACGTCAGGTCGTTGCTTAAACCAACGAACAAACTGGCTGAACCAATAGTAATGCGTGATTATATTTATTTATTATTGGAAAATCTGACGTTATAAAAGTTTGAAAACGTAAATAATCATGAACAGCGAAGATATTATTAAGAAAAGTCGCGTTGTAAATGTATCATCGGCGCAAAAGGATGCAATTGTGGATTATCTTAAATAATAATCCAAAACTTTTAAGTGGAAAGTTTATGTACATCCGATTTTACTTTCAAGACGGCGCAAAAGAAATGGCAGGAATTAACAGAACGCTTAAATTCCATGGTGGGTATCAAGAAAGATTGGAAACAGTGGAGGAAAACTTGGCAAGATATTAGGACTAAAACCAAGGGAAAAAGCAATGCTATAAAAAATATACTGGAGGCACTGGTGGTGGAAAACCAACAAGCGAGAAATTAAGTGCTATCGAAGAAAACGTCCTATCGTTAATAAACAAAAATGCTGTAGATGGTCATACCGATACCCAGGAATCGACAGTAGATTTCGATTTATCGTCGGACCTAGAAGGAATGTCAAATGAATACATGGGCTTAGAAGATGTTGGATTTTGTACCCCTTTATCGGTAGACTTTCCCTTTTTAATTTCACTTTTTGATTATTATTGTTAGTTATTATTATTGTTTGGTTAAATTTTGAGATAACTGTTTGCATTATCGTTATTTGGTCGTCAACAATTGTTTTGATTTTATCTTGGTTTTTATTTAAATTTTGAATTGCGTTGTCAAAACGTAGAGCGTCATCATTATCTAGATTACCTGTTATAATTTTTATTAGGGAACCTAATCCGTCTATGGCACCGCGTTTTTGTCTTTTTACATTTACGGGGTTTATTTGGAAAATTTGTGTATTTATTGAATTTATTAAGTGATTTGTTATTTGATATAGATTATAGTATTCCTTTTTGTTTTCATTATCAATATGGGTAGCATTTTGGAGTGAATAATTTATGAACTTGTATTGATTTTCTAAAGAGTGAAATTGATTTATAATTGGTGATATGTCAAAAATCTGAATAAATGTCCAAGATGAAATTTTGTTTTGTGCAATGCCTAATCGTATGGGTAACAGTCCTGGGTTGTCTGTTATTCGTCTAGCGATTGGTTCCGTTGTGGTAATGGGCCAGAACGATCTGAAACCATAGGAGGTCTTTTTAGTTCCTTCAAATGAATAATTTCGCTTCTTTTATTTTTATGATTAACTATTTCTGCTTTATTATTTTTATTATTAATTATTTTTTTAGAATTTACTTCATATGCTTGCGCCAGTTTGGTAAATGCATCTATAATTGAAGGGCCTAGTGGAAAAAGTAGTTAAGTCACTTTTTTTTCAATTTGTAGTTGAGCACATTTTTACATTGCGGCATTTATTCTCTACAAATTAGTATAAAAATCAACAAATTGAAAAAAAATGACTTAACTACTTTTTCCACTAGGCCCTTCAATTATTAAATGTTTTGTTATTATAACTGAACAGGTCCATATTATGTAAAATTTGAAAATTTGGAATTTTGAAAAATTTGGAATTATTAAGTTTTATATTAATTACTTAAAATCGTGAACAATAATTATTTTTTGGTGGCAATAAAAGTGAATATTGGTCGATGTAGTGGTTACTGATTTTCTTCCTTTTTCGGTTATTGATTTTTAAAATTTGTTGTGATTTATTTATAAAAAGATGACAATTTCTGAAATGTTTTCTTTTATAATTATTATCGGTCGATTTTTTATTTGCGTGTTTAAGGTTTCTATCTAGAATTTGCCTTTTGAAATTTATCAATTCTAAATAAGGTGATTTAATTAATTCTGATGACTTTAAATTTTGAACTTCTGATTGAATTGATCGTTTATTTTCTGATATTGGTTTTTGTAGTAAATTAAATTTTTTATGATTTTGATCCATCAAAATTTCGATATGCTTTTTTGAATTATTTAATTTCAACAATAATTTATTTATTTGAATGTCATTTAAATTAAATTTTGGATGTTCAAGATTATTGATAGTATTTTTATTTGAATTTTCAGTTTCAAATTTTGTTGTCTTTAAATTTTGTTTAATTACTTGATTGGTTTTTGAAATTTGGTTTTGTAATATTCGCAATTCGTTAACACTGTCAGCTATCAGGGGTTTACATTTTTTGATTGGTTTTTGATTTTTGAATTTATTTTGACTTAAATTTTGGTTAATTGGAAGGTTTGTGATATGTTCATTCATAGGATCAATAGTTGAATCAATTTTTTGAAAAACTTTGTTTTTTCTAAAATTTGTGGGTTTTAAGGAGTTCATTAAGTTATGCGGGTGTGATGGCAAATTAATGATAATTTTCGATGATATTTAAATTTTTTGTTACGTTAAATGGTCTTGATCTTCTTCCAAGTGAAAATTTCCGGTTGTTTCTTGTTCGAAGTTATCGATTGGTTCTGTGTTTTGATAAATTTCGTTTTCGAAATTTCTTTCGTATTCCGGTTGGTGTTGTTCTTCGTATGAATGTTCATGGTTTGCCGGGTTAACGTTTAAATGATATGATGGTTGGAAATTAGGACGTACCGATGGTCTAGTAAATTTTGTTCTATTACTGTCTACGTCCATAGGGGTGGGTTTAAAAGAGGTTCTGTTCGAGTTTTGTCTCGACACAAATGGCTTATTAAAATTTTGAGAATTAGGATTTTGAAAATTCGGTTCAGGTTGCAAAGAGTTATTGAAATTTTGATTTGGTGTTTGTTGATAATTGTTTGGTCTAAAATTTTGAAAGTGTGGTGATGGTTGAAAATTATTCTATCTAAAATTTTGAAAATGTTGTGGTTATTGAAAATTATTAGGTTTAAAATTTTGGAAATTTGACATTTTATTTTGGAAGGTAAATGGATTTGGTTTAAATTTATTAAATTGCGTCGAGTTATTGTTAGGTTTAGAATTATTTTTAAAGGTATAATTTTGCGTGTTATTGGTTCGTAAATTTTGAATTTGTAACGAATTTTGTTTTTGGGAGTAATACAAGAAATTGTCTTCTTCTAAAACAAGCCCCATCGCAATTTCTAGTGAGTCCGGGTTTCTTAATCTAATATTATTTTGGAGTTGACCCTGTGGGATCTTCGTTAATAAAAATCACACACAACGAATAACAAATATATTTAAACGATGTAAATATTATAACACGATTATAATGTCAATTCAGCAAAAAACAGATAAAAAACTAATCGTTAAAAAACACTTAAAAAATACAAAACATAGATGATTCACGTGAACTGCTGTTGCTTCGGACTACTACTCCGTCTGAACTAAAAAAACTTTTTTTTACCCGCAGTCATTTCCTGCGTGGCTGGTTGCCAACCTAAAGGAGTTGGCGCCGACAACTTTTGAATTTAAATTAAAAATAATAAAATTAACAATCGAAATTCAAGGTCGCCACAACCCGTTAATCCGCGTATAAATGTTTTTAATGATAAGTCATCGTAATTTTTTACTTGTAACAATTTCTCGGCAGGTGTTAAATTGCTTGTGGTTATTTTCGATAAAATTAAAGATCTACAATCTTGACAACGTTTTCCAAATTGGTAAGGAGTTTCGTTCGCGCCAGGACGTAACAAAATGGGATCTTGTACCAAACAATCTAAATTTCTTTGATCGCTAAAACTTAAAGTTATTGTCCTTTTAATTGCATCCCAATCATTTAATTCCTGTCTATTACCAATTAACGTTAATGCCCGATCTCGTAATTTGCCTAAAATTACTCTTAATAAAAACTGATTTATATCGTCTGCTGGGTTTTCTGAATTGTAAAATGTTGATAAAAAATTTTCGCACGCGTCAATAAATATATTTACCGCGTTTTGATTACCATCGAAAGTGGGGACTGTGTCCAAATATAATCTTATAAATTGGTAATCTTTTTTATTTTGGTTACTAGTGTTTTGATTTAAATTACTATTAGTGTTTGCGTTTGCCATTGTATCGTCTTGCAATGATAAATCGTCAAATAATGCAGAAATATCAGTGTTCATGAACTTAGGTTTAAAAATAGAATTTCCTAGTGAACGAATCTTATTACTAGGTGTAATTTAATTGTACAATGTAAAATATTACTTATCTAAATTATTATGCGTATGACTATTTCAATTTATATTATAAAATATGGATTTAATGTAAGAATTAGGACTCACGCTATTATCAATAATATCTTCATAATATGTTTTCTTGGGTTGATCCACGGCTTGCTTTTGGATCTTTTTCTTAAATTAGTTGTGACGATTCTTGTCCACTTGGTTCTTCTTAAAATTAGGGTTGATCCCAAATGTTGCGACGATTTTTGTTCGCTTCCAATTGAAATCGGTTGTTTTACGGCTATTTTTGTCCGTAGTTTTTGCAGCTTCCGTGATTTTTTGGAACTTTTAGACGATTTTTGTTCTAATTTTCCAAAAATTTCGGATCCTACCGACTGCGCCAGTTAACTTTTGGATTTCCCAAATTAATTTTTTTAAAAACACTAAATTTTTATTTGTATTTATTATTGATTTTTACACAATTAATATTCAACTTGTAACAACTACTATTTTCTTAATGAATAATAAACATCTACTGTTAACTAATGATCTAATACTACTACTGACGATCTAATACTACTACTGACAAAAGATCTAATACAATTCTTTTATAAATTCTGTGTAATTTGCGATTCTGCAGTTTCTATGGGAAAATGCAAAATCGTACCTCACATGGGTGCAATGCTTTCTTGATATTGAAACGGGAAGAATTTATTATGTAATGTCCAGTTTATGGAAAGATATTACTCGCGTATTTCACAAAAAAACGTAATAAAAGGAAACATAAAAATTTGAAAGACATTCACAGTGTAAATAAAGTGAAAATTAAAACAATTAAAATTAACAGAACATTTAAATGTGAAAGAGTGTTAATTAAAACCAAACAATTAATTGCAAAACGACATAAAAATGCTAAATCACAAAAACGTGTATTACGGAAAATAAAAATATTTAAAGACGTAAAATTTAAAAACTTTTCAATCATGAACATCCAAAATAAAAATGTTCAATTCAAGATAGTGAAATTAATTAAATTTAAAGAAATAAACCGTAAACAACTGCAGGAAGGCGATATGCAATTTAAAAACATAGTGATTATAAAACCGCGAAATAAAGACAATAACAAAACAAAACGTAATTCGCGCAAGAAGAATAAAAAAATAAAAACGCTAAATGAAGTGATAAAAATAAAAGAAGCTAATTTTATGATTAAAATAAATAGAAAAACGGTAATTAAAAAGAAAACGAATAATTATTTAATCACAATGTCTTGGTATAAACGAGTACTTACGTTTAAAATCAAAAAGCAATTAAAAATAGGATTAAGTAAATTATAAGATAAAAACGACAGGAAATTTGTAGATGTGATTGGCAATTGCACTTGGACAAGATGAAAATTATTATTTGTGAAGAATTGTTAGCACGCGGAGATAGATCTGGAGATTTGATGTGAAACTGGATGACTGAGCAATGGATGAAAAGTTTTCGAGTTCAACATGAATGTTATTAGAAAAATTATGTCAATCGGAGGTTGGGCAGGTACAGATAGATACAGTAGTCATTAATGATTTTAAATGAGAATGTATTTTTTGAGATGGATATAATTAGAAAATTCAAAATGGTAGATACGAAAGAAAAATTAATCAAAATCGATAAACAGTTAATTAGATGTATGGAACAGTTAGTAATTGGGTTTAGTTAGATAAAAATAATAATAATGGGATGATATTAAATAATGTTGATAATATTAATTAAGGGAATGATTTAAATAGAAATTTATTAATAAAGTGAATAAGTAGAATAATTGGGGATAATTTGAATGGGAAATTTATTAATTAATTTAGTAATAGGAAAGTTAAGAAAAGGGGGGGGGTTAATATTAATTCTATACAAAGTTAAAAGATTATTGAAAAATTTTTAGAGAGTATTGATCACTTATGAATGATAAGGCAAGCATTGAGAAAATTTACATTCACAAACAAATTGTTATTTAAGATAAACCTTTCATATAACATAGAATGACGAATTTTATTCTATTAATTTGTTATCAGTCCATCACACTCCAGTATTTGAGCCATCGAAAGAGATGATAAAAACGATAATTTCATAAATTAATGTTTTCAGTTGTAAATAGACAAAAATAAATAAATTTGTTTTAAAAAAGTTTTTCTTCAGTACATTTAAAGTTTTAAGTGGTTTAGAAAGTTCTGAATTTTGATTTCGAATTTAAATTATTCTAATATTTTTATGAAAAATTTTGATCAGTGGCGGTTCTACCATAGGAGCTGCAGAGCTGCAGAACCACCAAAAATTACAATAAAAATACCAATACTTGCATAATTAATTATATAATTATAACCTTAATCAGATTTAAATTATTATAAAGAATGGTGCATTATCAGCTTTGCTTTGAAAGCGTGTTTCTTATTTTCGCTAGCATATATCAGTTATAATTTAACAGCTAGTCACATAAATAGTGTAATAATAAATACACGTCCAGTCCGCTATCAAAATGTTTGTCTAACTAGAACGCTATACACTTGTGCGCAATCGAGCTGTAATGAAACGCAGACTACAATGCTATAGCAATTGGTATAGGTGGTAGGTATATCTTTTATGATTTTGTTTCGAGGTAGTTTAGAATTCGAATTTTGAAAAGAAAAACTAATTTTAATATTAGTTCATCAATTGTTAAACAAATTGCAGTGAAATTAGGGCATAAGCAATAAATTGTTTAAAAACTTTTAATTAAACCAAGTTTCTTGCACATATTTATAGCAAAACACTAGTTAAATTATTTTTTGACGGATTTTGCAACTTTAAATAAAATTATGAATACATAAAATTAAATTTATGTATTTTTATACAATAATAATTCTTAAAGCTCGTGATACGTACACGCATCGAATGCACAGTCGTTCTGCACCCCGATGCAGCCACTTGCAGTTAGATCAGCGCTGGCTTTACATTACATATTTATACAAGTATATAACCGGACTAGTATTTCATGCAATTATATTTTAAAAAAAGATCTTGTATTATAAACTTTAATTGAAATTATGGATATAATGTCCTTTATACCTACTACTAGATAAAATGAATTCCTAATCCTAATAAAATTTTATAATAATTTTGGACTAGAGAATTTTCTGCATTGTAAAACAATTCTCAAACTATAATTTTCTGTAATAAAATGTAGCTCAAGAAATTTGGACTTAAGTTTTTACTAACATTACTCACTCATATTATTTATTAACTCAGCTTCTCTTATAATAACCCGTAAAAATAGGATTTTTTCGAAAATTAGTTAACAATAATTACAAAACTTTTTGTGCGCTCAAATAAAACTTATTGTTACAAAAATGTTTGCGTCGTTTGTTTTATTTCAAACCGAACACAAAGGGCTGTTTACGAAGTATAAGTTCTATTTTTAAAATAACAAATATGCAGAATTATTATGACGTGATAAGCTAACTAAGGCATTTTATTTAGTCGTTTTTAAAATCTCTTACGAAGAAGGTCGTTTTTAAAAATGAATGTGATTTTTAAATTTAGTTATCAAGAACAATTAGTGATAAGAAATTGCCGGTATATACAAGTCGAGGTAAAATGTATAAAAGACAATTTAATACGAATATTTATTTACGGAACAAATGGATTTGTGGCTGTAATCATAAGAACGCATTGTTTTGTTTTCCGTTTGTGTCTTTCGATATTGTCAATAGTAAAAAAATTTATCTTGGGAATATTGAATTTCAACGAAAAAGTTATTGATAAGTTAAGTTTGCCACAAGCAAGCACCGGCGCACGCCATTAATGCTTAAAAACGTGCAATATAAGTAAGTTTATTTTTTGAGATTAGCATTTTACTGATACCTTCCCTTTTTTATAATGCAGAACAGCCAGTGGCGTACCTAGGGGGGGGCGGAGGGGGCGGTCCGCCCCGGGCCCCTTTACTAAGGGGGCCCCACCCAAAAATAAATAATTCCATATTTCTCAAGTGAGCGAGCTCGTTCGTGGCTCAGTCGTTCAGAGAGCGTCGGTTTCGGAGCTGCGTTGCGTCGTGCTGAACGTCGTAGATTCAATTGTTCGAATTCGGGCTCTTACGATAAAACTTTTTATCAGTTTAACATTTTTAACAGTAATGATAATTGATGATATTCTATCTATTATTTCTCTGCACAGGGCAATAGCTTATGGAAGACGGTTAGATTAAGGCAAAAAAAAGGCTAGCCACATTAAAAAGTGATAAATGACCTTTTTTTGAGGGTGAGGGGGGGCCTACAAAATAAATCCGCCCCGGGCCCCAAGTGGTCTAGGTACGCCACTGAGAACAGCCAAACATATTTCTCACGAGCCGCCACTGATTTTGATAAACAGAAATAAGTTGTGATCGTGTATTTGAATTTTGATAATTAAAGTTAATAAACGGAAATTATAATTAAGATATTAATATGATTTAAAATTAATAAGTTATTGATAAAAATTTTGTAAACAAACATAAAAGGTGATAAGTCATTGAACCTTGATATTGCAAGTTTATTAAAATTAAATTTTGTAAATAGATTTGAGTTTAGATATTTGAATTGATAATTAATTTAATTGAAGTAATTTTAAGAAAATTTTTACGTTTGTAACCGCGGACCGTCCTTCGGAACTACTTTTCCTAGGAACGGCTGGAGTTATTTAAAAAAATAATCAAATCTGCTGATCGAACAAAATTCCACTTAGACCCTTATCGATCTACTAAGAACATTTATTGATTAAGCTGCCACCACCGTTCAACCGATTACGCCCACCGTAGAATTCTGTTCTCAAAAAAAAACACACTATCAATTTGGTACGCGACTTTCTGGTAATAAGCCCCAGACACTCCCCGTTTTGGCGTTACGTCCCCCGGCTAAATGTTGAAGTTGAAACTTCGGTGCGGGCAAAACGACACTAAGCTCGACACTGAAAACAAAACGTTCTTTTCCTCAACAGGAAAAACGAAAACACTGAATTTTCAAAAAACAATATTTATTAATAATGGATAAGTTTAAAAAAACACATGTACACATTTAAATATCTCTTACAATAATTTAGGGTGGCCCTTTTAAACACATATTTATACAATCCAAAATAATCAAACATGGTACTTACATATATCTTTTGGAGACCCAGACCACGGAACAGGGCAAAGACCTTTCCTTGTCTATCCCCCAAAATCAAGATAAACTCAATAAACAAAACTATTTGACAACCACTTAAAACACAAACTCAACAAAGACACTCCCTTAACTATTTCCCAATACAAAATCACAATTACCAAACTCATAAAAATGTCCCGCACAAGAAAACTTACAATACTCAATTCAACTACATATTAACATTAATCCCGAAAGCCCATGGCCCCCGGCCGCGGCTCTACGGGCCCACCCCGACTTGTGACTCTACGGGCGCACCCCCGACTTCTCACTCCCGACTAATTAATTCAACCATATTTATACCTTTCAGAAATTACGAGGGTTGACCTTCCATAGCGTGAGAATTTGCACCACTGACAAATTTCACCTATAGACAGATACATCCCTATCGATTTTTTTTAACGAGAAGCAATGTCTACTGATTGCTTCAATGCAATCAAATCTTGATTGCTTCCTCAATGAAATCGCGTAGACTGCATTGAAATATCCGGTCAAATTGGCAATACTCCACTGTTGTCTGAAATCAAACAGTTCACCTGAACAAAGAACAGTGTAAAATCATCTTTAGACGCAGGAAGTTCGCATGCAGACGAATATTGATCAAATACATTATCAATTATTCTCGTTCGCGTTATAAAACTTATCTCTTCCGCTGTTGATAAATATGGTTGATTAACAATCATCAATTATTATCGCAATAACAATTTATAAGTATATCTCAATTTAAAATATTAAAATTAATTTTTTATGAATTAAAATCCTGTTTTGTTACACATTAAAGGTTTAAATTGTGTTAGAAAAATTTGAATTTTGTTTTTAGTTGAGTACGATATTTTAGTTGAGAATGAGAAAATGTTTGTTTATATTTTTTAATGCATTTATTTTCAAACTTTGCAAATAGATAAACAACTTAAATACCAGTTCATTATAGTTGTCACACATTGGTCATTATAAAACAATTTTATCAAAAGCTAACTCGTGGTCACTTATACCTTTATGATAAAATCGTTCGGGGGATGATGCGGTGTTACGAAGGGTGTTCGTTTAGATAGTAGAAACACCAACTGAAACTGAAAGAAAGCTGTTTGATTCAAAAAGTCTGACAAGCTAATTAAGTCTCCTCGAAGCAATCCATTCTTAAAAGATTGAAGGATACAGAGTCATGAATATTGGTAAAATTGTTCAGTATAAATAGACACATTAAGTAAATGAAAATTGTTAGTTAGGATACGCTAATTGTCGGGGTGTGATAAACAAAGTGAAGGTGAGGATGAAGATGGAGAATAAAATGCTGGAAGGTTGTTGAGTACGCCTGTCCATTTTGGAAGGGAGAAGATAAGAAGGGCATGTCGTCGATGGGATTGGCATTCCGTCCATTGAATAGTGCGGACGTATTGATTGAAGATTGGTATTCCGTCCATTGAATAGTGCGGACGTATTGATTGAAGATTGGCATTCCGTCCACTGAATAGTGCGGACGTATTGATTGAAGATTGGATTCCGTCCATTGAATAGTGCGGACGTATTGATTGAAGATTCGGATTCCGTCAATTGAAAAGTGCGAACGTAATTTTATGGTGGAGTCAAATTTTTTAAAATTTCTGTTTGATTATTTTGGATAAATTCGCTTAGCGTCTGTAAAGCGGAAAAGACGTATTTTTCGAAAACGATATTTTATTATAAGAACGATAATTTGATTAGTATTGGATATTAATTTGGAAATACATGCAACTGGTAACAAGTAGAATTAGGCTGCCTGCAGACTGATCAAGCAAAACGTTGTGCGACAAAACGTTTTGTTGCACTAAAAAAAATTTTGTTTCACCTCGCAACATGACGGATAGAGCAAAACGTTGTAAGCAAAATGTTGTGTTCTGGTTTACAACGTTTTGTTTGATCTCAAAACACATTGAAAATAAATTGGTTCAACGAACGTTGTTATACAACGAAAAACCAGATGACTTTAGTGTCATGTCGGCGCTCGATGATGAAGTTTGTGTACTTATTTGGCAATGGACACAACTTGCATGTATCTATTATGTATGGAAGAAAACGAAAGGTCATTGTGGGGGCACCCATTAACAAAAAGGGAATGGAAAAGAACACCCTGAAAAGATATATTACCGAATTACGAGAAGACGAAAATAAGTTTCAATTTTACTAGATTTAGTTCTATTACTTTTGATTACATTTTAAATATTAAAATATTTAACGTTTATTTGACATTTTAATGTCAAAAAATATTTATGGTTAAATCACAAAGCTATAGCAAAGCTAAACCTTAGCAACCTGCAGTAACTACAGTCAAAACATTTCATATAAAAATAATGTCATTTCGACCACTTGATTTGATACCAACGGTTTATTATTTTAATTATTATAAGTAGGTACATCCAAAATTCGTCTCATTACTTCAAGAAAATAATTTATTATGAAATATGTTGCTATGACCTCCCTTATATAAAAGATTAGACACGTTGATTAAGTTGGGCGCCACATTCAAATGAATGAAAAATATGAAAAAGTATAAATATTAAAATTTTACGTGCTAAAATTTTATTAGAAAGCTCACCACTTTGTCCCTCTTGTATAGCTCAGTCTAAGGCTCTCTCAGAGTATTGCATGTATTAGTTTAAATTAGGGGATGCAGCTTATTGAATTGAAAAATTTTAATTTTGAATGATAGAAAAAGTTGGCCGAGTTTGAATAAAATGCCTAATTATTTTGACCAGTTAAAACGATCCACTTCTGTGTTTGAATGATCTTAAAAATTTAGAATACCGACCTGTAAATGTTTGATAATAATAAAAAGATTGTAATAATTCAGAAATGATTTTATATTCAGAATAATATCGCAAAGCGCAAATAATCAGTTTTAACAAAATTTGTACAGATACCTTATCTGTTACCAGAATGTTTACAACAATCAAAAATCAAAAATAATGTAGAATAACGATCCTCTTCTTCCTTTTCTTCCTTTAAATGCTTAAATAAATTTAAGTCTTGCCGTTGTCCAAAACGGGTTAAATGTTTTTATATTTAAATTTGTTGCTTTTGGCGAAGCGTAGAAAATAAAATAATAAAAAATGTTTTGTTGTTGAATTATAAAGTAGGTTAGCCGAAAATGCACCTGCTAAGGTCTTTTCTCAGCATCCTGTATGTTAAATGCTGAAGGCGTAAAGTTAATAAAATAATAATGGTTTTCAAATACCTTTGAATTCTTATAATCCTGACTTTTTAATAAGTCTGCGTAGAAAAAAACACAATCTTGATATAAACACAAGCGCACTATGAGACACTTCCACAGTAAGATGGTTTGTTGATCCCAGTTGATATGACGCTTCAGATCTTCTGCTGTTTGGATTGAGTTGTTGTAGCAGTTATCATACAAATTTTTTTTTTTTTCTGCAGGGAAGGGGGAAACCTTCATAGGCACCACCCCATCAGGGATGGTAGTGTCAGATTCTAACTGACTAAAACCCCCTCCCCGACGACAGCGGGCTTTACCTTCTCGGCATTACTTCCGCTGTCGTCTGCGATCTTCCATGCTGCATCGATGATGCAGGCTCCCGATGACCTCCCGGTTTAGCACGAAAGTTTGTGTCCGGGAGGTCAGGCACTATCACTTGATTCTACTTTTCCAATTGAACCGGACACACCGCTCGCCGCGATCCAACACGTCTCACCGGGTCACCTAGTGGTCCGCAATCGTCAGTATAGGTGAAAGTCCACTCGTCATTAACTTAATAGGCGGAAATTCCGGCGACAAAGTCAAGGCCGAGCCGACCGTCATCCATACCGGAGACTCCGAGCCCCCAAGCGACCCTGCAAATCATATTAAATCACAGAGCGCGATGCGACCGGGTCATCTTGAAAAACTTGTGGTCGCTGGCAAAGTGCCAGTCCACTCGTCTTTATATTTGACGGCACTATTTTCGCGATCGTCCCCCTCTGGATTAGCACGAGAGTTTGTGTCCACAGAGGGTCTACGCGCTATCGTCGTACCGACACTAACCTACCCCGTCGAACGACCGTCACTACTCGACCCGACCCGACCCGCCGATCAATGACGATATTCTTCGGGAATTCTCTTGGGAACTTCTCGCGCATCTTCTCGCGGGAACTTCTCAAGGGAACTTAAAAAGGCTGTCATTGACTTAACTGTAGGGCGAGAACTCGAGCTGCGACTTGCTCAGCTCGTCCGTCCCCCTCCTTGGTCTTCATCACTTGACTGATGAAGACCGCTACAGCCAGCCATTCGTCTTCGCCGGACAGCATGAAAGCAATCATGTTGTCCGGGCTTAGTGTGTCGCCCATCCGGAGCGAAATCATCACTCTCTCCCTCTCCCATCTTAGGCATCCGAAAAGAGTGTGTTCCGCCGTATTTTCGTCCCCGCAGTAACGACAGGCAGGTGACTCGGTCAGCCTGAACCTGTGGAGATATGCCTGGAAGCATCCGTGGGCGGTGAGAGCTTGTGTTATATGAAAGTTCACCTCTCCGTGCTTTCTCGCTACCCAAGGACGAAGATCCGGAATGAGCTTTCTGGTCCAAGCGGCATTCGTGCCGGAGGACCAGCTCCTTTGCCAATCGTCGAGCGTCCGCTGCTTAATGGTGGGGTCCGGTCCCGCTCGTACGTCTGCTCTCTCTCTAGCTAAAAGCTCTATGGGAGGCATGGAGGCCAAGACTCGCACGGCTTCGCCGGACACGGTCCTGTAAGCGCAAGTTACTCGAAGTGCCATCTTGCGCTGGACCGCTTGCAGCCTATTACGGTTACGCTGGACGTTGACTGCCTCTTGCCAAACGGGAGCGGCGTACAACATCACGGACTGTGCGACGGTGCCCAACATCCTTCGCTTCGTCGGTTTTGGGCCACCGATGTTGGGCATTAGTCTAGCGAACGAAGTAACTATCGCCGTCGCCTTGTTGCACGCCGTACGGATGTGATCGGCAAAATTCAGGTTCTTGTCTATCTTTACCCCCAGTATGGTGACGAAGTCTTTGACTGCAATTGGGAAACCACCCAAAAGCAGCCTCATAGTGGGGGCTTTTCTTCTGCCGCGGATTACGACTGCCTCGGATTTCTCCGGCACCAAAGTAAGTCCGCGGCTGCCCGCCCAGGTGTTTATGGTGGCTATCGCTGCGTTTGCTTTGGCTTCCAAAGCCGACGACTCTCTGTCTACAACGATGAGGGTGAGGTCGTCGGCAAAGCCGTACAGCGTAGTGCCGTCTGGGTATACCAGCCCGAGAACTTCGTCATACATTACGTTCCACAAGGTTGGGCCAAGTACTGAACCCTGTGGGACACCGCTGGTAACTTCCCTAGTGGCACCGTTGATGATAAGACTTCTGTCATCAAGGTAACTGGCCACCAGCTTGAAGATCTCGGGACTGATATTTCGGGCTCTCAACGAGTTCAGTATGTGCCTCCACCCTGCGCAATTAAATGCGTTTCTTACGTCCAGGGTGACGACAAGGCAAAAGCATCTAGTTCTCCGTGTACCTTGCACTGCTTCTCCCGCGACTCCGACTATTGCTTCCAGAGCATCCACAGTCGATCGGCCGCATCGGAAGCCAAACTGCCTTTCGTTGAGGTCGCCCGATCTCTCTATGTCCTGGATGAGCCTGTCCAGGATCATTCGTTCAAAAACCTTGCCGACGTGATCGAGGAGGCATATAGGTCTATAGCTGCTCGCTACGTCGACAGGTTTGACACCTTTGCGGGCCAACACCAGTCTCGCCTTTTTCCACCTCGCCGGGAAATCTCCCTTAACGAGGCAGTCGTTGAAGGCGGACAGGAAGGTTAACCCGTACTCGTCAAAAGCTATCTTCACGACCCGACCAGGAATGTTATCGGGACCCGGGGCCTTGTCCGAAGCCATTCTTTTAACTGCGGCTTGGATTTCAACGGTTGTAAAGAGGTTAATCTGCTGGGGTGGGAGCATTCTTGGCTCCCGGAAGATCGGATGCTCAGGGAAGAGCACCGTCGCTATCTCCCGGACCTTGGGTGGGCTCGGTCCGGTCATGTTTCTTCCCCCTCTTAGCTTACCCCTCACTACCTTATAGGCCAAGCCCCACGGGTCGTCGTCCAATGACTTTAGAAGCTCCAGCCAACATTTTCTTTTACTATCAGCAATTGCATGGCGGAGCTTTTTCTTTGCAGCTTTGTATTCTGCGATAGAGTGCAGAGTTTTAACTCTCTGAGCCACTCTGCTGAGCTTCTTCGCGGTCTTACGAGCTTCGTAGATGGCCTCGGTCCACCAGTAGACCGGGCGTCTCGACTGTCCCCCCCTTCTCGGCATAGCCTCGTTGCAAGCTCCCACAAGTGCATCCGTGAGAGCGTCGGCGTCTGTTATCTGCCCAGTTGAGGCTATACGAGCAAATTCAGCTCTGAGCGCCACCACATTCATCTTGAATGAGCACCATCCCTCTGCCTGTAGAGTATCGACACTCTCTACTCTTTCCAGACAAAAGGAGATGTACCTGTGGTCGCTCAGGGTTTCTTCATCAAGTACCCTCCAGTCGACCAACTCCTGGAGGACACCACTGGTCGCCAGCGTTAAATCCAGGATGGAGGTTGAGTTGCCCCTTACGAACGTGGGGGTGTTACCAACGTTACCCACCTCCAATCCCGCTGGGCCAAGGAAGTCGCAGAGAGCCTCTCCTCTCTCGTTCTCATCTGGCGATCCCCACTCAGGGGAGTGGGCGTTAAAGTCGCCCCCGACTAACACTTGTTCACCGTGCGCTCGGGCCGCTCTGACCTCTGCGGCCAGCAGGTCGAGTTGGGTTCTAAAATCTGCGATCGGGTCGTTGGGTGAGTAATAACAACTAATTACCTTCACCCCTCCGATCTTGACCCAAGCGTAGCCTTCGCCGCTTCCTATCCCCTCTGTAGAAGTTGTTGGAGGCAGGTATATGGCTGCTCTGCCAGTCCGGTCTCTAACAAAGTTAGCGGACCCTAGGAGGTTTGGCTCGGACAGTAGTGCCGCATCAATCTTTAGGCGGTGCACGGTTTCAAGCAGTAGATCGAGGGCTGCCCGTGCCGTGTGCAGATTCGCTTGTATGAACCTGACACGGCCTGTTCTTTGCTGGGGTTCGCTCTCCCCAGCCGTCTCTGGCAATCGTCTAGTTATCATACAAATTTGACTTTCTAATGGTGTTGTTTGATTAGATTGTATGCCAGTAAGTAATTTCAAGTTAAATAATTCTCGGATATTTGAGAGTTGAGTTGAAAAATAACATTCTTAATTTTCAGGTGTGACAACTAACTTTGCCATCTTGGATTTTTATCGACCAAGGCTTGATTGAATTATCGGATCACGTTGCACGTCCGTCCACTTTAAACATCAAAATTCAACTAACTTTTGCTTGCGAAAAATACAAATTTGAGACGTTATCAACGACTTGTAAGTCAAATTTGTTCCTTTTACGAATTTTATTTTAATGAAATTTCATGTAATTTTCAGAGTTGGTTCCATTATTAAGAGATTACTTATTTGCTGCTTTCCAGTTGATTTCCATCACAGTAGTCGATTTTGAAACCATTTGAAATAGTACATTTGACTGTTTTTGTTATCACATTTCACTTATCAAACTTTAATGGATTTGACCCTTATTTACTTTTTTACAAGTTTTGGAGATCAATTTATGGTTATCACATACAGTTAGATATAAAAGAATTTTGGTTATGAACAGATTTTCATACAATAAGTTATTTACAGAGATTTTTCAATTCAAAGTTCACAAACGTGAAGGTTATGTTTTTCAGATAACAAATTGTAGCAAATTTCATCATTTCTGAGTTAAAGTATCTTATTAGAAGATTTTGACTTGTTCACCTTCAAATTGAATCTATTTAGCAGGTTTTGATATAGCATTCATATCTTTAAAGATCTCATTAGGTCTCCAATATCATGAATTAAGTTGGATGTGTTTATCTGTTCAATCTAAAGTTAGAAAATTAGCTTAATTTTTCTTAATATATCAATTAATTCAGTTTTACAACTATTTGAGTTGTGTGGGGTCATTTTAAATCACAGCAATATGTATTACAAATATGTAGATAATAGGATAATACGAGTACAATGGGCTACATAATAGAAAAAAAAAGTAGCGCAATATTTGCATATGAATTGCTCTTCTCCTTCATGTTCGAATTAATTTGGACCATTGTGTTCCCCAAGTTTTTGGGATCTGATTCGTTATCGGTATTTGGATTTTTGGAATCTTTTTTGGTTTGATCATTTTTCTTTATCGAAGCATATTCATGCCCGAACTTCTTTTGAAAGATTTTCACGTCCAATTGGCGAGAACAAATCTTCTATATTGATTACCTACTTCTCAACTTGCATTTATCAACCAAACCTCAACAACATCTGGAGATTTTCTTTTAATATCACCATTATATTTATCGCTTACCGTCGTCGATTTTATAAAAAGTTTTGTACAGGTTTGGTGCATATGCAACTTATGATTGTTTTAAACCTGAGGAAATCTTATCAATACCTACCAGAACATATTTGAAAGATAAGGTATATATTTTACCATGATAACCTATAGCCAGAAGTAGCGGCTCATTTAATTTGTCTTTTGCCCTCTGGAACTAACCAAATGGACATCTATCGGTTTATATGGTCGCTCTGAGTTTGGACCATATTATACCTCAAACTGAATTACATTAGATGAATTAAATTGAATTATGGCTGATTAGTATGAATTGGTATGATTTTGAAGTAGATTAAATCGAATTGTTTTGAATTATCCACTGACGATCAATTGTCGCGGTTTTGTTTAGAAAAACAATTGTTTGGTAACGTATGTTATGCATATACGCTTTATTACAAAATTATTAACAGAAATAAGATTGTCCCGAGACAACCAGGGCAGGCGTCACGAGTCGCCCTATTTGACGGTACACAAGAGATTAATAATTTTTCATCGGATACGAATGAATAAAATACAATATTAATTTATAAAATATTGCTTTAAAAAAAAACGTATAATTAAATAAGAATGGGAAAGTTGCAAGGAAATTCCGTGGAACTCTTGAGGAACTCTAGGGTACTCTGGAGGAATTCAGTGGAACTCAATTCCAAGAGGAAATTCATTGTACAAATTTCGTCAGCGGTTACTCCCTTGGTGATACCTCACAAGGAATCAGAAACAAATGTAATGTTAACTGAAAATTACTTCAATGGCACAATTAAACTAATTTTCAAAATTGGACATTTTACATTTTGAAAAAAGAATAGAGGATATTTTTGTGGCATTACAAGGCGGTCAAAAGTTTTCCAAGCTAGACTTCTTAAATGCGTACAATCAGTTGACCGTAGACGAGGAGACTAGTATGATGTTGGCATGGAACACACGCAAAGGCATTTACAGAATCAAGTGGTTACCATATGGCACCAAGCCTGCTTGTTCGATCTTTCAAAGTATCGTGGAAAAAGTACTGTTAGGCCTGAAAGGAGTAGTGAATTTTTTGGATGATATTGTAGTAACGGGTCGATCGGATGAAGAGCATTTGGAAAATTTACAGAGTGTTTTAGAAAGATTACAAAAGGCGGGATTTCGGATGAACTACAAAAAGTGTGTTTTCTTTCAGGATCGCATAGATTATCTGGGCCATACAATATCAAGGGAAGGTTTACGTAGAGACGAAACCAAGGTTAAAGCAATTATAGATGCGCCAAAGCCTAACAACGTGACAGAAGTTCGAACATTTGTAGGAATGTGTAATTATTATGCTAAATTTGTTCCACGTTTGTCAGAGATATTAAAACCCTTATATGATTTGGTAAAGCAAAATACAGTATTTCGTTGGACAAGAGAAACTGAGGAATCAATGAGACTAGCCAAAAAGAAGCTGGCATCGTCAGAAGTATTGATACATTATGACCCTCAAAAACAGGTACGATTAGCATGTGATGCTTCACAGAAAGGGATAGGCGCGGTCCTGATGCATGTGTTGGATAATGGACAAGAAAGGCCGATAGCATATTGCTCACGAATTTTGTCAAAGGCAGAGGCAAACTATTCTATGATACACAAGGAGGCGCTAGCTATTTATTGGGGAGTAAATAAATTTTATCAATACTTGGCAGGTAGAAAATTTGAGCTAGTAACCGATCACAAACCATTGTTAGCACTATTTGGAGAAGACAAGACACTACCCCAGATGGCTGCGGGAAGGTTACAGAGATGGTCTTTGTTTTTAGCAAATTTTGATTACACTATCAAGTATTTGAATGGCGTAGAAAATGTGCACTCGGACGCTCTTTCAAGGTTGCCCTTACAGGTGCAAGCGGAGGCTGAGCAGAAACAGGAAGGGTGTTGCCAACTAAATTTTGTGGAGGATTCGATGGCGCTCGATTTAAATGCACTTAGGGTCCAAACAAGAAAAGATGCAATCACGCGACAAGTGATGAATTTTATCAGGTACGGATTTCCGAGCATATCAGACAATGTGCATTTAACCCCATATGTAAATAGAAAAGAGGAATTGTATATAGAAGATGGGGTAATAATGTGGGAGTATCGTGTCATCATTCCAACAAAATTTCAAAAAAAATTATTAGAAGAGCTACATAGTTCTCACATGGGAATGGACAAGATGAAATCTACCGCATGATCGTATTTTTGATGGCCTAAATTGGATAAAGAGATCGAGGACTACGTTCGTAATTACAAGGTACCACCGGAATAGTGGTGCTACTCAAAATCAACTTAAAAAACAATAATGAATGCTGTCAAACTGTCAACCGATCGACAATGCAAATACGCGTGCACGTGCTTCTATGTATTCCCATTGAAAACAATGTAAACAAACTAAACCATGTCTCTGGAATTAGTTACGATTCTTACCGCACTGGCGCTGCGATCTTAAATTCGATCTCCTATTGACGTGTTCTTTTTGTCCAGCGACCATTTTTTTTTTTTTTGAATCCGTGAATTCAAAATTTTTCTTTAACTTTATTTTCTTTCCAAATTTTTTTTAATTCACTTTAATAATAACACACTCTTTCAAATTTAAACTAAAATTTCCTTTTTATTTATTTACAACAAATTCACCGTACATAATTTTTATAATAATCTAGCTCAAGGCGTCCTACACGCTCCACACTGCTTGGCGTTCACTCTTTTAACGTCCTCTCCGGTCGACTGCCCCCCTTCTCCTTTCAACGCAAAAGTTCCTTCGTCTCTGCGCACACGGATATCCATTTTTCATTTACAATTTTTGTTACATTTGTCAAATTTACATGTTAATTTTTAATTTTAATTAACCGTAATTACCGGAACCACGAAAGGCACCAGTGAAACCATGGAGTAAAGCGGGGAGAGCATATGAAAGAGTACATGCAGATTTTTTAGGTTCCTTTGCTAACAAAATGATGCTGGTAATTATGGATGCGTATTCAAAGTGGCCGGAAGTATTTATAATGAATAGCACGGATGCTGATGCTACGGTGAGGAAGTTTCGAGAGTGCGTGACAAGATTTGGTATTCCCAACATGGACAATGGACCTCAATTTACATCAAAGGTTTTTATGGAATTTTGTAGTTTAAATGGCATAAGACACGTTACATCACCTCCGTTTCACCCGGCAACAAACGGAGCTGCCGAGAATTGTGTTAAATCGGTGAAGCGTGGAATCAACAAGGCTTTAAGTGACAGCAGGAATAAGGGAGTTGCGTTGGAAACCTTACTGCAGCGTTATCTGTTTAGCTATCGGAATGCAGAACATTCAACGACAGGAATGACACCGGCACAGCTTATATTTAATTACAAGCCCAAAACACGACTGGATTTGCTAAGACACAGTAAAGAGCGACCAGAGGAAGAGAAGAAGAGTGGAAAAGGGCGAGAGGCACAGTTCCAAGAAAACGAGGTGGTGTATTGTCGAGACTACAGAAATCCAAATAAGAAGCAATGGAAAGAATGTACAATTGAGGAGGTTTTAGGAGAACGAACCTATTTGTGCAAAGTAAGGGATGAAGACTTGGTTTGGAAGAGGCATACAAATCAAATTCACAAAGGTGCAGTAGGGGGAAGAAGAGAGACAGGTGGCGGAGAAGTTCAAATAAATGAAGAAAATACATCCACAATTCAAGAAAGGAGGTTACCGGAAGTCTTGGAACCTACAAATGAAGCAAGCGAGCCACTGGAAGAGATGCCGATTAGCGTTCAGGAGGAAGAATCTGTGAATCGAGAGGAAGGGAGAGTAGATATGGAAATCCAGGGAAGCCAGGAGTGTGCAGAGGAACGGACGAGACCCAAGAGAAATACTCGACCTCCCCAGCGTTTGAATTTGTAGGGGATATTGTAATGTATTTGAATTTAAATAAATACGCGCCAATGCACTGTTGCCAACTACGCATGGAAAGCTAACATGCATGTAAATAATAGGCAGTTATAATATTTAGTGGTTACTTGTAAATATTAAATAAATTGTATACAGGGTGTTGAATGAGTTAGCCGTTCATAGGATATTTACATGTAAAAACTTATTTATGCAAATTCCTGCTTCCCTAATTATTTTAGAAAAAAAATGAAAGACACAAAAATCATGCAGAAAAATAAACTACAAATGATAAAAGAATTATTTTCATCTAGCTTTTACTTAAAGTGGCAAAAAATGCTTTTGAAATTGTTCAAATTTTCATTTATCAGACTAGCCATGAAAGTTTCCAAGGTAATTATTTTTGATAAGTATTAAAAAACAATTGCACTTTGTTTACAGTTTTGCACTTTATTAAATTTTAATTTCATAAAATGGAAGCAAAGTACACAATTAGTGAAAAAAATCAATTTTTAAAACTATATTACTCTGGAAACAGTATACGTATGGTACGAGATCTCTTTGCTGGTTTATACCCAGAAAGACCAATCCCTACTTATTCGACAATTAAAAATGTAATTGATAAGCAAAATCAATATGGATCTGTATTTAAGCCGTCATGCAAGACCTGCAGAAATAAAAGAATAAATTTAGAAGAAATCAATATTGGTGAAGCTCCAGGTACCGATATCGAAACAAATGTAATTGCTGCCGTAGTGAATAATCTTTTATCAGTACAAGAACAATTGGTGCGGAGTTAAATATTCATCACACTACGGCGTTCAAAATTATAAAAAAACATAAATTTATATCTTATAAGTTCCAAAACCATCAAGAAATTTTTGAAGAGGATATGTACAAAAGAATGATTTTCTGTGAAAGCATTATCGAAAAGGCCAATTTGGATAGAAATTTTATTAAAAATATTTGTTTTACCGATGAGACAACGTTTAGTATTAACGGGGAACCAAATGTTCAAAATTATCGGTTTTGGTCCACCGAAAATCCTCATTTAATGATCAACAATCGTTCACAGTATCGCCAAACTGTAAATGTTTGGGCAGGGATATTAGGAGCAAACATCATCGGACCATTTTTTATTGATGGAAATTTGAATGGACTAAAATATCTAGAAATGTTACAAAACGAAATTGGACCGGCAATTGATATTGTGGCAGGAGAAAATAACGTAATCTACTATCAACAAGACGGATGTCCGGCACATTATACTAGAGATGTAACCAATTATTTAAATGAATGTTATCCCAATTCTTGGATAGGACGCAATGGACCAATAAACTGGCCAGCTCGGTCACCAGACTTGGCTCCAAATGACTTTTTTTTGTGGGGTCATTTAAAATCTAAAATTTATGGTGAACGATACCAAAGTATTGATTCATTAAAAAATAAAATTGTGGAGGAGTGTGGCAATATTACCGAAAGACAACTTGCGAATGTACGATGTAACTTTTATGATAGACTTGGTTTTTATTTAGCTGAATACGGAAACCTGTTTGAACATTTGCTGTAAATTTAATTATTTCTTAATGTTTGTAATTGTTTATTATTAATAATTTATGTAATAAATAAATTAAATTGAATTTATTTCATGGCTAGTCTGATAAATGAAAATTGGAACAATTTCAAAAGCATTTTTTGCCACTTTAAGTAAAAGCTAGATGGAAATAATTCTTTTATCATTTGTAATTTATTTTTCTGCATGATTTTTGTCTTTCATTTTTTTTCTAAAATAATTAGGGAAGCAGGAATTTGCATAAATAAGTTTTAACATGTAAATATCCTATGAACGGCTAACTCATTCAACACCCGGTATATCAAAATGTAGTTCAATATTTAACACGCACTATTTCAAGTAGTTCGACTTTAATCAAGTCTGAAGAACGAAGACAAAAATTCTTAAAACGTGGATCCACAAATGTTATTTTTTCTAGAATAAATTGATTTGCTACCGTATCTTTTTGCCAATGATGTGGATATTATTGCTTTCATATTTTCATGGCCTTGGAAAATTTGAGTTTCGTAGGGATCGGTTTCTAAATTGGACATCAGTATTTGAGTTATTGGCGATATTAATAAGGCTGTCACATACTCCTCTCCAGCTAAATTATTAGAGATATCTTCCAATGGCTTCATCACTGTTACAACCTCGGTTAAGATCTCTAACTCAAGTGGTGTTGGTAGATTAGCAATATTTTTTCCCATTTCGTAATTAGTTAATAAAAGAACAAGCACATTGTGTTGTTCTATGATGGTCTTAATTATCTTGCAGACATAAATTTGAAAGAACTCTACTGACCTCATTGGCGAGATTCCATGTTTTTCCTGACTGATGCCCATATTCATATAAAAAGTAATACTTACACTTAAAACTTGATTGGAAAATTAACCCTATATTTTGAGTAACCGAGTTTTATTGGTGCATTTCAGGTTAGTATTTTATGAGGTTTCTGAATTTCCAAGGGTTTTGTCCGAAAATATGTCTGTGTAATTTGTAGTTAAGTAACGACTATGATTTTGAGCGTTAAAAACACTGTGGATCAGATAACAAAATGTTTCTCCCCCCCCCGAATTTAGGCTAAATCCGAATTAAATTCATAGACCTCAATAGGATTTATTACGAGAAAACAGATTATTAAGTTTGAAAATTAATATTATAATACAGCACAATTTCGCTAATTGGGACAATGGAAAATTCATTAATTACGGCACTGTTACAATCCAAAAAAGGAAAATTTTTTTATCTGTCCGGATTAGCGAAGTTATACTGTAATAATATATTAGAGAGGTTCAGAGAATTCTTACTAGAAAACTCGACGATTGGTTCCACTCCAGAGTCCTCCAAAAGTATGGCGTTTACGACGGGTTTTGGGGCCTTCAAGATTCGTCTTATTGCGATGCTATTGTTGGACTACGCGAAGTTTACTTATGTGATATTTGGTCGCGTACCCCCAAGCTTTTGCTGCGTACGCCATTACCGATTTGACACACAATTTGTATAACCCAAATTGGTTGGACGTTTAAAAGCCCTCTTGGCTCCTCCTTGCGCAGATTAGGGTTCTTGAGCTTTGAAACTATCTCTACCTTGCCGTTTCTATTGATTAGAGATTGCATTTGCCTCAACCCCCCCCCCCTGCCTTGCTAGTTACCTCTCTTATATGGTGGCCCCAATCGAGTTGCATGCACAAGTCGAGATAGTTTCAAAGGTAAGAACCCTAATCTAAGCGAAGAGGAGCAAAGGGGGCAAAATATATACATATACGAATTTGAGCCTTCTGGGTTGATTTTTAGGGTTCTTGACTTTTGAAATTATCTCTACTTGGATGCGCAATCTTGCCTACCCTTTCAAGTTCGTAAATTTTAAAATGTGGTAACTGAACTGTACAAATGTGGACAAAAGACGAAGTTCTCTATTATAAACCGATCATATTCGACTAATTGAAGTAGTTAGTTCTCCAATAGGTCTTCTCAAGTTGCTCAAATACCAGTTTGAGTTTCTATACGTGGATTTCGTTTTGCTTCTAAAAATTACCGCGAAGTAAAAAGTTATTAACATGAACAAAAAAAGAGGTGTTGTTTGTTTGTATCTCAAATATCTTGAAAACTGAGCAAGATAGGGTAATAAACTATTCGTATCTTTTTGATAAGCATAAAATTACGTATAATTATGACCTTAATAATATTTACCGAACAATCTGTATTTTAGCTTACAAGCGCCATCAAGTTCTGAAAGACGGATAGGTACCCACAAATAATCGATTTTGATGGTTTTTTGATATTGCGCCGCTTATATTTTTTCGGTCATTTAGAATGGAATTAATATTCCAAAAAAATCACACATCATCTGAGAAATTCAAAGAATACTTCTAATAGTGCAACCGATTTTTCGACCTTTCTTTATCTATTTTGTAGCGATTAAAAAATAATTACAAAGCTTTTTGGAGTAATTTTAGTTTTTTTCTGTTTAAGAATTCATTTTAAAAGAATGCATCTCATTGGGGACAAAATTCTAACTAAAACAAGACCTTTGCATTTTTTTTCCCACGAAAAACGCAGTACTACTATTTTTTATTAAAACTCGAAGTTATCCAATATAAGCAAAAAAAACACAAGAAGTTTGTTCCCAATAAGATTCCTCTAAAATGAATTCCAAGATAAGACAAACAGCAAAATGTCAAATTAATATTTTTGGTTTACATAGCAATAACATAGACAAAGAAAAGCGCAAAATTTTGGTTGCATTATTCTTAAAAGTTCTCAGATAATGTGCGATTTTTTTTGTAATTTTAATTCCATTCTAAACGGTTCTAAAAAATTACCAGCGTAACAACAGACAATTTTTGGGATCCAAGTTTTTGAGATGGATGACTTAATGATTATTATTGATAATTTTATGCTTCATAAAAAAGATATGTATACTTTTTTTACCCCTATCTTGCTTACTTTTCAAGAAAACACTTTCGTTATTCTTAATAACCATCTAATTCGCAGAAATTTTTTGAAGCAAAAGAATCTCACGTATCGATACAGAAACCAAAGCGATTCACGGTATTTGCAACTTGGGAAAACTACTTGGAGGATTAACTCCTTAAATTTAATTAATCTAATATGACCGGCCCAAAAATTAATATTAAATAATCTGGAATATTAGTCAAGGCAAGGAAGGTTTTTAGTTTGCAAAAAATCCGGGCAAGCTAAATTTTGGCAGAGATGTACATTGGAATGTTCTAATGAAGCCCCCAAAAGTCCCACGCCGGCGTCCCCCACAATCGGGGGCTTTAGCTCCTCCAACGCGATTTTTTACCGATAACTCGCTTATTTACGCTTGTATGAAAAATTATGATCAGACCATAATTGAAGAGCATAAAATTCTCTATAAAATAGTTTTTTTTCATATTTTTCCATGGCACACTAATACTTAAATTATTGACCGAAAACACGACCCACCCTTAAAATGGCACAATATTGATTCGTTGCAGGGAGAGAAATGTTTTCGGGCACGGGAAATGCTTTTAATAATAAATTAATTGAAATTGTGGCTCAGGTTGGAAAATGAAGAGAAAAATAGATTTTTTCAAAATTTGCCCAAGTTATAGTATCTTCCAAGTAACGAAACCGAAATTTTGGTTTGAGCTTACAGAAGGTCCGGGCAAGCTGAAATTTGGCAAAGAGGTACGTATATTGAAGTGTTCTAATAAACCCCCAAAATGTCTCATAAAAATCCCAAGCCGGCGTTCCCTAAAATGAGGATTTTAGCCCCCTAAGTGCGGCGTTTCGCCTATAGCTCACGAATTTTTACTTTTACGAAAACTTACCATAAAGCCAAGTTGAAGAACATAAAATTTTCTATAACTTGTGGCGCTGCAGTAGGTAGAACTACAATACATACTGTAATAGGCAAATTAAACTTGATTTAATGGTAATTATTTGTAAAAGTAAAAATACGTGAGCTATAGGCGAAAACCGCACCTAGGGGGCTAAAATCCTCATTTGGGGAAACGCCGGCTTGGGATTTTTACGAGACATTTTGGGAGTTTATTAGAACACTTCAATATACATCTTTGCCAAATTTCAACTTTCCCGGACCTTCTGTAAGCTCAAACCAAAATTTGGGTTTCGTTACTTGGAAGATACTATAACTGGGGCAAATTTTGAAAAAATCTATTTAAGGGTGGGTCGTGTATTCGGTCAATAATTTAAGTATTAGTGGCCATGGAAAAATATGAAAAAACTATTTTATAGAGAATTTTATGCTCTTCAATTATGGTCTGATCATAATTTTTCATACAAGCATAAATAAGCGAGTTATCGGCAAAAAATCGCGTTGGGGAAGCTAAAACTCCCGATTGTGGGGGACGCCGGCGTGGGATTTTATGGGACTTTTGGGGGGTTCATTAGAACACTCCAATGTACATCTCTGCCAAAATTCAGCTTGCCCGGATTTTTTGCAAGCTTGAGCCAATTTTTCGGCTTCGTTGCCTGGACTATATATTATAAAAAACTTAATTCTCAATTAAAATAGAATTTAAAAAAATATTGCCCCAGGTTTCTCCCGCACTTAAAACCCACAATGTTAAAATTAACGGCAAAAAACACTGAAGAGTTAAAAGTATCAGATCAATTTACTCCCCCTAGGCAAATCTCGTACCCACAACAAAAATTCTAAATCGAAACAAATAAAACAATAAATAATTTAAATCAATTTTAATCATATAAACAGCTGGATTTTTACAAAATAAACACTCAGAAATTAATAATAAATCATTTTTATTCACAATACAAATATTTTCAATTTTTGCAGTCATTTGTTTAAAAAATTTACATTCGAAGTATATCTTCCAATTCACTCAATCCCGACGAATATTGATCTGATCCATCATCATTATCATCATCACTGTCTTCCGTCGATTCTTCTGACCATACTCCATCAGAATCATTTTCATTATCATCTCCTTCTCCATCATTATTCTCTTCGTTATTGTCATTATTTTCATTTCCAATAGCTTCTAAAAGTATCTCAGTTTCGTTATCCGTACCATCATCGTCGGAACCATCCATATCATCTTCATCTTCTTCGTCCTCGTCATCTTCTTCTTGTTCATCTTCATCGTCCCTCTTCCTACCTACATCATACAACCTCACCACAGATTCTTGTGGATCATGATAAAGCCCTTGATTTTCAACAATTGCAATTTGAGTATCGTATCTATTAACAGCCAAATCATACAAATTTCTTTTAATATCAAAAGTGGCGATACTGGAATAATCTGAAGCATCTACAGTTTTAAAACTCGAATCAAACGTAGGATCTCCATCGTCTTCTTGCTCCAAGGAAATCGCGTAAATTATGCTATTCACCGGCGAGAATACAACTTGGCACTGATTTAAAACCGGAACAGTTTTAATTAATTGAAACGTTCTCATATCCCACACTTCCGTATTGGAAATAATTTCCAAACCGTTCGGATGAAACACGCCACTCTGCATTTGATTCAATTTATCTAGCTTATGAATTTGTTTACCCGACGCGATATCAAAAAGAACTCCATCCGACAGCACTAAATTGTCAGACGGACTAAAAGTGGCTCGATTCCGCGTGTACTGATTACTCACCGTAGGAACCAACCGCATTAACGAATTTCCTGTGTTGACGTCGTAAATCGTGGCAGTTTCCGTTTTTGTTCCTATAATTTTGTCCTGAGTGGTTTTACTAAATTCGACATACTGTTCGTCCTTGAAGGCGTACTTTATATTGTGACCGCTGTTGACCGACCACAGCGCCGAGAGCGGTCTACCCCACGTCGAACTCGTTAGCATCAAACTTCCCAGGCGATTCGGTTCGATATTTACAATATAACTGCTATGAGCGGTAAAACTCGATTCTTCATTACCTGTTTGAACGTTGTAGATTCGTACGTCGCCGGAATAGGAACCGACGACTATGCGTTGGTCCCCGGGCAAGAATTTGACGCACGTGTACGAACCGTCGTCGTTTGGTATTCGAATTGTTTGGACGGGACAGAAACGACTGTGGATTAGTTTTCGGTCCAGTGGTTTGCCTTGATAGCCCATCTGACGTCGCGCGTTACGCACGACGTAATTATTGGCCGAATGGATTTTTTGTTTCGGATCGGGACACTTGTGCGGCACAAATAGGTTGAATTGTGGGCAGGTTGCCATGGGATTTTTACATAAGGCGTGTTGGTTGGTTAGGTATTCGGTTATGATGGAATCTAGCGTTATGCGCTGTTGTTCGTTCGTAACGAAGATGTCGTCGTTTTGGTGTGACGTTAACATGATCGGAGTTTTCACTTGGTGGTGGGACGATTCACCGACGAGTTGCTTTTGTAGTCTAGATTTTTGGATGGTAGGGGCGTTGTAGGACGAAACGGGGAGGGCGGTTTTTTTCTTAATTTTGATTGGAGTATTTGAGGATTGTAGTTCATCGAAACTTAGATTTACGATGGAGGGGGAACTGATGGGTGTGCGAAAGGTGGATAGTCGGGAACGTACAGGAGTGGATGGTTTAGGGGTGTAACGAAATTTGTTGAGCGACTGCACCGGATGTGGCGCCGATGATTCGCCGTTATTTATATTAGCTTCCTTCTGTAAAATTGTCGCGGATTCGGCGTAACCTTTGCTTATCAAATGCTGATGTATTAGTTTTATGAGTTGGTGATCGTTGAAATGTATTTTAGTTTGCGCGACAATGTTAGCTTTATGGATGTTACCCAGCGAGATTTCTAAATCGTTCCCAATGTGCTTGGTTTTCCCGGAGAGGCGTTCCAACAGTTCGAGGACGTATTTTTGGAATGAAACGTGCTCTTGGCGCTTTTCTTGTAGGATCGGGTCGCGGGTTAACGTTTGCAGTTGGCCGCTTATTATTAACGGCAATTTTGAAACTATTTGTCGCACCGTATCTGATCTAGCCAATCCGGCTAAGGCTTTGCACGCCAAGGTTCGTATGCAATCGGCGTCGGTGATCGGAGTTTTCGTATTCATCAGTTGGGTGAGAACCATAATGCCGTTGTTGGAGCGCACGCTTTCCCACACTTTTTGTAGCAGTTCCTCGGAACTTCTGTATTTTGTTCGTTTAGCGGGCGAATTAATGGCACCAAATGAAGAATATCGGGCGATCGCAGCGCTCGCCCTATGAACTGGCGGGCACACGCAATTAACTATGGTTTTTAACGCCGCCTTTTGAACTTCAGCATCGGCCACTATTTCGCCGTTTGCGGCCCCTAAAATGATGTTGATTCCTACGGTAACAGTTTCGTCGGGCAAATCAACGCGATCACAAAACAATAAAACCACTTTTGGTATAACGCAAGCAATTGCTAGTACATCTAGTGCACTTCGAACTGTTTCCGCCCTACCACCGTAATTCCATTCGTATGCGAACGCGATAATTTTTAACAACAACGTTATTCCTCCGAGTTGAAGCAACTGTTCCACCGGTTGCCACGGCGAACGAAACGGCATTAACTGGATGATGGTTTCGATTTGTTGCTGAACTTCTTCGGGGGACGATTTACAAGCCTTATAACTGGGTAAAGAAGTTATCGGAGGTCCCAAGGAACTTTGATTCGTTCTTAACTGCGATCTTCTTAGTTGTTCGACTTTAATAAACAAATGAGCTTCTAGGTAACGCTTATAAGCCACACACACGTGCCGCACGATTTGTCTCGCGGCACACTCGACGTCTTCGTTCAAAATTACGCTAGTATCTTCGTTCGACAAAATTGGTAATGTAGCAATCACGTTGTGTAGCTTTCGTAAGCCATCCTGACTGTCGAATTCCTCAAGAATCACACGAAATTGAAACGTAAGTCCAAAAAACATGGTAGCGTGACACCGACCCGAATCATGGGAACATTCGAGTAACCACAATCCATATTTCACCAGATTGCTGACCATAAACTTAGGTAACAAGCACACCCTCTCCATCGCTTCCTCACAATAACCGAGGTAATACAAACAAATAGAAACGCCCGTCGCTGCGATCGACGGCCTAGGAACGGCCAGAAGATATTGCAAACCAACTCCTTGTATAAACTCGATGGAGAACTTTTTGTGACACAATAGTGCGGCTAAATATTTGAGGGCCTCAAACGCCAAACGCGCCTCTTTGGTTTCTTTAACGTTAACGTAATTCAAAATCAACTCCAAAGCGTTGTGCTCAAACACGTGACTTAAAAACTCTTGATACTCGCCCATGGGAGTTAAATACCTTAAAATTAAAATCTGTTTAGTCGCCAAGGTGGGTGGATACAACTGTAACGTTCCGATCATGTTACTCTCCAATTCGGCCCACGAAGAATTGCTCGTTTCCAAAATGCTAGTAAAATTTGTTACCGGTGGTTCGATATCCAATTTTCTGCGTTTTGGTGATTTCTCAAAATTTTCTTCCAGAAACTGCCGTTCAATGTCTCTCGATTTGTGTTTACTACCTAAAAATAAGCAATTTTTAGTCAACAATAAATAATTAACAACAAATTTTTGTGTATTCAAATGCTACAAGTTATAGGTACTTAAGTTCATTGATGAACATGCCGTTGAAAGCAGAGCATATTATGTTAGAATGTCCTGTTTGTAGAGTAGTATGAATTAATGAAAACAAGATATAACAATCACATATGAACAAAAAGACTGACTTGATCAAACAAGATTTTGAAGCAAGTGTTTATATGTAATTATTTTGTCTCGAGCTAATTCTAATTAGTAGATATACAACGGGTGGTGTTTTATGTTACATAAATAAAAAATACAGTGAAATCTTACTTCAAGGGATCACCAACGTCTGCTAGATTTTTTTTACAGATTTTTATTGCTTAACAATAAGTATTGACTTTGATTATTAGTATGAGATAAGCAAATCTTGTGAGTTTTTGAAACATGGTACAGTTCAAAGGATTATCAACAGATGACGCTCTGTAATTGGAAGGCTTAAAAATTGCAATTCTTGCTTCGCATTTGTACGAAAGCAATAATAACTAGTCCGGATTTATATGCGATAAAAAGCATCAATATAAGTATTTTATATGCGGTTAAAATTAGTCGATATATGCGATAATATTGCTGAAATGTGGATAATATGTGGATAATATGTGGTTAAATGAAAACAAAGAAATACACTGCAAATTAAAAATTTTTAATATTGTATACTGCATTCATACCATGTGTACAATTATGTAATTATTAATTTAGGAATTCGTAGGGATATAATTTATAGAAATTAACGTCTCCAAATTTTCTGGATCTGGCCGGCCAAGATTAGTTCTGAAGTTACAAAAAAGTGGTAATATTTTTCAGACCCCAATAAATAAGGAAATAAATAAATGTATACAACGGTTTTTGCAACGTTTTACGTCTTCCATAGAAATAAATAAAGGACAATAAAAATTTTAATTTATTGATTTAAAAGATTTTAGCCCTGTTTATGATTTTTTAAAATTTAACATGCGGCAACTCAAAGAACGGACCCAGAAAATGTGTAGCCATAAATAAATGCATCTGACAAGGACCGATTTTGTACCTACATGCACAATCCATAGTAGGTACATAAACAATCACTTTGTAAATTTTTACGATTAAGTTTATTTAAAAAACTTGCATCTACTACATATAATTAACAATAATTATGCCAAATATCGACTATATATGCGGTTATATGGATAATAATTTAATATGCGGTAAAAATCCAAAATACTAAATTATATGCGCAATAAAAGTTCGTATTTTGCTTTATTTCATAGAGAAATAAAATAAATACAGCAAATAAAACATGTAAAAACATATAAATCCGGACTCTAATAATAACTCATTTTATGCCCTCTAATTTACTTGAACCATCCATAGCATGGTTGGCAAATAATGCCAACAGACTGGAGTGCAGCATGTGTTATACCAATCCACAAGAAGGGCAGTACGACAGAGTGTAAGAACTACAGTGGCATATCTCTATTAAACGTTGCATATAAGATACTATCAAAATTGATACTGTCACGTCTGCAAGAACACACCGAAATATTAATAGGTGATTATCAGCAAGGTTTTAGACCGGGAAGATCGACGATAGACGCGTTGTTTGCAGTGACACAAATTTTAGAAAGAACGTACGAATATGAAATCAGACTGGAAATGCTTTTTATAGACTTCAAGCAGGCATTCGATAAAAAAAATAGAAACCAATTACTGAAGGAAATGGAGAATATGAAAATCCCGAACAAATTGATACGTTTGACACGCATGACGCTAGAGAAAACTACAGCAGAGATATTAACAAAAATGGAAAAACAGAGGAATTCATAATTAACGCAGGAGTACGACAGGGTGATTCGCTATCGGCGACATTGTTCAATATTGTGCTCGAAGGAATAGTAAGAAGAACAAACAGTGAAGATAAGATCATAAATAAGGAGGCACAGATAATTGCATACGCCGATGATGTGGTGATTATTGAAAGATCACATAACGCTTTAAAGGAATCGTTTAAAAAGTTAGAAAATGAAGCAAGGAAGGTTGGACTTATTGTAAATGAGGATAAGACGAAATTCATGAAATGTCATAGAAACAAATGCGAGCCCATAGAAGAAAAACAGCTTGAAGGATACAATTTCGAAGAAGTAAGAACTTTGAAATACCTAGGTCTCCAAATTAACAGTACAAACGACAGAGAAGATGTTATTAAAGAGAGAGTAATGGCTGGAAATAGAGCGTACTATGCCATAGAAAGACTCTTAAAGAACAAGTTAATTGGTAAAGACACAAAGGTGAAAATGTACAGAACACTGATAAGACCGGTTGTGGAATATGGGACAGAAATAATGTGCCTGAAAAAAGTGGAAGAGGAGAGATTGAGAGTGTTCGAACGAAGAATACTCGGCCTGGGTAAAATCGGAGAACAATACAGAAGCAGGACAAACAACGAAATACAAGAAGTACTAGGTGGGGAAGACATAGTAAAACACGTCAATTCAATGAGAATAGGCTGGTTTGGACATGTACAAAGAGCTCAAGAAACCAGAGTGATCTCAAGCATAATGAAATGGAACCCGAACATTGAAAGACCAAGAGGAAGACCAAGGACAAGATGGATGAACGAAGTGATGGGCGACCTAAGAAACATGGGCGTACATGACTGGAAAGAGAGAGCTCAAAATAGATGCCTATGGAGGAAAGTGATCGAGAAAGCAAAAACACGAAAGTTTGTAAGTTTGAAGATTGAGGAAGAGAAATGGGGACTAATCCACCCCAGAAAGGGGATTTGTAAGCGTCAAAAGATGCGGCGATATTCCGCAAGGAATGGAAAGCCTGATGATGATGATCCATAGCAAATTATTAATGCGCATGCGCGGAATATTGTCCAATATTCGTTATGTAAAATCAAAAATATAAGAGCTGTAAAGATAGAAAATGCTATGGAGATTTATATGTATCGTATTTCTGATCGAAAAAGGTATGGCCATCTAGCGCCGTAGTACGGCACGTACTACGAATCAATACATGTATTTTTTAATTTGCATACTTGAGCGCTAGATGGCGATACCTTTTTCAGGAAGAAATAGGATGCATATAAATTTGTCTATCATATTCTAGCTTTATAGCGCTTATATCTTTGGTAAAATGCACAAGGTCAAATAAGATTGTGAAAATAAGTATGAGATTTCATAATTAAATTTTTTTTTTTATTATTGTAAGCAAGATAAACTGGCAAAACAAGGGATTTGGGTATAAGCCTCAGGGGTCGTCCATAAATTATGTCACACAATTTTAAGCAATTTTTAAATCCTCCCCCCATCGTCACACTTAATCACCCAAACCTAGACCCCCTCTCTTGACCCCCCCCCTATATTTTTCAAATTTCTATAATAAAAAGAAACTCATGAAAAAATTAACAAAAATACATTGACTTATTAAGTATTTTACAATCTGTTTAATTTTGATTTATAACAATTTATTAATAGATTTATGACGGCTTCTGTACATTTATACATAAATACACACGTAGAGAATACCAACTACTACAATTAATTTTTTAATCTTTTTAAGCTTTTTTAAAAATGTTAAAATAAATGTTAAAAGCTCAAAAACAGTTTTTTGAAATACTTATAATAAAATATTCAATTTATATCTGTGACGTCACAATTTTTGAAACCCCCCCCCATCGTCACGAGGGTCTAAACCCCCCCTCGGAGGAACGTGACGTAATTTATGGACGACCCCTCATGAAAAATTATTGTACTAATATAAAATATAATTAAATCGGAATCGATTACAAGTCTACTAAAATAAACAATCATTGTTCAAAATTAACGAAATTAATTTAAGATGGCAACTGAAAAAATTCAAAGTGAAAATGGTAGTAGATCTATTGAAATGTAGAAGAAGAGACAATATGAAATACTTGAAAATGGTAATGAAGCTAAATTATAGAACGATAGAATTTTGGTGGTCTTTGTACATTTGATAAAAAAATTCGTATTTATAAAACAAACGCTGATGCGCTGTTTTTCTTCCACAAAAATGAGCTGTTTTTCTTTCGTCGCTCCACCCGGTGGTGCTCTTAAAAAGAATGACAGAATTCTCCATTATATCGATCTATCTACTGTATGAAATCGACCAGGGAAACCAAAACCTTTGAATTTTTTGTGATAAACATTTGGCAGTTAATTATTTAATTTTGGCGCATGCGTATTAAGTAAAACAGAGCAATACGCAATACACAACAGATGAAAAGTCTTCTATTTATCAAATAATTAATCAAAATTTGAAAATTCTCGAGTCACCGTCGAGCAGCAGCAGGTTTACACTTCAAGACTTTTGATTTATTTATTTGGGATATCAGGCCCAATGGTTTGGTTTGGCATTTTATATAATTATATTACTACACCTTTTCCAGCAGTAATTCAGAAAACCTCACCTGCTGTTTAGAAATCGTGAATTGTAATTCAGATTTGTCAACTGATATTCAGAAATCGTGAATTGCAATTGACAAATCTGAATAACCGTTGACGATTTCTGCATATCAATTGACAAATATGAATAACGGTTGACGATTTCTGCATATCAATTGACAAATCTGAATAACGGTTGACGATTTCTGCATATCAATTAACAAATCTGAATAACGGTTGACGATTTCTGAATATCAATTGACAAATCTGAATAACGGTTGACGATTTCTGCATATCAATTGACAAATCTGAATAACGGTTGACGATTTCTGAATATCAATTGACAAATCTGAATAACGGTTGACGATTTCTGAATTACTGGTGGAAAAAGGTGTAGTGCCTTCTGTCATGGTTGTACGGCATTAGAGGCCGCACTCAAACTTTGTTAGGTTGATAACTAAAAATTATTAATCAATGAAAAGTGGTCACCATACCAAATCAGGCAAGACCAACTTGTTTATTTAGTAATAATTAAATTGATGCTTGATTTTGAGAAACGAAATGAAAATTTTGATACACTGGGGGGGAATTTAGTTTTCATTTTAGTTACAAAACTAAAGGCATTGGCATTTAAATTATTTACAGGGTTCCCACTGAATTGGTTCAAAGAAAATTCTGACTTTCCAGTTTTTTCGCTATTAAAATAAAAAAATTTCCCGAAATATTTTTCAGTATATTGGAAAATAAAATGGGAAACGTTGTACCGGAGAAAATACATAATTTAATTAAAATGAATGTAATAATAGACCGGATTAGGTCAGAATACAATACCGACATAAAAAAAAATTGAATTTCAACATTGATGTCAAAATATTTGCTTAGCACTAAAAAGGAAAATTTCTTTGGCTTTTCCTCTTCAAATTTGAGAAATTTTAAATTACCCAGAGACTTTTCCATACGAATGGAAGCCCCGTTTTAATTAAATTTGCTAATCCAATAATTTACCATTAATCTAATAGACAATAATCCGAACAGTTTTACATTAATTAGTTCGGATTAGAGAAGAGGTCCGAAAAAACAAACAGATGCCGGAGACCATCTGTTTATAAATCAATTTTAAAATGTCTACATAAAATGTACAGAAGGGATCATGAAAATTGGATCGGCTTAAGCTACATTCACATAGGTTAGTGCAGGATTAGCGGTAAGGTAGGAAAGTTTGGCCAACTGTTTCTTATGAGAACGTTCACATTGACTTAAGCGGTAAGATTGGTATGGTAGTGGTACTGCAGAAGCTACAAGCTTTTTAACTTCTGCAGTACAGTTTTACACGCAACCAATCAGATGATGCGCATTTTGACGCATGTCATTTTTTGAGATATTTTTGAATTCTAAACTTAAAGTTGAAAATTGAGTATTAATTAATTTTAATTTAAAATATTTATTGATAAGTAAGTTTCTTACATTCATAGATTTTGTTGAATTTTATACAATTATGGATATAGGGAACGGAACTTAAGACCTTTCTACCGTATTTAATTTAGTAGTGTTTGGCATGAAAAGTGAGATGGAGGTTTGTTTGTTGCAGGAAAAAATTATAAACCTGAATTTAAGTATTTTAGACTATGAAGGTGAGGACAAAATATGTACAAATAACAAATAATTGAGTATTAATCGTGACATTACGCTTATACAGCTCCACCAAGCTTAGAAAGGACGCGGCAAATATGCCAACTAATTTGATAAAAATTTGAATGAACCAATGAACGTTGAGTTATTTCACAAGTACATTCTGTTGTAAAAGTTACAAATCATTGCGCGTGTTTACATTTGTCGTGATTTTTTGTGTAATTCGATTTCGTGTTATTTCTATTTTGTGTTCTTTTCAGAACAAATCTTTATAGTTATATTTAATAAATCATTTTACTTAGTAAATTGAACATATTATTTAGTAAGTACTTTTTAGGTTAGAATACACTTATTTCTTCATCTGAGTGTACTTTTTAAATTTTAGCAGCGCCTGACACGCCCCTCCAGGGCTCTTCTTAGCTTGGTGGAGCTGTATACGCATTATTTGAAGGTTAATTTGATGTCGCTACCAACATAATAATACAAAATCGCCCTTGTTATTACCACGTTATGTGAATGATCCGAACTTAAAACGATTCTTACCACTGCAGTACCAATATTACACTTCTGCACTAAGTCTATGTGAATGATACTTTAAAATTTTTAAACAACACTTACAAGTAAAATTATAATAAATCGGAATTAGGTTACCGTTACTTACGCGAAATAAGGGTGTCCAGTATCATTCCAATCAGTTTTTATTAGAGTTTTGTGTTAGTAACTTCATATTTACAAAACAATGGGAAAATTCAAATAAATGAGCGAATTAAATAAAATTCAAATTTAATTGGTGGGAATGTTTACACGGGCAATTGCAAAATTAAAATTGGTTGCAACCAATCCACTCTTTCACGTTTTTTGAAAAAAAAAACTAGAAACGACCGCCACGAATTACAAGACAAAAGAAAGACTACGGCCCCTAAAGCAAATCAGTTTAAAGGATTGTCCCACGACTGCGGTGGATATTAAAAAGAGTTTGCACGTGCAAGTGGAGTGAATGTTCCTGTGGAAACAACACGAAGTTGACTTCGTGAGGCCCGGTCTTAATGCAAGGATTCCTGGAAGAAAGCCGCATTTAACACATAAAAATTCGTTGTAGTCAGTCAGAGTGGACGAAAGTGCACAAAAATTGGATCATAAATGAATGTAAGTATAGTTTGTTTCAGAATAATTGAAATTAAAAAAAGTCATAGCATCAAATTACGTTGATATAAAGACGACACATAATACAGAGATAAGATTGTCGGGTCAACCAAGAGAACATAATATGCCGAGGGGTGAATCACAAGCGAAATTCATGTACACCAGACTGCCAAATGTAAAGACTTCCAAAGAATGCCAC
The DNA here is from genome assembly GCA_932274525.1 of Podabrus alpinus. Classification (NCBI taxonomy): domain Eukaryota; kingdom Metazoa; phylum Arthropoda; class Insecta; order Coleoptera; family Cantharidae; genus Podabrus; species Podabrus alpinus. The sequence goes on along the minus strand of OW026454.1, from coordinate 78,970,627 downwards.
GAGACTTCCAAAGAATACCACGGACTTCCTAAGAATGCCATGAGACTGCCAAAGAATCCCGCGAGACTGCCAAAGAATGCCACGAGACTGCCACAAATTTTTTAAGACTGCCACATATTTTTTAAGACTGCCACAAATTTTTAAAGACTACCACATTTTTTTCAAGACTTCCACAAATTTTTATAGTCTAGTAGCAACTCACTGCAAATTTCTGCTAAAATTGCATTTAAATAAATGTTCGTTTTTGGTGTAATCTGATCCAAAATGTTTGCGTTTACCAATAATAATTTAGATGATATAGAAAAACTCTCGTCCAATTGCTCAGAATTATAAATTAATACTATTGGGATAGTGGATCGCAATAAAACTACAAAGTTGTCAAGTCGACGTTTCGGAAATTTTATATTTCCATCCTCCCAATAGTATTAATTTACAATAATAATTTGATTGAAAATTATTTCTACAAAAATTATGTCCTACATAATTATTCATTTATAAACAATTAAAAATATGGGTTTTTAATTTATTAAAAAACGAGTCGGGATTTTTGAAAATATGCCATAATAATTGCCTAAATCATTCTTAGTTATGATTACTTGAAGATCTGTTTTTGCAAAATTTTCAATATGACCTAGATCAGTGATTTCGGATCAAGATAAGTTATTATCGAAACCATAAAATTTAAGTTGATGTTGTAAATATTTCGGAATATTTATCTCGAGGTTTGTTTCAATTAAAATGCAACTGTGATCCCACATGTGACTAAATAAGTAACACTTCCTTATAATTTGATAACGCGGTAACACGATAAGTTACTTTTATTTGATGAGTAATGAGTAAGCATAGCATGCCGAAGTAAGCAATAATCATTCTGCATACAGGATCTTTTTTTAAATTTCAATTTTTGTTTACTATTGGCGATTTACATTTAGCAACACGCCACCATGCGGTAGAATTTTAAGTTCGAATGCTACGTATAACATGCGATCAGTTGTCAGTTGTTAACGTTTAAAACGTGTGTTTATAATTTAAAGAAATTGTTACTGTGTGATATTATGAATAATAGACGAGTAAATAATGTAAATTGTTGTATTTACTTTCAAATTTATTTCACGAATACGTAGCTTGTCGGCCATTGTTTACATTCTAGTGGCGCCACCAACGGTAGGGTAAATCGCCAATAATAATTGTGCAAATTCGTCTCGCATCAATTTGAAATAAATTTTACAATTGAAGTAATATTGCAAGATATTAAAAAGAATGGTAGATACATTTTTTCGCGTAAATAATAATCAGTAATAATTATTATTATTCGCAGATATAGGATTACTCTCCGCAAGTATTACGTACTATATTATGATACTCATTAATCACTTTCATTACAGTCAAAACTGTAATAATAATCTCGAATTCTTTTTCTTTCAAGCCTGAATTCAGGCGTTATATTCCTCTCCAATATAATTAACTTACATTAGAGCTTCTAATACCATAAAATTTTCAAAAACTTCCTCGAAATATTAAAGAATGCCACGAGACTTCCAAAGAATGCCACGAGACTTCCAAAGAATACCGCGGACTTCCTAAGAATGCCATGAGATTGCCCAAGAATGCCGCGAGACTGCCAAAGAATGCCGCGAGACTGCCAAAGAATGCCACGGACTTCCAAAGACTGCCACGAGATTTCCAAAGAATGCCACGGACTTCCAAAGAATGCTACGAGACTTGTACACCAGACTGCCTCTGTGATTAACCCCTCGTAATATGCATTGCTAAAGGCTGGCGCGAGATTAAAATAATTAACCTTATCGCTATTATTATGTTTTGTTTATAGTTTGTACGTTTTTATATCAACGTAATTTGATGCTATGACTTTTTTAATTCCAATTATTCTGAAACAAACTATAAAAGTCACCTTTTCAGATAAAAGTAAATTCAACTTGTGGAACTTCAATTATATTCACTACGCAAGGCAGAGAATGCATGGAAACCAGAGGGCCAAATGATCTGGAGGTCTTTTTCTATTTATGGACTATGACAATTATTGCACTTTGTGGTGGGAATTGGAAAAAATGCGCATGTTTTTGTATTGAAATAGTGCAAAAATTCGCAAAGGAAAGGAAAATTGATTATGAGTAGCCTGCCTTCCTTTAAGGAATCTCGATAATCCATTCATGCGCGTCCCGTAGGGACGCGCATGAATGGATTATCGAGATTCCTTAAAGGAAGGCAGGCTACTCAAAATCAATTTAAAAAAACAATAATGAATGCTGTCAAGCTGTCAACCGATCGACAAAGCAAATACGCGTGCACGTGCTTTACGTTTCTATTTGACCAATCTTAACCAAATTTGGTGTAGAAGTTATTTACAACGCTACGAAAAACATAGGCTTCTTTAGAACCTTGGAGTGAGGCCGAAGGCCGAACAACCACATCCGACACGGTCTAGATGGCTAAAGGCGGCCGGTAGGTCGACTGTGCCAGCTAGTTATTTTAATAATACGCGAAAACTTAATTCGCGTTAAAGGGAATTTTACTTCGCGTACAAAAAATTCAGGTATCAAAATCTAATTCGCGTTATTCTGAATTCGCGTACATCGAACTCGCGTACATGGAGGGTCTAGTGTACTGTATTTTGTATTTGAAATACTCGACATAAACGTATTTTGTATTTCAAATACTCAAAACAAATGTATTTTGTATTTCAAATACATATTTTCATGTATTTTGCCCAACCCTGACTTTAACTTGGGCAAATTTTGAAAAAATTTATGTTTCTCTTCATTTTCCAACCTTGGCCACAATTTCAATTAATTTATTAATAAAAGCATTTCCCGTGCCCGAAAACATTTCTCTCCCTACAACGAATCAATATTGTGCCATTTTAAGGGTGGGTCGTGTTTTCGGTCAATAATTTAAGTATTAGTGTGCCGTGGAAAAATATGAAAAAAAAACTATTTTATAGAGAATTTTATGCTCTTCAATTATGGTCTGATCATAATTTTTCATACAAGCATAAATAAGCGAGTTATCGGCAAAAAATCGCATTGGGGGGAGCTAAAACCCCCGATTGTGGGGGGACGCCGGCGTGGGATTTTGGGGAGCTCATTAGAACACTCCAATGTACATCTCTGCCAAAATTCAGTTTGCCCGGATTTTTTGCAAACTAAAAACCTTCCTTGCCTTTAAACAAAAAAAAAAGGGGGATTGCGTCGTTACCGTAGACAGGTAATGATACCAATTTTAATCCCTTAGAAAATTTCTGGGCCATCCTTGGGAATAAAAACCGATTCCTGAAACCCCAGACAGCAAAGGGAGTTGAAAGAAGCATTCAAAAAGGAAAGGCCTGAAGAAATTTCATTAGAAATCATTAAAAATTTAATTTTCAAGTTTGTCCGGTCATCAAAGCCCAAGGAGGAACCACTAAATATTGAAATTTTTTTTGTGTTAAAAATACTTTATGATAATAATATAAAATTGGTACAATTAAAAAGAAAACTTTTTTTTCATGATGACCCATTGCAGAATGAAAGCATGGAAGTTCTCATCGGGACGAATTTAACGATCGTATTGAAAAATGCAAATTTAGCCTGAGAAAGGCTTCGGAAATGTGAGCAAGTCAAAGTCACGAGAATCTTGATAGAATTCAAAGCAATAAACTTCCACTTGTCATTTGAGATAAGAGTGTCGAAATCAAGTAATTCGAGACTTGATTTTCATGAGCAACTCGAATTTTAGTTCATTTTAAGATGGGTACAACACTTATAGACCAGTGCAGAAGCCTTTGAAAATGATAAAAAGTGAACAAAAATAGCAGTAGGATGAAACCCATTGGAAAAGGAAGAGAATATAACAAAAATGAAAGGAAAAATAATTTACGGGCGATCTGAGGTCGGGAAGTGGAAGGGGGTGAGTTTTAAGGGTAGAAAACTGTTTTTCTCGATTTCCGGCAAAACTACAAGTCCTATGGAAAAAAATTAAATGGCAAAGTTGTAGGTAATAAAAAGATCTACAACTTTTGTATTTACACATTTTTCACATAACCTCAAAATTTATGTGAAAAATTCAAATAACCAAGTTTTTGGTTTTTAATTTTTATCTTTTACAAAAAAAATTTTTTTTTCACGAAATTTGGTGAAAACTTACCTTTTTATGTCCCAAACACACTGTAATTTTTTTGATTTAAAATATTTATTTTTTCACCTTATTTTGACTTAATATCGAAAAAGCACCCTAATTTTCAATCGAAAATTCTCGCGTCAAAATATCTGCTTTTTTAAAAAACTGGGTGGGCTTTTTGTTCGTTGAAATCTGTACTTTTTGATGGTGTAAAAAAATATATACATTACTATGGTAAATGTTCTCCAAAAAATGCAAAGAAACGAAAACAACTCGAATCAGAAATTTTTTTTTTCTTAAATCATGTACAATTTTGAGCTATTTATTAAAATTTATACTTTAATTACTCGAAAAACGTAAGATTCCGTGTTACATTGATAAACAAAAAATTGCAAGTCGAAATAAACAACATCGTTCATGAAAATACACGTGCAGGCTGAGTTACTTTAAGAGAATTGTGACAAATTTACTTTAATTTTTTTTTTAGTTTTTTTCGTTTCTTTGCATTTTTGAGAATATTTACCATAGTAATGTATATTTTTTTTACACCATCGAAAAGTAGAGATTTCAACGAACAAAAAGCCCACCGAGTTTTTTAAAAAAGCAGATATTTTGACGCGAGAATTTTCGATTGAAAATTAGGGTGCTTTTTCGATATTAAGTCAAAATAAGGTGAAAAAATAAATATTTTAAATCAAAAAAATTACAGTGTGTTTGGGACATAAAAAGGTAAGTTTTCACCAAATTTCGTGAAATAAGTTTTTTTTTTGTAAAAGATAAAAATTAAAAACCAAAAACTTGGTTATTTGAATTTTTCACATAAATTTTGAGGTTATGTGAAAAAAGTGTAAATACAAAAGTTGTAGATCTTTTTATTACCTACAACTTTGCCATTTAACTTTTTTCCATAGGACTTGTGGTTTTGCCGGAAATCGAGAAAAACAGTTTTCTACCCTTAAAACTCACCCCCTTCCACTTCCCGACCTCAGATCGCCCGTAAATTATTTTTCCTTTCATTTTTGTTATATTCTCTTCCTTTTCCAATGGGTTTCATCCTACTGCTATTTTTTTCGGTTTCAAAAATTATCGGCACTGGTCTATTATGGAATTCTAGGCTGAGCAACAGTTCACAATTGAACTTTCCGGATATTTTATGAAAAAATTGAGCCGTTGCTCGGCATAGAATTGAACACGTTGTAGAACGGACATGATCAAGTTCCCAGTTTCTCTCGGAAGGTCACTGCCACGTGACCTAGTTATTATAATAATTTGGAAGTTTGTGTATTTTATTTAACGGTACATGAATATTTTTTAATAAAGCAATTTAATGACCTGTAATTGACATTGGGTCCGATGAAGGTTGTTTGAAACCGAAATTAAATACAAGTACAAAACGAGTACAATTTGTACTTATTTAACCTTAAAAATAAGCCTAATAAAAAACTATTATAAATTACCTTACCATTTGTATAAACATAAGGAGGTGAACTGAAACCGGACAAACCAGCAAAAGGTCGACTGGTCACAATTAAACCACTTTCTGTTCGATCACTACTTTGAGTACCACTGGTTTGAAAGGACCGTAACCGTTCCAACATTAAAGGCACTAACTGTCCGTTTTGTTCCCTGTGTTTGGTCGCAATTTCGGTGATTTCCATAGCGGCGGCCAACAAACCGGTCGCATAACTCTGTAAAGGTTCAACGGAATGTGTGGCCCACTTGATCAAACGTTGAATTAAACGATCCATTTCGGGTTGAAACACAACCGTAGTTTCTAAACCCGGCATTATGTCCAACATTAAACGGCACGCGGCGACGTTAAGTTCGTCGATATCACCTGTCGTATTAGAACCCCGACTGTAATAAGTTTCTCTTAAGTAATCGTCTACTAATCGAGCCATAAAGTTGTTCCTACGAAAAATTACTTTTAAAATTTGGCCCAACTTACACTCCGGATCGGTTCTCGACGGGTGCCGTTCGTCGAAGGGATCTGGATCCATTTTTAAGTAGTTTTCCGTCTCCAACTCGATTTTTTCGGCTAACTTGGTTAGGGTTGGAACTGGATTGTAATTTGGCTGCATGTTTTGCTCTTCCCATTCTTTTATTAGTGTCGTAACCTCAGTTAACGAATTTTGTGTTTCCATTTTGGGGTATTTTCTCCAATTTGCGTTGTAATTATTTAATTAACGTAAGAAATATTATTTACATGACATTTAATTTAACAAAGCGATCAACATGTGCTTACGTCGAATTACAATCGCTTATTACGTCGACTATTGAGGTTTCGGTGCAAATAACAAAATTTGATTTATAAAGCCCAGTCTACAATGCTAAAATAATGTTTTTCGTCGGACGCATCTTTATTTACATACTAACATTTTTTATTAATTATAAATTTTATTTCTTTTTGTTGGTAATAATTCGTGTAAAAATAGAAAACAATTTATTGATTTTGTTATTTAATATTTTCAGTAGCGATAATCTGAAATAAATGTAGCGCCCTTCACCAAACCTACTTGAACTATTAATTTTAAGGGGCAGCGCCGTAGCAAGGGTGGGGCGACAGGCGCCAATCCTTGACAAAATCCAATAAATAATAGTTTAAAATTTTCAAAATGGTAAGAATCTTTTAGGACGGGGGGGGGGCATATATTCAAATTTTCCTCAGACGCCAGAAGAGCCTGCTACAGCGCTGTTGGCGCCAAAATTAAAAACGCAAAAACTCAAAGGATTAATAATTTTAATTAATGGAAAGATTTTGGCAGGACCTGACATTACATAGGCATAAGGGCCTATTTAAAAAACATAAAGCTGAGCGTGACACTCACTTACTGACTTACCATATTTACAGGGCATATCTACAGACGTCGCGCGTCGTGGAGAGTTGAAATTTTGCATACCCGTGTGGTTTTACGAGGATTGAACGGGAAAATTATCCGTTTTTTGGTGGGACATAAGGGAGGGGGCGAAATGGTGGTTCAAAGTGGTCCTAAAATTTGAGAATTCATTTTGGAGAGTTGAAATTTTGCAGGCAGCCCCGGGCGACGGTCGAGGGGGCGAAACAATTTTTTTTCCAATTTTTTTCCGAGCGCTTGGCAAAACGGCTCCTCGCGGTTTTTCGTATTTTTGACACTATTTTCGGGGTTTTCGTCCGATTGACCTCAAATTTTCGAGAGGGGTGGGGGCGGCGAAAACGGACCCCCGTTGGGGCCAAATTTTCGAAATTTTGTCCCGTTTCCGTTTTAGGGAGGGGGATACGTTTTTTTCTTCTTTTGCACCTGGCTCGCTTATTTTCAGATTAAAGTTTCAATTTTTTGGTCTCATTTGGATCCGCCCGAATTTAGATTTGCATATCTGCAAAAAAAACCGTAGGTCATAGATCGATTACGACCGCTAAGCGAGACGACGATTTTAATTACATTTTTTTTTGCCGTTTTTTGCGCTACGCCGGGCGGCGCCGACCGGATGGCGAAAGAAAGTACGCGGTCGTCGAGCCGACCGTATGCCCGACAAAATTTGTGGATATACTTTCTCTCGAAAAATGGACCGGTTTCGAGTAATCGTGATATATAAATTAAAAAACGGCAAATTTTAAAAATTCATTAACATTACATTTTGACGTCTCACATAATTTCGGTAAATTCGATTGTTTCGTGCTAATGAAATTTTGATGGAACAAATATGTGGAGGCCGCAGGCCGACCCGTGTTTCTAAAAGCAAGTGGGGGGCCGCAGGCCGACCCGTATTCGTAAATGCAAGTGGTAAGCCGAAGGTCGACCCCCAATCTTAAAAGCCGGGGGGAAGCCGAAGGCCTCCCCCGTATTCTGACAAGCAATTGGGAGGCCGAAGGCCGACTCGTGTTAGTTTTTACCGTTGTCGAGAAGCCAAACGGGACCAAACCAAAGCAAAGTCCTGCATGTACGCCGACAACTTTGAAGTGATTTTTTTTGGTCGACGAAGAATAATTTCCCAACAAGTTTTGCATCAAAATTTATTAAAATTGCTGGCCAAATCCGATTCCGACGTTAAAATTATATATAAAAAAAAAATGAGAGCGGTCGTCGGACCGTCCACAGAAGCTATGCTTCTTACGCACAGAGCAAACCATAATAGATCCTTGAAGGCCATAGTTGTTCGGCCTCACAGGGCGAACCATAATAGATCCGTGAAGGCCATAGTTGTTTGGCCTTTGGCCTCACAGGGGGAGGACCATAATAGATCCGTGAAGGCCATAGTTGTTCGGCCTCACAGAGGGAGGACCATAATAGATCCGTGAAGGCCATAGTTGTTCAGCCTTCGACTTCACAGGGCGGACCATAATAAATCCGTGAAGGCCATAGTTGTTCGGCCTTCGGCCTTACAGGGCGGACCATAATAGATCCGTGAAAGCCATAGTTGTTCGGCCTTCGGCCTCACAGGGGTAGGACTATAATAGATCCGTGAAGGCCATAGTTGTTCGGCCTTCGGCTTCACAGGGCGGACCATAATAAATCCGTGAAGGCCCTAGTTGTTCGGCCTTCGGCCTCACAGGGCGGACCATAATAGATTATATTTATATGCCTTCAGCTATCTTGACTGCTAGTCCGTGATTGCCAGTGTTGTTCGGCCTTCGGTCTCACAGGGGGAGGACCATAATAGATCCGTAAAGGCCACAGTTGTTCGGCCTTCGGCCTTTTTGTGAAAAATTTTTACAATTTTTTCGACGTTTTTTGCCGACCCACGAAAAGGAGAGGGGGAAATTTTTTAATTTTTTTTGTTTTGTCAAAAAACTATTTTCCCTAAAAACCGGTTGGAGGTTGAGGCGGCGGGTGCGGCGTGGAGTTGGGGCGGTTGCCACCTCCGCCCCCTATCCATAGCCACCATTCCCACGGTCCTAGCCCTCTCGGTTCCGGAGTTATGCTTGCTCCCACTTGCTTTTGAGAACACGGGTCGGGTCGGCCTTCGGCCTCCAACTTGCTTATAAAACTACGGGTCGGCCTCCCACTTGCCTTTCAGGAACACGGGTCGGCCTCCCACTTGCCTTTCAGGAAAATGTTTTAATTTTTTTAGTTTTGTCAAAAACTATTTTCCCTAAAAATCGGTTAGAGGCGGCGGGGCGGCGTGGGGTCGGGTCAGGGGCGGTTGCCTCCCACTTGCTTTAGAGAACACGGGTCGGGTCGGCCTCCGACTGGCATTTATGAATATGGGTCGGCCTTCGGCCTCCAACGTGCTTATAAGAATACGGATCGGCCTTCGGCCTCCCACTTGATTTAGAGAACACCGGTCGGGTCGGCCTTCGGCCTCCCACTGGCATTTAAGAATACGGGTCGGCCTTCGGCCTCCAACTTGCTTATAAGAATACGGGAAAATGTTTTCGACGTTTTTTGCCGACCCACGAAAAGGGAAAAAGGGGGGGCGGGAAATTTTTAATTTTGTAAGTTTTGTCAAAAAACTAAAACTAGCTTCAAAATTTTTGAAAAATAAAAATTTTGAAAATTTTTTTTACGTTTTTTGCCGACCCACGAAAAGGGGAGGGGGGGGTTTTAATTTTAAAAAAATGTTTTAATTTTTTTAGTTTTGTCAAAAACTATTTTCCCTAAAAATCGGTTGGAGGCGGCGGGGGCGGCGTGGGGTCGGGGTCGGTTGCCACATCCGCCCCCTATCCATAGCCACCATTCCCAGGGTCCTAGCCCTCTCGGTTCCGGAGTTATGGTGTTTGAAGGGAAGTTCGAAATTTGAAAGTCGCGGTCGAAATTTGTGTGACGAATTTGCGTTACATATTTCCGTTACATATTTGTGTGACGATTTTGTGTGACGAACGATTTTTTTCAGTTAACTGCCCGTGCGATACCCGTGCAAAATACACGTGCAATACCCGTGCGATAAGAAGCATAGCTTCAAAAAAAATTTTGCTATTCGGTTTTGAAGGCACTAAACCCTTGGAAATTATTTTGGAAAATTACTTTTTCATTTTATAGCCTTAGGCTGCCTACAGACTGATCAAGCAAAAACGTTGTGCGACAAAACGTTTTTGTTTGATTGTGTTGAAACCTGTTTTTTTACATGTATTAGATATGATCCAACACACACTGATCAAACAGAACATGCTAACATAATGCAACACTGTCAAACACGAACGAACAAATTTGTTTGTTTTGTTTGATCAGTGTGCATTGACGACGAACATTTTGTTGTGCAACAAAACAAAACATTAACGCAGACTGATCAAACAAAAACGTTGTACGACAAAACATTTTTGTTTGATTGTGTTAAAAACTGTTTTTGACATATATTAAATATGATCCAACACATACTGATCAAGAAATAGCATATAATAATATATATAACGAGAGCATACAATATTTTAAGCAATAACTATTCAAAATGCAACACTTTCAAACACGAACGAACAAAATGTTTTGTTTTATCAGTGTGCATTGTGTGTTTTGACGACCAACATTATGTTGTTATACAAAACTAAACGTCATGTATAAAACAATTCTGTCTCTTTCTAATCAAAGCATTCCGAAATGTTCGTTTGTGTTGGACGTGCAAACACTAGCCCTTGTTTGACGTACAAACATAAGTTATTTTCAGCTTTTTCAAAATGTAAAATGTCCAATTTTGAAAATTAATTTAATCGTGCCGTTGAAGTAATTTTCAGTACATTTGTTTCTGATTCCTTGTGAAGTATCACCAAGGTAGTAACCGCTGACGAAATTTGTACAAAGAGTTTCCTCTTGGAATTGAGTTCCACTGAATTCCTCCAGAGTTCCCTAGAGTTCCACGGAATTTCCTTGCAACTTTCCCATTCTTATTTAATTATACGTTTTTTTTAAAAGCAATATTTTATAAATTAATATTGTATTTTATTCATTCGTATCCTATGAAAAATTATTAATCTCTTGTGTACCGTCAAATAGGGCGACTCGTGACGCCTGCCCCTGGTTGTCTCGGGATAATCTTATTTTTGTTAATAATTTTGTAATAAAGCCTATATGCATAACATACGTTACCAAACAATTGTTTTTCTAAAGAAAACCGCGACAATTGATCTTCAGTGGATAATTCAAAACAATTCGATTTAATCTACTTCAAAATCATACCAATTTATGCTAATCAGCCATAATTCAATTTAATTCATCTAATGTAATTCAGTTTGAGGTATAATATGGTCCAAACTCAGAGCAACCGTATAAACCGATGGGTGACGGTAAATTGCACCCCCGACTGCAGGTAGCCGAAAAAAAAAGTAGTAAATTGCACCCCGGGTAAACTGCACCAAATTTTGCAAACTGGTAAACTGCACCCCAAACATTTTCCAGGTAAAAATAAAATAAAAATATTTATTTTTATAATCATGAAATAGTGGGGACCCGAAATAGTAACGAGTTCGAGGGAGCGGTTAATCCACCTCTTTGCGGCAGATCCACATCTCTTTGTGGCAGATTTAACTTTACGCGGAGTATTGTTTTTTTAATTAGTTTTCTAAAGAAATATCAAAAACTAACACTAACCTAACGGCAGATCCTCCTCTTCGCGGAAGATCCACCTCTTTGCGGAAGATTTAACTTTACGTGAAGATTAAATTGTTTTTAATTGCTTTTCTAAAGAAATATCACAAACTAACACTAACCTAACGGCAGATCCACCTCTTTGCGGAAGATTTAACTTTACGTGAAGATTTAACTTTACGTGAAGATTTATTTGTTTTTAATTGGTTTTCTAAAGAAATATCAAAAACTAACACTAACCTAACGGCAGATCCACCTCTTCGCGGAAGATTTAACTTTACGTGAAGATTTAACTTTACGTGCTGAAGATTTATTTGTTTTTAATTGGTTTTCTAAAGAAATATCAAAAACTAACACTAACCTAACGGCAGATCCACCTCTTTGCGGAAGATTTAACTTTACGTGAAGATTTAACTTTACGTGAAGATTTATTTGTTTTTAATTTGTTTTCTAAAGAAATATCTAAAACTAACACTAACCTAACGGCAGATCCACCTCTTCGCGGCAGATCCACCTCTTTGTGGCAGATCCACCTCTCTTTGTGGCAGATTTAACTTTACGCGGAGATTTGTTTTTTAATAAAAAAATTTAATAATTTTTGTTTGGGGTGCAGTTTACCATTTTTATTTTTACCTGGAAAATGTTAGGGGTGCAGTTTACCAGTTTTCAAAATTTGGTGCAGTTTACCATTAACAGGTGGTTTTGGGGTGGGGACCGAAATCCTACTCACACCTCCTCGGGGTGGTCCCTGGTAACTTGCGGAGGACCCTCAGAGATCGGGCGCGAACCCCGGTGGATGGGGGAAATCCGCAAGGCTGACGTGAGAGGTAACAACAAGGGGACGAACACCAATCTCCCCCAATGCCAAGCTGAGGGAAGTCGACCCGACAGCGGTGCAGACCGGACAGACCGGGTCAAGACTCTGCACACCAGGTTGCAGAGTGACGAGCCTCGCGGGCCACTACCTAGTGGCTCCCAACACGCACCAGACCAAAGCGATTCGGGTGATGCCGGGGGGTCAATGCGATCAGCCCGGGCCACGTACTCCGTTGGTGCCCAGAGGGAGCCAGCTAATCCGGTGATGACGGGGGGCCGTAGAAAAACGACCAAGCCGCGGACCATCGCAGACGACAGCGGAAGTAATGCCGAGAAGGTCAATCCCGCTGTCGTCGGGGAGGGGGTTTTAGTCGGTAAGAATCCGACACTACCACCCCACATCATCGGGGTGGTGTCTTTTGAAGATTTCCCCATTAAAAAAAAAAAAAAAGGTGGTTTTGGGGTGCAGTTTACCTTACCCCAAACCGATAGATGTCCATTTGGCAGTTCTAGAGGGCAAAAGACAAATTAAATGAGCCGCTACTTCTGGCTATAGGTTGTCGTGGTAAAATAGGGGGCTCTAAAAAGATGTTGCGAAGAGCAAAGCGAAGTAGATAGCAGAATGAGCGCCGGTAGTTTAAATTACCACCCTGTTCACCGTAAAACCACCAATGAAACTACGAAAATGCAGTCCCCAATTACAATAACTAAAAATAATGGAACAATTACCACGAATGACAAAATAGTATCGACTCGTCTCTGGTCAACCTTAATAAATTTACCAATAGTTGCAACAATCTTGCACAATATTAAAATTACGCTTTCCGAAATATTTTGATAATTGCTTCTGCATAAATTCTTGGTTAACCTTTTCAATCAAAACAAAAGACAAGAGGCCCAAAATATTTGCACAAAATATAATATAATCAACCAAGGTAAAAGAATTAGCGGTAAAATATATACCTTATCTTTCAAATATGTTCTGGTAGGTGTTGATAAGATTTCCACAGGTTTAAAACAATCAAAAGTTGCATATGCACCAAACCTGTACAAAACTTTTTATAAAATCGACGACGGTAAGCGATAAAAATATAATGGTGATATGAAAAGAAAAGAAAATCTCCAGATGTTGTTGAGGTATGGTTGATAAATGCAAGTTGAGAAGTAGGTAATCAATATAGAAGATTTGTTCTCGCCAATTGGACCTGAAAATCTTTCAAAAAAAGTTCGGGCATGGATATGCTTCGATAAAGAAAAATGATCAAACCAAAAAAGATTCCAAAAATCCAAATACCGATAACGAATCAGATCCCAAAAACTTGGGGAACACAATGGTCCAAATTAATTCGAACATGAAGGAGAAGAGCAATTTATTCATATGCAACTATTGCGCTACATTTTTTTTTCTATTATGTAGCCCATTGTATTATCTACATATTTGTACTACATATTACGAGTATATTTCATAATAAATTATTTTCTTGAATTAATGAGACGAATTTTGGATGTAGGTACTTGCTTGCTTGTAGGTAGGTGCTTGTATGTGTGTGGGTATATATGTGTGTATGTTCCGCATAGACGCCTAAACCCCGTAAGTGTGGGTGTTGAAACTTTCACGAGATCTGGCGACATTCAAGAGTAAACTTTTCGTCGTCTTTGATTTTAGTAATTCGTCACCATAAGACGGTCATCAGCAGTTAAACGCTTCAGATCACAGTCGTTGTCATAGTTACGAAGCGATTTTGACACTAAAAGATTAATTAAATGACTTTGACATATTATAGTCAGTAGCGGCTCGACAAATAGGGGGCACAACTTTGACATAAGAATGTTAACCTTAAAAATGACAGATGACATATACTCAGTGGCGTTGCACAAATAGTCAGTAGCGGCTCGAGAATAGGGGCACAACTTTGACATAAGAATGTTAACCTTAAAAATGTATGTATGTATGTATGTATGTATGTATGTATGACAGATGACTATTTTAAGGTTAATATTCTTATGTCAAAGTCAGTTAATTCCAGGCAGGACATCGTAGGAAATAAAACACCAATAACAAAGGCTAAGAAGGTAAGTAAAAGAAGAGCTGCCGAAAGTGAGGAAGTACGCGAAATTCGGCTTGAAGCATTACGCGACAGAGCTTCGACGTCAAGAGCTGGCGAAACTGAGGAAGTACGCGAAATACGGCTTGAAGAATTACGCGATAGAGCTTCGACGTCAAGAGCTGGCGAAACTGAGGAAGTATGTGAAATCCGGCTTGAAGAATTACGCGACAGAGCTTCGACGTCAAGAGCTGGCGAAACTGAGGAAGTACGCGAAATTCGGCTTGAAGGTAAACGCGCCATAGCTTCGACGTCAAGAGCTGGCGAAACTGATGAAGTACGCGAAATCCGGCTTGAAGATAAACGCGCCAGAGCTTCGACGTCAAGAGCTAGCGAAACTGAGGAAGTACGTTTAGAACGACTTAATGTCAATCGCTTACGATTAGTTCGATCAAGACAAAAATTGAATTTAACATTGGAAGCATTTAATTACGACAAAGACTACGATTACATGAATCACGAGGATGTAGTAATAGGACTTATTAACAAACTTTGCTTGCATTGTCGTGTTTCGAAGTTCGCTAAGGAATCACCAGGAATGTGTTGTTCGAACGGCAAAGTTGTTTTGCCACCGCTGATTGATCCACCTGAGCCGCTTCTAAGTTACCTTACTGGCACCACTGCAATTTCAAAACACTTCCTGCTCAGTGCTCGAAATGGACATATCCACGAAACGGAACGCAGCAAAGTCATATGAAGTGCTCCTCAGAATGTTTTGCTATGAGATTGTGCTGTAGCCTGCCGCAGGCACCGCCGGAGGCAAAA
This sequence comes from Podabrus alpinus, assembly GCA_932274525.1. Lineage (NCBI taxonomy): Eukaryota > Metazoa > Arthropoda > Insecta > Coleoptera > Cantharidae > Podabrus > Podabrus alpinus. The sequence goes on along the minus strand of OW026454.1, from coordinate 78,955,332 downwards.
AAATTATTGGTGCCACGCCTTATATTAGTATTTTTTCCACTGCCCACAATATTATGTTATCTCTCCGTGAAACCGGTAATAATTGAAAGAATTTAGTTTCAAATCAAAGTAAATGTATTCCCAGAAAGAAATAAATATTACATTCTATTATTTTTAAGGAGAACACAAAAATGATTAAACGCCTCAGTTGCAGGGAAAAACCCAAGTGATCTCATCTGCCCCTCGATAGTCCCTTATTGTCATCTTTTTGGCCTGGGCTTGGGTGAGTACATATTTATTCAAATTTCTAGAGCAATTTCCACAAACAATCGTAACGTTTTTCTTCTTTATGTATTCTCTTTCGGCTGGCAGTATCTTCCGCTGAGTGTCGGCCTGAAAAAAAAACATAAAATGGGGGGGAAATAATATAATACTTCACGTTTCCTTTACCTTTAGCAAGCCATGAACGCACATATTTTTCGGGGTTGAATTTGGTTAGCGGAGGACCAACGCAGTTTATAAATAAAAGGGCAGCGATTGTTTCAACGTTTAAGGAGGATCTCAACGGTGTCTGGTTCTGCAGCATGTAGTGCAGGTGTTAAATTTTCAGGCGAGTGTGGTCGCATACTTCGCGGTCGTATGTGCAGTCTACAGCAGACTACAGCTATAAAGCAAAACACGCGACGAATAAAGCCTAGTAAAATTAACAATTAACCAACCTTCTTCTGTGGGCGCTGCGGCAGAACTGAACGGTGATACTGATACAGTGAACACTGGCTGAACTGCGAACCGCGATACACGAACACGATACTGCGAATACTGCGGTGGCGGTGAGTGCAAAATCACGTAGTAGAGCTTCCATGTTGTCAATGTTGAAGTATTTCACTTATTTCAGGGAAAATGGATAATGTTTGAAATATTATTCTGATTAATTTTGGTATTTTAAATCTGAAAATAAATATTGTTCACGATAAGCAACGGAACAAGATATTTTTTGACGAACCGGAACAAATGAATAATTTTTTTCACGAGACGGAACGGCGTTCCGGTCCATTTCGAGCACTGTTCCTGCTAAACATTCGCAAGTACAACTCATGCTTTCAAATGACTTCATTCGGAGCAACAAACATTTTCTCCAACGTCGGTTACATGCCCACAGTCATTTTAAAGTTGAAATAATAAAAAAATTGTTCATAATGTGTTGGTTCTGTTTACTATACGTATGTCTAGCGCCGCAGGCGCTAGTAATAATTAAAATAATAAACCGTTGGTATCAAATCAAGTGGTCGAAATGACATTATTTTTATATGGAATGTTTTGACTGTAGTTACTGCAGGTTGCTAAGGTTTAGTTTTGCTATAGCTTTGTGATTTAACCATAAATATTTTTTGCCATTAAAATGTCAAATAAACGTTAAATATTTTAATATTTAAAATGTAATCAAAAGTAATAGAACTTTAATCTAGTAAAATTGAAACTTATTTTCGTCTTCTCGTAATTCAGTAATATACCTATCTTTTCAGGGTGTTCTTTTCCATTCCCTTTTTGTTAATGGGTGCACCCACAATGACCTTTCGTTTTCTTCCATACATAATATTATATGCATGCAAGTTGTATCCATTGCCAAATAAGTACACAAACTTCATCGTCGGACGCCAACATGACACTAGTCATCTATTTTTTCATTGTATAACAACGTTCGTTGAGCCAACTTTATTTTTCAATGTTTTTTTGAGATCAAACAAAACGTTGTGAAGCAGAACACAACATTTTGCTTACAACGTTTTGCTCTATGTCATGTTGCGAGGTGAAACAAAATTTTTTTTAGTGCAACAAAACGTTTTGTCGCACAACGTTTTTGCTTGATCAGTCTGTAGGCAGCCTTACGGTGCGGGATACGAAAAAAAGCTATAAGTGCAATTTCGTGCATCCCCGGAATCTGCCTCGGTTGCCAGTAAAAAATTAAAAATCCTCCCGTAAATAAGGACCCTGTAGCCGTTTGAAGGATTCTCAAAATTTCCACCTTAATGCCGACCTGGCGCGACGACCGCGAAAAAATTTTTAATTTCGAAAACGGTTTCGGGCGACATCTTTCGAGCCCCGCCTTTTCAAAAGTAACACTTTTTTTCGTCGGACGTCCGATAAGCCGGCAAATTGCGGAAATGCAAATTTTGAAAAATTTCGATTTCAAACCTCGACCTTTTTGATGGAGATTAAAATTTCGATTTTTGGGTGGCCTCAAATTTGGTTTCGCGTTTCCGCAAAACAATACGTAGGTCTTAGATAAATTATTCGACAAGTAACTATAGTCCATCTGGTATTGGATTGCAGTAGAGGTCGCCTTAAACGGCAAGTCAGATTTAGACAGGGAAACGTCAAATAATTAAACTGTATGAGCGACAAAAACCAAATGTCACTTATTTGATACTTGAAAAAATCGAGTTAAAAGTATTTTTTTATCAAAAAGCAATTTATCTTTTCCAAATTTTTTAAATTTGCCAAAAACTTTTAGAAAAAAAGATTCGTGAGTCATCAATCGTAAATAAAATTTCGGCAGTGTAAACGTGTAGAAATTTTATCCAATCACGCTTGAAGGTTACAGTTTTAGTACAATTTAGTTCTGCATTCTTAAAACGGATAGACTATAATTATAGTCCATCCGTTTTAAGAATGCAGAACTAGATTGTACTAAAATTGTGAACTCAGAACGTGATTGGTTAAAATTTTTACAGGTTTACACTGCCAAAATTTTATTTGCGATAGATGACTCACGAATATTTTTTTTTTAAAGTTTCTGGCAAATTTAAATAATTTGTACAAGATAAATTGCTATTTGATAAAAGAATACTTTTAACTCGATTATTTCAAGTATCAAATAAATGACATTTGTTTTTTGTCGCTCATAATATACTTTAATTATTTGACGTTTCCCTGTGTAAATCTGACTTGCCATTTTAGGCGACCTCTACTGCAATCCAAAACCAGATGGACTATATATAGTAAGTTGTCGCTTTTTTTATAATCTCTGACAAAAGTGAGGCAATCATGTTCACCTGGCGTCGACCGAAACTGGACAAGAAAGTTAAAATATTCGATGAAGAGATACCATGGACCAGCTCCGTCAAATACCTTGGTGTGACCCTCGATAGTCGATTAACTTGGGTGAAGCACATCGACCAACGAGTGACTCTAGCAAGGGGTCTAATGTCTTCATTGGCCCCCCTGATAGGTCGCAAAGGGGCGATGTCGAAAGATCTCAAGATAAGAGTCTACAAGGCGATCATCCTCCCTATCCTTACGTACGCCGCCCCCGCGTGGGCCTTCGCGAGTGAACGACAGTTAGAGAGGCTACAAACAATTCAGAACACCTGCCTGCGCAGGGCACTGGACGCGCCATGGTGTGTCACCAACCGTCAAATCCACCAGGATACAAAGACGGAACAGGTAAGTAAGATGATATACAAACTAACAGAAAAACTGTACGAACGGAGTCACGACTGCGAAAACCCTCTAGTAAACCAACTAGGGAAATACGAAATCGTCGATTTCCACAGGTTTAAGAGGCCGAAAAGCATCTTGACTCCAAGAAATACAGGATAAACTGGTAGCAAACAATTCATGCGATACTTATTAGGATAACCACTTCTCTTTCAGCGATTAATTTTTGTAATCTGTTTCAGCGTGTTAACTCTGTTTCAGATTAAATGAAGTTTAACCCGTTCTCTCCCTTTTGGGATAGGTGCTATTCGTCCCGTTATTTCTGGGACAGGTGCTATGCGTTCCCATATGATATGATTTTTGGGATAGGTGCTTTTCGTCCCGTTTTTCTTCACGCTTCGCATCAAGCATGGATCATGGACAACCGGGCCTCACCCGGCGGTCTGAAAAAAAAAATTTTTTTTTGCCTTTCTCAAGGCATAATGTGACCGGCTTCTGCGCCTTTTCAGGGTTTTGACCCATATTACATTTTCAACGAGAGTTTTTATTCAATTTTTGAGCGTTGGAGGAGACAAAGCTGGGCTCTGCCCAGCACGTGCTTCGCTTCGCGAACCATGCTTGCTTGCTTGCTTTTTTTTTATAAGTCCACAAGGTCAAATGACGATATTGCGTAATCGTGTGCAGATTTGTTAGGCGACACAGATTAGGTCTTTGGATGTTTTTCGTGCCACAGCGCGGTGACGCTAACGTGTCCTTCCGACTCTTACCCCGGATCTTATTGCCCTCAGTTATTAAATGCACCTTCATTTTGACCTTGAAATCTCTTTCGAGGGCGCAGTTACGGCCCTTGAGGCGAATTTAAAAAATTTTTACAAATTTGCCCAAATTAAAGTTCTCGATACACACCGTCGTTGGCCTTAAATTGTTTCGCCCCGGGGTCTACTTCCAATACCGGTGGAAAATTAAAAATCCGTTCGTAAATAAGGACGCTACGGCCGTTTGAAAACTTTTCAAAATTTAGACTTTAAAGCCGTTGTGGCGCGACGACTATGAAAAATTTTTTAATTTTAAAAACGGTTACGGTTGGCATTTTTCGAGCGCTAATTTTTCGAAAAATGTACTTTTTTTTGTGCGGCGTCAATTAAGGTGGAAAATTGCAAAAACACAAATTTTGAAAAATTTCGATTTGAAATCGGACCCATTTTGCATATAAATAAAGGTCGCAGGTTCCCCACCAATGAGAGAAAACATATAACCAATTTACAAAAAAAAATAGTAAAGTTATGAAGTGAACAAGTTGTTTTTTACAACTTAAATTATAAAAAATGCCGCCCCAAAATATGTGTCGCTCGGTGCGGACCGCACCCTTTAGGTACGTCACGGGAAGAGGCTCAACATTGGCTCAAAATAACAATGTGATGTGTATGATTTTGGGAAGCTTACATCCTCCTTATGAATTTTCAATAATTTGGAAAGATCTGTGAAGAGCCAGTTGTATGACAGAAGATCATTTTCAAGTCAGAGTTAAACCAGGGATTTTTGGTGTATCAACCAATCAAATAGCAGAAATTCCTGGATTAACACTTAAGCCGAAATCTCACTGCACCACTTCCTACCACCAAATAAAATATTAACTAATGGAAGTTGCTGATTTGTGGGCGGGTTTTCGCTCCATCTTAATTTTAAAAAAATAAACAAAATTGGCGGTACATCAGCTGCTGGTTCTCCTTGCGAGATATTTGAATTCAATACATCAGGGAAATAATCACAGCAAAATAGCAACTTAAACTAACAATTTTCAAGAAGAAACTTCAATTAAAAAATGTATATTAATTAAATTTATTGTAAACATTAGAGTATGGCAAACAAAAATATAAATATGTAGTAGGTTTATTCTTAAATTACACTCAGCGATCTACGATAACTCATAAATTTTAATGTAAAGACCACTTTTAGCTAGCCCGTAAAACGTGTTGGGTTGTAAATTTTTAGAGGTGAACATCCAACCTAGGTGACCGCTACAAATTCTGCATTGCATGATCGTCCAAGCATAACTAAAATTTACAAGTGGTAACTACGTTACCCCCTAACTTTAAATTTACTTACCCTGGAAACCAACTAAACTTTGTAGACGACGTTCGGTGCAGAGTAAAATTGTTGGCTTTGGTAACTGTAACAGTTTCATAAACGTACCCCTCTAAAACAAATTTATTTGTGAAGCTTCAAGTTAAAGTTTTTAATAGAGATTTACCTGGATTGCAGTAGTTACTTTGCACCCCATCTTTGGACATTGCAAAAATATTGCTTTGGCAAGTAATTTCAGACTTGCAAACATGACAACAAATATATCTCTCCTACAATGGGGAGACATAATTAAAAACAATTTAGAAAATGTCCTTGTATTTACCTTTTGTACTAATTGGTACTCCAAACGAAGCCTTTCCAATGTGGAATTTAACTTCATGAGGAGTAGTCTTTCACTGTGTGCCAACTGAAAGTTTTGCATGAACCAATATGATAAACTTGTGGCTTCGGTAGGTAAACATTCTAAACACAATTTTTCATATAGGCCAGTCAAATTAGACTGATTTTAGTTCTAGTCCAGGCATTACGTCCCGAAAAAGGGGTCTGCATGGAAATAACCTTTTAGTTTGGCATTGGAAAAATCACGAATTAGTTGTTTCAAATGCATCTTATGTCTAACATGGGCCTTAGGAACATAACAACCCCCTTTTTTAAAATTTCTCCCTAGTGTATTAAATAGGTTTTCCGATTTTTGAAAATTCATGGGGTCGTCACCCCCTTTACTTAACCCCTCCTCTTTGTATCTGCGCTTGCCTTATACTGCACTTCTTTGTATCCACTAAATTAAAAAACCACTAGAGTTTTTAAATAAATGCACAATAAAAATTCTAAAAATTAAACTAAAAAGTTCTTTCGGGTCGAGTAACCTAAAGTTGACCACCCCAAATAAAATTAAAAATTTCCTATTGCAAAGAGGAAGGTTTATTATAATATAGTATGCTGTTAAAATTTTACATGCGAATGTATTATCAAAATTTTGAATAAATCGATTTTTAAGTTAGCAAATTTAACATGTAAAAGCCGACCGACGCACGGGAATCTCATATGAGATTCCGTGCGTCGAGTTCTGTTGACGGTACGTGTGGATTGGTATACCCTAACACTTTTCGAGTGACGAAAATTTCGTCAGATGCTGCTCGCACGTCCTAAAGGTAACATGACTCGAATCCCGGTTTTCTTGAAGGATGGCGCCTTCAAGTATGTTTAGCTATTGCCGCGTAGCGGCTCAGGCGATGAAAAACCGGCCGGAGCTGCGGAGCAGCGGTGGTTCAGGTTTTTCGATGCCCACAGCCGGACGAGTCTTGAATCCAAAATTTCAAATTCGTTTTTTTCAAAATTTTGATAATACATTCGCATGTGAAATTTTAACATTACACTATATAAACCTTCCTCTTTGCAATGGGAAATTTTTTATTTTATTTGGGGTAGTCAACATTAGGTAACTCCCCCCGAAAAACGTAGTGCAATTATTACTTTATGCAAGGAAGACCTCACACATCGGCTCCCCACAAGCTTCATAACAAGTTCTTGGTGTAAAACTATACGACTCTTAAAATAAAACTTCGCCATTATTGAATTAAAACCGTAAAGTTTTGTTTCAAACAGAAATATTTTAAATTCAAGTTTAAATTAAAATTTTTCGTTTTAACCTTTCTTGGTAATAAAATATTGCTGTAAATTATGCAGAATTAAGTTACTATTATCCATAGAATTTCCCAGGAAATAATTATTTTTCAAAAAAATAAATTTTACAATTTTCAGTAAAAATTTACTGAAAATTAAAGCCGTATTTCCAAAACTATTCGGGTGACAATATTTTTAATTTTTCGGTTCTGCGTAGAATTTTATTCTCTATACTTGAAGTAAGATTCAATTTGCACTTCAGGTGCACTGATATTTACTTTATGTAAAAATTTAAAAGGTGAAAAAAAGAGATCAACGTTAGCCTAAGTATTAGGGATGGACGATAGTTCTATCAGGGGATTTACACATAATTGAGGCTTGTTTAATTCCTCTTAAGCCCACTTTTGTTTAAAAAGAGGAAGGAAGTTCACCCAAGGTTGCCACAAAAATCTATGTGGGAGTTGAGTGGAACATTGTAAACGCAATTTTTTTTTAAATGAATAAAAGAATTTAAAAATGTATAAGTATGTACTCGCACTTTTCTTTGATTCTGTTTTTAATTTTACATGGTGGACCAGCCAACTAATAAAAAAAAATGGTTCAAGCTTGCAAAAAATCTGGGCAATCTGAAATTTCATATAAATGGTCCCCCGTCTGCCCCCAAGTGCCTTAAAAATCGTCCATCAGTTTCTCCTCGAATGGGAAATTTTAGAATAAAATTCTTTACATTATGAATATTTGTCAAATTTTTCTTCTAATTCAGGAAAGAACGCCAAACAAAATTCAGGCAAGCTGAAATTTGACCTAATGCATGTTTGAGTATTCGAATGCCCCCCCCCCCAATACCCTTAAAAATAATCCGTCAGTTTCTTCTCGAATAGGGTTATTGCATGAATTTCTAAGTATTTTTTTTTATAAAGTTTAAGTATTGTTCAACAGTACTGTATAGATCAAAAGTCTAAGAAGACTTTGGTTTTCCGTAAAAAAATTATTAAAAAGTATTAATTTGAAACAGGAATTTCGCGCGCGTGACGTCACACTCTACTTTTGAAAACATCTGGCAACATAGTAGCAGTTAGCTGTCAAGTTGTTTTGTCATAGCCTTATAAAAAATTTAAACTTTAATAAAAATGAGTTCAAACAAACAGATTAAAAAGTGCTTATAAAAATGTGCACAATAGGAAGATTATCCGAACTAGCTTTTACAAAATTTGAATCCAAAGAAGCCATTTTTAATAAAATAATTATTACTTAGAACAATAACCAATAACCTTAAACTAAAAAGCTGTCAAACGCTTTAAAATTTTTTTAACTGCAACGTTGTCAAATAGATGATAAAATGATTCGGCAAAACGCGTGTGACGTCAGAGGGGCTGTGGGCAAACCGAACGTATTTTGAATTTTAAATTCGATTTTCACGTTCAAAGACACTTTTTAAAAAATTTTTGTTTCTTGTTATAAGTTTATCTTTCTATGTTTTACAAGGAATAATAAGCGTCATCGCTAAATTCGATATCATGCAACAACCCTATTGGGAATTTTAGAATAAAATTCTCCACAATATGAATTTTTTTCGAAATTTTTCTTCTCGAGTCCCAGTAAGAAAACTAAACAAAATACAGACAAGCTGAAATTTGGCATACATGGATGATTGGAGTATTTGAATGACCCCCCCCATTATTCCAGAATAAAATTCTCTACAATATGAATATTTTCAAATGTTTTCCTTCTAATCCAGGAAACAACGCCAAACAAAATCCGGGCAAGCTAAAATTTGGCCTCCATGCGTGTTTGAGTATTAGAATGACCCCTCCCCAATACCTTTAGAAATAATCCGTCAGTTTCTTCTCGAATTGGGAATTTTAGAATAAAATTCTCCATAATATGAATTTTTTTCGAAAAATTTTTTTTCGAGTCCCAGTAAGAAAACTAAACAAAATACAGACAAGCTGAAATTTTGCATACATGGATGATTGAGTATTTGAATGACCCCCCTCCCCAATTGGGGTTCTAGAATAAAATTCTCTACAATATGAATATTTTCAAAAGTTTTCCTTCTAATCCAGGAAACAACGCCAAACAAAATCCGGGCAAGCTGAAATTTGGCCTCCATGCGTGTTTGAGTATTAGAATGAAACCCCCCCCCCCGCCCCGCCATAGCCCTTAATATCAACCGTAGGTTTCTCCTCGAATTGGGGGATTCTAGAATAAAATTCTCTACAATATGAATTTTTTCTCTAGTCCCGGCAAGAAAACCAAACAAAATCCAGGCAGGCTGAAATTTGGCATAAACGCGTATTCGAGTGTCCGAATTAAATCGTTTATTGGTTTCTTCTCCAATTAGGGATTTTAGAATAAAATTGTGTCTATCTGAATGTCTATCTGCTGGCCACAGGTAACATTAAAAAATATGGCTCAGACTTTCCTGGTCGAAGTAGACGATGTAAAAATCGTCTATTCCCGTGGTTCGGAATCCACGTTAAGCTGTAGGTCCTCTGTGCTCGTCACACAGTTTCAACACGCAACGAGCACAGACAGGGAAATCGGAAGACGGCGTAGAACGTCAAAAACCGATGTATGAATGAAGAATAAAATTCTCTGCAATATGAATATTTTTTAAGTTTTTCTTCTAATCCGCCCCAGTCCCTTAAAAGTAGTCCGTCGGTTTCTCCTCCAATTGGGGGATTCCAAAATAAAATTTGCTAGCAAATTGTTTTTATTTTCAAGTTTTCTTCTAATTGACCCCTCCCTCCAAGTCCTTTAAAACTTGTCAGTTGGTTTTTCCTTGAATTGGGGGATTCTAGAATAAAATTCTCTACAATATGAATATTTTCTTCTAGTCCTGGTAAAGAAACCAAACAAAAACCGGGCCAGTTGAATTTTGGCTTGAACGCCCCCCCCCCCCAATTCCCTTAGAAATCTCTGTGGGATTCTCCTCAAATTGGGGATTCTAGAATAAAATTCTCTACACTATACATTTTTTCTTCTAGTCCTAACAAAAAATCCAAACAAAATCCAGAGGCAAGTTGATATTTGTTGCCCCCCCCCAAGTCCCTTAAAAATCGTCCATCGGTTTATCCACGAATTAGGAATTCTAGAATAAAAGTTTTCAAAGTTTTTCTTCTAATCTACCTCCCCCCCCCAAGTCCCTTAAAAGTCGTCCGCCGGTTTCCTAATCTAAATATATAAAAGAGAAGATCTGCTTGCTTGCTTGCGTGTTTGTTCATTATACGTTCCTAGACCCGTGGACCGATCTCAACCAAATTTTGCACAGTTATTTTGTAGCTCCAGGCGCAGTTTTTTTTTATAAAATGGAGAAGAACTTCGAGCGAGGAAAAAAGTTATTCGCTTTTTTCGAAAATCAAATCACAAGTTTAACAAAAAATTTAATTTGTCAAATAATTAATCTGACGGACAGTCAGTGATTCAAAATACTGTCAACAGATGGCGGCTTTAATTCGAAAAATGCAAACCACTAACAAATTAATCTGAAAATACTGTCAACAGATGGCGGGGATGGCGGCTTTAATTCGAAAAATGCCAACCACTAACAAAAAACCACTAACAAATTAATCTGAATGCCGCGAATAAGACCGGAGCACTTTATATAGGTCGCAGAACGTGGAAGATCCACCTCTTTGCGGAAGATTTAACTTTACATGAAGATGTAACTTTACGTGAAGATTATGTATGTATGTATGTATCACAGATGACGGATGACAGATGAAGGCCGAACAACTATGGCCTTCACGGATCTATTATGGTCCGGTCTGTGAGGCCGAAGGCCGAACAACTTTGACCTTCACGGATCTATTATGGTCCGGTCTGTGAGGCCGAAGGCCGAACAACTATGGCCTTCACGGATCTATTATGGTCCGGTCTGTGAGGCCGAAGGCCGAACAACTATGGCCTTCACGGATCTATTATTGTCCGCTCTGTGAGGCCGAAGGCCGAACAACTTTGGCCTTCACGGATCTATTATGGTCCGGTCTGTGAGGCCGAAGGCCGAACAACTATGACCTTCCCGGATCTATTATGGTCCTCCCCCTGTGAGGCCGAACAACTATGGCCTACTCGGATCTATACTGGGTCTAGATGGCTAAGGTCCGCCCGTGCCAGCTAGTCTTATATATAAAAATGCTTGTATGTATGTATGTGGGTATGTGTGTGTGTTCCGCATAGACGCCTAAACCCCGTAACTGTGGGCGTTGAAACTTTCACGAGATCTGGCGACATTCAAGAGTAAACTTTTCGTCGTCTTTGATTTTAGTAATTCGTCACCATAAGACGGTCATCAGCAGTTAAACACTTCAGGTCACAGTCGTTGTCATAGTTACGATGCGATTTTGACACTAAAAGTTTAATTCAATGACATTGACATAAATGATGTAAAGGGTGAACCATAAATAGTGCGCGTTTTAGCAAGGCACTCTAAAAGTTTAATTCTAAAATTCTGACATTGACGTAAATCATGTAAAGGGTAAACCATAAATAGTGCGCGTTTTAGCAAGGCACTCCTTTCCTTCGACATTATTAAAAGATAGTGTCAAAGTGACGGAAAGTGAAGTGACGAGTGATACTTTAAAGTAAAGTAGAAAAATAATACACATACTACAACAGTGTACTACCCGAAATAAATTTAACACCTAAGATTATGTTACCCAATAATTAAGACACAATAACGTCAGGGAAAGCCAATTGTTTTATACCCCTACTCCAAAGTCCAAATCAAATTCTTCTTTGTTTCTAATGAAATTCACATATCGGTGGTCTTTAGACACGCCCTCTTTAAAAGTGGAAATTTTTTTCACATTTACCCCCACTACAAGAGTTTTTATTAAAGTCTGCAAGAAATTCCTCATATTTGGTATATCAATAGGTAACATAAAACAATTTTATAAAAATATAATTTTCTCCCCCTCCACAAAATTTTGGACTAAAGACACTCAGAAATTTTAAAAAATATATATCTGATTCCCACTAATCGTCTAAAAGAATAATACGAAAAAAAATTTTTTAAATTACCCGCACAAAAAAAGTTTCTATTGGACCTTCATCGATCATCACCAAAATTGATATCTCATTCCCCCTAAGCATCTAAATGCTAAATACGAAAAAAAAAATTTTAAATTATCCGCACAAAAAAAATTGGTATACGTTTCCTTAAATTTTTCCACAAAGGAAGAATAATTTATGGAAACTTTTTACATCAAAAATTCTTAAAACTGCTCGCCAAACGACATGTCGTCTTTAAACATTCAATTTTCGAAAAAAAAAATTCAATTTGGGATTTCAAGGCGAGCATTGGAAAATTATTTGAAAATTTACTTCTTCGTTTTACAGCTTTTCGGTGCGCGATAGGAAAAAAAGTTATAGATGCAATATTGTCGGGTCTCGGGAATTGCTTTAGATGCCGAAGAAAAATTAAAAATCGATCGGTAAATAAGGACGGCAGAGCCGCTTGAAAAATTTTCTAAATTCTGACGTAAATGCCGTCGTGGCGCCACGATTATGAAAAAAATTTTATTTTTAGGAACGGTTTCGGGTGGCATTTTACGAGCGCCAATTTTTCGATAGTTATATTTTTTTTGGTGCGACATCAATTAAGGTGGCAAATGACAGAAACGTAAAATTTCAAAAAGTTCCATTTCAAAACGGGCCAATTTTGCATAATATAAATATTTGCAGTCCATTTTAAGCAAAACGAGATGGTTTTTCGAAAAATGTTATAGAGCACTTTCCGTTTGGTTTGGGGAATATAGCCGGTAGGTGAAAAAAAAATTTTAATTTTTTAAAATTTACAAAAAAATTTTTAAACGTCCCCACATAATGTGCCGAAGAAAGTGTTAGATTAACGTTCAATTTTTAACGGGCATACTTCATACTCGCGACAAAATATTGTGATAATTTTTTAAAATTTTACATCGCATCCCGAGTTAATTTTAAGCCCTAGAGTTTGTAATTTTGTCAAGTTTTTGAAAAGGTGGTCTACGTTTCCTTAAATTTTTCCACAAAGGAAGAATAATTTTTGGAAACTTTTTACATCGAAAAATCTTAAAACTGCTCGCCAAACGACATGTCGTCTTTAAAGATTCTATTTTCGAAAAGAAAAATTTCAATTTGGGATTTCAAGGCGATAGCATTGGAAAATTATTTGAAAATTTACTTCTTCGTTTTCGTAGTTCATAGTTACGATGCGATTTTGACACTAAAAGTTTAATTAAAAGACATTGACATATAGTCAGTAGCGGCTCGACAAATAGGGAAACACAACTTTGACATAAGAATGTTAACCTTAAAAATGACATTGACATATACTCAGTGGCGTAGCACAATATTTTTAAAATTAGCAAAAATCAAGTTACAAAGTGACAAATTAATTAATTTATGACATTTGTATGACTGATTAATTTCAAATTAATACAAAACAACGTAAATATTTGTCGATCACGTTTGTCTTCTACCAAGGGTGTATTTTCATAAAAGTGTGCAAACCGCTCTAAGAAGGGGTAAGAAAACATTTATATTCCTTTATATTTCACATTTGTGTAAAACTGGATGTATGTATTGCGATGTTCTGCTTATCATAGGGGGGTGATATGATGTAATTGACTCAATAGTTGAAATACTCATAATTTAGTAATTAAATATAAGACCACAACAGGTGAATAATTTAATTGTATCTGAATCTTCTCTGATCGGAAGATTATTTAGCTGCTTTTTTGCCTCACATTCTAGAACATGCAAACGTTATTAAATCTGAGGAGATATGAGGAATTTGTATAGAACAAAATATTGGTGATTGTTTTGATTCAATGAAAATAATGAGAAACAAATTAAATTGGTTTCATTTATTTGTTAAAATATGATTTTTGCGCTATTTAAAGAAAGTGATAATTATAAAATTTGAGATGTGCGTATGCGCGAGTGAAGAGAATTTTTGGTGCGACTTTGAAAATGATAAGGCAGAAAAAGGTCGGATAGGAGCCGCCATAGAGTGAAGGTGGGCGATTTTTGTATTGAAAATTTGAATAAGTTTTTTTTTATGGAGATTCACAAGCCAGTGGTTGAAGTATTGGAACACGCTGATAGTATTAATAATTGAAGATAAATTTGGATATTCATTATTGAAAATAAGTTTGGATTAATCATTGGAAATAAGTTAATTTTTTTGGATATAAAAATTTGGATGTTAATTTTGGAAATAAATTTTAATGGCCGCATTTTATGGTTAAGTGAATGGAATCTGTTGAAAGAAATCTTTGGAATTAATTTACTGGTCGTTCCTTCCTGCTTCAGTGTGGTCAAAAATTGGAGGCTGTTTCAACGAGTGTCTTCGCATCTATGCTACGCATCATCGGCGCTACATCAATAAACTCCGGAACAACGGTACATTTTTCGGTAAGAGTTTTTAGTGACGCACTTACTCTTTAATTAATAGACGAATCGTTCTTATAAATTTCGGGCGCGGATAAACTTTTGGGGGAATTTTGTTATGAATTTTTCACATTGTAAAATTTGATTTGTTTCGTATGCGAAAACTAATATTTTGTTTAAAAATTTATCTTATTATGTTAAATAAATTTTATTACTTTCGTTTGATAACGTTTGCCTTTTAATTTCATTAAGTAGCAGTATCAGATTGAAGAGGAAACAGATATAATTTCAAACTTTGAGTCATCTTTATGAAAAGATCAATAATTAAAGGAAGCATATGAGTATTTCAATTTATTTAAAAGAACCCAAGTTACGACCCAAATTTACAGAGTTTCTCATGCAGGCTGGCCGAGGCAATTTAAAAAAAAAAAGAGCCGTTGTGTTTTTTTTCCCGCTATATAAATTCAAGTTACAGTAGCTTAACACGGCATCTTTAATTGGCGCAAAACAACGTGGGGCGATTAGCTACTGTATTGATTACAAGCGGGGGCAGTAATAATTAAAAAACAGAAATTTTCCTCAATGATTTCCATAGTTTGAATTAAAATTTTGAAAGTTGAGTTAATTTTAAATAGAAAAGATTACAGATAAATTTTGATAAGTTGTAAAAATTTGTTTAAAAATGAAATTTGGTTTGAATAGATAAATGGTAAAATCAAAAATTATTTTAAATTTAATTTTGTTTGGAGAGATAATAATAAAATTAAAAATTTGTTCGAAGATTATAAGTTTGGTTTAAAGAGATAGTGATAAAAATTAAAATTCGTTTCAATAGATTAATTTTGTAGTTAGTAAAAATTTGATTGGTTTATCAAACGTCAATATTTTAATTTTTTTAAAATGGAAGGTCGAAAAATAAAGAAACCAAATAATATGTTTATCAATGCTGGTATTGAAGAGAAAGGTGTAGAAGTCATTAATGAGGACATGAGTTCCGTGGCAGATGATGAAATTCAAGAAAAGATTAAAATGGAACTTGATCAAATTGATTTTGAGAACATGAGTATGCGTGAAATGTTTGCGAGATTTATACGCATAGCAGAAGAAACAAAAAGAGAAATAAAGGAAGAAATAAAGGAGATATCAAGTAATCAGATAGAAAAAGTTGAAAAAAATGTTCAAGGGTTAAAAAACGACGGGGTAAATAGAAATCTGGGGGAGAGTTTGGAAAAACAATTTAACGTAATACAAGAAAATATTGAATTACAAACAAACAACATAAAAACAAATAGCAAACAAAGGTCATACATAATTTTAACAAAAAAAAATAAAAATCGCATGAGACACAAAATGAAGAAATTAAAAGCAAAATTAAATTATAAAATAAAAAATTCTAAGGTTCAGGAAGCAAATGATAAAGCTTTAAAAGTTGACAACAGTGTAAATAAAATTAAATTGAAAACAAGCAAACTTAATGGAACATTGAATCATAGGAAATTAATTTTAGCTAAACATAGGGTAATAAGACAACAAAAAATATTAACAAGACGTCTATTAAAAAGAATTTTGTTTGAAGACAGAAAAGTCAATGATTCGCCAAATAGAAAATTTCAAAACAATAATTTAATATTTGTAAGTATGAAATTAGTTAAAGAAACAGTAGTTAAAACAGTAGTTGATAGTTATTTTTTGAACTGGAGTTGCTATAAGAGAATCAGATTGAAACTTCATAATTTTTAAACTCGGATTTGTTAATTAATAGAAAATAAAATTTGAAACGTAAATGGATAACAACTTGGCTACGATAATGGAAAATTTGATAAAATTATTGAACTGTATTGAATTGTTTGAACTTAAATATTAACCATTGAATTAATAACAAATTGAAATGACAAGCTTAAAGATTTGAAAATTGAATAAAATAATTGAGATTTAATTAATTAAATGAAGCTCATTTACCTTGGGAGGTAGGAAGGTGTAAGTGTAGTCACAAATAAGGTCCATTATCAACAGGATCAGGACATTATTGCATAATTATAGTAACCAGACGATGAATTCAATAACAGAAATAACATTGTTCGATAATAGTTTTGCTAAAGTAATGGATAGATTTAATTAGTAAATAAAGTTTTGGCTACGATATGATTAGTAATTAATAGTTAAATAATAAATTGATAAATTTAAATGAAATCTATGACTAAAGTTTATTGTGATGAATAAATAATGAGTATGATCGGAATTTGTGATTAAATAATTAGATGAAGATACACAGTTAACAATTATAAAGTTTAATGGGAAATAAATTGATTGATATAAAAATTGTATGAATAATATTAAATGGGAATAATTAATAGAAATTAATGAATTGATAAGTGATAATTGGTTAATGATTATGGGGATATAATTAAGTAAAGTTGATGATATAAAATTGATGATATTAATAGTAAAATGGGGTGGGAATTTTGTTAATTGTATCAATGTCTGGTTTTTAAAGTCGGAAATTTATGAGTAGTTATTATGAAGTGTTTATCACAAAAATAAGTCATAAAAAGAATAGATGTTTGCTAATTGGATTTTAAAAGAACAATGATTTAAAAGTTAAATTTTAAAAAGTTATTATGGTTATGAATTATGTTAAAGAATAATGTCAGTTTGCATTCAAATATAAATCTTGGAATGGAGTCATTGAAATGAGTTAAAATTGAATTTTTTTTTGAAACTATTTAAGACGTTATGAATAAAAATATTTTTATTAAGGCAATTTAGAAATAATTAATTAAAACTACGACAGTATGAGAAACTTTAATAATACGATTTGAAAATATTTGATAATTTTGTAAACAAACAAAAGATAAGTTTATTGAACTTTAATGCCGATTGTGATTTTGAAAACAAAATTTTCAATATAAAATAATACAAGTTCGAGAAATGACAATTTAATGAAATAATTTTTTTTGAAAAAATGAAAATTTATGAGGAATTTTAATTAGAATTAGATACTGTAAATATGATGACATCTAATTATTAACTTAAAGAATTTTTGTAAATATTAATAAATTTGTAAATAGTTGATTAATTTGAATATAAAATAATTAATGTGTTCAAAATTTTGTTGTACATAGGGGGTTGATAGAAGTTTTTTTTGTATACAGTTTTCTGACTTATTTCATTTTGATTTTGAAACAAATTACCAGTTTTGTCTCATTTAACTTTGAAAAGTATGTGGTAAATTAAAAAGATTCCACAAAAATCTAACTCAACAATTCCTTATCCTTTTGCGAATCTTTTAGGGGGTGTTGCGATGTTCTGCTTATCATAGGGGGGTGATATGATGTAATTGACTCAATAGTTGAAATACTCATAATGGGGAACATGCATGAATAAAAAAATTTAGTTAAAACAGTATTTTCCGATTAATCCTATATATTAAATATCAAATCAGCAAAAATAACTTCTATTTATTGTATTTTGTTATAAATAATCCATTTTAAAATTCAATGATAATTTAAAATAAAACATGTGACCTTAAACGCAACGAAGTCACCGGCACAATAACAATAACCTCACTTTCATGTTTATTCTACTCGTGTATAGTACTTTTTTAACTTTCTTGATTTTAATTGATTTAATTATGATAAATAACAGCTTTAACACTAACAAACTTCAACTTTCAAAGCACAAAACCACAGAAAAATAACATAAATGAATGTAAAATTTAACTTGTGACGTCACCAGTCACTTGGCAAATTGCGCGGTCGTTTCGTTCAATTCAAATTGACGGATTTTTAAATATTTTTTAAATTATTATCAAAACGAAAATAAATAAATTAAATAGCATTAATTAGTATATTTAGTTATTTTTGATCCAACTACGCTATAAAAAAAATTTATGCATCTTCCCTATTTAGTAATTAAATATAAGACCACAACAGGTGAATAATTTAATTGTATCTGAATCTTCTCTGATCGGAAGATTATTTAGCTGCTTTTTTGCCTCACATTCTAGAACATGCAAACGTTATTAAATCTGAGGAGATATGAGGAATTTGTATAGAACAAAATATTGGTGATTGTTTTGATTCAATGAAAATAATGAGAAACAAATTAAATTGGTTTCATTTATTTGTTAAAATAGGATTTTTGCGCTATTTAAAGAAAGTGATAATTATAAAATTTGAGATGTGCGTATGCGCGAGTGAAGAGAATTTTTGGTGCGACTTTGAAAATGATAAGGCAGAAAAAGGTCGGATAGGAGCCGCCATAGAGTGAAGGTGGGCGATTTTTGTATTGAAAATTTGAATAAGTTTTTTTTTATGGAGATTCACAAGCCAGTGGTTGAAGTATTGGAACACGCTGATAGTATTAATAATTGAAGATAAATTTGGATATTCATTATTGAAAATAAGTTTGGATTAATCATTGGAAATAAGTTAATTTTTTTGGATATAAAAATTTGGATGTTAATTTTGGAAATAAATTTTAATGGCCGCATTTTATGGTTAAGTGAATGGAATCTGTTGAAAGAAATCTTTGGAATTAATTTACTGGTCGTTCCTTCCTGCTTCAGTGTGGTCAAAAATCGGAGGCTGTTTCAATGAGTGTCTTCGCATCTATGCTACGCATCATCGGCGCTACATCAATAAACT
Organism: Podabrus alpinus; assembly: GCA_932274525.1. Classification (NCBI taxonomy): domain Eukaryota; kingdom Metazoa; phylum Arthropoda; class Insecta; order Coleoptera; family Cantharidae; genus Podabrus; species Podabrus alpinus. Next base: position 78,936,184 of record OW026454.1, on the reverse strand, counting down.
CCGGAACAACGGTACATTTTTCGGTAAGAGTTTTTAGTGACGCACTTACTCTTTAATTAATAGACGAATCGTTCTTATAAATTTCGGGCGCGGATAAACTTTTGGGGGAATTTTGTTATGAATTTTTCACATTGTAAAATTTGATTTGTTTCGTATGCGAAAACTAATATTTTGTTTAAAAATTTATCTTATTATGTTAAATAAATTTTATTACTTTCGTTTGATAACGTTTGCCTTTTAATTTCATTAAGTAGCAGTATCAGATTGAAGAGGAAACAGATATAATTTCAAACTTTGAGTCATCTTTATGAAAAGATCAATAATTAAAGGAAGCATATGAGTATTTCAATTTATTTAAAAGAACCCAAGTTACGACCCAAATTTACAGAGTTTCTCATGCAGGCTGGCCGAGGCAATTTAAAAAAAAAAAGAGCCGTTGTGTTTTTTTTCCCGCTATATAAATTCAAGTTACAGTAGCTTAACACGGCAGTATGTATGTATGGAGGCACCACTACATGCAAAAAAAACCACATATGTCTGCAGACTCTTGAATTTATTTGTACATCCATACGCAAAACATGATGCTACCATTTTAGGTAAATAGTTAAATTCTTTGAGTGCCAATGTCATTATTTTAAGATTAATATTCTTATGTCAAAGTCAGTTAATTCCAGGCAGGACATCGTCTGCCGGGTCAGCTAGTTATCTTTAAATTTTCCTATAAGAACGTCATACTATCTTATGAAATAGATTGAATGAAATAAAAATTTCCTACATAATCTGAATGACTTATTTTGTAGAGAATTTTTCCCTCTTCAATTTTGCTCTAATGGTAATTTTCTGTCAAAATGATATTAAGCGAGTTATATGCCAAAAGAGGCGACCATTGGCCTAGTAGTTAGCGCTATCAACTACTGATGTTAAAGACACTGGTTCGAGTCCTGGAAGAGTCCAATCTTTTTGCCGACTTTCTTCCTGTGACCGGCTACCCTACCAACCCGCATTGGCCAGCGTGGTAGGGTACGGCTAAAAACCCTTTTTTATTGAGAAGGTTTGCTCAGTAGTGGGCGAAGATGACTGGAAGATATGCGAAAAGCTACGTTGAGGGGATTAAAATCGTATAATTTTCAAAAAATTAAAGAAAAGTGTATCTGTGGCAACCCTGTCAGCTCAAAATTATATGTACTGCCATGTGCTACTGTTCATGACACTTAATTAAATGCACCGGCCAGCAGCATGAACTTTCAGGGTCAAAGGTGGATTCATGTAATTAATTGGAACACTCATTAGTTAACTTACTTGTAATCTTTCTCATAAAGATTATTTTGATAAAGAGAAAATATCAAAATTTGTATCTGTTTTTCTCCGTGATCTAGTACTGCGAACAAATGAAATTAAACTCATACGCTGCTAATTGAAAAATAATGAAATTTATTAAGCATAATAAAATTTTAAAACAAATATTGGTTTTTCTTATTCTCAACAAATTAAATCGTACAAGTAAAATATAATTAAAAACCCCAATGTTTTTGCGCAACCGAACTTAAAAACGTAAACGATTCGTCTATATTCGAATAGAAAAATGCAACGCACAAAAAAACTCTTACCGGAGTATTTACGTCCTTTCGCACTCTCTCCGTCTCGGAATCGTCGCACGTGAAACGTTGGTGTCGTCGTGATTGGAAACAGCTTCCTATTTTGACTCGAATAAATCAAACAAGAACAACCATTGAATAAATTTCCTTCCTCGGATCATACAAGTAATCGTAGGTAAGTAAACTTGAATGCTCTTCTATGATATTTTCATTAATTTTCCACCAAAAAAACATAACCATAAAAATTCCCAGTGGTTCCAAAATTTCTTATAGATCAACTTTTCTTCCAATTATCAAAATTTCAATCATAAATTATGAATACCGTCGAATTGATTAATTTATTAATTATCAGAATATCTTCTTCTTCTTGAAACAACTTTGACAATTTTAACTAAATTTACTAATTTTTCCAATACTAATTAAACAAATTGATCAACTAAAACAACGCATCTGTTTTCTGCGTTCACTGACTAAAGAAATCTTCAAGCACGTCTTAACATCACCGTGGACGTTAACCAAGTCTTCAAAATACGTCGTCCCTCTTTCATGGACGGAACTCAAGTCTCTCCTTAACGTCACCGTGGACGTTGCCCAACTATTTCTTCCTGCTCTCTTATCATTTTTCCAAAATTTGTCCCACCAACGTTTTCACTCGCGCATGCATTTTCGCGAACCGCCACTTTATTTAATATTCAAAATCCTGCATTCACAACTAAATAAATTAATTTAATTTGTTAATTATTATTTTTAATGAGCAAAACAATTACCAATATTTATCTTTTACAATCTACTTCTATTTTTCAGGATTTAGCAGCGGATGCATCTTTTGTTTTTCTGAGGCAAAGCAGTTTGTCAAATTTTATAGATCAAGGAAAACTCAGATACAATTAATTTAGTCACCTGTTATGGTCTTAAATTTGATTAATAAAATTCATGAGTGTTTCAATCATTTACTTAATTACATCATACCACCCCCTTATGATAAGCAAAACATGACAGTACATAGATTTAAGGGTCATTCACATCCACGTATAGGGGCCGTTCATGTATTACGTAAGACGTTTAGGGGGAGGGGGGGTAGCTGACATCTTATTTTTTCTTACTCGGGGGTAGGGGGGTCAAGACAATTTCTTACGTAAGATTTTATTTTTTTAATTAAATTTCAAAATTTGAAAATTATTTAATTTAATTTAGGTACTGTAGGTATTAATGTTAATGTGAAACACAATACTATTAATTATTTACGTTCGAAATGAATAAAATCACATTTTCGGGAGTAGCACGAATTTATTCACCTGAAATCGACAAATTTCCTATAGAGATTTGGAAAGCTGAACGTTTTTACGAGGGCGGATTATTAAGTACTTAGAATGAAACAGAGATGTCACCACTCTGGCCAATTTAGTGTTATTTTTGAGAAGTACCAACCTTGGAAAGTTAAAGTTTCTAATTTCATCCATTTATGGCAAATCGTTGAATTTTGATAGTCATTTAAAGTGAACAATTTGTATAAATTTGCTAAAATGGAGAAAAACGAAAATCGTGCGGTTATCAAGTACTTGTATCTCAAGGGCTTAACGCCTTCAGAAATAGTTACTGATATGAACTCAGTGTTGGGTGAATCTGCTCCGTCGACTGCAACTGTTTACAATTGGTATAATGAATTTAAACGTGGTCGTAAAAGCACAAATGATGAACAAAGGCCAGGACGTCCAAAAGACGTTGTTACTCCAGCCATTGTCAAAAAAATCCATCGTACTGTATTAAATGATCGAAGAGTGATATTGCGTGAGCTAGCTGACTTATGTGGAATAACGTATAAAAGTGTTTGGGATGTTTTACATAAAACACTGCATATGAAAAAGTTGTCTGCGAGATGGGTGCCGCGTTTGCTTTCAAACGATCAGAAACGCAATCGAATGGATCTTTCAAAGCAAAGTTTGGAATTATTTCAGCGTAATCCCAAAGAATTTTTGCGCCGATTCATAACCGTCGATGAAACATGGATTCACTACTATACCCCAGAAACGAAAGAACAATCAAAACAATGGATGGAAGCTGGTGAAAGTGCTCCAAAGAAAGCAAGGACAGTTCCATCAGCTGGAAAGGTTATGGCAACTGTTTTTTGGGATGCTCATGGAATAGTGTTAATTGACTTCCTCCAGAAAGGAAAAACAATAACAGGGAAATACTATGCTGAATTATTGGACAAATTAAATACTGCTATCCAAGAACAAAGACCTCATTTAAACAAGAAAAAAATCCTGTTTCATCACGACAATGCACCAGCTCACACATCAAGAATTGCAATGGCAAAATTGCATGAATTAAGCTACGAATTGCTTCCACATCCACCATATTCACCAGATTTAGCTCCTAGTGATTTCTACTTGTTTACAAACTTGAAGAAATGGCTCGGAGGAAGAAGATTTACGTCAAATGAAGAAGTGATAGATGCAACAAATGCTTATTTTGGAGAGTTTGAGAAATCTTACTTTACCGATGGCATCCAAAAACTTGAACCGCGTTGGATCAAGTGTGTCGACCTAAAAGGAGACTATATTGAAAAATAAAATGAAATTTTCCCAAAAAAATTGTTTTTACTTTCTCATTCTAAGGACTTAATAATCCGCCCTCGTATAGTAGAATTGAAAAAGACATATTTTAATAATTTTTGGTTACTCTCTCTAAAAGAGTCTATTATATGATAAAGTCTATTATTATATACTCTATATATTATTATAAAAAATATGTAAAAAAAATTTTTATTATAAAAAAGTCAGGTCAAAATCGAACGTCATTGAAATTTTCAAAAATGTGCTCTATTTAACAATGCTGACGCTCAGCAACAAACTATTAGACTTATTAGTTAGAGTAAAATAACTTACTTAGATAGAAGTTGTAGTAAATTTTATTCTCTGTAAGATTTATGGAAGTCATTTTCGTCCTAAAGTCAACTGGTAAGGAAATATTGCGAGGAAACATTTCGTTTTCGCCATTTTTACTTTCCGAACCCCTAGGTAAGGAAAGTATTGTTATCAGTCAAAATTTGACCCCCCAATTTTTTGACAGATGTTCACGTTTTGAGGTCCCCTGAATCCATTTTTATCATTTTTGGAAGGATGTCTGTATGTATGTGTGTGTGTGTGTATGTGTGTGTGTGTGTGTGTGTGTATGTACGTCTGTGAACACGATAGCGTCTAAACGAAGCAAGCAAATCATTCCAAATTTTGCATATAAGCTTTTTCCTATCGTAGGACGAAGCCAGATGAAAATAATTTAAATCGTGTAACGGGAAAGGGGGGTTTACCTGGAGCTATTATGACATTATGCGTCATAACTTCGAAACGAAATTAAATATGTAAAAATATTAATAACAAAAAATTAGCGCTATGGAATTTCCTACATTTTTTGTCCTACAAGTTTTTCTCTAAAATATACAGGGCGTTTCAAAAAATTTTGCATTTGTAAAAATTTTTTGTATTTGTAAATAAAATAGTAAACCGCATTCTACTAACGAAAATAAGATGAAAAGTTTCTAATAACATGGGTCCAAAAATGCTTCGTTTGCAAGATATAGGCATTCAAAAGTTTTTTTCTTCCTCTTTTGGCAAAATATGAAATTTTTCATCGATTTACTGTTGAAATTATGTAACCATTTTATTTAAAAATATAATGTAAAAATTTGCGTCTGTTCGGAAAGTGATGCGATGGCCACATCAGATTTTTTTTAAATGGCGGCACTTCCGGGCGCTCGCCGAAGTTACTAACCCAGAGTTTTTATTAGGACCACAAACCTTAAATATCCAAAAATTAGAACCCCCTGACCATTTTTAGGAAGCTCTTCTTTTCATGATTTCGAGGATGTTGTTAAAATATTTTAAGGCTGCCGTCCTAAGCGTGGGCGATTGAAAATACCATTAGACAAATGAGCAATAAACCGTAAGAAATAATTCTGATATAGATTGGACAAACTATTTTAACCGAGATCCAACACTTGCTGCTCACCATTTCAAAAAAATCGTTCAAAACAAGAAAAAATTATTATTATTTTCGGACGCAGCATCTTCTAGAAAAATGCATATAATTCTACTAAATTTTTTTTCAAATTAGGTCAAGCATTTGTCCTGGATGTGAAACACTTTTCAAGTTTGTAATTATAACTGTAATGATTATAAAAATTATTGCACGGTCACATTTTTGCCCTGTGAAATAGAGCATCTTTACAGCAAAAATTTCAATATTTCTAATTGGAATTAAAAATTTATCAGATCCAAGGGCCACGTTTTAGCTTTATAATGATCATAAAATGGTTGCCTAAAAGTGCATACTTTATTACCTAGTGCGTCCGCAATCTCGACAAATTTCCCATATTATATTAAACACTGCCAGGACAGCAGCCTTAAGTGTTTTTAATTTTTTTAATGAGTTATATGATATAACAATATAGCTGAAATAGAAATTTGTTTAAAAATATTTTGCCAAAAAACATAATTTTCACTCCTTCATAAAAAAATTTCAACTGCAGACGAAGAATTCGGTAAGAAGCTCAGGGTTCCTAGAGGACGTTTTTTATTATGCAATTACCTAACGAAATCCGTCGAAAAATCGCAGAAGACCGATTTTGGATTTTTTTTTGTTTTCTTACACTATAAAGTAATTTGTGTGAATAACATTTTTTTTAATATAAAATAAACATAATATCTTCGTTAATTTCACTTTTATTAATGTTTAATATTATCTGACTTCTCATTGGGTAATAATTTATCTTACGTAAGATTAGTGTGGGGGGGAGGGGGTATACATTTTCTTATTTTTTCTTACTAGTGGGTAGGGGGAAGTCTAAAAGTAGGAAAAAACGTCTTACGTAATACATGAACGGCCCCTAACGTACGTTCCGGACATACAATACGTAACGTAAGGAAAGTTGAAATGTATTGTTTCAAATGGCACCATTCACATTCGAAAAAACATGGCAGACGTAACGTAACGTAACAAAGACCGCGTTCGGTTTGGAGCTATTGGCGCTATATGGCGCCAACAAACACTTTTTGCCCGTTCGGTTTGGGACTTTTACTCGCCATGAAACGCTATAGCTCCGCCCATTTTAGAAGCTTTCGACGCTTTCTTGAAATAGGTCGGGCAGCAATAGCGCGGCGCTGCGGTGGTAAAATTTAAAATTAATTTTTGAATTTAAATTTTTGTAATAATAAATTATTTGTTTTTACGCACCAGTCGTTTTTCGATCACAACTTTTGTATTAAACACTAATAAAGTTCAAAATACAAATTAAAGTTCGCACAATCTCGAATCAAACACGCTCAACACGCTATAACAAATAAGTTAGGTTAATATACAACCTCAAGTTTAAATTTTAAACGCCTTCAAAGCTCGGATTTTCCAAACCGAACGCAAATTTTGCACGCTTTTAGCGTCAAGGCGTGAAGGCGAAAATAGTTCCAAACCGAACGCGGTCAAAATCTTCGTTCAACTTCAAGTTGTACGTTATGTTTGGTATGTTTGACCAATGGAGATGCTTTTATTTTATTAGGCAACACCCCTTTTACTGTATTTTCAATTTTAAGGTTAAGTCACAAAAATGAATAGATCATTTCGAGGTGACGTCACGACAGGTATGCCCTCACGACAAAATGGCCGCGCCCTGTCAAAGTTATTAATTTATTAATGTCAAAGTGACGTGACTCAAATGATTATATCGTTCCGTCATTGTAATTTCACGTCTCCTTTGAGTGATAAGTAGTATTCACTACAAACCATATTGTAGTTTTAATAAAATACGCAATACACGCATTAAAAACTCCGAAATAAACACCACAAACTGACAGCTAACAATGAACACCTAACCAGTGCCGTCTTTAAGCATAGGCAGGCTAGGCACGTGCCTAGGGCCCCAGGCCTGAGAGGGGCCCCCAAATTCGAATAACATTTTTTTACACTTAAAAAACTATTTGACGACTGAATATTGCGTGAGAAAATCACATATATATGTCATGCATCAGTTTATTGCATTGAGTAAAAATGCCGTATGTATCGAAATCACTCAGCACAGAACGACGTAATAAAAACACCGAAAAGCTTCGCCCGAGCTCGACTTGTTCTCGGTAGCGGGAGTCAACAGTGCGCCTGGCGAGCTTCGCAGAAGTTTCGCGCCAGCGTTGAGTTGCTCCGCGAATTGACTTGATGCCCTCTATTCATTTCGGAGCATTCCGTCGTGCTTCAAAAGACGCAATCGGTTATCGCTAAAATAAGACTCAAACGCTTGAAATTGAAAATGTCATAAGATTCCATGATACTATAGCTTTAGAGATATGATCATTTGGTGAACGAATTTAGAACGCGGCCACGTATCGCGTCATAGTGTGCCCTATACGCGAATTTCGCCCTAAAAGACGCCGTATGATTCATGCCGATGTGCGCGTGAGAATATCTCTAAAGTTATAGTATCTAAGATTCAGTGTAAATTTGGAGTTATTGCATGTAAAAACTTTTAATTTTGTTTTACATGATAAAAAAATAATATAATGGTTACGTTATACAAAGTAATTAAAAGGGCCCCCAAAACTCGGTAGCCTAGGGCCCCATTATCGTGAAAGACGGCTCTGCACCTAACCTAATGGCTAATCAGCGCTTATATGCCCTCAGGACAAAATGGCCGCGCCCTGTCAAAGTCACGTGACTCAAAATGATCTATGCTGTCTAACTGTCAACCGATAGCCAATGCAAATACAGGTGACCCTGCTTTTCGTTTCTATGGAAACATAGTATAAACATAGTAAACTAAGTGGATGTGAATGGCAAATAAAAAACTACGTTTTCTACGTTACGTATTGTATGTCCGGAACGTACGTTACGTGGATGTGAATGACCCTTAATTTTACTAATACAGATTTTGCGCTTAGTATGCATAGAAAACGGCTAATTCACGATTTTGTGATTTTTGAGAACGTCTTTGACAAATTTTCGCCTGTTCCTATGTTAAAAAACTGCGGTGCTGATTTCCAATGCCACTAAACGGATGAATTTAAGGTCAACCACATAAAAATACTTAATAATGATTGGACTATCGTAAAACTGTTCTAATTCCAGACTCAATCATACTTGAACTATTAAATTCAAAACATTTTTGGTGATGTTAAGTCAAAATATTCTTACTTTTTTTAAAATTTTTCCGTTATTATATTCAAAACTGTTTTTTCTATTTGAATTAATCAGGTTAGAATGGGTCTGGAATTGGCCCATCTTAAAATATTAATTTTATTGGTTTAATGGCGGTATTCCACTATGCAATTTATCATACGAACGACGGTACCGTTTCTTGTACGTACAGTTTTTACTATAGTGTAATACACAAAACTTGGATGTCCTATCGTTCGTACGATCGACTGTACGAAAATTGATAAAATTTCTCAATTCTTGTACGAAAACGGCGCCGATATGTGCGCAGATCGCTCTAAACTCGTTCACACAAATTAGTTGTCAATCTACAATTATTATTCGAATGTCACATAGGTTATGTTTATTTTGACAAGTTTATTTTGTGGTAATAATACTGACAAGTCGAACAGCAGATATATTATTTACTAAATAACGCGTGAATCGTAATATTGAGGTTATATTGTCGTTTTGTGTACATTGTAACCACTAGATAGCGCTTAGTGCTGTTTGTTTACATCTTTAAAATTAACCAATAAGAAAGAGTCTTTCGTCTTATTTCATGTACAACAAATAATATAGTGTCACACTTCCATCCTATCGATCGTACAATTTATTGTATGGAAAATGTTCATACAAGAAACGGTACCGTCGTTCGTATGATAAATTGCATAGTGGAATACCGCCATAACAACTGAAAAAATCTGTACCTTTGGTAAAAAACGCGGACAATTCTATCAAAATTAGACGAACGTAGTAATAAACTTCGTTGTGGTCGTACACCCACGAAGCATTAGGAAACTGCGATAAATGATACCTGAAATTTAGAAAAATAACTTCCAACTGTGAAGCAACCTACCAAAACCTCACCTTCGGTATTTATAATTTTTTATCAAATCATTGTAATCGTCTGCTTGAAGTGACTTCTTTAATTTCAACGACGACAGTTGTGTATCGGAAATGGGCGAAACGATGCGCGGTTCCGCCAAAATTTGAACGGTCACCTGTTGCAGTCGACCCCTAAAATGATATATATCGGTATCGGCGACAATTTTACACCTTTGTCGTCCCTTCGCTTTCAAGTGTAAACAATTTTCTTTAGTGAACACCTCGTACACTTCCATAGTTATTCCGTATCGGTATAAACGAGTCTCTTGTTCGCTAAAACTTGAACGTTAACAAAAGTAATCGTGCCATTCAAAACAACTTACTCGGCACATACCAAAGCAAAAGTGTTCTTTTCTTTTAAAAATTCTTGCATGATAGAAATTTCTGTTGGATTTCTAATAACGAGGGGTAAAGTAAAGCCTGGAAAAACCAACGTGTTGGTGTGAAGTGACAGCAACTTGATTATCTCGCCTCCGTCGTACATTGTGAAACTTCGAACGTGTTCGAGTTCTCCTAAGTACTAGAGGACATAAAATTTCAATTAGACGTTCGTGACAAAATTATTGCTTACCGTATGAGTTGTCGGTATGTTCGTGTCGAATGCTACTGCTTGAGCTGAACCTTCGGCCCCATCTGCTGTATTACAGAAATTACTTATAACTTAAAATAAATCACACAAAAAATCTTACTGTGATTTTCTCCTTCATCTGTGTCCAAATCGGTGTCGTGGTCAATGATTTGTTCCGTGTAGACACCTAACGATCCAATAGCGTAATAATCTTCGTCTGAAGACGACATCGCTTAAATATTGCTCTTTTCGAAATTTCGATAAAATGACGTATAAATAGATTGAGTTTACCGCCCGTTTAAAATTTAAGTGAAAATCAGGTTATGTGGGTGGCGACAGATAGAACTAAAATCTTCTATTACAGGGTGATTCGACATTAGTGTAAATTTATGTCATTGTTTTTAATTATTAATAACTAGCTGGCACGGTCGGCCTACCGGCCGCCTTTAGCCATCTAGACTGTGTACTGTGTCGGATGTGGTTGTTCGGCCTCCGGCCTCACTCCAAGGTTCTAAAGTAGCCTATGTTTTTCGTAGCGTTGTAAATAACTTCTACACCACCAAATTTGGTTAAGATTGGTCAAATAGAAACGTAAAGCACGTGCACGCGTATTTGCATTGTCGATCGGTTGGCAGTTTGACAGCATTCATTATTGTTTTTAAGTTGATTTTGAGTAGCCTGCCTTCCTTTAAGGAATCTCGATAATCCATTCATGCGCGTCCCTATGGGACGCGCATGAATGGATTATCGAGATTCCTTAAAGGAAGGCAGGCTACTCAAAATCAACTTAAGAGCGCGCTGCGTAAAGAGAGAGAGGGAAGCAGTAGATATGATGTTGAAAGAAGCCTCTAATCTTTTGTAGATTTAAAAAATTATTTGCGCCATATCTAAGGGAACCCTTGAACCCTTTGTTCATTAAGTTGATTTTAAATAGTTTAAAACTCCACTAAGGGCACTTTTTGATTTACAAGTTTTGTACAAGTTTTCTATAATTGATGATGAAATCGCTTCAAAATCAGGTTTTGTCCTTATAATGATCTGCAGATAGCAATAACCAAGTTTCATTAAGATCGGTTGTCATAAAAATTCAAAATTGTCCTTTTTCATAAATTAAATTAACCTATTTACTTTTAATTTAAAGCGCTCAAAATTGGTTATTGCCTTCAATAGTCTTTTCTTATTAACATAAAAAAAAAATTACATTGATACGACGTTTAGTTTTTTAAATTTGTACAAAAGATTAGAGGCTTCTTTCAACATCATTCCCTCTCTTTCTTTCCGCAGCATTTATATTTATTTTGTTAAAATATGCTAAAATGATTTCTACTTTTTTGCTTGTAACTTCGAACCGAACAATCCCCGTTTGAAATTTAAATTAAAATAACTTGTAGAAAATTGAATTTCCTATTAAAATCATCTTTGCGCTATTTTTCTAATATTATTTTGGTTGTTTTGGCAGATCGTGAGTAAAATACAAAAGTGTAATAAAAAAGAAAATGGGGGATTATAACTGTCGCTAGTTTTTCGTTTTTAACTTGTAAACAAATACCGTTACGTCGAAAAGGAATAAAAGCGAATTTGTAGAAAATTTAATTTCCCACAAAAATGGTCTCTACATTATTTTTCCTCTTTGGGCTGGTTTGATACATAATAGACAGTTATTATGTAGGTCCCTGCGCATGTTTTTGTTTTGAAATAGTGCAAAAATTCGCAAAGGAAAGTTGATTTTGAGTAGCCTGCCTAGGGACGCGCATGAATGGATTATCGAGATTCCTTAAAGGAAGGAAGGCTACTCAAAATCAACTTAAGAGCGCGCTGCGTAAAGAGAGAGAGGGAAGCAGTAGATATGATGTTGAAAGAAGCCTCTTATCTTTTGTAGATTTAAAAAATTATTTGCGCCATATCTAAGGGAAATTTTGTTTGGAAAGTTTGGAAAGGAAACTAAAGGAAAGTTTGACAGCATTCATTATTGTTTTTAAGTTGATTTTGAGTAGCCTGCCTTCCTTTAAGGAATCTCGATAATCCATTCATGCGCGTCCCATAGGGACGCGCATGTGGTGTGTATCCACCTTTAGCTAAGAACAATTTAGGAATAAGCATATTATATTATTTAGCGAGTAAGCAAGTTGATTGGTATGAACGACGAACGGATGTATTGATGTATGTATGGGACAGTAGCGATCGAACTGTCTTCGAGTGTAGAGTGATTCTTAGCATAAGTAATAAAGTGTATATAATGTATAAAGGAGTTAAATATAAAATGTAGATAGTACTGCAAATGAGTTATTAATTATAAATATAAAGTGACCCAAAGTGACCTTAAAGAACGTCCCTAAATTCATATAGACCCCAAACATTACATGGCGACCGTGACAAGTGGCAAAAGGACCGTGACACGTGAAAAGTGACACGTGACACCAGTTAAAAATAAAGTGCATTAAGTGAAAATTTTAGTTAAATAGGAAGAAGTGCACGTAAAAATGGGGTCTACAAAATCTAAAGAAGAAGTGGTAATCGCGCAAACAGCCAGCGGACAAGCCTCGGTAGCGGGTTCAATAAGCCGTACCGAATGGATTTTGGTCTTTTTGATGGGATTTATTGCAATAATAGCAGGATACATAATCTGGCAAAAGTGTAAACAAGGTATAAAAAAAGACATTCAAAGGGAAATAAGCCGCAATGAAATCCGAAAAAGTCAACCCAATCTGTTACAAGTTTAATAAAGTGCCGGCAAATCGACAATAACATTTAAAAAATAGTGTAAAAAGTGGATATTAGGTTTAATTAAAAAAAAAAAATTCAAAGTTAAAAGTGCGTCGAGTTATATATTCCAATAACTAATAAAATAATTATATAATCCTGGTAATTTTCCGATAGATGATGTAACAGGAAATACTAATATTGTAATTGTTTATTCATTTGTCAATTTAGCAAAAGGAAGTCTAGAATGTTCTAGAATAAAAATTCCGCTAAATAAACCATTTTGAAAAATACATAAAAAATCAATGTTAATAAAATTTCAGTTAGTATTGTATAAGTTTAGATTTAAGGTGTATCTATGTCCATTTTATAATTCAAGAAATATAATCATTTTTGTGGAAATTAAAAGTTAAATAAAAAATTTAAATCAAGAAAATTTAAGTGTTTTTAATAAATTAGTGCATAAGTTCAACGTATATAACTGGCGCAGTCGTTAAACGGATCCGAATTTTTTGGAAAAATAGGAACAAAAATCGTCCGAAAATTTCCAGAAAACCACGGAAAGCTGCAAAAATTCAAATTGGAAGTGGACAAAATCGCCACGACTAGTTTGAGGAAAGGACCCAACAGCAAGCCAAAGGTAGACAAAAATCGCTGCCGATAACGTAAGCTGTGGACCAACCAATTAATTTTAAGAAGAACGTGGACAAAAATCGCCACCCTAATTTTAAGAAAAGGACCAACGACCTGCAAGCAACGTAGACAAAAATCGCTACAAAAGCAAGCTGACCGTTGACCGACTAATTTTAAGAAGACATATGAAGAAAATTATTAAACGTGAGTAAAAGCTCAAATTTAAAAATTCCTTATCCTAATATTAAAACCTAATTAATTAAAATAATTAAATTTGAATTAGTCATATGCGCGAAAAATTTAAATAAGCAAAATTTACATTTTAATAATTAAAGTAATTACATCACATAGTAATAAGATTCATTTATAAATTCTATTTTTAAAACCTAAGTTAAATGAACTAGCATTTCTGCAAGTTATTGTAAACGACACCCGGAAATAACGAAGAAAGCATAAACGCTAAATACAATTTTATAAGTTTAAAAATCAAATCCAGAATAAAAAATGTCAACCTTCCATAATTTTAATACGTCTCAACAAACTTCACATTTCCAAAATTTTAGACCAAATAGTTTAACCATTCATGTAAATGATAATTATGATACGACAGGACGTAATCTGACATTTATATGCATTCCGGAGATTCAAGCAAAATTTTTAATCGAAACATTCAGTGAATATAGTCTAATAAGTCCAGAATTGGCTTTAAGATGTTTCAAAAATTACATAAAAACTGAAAATTTCCAAATTCAAACCTCGGATAAATTGTCACAACAAAACAAAATTTTATATACCCCGTTACCTAAAATCTTCAAAAGTAACGAAATATGCAAATTTTACATTTCTAAGTTCTCAGAAAATTATGACGGTTTAATAGGACGAAATTTATTACGTCAACTAAAAGCAATACTTAAATTTGGAGACAGCATTTTAGAAACACCCCAAGCAAAAATACCATTTTTTCATACTTTGTTCATGAAAACCTCTAACGTAAAAAATTTAAACACAATCGAAAATTATCATTTATCACGTCCACGTAAACCTATCAATTCTTTAGAATCCACAAATTTGAGAGAAAACAAAATTTTTCAAAAAATTAATTCAACTACTGATCTTATGAACGCACATGTCACAAACTTTCCAATTAACCAAAATTTTAGTCAAAATCAATTTAAAATTCAAGAACCGGTCAAAAAATGTAAACCCCTAATAAACAACAATGTTATCGAATTAGGAAACCAAATTTCAAAATTATATAAAGAATATCAATTAGTTAAACAAAATTTAGAAACAGCACGATCAGAAATTGATAAAAAGCATAACGAAATTTTGATGAACCAAATTCTTAGAAAATTAACTTTACTGCAAAAAACAATTTCAGAAAATAAAAAATTAAGTCAATTAAGGGAACAAGAATCACCAATTCCATTAGAAGAGCAAAATTTTAGAACAAACAACTATCAACAAACACCCAATCAAAATTTCGATAACTCATTTCGACTTGAACCGAATTTTCAAAATTCTAATTTTCAAAATTTTAACAAACCCTTTGTATTTAAACCGAACTCCAACAGAACTTCATTTGAACCTACCCCAATGGAAGTAGACAGCGGTAGAACGAATCTCCAAAGGTCACATCATTTAGAACCGACAAATTTCCAAAAACAAAAACCGGTTAGAAATTTCAAATACATAAACAAAATTTCGACAAATAATTACAAAAGAAAAAATTTTAGAAAATTCAAATTATCTTCAAATAAATTCCAACAAATCTTCAAAAAACGAAATCTAGTTAAAAAACTCAAATACTTAAATAAAATTTTGATTAATAACAATATGGGAAATCATTTTAAAAATTTCAAATTATTTACAAACAAATCACAGCAAATTCTAAATTGCAATACCCAAAAACAAAAAAATTTAAAATTCCAAGTTTCAAAAACCAAGCAAATAACAGGACAAAATTTAGATTCAACAAAATTAGAAATTGATGATTCAAATAAAAATACTAGTATCAGTCATGCTGACCATTCAAAATTAAAATCTAGTGACATTGAAACAAATAATTTATTGTTGAAACTAAATAATTCTAAAATTCTTGATCAAAGTTATAAAAAATTAATAATGCCAAAAAGAACAATATCAAAAAATCAAATTTTAAAATCACCCCAATTAACGAATTCACATTATTTAAACCTAATAAATTTCCAAAAACAAAATTTAAATAGAAATTTTAAATACGTAAATAAAATTTCGGTTAATATTAACTATAAAAGAAAACAGTTTAGAAATTGCAAATTAATTTCAAATAAAGCACAACGAATTTTCAAAAATGGCAACCGGAAAAGGAAAAAATTTAATAACCACTATATTGACCAATATTCACTTTTACCTCCAAAAAAAAAAAACCAAAACAGCAATTTTCTTTTTCATACAATTCCACAATATATGATTTTAAATAAATAACATAAAACTTAAAAATTTCAAATTTTCAAAAATCCCAAAATTTCAAATTTACATATAGATTTACTCGATTATACAAACAAGCATATTTAATGATTATAGATACATCTACCAAACTGACGCAATTATTTAAATTAAATTCCAAAACTCGATTAACAGTAAAATAACAAAATTTCTTCCTGGACTTTTATCCAAAATTTTAATATGCAATCTTTTTATAAACCAATTTTACCCTTTAGAAAACAATATAACTTCATAAACCTTACATTTAATAACATCATTGTCAAAAATCAATATAAACAAAAATTTATAAAATCAATCGAAATCAAAATTTTAACTTATCAACAATTTCTTTTTGATGTCAACAATTCTAAATTTAATAAAACAACTTTCGAATAATCAATGACTTGTTAAATAATTTGGAAATAACAATTAATTTTGCAAAAATTGATGTTTTTCATAATTAAATAATCACACTTATGAACCTTTTAAAATAAATGAAACTTGTAAACAATTAATTACTATTTGAACCAAATTTAGAAATTATCTTACTATTTGAAAAATTTTTATTAATATTAAAATTTATTCAAAATTAAATCAAAACACATTTTTATTCGATTTTCCAATTATTGAAATTGAAAAATATGACTATCTTCAAATTATCTTTTACCAATTCCTAGTTCCAAAAATAATTTAAAATGATCCTTCAAATTCAAATTTCCTTATGAGCAAAATTACTCCAACTTCGAAAAATATGTCAAATTAAACCATTAAATTAAACAACATCAAAATTCGAGAATGGAAAATGGATAGTGATATCAACAAAACCGATAATTGGACATTCAAAAGTGAAAAAAAATTAAAAGTAAACATTTTTTAAGGGAACATATGTGATCGAAATTAACCAATCTCCGCGAATTAAAAGTAAAGGACATCAAGTTACAAAATTCGAAACAAAAATTTAAAACCTAAAATTCTTCGAAGTATTTGACAAAGGAACTTGTAGTGTTAATTTAGAAGTGAACTCTCTGAACTGTCCACAGTCGATTTAAGTGAACTAAACAAAATTTAAAGTGAAAGGATTCGAAAAAAAATTTTATTTTACAGTGATACAATTTAAAGTGTTTGAACGATTTTAAATTATTTTGTTATTCTATTTTATCATTTTTATTCATTGTTTATTGTTAATTATAAAATCTTCATTTATGTAAAAAGGTATAGACATTATCAACTTGGAAATCAAATTACAACGTCGAAACGTCATCGAAATGGACACTGCTGAAAAATTAGTCACCATAAAGTTCCAAATTTTTCATCTAAAGGGGGGAGAAGTTATATATTCCAATAACTAATAAAATAATTATATAATCCTGGTAATTTTCCGATAGATGATGTAACAGGAAATACTAATATTGTAATTGTTTATTCATTTGTCAATTTAGCAAAAGGAAGTCTAGAATGTTCTAGAATAAAAATTCCGCTAAATAAACCATTTTGAAAAATACATAAAAAATCAATGTTAATAAAATTTCAGTTAGTATTGTATAAGTTTAGATTTAAGGTGTATCTATGTCCATTTTATAATTCAAGAAATATAATCATTTTTGTGGAAATTAAAAGTTAAATAAAAAATTTAAATCAAGAAAATTTAAGTGTTTTTAATAAATTAGTGCATAAGTTCAACGTATATAACTCGTCGAAATGGTTAAAACATTTTCCGACAGGAAGTGCTTCGCAACGCAATTACAGGTCACCAAGTTCAACAGGATGGGAAAATTTCCAGGCAACGACCAGCATTTTGCAGATCGACAACTTTCAGTAGGAAATGGAAGTGCGACTTCGCAAAATGAAATTATAGGTAAACGAAATGGAATTTTTCCATACAAATTGTGTCGAATCGACCTAACGAATTTTTTGTTTTATGATATATGTAATTATAAGATAAATTTGACACTATTTACAATAGCAACTTAATTAATTAATTATTTTATTCAATAACTAATAATAAATAACTTAATTCAATTAACAAATTTCTCAATTAAATTAAATAATCTTAAAAATTGATCAAGTTGCAAAGGTAAAGGAATTAGGGATAATAATATAAATTTTAGTTAGATGGGATACATTTCATATAAGCTTATAAGGTGAGAAGCTTAAGGATAAATTTTAAATATAGATGGGTTTTAGAACAAAGAAAATTAATTCCTAAAATGAGAATTTTAATTGATACGAATTTTAAAAATAACCTGAATCTTCATTATTAATAATATTAAAAATGTTCATAATTTGGATTTCACAAAAGAAAAGATGATTCAGATTATTTTATAAATTAAAAGACTCTCGTCTATGTGAAAAAATTAAAAATTTCTTAATTAGCAAATTTTAAAGCAATGATTTAATCAAATTTATTTAAAAACCCAATAATAGAAAAAATTTACTAGAAACTTCTTAATAAATGTATCATCGATTAAAATGCCAAAATATTTTAATTATGCCAAAAAAAAATTTTAAATCAAATCGAATAGGAAAAATTTTTTGCTTCAACGGTTAACAGACAGTGAGATTGACGTGTTAGAAAAAGAGGGGTTATCGCCAAAAAGCGACTGAATTTATTTAAAATATAATTTAATTTAACACATAATACAAGGAATCCAGAAGGCGCGTATCACGATAACTAGCAGATTCTGTAGGGACAAACAGCATTAGTCAGGTTACATACTACTGCTTCGAGAATACAGTTAGAATAAATAAAACGAGATATTCTACAAATTATCATGATTAACATTTAAAAACTCACGCAATACGTTAATCGATTCTATTTCCCCTAATAACAAACCAAAAAAAAAATTCCTTTTAGTAAAGTTCAATTTTTTGATAAAGTACATAAATAATTTTTTACAATAAATTTTAATAATTCAATATTTTAATATTTAAATTGACTACGTTTTGTTGCTACGTTTAACATGTTTCTAAATAAGGATTCGAATGTAGTTGATCAATTTTACTGAAACAAATTTTAAATTTAATAAAAATCGCAATTTTAAATCTTAGAGTTCGTGCATTTTACAATTGAAAGGATAGGAAGGAAAAAATTCAATATATTAAAGTTTTGATCAGTCAGTCAAAATTGTTTACGAGTTAACAAGGTCAAGATTTGTTTTCGACGAATAATAAGAAAATTTCTTTGTATACATTTATTGCAAAATTAATAAAAATTATTAAATAAAAAGATTAATTAAAAGATTAAATACAAAAACCAGGTCGAAAATATTATTGAGCGGCAATAGCGGCACGGAAGGCGATTCCGTGAAAGGCGATATTACTAAAAAACAAAAAGGTTACAAAACACCATTACGATTGATAGAAAAACTTACGTAATCTTCCCAATAATTGTAATTAAAGGACGAATTGTCTGAACTGGGAGCTCCGCAAAGCTCATCCTCATCGTCCGCCTCGGGATCGGAGTCATAGTAGCCCGCAGGAACTATCATCCTACTTGCCTCAGCTTTTAGCAGCTTTAATCGCTGTCTCAAATCTTTCATTTGGAGGCGAAGAACATAAAACTTTAGACAAAGAGGTAATAAAGACCGCCACCCTTGAACTTTCTCCGCAACAACCCTAGCGCTAAGTTCCTTCAGCGTAAACATCGCGTAAATAATTATAACTGGATTAAAAGGTACATCAAGATCAGTATATATACGGTATTTTGAGAGAATACTAGGATTTAATATTCCAGCTTTATAGATAAAACAATGCAAACGAACGTCCAAGAGATAAGAAAGAATCATATTAGAAATTACAGGGAAATTATATTACAAAAAAAGCTAAGGTCATTAAACGTGTAAGTTAATCAAAATTTTTAGGAATTTCATTAGCTAAATCATCAAAGTAAATTATTAATAAAAATTTAGGAATCGGAAGAAGTAATAAATATTGCAGATTCGTCAATAACTGATAGGGCAAAAAGCTATGGTAAGGTTAAAATTATCGAAAAATAGAGGTACGAAATTGCATCCGACAAGTTCCAATCGCAACAAATAAAATTTACCTTATTTAAATTTAAATCAAGTAAGTTAAAGCGGAAGAAACAAAAATTTTTTTTGGAATCAAAGAAAATAGCATTCAATTTACTTAAAACTGCAACAAATTTTATCGAGTTCATACTTTGAAGTTCACGTAAAGTCATATACCCTAATCAGGATATACTCATGTTACACATTCTTTGATTACATCGTGAGAATAAATTATTATGCAGTAATAAGAGAATTTTACTTAAGCATTTCAAAATTAATTAAATAATAGTTAAATTACAAAATTTACAGCCTAATTTTGGTTAATGTCAACAAGGATTGAATAGTCATTATCCCAAAATAAGAAACAAAAAGTTTTATGCCATTGATAAAAATCATATAGGTTACAGTACTAGGTAAATTTTAAAAATAGGTTCCAATTTAGGTAGATTTCGGTATTATTAATAAAAAGTTTTATAATTTGACGGAATAAAGGAAAATAAAGAAGGTTAACAATTTTACACGGTAGATGTATATTTTATTTCATTGGAGATTCGAGCATTACCCTCGAACGTTGACTCGAATATTAGATAACAATGCGACTGCAAACTGCAACTTTTCAAATTTTCTTTTCTTTTGCCTAGAGAAGCTGTGTAAAAACTAAAAAGCTTAATTCGTAATATTTTAACGTAATAATTATTTTAACAATGGATTTTTGAAATTCAATAATATTGAATTTAAATCGTTTGAACGAAAATCAATAAAAAATTTCTTATTTTAATACGGTATTAAGAAAGTTCGCAATTAATTACCTAAAAAGAACTTAAAATAATATAAAGAATTAAAAAATTTTTAGGAAAACATAAATGCTTTATCACCACCCAAAACAAAGAAACACAAAACTAACACATATTTAAAAAAAAAGGAAAGTTTGCAATTCGAGAGTTAACAATTTTAAAAAAGTTGAAGTTTAAAATATTTTGCAAATATCTAAAGCCATAATAAGAAAATTTTAAAGGAAATGGCATTAATTTAAAACAATCGGATTGTTCAATAGTTCCGAAATAAGATCGTAAGTGGGTTCGATAAATATAAAAATTTCATCAACACGAAAAGGAAAAAAAAATTTGCTGATAGGTAGTTTTGCTATGATAAACTTTATTAATCATATGAATAAAATGCGAAAGTTATAAATGCAATGCAAGAATTTATTTTTCAAAATTAGGAAATTTTATTGCATAAATTATCATGTCGAAATATGTCAAAAAGTATTTTACTCGGTTAAAACGTTAAAGATACGATTACCTATACGTTATTCAGTTGTTAAAACATCTGTAAATTCAGTACGTAAATAGAGCTTCAATGTAAGCTAAAAATTCAAATCTTGTTCAGCGTGTTCAGCACTTCGTGCCTCGTTGAAAGATATTGAAAAATAATTCTACGAAAAAGATCAAATAGTTCCTAATTAAAGGTAATACATCAAATGTACCGATAAATCGAACATTATTGTTATGATTTTCTGAGTCGACGCAGAATTCAGAGCAATAATTGTACAATACTACTATGATTTCATAAATCTGCTGTTTATGGAATTAATAACAATGAGTATACGGAAGTAAAATCACCAATCCGAATTTCGAATTCAAATATTCCTAAAAAGGATAGGTTTCGCGATAACCGAAACTTGTAAGAATATTTGAGAAACCAGAGGACAGCGTAGAATTGTTATTGTAAACCTTAAGAAAAATGGAGCACATCATAACAAACAGTAATAAATTAAAAAATATATATAAAGTCTCTAAAAGCTATTCATATAGATCCAAAAACCTAATCGATGGCAACACGAGATGTTCTATCGAAGGTCTTGGAATATTCTATGTAAATGAGCTAAAATTCCGGAAAAAGTAATAGTTAAATTTGTAAAGAAGAAAATATTCCGGAAGTCGATCGATCGATAATTAATAATACTAATAAGTGAATAATTATATAATAAATAAAGCGCTATAATAAAATAAAAAGCAACTCCTCTGTGCCCGGGCCCGGAACACAAATAAGTAAATATAAATAAAGTAAAAGGAGTGCAAAGATTATAATTAGAGACGAATGTGCCTTCCAAAAAAAAATACTGAATAAAAATTAAAAAACGATAATAATCTTAATATTAAATAATATTCGACAGGTATCGACGGTAAATACAAAAATTACAGTAAATTAATACGTAATACGGCATAAAAGTTCAAATTTTTAAGTAATCGACATTAAAATAAATAAAGTAAAAAACTATCCATGACAAAAAAGCAAATTGAGTAAAAGACAATTAAAAGACGAAACAATAAAAATCAAATTTATTAAAAAATTCAATTAAATGATGAAAGAAAAATCAAATTTATTAAAATGTTCAATTGAAAGATGATACAAAAAACCAAATCTAATAAAAGTCAATTGAAAGATGTAACAAAAAAGCAAATTTATTAAGAAGTTTAAGTAAAAGACGAAATATTAAGTGTTCCAAAAATTTTCAAAGAAAAGAAAAATAAAAAATTTTTAATTTAATAATTATGGTTATATTTATAAGAGGGTCTTATTTTATGTAATAATTTAGATAATTAGATTAATTGATAAATTTCAATACAATTAAATAGTATAAAGAACATAGATTTTAATTTAAATTTATTTGTAAATGTTAATAATATCATATTTCCGAGTTTAAGTTTGTTTATATCCAATGTAATGTTTAGGTTAAGATTTCTTTTAATGCAAGTTATGTATGTCATTATTATGTGTATGTTTTTTTAGCTAATCTTTTAATTAGTAATTTTTAAACTTTTAATTTTTAAATTGAATTTTAGTAATGAGTAAACTAGTAATTTAACCTATCCCAAAATGTTATACATATTGTTAAGTACCCTTAAGTTGTAATATAGTATTAACAACTTTTGAAAAAAAAAAAAAAGAGAGAGGTGGAGAGTTTAACCCAACTCCAAGTAAACATTACGAGCATCTCAAATATTTGTAAGAGGAAAAGAATTTAAATTCCAAGGAGATAAAATTCTTTTACTTGCCCAGGGAGATGTGGTGTGTATCCACCTTTAGCTAAGAACAATTTAGGAATAAGCATATTATATTATTTAGCGAGTAAGCAAGTTGATTGGTATGAACGACGAACGGATGTATTGATGTATGTATGGGACAGTAGCGATCGAACTGTCTTCGAGTGTAGAGTGATTCTTAGCGTAAGTAATAAAGTGTATATAATGTATAAAGGAGTTAAATATAAAATGTAGATAGTACTGCAAATGAGTTATTAATTATAAATATAAAGTGACCCAAAGTGACCTTAAAGAACGTCCCTAAATTCATATAGACCCCAAACATTACACGCATGAATGGATTATAGAGATTCCTTAAAGGAAGGCAGGCTACTCAAAATCAATTTTCCTTTCCTTTGCGAATTTTTGCACTATTTCAATACAAAAACATGCGCAGGGATCTACATAATAACTGTGCCAAATTTGGTTCCGATCGGTCAAACGGTTTAGGAGTCTATAGGGAACATACTTACATACTGTTGTGATACGCGCTATCCATGTTGAGGATAGAGTCGTACCAACAAGGAAAGAATTACAGTTGGAGACCGGAGGTTCAAACACATTTGTTTGCATGTGTTTGTTTTTTTTGTCGTTTGAATTTAATTTTAAGTTTGTTCGTGTTACATGTTGTATGTAAACGTTATATACAACATGTGTAATTTAATCAAACGTGCAGAGAACCGTCGGCCATGTACAAACAAGCCGAGAATATAAGAAGCTCCGGTTTTTAAACAAAATATATAGTAACGCACGTTACATAAAAGTAAATAGAGGAGTATCATCGAGATCACGAAACGTGACGGTCGCGTATTTAGTACTGTGAGACAAAGTCGCGAAATCAAGTGAGATTCACTTAAATATACTGAGATAAATTATATTCGTGAACGAAATACGGTGGTGCTACCAGAGAAAATTAATTCCTTGGAGAAATTAAGATTCCGTGAGATAGCGGGATACGAAAGGTGTTGGCAACAAAGGTTGTGGTCGAGATCGTGTCATACAGATACGTAGGGAAGAACCGGATACCAAATTATCCGA
Source organism: Podabrus alpinus (assembly GCA_932274525.1). Lineage (NCBI taxonomy): Eukaryota > Metazoa > Arthropoda > Insecta > Coleoptera > Cantharidae > Podabrus > Podabrus alpinus. Next base: position 78,912,027 of record OW026454.1, on the reverse strand, counting down.
TCTATGAGAAGCAGTCATAGAAAGAGTGGAACGATCAGATCCGCACGAGAGTTGGATCGTGACGATATTGGAAATTAGAAGAGAGAAAAAAGAAAATTGTGCGCACGAAAGATTAGCAGGTTAGCTACCCTTTATTTATCAGTGCGTAGAGTAGTAGTATATAAAGATTGTTTAATTGTTTGGGTTATATGTTATATGTTGGAATTTGTTTATTTGATTAAAAACTTGTTAACGGAATCCAACTGTAGTTTTATCTTTGTTGGAATCAAGAATTCGTTCGACATAAGCTCGTATAAAAAAGTGTTGGTTGAATCAGATCCCGACGCATACTATAGCCTGAGAAGTAAGAGTCGAATTAAAGGTAGGTGACCATAAACCGATTGTGTGCGTACTCGTGCATCTTCAAGGCACCAGACGCTACATAAAAGTGGCACCTCAACGATAAGGGGCAAGAATTCAACTCAGTATACGACAGCTTAAGATCCAACAAAGATTAACCATGAATACGCGCAGTAGAAATGCAAGGGGGCGATTAAATGATCGGTTGGGTATGAAAGTGAGGGAGATAGGGGAGACACGGGAGATGTACCGGAAGTGTCAACCGTGATAGAAGTTCCGATGGTGTCAGTACCCGATATAAGCCCGATGATGGCAATGATGAGGGAAATGATGGGGGAGATGAATGCAAGTTTGAGTGGAAAAATTGGGGATGTAAACGCCAGTATGAATGACCAGTTTGAGCAAGTCAGAGGTGACAACCCGGCCGGAAACGCCGGTATAAATGCAAGAATGGGGGAGATAAACGCCAGTATGAATGAAAAGTTTAGTCAGGTAAATGAACGATTTGACCGACAGGAGGTCAGAGACGCAGGTATGAATGAACGTTTGGATAGACAGGAGGTAAAATTGACAAGTATGAATGATAATTTAGAGAAAATGCAAGGGGAAATTGAAAGAATCAATATCAAGGTTGATACAAAAATCACCGAGGTGGTAAATACGATGGATAAGAGGTTAACAGAATGCCGGCAGGAAAATGAGAAGGGGGTTATTAGTTTAGAGAAAGGGGTGAATAAAAGATTTGAGTCGGTGAATGTCAAAATCACGGAAATCGAGACAAAGGTAACAGACGTGTTTGTGGCAAATGAGAATGCGATCGGCTCCATGCGAGAGGAGGTAAAAAATATGAACCGTACGCAAAATGACAAATCGTTGGGGGACCTGGTGGAAGAATTAAAAGGTCATAGTTACCGGGACGGCGACATGGACAAGTACACCAAATTCTATAATGACGGAAAAATTAATCCTAAAATTTTCATCAAAAATTTAGGAAATAATTTAATCCGCATTCGGGACGAAGTCCGGCAAAAGAATATCATCCGCGCAACGATGAAGGGTGATACAGAAATTTGGTTTAGTATGGTAGAGGAGAAAAATCAAAAATTTCGATGATTTTAAGACACTCTTCTTAAAAAAATACTGGGGCGACATGGACCAAAATAAGGTAAAAGAAAAGGTTAATGGGGGTAAATACCGAGGAGGACATGGGGGCACGCGGGAGAATTATGCAGTAAGTTTGATTAATCAAGCACAACAGGTCGAGCCACGATATGAGGAAGTGCTGTTAGTCAGGGCAATCGGGGGGCATTTTGAGAAAGATGTCAAAGCCCGGATTGGGATAGAAAAGGTCGAGACGATTGAAGGTTTCCTCGAGCTCTTAAAAAGATTCGACGAAAGTGTCGACTTTAAGTACCAGGAAACGCGACAATCAGCGGTCCCATATGTGCGATGGGAAGAACGCGACTGGCGGGCGTCACCGCAGGAGTCACAAGACCCGCGGGTAAAGGGGAACGAACCAGCGAGAAATGGTTTCGAGAATACGCGAAGGGGGGGATATCAGAATCACCGCGGGATGAATCGGAGAAACTGGCCACAACGCAACCAGGAAGACGCGCCGCGCAAAGACCAGGATAAGAATGTAAACCGGATAGAGATCGACACCACGAACCGACCGACGGCTATCACGCGAGCCACGGTCCATTCACGTTCGGGGTCGGATTTTCCGTAAGCGGCAAGCAAGCGAGGGGGGTTAACACCTATGTACACCCGCGAGAGTACATAGAGGAGAGTTTGCACGACGAGGCAGTGTCCGAAGAGGAGGTTTGTTTGCCATATATTCAGATAAGTTTTAATGGGGTAAAATTAATCGCGTTAGTTGACACGGGTGCCGAGATATCCGTGATCAACGAGGAAATTGTTCGGGAACATGCGGAGGTGTTTAAGAAGGGGTTATTGCCGATAAGGAGCGTCAACTTAATTGCGGCGAACAATAAAAAGATGACCAGCCTAAACCAGATGGTGGTCGGCAAAATTCTTATCAGGCAATATGAAAAGACGGATGGATTCATAGTCATGCCCAAGTTGAAGGGACAATGTTTGTTAGGGGTCGATTTGCTGAAGGCCATGAAGATAACTATCGACGTGGACCATCAGCGTATCACGGCCAACGGGGAAGAGATCGAGTGGATAAACAAGTCAATTTTAGATCCACATTTGAATTCAAATATAAACAAACCAATTTTAGGCCAACCTTTGAAATCAATCATTAACAATTCCATTGTCGGTAAAACATTAGGAAATAATCAAACCGTCAATAAAATGGAAAAGTCAAATGAACAACCAAATTTAGGCACACGTTTGAAATTATGTAATAAATTAAATGTCACTGTCAGCGGCGATATACAATGCAACGAGAAATTTAAACAACAAGTCAGGGGTATTTTAGATAAACATACCAGGTTGTTTAATGAGGTAGTAACCGTCGCGGAGGGGTATGCACATAAACTACACGTAGAGAATGAAGCATCATTCAGTTGCAAGGTTTATCCGATCCAACGGAATCCAACTGTAGTTTTATCTTTGTTGGAATCAAGAATTCGTTCGACATAAGCTCGTATAAAAAAGTGTTGGTTGAATCAGATCCCGACGCATATTAGCCTGAGAAGTAAGAGTCGAATTAAAGGTAGGTGACCATAAACCGATTGTGTGCATACTCGTGCATTTTCAAGGCACCAGACGCTACAATGCATACACACATACATCCATTTTTATATATTGAACTGTATTTCAATGCCTAGCCAAATTTCGGAAAGATTCAAAAAATTAAAAAATTAAAATTAACATGTTTTAAAATTGAAATTGTAAAAATTATTGTAAAATAAAATTAAAAGAAGGGGAAATTTGTAAAATGGATATCCTTGTGCGCAAACAAGGAACTTTTGCGTTGGAAGGAGAAGGGGGCCAGTCTACTCCGAGCAGTTGACCGGAGAGGACGTTTAAAGAGTCTACTCCAAGCAGTCGACCGGAGAGGACGTTTAAAGAGACTACTCCAGGCAGTCGACCGTAGAGGACGCTTGAAAAGAGTGAGCGCCAGACAGTGAAGCGGATAGCATGTTTGAACGAGAGGTTTATTAAAATTTTGTATAGTGAATATTTGTTGTGAATAAAAAGAAAAATTTAGTTTAAAATTGAAGGAATGTGTTTTGATTTAAAGTGGGTAAAAAATTAATTTGGAAAAGAAAAATAATTTAAAGAAAAATTTGAACCACGGAGTTGAAAAAAATAAATGGTTGGTCCGTGGACAAAAAGAACACGTCAATATATAGATGTGATTTTAAACAATATCTGACGTAGACGATGCCTTGGACAGTGGCGTAGCATTGCTATGACAGTTCGGTGCGAGCACAGGGACCTCCACCTCCAGACTGGACATAGCATATTGGTCATCTTGATCTATGAACGTTGGGGGGGGTTTTTCCATACCTCCGGACTCAGCAGCCGACAACTTTTTATAACTTCATTTGTTATAATTCGCGATTTACATTACCGTTGGTGGCACCACCAGCAGCAACAACATGGCTGTGTTTGGACGTATATCTCAAAATTCAAAGTCAATTTATGACGAAAGTTTGCCAAAGTTTTTAATATGCTGTTAAATTTAAATAAAGAACGTATTTTTTTATTTCATTTAACGAGCGTTGCGAAACCCGGAGGACTACAGAGTCATTGACTCTGATGGACAGCTTCATATAGTATCTTGCATGTTTCCACGAAGGCACGCGTATTGCTGCTCTAGCTTGGTTACATGTAGTTCCTTGTAGCCATCTGCTGGTGTGCAGTTCTAGGGTATAGTGTTTTAGGAGAGTATCTATGATTTTGACGGCGGGCGTAATCATCGGCTCCGGGCCGCAGGGAAGACCATTGGAGCCATTTCTTGCCAGCTCATCAGCCTTTTCGTTACTCTCGTTACCTTTATGTCCCTTGACCCAGCAGAGAGAATGGACATTTTGAGTTGATATATCATTCAGCGCCTGAATGCAATCAAGCACCAGACCAGAAGTGACTTTGTGGCCCCGAAGTGCCACAAAAGCCGCTTACTGTCTGATAGTATTTGTATGTTTTTGTTCAGAATACTCCTATCCTGAACTGCTTTTGCGCAGTGTAGTATACCCACAAGCTCCGCCTGGAACACAGATGTATATTTACCCAGCGGTATACTTATGTTTAGATCAAGTTCAGCATAGAAAATTCCTGCACCCGATCCAACATTATTTTTGGAGCCATCCGAAAACAAATGTATATCGTAATCGAATGTTTCGTTTGCGTTTAACAGTACATTGTATTTCCTGTCAAATATATATTTAGGGTGGATTCTGTCGGATTCAAGTAGCAGAAGAGGTATTCCTTTGGAATATTCCTCCAAGATCTGCATATGGCCCGCAGTTCCTCGCCTATGAGTGCAGGCTTTCCAACTGCGCAACCTGAGAGCTGCCTTGACCGCCGTTTGCTGCACATGAAGATCAAGTGGAGGGAGGCAGAGAAGGGTCTCAAGCGCTACGGTTGGGGCCGTTCGCATCACTCCAGTTACAGCCAGACAGATTGATCTCTGGGTCTGGTGTAGAGAGGACACTGTTGTTACTTGTTTGGTTCTGGACCACCATACAAGGGATCCGTAGCAGAGCATGGGTCTAATGACTGCCGTATAGAGCCAGAGGGTGATCTTGGGGGATAAACCCCACGACCGTCCCATTGCTCCCCGACACTGCCAGAAGGCCATTCTCGCTTTCTCTAGTTTCATTTGTAAATGTTTTCCCCAATTCAGCTTCTTGTCCAGTAATATTCCTAGATACTTGACTTGATCGGCTATTTTTAAGGGAGTCCCTGTTAAGCTAGGCATGACCATGGTCGGTAGCTTTTTCTTTTGGGTGAAAAGAACAAGCTCTGTCTTAGCCGGATTAACCGAGAGAGAGTGCTCCTTACACCACTTCTCTAAAATCTTGAGAGCATCCTGCATTAGGGCGCATAAGACATTCTCAAATTTTCCAGTAAGCAGTATGACGATGTCATCTGCGTATCCTGATGTAACAACCCGCGCATTTAGCAAAGTAAATTAATCGCGTTTTTAGCTAATTAATTTAAATACCGATCTACAAAATACGGTTTATGTATTTTTCATGACCGACATAGATAATTGTAATTGAGATAATTAAATAGAGTTAATTTAAGAATACTCTATTTAATTTAATGAATAAAAATAACTATGTAAGATTTTAATTTTAAATATCGATGCATGGATTTATAAGCAGGAAACGATTTGTCAATACGTTAAGGGGCTCAAAGAGGAGCCGATTGCTACAGATGCACTGCCGGCTACGATAGTCAAAGGGAGCGCCCTACAGCGTATTTCATGGAAAGATTAGTTTAAGTCCATGCATATCAATAGATTTAACTTCACATTGCACTTATTTTGCATGTGAGCGGAAATGAGTTGTAAAGTTAATAGCTACACCGCCCTAAAACTGCAGTGTTAATTTCACGGCTCATTTGCTCAATGTATGGGAATATTTTGTATAAACCCTCACTTCGAGGAAAAGTTAAAATTAAGATACAGCTGTAAAAGTCACACGGGTCGAAAGCCCATCACCCAGGCAAAAGGAAATAAGTTTTGAAAACGAATAGATTTGGTCACGTCCCCCTGGTTCTAAGCGGGATGAAGAATCAACGAGATTGGTTCTTTGACTAGGATAAGGGCGTAAAGATAGATTATCCAAGTGGGAAATTGTTGATAAAAATTACAACTTAGAAAAAATTCACTAGTTGTCGTCGGGAAAGGACCCGAAATAAATAAGTTCAATTGCTACGCGAACCGGGGTTCGATTAAAATTAAAAGTATAAAGTGTTATTTTGAGTTTGACATAAATTAAAAGTCGAAGTTGTTTGAATAAATTTTGATTCAATATTTAACTTAAAAGTTAAAGTTGTTTAATAACAAAGTAGAGAGTCAATAAATAAATTTAAAATCGAAGTTGTTAACCTAAAGTTGAATTAAATATTAAATGTTAATTTTGAGAACGGATAGTACGAATTTAAAAGATTGAGTGTTTTATTGCAATTATTGTCAGTAAGGTGAAAAAGAGAAAGTTTGTTTAGTTTCCCAGACTACTTTTCCTGGATTACATTGTGGACTTAGTAAACGGATTAGCAAGTAAAAAGGTATTGTGCATTAAATTGTTCTCAGTAATTTGTATATTTTGTAATTATTGTATAATTTGCCAACTTTGTTTTGTGTACAAAGACTTCAATATATTTGGTTATTATAAATAGTTAGTTTATTATTGCTTGAAAATACGCAAGTGCTCGCATCGAGAAATTCCTTTACCTACGCTTCTAACAGGAGCCAAGCTACTAAAGAAGAAGAAGTAAAACGGGAGTTCCATCGAGTAATCTCTCCCTAAATTATCAACCAACAATTACAAGGTAATTTAAATTAAAAGATTTTCGTGGTGGCAGCGATAGAAATTAATTTAATATAAATAAAATTATTAAACCGCATATCTCGGTTTTCCACACTATGGTGTGGTATCCCATGTCATTTAAGAGTTTCAGAAGGCCGTCTACCACCATGTCCCACAGCAGCGGGGAGAGTACTCCCCCCTGAGGGCAGCCCCTTGTTACAACTCCTTTAATGTCAACGTCTCCAACTCTGATCTCCACGATTCTTCACTTCAGTATAAAACTGATCCATCTCGCGATGGTCGCGGAAACGCCGTGGATCTGCAGAGCAGCATTTATACTTCCGAAGGTGGCTTTGTCAAAAGCCCCCTCGATATCAATGAACACTCCCAGGGTGGACTCTTTGTAGTCCAGTGACCTCTCTATGCGCTCCACTACCTTGTGTAGCGCCGATTCGGTCGATCTCCCCGGGATGTATGCATGTTGATTCGCATGTAGTGGTCTGTGAAACAGAGCCACTTCGCGGATCTCTCTATCACACAGTCTCTCTAACGTTTTCAGAAAGAACGAAGTGAGACTGATAGGTCTGAAAGATTTGGCCAGGGAGTAATCACTTCTACCTGGCTTGGGTATAAAGACAACTTTTGCCGTCCGCCATCCTTTTGGTATATAGGCATGGACGATGCATGCTCTAAACACCCGCACCAGGTGACGGAGCACCACGTCCAGCCCCCACTGTAGTAGGGCCGGAAATACCCCGTCAGGCCCGGGCGACTTAAAGGGGCAGAACCATTTAATTGCCCAACTCGTTTTGGTCTCATTCACGACCTTCTTTGCAGTTTCCCAATCTATCCCCGTCGGTGACCGGCCCGTCGCCTTGTCCCAGCCAAAATCCGAAGAAGGTCTACTATCGGGAAAGTGTGTTTTTATCAGGATTTCAGCAGTCTCCGAGAGGCTCTCTGTGTACGAGCCGTCCTCTCGACGCAGACTGCCTGGCTGCTGGTGTGGATCTTTTGAAATGATCTTCTTTATTCAAAAACCATACAACCCAATTTGAAAACGCAAACTCGAATTTCGGACTTATTAGTTTATTTTTTGTATTATTTGTATATCGCACTGATGAGGACTAATAAGTCCGAAACTCGAGTTTGCGTTTTCAAATTGAGTTGTATGGTTTTTGATGTATTTTAAATACAAAGTGGCTATAGCCGATAACTTAGTTCTCACTTGATATCTATATCTCATTTCCTATTATTGAGAGAACCGTGCGATGGCGCTACTGAAACCTACAATTTTGCAAGTTTTGTCCTATGTAGGTGGAAAGTTATAAGCCAGTAACACGCACTCATGCAATCCTTTTTGTATATCGCACTGATGAGGACTAATAAGTCCGAAACTCGAGTTTGCGTTTTCAAATTGGGTTGTATGGTTTTTGATGTATTTTAAATACAAAGTGGCTATAGCCGATAACCTAGTTCTCACTTGATCATCTTTATTCTTGCTGCGGCGGCAGTTGATTCAATGCCACCGCAGAAGATCCTCCACGATTCGCGTTGTTTTTGACGTATTGTTCTCTTATACTCCGACTGGTGCGTCTTAAACGCTGTCCAGTCAGTGTCATTTTTTGAGTTCTGCGCCTTATTGTAGAGCTTCCTGGTCACCCTCCTCAGCTGGTCGAGTTCTTTGCACCACCAAGGTGTTGCTCGACCCCGTAATCCCGCAGTCCGTAGGGGACAGGACATCTCATACGCTTTTGTGAGGGAGTTTTGCAACGTATCAGCATACAATTCAATCTCCTCAGTAGTTATTAAATATTCTTTTGTGAAAGCCTGCATGTCGACCTCCAGGGACGAGGAGAGGTGGTCTAAGAAGACCAACCTGTCAGCTCTCCTAGGATTTCGAAATTGCTTGGGTTCCACTTTTTTAGCTTTCAACTTGAAGCAAACCCATTTATGATCCGGCAATGTCAGTTCGTTAGACACGTGCCAATCATATATATAATTTGAAATGCTTAAAGACGCTAAGGTGATATCAATCACCGAATTGCGTTGGGGTGACACGTAAAATGTGGAGTCATTCCCTAGATTAAGAATTTCTAGGTTTGTACTAATAAAGTAATCTAATAGAGACTTACCTCGACCGTTGCATTCCCTGCTTCCCCATGCGTGATGATGGGAGTTAGAGTCGCAGCCAATTATGAGGTGTTTCTTCTGTTGCTCACAATATTCTACCAGCTCCACCATCCCCCGTGGGGGAGGTGTCTCGAGTGAGTCTATTGGAAGGTAGATTGATGCCATAATGACGTCCTGTTGACCATTGCCAAAGTCGCAGCTGAGCCGCACCGCTGTGAGATCGCCGTCGCTATACTGTGGCAGAAGGTTGGCCTGAATGTTGTTAGGTATGTAGATACATGTCCTAATTTTATTTGTGTGACCTCCTGTAAAAACAGTGCCGTTTAGTTTTGTAAAACCTCTCACATTATATTTTACTAACCATGGCTCTTGAATAAGAGCGATTGTATCCTTGCAGCAGTCGAGGTGGCGGCATAGGGTTGCAACAGCCCCTCGACAGTGCTGGAGGTTGATTTGTAGGAGGTTCCACTCTTGTAGGGAAGCCATTTGGCCTGCCTTGAAGAGCATCCTACTCCATTGTGCCAGCAGACACACCACCCGAACCTTCGCCCATCTCCATCGGAGTGGATGTGGTGTCTGTCGGCATCGTTTTGAGTGCAGAGTCGTCCTCGAATCTCTGCAACTTGATTTTCAGAGAGGTGAACTTGTAGTTCAACCTCTCTCCTTTCGCTTTGATGGCGGGCGGCATTGTCTTCCTGCCCGACACCGAGAACAAGGAGTTTGCCTTTCGGCTCTTCCTTGACCGAGTCGAAGAAGACACACCATTCTTTTACTTTTGCCCAGGTGTTCTGAGCAGCCAGGCGTCTCACGACAGCCTCGGATTCCGGTTCCCCGGGGATCCAAAGGGTTGCCTTGGTCAGCCTGGGCAGATTATCCACCTGCACGACATCTAATTTTGCCCCCTCCCACATTCCTGTGAGGGTTGCAATGGTTGCTTGCAGCCATTCGAGGGAACCTTGATCACAGCAGGTGATCCGAAGGATCTGTCCTGAGTGATGGAACCCTTTGAAAGTGGGTGCTTGCATTGATTCACCAGACCTTGTGTCAATAAAGTCATCCAAGGCAGTGGTGAGTTTACCTTCCACCATCTCAACCTGGGTCTCGGTGAGCTTTCCCAGGGGATTTGAACGGTCTATCACTGCTACTCGAAGGTGCTTCTCAGCAGCCTCCTTGTAGGTGACAGACTCCGTTCTGGTGGAGGGTTTTTTGGGTGGCATTATTGCAGGTCTCCGCCTCTTTTCCCGATTGCTCAGGGGCGAGGGGAGCGAGTCCTGCGAGCGTACCCGTTTCTTCGTCACATCTGTGGGTGATGACTTCTTAGCTCCATGAACCGGTGGCTTTGAAAGCCTGGCCTGTTCATGAGCTGTGCCAACAGTGGTAGGGCGTTTTGCAGTGATATCTTTCGATACCTCTGCCAAACGGACCCGCCTACGGCGTTTGGCTTCCGCACCACAGACCTTCCGCCTTGGCGGACGTCGATCTGCAGTGCTGGCCTCTTCATTTATATTTTTAGACGAGGTATCCCGAGGGGAAGCACCCATCTGAACTGTTGTCGATGACTCGACTAGCTTTTGTTTTCGGTTTGCTCATCCATGTGAGTGAATTTTATTTTCATCTCTCGAGGTCCCCACCCTCACCGGAGCTCATCATTTTGGGACGCTGTAAACAACGCCAGGGCTACCCGAGAGATATAGCCCCCAGGGAGTTGAGGTGTTTGCACACTCCATCCTCCCCCAAGAACTCGTTCTGCTGATCCTCTGACGGAAAAGCATAGCCGATTGATCTAGGTGGACTAGTCTAGACCTCCCGTTTGAGCAGAAATCCGGGCCAAAGTGGAGTGTTGCCAGACCTGTAGGAATAACAGCCACCCTCAGGCTGACTCAGCCACCAGGATCCCCTCATCCTGCCTTGCGGGTCACCGCGCACGACACAAACACGCAGGTACCTGTATTTGTCAGATTTCTCCACGACGACCATTATCCCGGTTCATTGACAGTCACGCCAGGCACAAAGGTTTTTAAGCCCCGGCCAGACCCGAGTGCCAAAACAGACCGAACACGAGGGGGTTTTAAGTCCCTGGTTCGTATCCTAACAGGTACACGCCCGCCGCTTCCTCAAAACACGCAAGCCCCCTCACCACGTCAAGGTTCAGGTACATTCGAGGGGGTCGTTCCACACTTTCTTCCGGTGTTTCATAAACTTCACTATGTCTACTACGTCGCATCTCTGTCTTATGTTTGCGCTAGTTTGTCTATCTCGCAGTGTTAGACCTTGGATTGTTCGTAGTATCTTCATTTCTACCGTTCTTAATTTTTGTTTGGTTCTTTTTGTTTCGGCTCTCGTTTCTGTGGCGTAGGTCAAAACCGGTCGAACTATGGTTTTATATATTTTCACCTTGCAGTCTGTTCTCATGTATTTGTTACTCCATACCATTGTTCTCAAACTTCCATACATTTGTGTCGCTTTTATTGCTTGTTGTTGTATCTCACCCATTAGGTCTCTCGCGCTGGTTAGTTCTGTCCCCAGATAGCTGAACTTCATTACCTGTTCAACCATCTTTCCGTCCACCTCCGATTTACATCGAATCGGTTCACAATCACCATTGTTTTTGTTTTCTTTGTCGAGCTCTCCATATTATATTGTTTGGCCGTTTTGTTAAATTGGAATAGAAGTCTTTGTAAGTCGTCCTCGTTATCAGGCATCAACACGGCGTCGTCTGCGTAACACAGTATATTGATGTTCTTATCACCCATGTGAAATCTCTTCTTGTATTTTAGGGCTTGTATAAGCTTGTTCATGACTAGATTGAAGAGAAAGGGACTGAGGAAATCTCCTTGTCGTATTCCTGTTCCAATTTTAATAGGTTTTGTGAGATTGTCTGATGTTAATACCCTTGTTGTGTTTTCTGTATTTATGTCATGCATCAGACTCACTAGTTGTTGTTCTACTTGTTGCTTAGAATTATCTTATCTTTAATTATCAGAATTCTTATAATGTCATCCTTTCTGACTCGGTCGAACGCCTTTGTGAGGTCTACAAAGCACATATACACTGGATTATTGAATTCTATGGATTTCTCTACAATCTGGCGAAGTATGAAAATTGCGTCCACCGTGCTTCTGTTTCGTCGGAACCCTTGTTGCTCTTCTTTCACTAAGATTTTTTCTTGTAATATTGTATTTATTACGGAGGTGAACAGCTTTAGTGTCGAGTTCAGAAGTGTTATTCCGCGATAATTATTCGGTATTCTTTTGTCTCCTCGTTTGAACACAGGCACCGTTATACTTTCTTTCCATTCCGTTGGTATTTTTCTTTCTAATATTATTCTTTCGAATAGACCGTGTATTGACTTAATTAGAGGTTCGCCTCCATATTTCAGCAACTCGCTATGTATTCCATCAGGACCAGGTGATTTTCTGTTCTTTAATTTATCAATTTCTGACCGCACCTGAGTGGAAGTTATTTCTACTGCGTCATTATTTGTGTTGTTTTCAAAATTCAGATTGTCGTTGTTCGTATTGTCTGTGTACAGCGCTTCAAAGTGACGTATCCACTGTTCTTCTTCTATGTTACCAAATGACACGTTTTCATTTATTTCCTTCTTCTGGCTTCGTAACATTCTCCATATCTTCTTTTGTGCCCCGTACATGTCGTATTCCATCTCCTTTGTATATCTCTCCCAGTAATCCTGTTTGATTTTCTTTATGTCTCGATTAATACAGTTTCGTGTTCGTACATATAGCGAGTGTTCGTCAATCGTTTGATTGCGTTTGTATTTAAGGAATGCTTTTTTCTTTTTATTTATTGCAAGTTCTTTAACCTCATCATTAAACCATGGTGTCTTTGTGTATACTTTATTTTTATTTGTTTTTCTTGTGCCTAAGGCTTCTACCGCTGCCTGGGTGATGTTTGTCTTCAGTGTTTTCCACATATGATCCACTGAGCAGTCGGCTTCTATAGTGTTCAAGCTTCTGTTTTAACCTGTTTTGATATAGAAACTGTATACTTGGATCCGCTATATTTCCAATATTGAGTTTTTCCCTTGTGTTGTAACATACGAATATAACGATTAGACTTCCTTTACTTGAAACTCATTCACGACATCAATAAGCCAAGTCGTTATTTTCAAAGCCGAGTAAGACAAGTTAGAGGAATGACGTAGGATGCAACTACAGAAGATGGAAGAGGCCAGTGGCGTACCTAACACTTTTGCCGCCCGGGGCGGTTTCAAAGTTGCCGCCCTTTTAAAGTCAATCAAATGATGGTTTTTATTAATTGATCAACATAAATAAAGGTTGCAGGTTCCCCACCAATGAGAGAAAACATATAACTAGTTTACAAAAAAAAATAGTAAAGTTATGAAGTGATTGGAAAGATCTGTGAAGAGCCAGTTGTATGACAGAAGATCATTTTCAAGTCAGAGTTAAACCAGGGATTTTTGGTGTACCAACCAATCAAATAGCAGAAATTCCTGGATTAACACTTAAGCCGAAATCTCACTGCACCACTTCCTACCACCAAATAAAATATTAACTAATGGAAGTTGCTGATTTGTGGACGGGTTTTCGCTCCATTTTAATTTAACAAAAATAAACAAAATTGGCGGTACATTAGCTGCTGGTTCAACTTTCGAGATATTTGAATTCAATACATCAGGGAAATAATCAAAGCAAAATAGCGACTTAAACTAACAATTTTAAAGCAGAAACTTCAATTAAAAAAATGTATATTAATTAAATTTATTGTAAACATTTGAGTATGGCAAACAAAAATATAAATATGTAGTAGGTTTAGTCTTAAATTACACTCAGCGATCTACGATAACTCATCAATTTTAATGTAAAGACCACTTTTAGCTAGCCCGTAAAACGTGTTGGGTTGTAAATTTTTAGAGGTGAACATCCAACCTAGGTGACCGCTACAAATTCTGCATTGCATGATCGTCCAAGCATAACTAAAATTTACAAGTGGTAACTATGTTACCCCCTAACTTTAAATTTACTTACCCTGGAAACCAACTAAACTTTGTAGACGACGTTCGGTGCAGATTAAAATTTTCGGCTTTGGTTACTGTAACAGTTTCATAAACGTACCCCTCTAAAACAAATTTATTTGTGAAGCTTCAAGTTAAATTTTTTAATAGAGATTTACCTGGATTGCAGTAGTTACTTTGCACCCCATCTTTGGACATTGCAAAAATATTGCTTTGGCAAGTAATTTCAGACTTGCAAACACGACAACAAATATATCTCTCCTACAATGGGGAGACATAATTAAAAACAATTTAGAAAATGTCCTTGTATTTACCTTTTGTACTAATTGGTACTCCAAACGAAGCCTTTCCAATGTGGAATTTAACTTCATGAGGTGTAGTCTTTCACTGTGTGCCAACTGAAAGTTTTGCATGAACCAATATGATAAACTTGTGGCTTCGGTAGGTAAACATTCTAAAAACAATTTTTCATATAGGCCAGTCAAATTAGACTGATTTTAGTTCTAGTCCAGGCATTACGTCCCGAAAAAGGGGTCTGCATGGAAATAACCTTTTAGTTTGGCATTGGAAAAATCACGAATTAGTCGTTTCAAATGCATCTTATGGCTAACATGGGCCTTAGGAACAAAACAACCCCCTTTTTTAAAATTTCTCCCTAGTGTATTAAATAGGTTTTCCGATTTTTGAAAATTCATGGGGTCGTCACCCCCTTTACTTAACCCCTCCTCTTTGTATCTGCGCTTGCCTTATACTGCACTTCTTTGTATCCACTAAATTAAAAAACCACTAGGGTTTTTAAATAAATGCACAATAAAAATTCTAAAAATTAAACTAAAAAGTTCTTTCGGGTCGAGTAACCTAAAGTTGACCACCCCAAATAAAATAAAAAATTTCCTATTGCAAAGAGGAAGGTTTATTATAATATAGTATGCTGTTAAAATTTTACATGCGAATGTATTATCAAAATTTTGAATAAATCGATTTTGAAGTTAGCAAATTTAACATGTAAAAGCCGACCGACGCGCAGGAATCTCATATGAGATTACGCGCGTCGAGTTCTGTTGACGGTACGTGTGGATTGGTATACCCTAACACTTAGAAAATTTCGTCAGATGCTGCTCGCACATCCTAAAGGTAACATGACTCGAATCCCGGTTTTCTTGAAGGATGGCGCCTTCAAGTATGTTTAGCTTTTGCCGCGTAGCGGCTCAGGCAATGAAAAACCGGCCGGAGCTGCGGAGGGTCAGGTTTTTCGATGCCCACAGCCGGACGAGTCTCGAATCCAAAATTTCAAATTCGATTTTTTCAAAATTTTGATAATACATTCGCATGTGAAATTTTAACATTATACTATATAAACCTTCCTCTTTGCAATGGGAATTTTTTTATTTTATTTGGGGTAGTCAACATTAGGTAACTCCCCCCGAAAAACGTAGTGCAATTATTACTTTATGCAAGGAAGACCTCACACATCGGCTCCCCACAAGCTTCACAACAAGTTCTTGGTGTAAAACTATACGACTCTTAAAATAAAACTTCGCCATTATTGAATTAAAACCGTCAAGTTTTGTTTCAAACAGAAATATTTTAAATTCAAGTTTAAATCAAAATTTTTCGTTTTAACCTTTCTTGGTAAAAAATATTGCTGTAAATTATGCAGAATTAAATCACTATTATCCATAGAATTTCCCAGGAAATAATTATTTTCCAAAAAAATAAATTTTACAATTTTTAGTAAAAATTTAGGAAAAAAGAGACGACGGTTACCTATTTTTGACCACCCCAAAAAAATTGAAAATTTCCTACAGCAAAGAGGAAGGTTTATAGAGTATACTGTAAAAATTTCACTTGCGAAAGTATACATAAAATTTCGAGAAAAATCAATTTGAAAATAGCATAATTTTGCATGTAAAATGCATGTTTAAGCCACGACCATAACCATAAATAACTTTGCGCATCAAAAAACCTACCCTATGCCCCTCCGGGGCTCCGGGCGGTTTTTCATGGCGTGAGCAGCTCCGCGGCAGAGCTAAACATACGAGAAGGCGCCTCCCATAAAAAAAACGGGATAAATGAAACCGGGAGCTTAGAGACCCTTGAAATAGCATTATAAAGTATAGTTGCGGTATGGGGCAGTAAACTACTACGTTTCACCCCCAAAAAATCGCGTAAAAACAAAAAATAATCGATGTTACATGTACGAGAGACGAGCTGCATCTGCCGGTGCGAAATACTCTAAGTGTTAGGGTCATTAAAACTGCACGGACTGTCAACAGAATGAGCAACGCGCGGAATCTTGTTAAATTTTACATGTAAATTTGCAAACTTCAAATTCGATTTACTCAAAATTTTGATTATATCATCGCTTGTGAAAATTATATCAGTATACTATATAAACCCTCCTCCCTGCAATAGGAAACCTTCAATTCATTTGGAGTGGTCAACAATAGGTTACTCGACCCAAAAAAGAGATTAACGTTAACCTAAGTATTAGGGATGGACGATAGTTCTATCCGGGGATTTACGGAAAATTGAGGCTTGTTTAATTCCTCTGAAGCCCACTTTTGTTTAAAAAGAGGAAGTTCACCCAAGGTTGCCACAAAAATCTATGTGGGAGTCGAGTGGAACATTGTAAACGCAATTTTTTTTAAATGAATAAAAGAATTTAAAAATGTACAAGTACTATGTACAGTTATATTCCCGTAAGAATTATGTAACCGGGTGATTTTCCATAATGTGATGTAATATAGGGAAGTGCAAACATCATAATTATTAAGTTACATTGCTGTTTGAGCAAATAGAATATTCTAGAACATCCTGGAAGCATTAGATTCGCTAAATAAACAAAATTGTTGAATACATAAAATCAATGTAACAGACAAAATAAAGGAGTATTCATTAAGTATTCTTTAAGGCGTTATTATGTTAGTTAGTATTTTTAAGTCATTATTGTAGTCAAGCAGAAACTCTGCTAGTTTTAAGTTATATTGTGGAAATTAAATATTCAAAGAAAATAAATAAATAAAATTTGCGAGTGTTTTTTTAAAAAATTAAGTGTTACCAAATAGAATTTAATTTGTACTTGCACTTTTTCTTTGATTCTGTTTTTAATTTTCACATGGTGGACCAGGCCAAGTAATAAAAAAAAATGGTTCAAGCTTGCAAAAAATCTGGGCAAGCTGAAATTTCATATAAATTGGTATTTGAGTGTCCGAATGTTCCCCCCCCCTGCCCCCAAGTGCCTTAAAAATCGTCCATCAGTTTCTCCTCAAATGGGAAATTTTAGAATAAAATTCTTTAGAATATGAACATTTTTCAAGTTTTTCTTCTAATTCAGGAAAGAACGCCAAACAAAATTCGGGCAAGCTGAAATTTGACCTACATCCGTGTTTGAATATTCGAATGACACCCCCCCCCCAATAACCTTAAAAATAATCCGTCAGTTTCTTCTCGAATTGGGAATTTTAGAATAAAATTCTCCACAATATGAATTTTTTTTCGAAGTTTTTCTTCTAGAGTCCCAGTAAGAAAACTCAACAAAATACAGACAAGCTGAAATTTGGCATACATGGATGATTGAGTATTTGAATGACCCCCCCCCCCCAATTGGGGATTCTAGAATAAAATTCTCTACAATATAAATATTTTAAAAAGTTTTCCTTCCAATACAGGAAACAACGCCAAACAAAATCCGGGCAAGCTGAAATTTGGCCTCCATGCGTGTTTGAGTATTAGAATGAACCCTGCCGCCATAGCCATTAATATCATTCGTTGGTTTCTCCTCGAATTGGGGAATTCTAGAATAAAATTCTCTACAATATGAATTTTTTCTTCTAGTCCCGGCAAGAAAACCAAACAAAATCCAGGCAGGCTGACATTTGGCATAAACGCGTATTCGAGTGTCCAAATTAAATCGTCTATTGGTTTCTCCTCAAATTATTCTCCTGCAATATGAATATCTTTTGAAGTTTTTCTTCTAATCCCCCCCCCCAGGCCCTTAAAAGTAGTCCGTCGGTTTCTCCTCGAATAGGGGCATTATAGAATAAAATTTGCTAGAATATGATTTTTTTTCAAGTTTTCTACTAATTCACCCCCCCCCCTCCAGGTCCTTTACAACTCTTCAGTCGGTTTCTCCTCGAATTGGGTGATTCTAGAATAAAATTCTCTATAATATGAATATTTTCTTCTAGACCTGGTAAAGAAACCAAACAAAAGCAGGGCCAGTTGAATTTTTGGCTCCCCCAATTCTCTTTAAAATCTCTGTAATTGGGGATTCTAGAATAAAATTCTCTACACTATACATTTTTTCTTCTAGTCCTAACAAGAAATCCAAACAAAATCCATGCTCATATAACACAAGCTCTCACCGCCCACGGATGCTTCCAGGCATATCTCCACAGGTTCAGGCTGACCGAGTCACCTGCCTGTCGTTACTGCGGGGACGAAGATACGGCGGAACACACTCTTTTCGGATGCCTAAGATGGGAGAGGGAGAGAGTGATGATTTCGCTCCGGATGGGCGACACACTAAGCCCGGACAACATGATTGCTTTCATGCTGTCCGGCGAAGACGAATGGCTGGCTGTAGCGGTCTTCATCAGTCAAGTGATGAAGACCAAGGAGGGGGACGGACGAGCTGAGCAAGCCGCAGCTCGAGTTCTCGCCCTACAGTTAAGTCAATGACAGCCTTTTTAAGTTCCCTTGAGAAGTTCCCGCGAGAAGATGCGCGAGAAGTTCCCAAGAGAATTCCCGAAGAATATCGTCATTGATCGGCGGGTCGGGTCGGGTCGAGTAGTGACGGTCGTTCGACGGGGTAGGTTAGTGTCGGTACGACGATAGCGCGTAGACCCTCTGTGGACACAAACTCTCGTGCTAATCCAGAGGGGGACGATCGCGAAAATAGTGCCGTCAAATATAAAGACGAGTGGACTGGCACTTTGCCAGCGACCACAAGTTTTTTAAGATGACCCGGTCGCATCGCGCTCTGTGATTTAATATGATTTGCAGGGTCGCTTGGGGGGCTCGGAGTCTCCGGTATGGATGACGGTCGGCTCGGCCTTGACTTTGTCGCCGGAATTTCCGCCTATTAAGTCAATGACGAGTGGACTTTCACCTATACTGACGATTGCGGACCACTAGGTGACCCGGTGAGACGTGTTGGATCGCGGCGAGCGGTGTGTCCGGTTCAATTGGAAAAGTAGAATCAAGTGATAGTGCCTGACCTCCCGGACACAAACTTTCGTGCTAAACCGGGAGGTCATCGGGAGCCTGCATCATCGATGCAGCATGGAAGATCGCAGACGACAGCGGAAGTAATGCCGAGAAGGTAAAGCCCGCTGTCGTCGGGGAGGGGGTTTTAGTCAGTTAGAATCTGACACTACCATCCCTGATGGGGTGGTGCCTATGAAGGTTTCCCCCTTCCCTTCAGAAAAAAAAATCCATGCAAGTTGATATTTGTGCCCCCCCCCCCAAGTCCCTTAAAAATCGTCCATCGGTGGTTTATCTTCGAATTAGGGATTTTAGAATAAAATTCTCTACAATATGAATATTTTCAGAAGTTTTCCTTCTAATCCAGGAAACAACGCCAAACAAAATCCGGGCAAGCTGAAATTTGGCCTCCATGCGTGTTTGAGTATTAGAATGAACCCTCCCGCCATAGCCCTTAATATCATCCGTCGGTTTCTCCTCGAATTGGGGGATTCTAGAATAAAATTCTCTACAATACGATTTTTTTCTTCTAGTTCCGGCAAGAAAACCAAACAAAATCCAGGCAGGCTGAAATTTGGCATAAACGCGTATTTGAGTGTCCGAATGAAATCGTCTATTGGTTTCTCCTCAAATTAGGGATTTTAGAATAAATTCTCTATAATATGATTATTTTTAAGGGGGTTACCTACTGTGACCAATAAATTTTTTCGATTTTTTTTTTATTACATATTTTTATAGTTTGGGGTCTTGCAAATGTGTCCAAAAAATATTAAAGTAAAATTCATCAAATTACCCGAATTATAACGGATTTTCTGTATCAACCACTATGCACCTCATTACAGCACAAAAAAGTTTAAAACGATTTATCTCGAAACTACATTTCTTAGGTCGGGCGCACGTGTTCCAAACAAACTACTTGGCGGATTAACATGATTTTTTTTAGGCATTTAGAATATATTTCAGGCTCCAGTCAGAACCTAAAATATTCAAAATATATTTAAAATTACCATTTTGCAGGCTGTGAAAAGTAAATATTTTGTTGTAAAAATCAAAGTTTTTTTTTAAAACCTCGCCATTTTTTGTTTAAATTAAATTTTCGAGGTTCCAACTGGAGCCACATTCATATAGAACAAGAATTTAAAAAATTCATTTATTTCAGATAACTGGATCGATCGGACTCGATGCGCCCGATTGGCGCGTCACTTCGAAACATGAGTTACGCGTCGATCTGTACCTTGTACAATTTTCAATAAAAAGCTTTACAAAAATTTTAGGTTTTAGTTTAAATGTGAATAAATAAGTATCTTAAATTTTAGCTCAATAGCTGTAACAGTTTTCTCAAATTTAATTCCTAAAAATAAGCTTGAAAACGACTGTTCACAGTAGGTAACCCGCTTAATGTTTTTCTTCTAATCCCCCCCCCCAGTCCCTAAAAGTAGTCCGTCGGTTTCTCCTCGGATAGGGGCATTCTAGAATAAAATTTGCTAGCTTAAGGGTTTTTTTCAAGTTTTCTTCCAATTTACCCCCCCTCCAAGTCTTTTAAAACTCGTCAGTTGGTTTCTCCTCAAATTGGGGGATTCTAGAATAAAATTCTCTACAATATGAATATTTTCTTCTAGTCCTGGTTCTAAGCCGGGCCAGTTGAATTTTGTCTTGAATGACCCCCCCCCCAATTCCCTTAAAAATCTCTGTGGGATCCTCCTCAAATTGGGGATTTTAGAATAAAATTCTCTACACTATACATTTTTTTCTTCCAGTCTTTCTAACAAGAAATCCAAACAAAATCCAGGATAGTTGACGTTTGTGTCCCCCCCCCAAGTCCGTTAAAAATCGTCCATCGGTTTATCCTCGAATTAGGGATTCTAGAATAAAATTCTCCACAATATGAATTTTTTTTTTGAAGTTTTTCTTCTAGAGTCCCAGGAAGAAAACTAAACAAAATACAGACAAGCTGAAATTTGGCATATGTACATGGATGATTGAGTATTTGAATGACCCCCCCCCCCAAATGGGGATTCTAGAATAAAATTCTCTACAATATGAATATTTTCTTCTACACGTTTTCCAGCAGTAATTCAGAAAACTCACCTGCTGTTCAGAAATCGTGAATTGTAATTCAGATTTATCGACTGATATTCAGAAATGTGAATTGCAATTCAGATTTGTTAACTGATATTCAGAAATTGTGAATTGTAATATCAATTGATAAATCTGAATAACGGTTGACGATTTCTGAATATCAATCGACAAATTTGAATAACGGTTGAAGATTTCTGAATTACTGGTGGAAAAGGTGTAGTTCTGGTAAAGAAACCAAACAAAAGCCGGGCCAGTTGAATTTTGGCTTGAATGACTCCCCTCCGCCCCCAATTCCCTTAAATATCTCTGTGGGATTCTCCCTCAAATTGAGGATTCTAGAATAAAATTCTCTACACTATACATTTATCCTTCTAGTCCTAACAAGAAATCCAAACAAAATCCAGGCAAGTTGATATTTGCGTCCACCCCCCAAGTCCCTTAAAAATCGTCAATCGATTTATCCTCGAATTAGGGATTCTAGAATAAAATTCTCTACATAATGAATATTTTGAAAGTTTTTCTTCTAATCCCCCCCCCCCTCAGTCCTTTAAAAGTAGTCCGTCGGTTTCTCCTCGAATTGGGGCATTCCAAAATAAAATTTGCTAGCATACGATTTTTTTTCAAGTTTTCTTCTAATTCACCCCCACCCCCTCCAAGTCCTTTAAAACTTGTCAGTCCGTTTCTCTTCGAATTGGGGGATTCTACAATAAAATTCTCTACAATAAATATGAATATTTTCTTTTAATCCTGGTAAAGAAACCAAACAAAAACCGGGCTAGTTAAATTTTGGCTTGAATGACCCCCCCCCCTAATTCCCTTAAAACTCTCTGTGGGATCTTCCTCAAATTGGGGATTCTAGAATAAAATTCTTTACAAATAGGGTATTCACACTCCCTAGTATATGGGGCATTCCACGCCAAATCGGACACCATTCTGCTTTTGCATCTCCGATTTTTTTGATAATTTTTTATGTTATAGTCCCCATTGAGAAAGGCTTCCATAATTTTTTCCAATTTTTTTTGTCCAGCCGTTTCCGAGATATTAATTTTCGAAAAAAATCGTTCTTTTTTTTCAAATGCCCGTAACTTTCCAAAAATGGGCCAATTGGGACGTTCTTTTTTTTAAATTTTTCTTTTTTACAATATTTTTGGTATTTAAAATCAAAAAAATTTTCAAACGCGTATTTCGATAAAATTTTCAAATTTTGATTATAAAATGTTGATTTCCAAAAAACACGTAGCGATCGATTTTCTTGAAATTTTTTTCTAAAGAACTGTCACTCATCCCGCAACTTTTAAGCCTAGTCCCTTAATGAGCAAATGATGGAATCTATTTTTTTTCGAATTTTTAAAATTTTATGTTCAGTGAGAGGAATGTGTTTTTCTTAATTATCGTTTTTCGAAGCACTTTTAAAAAAAGAAAACGGTACGAAATTTTCTTAATCGAATTTCCATAAGATTTTCGAGCTCTGAACAATGAATGTTGATTTTTGAATAACACGTAGAAACCGATTTTGTTCAAATTTTTCTTCAAAATACTGTTACGTATCATGCAACGTTAGGATCTATGTTTTTTCGAATTTTAAAATGTTTTGTTTCACTTATATATGTCAAAAAATATCTAAAATCATAATGCTTTACATCAAAGCTACTTTCGAGGATTATATGTCACGTAATAATTATAAACTAGTTTACATATTGATTAAAAGCAAATGAAATAGGTCGAATAAAGTACGCATTATATTAGATAACATTTTTTTAATTAATTAAGATTTTCTTACACGTTTAAATAATTTATAGGTTCGCGAATCTGAAGAAAATGAAAATTCTTTAAATTTCAAAGTGTCTTCTCCGTCAGGTATGACACAATGATATTTTTGTGTACCTGTTATTGTTTTAGCTCTCAGGTAACGTCTTTCCAAAAATTCTTTGACTTGAATATAATGGTCATTAGAAAAAAACCGAATACAAATATTTGGCAAACAATTCGGTTTTACCGCCCAGTCATACAATTGTTGACGTGTTGAGATTTTTTGTCTATTATATTATTGAAACATATCTATTACATTTCATAAATGGCAAGAACTATCGCTGCTGGATCTAGAAAAACGATTATTATTCACTTTTAGTACACATAGCTGAAATATGAAATTTTAAAAATTCGAAAAAAAATAGATCCCATCATTTGCCCATTAAGGGACTAGGCTTAAAAGTTGCGGGATGAGTGACAGTTTTTTAGAAAAAGTTTTCAAGAAAATCGATCGCTACGTGTTTTTTGGAAATCAACATTTTATAATCAAAATTTGAAAATTTTATGGAAATACGGGTTTGAAATTTTTTTCGATTTTATATACCTACCAAAAATATTGTAAAAAAGAAAAATTAAAAAAAAAAAGTCCCAATCGGCCCATTTAAAAAAAGGAACGATTTTTTTCAAAAATTAATATCTCGGAAACGGCTGGACAAAATAAATTGGAAAAATTCATGGAAGCCGTTCTCAATGGGGACTATAACATAAAAAATTATCAAAAAAATCTGAGATGTAAAAGCAGAATGGTGTCCGATTTGGCGTGGAATGCCCCATATTTACCACAGTTGTATATTTACAACACTCAAATAACATAGCTGTGAACACACCTATGATATTAATTTAGTAAACTATCAACCCGTCAACAACTTCATAACCTCACAACTATTATTCTTATTATCATCAATTCTCTACTTCATCTAAATTTTCGATTTTAATTTTTAAAATAATATAAATTTAAATATAACCTTACAATGTACGTTAATGCAATGTAAATGTAAACATATTTGATCATATAGTCGATAACATAGTCGACCATATTGAATTCTAATATACTAAGGTAGAAAAAACACGTTCACGGGCTACTTAAATATACTAGATCTCGGTGTATTTGGTCTTATGGGAAATTTGTATGCAACCAAATACACTCTAGAAAATTTGTGTATATTTACTAGAGTGTAGAAATACAACGATATATACGAGGGAGTGTGAATACCCCAATAATATATTTTTTCTTCTAGTCCTAACAAGAAATCCAAACAAAATCCAGGCAAGTTGATATTTGTGCCCCCCCCCAAGGCCCTTAAAAATCGTCCATCAGTTTATCCTCGAGTTAGAGATTCTAGAATAAAATCCTCTACAATATGAATATTTTCAAAGATTTTCTTCGAATCTACCCCCCCCCCCAAAGTCCCTTAAAAAGTCCTGGTAAAGAAACCAAACAAAAACCGGGCCAGTTGAATTTTGGCTTGAATGACTGACTCCTCCCTCAATTCCATTAAAAATCTCTGTGGGATTCTCCTCAAATTGGGGATTCTAGAATAAAATTCTCTACACTATACATTTTTTCTTCTAGTCCTAACAAGAAATCCTGGCAAGTTGATATTTGTGCCCCCCCAAGGCCCTTAAAAATAGTCCATCAGTTTATCCTCGAGTTAGAGATTCTAGAATAAAATCCTCTACAATATGAATATTTTCAAAGATTTTCTTCGAATCTACCCCCCCCCCAAAGTCCCTTAAAAAGTCCTGGTAAAGAAACCAAACAAAAACCGGGCCAGTTGAATTTTGGCTTGAATGACTGACCCCTCCCCCAATTCCATTAAAAATCTCTGTGGGATTCTCCTCAAATTGGGGATTCTAGAATAAAATTCTCTACACTATACATTTTTTCTTCTAGTCCTAACAAGAAATCCTGGCAAGTTGATATTTGTGCCCCCCCCCAAGGCCCTTAAAAATCGTCCATCAGTTTATCCTCGAGTTAGAGATTCTAGAATAAAATCCTCTACAATATGAATATTTTCAAAGATTTTCTTCGAATCTACCCCCCCCCAAAGTCCCTTAAAAAGTCCTGGTAAAGAAACCAAACAAAAACCGGGCCAGTTGAATTTTGGCTTGAATGACTGACCCCTCCCCCAATTCCATTAAAAATCTCTGTGGGATTCTCCTCAAATTGGGGATTCTAGAATAAAATTCTCTACACTATACATTTTTTTTTCTAGTCCTAACAAGAAATCCTGGCAAGTTGATATTTGTGCCCCCCCCAAGGCCCTTAAAAATCGTCCATCAGTTTACAAAGTCCCTTAAAAGTCGTCCGTCGGTTTCCTAATTATCTTTAAATTTTCCTATAAGAACATCATACTATTTTATGAAATAGATTGAATGAAATAAAAAGTTCCTACATATTCTGAATGACTTATTTTGTAGAGAATTTTCCCATCTTCAATTTTGGTCTAATGGTAATTTTCCGTGAAAATAAAATTAAGCGAGTTATATGGGAAAAGAGGCGACCATTGGCCTAGTAGTTAGCGTGATTAACTACCGATGTTAAAGACACTGGTTCGAGTCCTGGAAGCGTCCAATCTTCTTTCTGTGACCGTCTGCTCTACCAACCCGCATTGGCCAGTGTGGTAGGGTATGGTTAAAAACCCTTCTTTATTGAGAAGCTTTGCTCAGTAGTGGGCGAAGATAACTGGAAGATATGCGAAAAGCTACATTGAGGGGGTTAAAATTGTGCAATTTTCATAAAATTAAAGAAAAGTGTATCTGTTATGTTAAAAAACTGAGGTGCTGATTTCCAATGCCATTAAACGGTTGAATTCAAGGTTAACCTCGTAAAAATACTTAATAATGATTGGACTATCGTAAAACTGTTCTAATTCCAGACTCAATCGTACTTGAACTATTAAATTCAAAACATTTTTGGTGATATTAAGTCAAAATATTCTTACTTTTTTTAAAATTTTTCCATTATTATATTCGAAACTGTTTTTTCTATTGAATTAATCAGGTTAGAATGGGTCTGGAATTGGCCCAACTTAAAATATTAATTTTATTGGTTTAACAACTGAAAAAATCTGTACCTTCGGTAAAAAACGCGGACAATTCTATCAAAATTAGATGAACGTAGTATGAAACTTCGTTGTGGTCGTACACCCACGAAGCATTAGGAAACTGCGATAAATGATACCTGAAATTTAGAAAAATAACTTCCAACTGTGAAGCAACCTACCATAACCTCACCTTCGGTATTTATAATTTTTTATCAAATCATTGTAATCGTCCGCTTGAAGTGACTTCTTTAATTTCAACGACGACAGTTGCGTATCGGAAATGGGCGAAACGATGCGCGGTTCTGCCAAAATTTGAACGGTCACCTGTTGCAGTCGACCCCCAAAATGATATATTTCGGTGTCGGCGACAATTTTACACCTTTGTCGTCCCTTCGCTTTCAAGTGTAAACAATTTTCTTTAGTGAACACCTCGTACACTTCCATAGTTATTCCGTATCGGTATAAACGAGTCTCTTGTTCGCTAAAACTTGAACGTTAACAAAAGTAATCGTGCCATTCAAAAACAACTTACTCGGCACATACCAAAGCAAAAGTGTTCTTTTCTTTAAAAATTCTTGCATGATAGAAATTTCTGTTGGATTTCTAATAACGAGGGGTAAAGTAAAGCCTGGAAAAACCAACGTGTTGGTGTGGAGTGACAGCAACTTGATTATCTCGCCTCCGTCGTACATTGTGAAACTTCGAACGTGTTCGAGTTCTCCTAAGTACTAGAGGACATAAAATTTCAATTAGACGTTCGTGACAAAATTATTGCTTACCGTATGAGTTGTCGGTATGTTCGTGTCAAATGATACTGCTTGAGCTGAACCTTCGGCCCCATCTGCTGTATTACAGAAATTACTTATTACTTAAAATAAATCAAACAAAAAATCTTACTGTGACTTTCTCCTTCATCTGTGTCCAAATCGGTGTCGTGGTCTACTTGTTCCGTGTAGACACCTAACGATCCAATAGCGTAATAATCTTCGTCTGAAGACGACATCGCTTAAATATTGCTCTTTTCGAAATTTCGATAAAATGACGTATAAATAGATTGAGTTTACCAGTTTACCGACCGTTTAAAATTTAAGTGAAAATCGAGTTATGTGGGTGGCGATCGATAGAACTAAAACCTTCTATTACAGGGTGATTCGACATTAGTGTAAATTTATGTCATTGTTTTTTATTATAAATAACTAGCTGGCACAGTCGGCCTACCGGCCGCCTTTAGCCATCTAGACTGTGTCGGATGTGGTTGTTCGGCCTTCGGCCTCACTCCAAGGTTCTAAAGTAGCCTATGTTATTCGTAGCGTTGTAAATAACTACTACACCACCAAATTTGGTTACGATTGGTCAAATAGAAACGTAAAGCACGTGCACGCGTATTTGCATTGTCGATCGTTTGACAGCTTGACAGCATTCATTATTGTTTTTAAGTTGATTTTGAGTAGCCTGCCTTCCTTTAAGGAATCTCGATAATCCATTCATGCGCGTCCCTATGGGACGCGCATGAATGGATTATCGAGATTCCTTAAAGGAAGGCAGGCTACTCAAAATCAACTTTCCTTTCCTTTGCGAATTTTTGCACTATTTCAATACAAAAACATGCGCAGGGTTTAAGGGGTTAAGAGTTAAAGGGACGCTCATGAATGGATTCTCGAGATTCCTTAAAGGAAGGCAGGCTACTCAAAATCAACTTTCCTTTCCTTTGCGAATTTTTGCACTATTTCAATACAAAAACATGCGCAGGGTTTAAGGGTTTAAGAGTTAAAGGGACGCTCATGAATGGATTCTCGAGATTCCTTAAAGGAAGGCAGGCTACTCAAAATCAACTTTCCTTTCCTTTGCGAATTTTTGCACTATTTCAATACAAAAACATGCGCAGGGTTTAAGGGTTTAAGAGTTAAAGGGACGCTCATGAATGGATTATCGAGATTCCTTAAAGGAAGGCAGGCTACTCAAAATCAATTTTCCTTTCCTTTTGTAAAATGGATATCTTTGTGCGCAAACAAGGAACTTTTGCGTTGAAAGGAGAAGGGGGCCAGTCTACTCCGAGCAGTTGACCGGAGAGGACGTTTAAAGAGTCTACTCCAAGCAGTCGACCGGAGAGGACGTTTAAAGAGACTACTCCAGGTAGTCGACCGTAGAGGACGCTTGAAAAGAGTGAGCGCCAGACAGTGAAGCGGATAGCATGTTTGAGCGAGAGGTTTATTAAAATTTTGTATACTAGTGAATATTTGTTGTGAATAAAAAGAAAAATTTAGTTTAAAATAGAAGGAATGTGTTTTGATTTAAAGTGGGTAAAAAATTAATTTGGAAAAGAAAAATAATTTTAAGAAAAATTTTTCTTCTAATTCACCCCCCTCACCAAGTCCTTTAAAACTCGTCAGTCGGTTTCTCCTCTAATTGGGGGATTCTAGAATAAAATTCTCTACAATAAATATGAATATTTTCTTTTAATCCTGGTAAAGAAACCAAACAAAAACCGGGCTAGTTAAATTTAGGCTTGAATGACCCCCCCCCCCCCAATTCCCTTAAAACTCTCTGTGGGATCTTCCTCAAATTGGGGATTCTAGAATAAAATTCTTTAAAAATAGGGTATTCACACTCCCTAGTATATGGGGCATTCCACGCCAAATCGGACACCATTCTGCTTTTGCATCTCCGATTTTTTTGATAATTTTTTATGTTATAGTCCCCATTGAGAAAGGCTTCCATAATTTTTTCCAATTTTTTTTGTCCAGCCGTTTCCGAGATATTAATTTTCGAAAAAAATCGTTCTTTTTTTTCAAATGCCCGTAACTTTCCAAAAATGGGCCGATTGGGACGTTCTTTTTTTTTAAATTTTTCTTTTTTACAATATTTTTGGTATTTAAAATCAAAAAAATTTACGTTTAAAGAGTCTACTCCAAGCAGTCGACCGGAGAGGACGTTTAAAGAGACTACTCCAGGCAGTCGACCGTAGAGGACGCTTGAAAAGAGTGAGCGCCAGACAGTGAAGCGGATAGCATGTTTGAGCGAGAGGTTTATTAAAATTTTTTATACTAGTGAACATTTGTTGTGAATAAAAAGAAAAATTTAGTTTAAAATAGAAGGAATGTGTTTTGATTTAAAGTGGGTAAAAAATTAATTTGGAAAAGAAAAATAATTTTAAGAAAAATTTGAACCACGGAGTTAAAAAAATAAATGGTTGGTCCGTGGACAAAAAGAACACGTCAATATATTGCCATGTAATCCTGTTTAATTGTAAACTGTTATTAACAAAATTACAATGACACTTATTAAAAATGCACCAGCTAGCAGATGAGACATTCAGGGTCAAAGGTGAGTTCCTATACTCAATTGCAACACTCATAAGTCAACTTACTCTAAATCTTTCTTATAAAGACTATTAGATAAAGAGAATACGAAAAATTGTATATGTCTTTCTCCGTGATCCAATAGGTACTGCAATTTTTAAATTAAACGCATACGTAGCCAAGTGAAAAACAATGTAATTTATTGAACATAATAAAAATTTCAAAAATAAATATTGATTTTTATCATTAACAAATTAAATTGCACAAACGAAATAATTTAATTTATAAAAACCCCAATGTTTAGCATAACCGAACTAAATAACGCAATAATTCGTCTATTTCGAATAAATAAATTTTACGCACAAAAATTCTTACCCGGGTAGATTCGTTCTTTCGTACTCGCACTATCTCGGAGTTGCACGTGTAGCGTTGGTGTCTTCGTTTTTTTGATACAGCTTCCAAAGTTGACTCGACCAAATAAGCAGAAATGACCGTTGAACAAATCTTCGATCTCGGACCGTCCAATAAATCACAGGTAAGTTGATTTTCTTCTTTTCTACTATTAATATCTTTAAATTTTCATAAATTCCCATAAAATTCTCAATGGTTCCAATTTTTCTTATTTTCCTTTTGTTCCAATAACCAAATCTCCAATCTTAATTATCAAAACCGTTAAAATAATTATCCCATAAATCTCCAGAATATTTTCTTTTTCCACAGTTAGCTTGATAGTTTCAAATAAATTAACTAAATATTCAAATTAATCTTATAATTTACTCTAATAACTTAATCTCTTCGCATTATCAGCTCGCTGACTATTGACTTCAAAAATAACGTCTTTTTACAACCATAGACGAGACGCCACTCCATACACGTCCTAACGTCACCGTGGACGAAACCCAACTCTCTACGTCCGAACGTCACCGTGGACGTGGCTCCACTGAACTACTTCTTCCTTCCAAAATTTTCACCAACGCTATCACTCGCGCATGCATTTCCGCGAACCGCCACATTATTCAATTTTAAAAATCCTAGACTTACAACTAATAGATTAACTTAATTTGTTATTCAATTTTTTTTGAACAAAACATTTACCAATATTTATCCTTTTTACCATTTGTTTTTATTTTTCAGGGTTAGCAGCGTATGCATCTTTTGTCTTCCTGAAGCAAAGCAGTTAGTTACATTTAAGGATCACGGAAAACCCAGATACAACTATTTAACTGACAATTTTAGTCTGAACCAATGAAAAGACCTCATGAGCGTTGCAATCTTTGAAGAAATCACCCAAAAATCATCCCCTGTACCAAGCAGATCATGACAATATAGATGTGATTTTAAACAATATCTGACGTAGACGATGCCTTGGACAGTGGCGTAGCATTGCCATGACAGTTTGGTGCGAGCACAGGGACCTCCCCCTCCAGACTGGACATAGCATATTGGTCATCTTGATCTATGAACGTTGGGGGGGTTCTTCCATACCTCCGGACTCAGCAGCCGACAACTTTTTATAACTTCATTTGCAATTCGCGATTTACATTACCGTTGGTGGCACCACCAGCAGCAACAACATGGCTGTGTTTGGACGTATATCTCAAAATTCAAAGTCAATTTATGACGAAAGTTTGCCAAAGTTTTTAATATGCTGTTAAATTTAAATAAAGAACGTATTTTTTTATTTCATTTAACTAGCGTTGCGAAACCCGGAGGCCTACCGACGGCAATCCGCTACGCGGATTCCTGACGAGTCGGCCTTCGGCCTCCAATTCCTTTTATGAATACAGGTCGGCCTGCGGCCGCCTTGAATACGTAAACGTCACCGCGCGGTCGCACAAAAAGACTTTATTACCCTCCTGAGGTCGTCTAATATAGCAGTGTTCGAATTTCCAATAAAATCACTTGACTTTGGGGACTTACAAGAAAAAATCGGAAAAAGTAAGAATTTTCACGTTAAAAGTTGTTCATTTTTGAAAATTCACCGTGGAGTGCCGGTTCATTTCCGAGAAAAGGCAATAAGTTTGTGCATAATTTCGGACCTTCCGGCGTCGATCGCCACCAAGTGTGCAAGAATCGACCCGGTGGGTCTTGGATAGGAATTTCGGCGTAAAACGGCCTCTTTTGCGCGCTCATCCACGCCGCCTCCTCCACTCCCCTCCAATTTTTTGTTACTCCACCACCTCGGCCCCGTCGAACCGGTCATTTTAAGATGTCGCGCGTAAAAATCGGTCCGAAACTAAGGCGTCGGCGCACGTTTTTGTGACGCTTTTTCTAAAATTCCTTATTATTTTATAATATAGATACGTCACTTACTAATTTGAAATTATCCCGCAAGGTGGCGTTTGCTTAATATAAATTACGAATAGCGACTATCAATAGAAGGGGCACAAAGTTTAGAAGATTAATTGTTTGCTTGGTTACTTGTTATTCGCCTTCTCGATGTATTTCATCGGTTGCATTTTAGACGGACGCGTACGTAATTGATAATGGCTCGGCTTAACTGATATACACGGTGTTACAATATCCCCCTTAGAAGTGGGCTTACGGAGTGGTACACTTCTATTGGAAAAAGGTGTGGTCTTCTTCAGGCGACCTCTTCTTCGTAGAAATGAGATGGCTAAAGGGACAGCTGTGGCAGCCGTATGGGTTGTTCGAATTTTTGCAAACGACGTGGACTGTTCGCTCGTAAACGTGAATGGTGAGTCGTGGCATTTGTAGGGAATGGGTGCGATCTTCGACTTTGGGACGATGAAAGCGTCTTCGTCTCGGTCGGGATCGGGGGTCTCCCCCTGCATTAAAACAGCCTCCTTTGTGTGGGCGGTATAAGGCAGCGAAAGGTCAGCTTGTCGTAAGATGGGTGTCGTTACGACTGGTACAACATAGGGTGATTCGCACTCTTCTATGATGTCTTCTGCGAGCATCCGGTCAAGGTCTTTCTTGAGGAACGCTTTTTTGGCCGGTGTTAGCCTGTATGGTGGAACAGCAATGGGCGTCTCGTCGGTGAGAGTGATTGTGTGTTCTGCAAAAGGCGTAGGCGCCGAGTTAGGTGAGAATACGATAGTATACTCACGAAATAAGGCAGAGATTTGGGTTCTCTGGGTTTCGTCCAGTTCTCGTCCTTCGTTGTCCCGGAGTGCGTGGGCTACAGCGTCTAGGGTTGTAGTGGTGGCGACATCGGGCAACTCTTCGGCGAACTCGAAACGGTTGGTGGGATGATTTCCATAGAACCATTGTCCATTTTGGAAGTCGAATACCATGCCAGCGGAGTGGATGAAATCGATGCCCAGGAGCATTTGACTTTCGGTGTGTTCGGGGATGGCGATCAGCGTAACGGTTGTGGTGCGGCCTGCGATGGTGATGTCCACCTCGAAAGATTTGGTCAGGACGTTTCGTTTGATGCCATCGGCTAGTTTGACTTCCATTTGTGCTTCGGTGAAAGGGCGTCCTTCTTGAAGGAGAATTTTGTACAGTTGGTTACCAGCGATGCTGCGTCTGGAACCAGTGTCGAGACATGCTTGTCCATTGCGGTTGAGGATTCGTACTCGTACCATGGGACGTGGCGTTGAGACGGTTTTGAATTCTGTGGAAGAAAAGATGATGTCCACACTCTCGGTTTCTAAAGAAGCTTGAGTCGTGGTGCACGAAGGGCAGTTGCTCTTCACGTAACCTGGTGTTCCGCATCCCCAGCAGGATAGTTGGGATTTTTCAACCTTGGCCGTCGTGGTCGTAGGTTGGGGAACGCTTGCAGCAGCTTTTTTTCTACATTCGGTCTCCGGGTGGCCAAAAAAATTGCAAAAGTTGCACTTTGGTCGGGTTTTCTTCGTCTCTGTGTTTCGGGTCTCTTGTCTTTCCACCGTCATCTGTGTGGGAATTTTTGCGGTTGGGGACATCTCTCGGTTTGCATCTTCTATGTTTCTTGCTGCCTCGAGCAATTCTTTGAAGGTTGTATTTTTACCGGGTGAGAGCCTTTTCCGAATTTTCGGTTTTAATAGTCCGAATACCATGTCGAGTTGTGCTTTTAGTGGCAGTTCGTATGGCAGTTGTGCGATCAATGATCGAATGTGGCAAGCGAATAGTTCACTTGTTTCGTTTTCTCGCTGCTCACGAGAAAAAATCTCTCGGAAAATGAGGTGAGGGGGTAATCTCCGTGAAAAAGCGTCTTTCAAGGAGGAGATGGCTTCATCGCATGTAGTTATACTACTTTTCACCCCTTTCCACCAGGTTCCGGCGATGCCCTCTAGGAGCATTGGCAAACCTCGCAACGCGTTTTCGTTGGTGACGAGCGTGCAATCTTTGTACGTGATTGTGGCGTCGAGGAAAGCATCTACGTCGCTTTTTGCGGTACCGTCAAATCGCGCGGTGCACTTTGAGAAATTTCCGGTATACATAGGTGTGACGGCAGCTGGTTGCACAGCTGAGGCAGTTGTGTGTGTTGGTTGAATTTTAGCAAGCAACAACGCGAACTGTTCATTCGTAAACGCGAGTGATGGGGTCGCACCTTGTATATTCGTGGATTGGTTTTCTACCGTGTCGTCAAATTGCGATTTTTTTGGCATTTTGTGTGGATTCGTTTGAATCGGGTAAAGTTTTTTTCCTGAATGTCTTTTGTATTGTTTTTGCACGTATTGATCGGCCACTTTTGCGCGGATAATTACACCGGAATGGCACTTTATTTTTGCAATTTTAATAGTTTTTTGTTACTTACAGTTTTGTAATCGGCTTACGTTGGAGCGCCACTTTGTGATGGCTGTACGTTGGGAGCCACTTTGTGATGAGTTTTTATTAATGCCACCGATAATTCAGAAATAACACAGAAACTAAGTAAAACACAAAAATATATTGCTGAACAAATACACAATTGGCAAAACACATTAAACTTGGAAAAATAACAGGAAATAATAATGCATTCATACCGAGCGAAATTTTTAAGATGATTAATTGTTTGCTTGGTTACTTGTTATTCGCCTTCTTGATGTATTTCATCGGTTGCATTTTAGACGGACGCGTACGTAATTGATAATGGCTCGGCTTAACTGATATACACGGTGTTACACTTATTATTTTATAATATAGATACGTCACTTACTAATTTGAAATTATCCCGCAAGGTGGCGTTTGCTTAATATAAATTACGAATAGCGACTATCAATAGAAGGGGCACAAAGTTTAGAAGAAAAAAATGTATTTATTATGAGAACAAAAAGTTATCGGCTCTAGCCAATATGTATTTTGAATACAAGAAAATCGTACAACCCAATTTGAAATGCATAATTTAAATTAAACCATGTCATAAATTAGATTATAACTATTAAACCATGTTGGTGTTCTAAAGCTGATTGCTTTAGTTTGATTTAACTTGTGAATGTATTATTTTAATTGAATTAATAGTTATAATTGCTGCCACCAGAAACCGTTTTAGAGAAAATTGGCGAGTTGGTTCCAAACTCGAGAATATTGCTTAAGATACTTACTTTTAATCTTTCATTAATTTGTTTAATTGGTAACGTGATGAGCTTTTAGAACAGAAACGTGGGAGAAATATTTACGACAAACGATTGATTACTTGTAAGAGATTTCAATAATTGAGACACCTTTGGCTTAATTAAAACAATTTATTTAAATAACAAAAAAAAACCCAAACAGAAATTAACAGTTATGCACCTTTAAAGGTTTTACTAAATTACAATACTAGAATTATGCCCAAAATTATTTAGTTATTCTAATACGACCAGAGTAAAGCTTGTAAAAGATTTCTTTTTAATTAAAATGGTTTGATACCTGAAGTCTATAATCCTTTTTCACTTGCACCTGTGCGTAATCCTTCCTTGGTTATGGTTGGATACTTTGAAATTGCGCGTATCTCGTAATGGTTAGTCGAGATAGATTTATTTGATTTAATTTTGATGGAGCGGTCGAACTTTGAATGAATTACACTTTGAAATTCGAAACCGTACTAATTTACGTGGAACTTTATCTTATTTACTTTAATTAACGCGAGTATTTGATTATTTAACTTAGGTTTGAACTTAAATTGTTTAAACTGACTAGAAAACTTACGCTTTTAAATAGCGTCTGATTTATTTACGCGTATATGCTTGAAAAACCGGCAACTGACTTGACTTTTGCTTCCGGGGTAGTATTTATTGAAAAAGATTTTCCTTTGGGGAGGGAATAACAACGTATGAGGTTTATTAATTTTGGACCTCGAGTGGAGACTACTTATATGGTCTCTTCGGCGTAAGTTTCATTACTCGCTTTCGTTCTAGAAACCCAGCGGGGTGCCAGAGATTCTATAGATTGGAAAGCGTCGGTTCCATTCACAAAATTCTAACGTATATTTTCTTCCAAGAAGAAGTTGCAAGTGCAGTGCAAACGAATTGCTTTATGACCCAGCATAACTTTCAAAGTCTTTGTCGCTTCTTTTAACTTTGCTGGAAATTCTCGTTACAAAGCTATTAACGTTTCCGTTCTTATTGTTACAAATATTAAAGGACGGATATTGTAAAAGTTTACAATATCACTCGAGAATTTCCAGTGCATCTCAAACAAATTTTTCTCTGGTTCAACACTTATTATAAACAAAATTAATTATTATAAACTAAATAAGTTTAAATAATTTTGAATTAAATAGTTTACACATAATATGGTTAGATACTTATAATCTAATTTATAACGTGGTTTAATGTTTATTTTTATTTAATTTTCATTGATAAATTCGTCTTTACGTGTTAAAATTACGTGGTCGATATATATAAATAATCAAGAACCAAACGCGGGTTGTTACATCGGAATGTATAAATTAGTTTATAATTATTAATCATTAGAATGATTAATCTGTCCATGATTATTGAAACTTATTTAGTTTATAATAATTTGTTTAGTTAATAACTATTAAGCCAGGGTACAATTTGTTTGAGAAGCACTGGATTCTCGAGTCGACGTTGTAAACTTTACAACTCTCTTCCTAAAAGCTAGTAAAAAGTACTGAACAAAGATTCAGAATTTGTAAAAAGTCATAAAGCAATATAGCTTATAGCTGCACATGGGCACTATCCTTTGAAAAATCTAAAGTTTCTCTTTTTATGAAAAGACTCAACGATTTCTAAATTTTAGAAATCGTTTGAATCCGTTAGATTTTTAGAAATACATTGGGTAATAAAAGCAACCCCTAAAAACTTTCACATAGTCTCTAAACCGGGCTAAAAAAATCAAGAATTCACGTACGATTTTTCCACCTCCTCGAAGAGAACCAATTCAATAAAAAGGGCTCCGGAAACCAAAATCAGTCGTTCACATCACACGATCCAAGTCGCTTTAACATCACGCGATTTAGGCAGTTGCTAGTTATCAAGCCCACACGCAAAAAGTCAGTTGTTAGTTGTCAGCACATACGCGAAAAACCAATATTCAGTACGTGAACTACAGTTCTAGTCAGTTAACCGAAATAGAGTCATACATAAAATACGCGAATCAATTAAAAATAACCAAGTTAAAAATTCATATTAAGTGGTACAGATTGTTAAAAGCTACTTCATTCAAAAGTTCGATAGTATCAGGAATAAAAGCGAACAAGTTCTGTTTAAATCAACCTTTATGATTTACGCGTAATGCAAAAGTGTCTGAAAGGAATAAATAAGGATTACAACCACGTGCAGGGAAAAGGATTATAATTCAGGTGTAACAACCCGCGTTTAGCTCTTAATTATTTGTATATCGACCACGGAATTGTAACACGTAAAGATGAATTTATCAATGATAATTAAATGGAAGTAAATATTAAACCATGTTATAAAGTAGATTATAAGTGTTATGTATGAACATAGCATGCATAGGCAAAGCACCCTGATAGATTCATGGTTGCCAAGCATAATAATAACAAGTATAACGCAAGTGTAAATAACGTGTCAAGTTGAAAAATAAAGTTTCCTTAAATTGCAATAAGAGTTTGATTTGTAAGACATAACAATTGGCGACGAGGTAAATCGAAAGAACAATATTTGAACAATTTTAATAGTAAAATCGTGTGAAAAAAATAATTCCAAAACCACGCGGTAGTTATGACCTCCATCAAGTTAGCCCCCCTTCAATCGAATTTTTAACTTTTTCTTATGCCAAACGTTTGGTAATCGTTAGGTAAGATTTGGTAGTTCGATTAAAAGTTTTGGTAGTTATTTGTTTTTTCGTAATTAAGCAATCAAATTTTTTTGTCAAGTTAGCCCCCCTTCAATCGATTTTTTAACTTTTTTTTAGCTCATTTGATCAATTATAATACGCAGAGGTTTGGTACCCCAATAAAAAGTTTTGGTAGTTTCTAATTTGGTGGCAAATAATTAATTAAGTTGGAAGTTTACTTATACGCACGCGCTAAACTTCACGTGTATACAACAATAATTGTTTATTGCCAATTTGGTCTAATTTAAACCATTTTTTAACCTTTTTTTAATGCCAAGCGATAGGTCATCGTCATGAAAGGTTTATTAGTTCGATTAAAAGTTTTGGTAGTTCTTTGTTTTTTCGTAATTAGTTAACTAATCAAATTTTTTTGTCAAGTTAGCCCCCATCAATCAATTTTTCAACTTTTGTTTAGCTCATTTGATAGATTATAATAATATGTAGAAGTATGGTAGCCCCGGGTAGCCCTATAAAAAGTTTTCGTAGTCACTAATTTGGTCAAATGATTAATTCATTTTAGGCTTCTATACAAAGTATACCAAGAAGCCTTATTAGGCTTCTATACAAAGTATACCAAGAAGCCTTATGATCTGGCTCGGTGTCTGTCCGTCCGTCTGTCCGTCTGTCCGCATAATTCAAAATCATACAGAGCGTTTCAAATCGTGTTGGAAATACTCTGTGTGTATAGAGGTCTAAGAACTGGGTAGCCAGTGCGCTACTTTTAGGCTTCTATACAAGGTATATTTATGATTAGGGCCAATTTATTTGTCAAATCGTCTTGACGTTTCTTCGGCGAATCGCCCATGAAAGCTGCGGGTCTCGCGGAAGGAGGAACAACCGGTAAAACCGTCACGATCATCCACTCGGGTCGTGAGTATTTCGGATCCATTCCCAGGGCGCTGCAATCTGCGTCGCTAATTTGTCTAAAGATATGCAGCACTTCTTCCGCCAACAAATACTTTTTTGCTTGTGGAACCTTTCCGTCGGATTCCTTCCATTCGGCCGTCAAATCGAGACCCGATTTTCTAATTACAGGTTGATGATTTCCACATCCACCATCCGCGTGACATATTGCGATATCGAGATACCACGTCAATGGAAGTACGTTATTTCAGATTCGGGAAAATTTTGTTATTAATAAAGCATGTAACTTATCAACGTAATCAGAAAAACTTCGTCCGATACCAAGAAATTTAGTTCAAAGTCAAATGATTTGTAAAAAGGACATGAAGCAGGTTTGAATAAAATAAACTTAAAATGTAACATTTAATAATTCTCTTTGTTGAAAAATGTTTATTTATAGTAAATGAAAGATTGTTTAGTAATAAGAAAGGTATTTCAAAAGTTAGAATATTGTTAATTAATTGATTAATGTAAAAATTTGTGTTAGCGTTAAATTTAAATAAGTTCTTAAAATCATTACGTGAGTTCGACGTGTCACAAGTTAATGAACTGTGAATGGAAATTTCATGTCCAGCATCTTTATTTATTCAACCACGAAGCAATTAGGAAGAAGTCAATCCAATCTGAAAATATAAAAATTTTACTTATAAAATTTCAACGAGTCACAATTGTGTAACAACCCGCGTAAATTAATTCTTAATTATATATATACCGAACCCGGAAATTGTAATTAGTAAATCTGAAATATTGAATTTGTATGTTAAATCATGTTATTTAGAAATTAAGTTATAATTCTTAATCACAAAAAGGATTAATTTATCTATAATTATTTAATAGTAATTAAAATAGCAATATGAAATTACATTTAATGACGATTTCAATTAAATAAATAATTTAAATCTTAATAGGAAAACGTACGTACGCCTATGTGCACACAGCGTAATAAATTTAAAATAATAGACATTTTATCTTAGTAAAATATAATTCCCACATTTTTGGGAAAAATGTAACATAAATATCCAATCAAGGGTCAACCTTAATTTTGTTAAGTCTAGACGGTAAACTGATAAAATAAGAAATTTCTTAAATGTTAAGACGAGCCAAAGACGATTATTTGACTTTATCACACATAACATATGTGGGAAAAGTCAACATAATATTAAAAGATCACCAATTTCTAAAGCAAAAAGCAATTATGTGCTATTAAAATTGACAGATAGTATAAGTGATGACTTCCCTTAAAACCTATAACATGAAAATTAACAGATTTGGAAATCACAGAGGCAAGATAACAGGCAAACGAATAACTTAATATTTGAGTTATCTAAAGCCCGTACACACAGCTTAAAAATAGTAATTAGCCCAATTCACTATCTCAAAAGAGCAGGGCCTCCCTATGTATAACACATCGTCAAGGCCCCACTCCAATTAACAGAAATCAAATCCATAAAAAGGCAGGAAAAATCAAAAACTGGTTAGTTCTTCCGAGAGAGACATATAATTTTTCTTCAATTAACAAAGACCGTGCGTGTGTCTTTAAATTCGAGATATTCATCTAAGTTCAATTAAAAGCAGTTTAAGTAAATTTTAATAATAATTCGACCAAAATCATCAAATTCAGTTTTCTTTCGGAAAGTGCTCAAAATTTCAATTATTTTCTGTTTTATTTAATTTCATTAAATTAAAAGTGATTAAACACAATTTTTCTCTCATTTTTTTGTAATTTTTATAAATTTAATTAATTCAAATCGCGTAAACCGGCTAACATAAATTAAGTGTTAAAGTTTTTATTGTAAAATTATAAATAAAAAACCAAATTAAGGATTATACACCGCTCTACCTCACCATTCAAAGGTTTTCCAACCCACATTATCACCTACAAAGGCGGATCATACAAGTAATTTCCAGGTATTTAAAATAAGTCTATATAACTGTGAAATTGAAGGGTATTCTTATTTATCAGTCTATTCGTCTCATTAAATGCAACCTGTATTTATATAAAAAATAGCGTTAATTATTTCTTGTAATATTCATAATTAATTTAATTAATCTAATTGTCGTTTAAAATAAATTGTTTTATTAATGATAAATAAATTGAGCAAATTTGAAGTTTATGATCTTTTATTATAAACATCACGTGTTTATATTTTGGGCTAAAGCTGTTTGTCATACATATTCCTACGCCTCATAGAAGAACACCCGTTTCCCACGTCTACCTAAAGGAAAACTAAAGGGACCATAAAATCAGTAAGTATTTTGAGTTTTGGATCTTCAACTCTCTATCAAATTCCATCCGATAGCAAACGACGGTCCTGGTGGCAGCGCGGTTTATAAGAAGGGGTTAATTGAAATTAACCCATAAGTAAGTAAAGTGCAACTGAAAGTCAACGGTGGAATAAATTATTAATTCATCGGCTGGAGAGTTGTACAATTGGCTTAATCCATACCTGTACTGTGAAACTTTCAATAATATTGATTTTCCGATCAACCAATAAAATGCGTCTACTCAAACATCGAGATTGCCATGAATTTCGAGATGAAAAATTACAAACAATCGAAGAGGTCCTTGTGTTAAGATTTCACACGTAATGGTGGCGAGTTTTGATCGTCCT
The DNA here is from genome assembly GCA_932274525.1 of Podabrus alpinus. Lineage (NCBI taxonomy): Eukaryota > Metazoa > Arthropoda > Insecta > Coleoptera > Cantharidae > Podabrus > Podabrus alpinus. Next base: position 78,870,981 of record OW026454.1, on the reverse strand, counting down.
AATAAAAATTAATTTTAGTGAAAATAATTGGTGAAGGTATAAAATACCAGTGTAAAAATCAGCAAATTAATTACTTACCTACGTAAAACTAAAAATAAGTTGAAAAACGTAAAGGATTGAGAATATTTATGAAGAATTAAAAATCGACACAAAACGAGGTCAACAAACTGCAACTGGGAGCCTTTTCATGGTAATAAACCCATCGAGTGAACTTTGGTGCGCAATTGTACCATCTCAAGTACAAGTAACTAGAAGATTCCTGTATTTTGCTAAGGTAACGTGCACATTAAGTACAATTTTAAAATAACTAAGTGAAATTTTCGGACACCATACGACACGTGTTTTTCTTTATTTAACGTTCAGAATTTTGATAATTAGATTTAATAATAGAACTTTTTAATATAACAAAACCTTTAATTACATTTTTGTGCTCAATAAAAACATTATTATTTTTGTAACGAAGGATATTTATTTTGACCTGTTCCGCGCCCATAAATTTATTTACAGTATTGGTCACGGAACGAACTCACCCTGTACAAGGTAAGACACATGCACTGCGAACCAGCTAAGCCGAGGTATAATATTTCCATTTATTTGTATTTACTAAATTTCACATACATTTCCATTGACGGGGTACATTTCTGTACACTCGTACAAACATCAACAATAAAACGTGTAACCAAATTAGCGAGGGTTATCTCACAGCACTTTTTGGCTAGCCCAACGTAAGGCTACGATCTCACAGCACTTTTTGACAGCCCAACGTGTGGCACTCTTAAAGGATTCCGTTCATAGCAATATTGTTTGTTCTTTGCACAAACCGTACACTAGTTCTAAGCGTTTCTTGGAATCGTCTGCAGTTATCTTCTGAGCGTGTTCGAAGTGGTTTTAGGCTTCTATACAAAGTATAGCAAGAAGCCTTATGATCTGGCTCGGTGTCTGTCCGTCTGTCCGTCCGTCCGTCTGTCCGCATAATTCAAAATCATACAGAGCGTTTCAAATCTTGCTGGAAATACTGTGTGTATAGAGGTCTAAGAACTGGGTAGCCAGTGCGCTACTTTTAGGCTTCTGTACAAAGTATAACAAGAAGCCATATTTAGGCTTCTATGCAAGGTATAGAAAGAAGCCTTATGGTCTGGCTTCGTGTCGGTCCGCATGTTTCAGAGCCAATCATAACGTTGATCAACTGAAACGTTGTTATATTGTAAATACTTCGTCTATATAGTATTGCGTTAATCTGTTAATCCGTTGATTCGATTCGCTAATGCAATTTATTATTATTACAGGTTAGATGATGTTTTGTATTGCTTTCATCAGAATCAAAATCGGAATCGGAAAAGTCGCTGCTAGAATAATTGCTTGAGTTGTTCATGTTTATAAATTAGTGGTACTTGCTATATCGATTCCTTTTCAAAAGTATTACCTAAATTTTAAATACAAAGTGTAACCTATATAGTAAATTGTTATACATTGATCCGCTGATCTGTTGATCCGTTAATCTGTTTATCCATTTATTGCATTATCTGCTTATCCGTTATTTGTATTTTTATCTTTTGAACAATATATCCACACCGTTAAGAAATTGTATGTAAAATTACAATCATTAGCAACTTTGTGACCAATTTTTCTTCAGCATAGCGCGAAATCATATCTTTCTTCAGTATTTATCACATCGAAAGTCAGCAATTATGGTACAATCTATATTACGAACGTAACTTATATACCATGCTTTAAAAATAATATTTTCGAAGCATGTTATATCACGTTACTTGGTTCGGACGATGCTATTTTAGGGTTTTGATATCATAGATATCAAAAAACTAATATTTTTTAATCAAAATCAAATTAATTAAAAAAAAATCTTGTAGCTGGTGTGTTATGGTAGTGTTATATCTACGAGGGCTGGGAAATCGAGTATTCGAATACTCGATTCTAGGTAATTTGTTCGACAGCGTTATGTGCGACAGAAATTTGTTTGAAAATGCCCTGTCGATTAAATGTTCAGTCGTACAAATGCTGAGTTGGACGAATTTCTCTCGAACAAATTACCAACTACGGCATATTCAAACATTCGAATATCCCACTAATATTTAAGTGTTTTACTAGGTTTAAGATAATAATTTCATTATTAATAATTAATTTTAATATTATTAATTATAATTATTAATTTAACACAAGCGGCCTGCCGGTGTCGCAAGTAAACAGTCGACTAGTCCAGACGTGTTTTTGTTTTTCCAAGCAAAAATGTAATCAGTGACATTTACAGCCGTATTCACCAAGCTCTGTTAAGTTGCTAACAGAGAGTCAAGTCAATAACAGTCTGTTAATGTGATATATTTGTATTCACCAATGACTTTTAGCAGTTACCAGTCTGTCAAGTCGTCTGATAAGTTAACAGAGCAATATTGGGCTGTCAACATAGGTAACAGACTGATAAGTAATATTTTTATGTGTCAATATTGTAGGTTATAATTATTATTGACATTTGTTTTTGGTATGTATTTAAGGTTAACTTTTTTCCGCGAAATCAGTTAAAGCTAGTTTTACACGGTTTTACCAACAAAAATTCTAGTTACTTTTAGGCTCCTATACAAAGTATAACAAGAAGCCTTATGATCTGGCTCCGTGTCTGTCCGTCCGTCTGTCCGTCCGTCCGTCCTCATAATTCAAAATCATACAGAGCGTTTCAAATCGTGTTGGAAATACTCTGTGTGCATAGAGGTCTAAGAACTGGGTAGCCAGTGCGCTACTTTTAGGCTTCTATACAAAGTATAACAAGAAGCCTTATTTAGGCTTCTATACAAGGTATAGAAAGAAGCCTTATGGTCTGGCTTCGTGTCCGTCCGCATGTTTCAGAGCCAATCATAACGTTGATCAACTGATACGTTGTTATATTTTAAATACTTCGTCTATATAGTATTGCGTTAATCTGTTAATCCGTTGCTTCGATTCACTAATGCAATTTATAAATACGCAAATGTTCGAAAGAAATTTACTAAGTTAAAGATATTTTCGAAGAGGTCTCCCTATATAAACTACTTGTTTTACTTTGATGTGAAAAAATAATTTTTTATTGATGTGGTTAGTGAAGTTAAGTTATAAATAAAAGAGAAAGGAGAGGATTGGTCCACCTCAAAAAAAGGACCATACATTACAGAGAAGTAAAATTTCTAATAGAATGGAAAAGTTTGATTGTTATTAATTATATAGTAAATGATAATTACCAATCGCAAAAAATTTAATTGGTGCAGATTATCTGATTATGTGGTGTTACATTATATGGCGATCAAAAATAACCAGATAATAACAACTTTCCACACCAGAAAGGTAGCTGTATAGAAGCCTAAGAACTGCCGCTAAAGCGAGTTCCACCTTGTTTAAGTTTACTTTTGCGATATACAATGTATAGCGCAGGTTGCATTTCTTATAATCTTATTAAATCATCTTATTAGAATGCAGCGCAACTTCTTGTATAATGCTATAGTTACATTTTTCATGTTTGATGACTCAAAAAATATATATCGTAAATAAGATGAATCATTTATATAACAAACATGAAAAATGTAACTATGCATTATACAAGAAGTTTGCGCTTTGATAAGATTATAAGAAATACAATCTGCGCTATACATTGTATGCACTATATCGCATAAGTCAAACTTCCAAATTAATTAATTATTTGACCAAATTAGTGACTACGAAAACTTTTTATAGGGCTACCATACTTCTACATATTATAATCTACCAAATGAGCTAAACAAAAGTTGAAAAATCGATTGAAGGGGGCTAACTTGACAAAAAAATTTGATTAGTTAACTAATTACGAAAAAACAAAGAACTACCAAAACTTTTAATCGAACTAATAAACCTTTCTTGACGATGACCTATCGCTTGGCATTAAAAAAAGGTTAAAAATGGTTTAAATTAGACCAAATTGGCAATAAACAATTATTGTTGTATACACGTGAAGTTTAGCGCGTGCGTATAAGTAAACTTCCAACTTAATTAATTATTTACCACCAAATTAGAAACTACCAAAACTTTTTATTGGGGTACCAAACCTCTGCGTATTATAATCGATCAAATGAGCTAAAAAAAAGTTAAAAAATCGATTGAAGGGGGGCTAACTTGACAAAAAAATTTGATTGCTTAATTACGAAAAAACAAAGAACTACCAAAACTTTTAATCGAACTACCAAATCTTACCTAACGATTACCAAACGTTTGGCATAAGAAAAAGTTAAAAATTCGATTGAAGGGGGGCTAACTTGATGGAGGTGTAGTTATTTATATGTCGACTTTTGTAGGTGCGGTTCCACAATATCTGAATTCTAATACAGACTTCATAATTTATGAAGAACGCTTGAAGCATTTTTGTTCAGCTAATAAGATAATAGAAGAATCTGTAAAAATTGGGTTATTGTTGAGTCATCTGTCGGAACACGTGTACGGTACTTTAAGAGACCTGTGTTATCCAACAGCACCAGAAACAAAAAGTTACATCGATTTAACAACGCTATTAAAACAGCACTATAGTCCTAAAGTAAACACCTACAGGGAAAGGATAGAATTTTACGAAGCAAAGCAACTTTCTGATGAAACCAGCAATGAATGGTACGCTAGAATTAAAAAACTATCAGTAAATTGTAATTTTGGAACCGATTTAACGAAGATACTGAGCGATAAGTTCGTAACCGGTATGAAACCTGGACCAATCCTGGACAAGTTAGTCGAGCAAGAGACATCGAAGACAGTCCAAGAACTCCTCGTAATAGCCGTGTCGAAGGAATTCGCAGTGCAACACGCCCAAGGACGAGTACATGCAATCGAAACTGCAAAAACTACTCCACGAAATGGTAGATGGCAGCAAAAAAATTTTCCAAGCAGCAAAGTCAAGCCAAATCAAAATAGCACCGACTCTTCAATCAAGAAGACAAGATGCAATTGTTGCGGAAAAAAACACAGTGGCATATGTAAATACGCAAATTACAGGTGCAACGCATGTGGCAAAAATGGACATTTACAAACTGCATGCAGACAGGTAAAATCAAAGCAAATAAATGCCGTTACCCAACAACGTGTAGAAGAAGTAAGTGTACCCATCGAAACCATCTACAACATAGGCGATAATACAAAACCAATCGAATTACATGTAAAAATAGGTAATGAAATTGTGTATATGCAATTAGACTCAGGTTCTGCAATATCAGCCATATCTGAAGAACTCTATGTTCAACGTTTTAAAAAATTGTATTCTATTCAAAAATCAATTTCAATATTTAAAGGTTACACCGGGGAACCAATTATTCCAGAAGGATTTATTACGGTTAGTCTAGAATTTAAAGGTATAAAGAAGGTAGTAAAATTGTATGTTATTCAAAAAGCACATGTAGCTTTATTAGGTAGAGATTTTATTCATGAATTTAACATCACTTTTAATCCAACAGCAATCAACTCTGTCGATTCAGTGAATGCCAAAATATCGTTAAAACTCAAGCCTAATACAATACCCAAATACTCACCTCCAAGACCAGTACCCCTAGCATTGAAAACCAAGAAGAAGGAAACCAAGAGCCAAAAAGAAATAGAAGAAATAAATTCGACACACGAAGGAATTGTCAGAACCAAGTCAATCGCAAGATCGTAGTACTTATGGTATCCAGGAATAGATAAGGACATCGAAAAAGTATGTAAATCGTGCGAAAGTTGCTTGCAAGTTCGACCAAGTCCACCCAAGTGTTACGTCGAATGGCCAAAAAGTTCCAGACCATTTCAAACTATAAATATCGACTTTTGTCAATTATACGATAAACAGTTTTTAATAATAATTGATAATTTTACGAAATGGTCCGAAATTTACGAAATGAATCGGATTACAACAAACGAAACAATCGAAAAATTAAGAGATTGCTTTTCTAGGTTTGGTCTTCCAGACACTGTCGTATCCGACAATGGACCTTCCCTAGTATCGGAAGACATGGAACAGTTCTTGTATAATAATGGTATTAAACATTTACTGATTTCTCCACACAATCCACAAAGTAATGGTTTAGCCGAAAACGCAGTCAAAACGTTTAAAAATAAAATAACGTCAGCTACAATCGATCCTAAAAATAAAAATTTACCAATATCGACATTGATGGCTAGATTTTTGTTAACGTACAGAAATACACCTCATTGTACAACCAAGGTTTCGATAAGACTGGACTTACTTCACAAAAACAAGAACAAATACTACAAAAATGAAGACATGTCAAATGTTCGAACTTTCACTATAAAGGAATACGTAATCGTTCGAGATTATCGTAACCCGAACAAGAAGGCATGGATTAATGCTCAAATTATCAAGCAAGTTGGAAAAGCTACATATTTTTGTCAACTTGAAGACGACAAAATTTGGAAAAGACATCCAAACCAAATACGTAAAAGAGCAACATTAAAAAGGGATGAGGAGAGGGTGATAAACGATCCACGTACAATCACTACAAAGAAAATTGGAGTACAACCCAGTACATTCACTCCGAATGACGAATTTCCTCCGAATGAAGAAATTCCTCCGAATGACGAACTTCTACCTGTCCCCAACGAATTGGCATTGACTGAATCGACAGTAAGGGTTCGTAAACGTCCTAAGTATTTGAATGATTATGTGTAATTTTGTATTTTGTTATGTGTAATTATGTATTTGTTAATTGTTTACTTATAAAAGAAAGGGGGAGATATGTTATGTATGAACATAGCATGCATAGGCAAAGCACCCTGATAGATTCATGGTTGCCAAGCATAATAATAACAAGTATAACGCAAGTGTAAATAACGTGTCAAGTTGAAAAATAAAGTTTCCTTAAATTGCAATAAGAGTTTGATTTGTAAGACATAACAATATCTAAGTATTAAACCATATTGTGTGTAAACTATTTAGTTTATAACTATTGAACACATTTGTTTATAATAATTATTAAGCCAGGGTACAATTTGTTTGAGAAGCGCTGGAATTTTCAAGTCAACGTTGTAAACTTTACAACCCTCTTCCTGAAATATTGGTAACAATGAAATCGGAAACGTTAATATTTTTGTAACGAGAATTTCAAGCTAGTAAAAAAAAGTTCAACAAAGACTCAGAGATTGTACAGAGTCATAAAGCAATAGAGCTTACACTGCGGGCGGAGGTAAATGTGCCACCAAATGTACCTGACCAGAAAAGGGTACCGGTAAATGTGCCACCGACCAAAAGGGTTCTTTAAATAAACACAGGTATTTGTGCCACTAACAGTGAAAAAATTAAATTTTTTTTGCCTTCGAATTTTGGGGTGTGCATTCGATAAGGAGGAAAATCCATCGTCAAAACCTACCCTTACGGGGCGCCGCTGCGCTCCGCTCCGCGTTGCACCCCTCCAGGGCGGTTTTGACTCTGGTTACTAGGCTAAACATACGAGAAGGCGCCACACATCAAGAAAACCGGGATAAATGAAACCGGGATGTGAGAGACCCTCGAAATAGCATTAAAAAGTATAGTTGCGGTATGGGGCAGTAAACTATTACGTTTCACCCCCAAAAAATCGTGTAAAATCAAAAAATAATCGATGTTACATGTAGGAGATGCATCAGGTAGATGCCGTTTTCTCCGGTGGCACAAATACCTGTGTACTTTTAATATCCTAAATTCGTAGCAGGTAGAATAACATTACTGGTGGCACATTTACCTCCGCCCTACACTGCACGTGCAACATCCTTTTGAAAAAATCTAAGTTTCTATTTTTGTGAAAGGAATCAACGATTTCTAAATTTTAGAAATCGTCCGAACCCCGTTGGATTTTCAGAACGAAAGCGGTAATAAAACAACCCTAAAAAAACCATTCATATAGTCTCTACGCAAGGGCTGAAATTAAGAATCTTTGTACGTTATTTTTCCATCTCCTCGAAGAAAACCAATTCAATAAAAAGGGCTCCGGAAACCAAAATTAGTCAGTTGCTAGTTATCAAGCCCACACGCGCAAAATTAATATTCAGTACGCGAACCACTGTTCTAGTCAGTTAACCGAATTAAAGTTAAATATAAAATACGCGAGTCAATTAAAATAACTAAGTTAAAAATTCATATTAATTAGTACAGAACGTTAAAACGCCACTCCATTCAAAAGTTCGATAGTGTCATAAATTAACGAGAGTAAATTCTATTTAAATCAACCTTTACGAGTTACGCGTAATTCAAAAGTATCTAAAAGCAAGAAACAAGGGTTACAACCTCGTGCAGTGAAAAGGATTAAAAATTCAGGTATCACACAATTTTATTTCTAAAATCTCTTACAAATTGTTACTCCAGCCGGCTTAAAACCAACTAAGTAGTTTGGGTCATAAAACCTCATATTGACAAACTATAAATTCTTAAACTTGTATAATTGTTAAATTCTTTCTTTTTTTTGTTATTTAATAAATTTTGTTAATTAAACTAAAGGAGTCTTAATTGTTGTAATTTCCTATAAGTAATCAATCATCTGCTTAAAATATTTTTCCCGCGTTTCCGAAAACACTCCATACCTACCAAATTAATAATTAAATAAGTAATTAAAAGTAAGTAAGTATTCAAATTTTAAATCACGAGTTAGAATCCGAACTCGTTCATTAATTAATCAACGGATTCTGGTGGCAGCAATTAAAGCAATTAATTAATTAATCAATTAGTAGGTCAAGTTAAAAGATCGACGATTTTATTTAAAACTAAAGTACAGAGTTGTAGACAGGTACCTCTCAATTTTATTCTAAAATCTCTTACAAACTGTTACTACTGGCCGGCTTAAACCAACTAAGTAAGTTGGGTCATAAAATCTCTTATTGTAAAAATTTAAATTCTTAAATTAGTATAATAATTGTTAAATTCTTTCTTTTTATATTTAATAAATTTTGTTAGTTATTCGCAATTTACATTAAGCAAACGCCACCACGCGGGAGAATTTGAAATTAATATGTGACGTATTAAATGAAAATAAAAATTCGTTCTTCAGGCTCAAAACACAACAAAATCAACTAATCAATAGAACATTGCAATAAATTTAACACCATACTGAAATGTTTGCAAATTTTCACCAGACTATAGGACTTTGAATGTCCAAATATATGTCTAAACACAGCCATGTTGTTGTTGCTGGTGGCGCCACCAACGGTAATGTAAATCGCCAATACTAAGGGAGTCTTATTTGTCGTAATTTTCAAGAAGTAATTAATCATTTGCCTAAAAGATTTTCCCCGCGTTCTCCGAAACGCTTCACACCTACCAAAATTAATAATTAAATAAGTAATTAAAAAAAAAGTACGTAAGTATTCCAATTTATATCACGAGATAGAATCCGAACTCGTTAATTAATTAATTAAACGGATTCTGGTGGCAGCAATTAAAGTAATCAATTAGAAGTTCAATTTAAAAGATCGACAATTTTATTTAAAAACTAAAGCACAGAGTTTTACACGGTCAACAGCCCACCGCAAAGGAACATACGGCTGCATGAAAACACAAGAGATGGCTGAGCATGCCAAACCAACGAAAGAAAAGGAACTGGAAGAAGAAAATGCGGGAGGACACACCAAGACCGTGCAGAACTCCAATTAATGCAGGCAAATCTCCACCGAACTGCAGCAGCCCAAGACCTGCTCTGACGCAACATAAGGAGCAGAAATACGGATTGTGCCGTACGAAGCAGTGCCACTTAAGAAAAAATTACGTTTTTTTGATAAGCCAACATGGCTTCAAAGGCAGATACAAACACCACATCTGTCAGCGGAAAAACCTTGCAGGGCGGCGAAGACAATGCTTGAAGGCGAAAGATCACGTTCTGTCAAGTTTCCAAAGGTGGGGGGGTTAGTTGGTAAAAATCCAACACTACCACCCAACTCATTTGGGTGGTGTCTTTTGAAGATTTACCCCTCCCAAAAAAAAAACAAAAAGACTTCTATTAAAGCGCATGTAATTTATAAAAGTACGCTACGGAAATCTGAAGTTTAATTCGTTTTTGGACTTTTTGGTTATGTTCCAAAGCAAAACAAACTTTGCTTCTTTTTTTTTGTAATGGGTAGATATTTAGTCGCCTTTACAAATTATGCACTTTTTCGCCAGTGGCTTCACTAGATACAATTTTTTTAATTTCAGAAGCAGTTCATACAGGGTGACCCAAAGGTTATCCGAATCTCGTTAATCCATTCGTGCGCGTCTGACAGAAAAGATCCGATTTCCTTAATAAAAATATATTGAAGAATCTATCTATGCATTTTTTAAATACTACCAAGAGCCCTGAAAAGAGATGTTAAACTTATAAATCAATTATTTTCTAAATGTCTTGAGAATCGTCTCAAAATAAAAAACTAGGCAATACCAAATATAAAAACTCCTATTCAAATAGTTACATTTTATTTAAATAAATACAAAAAAAATTAATGAATATAATTTAAAATGCCTTCAACACTTTTTTTCACCTTCCGGTGAATCATCAGAATTGCTTGGTACGGTTGACTTTTGTTTTAATAGAAAGTTCCCCAATGCTGATACCGGATCTAGTGGACGCTCTTTGGCTAAATAAGACAGTCCCTGTAGTAAAACAGGAACAACTGTTTGGTCTAAATATTGACGGGTGGGTAGGGCGGCCAAATCAACTCGGTGCTTTTTATGAATTTCTTCTGCACTTTCCATAGTAATTGAAATTGTTACCTGTAATAAAAAAAACTTGGTTTCGAGTAAGATATAGAAATTATTATTTTGACTAAAAACTACTAGAATCAATCAATTGTAGAAACTATTTTGGCAGTGAACCAATTGGGCAAATTCAAAAAACAAAGCATTCGTTTACTTCCCAGAAAACTGAAAATATTAATTAAGACGTTTGATATTTTCAAATTGTTAAGAAACCCTCAAAAACACCCACAGGTTGCTGAAAGTCTACTGAAATTATCCGTTAATTATCTTTAAAAAAACAAAAGAATTTAAAAAACAAATGAAAATATAAAGTACAAACATCGAACAAACGCGAAGCATGGGAATAAACAAAAGAAAATATTTCTTAAAAAACAAACAAAACAAGGAAAACCACAATTTTGTAATGGCTTCAACCAGTTACTTTTTCAGAAGTCTGGAAAAATAAACAATTGCTAGTTTTATGAATTTTTTGGATTACTGACCATCAGCGAACAACATTTCAGATAGAATAGAATTTCGCAATTTCTCTAAACCTTGGTCAACAGAAATTTGGACTCACCTTTTATAAATTAAAAAATTAATTTTTAACCGAATTCGATCAATTTGTTTTGTTTTCGTATAAAAAACTAAAGTGAGGTTAAATTTACCTTGTAAAATTGCATAACAAATTCGATGTACGATAGCCGATATTTCGACGTAACAAAAATTTCATCTACAGAGCGGAGCTAAATTATTGTACAAAAACTTGCTGCCGGTCTTTTTTTTAACAGAAAAATTTGTGTTTTTAATTCTTCTTCACTGCACTCTTGAAAATTCAAAATGACCATTATTTAAGTTTTATTGTTTTCGTGCAGCGTCCATATTTGTTTACCAAGGTACAGCATTTTTTGTAATTTAAAGCGTTTGCGGAAATTGACATATCTCAGCTCCTATTGACCTTATCAACATGGGGCTAAAAAGAATTTGTTCAGAAAAGAACAGCTACAAAGATATTTTCACCTAAATGCATTCCCAAAGGTTGAAATTTATCCTTAATTGTTAGAGAGTTCCATTTTTTTGGTCATCACGTATCTGGAAACTTTTTCAAAAACGGGTAGTCATAGAGGGTTGTAAAAACAATTTTGATCACAAAAGCTCACGTGCAGAATCGAATGGTGATATCGGCATTCTTCGGAATGTTGGCAACCTGAAAAGTTTGATCCAAAATGTCGTAAATTTCAGATTTTCAAATAGCACAGGTGGTTGAAAATGGTATCTAAAAAGGTTTTTCAAAATTAGGCAAGTTTTGTAGGAAAAATTTGTTATTGCCCCTAATCCTCTAAAATTTTCTTAAAAATTTGAAAATGGTACCTTACTTTTGTTTAATTATTGCAATAATTAAACCCCACCCCCCTCTGGATCCGCCCTTCCTCTTAGTTATAAAACCAAGTATAAGCAGTTTGTTCCACCTTATAAACCAGGTGCATTTTGCCACCCCCCACCCCATTTCGAATCCAAAATAGTCTAAATCGTTTGTACTTCTTTAGTTTTTGAGATATTTCAAAAATTCGTTTCGTTAGCATTTCGCCCCCCCCCTTCAATTGTAATTTAAAATTGTTTCAGTCGTTTGTACCTCTTTCATTTTTGAGATATTTCAAAAATTCGTTTCGCTAGCATTTCGCCAGCCCACCCCCATTTCGAATTTTAAATCCAAAATAGTCTCAATCGTTTGTACCTCTTTCGTTTTTGAGATATTTTAAAAATTCGTTTCGCTACCATTTTGCCAGCCCCTCCATTTCGAATTTTGGAACCAAAATAGTCTTAATCGTTTGTACCCCTCTTATTTTCGTTTGTACTTCTTTTGTTTTTGAGATACTTCTTCAAAAATTCGTTTCGTCAACCCCCCATTTCGAATTTTGGATCACAAATAGTCTCAGTCGTTTGTACCTCTTGAGTTTTTGACATATATAAGAAATTCGTTTCGTTAGCCCCCTCTAGTTCGAATTTTGGATTCAAAATAGCCTAAATCGTTTGTACATCCTTGGTTTTTGAGATATTTGAAAAATTTGTTTCGCTAGCATTTCGTCCCCCCCCCCCAACTTGAATTAAAAATAGTTTCAGTCGTTTGTACTTCAATTTTATGTTCTTCAACATTAGTTAATGGTAATTTTTCGTAAAAGTAAAAATACGTGAGCTATAGGCGAAACACCGCACTAGGGGGCTAAAATCCTCATTTGAGGGAACGCCGGCTTGGGATTTTTACGAGTTATTTTGGGGGTTTATTAGAACACTTCAATATACATCTTTGTCAATTTTCAGCTTGCCCGGACTTTCGGTAAGCTCAAACCAAAATTTCGGCTTCGGTACTTGGAAGATACTATAACTTGGGCAAATTTTGAAAAAATCCATTTTTCTCTTCATTTTCCAACCTTTTCTCAAATTTTAATTAATTTACTTTAAAATCACTTCCTCTACCTGAAAACATTTCTCTCCTTGCAAGGAATCAATATTATGCCATTTTAAGGGAGAGTCGTGTTTTGGGTCAATTATTTCAATATTAGTGAGCTATGGAAAAATTTGAAAAAAATCTATTTTATAAAGAATTTTATGCTCTTCAATTATGGTCTGATAATAATTATCCATACAAGCGTAAATAAGTGAGTTATCGGCAAAAAATCGCGTTGGAGGAACTAAAACCCCCGATTGCGGGGGACGCCGGCGTGGGATTTTATGGGACTTTTAGGAGATTCATTAGAACACTCCAATGTACATCTCTACCAAAATTCAGCTTGCCCGGATTTTTTGCAAGCTGAAGCCAATTTGTTTATGCTCCCGATTGTTTATGGGCTTACCGACCTCTTGGAACGCTGGAACTTTTAAGGATTCCATGGTCGAGTGTTGGTTTGCATGTGAGATCTCGGATTTCTTTGGCCCGGATTTGGCGTCTCAATGGTGAAGCGAACCCGAGTCGGCCTTCGGCCTCCCGATTGCTTTTAATAATACTAAGGGTCGTCCTTCGGCCTCCCACTTGTTATTCCTGTTACGGGTCGGCCTTCGATTTACTTTCGAATATTGCGGATCCGACATCCCATTGCATATCCGCGGTATAAATTCAAAATTCGATTTGGCGACAAATTTCGGCCTTAAAAATAAATTTCAAGGTCACGTGTTTTGGAACAATTTAAAGCCAACGACGGTATTTATCGAGAACTTTAATTTGGGCAATTTTGTATAATTTCTAAAATTCGCCTTAAAGGCCGAAGCTGGCCCTCGAAAGAGATTTCAAGGTCAAAATGAAGGTGCACTTATTAACTGCGCAAGGGCAATAAGATGCAAGCCATGATGTCGAGCATTTCAAGTTCCCAGATCCGGGGTAACAATCGGAAGGACACGTAAGCGTCAACGCGCTGTCGCACGAAAAACATCCAAAGACCTAATCTGGGTAGGCTAACAAATCTGCACACGATTACGCAATATCGTCATTTGACCTTGTGGACTTAAAAAAAAAGCGACAACTTACTTATTAGTTACCTGTCGAATACTTTATCTAAGACCTACGTATTGTTTTGCGGAAACGCGAATCCAAATTTGAGGCCACCCAAAAATCGAAATTTTAATCTCCATCAAAAGGTCGAGGTTTGAAATCGAAATTTTTCAAAATTTGCATTTCCGCAATTTGCCGGCTTATCGGACGTCCGACGAAAAAAAGGGTTACTTTAGAAAAGGCGGGGCTCGAAATTTTTCGCCCGAAACCGTTTTTGAAATTAAAAAATTTTTCATGGTCGTCGCGCCCGGACGGCTTTAAGGTGGAAATTTTGAGAATCCTTCAAACGGCCACAGGGTCCTTATTTACGGGAGGATTTTTAATTTTTTACCGGCAACCGAGGCACATTCCAGGGATGCACGAAATTGCATTTATAGCATTTTTCGTATCTCGCACCGTACGGCTATAAAATGAAAAAGTAATTTTCCAAAATAATTTGCTTTCAAAACCGAATAGCAAAAATTTTTTTTATATAAAATTTTAACGTCGGAATCGGATTTGGTAATTCAAACGAATTTTTAAAATTTGCCGTTTTTTTAATTTGTATATCACGATTACTCGAAACCGGTTCATTTTTTCGAAAAAAAGTATTTCTACAAATTTTGTCGGGCATACGGTCGGCTCGACGACCGCGTATTTTTTTCCGCGATTCGTTCGACGCCGTCCGGCGTAGTGCAAAAAACGGGAAAAAAAATGTTATTAAAATCGTCGTCTCGCTTAGCGGTCTAAATCGATCTATGACCTACGTATTTTTTTTGCAGAAATGCAACTCTAAATTCGGGCGGATCCGAATGAGACCAAAAAATCGAAACTTTAATCTGAAAATAAGCGAGCCAGGCGCAAAAAACTATTAAATTTTTGACCCCCACTCAGACGGTAACGGGACAAAATTTGGCCCCAGAGGGGTGTCCGTTTTCGCCGCCCCCACCCCTCTCGAAAATTTGAGGTCAATCGGACGAAAACCCCGGAAAAAGTGTCAAAAATACGAAAAACCGCGCCGAGCCGTTTTGCCGAGCGCTCGGAAAATATTGGAAAAAAAAAATTTGTTTCGCCCTCGACCGTCGCCCGGGGCTGCCTGCAAAATTTCAACTCTTCAAATTTTGGGACCACTTTGAACCGCCATTTCGCCCCCTCCCTTATGTCCCACCAAAAAACGGACAATTTTCCCGTTCAATCCTCGTAAAACCACACGGGTATGCAAAATTTCAACTCTCCACGACGTCCGTAGATATGCCCTGTAAATGGTAAGTCAGTGAGTGAGTGTCATGGTGAGCTTTATGTTTTTTAAATTAGAAATTAAATTATTAAAAACATAAAATGTTTATTGGAAAGATACGCCAACCTTAGGGGAGTTTTTAAAATGCCTGATGTAATTCAAACAATTATCACTACTAAATTGTTTTAACATGAATACAAACCTTAAAAATGAAGATTAGGTATATTTGAGACAATATTCTGGTCCCACCAAGATATTAGAAGGACCCAATAATTATAACCATCTCGTACGTTACATAAAAATACAAAATAATTTTCAAAATTTATTAAGGCTATGTATATACAGCAGCAAAAATCAATATACATGAAAGAAATGTTTTTTTTCAAAAAATTTTTTAAGTAAAACAGTTTTCTACAAAAAGGTGCCCAAACTCTGGTTAAAAATGCCCAACGTTCTCCAGTCTAGAGCACGCTTATAGCAACAGTGATAATTTAATTTTAATTAAAAAAAAAATATTTATAGTTTATCCTATAAAGACAACAGCAACACTAGAAAATCTAGCAGACACAATTTATTTATTAATAAAAAAAAATGGTTAACTGCTGAATAGTGTAAAAAATTACACTTCTCAAGAAGAAAAGGTAACAAAACACAAAATTAGTCATCAAAGTTTTGGGAAAGCAAGAAATTTGCCGCTAAATTTTCGTTCTTTTCACATGCGAAATAAGCTTGTACAACCAAATGTTCGGGAAAACCTAAAGCTTTTAACCGTTCAATGGCATCTTTATCTTCAGGAGACACTTGGATTACTCCCGGTTGACCCGCCACTGCTTGAGGGCCTACAGAACCAGCTAGAAAAAATTTGGTTATTTATGTTTGTCATTTTTATAGTTGGGCAGTGGTTTGGCTATTTAAAAAAAGGGGCTTTCTTTTCAGAATTTTTCTTTTTCAAGTAGCTAAACTACAGATACTTTTTTTAAGTACGTAATACCTTGCAAGCTATGATAATTTTTCAAAATGTACAAAAATGTTTTATTAGTTATTTGTGCAAAAGTTTATAAACTTATTCTTATACAGTAGAAAAAAAGGTATACAAATTGTTTTTAGATATCTGATATTTTAATGCACGATTGTTTCTTGAGACTTGAAAAGGGCGAAGATGTCTGTAAATTAAAAATGATAAAAAGAGAAAGCAATGAATTATTACATTACGTTTAGGGAGCCCCCCCTTTTCAAAATTGTTTATAATAAGATTTTTTGGTCGTCCATAAATTACGTCACGCAATTTTAAGCAATTTTTACCCCCCCCCCATCGTTACACAAACCTAGACCCCCTCCAAGTATTACGTCACATATTCTTGAACCCCCCCAAATTTCTTTTTTTTTAGGGGTAGCACCCCAGAGGAAATATCTATGAAGGGCGCTCTGCCGCCCCCTAGCTACACCATTGGCTTCAGTGGCGTGGCCACTCAAAAAATAGTTTTTTTAAAGTACTTATAATAAAATATTTAATCTATATATTTTGTGACGTCACAATTTTTGAAACCCCCCTGGAAAATTATTCGAAATATTGAATTTAGAGGAAACTTTTGCAGCCGAAAGTTTTAGCAAATCCATAGGGGGTCATCCATTAATTACGTAAGGGTTTTTTGGGGGGGAGGGGGTATTGGATATCTTACGGACCCTTACGTAGGGGGGGAGGGGTCCGACGTATTCCTTACGTAAGTTTCTTAAAATATTTTTTTAAATTAAATTTAACAATCTAATATAATTTTTTATTTTTATGTTGATAATTATATCCAGGTATAATGGAAATATCATATATTGAAATATATAGTATTTAAAAATCATTAAACATAGTGGCATAATATTGTGAAATATAGAAAATGGCATCAAACTTTGGTGATCTTTACGAACGGTTTTTCATCTATGTAAATAAAAATTCGCAAAGGAGAGGAAAGTTGATTTTGAGTAGCCTGCCTTCCTTTAAGGAATCTCGATAATCCATTCATGCGCGTCCCGTAGGGACGCGCATGAATGGATTATCGAGATTCCTTAAAGGAAGGCAGGCTACTCAAAATCAACTTAAAAAACAATAATGAATACTGTCAAACTGTCAACCGATCGACAATGCAAATACGCGTGCACGTGCTTTACGTTTCTATTTGACCAATCTTAACCAAATTTGGTGTAGAAGTTATTTACAATGCTACAAAAAACATAGGTAGGGCGGCCACTAGCAATAAGTAACATTTATTTATGATGAGATCTAAAAGATTTCAGCTCAGCAAGTATGTATTAAAATACCAAAAAATCGCACAATCAAATTCGAAGTGTGGACTAGTTTCGAACTTATTAGTAGGGTCCGGATTTGTAGGCACTAAAAAACTTGAAAATTTGCAGGCAAATATGCTCTAAAAACTTCAAAATAAGCACTCAAATATGCGCTAAAAAATTTTATTGTGCTGCAAAATGCTGGATTGCAATTGGTCCAAATAATGGATGAACTACTTTTGTTAGATAAATTCAATTATTAATGAAATAATATATTGATAATAATAAAATATTGCTTTATTTTTTATTCTTTACAATTCCCACCAATGTTACAAACAAGAATTTTTTCTAAATTTTCTGGTGTCAATTGGCGCCTGTTGTCAGTTAAAATTTGCCTGTATACTGAAAAAGAGCGTTCAACATCACAAGATGTCACTGGAGCATATTTAAATATTGAAATGTCAGTACCACATACTTCCAATGGAATAATGGTTGACTGACCAGACAACACTTTACTGATTCCATGCAATAAATCATATCCGGGATTTTTTGATAGCACAGATTCTAGTTTTAAAACAACTGCATTAGCTGCGTTTCCTGTGGTGCATCTTTTAACTGATTTAAAAGTCGTGTTATTCTTTTAAAACTTGTAAACAATGTTTCGCCAGAATTTTCTAAAGCTTTTATTGTCTGTACTATAATTTTAAAATTGCAAGCTATATAGGTATGCTAAATCAGCTGCAACAGATGAGTTTTTAAATGCATCTTGAGCTGCAGAAATGCATTGTGCCTCATTCCGGTCGAAACTCTCTATGAGAGATTTCACTGCAGAAAAATGCTCATTGTAAAAAATTACTGCTTCTATCCATGTGCCCCATCGTGTTAAAATCGGTTCTGGTGGTAAAGCAATGTTAGGTAATTTTTCCCGATACGCATCTCTTCTCAGAGGTGCTTTTAAAAATACTTTTTTAGTAGTTGATACTAACTTATTGATATTTGGAAATTGATTTCGTAATGTTTCAGCTATCAAATTAACTCCATGGGCAAGGCAAGTAAAATGAATTAGGTTTTCATAGAACACCTTGAGATTTCTTCCAGCCTTTAACATATATGCGGCAGCATCAGTATAAAGCAGTGGTTCCCAAAGTGGTCCAGGTGGACCCCCAGGGGTCCATAGGAGACCACACGGGGGTCCACGTAGACGTGAAATTTAGCCCCACCCCCAATTTAGGGTAATATTTTTTAGGAGTTTTGGGGGGAATACAGTAGAAATGTAGCAGCAGGGGGTCCACGAGAAAAAAGTTTGGGAACCATTGGTATAAAGTATACGAAATTTTTCATCTTTTCCACCATCTGGCCAAAGTAACTTTAAAGAATCGTTTACAAAGCGGGATATAGTTGCATTGTTTGTTTTGTCAGCTCTTTACACGCAATTAAATGCCCAATACCAGGTTTGTCCGACGATAATATTCCAACAATCATATTTGCTATTGAACACCCATTGGCATCTGTGCTTTCGTCCACGGTAGCCCAAATATCATGATCGCCAATTGCATCGCGAATGTATTGAAGTTTTAAATCGTAACATCTTGGCAAGTAGTTTTTTCTAAGTGTTGATTCGTTCGGAATCGTTCGTTTACAATATTTCTCTAAAAACTCACGAAATTTTGGGATTTGAACTTTGTTCCATGCAATATTAGCAGCTAACATAGCTTCACATAATTTATTCAAACGAAAATTCATCGGCGCTATCATTTCGAGGAGGCTGCGTTAGAAAAGTTTGAACCGAAGTGCTTTTTCCTACAATTTTACTGATGGAAATGTGCAGTGCCGTTCTTAAATGCTGATCTACATGAAATTTTTTCGTACAATTAACCTATTAAAAATGTACATTACAAACATTAAAAAATATTAACGCAATAATTGTTACCGTTTTACTACAAGTTTGACAGTAGAGCACTTTTCCGTCCGTTGTGAAACAATCATGTCCCTTAATTAAACGTTATAAAATTGCACCCAAACTTTCTTTAGCTTTGGGCATTTTTAATACACAAATATAGTTAAATATATAAAATTAAGGTACAGTAGAAGCTGTTTTAAGCCACCGAATACTTAATTGGTTACTAAGAGCGCGTCAACTTAGAACAAGTAACAAGTTGCAAATTGCAAATACCGCGATAAGAAAATAGTGTTAAATTACGAGTTGCAAAAATGTACATAATATTCATCTATCGTCAGCACAAGTATTACATTTTATTTTAATCTTACAGGATATAGTTTTCAAAGGAATTATCAACAGATTTACCTAGCTTTTGGTGGGAAACTATTATTGCAATAACACTTAAAGGATTAAACCAAAGAATTCTAACAAAAGCAACGATTAACAGGACAATTTTTAAATCTTTTCCAACCGTTCAAAAACAAAAAATTATAGTATTTGATTTGCTAAATATGCAAAATATATGCTAACATAAGCAAATATGTATTTATAGGCAACAAACCACCAAATATGCACTTAAACTCAAAATATGCATTTATAAGCAAAATAAAAAGTACATAAAACGATCCAGAAAGGTGTAAAACATGCTCCCCTTTTAAAATTTTTCACGAGCCTGTACGCAAAAAAAACATGCAAATGCCTACAAATCCGGACCCTACTTATTAGTTCTCATCAGCACAATTTACGAATAGATTGTACGATAGCCGTAATGCGCTCGTACAATCTATTCGTAAATTGTGCTGATGAGAACTAATAAGTTCGAAACTAGTCCACACTTCGAATTTGATTGTGCGATTTTTTGGTATTTATTTATGAATTTATGGCACTCAAAGCAAAAATTTATGGCACTCGATACAAAAATGTATGGCAAATTTATCGCCGCACCCCGAAGGGGGAACTCCCTTTATGCCTCGCCCCATCTAGACAATTTACAAAAAAATGTGTGCATATTTCAAGCTAAAAAGAATTTTTAAAAATTCGATGCCAGCGATTACGGTGGCGAAATATGGCACTTTTTATGGTACTACAGAATGTATCAGTGTTTATGGATTTGTATTATTAAAAGATGTTTACATTATAAAACGAGAAATTTAAATCAATTTGTGCAATTACACAATTAAGTGAACATACTTAAAATCGTCTTGTCGGAACCCTGAGCTTCTTACCGAATTCTTCATCGGAAGTTGACATTTTTTATGAACGACTGAAAATTATGTTTTTGGCAAAATATGTATGTACAGTTACTCACAAAAGGATTCGCACCCTATAATAAATTTCAATAAATCGTTTGTATCTTAATTATTTATTAAAAAAAATAGTTAGTTATAATTATATTTAACAAAGTGATTCTTTTAATTTGTACAATTTAAAAAAAAAATCATAAAATTTGCATGGTAACAGAAATAATGAACATTAAACCAATTAATACGCTAATTTCATGTTACAAAAGGATTCGCACGTATTATAAAAATTATTAAAAAATACAATATTTTACAAAATTTAAAAATAATTTAATATTTTGTTGGATACCCGTTTTGATTCAAAACATGTTCCAATCGTTTGGGCATGTTGCAAATAATTTTTTTTAAATAATCGACGCTTATTAAGTCCCATTCTTCTTGTAGTCTTTTTTTTAACTCTTCTTTAGTATGTATCGGAGTTTCCCGAATTTTACGATCTAGATGGTCCCATAGATTTTCTATGGGATTCAAGTCTGGTGATTGGGGAGGGGGTTGTAATACTTTTGGGCACTTGTATAACAGATATTCTTGCACTACACGTGATTTATGTTTAGGGTCGTTATCTTGGTAAAATTTAAAAGTATCGACGATCCCCATTTTATAGGCACTTTGCAGTAAGTTAGATTTTAAAATGTCTAAATATTTATACTTATTTATTATTTCTTCAATAAACACTAGTGTACCTACCCCTTTAGTTGAAATAGAAGCCCAAACAATTACACTTCCGAATCCGTGTTTTACAGTACCTTGTAAATTTTTCGGTTGCAGCTCCGTATTTGGTTTCCTCCATACCATGGTGCGTCCATCGGAGCCAAAAATATTGTATTTGCTCTCATCCGCAAAAATTACATCATCCCACCACGTTACATCTTTACATTTAAATTCTTTAGCGAAATTAATACGTTTCTTCCTGTTGATTTCACTAATATACGGCTTTTTTCTAGCTATGCGACCGTGATAATTATTTTCTTGTAGTACCCGTCGAATTGTTTGTGGATTAACTTTCTTTCCCATTTCTTGTAACACCTCAGTGGTTATTTTCGGGGCACTCAGTCGAGGGTTTTTCTGTATTTTTCGGACAATTTGCATTCGTTCTCTTTCTGTAAATTTTCGTGGGCGGCCTGTTATTGGTTTGTTTTCGATCCTATCTTCACGTTTATAGCGTTTTATGATGTCTGCTACTGTGCTTTTGCTTAAATTTAAGATATTTCCTATTTGGCTGTATGATTTTCCCTTTTCATAATTATAAATTACCAGTTGTCTGATATCAAAACTAGTAGTTTTACCTTTACGCCCCATTTTAGTAAAAATTATAAATTTTTATGTACATAAACTGTTACACGTTACTTAATAACTGCATTATGAATCATATTGCTTGCAAACAATGCACATAATCTATATTACAATTCTTAGAAAATGAATGCAATCCTGCAACTTTGTTAAAGGTGTGAATCCTTTTGTAACATGAAATTTGCGTATTAATTGTTTTAATGTTCATTATTTCTGTTACCATGCAAATTTTATGATTTTTTTTTTAAATTGTACAAATTAAAAGAATCACTTTGTTAAATATAATTATAACTAACTATTTTTTTTAATAAATAATTAAGATACAAACGATTTATTGAAATTTATTATAGGGTGCGAATCCTTTCGTGAGTAACTGTATATTTAAACAAATTTCTATTTCAGCTATATTGCTATCATATAACTCTTTACAAATATTAATAACGCTTAAAATATTTTAACAACATTTTTCAAATATGAAAAAAAGAGTTTCTTAAAAATGGTCTGATAGGGTTCTGATTTTTGGATATGTTTTAAGGTATGGCGTCTTAATAAAAGCCCTGAGTTGGCAACCTCGGCGATCGTTAAAACGATCTTGTTGTTTCTTCGCAATATTTCCTTACTAGCTGACTTTAGGACGAAAATGACTGCTATAAATCTTATGGAGAATAAAATTTACTTCAAATTTTATCTAAGGTATTTTTTCTCTAAGTCTAATAGTTGTTGAGCGTCAGTGCTGTTAAATAGAGCACATTTTTGAAAATTTCAAAGACGATCGATTTTGCTCCGCCTTTTTTAAATAATTTTTGGTTACTCTCTCTAAAACAGTCTATTATATGATAACATCTCTTAATATATACTCTATTATAAAAAAAAGTCGGGTCATAATCGAGCGTTTTTGAAACTTTCAAAAATGTGCTCTATTTAACAGCGCTGGCGCTCAGCAACTATTCGACTTAGAAAGAAATATCTTAAATAAAAGTTTTAGTAAATTTTGTTCTCCATAAGAATTGTAGAAGTCATTTTCGTCCTAAAGTTAACTGGTAAGGAAATATTGCGAAGAAATATTTTATTTTAATTTTTGTTGTAATGAATTGTTGTAATTTTAGAAAAACCATAATTAAGAACAAAATCTATGCTTTTAAACCGTTTTAAACTATACTAACTTGCTGAAAAAAATATTCACTAAAATGTTACTACATTAATTTTACTTTAAATTCATTTATATACTAATTATTAATTTCAAATTTTTTTATTAGTAAATAAAAGGTATACCATGAAAAGTGCCGGCGCGCCCAACCAGTGGGCGCTAGTTGTGAACTTGCACATAGCCTAAATCCTCAATTTGCCAACTGAATCAATTAAAAATTGCCTGGGTATAAATTGGGACATAACAAATAGATCATTTCATAAATAATAAAAATATAATTTTCCCTATTAATACCTATTAAAAATTATTAAACTTAAAAAAAATAAAAACATTTTATTTTAAAAAATATTCAATATTTTCAGGCCGGCCCGGCCCTGCAAACACGTGTTTTGTTGTTTAAAAATTTATATTTATAGCAAAACCGTGTTGTAGTAAAGTAATTTTTGAGGAATCCCACAAATTTGTGGGTAAAAAATGAAGAAAGAAATGCCAAAAATTTGTCAATAAGAATCACAGAAATTTTTATATATAAGATATAATTTTTACCAAATTTGATCATGGGATGAGCATGGGTTCGGTTACTAAAAATATTGTAACAATTTTAAATTTTTAATTTTAACTAAAATTTATGATATTTTATGGCAAAGTCGTAAAATTTATGATTTTTATGGCAATTTTCAAAATTTATAATTTTTTATGAATTTATGGCAAGTGGCCACCCTGCATAGGCTACTTTAGTACCTTGGAGTGAGGCCGAAGGCCGAAAAACCACGGTCTACACGTATGCCTGCGATACTCTTGAGTGAGGCCGAAGGCCGAACAACCACATCCCACACGGTCTAGACGGCTAAAGGCGGCTGGTAGGCCGACTGTGCCAGCTAGTATAATATATTATTATTCATATTTTATAAATATAAGGGGGGAGAGGGGGGTCAAAATTAATTTTCTTTTAAATAATCCTTACGTGAGATGTGGGGGGGGGGGGTTGCCACAATCTTACGTGCCCTTACGTGGCGGGGGGGGGTCAAAAATTACAAAAATCATCCTTACGTAATGGGCTAATCCCTCAAATTTTTTTTTTCATTAAAATCGAAAATTTAAGTGATTTTAAACCCCTCCTGCGTAAAAAAAATTTTTTTTTAGCAATCTTAACGATCGTATTGAAGTTCAAAAATTGAAATATTTTTAAATAATTAAAACGCGGTAAATAATGACGTATGAAAAGGTAAGCCAATAAGAACCCAATACACTCCCACTATTGAAGGTTAATTATTTTTAACCCTTTCAAGACGGTATTTGGAATCAAAGGTGAAAACTGGTACATATATGTACCAGCAGTATCGAAAGGGTTAAATGTCACTTTTGGTATACTATAACCTTAAAAGTTTAAATAATAATGTAATTTTCATAGTGAACGTAGATGGCGTATTATGTATGCATGGTTGCCAAGTTATAATAAGTATTTGAATTTACGGATTTTTAACAATTTTTAAACACATCACATGGGTAGACTCAAGGATGTCATTTTCGCATACATATAAACGTGGCATCGTGGTAAATGCAATTTTGATTCCGAATTGTGATTGGACTACCTTTTTGTACGTCACAGAATGGCGACTTTTCAAACGTATACATTTAAAAAAGGCACTTTATTTAATTAGTATAGCGTTTTAAAATTATATATTTGTAATTATATATAGTATTTTGCTATGGGCCATCGATTTTTATAGGTAAAAATTATATTTTTGACAACACGGGACAACCCCATTAATGGACGGCCCCTAGTTGAATTTAGAAAAATGTTTAATTTTAAAATTTGTGAAAATTAGGTTTAATAATGAATTAAAATTTTCTGTGTTCCTGGAAAATTATTCGAAATACTGAATTTAGAGGAAAATTTTGCATACAAAATTTGTAGCAGATCCATAGTTTAATTCAGAAAAATGTTTAAATTTTAAAATTTGTAAAAATTAGGTTGAACAATTGATTAAAATGTTCTGTGTTCCTGGAAAATTATTCGAAATATTGAATTTAGAGGAAAATTTTTACTGACAAAAGTTGTAGTAAATTCATAGTTGAATTCAGAAAAATGTTTAAATTTTAAAATTCCTGAAAATTAGGTTTAACAATTGCTTAAAATTTTCAGTGTTCCTGGAAAATTATTCGAAATACTGAATTTAGAGAAAAATTTTTTGCAGACAAAATTTGTAGCAAATCCATAGTTGAATTCAGAAAAATGTTTAAATTTTAAAATTTGTGAAAATTAGGTTGAACTGATTAAAATTTTCTGTGTTCTGGAAAAGGGGTAGCACCCCAGAGGAAACATCTATGAAGGGCGGTCCGCCCCCCCTAGCTACACCACTGGGTTCAGTGGCGTAGCCACTCAAAAAATAGTTTTTTTAAATTGCTTATTACAAAATATTTAGCCTATATATTTTGTGACGTCACAATTTTTGAAACCCCCTCGCCTCCCATCGTAACAAGGGTCGGAACCCCCCCCCGCCCCGTAGGAGCGTGACGTAATTTATGGACGACCCCGGAAGAAACTTGCAAACCACAAAAAATGACTGCTGCTTGCATAAAATTACATTTGAGGAAATCATACCACCACAATCAAAACGCTTTTCCCTGCAATCTCTAATTAATTCAAACTATAAAATCTAACCTACTCTCTGGCGGTCGTAAAAGAGAGAAGGGGCAAAATTATTATTATTTCTTGAGATTTTCTCACTAATTTTAAGATGTTGATATTAAATTTATTAAGAGCGCGCTGCGGAAAGAGAGAGAGGGAAGCAGTAGATATGATGTTGAAAGAAGCCTCTAATCTTTTGTAGATTTAAAAAATTTAAAAAATTTAAAAAAATTATTTGCGCCATATCTAAGGGAACCCTTGAACCCCTTGTGCATTAAGATGATTTTATATAGTTTAAAACTCCACTAAGGGCACTTTTTGATTTACAAGTTTTGTACAAGTTTTCTATAATTGATGATGAAATCGCTTCAAAATCAGGTTTTGTCCTTATAATGATCTGCAGAAGGCAATAACGAAGTTTCATTAAGATCGGTTGTCATAAAAATTCAAAATTGTCCTTTTTCATAAATTAAATTAACCTATTTACTTTTAATTTAAAGCGCTCAAAATTGGTTATTGCCTTCAATAGTCTTTTCTTATTAACATAAAAAAAAAATTACATTGATACGACGTTTAGTTTTTTAAATTTGTACAAAAGATTAGAGGCTTCTTTCAACATCATTCCCTCTCTCTCTTTCCGCAGCATTTATACTTATTTTGTTAAAATATGCTAAAATGATTTCTACTTTTTTGCTTGTAACTTCGAACCGAACAATCCCCGTTTGAAATTTAAATTAAAATAACTTGTAGAAAATTGCATTTTTTCCTATTAAAATCATCTTTGCGCTATTTTTCTAATATTATTTAGGTTGTTTTGGCAGATCGTGAGTACAATACAAAAGTGTAATAAAAAAGAAAATGGGGGATTATAACTGTCGCTAGTTTTTCGTTTTTAACTTGTAAACAAACACCGTTACGTCGAAAAGGAATAAAGGCGAATTTGTAGAAAATTTAATTTCCCACAAAAATGGTCTCTACATTATTTTTCCTCTTTGGGCTGGTTTGATACATAATAGACAGTTATTATGTAGGTCCCTGCGCATGTTTTTGTATTGAAATAGTGCAAAAATTCGCAAAATCAACTTAAGAGCGCGCTGCGTAAAGAGAGAGAGGGAAGCAGTAGATATGATGTTGAAAGAAGCCTCTAATCTTTTGTAGATTTAAAAAATTATTTGCGCCATATCTAAGGGAACCCTTGAACCCTTTGTTCATTAAGTTGATTTTAAATAGTTTAAAACTCC
The DNA here is from genome assembly GCA_932274525.1 of Podabrus alpinus. Classification (NCBI taxonomy): domain Eukaryota; kingdom Metazoa; phylum Arthropoda; class Insecta; order Coleoptera; family Cantharidae; genus Podabrus; species Podabrus alpinus. The sequence continues at coordinate 78,843,737 of OW026454.1, read as the reverse complement.
ACTAAGAGCACTTTTTGATTTACAAGTTTTGTACAAGTTTTCTATAATTGATGATGAAATCGCTTCAAAATCAGGTTTTGTCCTTATAATGATCTGCAGAAAGCAATAACCAAGTTTCATTAAGATCGGTTGTCATAAAAATTCAAAATTGTCCTTTTTCATAAATTAAATTAACCTATTTACTTTTAATTTAAAGCGCTCAAAATTGGTTATTGCCTTCAATAGTATTTTCTTATTAACATAAAAAAAAAATTACATTGATACGACGTTTAGTTTTTTAAATTTGTACAAAAGATTAGAGGCTTCTTTCAACATCATTCCCTCTCTTTCTTTCCGCAGCATTTATATTTATTTTGTTAAAATATGCTAAAATGATTTCTACTTTTTTAACCGACTTCAAAAAAGGAGGAGGTTATCAATTCGTCTGTATGTTTTTTTTTTTTTTTTATGTTTGTTACCTCATAACTCCGTCATTTATTAACCGATTTTCAAAATGTTTTCACAATTCGAAAGGATATAGTTTCAGATTGGTCCCATTTAAATTTCATCAAAATCGGTTGAGTACTTTGGTTTTTATAAATTAAATAAGACGGTCATCTGCAATTAAACACTTCAGGTCAACGTCGTTGTCATAGTTACGTTGCGATTTTGACACTAGAAATTTAATTAAATGACTTTGACAGACATATAGTCAGTGGCGTAGCACAATACAAAAATCAAGTTATAAATTAAAATAATGTATGACAAGTTTAATTAAATAATGATACGTTGCGATTTTGACACTAGAAATTTAATTAAATGACTTTGACAGACATATAGTCAGTGACGTTGCACAATATTTTTAAAATTAGCAAAAATCAAGTTATAAATTAAAATAATGTATGACAAGTTTAATTAAATAATGACATTTACATATAGTCAGTAGCGGCTCGAGAATAGGGGGCACAACTTTGACATAATAATGTTAACCTTAAAAATTAAATGACATTGACGGATAGTCAGTAGCGTTGCACAATATTTTTAAAATTACCAAAAAGTACAGAAAACCAATACAACTTTATAATTTATATTTGGATCAATTTGTACGTGTTAATTGACAATTCAGGCCGGTAGATGCGCTGTAAATCTTGTCGCCAATAATTTTTCCCGTATTCCGTTTCCCGTATTGTCAATTATAAAATATTTGTTGTAAGCCCGCATTTTCAACTTTGAGATAGGCGTTTCGCCCTTTCTTCGCTTGTCTCATTTGAACGGCGCTGTCGCATATGGGCAGCGCGTTTAGTAGGTCTACCCATATTCGCTTTCGATAAATCAGTTAAGGAACGCAAGATTCACTAAAAAGCAAGAATTAAAAAAATTTTTAAAAAAAAACAAAAACCGACTTCAAAAAAAAGCAATACAAAAAAATTGCACTAAAAAATAAAAAAATAATTAGAAGTTATTAGAAGAAGATTTAACAGAAATTAGAAGTATATTTTTACAGTGCTGAGCATAAAAATTAATGTATTACGTCAATAATATACAATTATTGTTATTTTTGGAGTCGGTGCCAGCCAAGGTTAACAAACGTGTATTAACGAAGTAGCGGAGTACCAGTAGGTATACATTTTATATCACTTTGACTACAAAGAGTTTCACAGTCGACAAGATCGCAGGCGCTTGGCGTTAAACAACACGACATCGGTATTGCTACATTGTCGTATTAATGTGATTTCAAATACATTTTGTAAATTTCTTAACAGCTTGGCTGGCACCGACTCCAAAAATAACAATAATTGTATATTATTGACGTAATACATTAATTTTTATGCTCAGCACTGTAAAAATATACTTCTAATTTCTGTTAAATCTTCTTCTAATAACTTCTAATTATTTTTTACTTTTTAGTGCAATTTTTTTGTATTGCTTTTTTTTGAAGTCGGTTTTTGTTTTTTTTTATTGCTTGTAACTTCGAACCGAACAATCCCCGTTTGAAATTAAAATTAAAATAACTTGTAGAAAATTGAATTTCCTATTAAAATCATCTTTGCGCTATTTTTCTAATATTATTTAGGTTGTTTTGGCAGATCGTGAGTAAAATACAAAAGTGTAATAAAAAAGAAAATGGGGGATTATAACTGTCGCTAGTTTTTCGTTTTTAACTTGTAAACAAACACCGTTACGTCGAAAAGGAATAAAAGCGAATTTGTAGAAAATTTAATTTCCCACAAAAATGGTCTCGACATTATTTTTCCTCTTTGGGCTGGTTTGATACATAATAGACAGTTATTATGTAGGTCCCTGCGCATGTTTTTGTATTGAAATAGTGCAAAAATTCGCAAAATCAACTTAAGAGCGCGCTGCGTAAAGAGAGAGAGAGGGAAGCAGTAGATATGATGTTGAAAGAAGCCTCTAATCTTTTGTAGATTTAAAAAATTTAAAAAAATTATTTGCGCCATATCTAGGGAACCCTTGAATCCTTTGTTCATTAAGTTGATTTTAAATAGTTTAAAACTCCACTAAGAGCACTTTTTGATTTACAAGTTTTGTACAAGTTTTCTATAATTGATGAGGAAATCGCTTCAAAATCAGGTTTTGTCCTTATAATGATCTGCAGAAAGCAATAACCAAGTTTCATTAAGATCGGTTGTCATAAAAATTCAAAATTGTCCTTTTTCATAAATTAAATTAACCTATTTACTTTTAATTTAAAGCGCTCAAAATTGGTTATTGCCTTCAATAGTCTTTTCTTATTAATACAAAAAAAAATTACATTGATACGACGTTTAGTTTTTTAAATTTGTACAAAAGATTAGAGGCTTCTTTCAACATCATTCCCTCTCTCTCTTTCCGCAGCGCGCTCTTAAAGCAAAAATATTTTTTAAAAATCGAAAAAAATTGTTTTGCTTTAATAAATAGTTTAACATCTTAAAATTAGTGTGTGAAAATCTTATATTTAGATTTATAGTAGTACTTTACAAGTTATAGCACTTTAAACATACGAATGAGTAAACATCAATAAGATACTCCATCTTTGATGTTTATGTTAGCATTTTAACCCGTCAATAGAATAATAAACCGAAATATCAAAATTTTAATTTATTATACATATATAGCATGAGGAAGGTCCAGTGCATGGTGCAGAAAAACATGAATTTAATAAAAACTTCCAATGATTTAATCTAAAAATTACATGTACACGATTTCTCATTATATTTCGGAAGTTTTATAGAAAACAAAAATATAATTTTTTTCTCATATACAAATAAATAATCATTAAGTATTTTATTAATATCACAACTAATTACAGAGGCTCAGTGGAAAAATCCGCTAAGTCATTTAATTGTTTTTCCGCTTTCCTACATTATTTTGTATCAAAAAGTTTTTTAACTTTGGAATTTCATTCTATAAGTTCAAATCTATTCATGCTTTAGGGCAACCTCCGGCCCGCGTAAAGTTCTAATCCGGCCCGCGAGATCTTTAGAATAATAAATAAATATTTTCAAAAACAAAAGTTTTAAAGAAAAGGATTAGGTTAGTACCTAAAATAAGGAAAAAGGAGAGATCTACAGTTTAATTTTCGATATAATTCGTCTTATTTAAATTAAATTAAAAAGTATTGTAAAAAGTAAATTGAAAAGTACACTAGACCCTCCATGTACGCGAGTTCGATGTACGCGAATTCAGAATAACGCGAATTAGATTTTGATACCTGAATTTTTTATACGTGAAGCAAAATTCTAGACCAGTGCAGAAGCCTTTGAAAATGATAAAAAGTGAACAAAAATAGCAGTAGGATGAAACCCATTGGAAAAGGAAGAGAATATAACAAAAATGAAAGGAAAAATAATTTACGGGCGATCTGAGGTCGGGAAGTGGAAGGGGGTGAGTTTTAAGGGTAGAAAACTGTTTTTCTCGATTTCCGGCAAAACCACAAGTCCTATGGAAAAAAGTTAAATGGCAAAGTTGTAGGTAATAAAAAGATCTACAACTTTTGTATTTACACTTTTTTCACATAACCTCAAAATTTATGTGAAAAATTCAAATAACCAAGTTTTTGGTTTTTAATTTTTATCTTTTACAAAAAAAAAACTTTTTTTCACGAAATTTGGTGAAAACTTACCTTTTTATGTCCTAAACACACTGTAATTTTTTTGATTTAAAATATTTATTTTTTCACCTTATTTTGACTTAATATCGAAAAAGCACCCTAATTTTCAATCGAAAATTCTCGCGTCAAAATATCTGCTTTTTTAAAAAACTCGGTGGGCTTTTTGTTCGTTGAAATCTCTACTTTTCGATGGTGTAAAAAAAAATACATTACTATGGTAAATATTCTCAAAAAATGCAAAGAAACGAAAACAACTCGAATCAGAAATTTTTTTTTCTTAAATCATCATGTACAATTTTGAGCTATTTATTAAAATTTATACTTTAATTACTCGAAAAACGTAAGATTCCGTGTTACATTGATAAACAAAAAATTGCAAGTCGAAATAAACAACATCGTTCATGAAAATACACGTGCAGGCTGAGTTACTTTAAGAGAATTGTGACAAAGCTTAAAATTTTCGGATTCGAGTTTTTTCGTTTCTTTGCATTTTTGAGAATATTTACCATAGTAATGTATATATTTTTTTACACCATCGAAAAGTAGAGATTTCAACGAACAAAAAGTCCACCGAGTTTTTTAAAAAAGCAGATATTTTGACGCGAGAATTTTCGATTGAAAATTAGGGTGCTTTTTCGATATTAAGTCAAAATAAGGTGAAAAAATAAATATTTTAAATCAAAAAAAAATTACAGTGTGTTTGGGACATAAAAAGGTAAGTTTTCACCAAATTTCGTGAAAAAAAATTTTTTTTTGTAAAAGATAAAAATTAAAAACCAAAAACTTGGTTATTTGAATTTTTCACATAAATTTTGAGGTTATGTGAAAAAAGTGTAAATACAAAAGTTGTAGATCTTTTTATTACCTACAACTTTGCCGTTTAACTTTTTTCCATAGGACTTGTGGTTTTGCCGGAAATCGAGAAAAACAGTTTTCTACCCTTAAAACTCACCCCCTTCCACTTCCCGACCTCAGATCGCCCGTAAATTATTTTTCCTTTCATTTTTGTTATATTCTCTTCCTTTTCCAATGGGTTTCATCCTACTGCTATTTTTTTCGGTTTCAAAAATTATCGGCACTGGGGTATTCCCTTTAACGCGAAATAAGTTTTCGCGTATTATTAAAATAGCTAGGTGGCACAGTCGGCCTACCGGCCGCTTTTAGCCATCTAGACCGTGTCGGATGTGGTTCTAAAGTAGCCTATGTTTTTCGTAGCGTTGTAAATATCGTAACTTCTACACCAAATTTGGTTAAGATTGGTCAAATAGAAACGTAAAGCACGTGCACGCGTATTTGCATTGTCGATCGGTTGACAGCTTGACAGCATTGATTATTGTTTTTTAAGTTGATTTTGAGTAGCCTGCCTTCCTTTAAGGAATCTCGATAATCCATTCATGCGCGTCCCTATGGGACGCGCATGAATGGATTATCGAGATTCCTTAAAGGAAGGCAGGCTACTCAAAATCAACTTTCCTTTCCTTTGCGAATTTTTGCACTATTTCAATACAAAAACATGCGCAGGGACCTACATAATAACTGTGCCAAATTTGGTTCCGATCGGTCAAACGGTTTAGGAGTCTATAGGGAACATACATACATACATCCATTTTTATATAATATATAGATTATGTGTTATCCAAATAGCATAAACAAATTTGGAGGTGTAGGTGTATATAAATCTTACATCGAAGCTAAAGATATTCATTGAACTATACTAAGGCCCGCGGACGAAACTTAAATATTATTCTGGCCCCTGTTATACAAAAGGTTGCCCACCCCTGCTTTAGGGCATTGAATTCCAAAAATTCCGAATAAAGGTATTTTCAACCCATTTCTAAACTTGACTATCATTTTTAGAAAAATTTCTATAAGTTGACTAATCGACTTTTTCCACTAGGTCCTTTAATTGTAGCTTGAGGAAATGCTCCAAGGTAATTTAGGAACTTTTTATAAGTAGCTTGCCCAACTCTGATCCTTTTAAAAACTAAAGGTCATTTATAGGACATACCTGACGGTTGTGTAACCGGTGTCGTGGGACCACCTGGAGTAGGCTCATTTAACATCCTAACAAAAGCTTCCTGGTTTTGAGAGATTAGCGTCAACAAGGCTGGATTAGTTTGTCCAATTTGTTGCAAGACGGCGTTCAATAATTGCGGATTGTGTTGAATAACGGAACGCATTTGTTGGAACTGGGGTTGGCTGCGTAAAAATGCCAAAGGTTCTTCAGCATTCGATTGCCTTTCGTCAACACCCGACATATCGGCAGATTCGGTAACCTAAAATAATGATTTGTTGGTTAGAAATTGCCATATTCGATTAAACGACTTACAGCTTCTTGTTCGTCAAGGATGGGCGGAATTCCGTTAATTAGATATTCTACTGCCCGATCTGGATTGTTGAAACTAGCTCGTAATGCGGTTTCGACTTGCTCCTTATCGTAACCCATGTCCATAATATTTCGTACCATAGTTTGATATTCCTCTCCCATTAGTAAAGCGGATTCTGCCGCGCTGCTTATGTTGGTGTCAGCAACGACGTGCGTAGTGGCTGGAGTGGTGGTGGTGGTAGTAGTCGTCGCTTCAGTTGGTGGTCTCGTCGAAGTCACATTGATTGTCGTTGTGCTTGCCGAATCGACACTAAAAAACCGACACTCGTATAATTCTAAAATACAAAAAACGAATGACAACTTACTTTGCGGTAGATGTCACAGTACTTCCGTCACCATCAGACTTTTCGACTTGTTTTGGTTTAGTTACCATCACAACGATGAACTTCTTCTCGTCAATGTTATACTCGGAGATGGCATTGTCATCTGTTAGGATCTTACCTAAAAAGATCACAAATGGTTAAGTTTGGTCAAAAATGGACCAACGCGAATACAACTTACCCGCATAAATTAATCTTTGATTATCGGCGGGGTAATCTTTACCCTTCTGGCTCTCTATCGCTTGTTTTAAGTCTTTAACCTGACGATAAAATGAAATTTAAGAAAAGTTTGGTTAACCGCAATTCTTATCTTACCGATTTCGAAGCATCAATTTCGACTTGAAAAGTGTGCTGCTGCAAGTTTTTCAACGTAATCTTCATTTTTAAGAAAGTAAATTCACTAACTACGAAATTAAATCACGAAACAATAAAATTGCAATGTAATGTTTGATGTTATGTGCGGCTTTTCTAGTTATTTTCAGTTGTATCTTTTTATTTGCGTATGATATGATAATGCACTATTTTATACTCAAAAATTTAGCGGCCATGTTGGTAAGGTTGTCATTTTGTCAGCGGTCATTATTCCTAATGGAAAATATACATATTTATTGGCCTTTTTCATTTCTTAAGCAATTAATTTATTTTTATTGATAAGTTGAACAGTTAATTTCATTTAAAGTCCTCTAATTTATCTAAATTGAGTAAAACTTTTCCAAGTGGCGCCATCTGGTAAGGTAAGTTGATTAAACTAAGCGGCACTTTAAAATTGGGTAATATTTATATCTAAATAATATTTGCTTTTTTAACTATTGAGAATTAATAGTTAATTAAACGTGAAAATATTTTCATATTTTTTGGACCTTTCCTATTATCTACCCATAGCCCAGTCGCTATGTAGAACCAGTAGAACTAGTCCAGTCAAATTACGGCTCAAAATGGGTTTATTAAACATAAAATTATGTAGTTTGAAGATTATTAGGGATCGATAGGAGGGTGGATTCTGAACATAAATTCCAATTTGAGGGGTTCTCCGAAGGTCAGCTGTACCTCATTTCGCTAAAAACGCGTTTAATTCGATATCTCGAGAACGGTTAGTGTTAGGCAAAAAATTGCAGAGACCTTTTCTCTTCTAAATTAAATTTACTAACTTTTTTTTTTTAACATCAATATTTTTCAACTTATTACTTCCGAAAGGCAAAAATTTTCCTTTTTTTCTCCCTATTTTCCATTTTTCGCTATTTCCTCCCCACCCGTTCAATTTTATTAAAATTTTTCTATTATCAAAGTTGTAGATCTTTTAATTACGAACAACTTTTATCTAAAACTTTTTTCTCTACTACCAATACCTTCGGAGTTATACCTTACTTTACCGAGCGAAATCCGCGCCATTGTCACTGTATAAAAAGGTGAATCGATTAAACCATTTAAATATTGTACTTCTTCAATTTGGGTATTTTTTATTGCATTCAATGGGATAATAATGTGAATAAGGATTATAAAAAGAAGCAAATGAACAATGTAGAACAATGTAGAAAGGCCGGCCTATATTGCTCAGTAATTTGTATTAATTGCCAAGAGAACTATTGTTCGAATATCGCTAATGTTGTTGACCGCAGGGACGTGCTCAACCAACTTTTTTCAGGGGGGAGCAATCCTCAATTTGCCAACTGAATTAATTAAAAATTGCCAACTTTTTGTAAGTAATTGGGTATAAATTGGGACATAAAAAGTAGATCATTTTATAAATAATAAAAATATAATTTTATTTACAATATTAGTACATGTTATTAAAGTGGATTAATACTGAATAATTGTCATTCATTTAGACGGATTCTTCTGTTCTTTAATTCGGACCACAAATTGATGACTCTCTCTAAATGAATGTTGTCAGTAAAATCAACTTCGCGGCTAGGGTTATATAACCAGCCCCACTCAAATCAAAATTTCCTATTGACTATTGGATAGTATAAGGTTTATATAGTAAACTGTAAAAATATTTAGGGTGAAAGCGGGTCAAACTTTTGAATAAATCGAATTTGAACTTAGCAAATTTTACACATTCAGTGACGCGCACGAGGGACGATTTGTGGAATCTCCCCATTCTGTTCTCAGTCCGTGCAAAAAGATATACCCTAACACTTAGAAATTTTCGCTCTGGCAGATTGACGACACCACAACTAAGCGTAACATCTATTAAAGGTTATTGTTTACCCTTTATTTTTTGTTTTATTTCATATTTTGGGGGTGATAAGTAAAAGTATACTTTTAAAAGCTATATCCCGGTTTTATATGATCCCTATTTAATTGATCCCGGTTGGGGTGAATTAATATTCCTCAAGTATGTTTAGCCCAAGTGGTAGTGTTTAAAAAAACCGCCCAAAGGGCGGTTTTTAAAACGACCCAACCGTCTGTATCGAATCCCACACAAATAACGGGTGATACATTTTGATTTTCACTCATTCCGACCGGGCACGGCAAAGCCAGTAGCCGCGGCCGCGCCGGCTGTTATGTGACTTGTATCCCCTGGTATGAATGTTGCCGATTTTCGCACTTTTTTCGGATTTTATCGATTCTTCGATAATTTTAACCGTCTGCAACGGCGTCAGAGTCACATTCGGACCAAAACATACCCAAAAAGTCCGGAAATTACCCCAATTTTTGTGAAGTTGCATGGGGGGCGTGGCGTATTCACCCGGATTTTTAATTATTCGAAATAAGGGTTATTTCTCAAGGGTTCACCCAAAATAATTTTTCTATAGACTCTATTAACCATTCTCTTTACAGTAGTCAATAGGAAAATTTTATTTGGCTGGGGCTGGTTACATAACGCGACCCGCAAAACCGTGTTTTACGAGGGGTCGTCTTTGTATTCCCGGACTGGGCTGTTTTGAATTTTGATGCAATTTTTCATTATGCTGTTTTTTAATCACATATGCCTTGGTAACCTCTGTGGCAATTTACAAAACAATTGCATTATTATTAATTTTATTATCTGTCAGTTTGTGTCGTCGCGCGTTGTATATGTATCGAAATGAATAAAATCGAATACCGGGCTGTTATAAAATTCCTTACAAAACAAGGAAAACCTCCAAAAATTATTCTTGAAGAAATGTTGGCTGTATACAGGAATGATTGCCCTTCTAAGTCAGCTATTTGCGAGTGGTCAAAATTGTTTAAACATGGTCGAGAATCACTGAATGATGATCCCCGTCCAGGGCGCCCTGTTGACGTGATTACTTCAGATGTTGTTGAAAAAACCAAGTGTTTGGTACTGGAGGATGCAAGACTAAAGAAGCGACAATTAGCAGCTTGAAGAGTGAAAAGTGAAGAGACGCGGAAAACTGACGCAAGGTGTCTTGTTGCTCCGCGACAATGCACCAGTGCACAAGTCCAGATTTTCGAAGAAATTGAACATACGCCTTTATAGTCCACATCTAGCACCCGGTGACTATTTTTTGTTCCCGAATCTCAAAAAAACACTAAGGGGGACAAAATTTAGGGACAATGACGAACTTATAGCAGCTGTTGAGGGCCATTTTGCGGAAAAACCAAATGAATATTTTTATACTGAATTAAAGATGTTATTGAAATGGTGTTATACCTGTATTCAAAAGCAGGGGAACTATATTGAAAAATAAAATTTTGTTGTTGCTCTAGTCTTTTGTTTTCATGCCTAGTCCGGGAATATAAAAACGACCCCTCGTAGTAAAGCAATTTTTGAGGAATCTTACAACTTTTAGGACAAATATTTGTCCTTTTTAATCGCGGCCCTAAATAAAATAATTATGAATACCTACTTAAATTAAAATTTTTTATTACATTTTACACTGAATGTTGGTTTCAACAAAAGCAAAACTTTTACGCATTATTTAATTATTTCAAAATTAGTAACATTCAGTCCAACTATGTATCCAAAATGTTAAATATAACGTGCCCGTTACGTCAATTTTATCCAACTTGTTATGTTATTAATTTATTAAATTCTTACTACGTATCTGATAACTAAACGTCTAACGTCATCGATAAAAGGTAAAACATTACAATCATTTAATACTGATTGTGCAACTAAAATAACATGTTTAGTTACAAAATATAACTACACACGTTATTTTGTACAGTTGGAGAAAATAGGCATATTATATTATTTTATTACTTGAAATTTTTTGGAGTTGATAAAATTTTTACAAACCTAGTTTTGGTTTAGCGGCTTTTGCCAACTTCACCAACTTTTGGGTGATTTTGCCAACTTCACCAACTTTTGGGTGATTTTGCCAACTTTCTAAAGTATTGGGGGGGGAAGCTCCCCCCTCATCCCCCCCCATAGGCACGTCCCTGTGTTGACGCAATGGACCACAATGGACGATAATATTGTTGACGCAATCGACGAGGACGACGTATGCCCCGATACCGTCAGGGCCTTTAGTGATACAAACGAATCACTTCCATCCACCTCTGGTGCTTAATTTTACGAATTTTACATTCTATTTTTTATCAATAAATGTGTGGAACAGTTTTAATTCTTCATTTGCTTCTTTTTCTAATCCTTATTCACATTATTATCCCATTGATGCCCGTATGCACCAACAACAAATAACACTATTCATAGAATAAAGTCACTATTTGGTATTCACCAACATAAAATAAGGTTTATTCATCGAATAAACTTCAAATAAGTTATTCGCAATAATTGGTCGAATAAAGTCCTTATTTGTCGATTTATAACCTTAAAATATTGCAGAAACTGACAAAATAAAATCTGAAAATGCCATTCAGTTACAACTTCTTCAAGTTTTAAAGGAAAAGGCTGAAATTGAGAAGGAACTGGCAGAATTTAACTTAAAAATAAAAAAACAGTAATTTAAATATTTTGTATTTTATTTTTTAAATAAAACTATCTATTAAAAAAGGTATTGATTACAGCATTTCTTATTGCAAAATTCTGATTAACAATATTTTCATTTCCAATGTTAAAAATTTCTTGTATTTCATTGTGAACGATGTTTTCATCAGGTGGCATTTCATCTCTTCTATCTATGGCAATGTTATGCAACACTGTTGTGGCTACAATTATCGAGTCCACTCGATCAAGAGCAACACGAAGTCCAAGAGAAAGACATGGAAATCTTCTTTTGAGAACACCGAAAGTTCTTTCCACTGTGTTTCTAGTATGAATATGGCTTCTGTTGTATCGCATTTCTGCACGAGTTGTTGGATTATGTAACGGTGTTAATAAATACTTCTTACAAGCATAAGCACTGTCGCCTAGCAAATAGGAATCCCCAAAAGCATTTTCTTCTAACCGACTTCTTAATCTAGATTCGTTAAAAATTGTTGAATCGTGAGCACTACCGGGACAGGAGGTTACTATATCCATAACTTTAAGGTTTGCATTTGCCACCATTTGAACATTTATGGAAAACCATCCTTTTCTATTCCGGTATAATTCAGCAGTATCTCCTCCGGGTGATTGAATTTTTATATGCGTCCCATCAATCGTACCTACTACTCTGGGAAAGTTTGCAATTTGATAATAGTCACTGTTAATTTTATCTATTGCAAATCGAGTTTGTGGCATTTTTATATAAATATGACCTTTTAATGCAATATAGTGCGATACTTTGGTAATAATTCTGCTCACACTACTTTGTGATACTAAAAAATACTAAAAAACCTAAAATACTAAAAAACCCGTACACAGTTGAAATGACCCGGTAGCATAAAATCGTAAGGTTATCAGCACTTGATTAATTGGCGATATGGGATCATTTCTCAAACTTGTAGCTTTTAAATTCACTCCAATTAAATTTAAAATATTTTCCACAGATGCTTTCGAGAAACGAAATCGCATCTTAAAATCTATATCATCAAAATTTTCTATAAAATTAGTTCTGGGACGAACATTTCGGGAACGTCGGCAATTTCTATTTTCATTTTCAATTGGAATAAAATGTAGAGGCGGCAATAAATTGTAGCTAAAAACAAAGTAAATTTTATTATACAATAAATTACAATAATATTATGTACTTACATTAAATTTAAATCGTCCATTTCTCTTTCTAATTATGAATATTATGATTATGATGTACACAAAAGCATGTTTGTTTACAACTTATATAGAAATCTATTAGCTTAAACCATTACCAATTCCCCGGATTAACACAGAGTTCATCCCAAAATACAACACAAGGAAGTATGTTTCAACTTTTATAGGTTAAGATTTTAAATTTACCTAGTAATTTTATGACCTACTTTAATTTAACCTACTAATTTTGACCTACTTTAAATTTATTCTACAAATAGTTATTTATACTTGACAAGTGGTTGGTGAATACCAACATTAGTTATTCATTGAATAAACTTTATTCATCCAATAGTTATTTGCAGATTTATTTGTAGTTCGTGCATACGGGCATGAATGCAATAAAAAATACCCAAATTGAAGAAGTACAATATTTAAATGATATTCAAATGATTACAATATTTAATATTTAAATGAAGTACAATATTTAAATGGTTTAATCGATTCACCTTTTTATACAGGTAAGTTGGCTAATAAATGATCATGGAATACTTTAATATTTCTTTCAAGTACTGAATACCCACTGATGTCGATGATATTGTGACAATGGCGCGGATTTCGCTCGGTAAAGTAAGGTATAACTCCGAAGGTATTGGTAGTAGAGAAAAAAGTTTTAGATAAAAGTTGTTCGTAATTAAAAGATCTACAACTTTGATAATAGAAAAATTTTAATAAAATTGAACGGGTGGGGAGGAAATAGCGAAAAATGAAAAATAGGGAGAAAAAAAGGAAAATTTTTGCCTTTCGGAAGTAATAAGTTGAAAAATATTGATGTTAAAAAAAAAAGTTTCAGATAAAAAAGTTAGTAAATTTAATTTAGAAGAGAAAAGGTCTCTACAATTTTTTGCCTAACACTAACCGTTCTCGAGATATCGAATTAAACGAGTTTTTAGCGAAATGAGGTACAGCTGACCTTCGGAGAACCCCTCAAATTGAAATGTATGCTCAGAATGCACCCCCCTATCGATCCTTAACAATCGCCAAACTACATAATTTTATGTTTTGTAATATTGCGTTCTGTATTCAATTTTAGCGGGGTTTTATTTTTAAAATTCAAATATAAAATATAAACGAGGTAGAAACAGGAAAGAGAGAACGAAAGTTGATCTTTTAAAAATCGAGATGGCGTGATTATGGGGTAAAATTTAAAAGGTTGACCAGGGTAGAGGGAGAAAAGTTACCAGGCCACGAGGTGATGGGACAAGTGGGTTGAAGGTCGATGGTAAATGACGCGGTCAATTTTTACCAAGTGAATTTTTGTTTTAATTTGCATCAAGATAATATTCTTATAAAACGAGATTATAGACGAATATACTACAAATGTACATGTGAATAAGAAATTTTAATTATTTATGCTATATTTTTGTGAAATAAATTACCACGAGGCACGAGGTTCAACTTTTGGGATTTTCAGTGATTTTGCTAATAAATGTTATAAATACTGTTTTATTCAATGAGGACTGTAACATATCAAGTTAGATCTGTAATCAATAAATCATTATAATACAGGATGACCGGTATTTAACGTGATATCTGTAAATCCAGTGGTGGGTGTCACGTGGTAAATTATCTTGAATCTATATACAGTAGTTGAAAGAAATTAGATTTGTTTATTCTATTAATAATTAATAATAATCATATCTTGCATATTACATAAAAATATCGTCAATAATCGTTCAATTATGTTCATGCAAAAATACAGGGTGTTTCTGAAAGGTTTGGCATTGCATTTTCACATTTTATAACGTAGTTTTTAAGTTGTTCGATTCATTGGTGGTAAATTCAAAATGGAAGATAATAAGGAACGGTGGTTAAATGTGGTTATGATTCATCAAGGTAAATGTTGAGGTGGTCAGTATGTGGTTACATGTGTTCTGCACATATTTTATTATTGGTATTTTTTTATGTCTATATTAAAGGTTTGGTAATTTATATACGAGACGAGCGTCGTCTTAGCTAGGTAACGAGGTATTGAAGGTATGTCGGTATAACAGGGTCCTTTCTTTGAGGTATTGTGATATTTACAAGCTCATTGTATGAGTGTAAAGTAATTAATCCATGTAGCAAATCACCCCGCGAAAATTTCCTCGACAAGCCAGAGGCCGGCTCGTGATTTGTGTAAATTCTGACCCGGAGGCAGAACATGGACGTAGTTAGAATTGTATGGTTGGTATTACGTGTTCATATTTCACCCCCCCCCCCGAACATTGTGTGGAGCTTGGCGGTATTGCTCTATTCGATAAGGGAGACCTTTGTTATACTGAGGTGTAAATTTATAGGTATTATAAACAAATATTATGGTTTATTTATAGGTATAAAAGTTGTAGACGTATTTTGTCCAACTTTCTTGCATTGAAGTTGAAGGCGTAAATTAGCCCGACTTGCAAGCCAGCTGAATCCAGTCGTATTTTGACTGATGACAAACGAACATTCTCAATACAAATGATTATAAATAATATTAAATAATATTTTACTGATCGCAAATGTGGATCAAAGGTATGATTTTAGTTCGCAGTCACAAATCTAGACTGTAGAATATTCTCTAAGGGAAATTTATGTGTTTTATGATTAAATGAATTACCACTGACCTTATTATCAGAAATGATGAATGAATTACCAATAAATATGAACAAATTATTACAAATATCAAAATCCACTCAATAATGAGTTGTGTTCACTTGGTTTAATATCAATAAGAGATAATTTTCATTACTATTTTGGCTTGTTGATCCAATTCCGTGTTTTTTTTCTTTTTTTTTTTTAATAAATAATAAATGAAATCTGAGTACAAAATTGGGTGTTTTAATGTTTTATTTAGTCAATTGGTTTTTAGAATGTGAACTTCGTTCACATTCTGTATCGAACAACAGGGCATCTTTCTTTGAATCACTGTGTATGATGTAGGTAAGCTAATTATGTTTTAGAGGTAATGCAGTCTTCACGAACCGGGCTTTCCCGTTCAATAAAAGAACTGAGGTATACTACGGTAGGGTATTTACAACGTGTGGGTTTTCTAGACAGATCACAGGCTTAGAACGATGGTATTTGAATTTCCGGATGTTGAGATTTTTAAGATGACGGCGGGAGATTCAAATGCAAAGTTCAACATTACAGTTTAAAGATTTAGTAATTTGACTGGACTAAACACAAATTATTGAAATTACTTTAATTCGATTCGCGGGGTCATTGGTAATCTAAATACAGATTTTCGGAAAATTACTGCTGTTGCTCTATCGCCGTCATTTTGAACTTAATGGGAATTTGTTTTTATTAAATAACTGGCCCATTTTTAACTTTTCACTAAAAATAGTCATAACGAAACTTATAGGAAATTTAATTCTCTACAACTTTGGTAGCGATTACAATCGATATTTTTCGACTTCAACCTGGAAACAAGTGGCGAAATTAAATTATTTTTGGAAAAAGCACGCAAAGAATGACATTTTTATCTACGAATATTCATGAATATCTCGGTTTGAGTGCATTTTAGAGCAAAATGTGGAGATATTGAAAATAAAGGAGACTAAATTATCGAGAGAAAAGATCTTATATTTTTTCTGGTTAATCGAACTGTTACGGAGTTACAGCCATCAGAGTGCACAGTATATATTTAAAATTCATTATCTAATAATATCTATCTAATAATGGGGGTATAGGGTTACAGGCCCGTAGCCAGGGGGGGCACCTGGGGGCACGTGCCCCCCCCGAAATGTTCAAAAGAAATAAAAAATTTTTTTGGAAATTAAAAAATTTAAATTTCGAAAATGAAATAGCTGTATTTTAAAGTGGGAAAAAGTTTTTTTCCAAGTTTATTTGCCGTAATTCATTGTTATTTACCTTGTCGGCTTATAGGTTACCCTGCTTATCCCTTTTTTTACCTGAAAGCCATGGAATTAATTTAATATAAAAACCATGTAACGGTAAACATAATAGCTGTTAAGAATAAAGTATAAACTCTATTCAGGCCTGACCAGTGCAGGATTTACGTAAAAAGTTTTTTTCCAAATTTATTTGCCGTAATTCATTGTTATTTACCTTGTCGGCTTATAGGTCAACCCTGCTTATCCCTTTTTTTACCTGAAAGCCATGGAATTAATTTAATATAAAAACCATGTAACGGTAAACATAATTGCTGTTAAGAATAAAATATAAACTCTATTCATGCCTGACCAGTGCAGGATTGACGTATAAGCTACACAAACTATAGCTTAGGGCCGGCCCCCACTTTCTTGGGGGCCCCCAAAAAAATTTTCCGAGTGAGCAATTGTCATATCAGTCATATATACTTAAATATATTTATAAAGGGCCCGGTATCTCAAATAGCTTAGGGCCTTATCAAGTCTAAATCCGGCGCTGGGCCTGACTGTTTAAAATTTATTTTTGGAATTTTGCACATTTTTTGTAATTATTTGGTTGGTATTTGTAACATTATAATTAGTACTAATTATAATATATATAAGTTAGCGCTATTACAACTTTTAGTTAAGTTTGACCGATTGACTTTTCAGCGACAAAATTATAACAAAAGGAAAAAATTTAACAAGGTGTGTGTGCGAAATGAGTGGAAAAAAGAGAGATGGTACGTTGTTATCTTTTTTTAGTAAAACCTCCAAAAGAATAAAATTAGATGACGACGTTAATACTAATAATGCAGTGCCTCTTGCAAGTGAGCACATCAGTGAAAATGAAGTGGAAGAAGTGATTGACAGTGGCCCTAGTTTTAGTGGAAATATTCTCAACCTTAATACACAGCGCGCAGAGCAGACCCGTAGCCAGGAGGAGGAAGTACAGCCAGAACCAGATCAAGTAAGTACTAATAAATATGATGTTGGTGCGTATATTGCTAAAGACACTGTAGGAAATCTGAATAGTGTTGAATTACTCGATTTGCTTAAAAATGTTTGGAAGCCTAATTCTGAATATAAATTTGAAGTTAAGAAGTTTGGAGTGAAGCAACGAAAATTTAATTTATCATGGTTAGAACGTTGGAAATGGTTGGCATATTCTGACATCGCAAAGGGTGCGTTTTGTAAATATTGCGTTCTATTTTGCAAACAAGAAGGAGCTGGAAAAGGAAAGCATTCGCTTCTTGCATCACTAGTTACTCAACCATTCAGTAATTGGAAAGATGCAATTAAACTTTTCAACACACACGAAAAGACCCAATACCATAAATTGTGTACGATGAAAGCTATAGATGTCCAAAAAATAAATGAAGGAAAACAAAATGACGTCTATGTGCAGCTTCAAACCAGGAACGAAAATATAATTCAAAGAAATAGAGAAATGTTACGAGTTATTATCAAAACAATTGAACTTTGTGGGCGTCAAGGACTAGCTCTTCGCGGTGATCATGATTGGGGTGAGTTGAATTTGGAAACACCAGTCGATAATGATGGTAATTTTAGAAGTTTGTTGCGCTATCGGATTTCAAATGGTGACGAATTGTTTTTAAACCATCTAAAAAATTGTGGCAAGAATGCTACATATTTAAGTAGTGATATACAAAATGAATTAATCACCATTATCGCCGAGTACATTCAACGTCAGATATGTGATCGAATAAAGAAGGCTAAACATTTTACAATGCTGGCAGACGAAACAACAGATATTAGCCGAATAGAGCAATTCTCTTTGTGTATTCGATACTTGTGCGCATCTGATAAAGACAACAACAACATAAGAGAAGATTTTCTGCAGTTCGTTCCGGTTCATAGTACAACAGGGGTTGATTTGACGAACACAATTATCAGCACCTTGACAATCTTAGGAATAAATATGGATCATGCGCGAGGACAAGGGTATGATGGTGCAGCAAACATGCGATCAAACTTTAGAGGTGTCCAGGCACTTATAACCAATAAATATCCAAAAGCTTTATATACCCATTGCTTTGCACATTGCTTAAATTTATGTATTAACGATGCTTCAAAAGTACAACAAATAAGAAACGCTTTAGGAACAGTGCAAGAAGTAAGTTCATGTTTTCGTATGTCCGCTAAACGATCAAACATATTACGAAGAAAGTTGGAATCTAAATCGTTCTCTGGTTTGAAAAAATTTTGTGAAACTAGATGGGTAGAAAGACACGAATCTATTTCAATATTTGTTGCAGGTTTCTTTGAAGTTGTAAGTGCTTTGGAAGAACTCATATCAGAAAAAAAAGATAAAGGTGCTTATTCTTTACATAAATCCGTGTGCAGCTTTCCATTTTTAATAACCGTTTGTATAATGGAAAAAGTTTTAGGAATAACGTATTTTATTTCAAAATTAAATTTCTTCAGACCGAAAATATGGACATAACGACCGCTATGAATTCGGTAGAAACAACAACGCAAAAATTGCAAAGTATAAGAAATGAAGAGGAGTTTGCGTTAATTTTTGACAAAGCATCAGAAATGGCTGAACAAGTGGGTGTATCTCCGATTGTACCAAGAATAGTTGGGACACAAAGGCATCGCGCAAATTATAATGTACAAGACGGCGCTGGCGGTTGTAGTGCTTATTATAGGCAGTCAATTATTTATCCATATTTGGATGATTTACTTGCATCTTTTAATGAAAGATTCAAGTCTAATTCGAAAATTGTTACTTCTCTTTCTGCGTTGTTACCATGTCGAATTAGCAACTCAACATTTAATGATGTCAAACCAGCCTTTGAGTTTTACAGAGAAGATTTAAGTGGAGAGGCGGTATACCCAGCAATTCTTGAAGCAGAATTCGGTTTCTGGAAACAAAAATGGTTAGATGTGAACGATTTTCCAAAGAATCCATTAGATGCATTGACAAAATGTTCTGCACAATTTTTTCCCAATGTCAGAATCTTATTAAAAATATTTGCAATATTACCAGTCACTACAGCAACTGCCGAGAGAAGTTTTTTTAGTTTAAAGCGAATAAAAACTTACGTAAGAAATTCTACTGGTGAAGAAAGGCTAAACGGTCTAGCACTCATGAATATTCATAGGGATATAAATATTGATACTGATATTATAATAGATAATTTTGCGATGAAAAAAGAAAGGCGCTTAGAGTTTAAATTATAAAGTAAAGAGTGAATAAAGTCTTCATGTAATGTTTGTTTTAGATAAAAATAAATTTAATTTTTTTAAAATAAATTAAGATAAATAAAATATTGAAAAAATTTGTTTGTAATAATATAAATTCCCGGAAGGGGAACCCCCGAAAATTTTACTTTTAAAATTTTTTTTAAAAAGTAGTTTAATATATAAATAAATAAAACTTAAAAAAAATTGCAATAAAAGGGGGAACCCCCAAAAATTTACTTTTTACAAAAGACTTTTTACAAGTGCCCCCCCCCCCGAAATGAAATCCTGGCTACGGGCCTGTAGGGTTATGTTGCAGAGGTAGCACCTTTTGCCAAGACGATCACATCGAGCGTAGATGACGGGAAAAGAATGGAAGAACAACTGAAGAGCGAAAGACAAGAACTGAAAAGCGAAATTGAGAGCCTGGAGGTCAGAGTAATAAGACAGGAAGGCAAAATTAAACAAATGAAGGAGCATATGGAGAAACAGGAAAGAGAAAAGAAGAGGTACAACATTATTATTAAAGGAGCCCAACCTGGAGATTTGGCATCTAGAGAAAGAGTTGAAGAATTCTTAAAAGAGAGACTCTTAGTGCAGGTTGAAATTGTAGAAACCTTCAAGATAGGAAAGGTACCCGGAAGAGAGGTGGTAGTGGCTAAACTAAGAGACCTCAACCAAAAAATAAAAGTGATGGAGAATAAAAGTAAGCTCAAAGGAACCAAAATTTACGTAGAAGATGACCTGACGCATAGTGAAAAATTAATACAAGATAAGATCCTAGAATTCGCCAGAGTGGAGAGAAGGAATGGAAAAAGAGTAAGGGTTGGGCATAGAAAGTTAAGGGTTGAAGGAAAAATGTATACATGGAATAACAGAAAGGAAGAATTAGAAGCAGAAGAAGAAACTCCTGGGACAACAAAAAACTGATTATGGGAGACGGAGTGACCGGATCGTCTCAGAAGGAAACTCCATGCACCGAAAAAGAGACACATAAGACGACACGGCAAAAAGTAAAAGGACAGAAGAATTTGAAACAAGTACAAATCTGCGTAGGGCAAAGAGTAAACGAGTTTTGACTAAGATCGGAACGTGGAATGTAAGGACGCTGCTGAGACCGGTAAAAATGGATGAAGTGGCAAACGAACTGAGGAGATACGGTATACAGGTGGCTGCCTTGCAAGAACTAAGATGGAAGGGGCAGGGAGAAATTAAAAAAAAGAAATACACGATGCTCTATGCAGGGGAAAAGACACAGGGAAGAAACGGTACTGGATTTTTAATAACAGAAGAGTTTTCAAAGAACATTATGGCATTTAAAGCAATAAACGGAAGAATCTCATACCTAAGACTCGAAGCCAAAACGAATATATCAATGGTAAATGCATACGCACCGACGGAAGATAGTAGCGAATCTGAGAAAGAAGAATTCTAAAACAAACTCGAAGCCTTCTGCGGAACAGTACCAAGTCAAGAAATCATGGTCATAATGGGAGATTCTAATGCCAAAATAGGCAAGGAAAAACATATAAGGTCAGTTGCAGGAACACAAACGATACATGAAAAAACAAGCGACAACGGAGATAGGTTATGCAACTCTAACACACCGGGGCTGTAGGTGATGTTGTTATTACCTGTTGCCGGTACTATTGTAGTATTCCACAGTTGGACTTTGGGAATTTAGCTGCCACCAGATTATCTTTAATTAATATGAGGATAATCAAACTCATAGGTATGTAACAACCCGCATTCAAGATTTTTAAATTATTTATATACATACTACAAAATTGTACCAAGTAAGGTCGAATTTACCAAACAAAGTAAATTAATGTAAATGATAAGTCACATACGTAGAAATTAAGTTATAATTTTTAATCACAAAAAGGATTAATTTATCCATAATTATCTAATATTAATTAAAATAGTAATATGCAATTACATTTAGTGAAGTTTTAAATTTAAAAAGTAATTTAAATCTTCATAAGAAAACATTGGTACGCCTATGACATTTAACTCCTTGGGTGGTCAAGGTATGTTAAACAGAGAGACAATAGCATAAATGTATTTTACCATTTAGTCTAGACAAAAACTATTATATGATTTTATCTCACCCATTGAACATGGGAAAAATTCAATATAATAATAGGGAACACCAAACTTTAAAAGTCAAATGCAATTAGAGCAATATTAAAAGGGACATTTATTGAAATGAATGACCTAAAGAAAAGCTAAGAACACCGAACTTAAAAGCAATATTCAAATAGGACAATACAAAAGAATGACATTTATTACAATTAATATCCTACCCTAAAATTCAAAACATAGAAATAAAAGATTTAGGGATGGCAGGTTCAAATCTTCCTTTGTTTAAGAAAAAGTCACTTATATAATCTTGGGTGGTCTGAGAAAAAGGTACACTCCGAGTAAACAAGGCAATGAGCCCTTACCACCATCTCAAAAGAGCAGGACCTTCTATGTGTTTCACATATTCAGGCCCCACCACAAAAGGGAAATAATTCACGCTAATAAATAGGGATGATGATTAAAAATTCGGGAGTTAGTCTTCACCAGTCAGATACGCAGTCCTCTTTGGGAACGGGCGCGTTTTATACGGGGACCTGGCCAGGCCGGTATCCTGGCATGGGTTCATAAATTTAGTCATCTATTAAATTAAAGTATTTCGATTAAGTTTTTAACTCAAGTAAATCAATCATCAACTTAGAGTTAATTCGAGCTAACTAACAAACTTAGCTCCTTTTTTTTATTGAAGTGTTAACAATTTTTATAATTTTTATTAAATTAAATTAGTTTTACAACGGGTTAAATAAATTATTCGCGAGTTCGTTAATATATAAATAAATACAAGTTCAAATAAATATTTACTCATCAATTAATCTTCGAATCACCAAGGGCCAATAAAGCTGTCCAAATTTTGACCAAAGGAATATAAATGAAGGTATATGTCATAAAATTCACCGATTCGGCAAATTTGTAAAAAGATTAAGTTTTATCCTACTGTCTCTCGTCAAATACAAATTTCAATTAATTAATTAAAATTAGTCTATTTTATTAATGTTACATATATCTGAAGAACCAATTGTTTGGTTCTTCTCTTCATTTTTTTTTAATTATTGTTTAATATTATTTAATAAATCATTTATTGTTAAAATTTAAATCTTTTCTTATAAACAAATACGTTTATGTTCAGTGTAGTTAGTTGTTTGTCATAAATATCCTGCGTCTACGAGGAAGCCTTCCGCAACTTCACACGTTTACCAACCATAAAGAATTCTTAAGTAAGTAACTATTCGAGTTTTGGATTATCGGCTCGCTATCAATCCCATTGGATAGCAAACAGACGATCCTGGTGGCAGCGCTAATTAGAAGAAGGGGTTAATTAAAGTTAACCCATAAGTAAGTAAAGTACATTTGACGGATCAGAGGTGGAATTATTAAAACCATCGTTCTGCGTTTAGTACAGGTAGACGTGACTCGGTAAATTGAAGACGTAGGGAATAAACTCGTTTGCCAAATTAAACACAACGATGAATTTAATGGGGTTTTATTAGTAATAAACAAAATAAAAAAATTAAATACACAAAAACAAAATAATCGTGCAAATTATAATTAAATGGTGCAATTAAATAACAAAAATGTATCTATCAATTTATTCTCTTACATTAAAAAAATAATCCTTAATATTGTGAATGTCGAAGTCGCGAAACTAATAATATTAAAGAATTTAATGTTTAATGATTTTATAACTTAAAGAAAATTTTATATTTGAAAATGAATATTTTAATAGAACACTTAATTTATATTCAAAAATCAAACCGACATGAAGTATTTAGCTATTCAAAATTTAAGGCGCGACTGACCATTCTTTCCTTAGGGAAAAAAATTATCATCTGATGAATTGCTTTTTAGGTTGAATACTAACCCCTGAGGTCGTAATTCTGTCAAGTTAATTTCCTTTTTAAGTAAGAGAATCGATTTGAGCTTAAATTTAACCATTTGTTTGTCAACACTTATTTGATAATATTTGTTTAACAGATAAAATTAGTCTCTTTCAATTGATTTTGTCACAATTGTAATTCTTAATTTAATGAAAATAATATAATTTCACCGGTTGTTAAGTTCTAATTATTGATTTATTGTTTCTAAATATATTAATTGAATCTTTGCTAATATTTTTAATTACTCAGTGATCTTTTAAAGTTCATTAGGTCGAGAATCGCATGAATCCCATAAAGATAAAAATTATTTTAAGAAATTTTTGTGACAGTTTAAATCAATTAAAAGAAATTGAGGTAGGTCGTAAAAATTAATGGGGTTTGTTTAACATATACAGGGTGGTTACTACACAACTTGGCTGAGACGACAAATACCAAAATCTGCAGTACCACATATAAACACAAGAGGCTACATAAAATAACATGGGTGTGGCCGGGTGGAGGCAAAGAAGATGGAAATCAAATAGACCTAGTATCAAAGAAAAATGAAAATGTAGTGAATGATGTGAGAACGTACAGGGGGGCTAACGCAGACTCGGACCACTACCTGGTGATAGCGAAAATAAAATTAATGAAGACAAAATACAGAAATATGTCAGAAAAAAAAGAAGACTAGCAACGGAAAAATTAATTAACACCGAGATAAGAAAACAGTACGAAGAGCGCGTTGGAGAAGAAATAAAAACGAGGAGAAAATGCAATAACATGGAAGAAGAACTTAGAACACGAGCGCAAAGGAAATAATTGGGTGCAGAAGTAGAGAAAAGACCAAAGTGTGGTCTGATGAGGAATGCATGGAATACAGCAGAAAAAAAGCAGAGAGAGATTGGAATGGCTGAAAACTGGAAGAGGGGAAGATTTGGAAAACTACAAGAAATTGTCAAGAAAAGCAGAGAAGTTATACAAGACTAAGAAGAATGCATGGTTTATGAAAAAAATGCAGGAAATAGAAACAAGCAACAGGCATAATGAATCCAGAATGTTTTACCAGCTCATAAAGAAACAAAACACAAACGGAAAGATGACACAAAGAGGAATGAAAGACAATAAAGGAAAACTAGAATACAGCGCAGAGAAGATAAAACAGATCTGGGTGAAACACTTTCAGGAACTTCTGAACACACATCAAGAAGAAGAATATATACAAACAGAAATGGAAAGCGAAGAGAAAGAAGCACTGATACCGTCAAACGATGAAATAAGGAAGGCAATCAACAAGATGAAAAATGGAAAAGCGCCGGGAAAAGACGATATAAATATAGAACTCATTAAGTGCGCTGGAGATGAAATCTGTGAAAGAATATGCGAGCTGGTGAAACAGGTATGGAGGGAAGAGAAGATGCCTGAAAAATGGAAGGAGGGTGTAATCGTGCCATTAAAAAAGAAGGGCGACCCGGAGGAGTGTAGAAATTACAGGGGAATAACGCTACTTTACTCTACATACAAAGTACTGTCAACATTAATACTAACAAGATTGAAAGAACATACAAAAAAATTATAGGAGACTACCAGTTTGGATTTACGGAAGGCAGATCAACGTCTGGAGCAATACATGTGATAAAGCGAATAATGGAAAAAACATACGAATTCAATGTGGATTTACACATGTTGTTTGTGGACTTCCAGCAGGCTTTTGATAGGGTCAGCAGGAAAGAACTATACAAGACGTTAGAAGAGCTGGGGGTACCAACTAAGTTGAACAGACTTATATAAGAATGACGCTTGAAGGCACAGCGGCATGCGTTAGGACACAGGAAGGTGTAACTGACTGCTTTGAGATAAATAGTGGTGTAAGGCAGGGTGATGCGTTATCCGCAACGCTGTTTAACATATTACTAGAAAAAATATTCAGAGAAATATGTGAGAAAGGATCAATAATAACAAGAGAAGGACAAATGATTGCATACGCAGACGACGTACTCATTGTAGCAAGATCACGGAAGAAAATGATAGAAATGTTTAAGGAAATGGCCGAAGCAGCGAAAAGAAGGGGATTGTTAGTAAATGAAAAGAAGACGAAATATATGAAGTGTAACAGAAACAAATCGTGTCTACGGCAAGATCTAAAAATAGGTGGGAACACATTCGAGGAAGTGGATAACTTTGTTTACCTAGGAGTACAGATAAACAGAAACGGTGATAGAGGAGAAGAAATAAGAAGAAGAGTGCAAATAGGAAACAAGGCATACTACGCAAACAAAGCAATGCTAAAAGACAAGAAACTAACAAGAGCGACGAAACTTAAGATATACAAGACCATAATAAGACCAGCGATGACGTATGCATCGGAGACACTATGCTTGTCACAATGTGAAGCCGAAAGGTTGAGAGTGTTCGAGAGGAAAGTGTTGCGAACCATCTTGGGCCCACTGTCTGAAAATGGAGAAAAAAGGGCAAAAATGAATCACGAAATTTTGCAGGAGTGTGGAGGGGAGGATGTCGCGAAGTTCATGAAATCACAGCGAATAAGATGGTTGGGCCATATCATGCGAAGTAATGAAGATTTGGTAGGGAAGATTACGTTATGGAAGCCAACGGAGGATAGCTGTATTCTTAATGAATGTAATGCTTCGTAATAATAAAATTATCGAGAGAAAAGATCTTATATTTTTTCTGGTTAATCGAACTGTTAGGCTGCCTGCAGACTGATCAAGCAAAAACGTTGTGCGACAAAACGTTTTTGTTTGATCCAATCAAATTTGATTTTGTTTGATTTGAACTTGATTTTGTTTGATTTGAACCAATCACAAAAAACGTTTTGTCGCACAACGTTTTTGCTTGATCAGTCTGTAGGAAGCCTTACGGAGTTACAGCCATCAGAGTGCACAGTATATATTTAAAATTCATTATCCAATAATGGGGGTATAGGGTTATGCTGCAGAGGTAGCACCTTTTGCCAAGACGGTCACATCGAACGTAGATGACGGGAGATGGTCTTCGGTAACTGGTCCTCGCAGTGTACCCAATTCTCAACTATGGCTCCACGTGCCATACCCCGGGCAACTGCATTGACCTTCAGGCTAAACTAGGTGAGGATAGCCAGATATGGTGAACCCTGATGGAGGGCAGCAGTATTCATCAGTACTATGGTGATGCAGAAAAGGAAT
This sequence comes from Podabrus alpinus, assembly GCA_932274525.1. Taxonomy (NCBI): domain Eukaryota; kingdom Metazoa; phylum Arthropoda; class Insecta; order Coleoptera; family Cantharidae; genus Podabrus; species Podabrus alpinus. Next base: position 78,816,696 of record OW026454.1, on the reverse strand, counting down.
TACCTTGGTATGGATCGTAAATAGATTTCTTCAGGCGGAACTGTATCAGTAAGAACGGCTGAAGTACTGCGGTGTAGAAAGGCAAGGGAATCTACTACACTATTTTTCCCATGAGCATTATGATCATGTTTTCTTTGAGCGGTTGTTTGTCTGGCAATCCGGCTAACGCCCGGCGTTCCTCTGCGTCCGGGGCAGAGAGTGTGAAATTGGCTACTGAGCATGTGGGTATGGATCACTGGGAAATCGACGACCAGTGGTCAGGATGATGAACTGAGACAGCGGAACAAGATGAAGGGAAGATCAGTAACCTGCGTGGCGACTTGGAATGCTCGCGGCTTGCGACAGATTGGCAAATTGGCAATTGTTGAGGGTGAACTGATGAAATACGGCATAACTATTGCTGGACTGTCGGAGACTCACTGGCACCAGTCAGGTCATTTCCGAAGTGATCACTTTACAATATATCACTCGGGACCGGAGACTAGCAGAACGGGGGTTGCCATTCTTGTGTCCCACAAGATTGACAAGGCCGTCTTGGGATATAATCCAATAAGTGACCGAATTATTTCCATTCGCATTAATGCTACTCTTTGCATTCTTAACATCTTCCAAATATACGCCCCTACTATGGACGCTACTGATGCGGAGCTTGATGATTTTTATGGCGCACTTGGAGCAGCCATCTCAAAAATATCTAACAATGAGATAGTCATGGTCATTGGAGATTTCAATGCCAAGGTCGGCTGCACAAAACATGGGGACCCGAAACAGTAATTATTCAATTCTGTATAGACAACGCGTTCACTATTGCTAATACCAACTTTCAAAATCATGCCCTTAAATTATTTACATGGACCTCCCCTAACAAACTAACAAAAAATCAAATTGACTACATTCTGGTTAGAAGGAGATGGCGTAGTTCAGTCAGCAATGCAAAAACCCTTCCTGGAGCCGACTGTAATTCGGCCCACAAAATGCTCGCTTACAGATTCCGCATTAAACTAAAGGTCAGTAAAAAGAACGGTACCATGAAAAGATATAAGATCATTGACCCATTGAGCCTAACCAAGAAGATAGAAGAGCTGACACGTGCTGTACCTGCTTCAAGCTCTAGTAATGATCTATGGATCAATATGAAGAACTCCATACTGGAAGCTATCGCTACGATGCCTAAACCTGGAAGAAACCAGAAGAGGAAGCCTTGGATTAGCGAATTTACATTTAACATCATAACAAAAAGAAGAAAACTGATGGCTCTGGGTTTGAATACGATACATGATAGCGCTGCGTACAACAAATTAACAGCCGAGATACAGCGAAACTGTAGGAAGGATAAGAACAACTATCTCAATAATATCTACACAGAAATTCAGAGGCACGCCGATGTGTTGGACACCCGGGAGGTATTTGTGAAGATTAAAGAAATAACCAGGAACTTCAAAACTAGGAATTGGGCTGTAAGGGACGAGAACGACGCTCTAATGACAAATTTTAGTGACGTCATTGAAACTTGGCGACGATACTGTGAGACACTATCAGTATATAATGAGAATGGTGCTGGATGGATGGGTGGGGGGGGGTATTGCAATTGGGAGAGTAAAGATTTCCAATCTGCGCTATGCTGATGATACGCTGATTATTGCCAACAGCGAGCAGGAGCTCCTGACCATCATGCAAAGACTGGAAACCATCAGTCTAGAATACGGTCTTCATATCAACAAAAACAAGACTAAGGTAGTCGACAGAGGCAACCAAAATCAACAACAAATACGCCAAATAGGTAACTACGAGGGCGTCGACAAATTTGTCTACCTTGGTGCAGTCATTACCAACTCTGGAGGATGCGAAGAAGAGATTCGTAGAAGAATCCAGCTTGGAAGAGCGTCCATGACCCAGCTATCAAAAATATGGAAGAACCAACACATCACTAGTAACACGAAAATAAACCTGGTCCAAACATTGGTGTTCTCTGTGTTAAGATACGCATGTGAGACCTGGACTGTTCGTGCTGCAGACCGGCAGAGCATCGATGCATTCGAAATGTGGTGCTGCCGGAAAATGCTTGGAGTCTCCTGGACTGAACACAGAACCAACATGTCCGTACTAGCAGAGGTAAAAACTAGACAGCGGTTGTCCACAATTGTGTATGGCACCATACTTAGATTCTTTGGCCACATTACTAGAAGCGACAAGCTGGAAAACTGATGGTGTAGAGAAAACCTGAGGGCAAGAGGAGGCGCGGTAGATCTCCTAAGCGCTGGCTGGATACCGTTGAGGTGCTCCTGGACTCGGATGTTGAGCATGCCGTCCGATCCACTTATGGTAGAGAAGGATGGCGCGAGACAATACGGCAGACTACGGCTCGGTTGGAGACCTGACATAATCACTACGCGTCTGTCAAGACGGATAGACTGGAGGAGGAGAAGGAGGATTTAATAATGTCATTAATGGAAATAAAGAATGCATCCTCCTCATCGTACCTGTAAAAAATAGTTAGCAAGTGACTACAAAACGAAGAACAGGGGGCGAGACACGGAGGAACTAGCAGCTTCTAAATGCCATACACAACGGGCCTACCTATTGTTACAAAAAGGAAAATATGAAAATCTCGAAAGAGAAAACCAAGTGTATGGAAGGAAAAACGAAATTGAAATATCAAGTATGTGAGACAAATTCAGAGAAGTACAGCAACAGGCAACTAGAGGAGCTGTAACGTCGGGATATCCAGAGCCAGTTAGGGAGTACCGCCAACTTAAGGTACGGCCGCCAAACAATTGATTTTTTTTCAACTTTTCTGTATTAATTGGGTCTAGGACTTTTCGGCGCAGCCGGTTCGGCGTAGCCAGTTCGGCGTAGCCCTTTCAGCGTACACCCGATTCGACGCCGCCGTTTCGGCGTGAGACTAATTCGGCGCGAGCCCATTTCGACGCGACATTATTCGGCGCGAACCCAATTTGGCGTGACCCGATTCGGTGCAAGACCAATTCGACGCAAGGTCAATTCGGCGCAAGGAAAATTCGGCGCAAGGACAATTCGGCGGAAAATGATTTTATTATACTTACACAAATAATGTAAAAGTTTTCAATAGTAGATAAATTAATCAGAGACTGTATATCAAAACATAATAAACAGACAGTGAAACTTACGAATACTACTAACAGAAATTCTAAAAATTACAAAAATATATAAGTTTTGTAATATTTCTATAGTCTCTTTCGACCTAAAATGAAGATATTTTAAATTCTTGAAAAGCATCTTGAATTATTAAAAAGGTTAGCGCTCAATCGTCTTAGCGTCGAATCGAGTTTGCGCCTAAATGGGCTACGCCGAATCGTCCTCGCGCCGATCCGTCCTCACGCCGAATCGACCTCGCGCTGAATAATCTTCGCGTCGAAACGGTATTATGGCGAACTGGCTACGCCGAACCGGCGGCGCCGAACTAGCTACGCCGAATTGGCCGCGCCGAAAAGTCCCAATCCCCCCTGGGGTTGCCTTTGTTCGGTGCTTTTGGCAAAATAAATATCTATCTATCAGTAGCAAAGTAGAGAACTATAAAGCAGCGCTTAGACCTAGCATAAACACCTACAGTCCAAACAGAAGATAAGAATATCCGAGATGAGGACGCTCACCTAAAATTTATAAAAACTTGCTGCAAAAAATGGAACGCGAATATACATAAATATAATGGGAAACAAGTGCCTCTTAAAAATTGTAAAAGATGCTACACCTCCCCGAAGAAGGCCCCCGGACAGTCCTTCAAAGCGACGGCGACGAGTTGGATATCGTTGTCAAATAAATCACTACCAAGATGATGACATGAATTAATGAAAATACAAGCACTGCCTAACAAAAAAAAAGCCGTATGCATACATTCTTAAGCAGATTTTCAAAAAAAGTAAATTTCGTCCCCCCCCCCATCACGAATTTCTTAATGTAATTAGTGTCAAACGAGTGAGCTTCAATGAATTTCAAATTGTTTGAACCACACGCATTGCAAAGTTATTCGCAAAAACTTTTCGGTGGGGGGGGGGGCAGAAATGTTAACTCCCGCTAAATTCGCTTATTTACTTACAAAATAGTTCTTCTTTATCCAACCGCTATTTATCCACTGCTAGATGTAGATCTCTCCCCATAAAGGGGGAAGGTATGACCATACTCTACTACGCTACCCAAGTGAGGATTTGTAGGGGAGGAGCGACCAGCGGTGTTATTTTTAAGTTGGTCTCCACGCGGTCACCCATCCAAGTGCATACCGCCGTAATCTAACGACCACAGACATTTGCATTGTGCTACGTCGCTGATTTACAAAATAATATAATTCCAAAAAAGATTTATTTTATACTAGTATTGAAGATCCACTTTCGTCCATCTTCTTATCATAAATTACCAATAATTTTCAGGAAATTGGACTAGGTGTACTACAATAAATTCAAATAACTCCATAATAAGTCGACGTTTCGCCCCATTATTATTGGTAAATAATTTTATACTAGTATTTTAACGGAAGGGGGGAGGGAAAATTTTATCGCCTTATCACCAATTAATGTGGGGTATTCCAGATCCGGCTTTCTGTTTTTAGAACTTAATTTGCAGTGGCAGATCGTTTAGTAATGGAAAGGCACAAATTTTAAAGAGAAAGAAAAATATGTATTTCCTGTAGTTGAAATTTTTTTGAATTATTTTTGCGTGGAAGTAACCAAAAGCATGATAATGATAATATACAGGAGTGGCTCGAGACTTCTTTCAATGGGAGGGCACAAAATGTAAACAAAAAGGAAAAACATCTGCTATATCTTATCTTTATTTACTTTCAAAGAAGCTTTAATTGACAACCTTTAATATATAAATTTATAAAAATTGAGTATTTACCGAAACGCAGTCTTCAAAATACTGATCATAGATGATCAAAAACCTCGAAAAATCAGCCCGACTGCTTTGTGCCCTTTAGGGTAAGCTGCCACTGCTCAATTCGAAACATAAAAATCATCTAGCCAATCAGAACGATAAAGTACAGGTCCCAATGTCCAATTTTTTCTTGAGATAAACGACACACTGGACTGTCCAGTTAATTTGTTTATATAAGTGAATTATTGGAGGGGCGGGCAAATAAAATAAATCAAAAAGGTTTTTATTGTTTTATTTCCGACGACATTATTAGGAACTTGTGTTTGCTGTGTGCATAAGTGTGGCTGTGACTAAACGAAAAAAATTTTTTTTTATATCAATTTTTATCGTTGGAAACTTCTAAAGATCTTATATAAAATACGCACAGTATGTCAGAATCACCGTTTCCATGGTAACGTAACGCAATACCCCCCCCCCCCCCTTCCTGAATATGGAGATTATTTTTAACGGTAGGAATTTTTCTTTTCAATTTAAATATATTTGAATAACTGTCGCGATGATAACGTGATAGTTTTACCGGTTACCCAGTCAGTTAAAGGGAAATGAAGAAGAACGCGGGGGTTGAAATCAATTTTCCTAAAGTCCCCTGTCTTATCAATGGAACAAAATTGAAGAGGAGAATAAAGAGCAAAATAAAAATTCTTACTTTTCAGTGAATTGTTTTAAATCTGTGCTACCGTTTGTGGTCCAAGCTACGTCGGATTGTCCAATATTCCAGTTTAGTATTCGCATTACAAAATATTATTCTGAGTTATTCAATTTTGGAAGGGCGGGCCCCGTCGCTCTCCACGACACGTACCAGTCGCCACTAGTTTAACAATTCTCTTTATATTTCCATTGTTTGAACCTTAAATGTAAGAGTTAATAAACGGTAATTTATTTTACACATTGCTCCGAGCAATTAGCGCACAGACTTTTAGGGTTGCTGATGACATTAATCAAAATAGCTTTTTCCTTTTTAATATTAAAAAGAAAACAATCATCATTGACGATAAAAATAATTTGCTAGTTTGTGGACTGATGTGATCGCAGGTTGAATTACATAGAGGAAATTTCAGGCTTAAATCACGAACATTCCCGGAAAATTGTTTAGCAATTTCAGCCATGAAAGTTTTTTAGATTTTTGAAAAAAACATTTCTTTTGTTTAGTAATTGTGAGCTTCTAAAAAATGGTAGTGATTATTATATTTAGTTATTTGTTGATGGTAATAACGCTAAAATTCTGCGCGATATTTGCTCGGAGTGATATTGGTAAAAATATTTGTAATTTCACAATCTTTAAAACATGCCAACATTTTTTACTTTCCGAACCCCTAGGTAAGGAAAGTATTGTTATCAGGCAAAATTTAACCCCCCAATTTTTTGACAGATGTTCATGTTTTGAGGTCCCCTGAATCCATTTTTATCATTTTTTGGAAGGATATCTGTATGTATGTGTACGTCTGTGAACACGATAGCGTCTAAACGAAGCAAGCAAATTATTCCAAATTTTGCATATAAGCTTTTTCCTGTCGTAGAACGAAGCCAGATGAAAATAAATTAAATCGTCTAACGGGAAGGGGGGGTTTACCTGGAGCTATTATGACATTATGCGTCATAACTTCGAAACGAAATTAAATATGTAAAAATATTAATAACAAAAAATTACCGCTATGGAATTTTCTACATTTTTTTGTCCTGCAAGTTTTTCTCTAAAGTATACAGGGCGTTTCAAAAATTTTAGTATTTGTAAATAAAATAGTAAAACGTATTCTACTAATGAAAATAAGATGAAAAGTTTCTAATAACATCATGGGTCCAGAAATGCTTCGTTTGCAAGATATAGGCATTCAAAAGTTTTTTTTCTTCCCATTTTGGCAAAATATAAAATTTTTCATCGATTTACTGCTGAAAATACGTTACTCACAAAAGGATTTGCACCCTATAATAAATTTCAATAAATCGTTTGTATCTTAATTATTTATTAAAAAAAAATAGTTAGTTATAATTATATTTAACAAAGTGATTCTTTTAATTTGTACAATTTAAAAAAAAAATCATAAAATTTGCATGGTAACAGAAATAATGAACATTAAACCAATTAATACGCTAATTTCATGTTACAAAAGGATTCGCACGTATTATAAAAATTATTAAAAAATACAATATTTTACAAAATTTAAAAATAATTTAATATTTTGTTGGATACCCGTTTTGATTCAAAACATGTTCCAATCGTTTGGGCATGTTGCAAATAATTTTTTTTAAATAATCGACGCTTATTAAGTCCCATTCTTCTTGTAGTCTTTTTTTTAACTCTTCTTTAGTATGTATCGGAGTTTCCCGAATTTTACGATCTAGATGGTCCCATAGATTTTCTATGGGATTCAAGTCTGGTGATTGGGGAGGGGGTTGTAATACTTTTGGGCACTTGTATAACAGATATTCTTGCACTACACGTGATTTATGTTTAGGGTCGTTATCTTGGTAAAATTTAAAAGTATCGACGATCCCCATTTTATAGGCACTTTGCAGTAAGTTGGATTTTAAAATGTCTAAATATTTATACTTATTTATTACTAGCTGACCCGGCAGACGTTGTCCTGCCCAAATTTCAATATTTGTCTACATGTATTTTTTAGATCCAATCCGCATAATGACCTTGCGACTTATTTGGTCATCGCAAATACCAAACGTATTAAAAAAGGATTAAATAAATAAATTAATAAAAAATACAAATCAAGGTTTAATAAAAAAAAGTTTAACAAAACTGTTAAGTATTCACAAAAACCACAATAATTTCTAATTTTACTTTATTTTATTTTTGCCAATTACTCTTGTACTTTGTGTTCTTCCTTTTCCTCCTCCCCTTCGTCTTCTAATAAGGAATTTTCGAAAGCACGCAGCGATATTGCCAATTCCTGTTCTTCTTACATACATACATACTGTTGTGATCCCCTTCTTGGCTATTAGAGGAATAACCAAGGAAGAATTCACTTCGAACACTTCTCTCTATCTCAGGGTTAAAACTCACTTTAAAAACGTCTTACAGGCCAACAGTCAAAAGAAAAACAATCGGATAGCCAAAAACACATTTAATAACATTAATAATACCCCTCAGTTGTAGATAACTACCGACCTATCTCAATTCTATCCAATTTCTCAAAAATAGCAGAAATGATTTTATACTCCTGTATATCCACTTCAGTTAAAAATATCATTTCCCCAATGCAACATGGCTTTATGAGTCATAGGTCGACCGTTACTAATCTGGCTTGCTTCACGCAGTTTGTTTCCGGGGAGCTTGATGCCGGTGGACAGGTTGACGCCATCTACCTGGACTTTCAAAAAGCGTTCGACCAAATAGATTTACAAATTCTACTACTCAAATTAGAACGGATCGGCTTTACCGATCCTATGCTGAGGCTAATGCAGTCCTACCTAATTAACAGGAGACATTGTGTTGAGTACATGGGTCACAGATCCGATACATTTATCCCCACGTCAGGAGTACCCCAGGGTTCAAACTTGGGTCCCCTATTGTTTCTGATATTTATCAATGATCTTATTGAGGTTGTTGATTGTCGGGTGCTGGTATATGCCGATGATGTCAAGCTTTTTGGCTCAGTGGCGAATGACCGTGATTGCTTGAGACTTCAACATTCGTTGGACATGATTGCGGGGTGGTGTATTGATAATAATCTGAGCTTAAATGTGGCTAAGTGTTTCTCTATGTCCTATGCGAGGACAAGAAATACAATATCTTTCTCGTATAGTGTAAACGGTAAAGTTCTTGGCCGCTGCGACGAATGTAGAGACCTGGGCGTATTTTTTGACGTCAAAATGAACTTCATCCAACATGTGGAGAATATAAGATCTAAGGCTATTAAGACATTGGGATTCATAACCCGCAATTGTCGTGATTTCTCTAGTATTGACGTAATAAAAATCTTGTACTACGCCTATGTTCGTAGCACGCTGGAATATGCTTCAATTATTTGGTGTCCTATATACCAATGCCACGTTAACAGCCTGGAAACAGTTCAGAGACGCTTCTTGAAATATCTATATTTAAAATCACATGGCACATACCCTGAGATCGGTTATAGTCATGGCTTGTTGTTGGGGATGTTTGGCATTCGTCCACTGAGTGTTCGCAGGATTGCGATATCGGTTGCTTTCCTTTTTGGACTACTTCATGGCAATGTAGACTGTTGTTGTATCTTAGAGAGCTTGAATTTCCATGTACCTAGAATTACTAGCCGCAGCAGATGGGTATTTTACGTTGATGGTCGTCGCACTAATGTGGCTGCTCGGAGTCCGATAAATTGTATGTGTGATAATTTCAATAAGATCTCGCACTTGTGTGATATTCATGCGGACAGTTTAAAAACTATATACAATGTCATTTTTGACTTTCACTCTCATGTAGCCGCATTGGAGTGAGTGTACCTCGAATATCAGCCTCATTTTTGAATTTGTGAGTCTAAGTTATGTAAACTTACATATTTATTTTGGTACCACATGGTATATTGTAATTGCTTTCTGTAATTGGATTCGTCCGTTGAAAGGTTTAAATAAATAAATAAATAAATAAATATAACGTGAAAACAACAAAATCAAAATATAAATAAACACAAAATACAACTACTTAAAATTATAACAATTAACGACGCTAACCTTAATGTGTTGTTGATTGTAACTCGGCTCAACGGATAATATAGCGCACATACACTTTCTCGACCCTGGCGTTTCAAATTGTCCAAATGGTTCAATTTCTCCTGCCTTCGCTTTGGAATTTCTATTCCAAACTAACAATTCCAAAACTAACAATTCCAATGCACTTGTCGTGCTCACCGCAATTTTCTCCGTGGGAGAAACTCGTTCTTCCAATTTTTTTGTCACCTTATTAAATATTCTGTCGATCTGCGACTTTCTTGCTAGTCTTATTTCTCCGTACTTACGATTTTCTACTATCTTAGTCGCTTATTTAAAAGGACTCGATTTGCGACTTTTCTTTGTCGCCTTATATATTCGTACTCACGAATTTATACTCTATTGATTCCTTTTTTTAATTTGTACTCGCGATTTGCGACTATATTGATCTCATAATTTTATCGAACTCCTCGATTTGCAACTCTCTCGGTCGCTTCTCAAATCGAACCCTTTGTTTATCTCCCCATGACAACCTCTCTCCTTTTTTTTTTATCATGTTTGATTTTATCACACATTTTATTCCGTCTTTTGGGTTGCCTATCACCGTTCTCATCAAGCGTTTAAAATTTATCACAAAAACTTTATTTGACAAAACTTACTCTAACAAAAACTTAACTAGTGCATTTAAAAAACTCTCCGATTGTTTTCCCTTGCCCTGTTCTCCCATAATAGGGGTAACACGGTGGACACAACATTTTCCCCTCGTTTTGTTGAAGCAAAGTCATGTTGAATTTACGTATAACGTCCACGTGGACTTTTCCTCAACAAAACGCTCTCAATCGAAGCGTCAACGTAAATGTAAACAAGTCCTTTTCTCTTTATAAAATTTTAAATTATTTAAATTAACTGGTGACAAAACATTTCCAATTTTAAACACCCATTGTAAACTTTCCTTTTGGAATTCCCCTCATACTGGCTCTCCATTTTAAAATTAACATCTCTTTTAAATCTTTGAGTTGTACTCAACACCTTGCATACGTTAACATTCATTTTCGCATTTACCCAATTTTCTACATTCAAACTTTCCATCCTTACTTATGTACATCATTTTTCCTACTCATCTCATGGTACAATTGCTTTTATCAAATTTACAAATTTCCGTTATCATAATTTCCGTCCAATTATACCGATTTCATTTAATTTAGTTTCGCTCTGAAACCTCCTCTATCACGACCTCTATTCTCATAATTTTGGTGAACATTATATCGAGGATAATTGTTAGCGTATGATGGCTGTTCAAAACTTCCACCTCTGGCATCTTGCGTATCTGGACCCTCTTTGTTTTCTTCATATCTTCTGAATGATTGCCTATATACCGGTTGTGTGTTCTCCGCTTTAAATTCAACACTTTCATCAAACCTTTTTAATAATTGAAGAAACCCTTCAATCGTTTCTACATTTTCAATCCCAATTCTTGCTTTCAATTCCTTTCCAAAATGCCCCGCCATTGCCTTTACCAGCAGTACTTCCTCATATGGTGGTTCTACCTGTTGCGCCTGATTTATGATTTTAATAGCATAGTTTTCTCTTGTTCTTTCATAACCCTTGTATTTTCCTCCGCTGACCTGTTCTTTAATTTTATTTTGTTCAACATCCCCCCAATATTTCTTAAGAAACATTACTTTAAAATCTTCGAACGTTTTTATGTTTCCTTCTACCATGCTAAACCAAATTTCTGTTTCTTCTTTCATAGATGCTCGAATAATATTTTTTAATCTTGCTTCATCTTTAACCTTGCCCATTGAGTTATACATATTTTTAATAAATATTTTTGGATTAATCCTGTTATCCCCATAAAATTTCGTGTGCTTTTCTATATCCCCGTCTCGAATTAAATGTGTTCTTAAAACTTCCCCTATGTTTCCCATTGACGTTTCGTTAATATTCCGTTTTAAATCTGACACTTCCGTGTGTATTCTATCAATTTTTTCATGAGTTTTACTCATGCGTGATTCGAGATTCTCTTTTATACTTTCTGTGATTAATGTAGCTTGTTCCCTGTCCCCCGCTATTTTCACGCTTAAATTTTCCTGAACTAATGTTATTTGCTCATTTATTATTTTAATTCTATTCTCCATCCTGTCGTTCATTAATACGTTCTGCTGATCAATTCTTTCATTCAGCTGATCCATTTTAACGTTTTGTTGGTCTAATTTTTCGTTTAATACTGTACTTATCCTGTCAAATCTTTCATCAAATCTTTCATTCATGTGGTCAATTTTTTTGTTGAAGGTTTCATTCAAACTTACATTCTGTTGGTCTAATCTTTCATTCAAACTTTCATTCATGTGGTCAATTTTTTTGTTGAAAGTTTCATTCATGGCCATTAACATTTTCATCATTTCATTGTGTTGGTCTACCTTTTCAGGGACGACTTCAGGTACTACACTAATCTCTTCCATCTCACCTATTGTGGATTCTGTGTGTACGTCTACCTCTACTTCCCCTTGTTGTGATATGTCACCGTCACCAATTTTCTCTATATTTTTGGGTTTACTTCTTGTTTGCATTTTTTTTGACGTTCCCAAAAATTATTTATTTGACGTTTTGTTTTTTGTTATCAAAATTATTAATCTGACGTTTAAAATTTGGTCTTTTGTTGTGCCCCTTTTCTTTTGACTGTGGTCTCCGATTGTTTTCCCTTGCCCTGTTCTCCCATAATAGGGGTAACACGGTGGACACAACAATACATACATACATTGAATTTAATATATATAGATATCGTTCGTTAATACGTTGATCCGTTGATCCGCACTAACGTTGGTCAAGCTAATACAGCGCTTGACCAAAGTTCGCGGCAAGATTCTAAAGTAGCCTATGTTTTTCGTAGCATTGTAAATAGCTTCTACACCAAATTTGGTAGAGATTGGTCAAACGGTGTAGAATTGAATAGAAAACATACATACATACATACATTGAATTATATATATGTCACCGATAATGTGGATTGTTAGGAAATATATACAATTTCTAGTGAAGGTATACTCTCACTAATATGGGCAGTGAAAGTTTACAATAACATAAAAAAACACTTTCACTAGCGAATGTATACAGTCACTGATACCGTTTAGGAAATGTGGAATAATATGTAAACCTAATCCCATAATGTGATATTTTTACTGCCCCATACCGCAACTATACTTTTTAATGCTATTTCGAGGGTCTCTCGCATTCCGGTTGCATAGATCCCGGTGTTCTTGATGGATGGCGCCTTCTCGTATGTTTAGCCTAGTAACCAGAGTCAAATCCGCTCCGTAGGGGTGCAGAGCGGAGCGGAGCGCAGCGGCGCCCCGTAGGAGTAGGATTTGACGATGGATTACCCTCCTTTTCGAATGCACACCCCTAAAATTCTACTAAAACCCCTAAAATCTACTATTCCTGACCTCTTGTAGGAATAGTATACATTCGCTAGGTGTTGTAGACTCTCACTAGTAAGAGTTGATCTTTTTTGTGAATCAAAAGTAAATTATCTACTTTTCCTAAGTAGTCCAGTAAATGTCTGCAGTCCCTAGTAATTATTTACTTTTACTGCATTATCCACATTATCGGTAACATATATATAGATATCGTTGTTCGTTAATACGTTGATCCGCACTAACGTTGGTCAAGCTAATACAGCGCTTGACCAAAGTTCGCGGCAAGATTCTAAATTAGCCTATGTTTTTCGTAGCATTGTAAATAGCTTCTACACCAAATTTGGTAGAGATTGGTCAAACGGTGTAGAATTGTATAGAAAACATACATACACACATACATAGATACATTGAATTTTATATATATATAGATTTCTTCAATAAACACTAGTGTACCTACCCCTTTAGTTGAAATAGAAGCCCAAACAATTACACTTCCGAATCCGTGTTTTACAGTACCTTGTAAATTTTTCGGTTGCAGCTCCGTATTTGGTTTCCTCCATACCATGGTGCGTCCATCGGAGCCAAAAATATTGTATTTGCTCTCATCCGCAAAAATTACATCATCCCACCACGTTACATCTTTACATTTAAATTCTTTAGCGAAATTAATACGTTTCTTCCTGTTGATTTCACTAATATACGGCTTTTTTCTAGCTATGCGACCGTGATAATTATTTTCTTGTAGTACCCGTCGAATTGTTTGTGGATTAACTTTCTTTCCCATTTCTTGTAACACTTCAGTGGTTATTTTCGGGGCACTCAGTCGAGGGTTTTTCTGTATTTTTCGGACAATTTGCATTCGTTCTCTTTCTGTAAATTTTCGTGGGCGGCCTGTTATTGGTTTGTTTTCGATCCTATCTTCACGTTTATAGCGTTTTATGATGTCTGCTACTGTGCTTTTGCTTAAATTTAAGATATTTCCTATTTGGCTGTATGATTTTCCCTTTTCATAATTATAAATTACCAGTTGTCTGATATCAAAACTAGTAGTTTTACCTTTACGCCCCATTTTAGTAAAAATTATAAATTTTTATGTACATAAACTGTTACACGTTACTTAATAACTGCATTATGAATCATATTGCTTGCAAACAATGCACATAATCTATATTACAATTCTTAGAAAATGAATGCAATCCTGCAACTTTGTTAAAGATGTGAATCCTTTTGTAACATGAAATTTGCGTATTAATTGTTTTAATGTTCATTATTTCTGTTACCATGCAAATTTTATGATTTTTTTTTTAAATTGTACAAATTAAAAGAATCACTTTGTTAAATATAATTATAACTAACTATTTTTTTTAATAAATAATTAAGATACAAACGATTTATTGAAATTTATTATAGGGTGCGAATCCTTTTGTGAGTAACTGTATGTACCTAACCATTTTATTAAAAAATATAATATAAAAATTTACGTCTGTTCGGAAAGTTATGCGATGGCCACATCAGATTTTTTTACCTACTTTCAAATTTTAACTTGATTATCATTTTTATCTTTTAATCAAGTTGTGTCAAACATTTGAATTTCCATTCAAATCTCTTGAACCACACGCATCGAAGATATACGTGAAAACTTCGTGGGAGGGCTTTATGACCCCCCCCCCCGACCCATCAATCGCAATTGTTTTTAATAAAATAGGTGTCAATCGTTTGAACTTCAAATGTTTTCTCTAAAATTCCAATTCTTTGAAACAATTTTGGTAGGGGCTATAGAAATGCTTTGTTTTTTTTACAGACCTTGCTCCGAGCAAGTAGCGCGCAGAAATTTGTATTGCTGATGATAATTAAAATAGTGTTTATTTTATAAAATATTAAAAAAAGAACACAATCATCATTCTTGATTTATCTACAAACAGGAATGGGTTTTCTCATAGAAGTCTGGATACAATCCTGACCATTTTCCTTTTTCAAAATTGCCGAAAATCAAGTTTACTGGTTTTTCGAGTCGAGTCTCCGTGCGGAATTTTTGTTCCTTTCGAAGATCAAATAAAACAAACAATTTTAATATCAACAAATTATTATTTAATAAATTCAATCCGTGCAACATAATAAATTAATTTCTATTAATTTAACTCACTTAAATAGACATACAAACAAACCACTAACATTTCAGGATTATAAAATTATCGAATATTGTCCCTGTTGATTGCATAACAAGTGAAGAAAATAATATCAACGGCAAGTAAAAAAAATGTAACATTTTTTGGTCCTATTCCACTAGAATTAAAGACCATTTAACCATTAAAGTTGTTTATTGCACAAATTAATTAAGCTCCTAGAGAGTTGGCTACGCAATTAAGTAAAAGCATTTTGTTTAATAAAGTACCATAGGCGTTCGGGACTTTTGACAATAATTAAGCTTCTTCTCTGAAAAAAACTAAAGACCCCAGCAGCGCGCATGAGCCTTGAAGATTTTTAAAAATCACCTAGGGTTCTTATTTAAATTTTCTGTACTTTTAAGCGAAGTTAAGCTCTCCAATTTTCCAGTGCTGGTATCGGTGACGGCTAGGTTCGACTGCGCACTTTAATGGTTGTCTGAAGTAAAACTAACTGGATAGGTCCATTTGGCACTAACTATTACACGTATCAAGCTTATAAAAATATCTATCTTAAGTTATTAATTTTTTTTTGTTAAAACAACAATAAATTTAATACAAAAAAACAATCAATGAAGCGTTTTACGGCTCCGTAATAAATTATCTTAGTCTGTTAATAATAAAAGTAATAATTTAAAATTTTAAAACATTCGTTATATATAGTAGTATATTATACAACATGAGATTGAAGTGATAGTGATTGACGTTTTTTTTCACGAGAGATGTCACTGTGTGACATATGTGACAGATGTCACATTGTCACTTCAATTTCGAGTTATATATAGGTACTATTAAATATTAATTTCATTTTAGAACGAATAACTCGATAAAATAGCTGCCACATACTTCGTTGCTCCTACTTTAGTTGTAATGGTACCACGGCATACGTCTAACCCACAATAGACGTCCGTGTGATTGCGAATGAATTTTTATGCTAGCGCCCTCGGCGGCGCGCACCGTTTCCTTCACGCTCTGCATCAAATTCTGCGCGTTACCTTCCAGCATTTCGGTTGCTTCCCGATCCTCTTCCGAACCTAAACCCATCAATTGTATAGAAACAATTCGTAATTTTAAATAAATTAAGAATTAAAAAGCGCATAACTCTACCTTTGACGAATTTTCCTTTTTAGAAAGCGTAAAAAAGCACAAATTTACAGCAAATTTATCAAGTGGCAAGAAAAAAAGTTACCTTGGGCTCCCAGCATTGTCGCTTTAACTGTGCTTAAAATCTTAAGTTGGGTGGCGATGGTGGGGATGCGTTCGCATACTTGCAGCAAGTTTGTCCTGATCCTCTTGTCGGTGCATTCGCGGGCCAGTTGTTTCGCGATTCTTGTAACGGCTTCGCTCGCCTCGGCGATCGCTTTAGCGGTGGCTATCAACTCGCGCTTGCTGCCTTTGTCGTCGTTGTGAACGAGTTCCGAGAGGCGAGCCATCAAAAGGGCCATTTTTCGTGCGGCGGCGATCAACTCGTTGTCTTTCGCCGACCACTGACGCACTTCCCTATGCAAATTGTGAGCAGCAACCTGAAAAGATTAGCATTGAGTTTTCATCTTCAGGGGCCGGCACGCACCGTCCAACCGAAAATTGAAAATTTCCTATTGAAATGGCTTAATATTTAGATCAAAAAAGTCACTAGCTTTAATGTAAAGACGGATCATTAAGTTATAATTGAAAAAACAACCATAATTTAATTAAAATCTAAATACGGCGGTGTGATTGGCTGGCGGCCTAAATTATCACGGAAAATAGGCCGCGCCCCTAACCGGGGACGTAAATATGGATGATTGGTGGGAGTTACGGCAGTAAACCTCGGGCAGTCGACATGGTAAGACGTGCTAATCGTGTTCTTGAACATGTTGGAGCATATGACCGATCATTGTGCGGTGTAACCGTACATTATGTCGTCGCATTGATAAAAAAAATCGGTTATTTTCATAACAAAAAAAAATTATTTTTTTTAAGAATTAATTTTTTATTTTTTCTTCGGGATGCGATTCTAAAGTAGTTCCATTGTCAAAACCTACTTTTCGGGCCTTCCGCTCCGCTGTTTAGACAATGGTTTACTGGGCTAAACATACTAGAAGAATATTAATACACCCCAACCGGGATTTTAGAAAAACGGGAACCTAGAAATCCTGGATATAGCATTTAAAAGTATAGTTGCGGTATGGGGCAGTTAACTTTTACGTTTCACCCCCAAAAAATCGAATAAAACAAAAAATAATGATAAAATACCTATTTAAATATCGCGCCAAACAAATTATGAGCATGACAACACTGCGGTAAAATACAATTGACAACGTAGCGAAGAACGACGAATGAGAGACAAGTTATGGCGGGAGGAAGTGACGTGATGACCAAGCGGCATTTTACTACGCTAGGGGTTTCGAAGATAGTGCTTGTGTTTTGGGTCGAGTCGTTTGTGAAATAATTTAATGTTAGCATTTTCTTTTATGTGCAAGCTTTTGTTATCTATTTACAATAAGGTGAATATTATTTGTATATTTTATTTCAAAGTGGGTAAAACTCGTCCCTTCCAAATTCGGTAACGTAATTACTGCATATTATTAAAATATGTATTTAAATGTTAATCAGGTTACCTGAAGGCCTGCCGAGCGCCCACCGCACGCGAGTGGTGAGATTAATTAATATTAATCCGCTGCGTATAGCGTCGGGTTGAGATGGCACAGCTTGATACCATGCACCCCTATATTGTCGCGTTTAGGGGTTGTTTAACGCGTGCTAAAGGGATGTAGTCAGTTATGATTATTTTTGGTTGAGCGGCGTAACAATTAATAAGTCATTTTTAATTTAATGTAGTATATTAGGAATAAAAGCATAACGTAATATAAATAATCTGTACAATATTTACACCAACCTTATTAAAAGTATCGGTGGGGATTACCTAACCCAGGTCACTCCAAATAAATTGAAAATTTCCTATTGCAAAGAGGAAGGTTTATATAGTATACTGACATAATTTTCACAAGCGAAGATATAATCAAAATTTTGGGGGAGAGTTATGTATCTCTGACTAACTGAAACAAAATTTCTTCAGCTACACACTAAAGAACAGGCTTATTTTAGTCTATAGAAATAATATTTTGCGAGAATCTGATGAAAAAAACCCAAAAAATCGACTTTTGAAAAGTAGGGAAAAGTCGCATATTGTATGCGGTCGAACACGGTCTCACCCACATAGCTCGGCCGCGGTCCCTTCAAATCGAGTAAAATTTTTTCGCTCCGATTTGAATTTTTCTTTGAAATTCGGATAGATGGGGGTGTGATTAGTGGATATTAGTAATAAATAAAATCAAAAAAATGGAAAATAACCCGTGTATTGCCGAAAAAGTGAAAAAATTAAAAATTTTTTTGCCTTCGAATTTTTGGCTTGGCCAGAATTGTGAGCAATAAAAAAGTATACTATTACGTTTCACCCCCTAAAAATCGCCTAAAAACAAAAAATAATCGATGTTGCATGTACGACGGTCGTGCTGCATCTGCCGCTGCGAAATATTCTAAGTGTTAGGCTATATCACAGCACACGTACCGACGATAGAATGAGTGAGATTCCACCCGCGCGTCAGTGAAACATGTAAACTTTACGATTTTCAAAATCGATTATTTCAAAATTTTGGTAATAAATTCTCGGTTCATATTTTGGGAATTTGTTATATTAACTGTGTTCTTTAGTGTGTAGCAGAAGAAAGTTTGTTTCGAGTAGTTATAGATAGGTAACTAGCCAAATTTTGAGTAAATCGATTTTGAAGTTTGCAAATTTACATGTAAAATTAACGAGATTCCCGCGCGTCGCTCATTAATACTTGAGTATTTTTGCCTTCATCCCGGTTTGCTTGATGGGTGGCGCCTTCTCGTATGTTTAGCTCTGCCGCGGAGCGGCGTACGCGAATGAAAAACCGCCCGGAGGCACGGAGGGCCGTAGGGTAGGTTTTTTGTTGCGCCCAATTCTGGCCGTGCCAGATTATATTTATTACTAATATCCACTAATCACACCCCCAATCCATCCGAATTTCAAAGAAAAATTCAAATCGGAAACCGGGATGAAGGCAAAAATACTCTAAGTGTTAATGAGCGACGCGCGGGAATCTCGTTAATTTTACATGTAAATTTGCAAACTTCAAAATCGATTTACTCAAAATTTTGATTATATCTTCGCTTGTGAAAATTATGTCATTATACTATATAAACCTTCCTCTTTGCAATAGGAAATTTTCAATTTATTTGGAGTGACCAGGGTTAGGTAATCCACCCCAAAGTATCATTAGGACAGCTTGGGATTTGTACATTGCTGGATGTCAGTTTGGCATTCTGAGTTTCCCTTGATTGGATTTGGACCCTTGAAATTGATTTGCACTCGCGTCGCGGATGACACTACCCTAGACCACCGTAAGCCACGGGTTCACTAACTGTCGCGTTCCCTGTTAGCCTATTTAACACCTCTGTACTCCCCAACCAGCAATGTACGCCTCCCAGCTTTTTCATGCATTTCCACAAGCTTGCATTTCTCATCACGTTGTTACTAAGTAGCAGGCCATGAAGGTTTAACCACCTGTTAATTTTGCAACTATACAATTCACACACTTAGCCAGACGCTCTCGTATCGTAATAATTATATCCCATCCAGCACATCCTTTCGTGTTTCTGAACTTTTAATAAACTATAATATTTCTTTAATTTGCGAGGTTGTCACGTTTTCTATTAATTAATTATGAATTTTTTGTTTTGAATTTTCAATATGTGACATAAACCCCCTTGCATAGAAAGGCTGTCACAAGCCGTTTTTGAATGATGCCTGCCTTGGCGTGGGTGTGAGAATCGCACAATTGTAAAAAAATATTTTGTACATAACAAAAATGATATCTCATGGTGATCTGATTGAATTTGATGTTCGTTTTATATATAAAATAAGTGAAAGTAACACTTATAGTTGGAAGGGTCGAATTACCGACTTTCACTTTTGTATAATCCTTGTCAGGTAGTGAGTTGACAAAGGAAAATTTCGCTTTGTTTGAATTTCTAAGATGGCGATTGCATATCTTAGCTGAAAAGGATTTTACTTTCTTTCTTTCCTTTGACTCATGAAATCGTCTGTCTTTGTGTTCATTTGCCTACATGGGAACTTTCAACGAACTTGGGGTAATTTTTGTAATCAAGCGGATTTTAGGTTAATTACACAACGTGGGGTGTCTACATGGGTGTCTTAGCTAGATCACGGACTTACGGATGGGGGCCCCCCGGCG
Organism: Podabrus alpinus; assembly: GCA_932274525.1. Lineage (NCBI taxonomy): Eukaryota > Metazoa > Arthropoda > Insecta > Coleoptera > Cantharidae > Podabrus > Podabrus alpinus. The sequence goes on along the minus strand of OW026454.1, from coordinate 78,796,317 downwards.
GCCGCGTTTGAGGTTAGGTATTCTCGCTTAGGCGTGAAGTTAGTTTGCGCTTAGGGAAGTGGTAGTGGGAAATTCAAAACTTGGTTGCAAAATTACAAATAGTAAAATTTCATCGACGTTATTCGTACGGGAGCCGTGTTGCATCTGCCGGTGCGGAAATCGCTAAGTTTAAGACTATATAGAATCACACGTACCGTTAACAAAATGAGGTGAGATTCCGAAATCTCCGCCCAGCGCGTCGGTGAAATTTGAATTTTTGCCAACTTCAAAGTCGATTTTCTCTAATAGTTTCTCATCTATCCGCCACTTTTGGTTTTTTCATTGCCGAAAAACCGAACCGAATCTGTATAGGTAAAATTGCAAATCGCGGTTGGACATTACGTGCTCTTCCCCATCTTCAACCCAGAATAAAAACTTACCATGATGGGTTGGCTGGCATTGGGTGCGTGCTTGAAGATGTCATCTTCGTCGTCAGTTTCCGGCGGTGGTGGTCGCATAGGCACTCCTTCGTTGCTGCTTGGAAGTGGAGGTCTTGGAGGAGCCGTATCTACCAAAAAAAACGTGTCAAAGAAAGCAAACAGCTGTTAAGGATGAATCGATTCCGTGCAAACAAAATCATGCCCAACAAAAGTAATCCAAATGAAGGTCGTGCAAAAATGTATACCAACAATGAAGTTTACCTACTCTAGAATACTTAATTACCATCTTCCGTAGCATTCTCGGAAACTAACACAAAATTCCGAATTCCTATGGATGCATGAAAAAAAAACCAAATGTTAGTAAAGCATAGAGGACAAAATGTACGACGATAATAAAATAAGCAATGCAAAAACCAATGGAGCCAACAATAATGACGAAGAAAGCAAAACCACGACATCATTATTATTACCTGGTTCTCTACTATTGTTAGAAATTAGTCGTTGACAAAGTAGGTCGGAGTTGTCTCCTAAATCGTAAAGAAAAAAAGTTGAAAAATTCGGCGTCCAAGACAAAAAATACGCATGCACATAAAATTGTCTTTTATATACCTCTGGCCCACTTCGGTAACGGACTGACGCGTCCATATTGGTGTGTAGGTGAACTAATTCTATCAAAATCGCCGCCTGGTGTCGGGGTCGGTGTGTTACGCAAAGATTCGCCAACTACGCAAGCACTTAATAAGCTACAGTTTTTTTCTACAATAAATTGTTGCTCGACGACACTTTTGAAACATTGGGTAATACACAAAATTAAACAATCGAGCAGCAGTGCGCAACCTTTCCAAAATTTTGCGCGAGTCGCAGGCCGAAAAAAAAAGTTAAATGCTCCGAAGTGAAATTATTTATATTATACAGTGAGCTCGTAAAGTTTGGAACAAATTTGATATAAATTTCGGACACGTCAACCTTATTGTTTTAAATGTCACTTTTTTCTGCCATTGACATATTTTTATAGTTTTTTGTTTTTGATCTGCGACGTCATCGCAAATTTTTTTAAATGGCAACCCTAATTTTTCTTTACAAATTTTGAAAGAGCAAAATTTTCTGAGTATGAAGAAAAGCCAATCTTGGAAGAGAAAAGTTTTCAAGGTAATCAGGCCCAAATCTACAAAAAAAGTTCCTACTTGAAACTTTGGGACTGATTACTTGTATCTCAAAAATGATCTTGTATTACTTGTATCTTCGTATGTTATAACACAAGGGTAAGGACTAGAGATGAGATTTTTAGGTCGTATAAATGTTATACCAGAGAGCGTTAAAGGGTTAATTGATACACGGCCCCGTTTCTTATTTCTTTTTCATACAGCATAACTTTCGAACGGGGCCGTGTATCAATTAACCCTTTAACGCTCTCTGGTATAACATTTATACGACCTAAAAATCTCATCTCTAGTAAGGACAATACTCAAAGATTCAGCGAGTACAGGTTTTAGCAAGGAGATTGACACTCGCTCCGCTGCGCTACGCTCGTGCAATCTCCTTGCTAAAACCTGTACTCGCTGAATCTTTGAGTATTGTCCGAACCCGCGTTGCTGTTGCGATGATAATTCCGTGAAGAAACGCCACAACATCACATATGAAAATCGACATTTCAAACGCCATTTTTAATGTCGAAAATGGTGAATAAATTGACCATATCGCATCACAACCATTGCAAAAAAAAAAAATTTCGTAAGTACCGAAAAAAATTGAAGCATAATCGCACTAAATTTGTAATATAAAATTCGTTAGAAGTACATTGCTTTAAGTCAACTCGGGTGGGAACGAATGCGTTGATGTTAGTATATAACCGGTTTCCTACATCTGGTGCGAGGTGCGTTCGTCACGTATGAATTCTTTTACGCCTCACTACAAATAACCGAATGCACTAGGGCAGCGTTTTCCAAATAGTGGTCCGCGGACCCCCAGGGGTCCGCGGCATGTTTTTTGGGGGTCCACGAACCCACGACATAAAAAGAAAAAAATTTTTTTTAAAGAATATTTAAAATAAATAACGCAATAGTTGCTTTAATTATAATTTTTGTAACGAAATTCTTTCTGGGGGTCCCCATGATACTAGTGTCTAATTTTGGGGGTCCGCAAGTTCGAGACATTTGGGAAACGCTGCACTAGGGTATATTGCGAGATTTTTTATTATGTATGAATTCTTTTACGCCCCACTACAAATATTCGATATTCTGGTAGGGTATTTTGAATATTTTTATTTTCGGATATTATTCGACTGTGCATGCGTCGTATCCATATAAGTACAATGTAAAATAGCGCACGCTGATTGGTCGGAACCACTATAATATGACCCTGAGTGGAATTATCAAGTTTATAGGTTTTTTACATTTTCTAAACAGTGCACCATATTTTTGACCATTAAATTTTTAAATTATATTTAAATCATAAACAGCGGCGGTCCGCATAAAATTTCTACGCAAGGGTGACCCGCGGGTTGCGCATCACTGCATTAGAGAATCGATAATTTTTTTACAGATAAGATTTAGAAAATTGGATTTTAAAATTTTTAAAACATTGTTAGTTGCTATCTACTACATAGAAATGTGATAAAAATAATTGAAACTCTGTAGTTTTGTGTGAAAATTGAAAATAGTGTCTCATAAAAGTGAAAAATCGAGCGTAAAGTAAAATAAAAGCGATAGAAGTGTTTGATACCTTTATCAACAAAGTAAGTACCGGTCGGTGTTGTTTCTGTAATATTCATAAAATACACATTAAAGAGGGAATTCTCAACTACTGAAGAACATAAAATATAACAATAATAATGATAAAAAAAATTCTTACCCAAATTAAGCGAGTTTATGTCGGGAAGTGGGGGAACATCAGGTTGAATTGCTTTCCTAACTTGTCCTACAGCATTCAGCAACTGAAAAAATAAAAAAATTCCATGAATTTTAGTTTGGGGGAAAATTGTGAGTACATACCCCCTTGTTGGATTCTCTCCAGTGAGACACGGCGTTATGGTCTGACGGATTTATGGCCACATGTTTTGCATCTTGTACCATTAGTGGAACACCTGAGAATGATAAAAATGAATTTAGAGTGGTAATTTATATAGTAAAAAATCTGATGTGACAACACGTTACTTTCCCATTTACTAGTTTCAACTTCATTATATTATAATAACTGCATTGGTTTATTCTTTCCTTAAATTTCTTAAAATAAATACACTAAAAAAAATTTTACAAAAAAAAACCGACTTCAAAAAAAAGCACTACAAAAAAATTGCACTAAAAAGTAAAAAATAATTAGAAGTTATTAGAAGAAGATTTAACAGAAATTAGAAGTATATTTTTACAGTGCTGAGCATAAAAATTAATGTATTACGTCAATAATATACAATTATTGTTATTTTTGGAGTCGGTGCCAGCCAAGGTTAACAAACGTGTATTAACGAAGTAGCGGAGTACCAATTTCTTAACAGCTTTTGAAGTCGGTTTTTTTTGTAAAATTTTTTTTTTATTTCTTGCTTTTTAGTGAATCTTGCGTTCCTTAACTGATTTATCGAAAGCGAATATGGGTAGACCTACTAAACGCGCTGCCCATATGCGAGGCAGCGCGTTACGGGCTTACAATGCGGGCTTACAATCAATAAAAACCAAAGTACTCAACCGATTTTGATGAAATTTATATGGGACCAATCTGAAACTATATCCTTTCGAATTGTGAAAAAATTTTGAAAATCGGTTAATAAATGACGGAGTTATGAGGTAACAAACATTAAAAAAAAATACAGCCGAATTGAGAACCTCCTCCTTTTTTGAAGTCGGTTGAAAATGCAATCAAATTTTAACTATGGTCGTAAAACATCATCAGAATTAATTTTTTGATAAGTAATTAAAAATTTCTATTAAAAATATGAGTTACCATGGATAAATAACCGCCAACATATTACAAATTAAATTAGTATATTTGTAGATTAATTGACTATTTTGTTATACCCGATAAAAATTTTATTTTTTACTAATTAAATTTAGCAATTTTAATATGTCAAAGTAATTTGTGTATTTTTTCATTAAGTATTAAGACATTTTTAGGAATAAACCAATGGAATTAATATAAAATGAAGTTGAATCTATGGTATAAACGGGAAAGTAATATGATGTCACATTAGATTTGTTCAAATTGATGATTTTTCATTTGCTCGGGATTTTATTAATTTTTTGGTTTTGGTTAAGGAAATGTACCTCAGCATTTGAACTGATAGTTAAATGTTCAAATTTTGTCTAGGGGCCGTCCATTAATTACGTAAGGATTTTTGTAATTTTGGACCCCCCCCCCGCCACGTAAGATTGTGGAAACCCCCCCCCCACATCTTACGTAAGGATTATTTAAAATAAAATTAATTTTGACCCCCCTCTCCACCCCTTATATTTATAAAATATGAATCTCTTATTATAAAAGGCCAAGTCTTTCTTTCTGTCTGTCCCACGGAAATACCCGAAGCAAACCGAACCGAACCGAACGCACAACGTATCATCGGATCAACGTATCATCGGATCAACGTAACATCGTATCAACGTATCATCAGATCAACGTATCATCGGATCAACGTATCAAGGGATCAACGTATTTAAATTTCCTATATAGGTGAAAAATTATTCGTAATAGTTATAAGCAGATATGCTATTGAATCGATGAGCGTTGTGTACCTACATTGTAGGGCATTGGTAAATAATTAATCAGTTAATCCGATTATCCTACTCAAAATTACTATATAATCAGAATTACATTATAACGATATAATAAGTGTTGAACGTCAACGAAAAATGTTTTCAGGTGAATTAATAAAGGATGTGGAACAGGCGCTAAAGAGGGCCTTATCGTTCGAAAAATACGAAGATTTTGAAGTCAAAGAAGAATTCAAACGAGCTACTATTAATTCGTTAAAGGAGGCACTTCGTGAGTTTAGCAGCAATGGAATGCATAAAATTGATTTAAATATTGCGAAAAAAAAAGTGGCGGCAAAACGTATAAGAAACAGAAAAAGAGTGGAGAAACTGATTGCTGCCGAACAGAAAAAGAAACAAGGTGGAACTCGCTTTAGCGGCAGTTCTTAGGCTTCTATACAGCTACCTTTCTGGTGTGGAAAGTTGTTATTATCTGGTTATTTTTGATCGCCATATAATGTAACACCACATAATCAGATAATCTGCACCAATTAAATTTTTTGCGATTGGTAATTATCATTTACTATATAAGTAATAACAATCAAACTTTTCCATTCTATTAGAAATTTTACTTCTCTGTAATGTATGGTCCTTTTTTTGAGGTGGACCAATCCTCTCCTTTCTCTTTTATTTATAACTTAACTTCACTAACCACATCAATAAAAAATTATTTTTTCACATCAAAGTAAAACAAGTAGTTTATATAGGGAGACCTCTTCGAAAATATCTTTAACTTAGTAAATTTCTTTCGAACATTTGCGTATTTATAAATTGCATTAGCGAATCGAAGCAACGGATTAACAGATTAACGCAATACTATATAGACGAAGTATTTAAAATATAACAACGTATCAGTTGATCAACGTTATGATTGGCTCTGAAACATGCGGACGGACACGAAGCCAGACCATAAGGCTTCTTTCTATACCTTGTATAGAAGCCTAAATAAGGCTTCTTGTTATACTTTGTATAGAAGCCTAAAAGTAGCGCACTGGCTACCCAGTTCTTAGACCTCTATGCACACAGAGTATTTCCAACACGATTTGAAACGCTCTGTATAATTTTGAATTATGAGGACGGATGGACGGACAGACACGGAGCCAGATCATAAGGCTTCTTGTTATACTTTGTATAGAAGCCTAAAAGTAACTAGAATTTTTGTTGGTAAAACCGTGTAAAACTAGCTTTAACTGATTTCGCGGAAAAAAGTTAACCTTAAATACATACCAAAAACAAATGTCAATAATAATTATAACCTACAATATTGACACATAAAAATATTACTTATCAGTCTGTTACCTATGTTGACAGCCCAATATTGCTCTGTTAACTTATCAGACGACTTGACAGACTGGTAACTGCTAACAGTCATTGGTGAATACAAATATATCACATTAACAGACTGTTATTGACTTGACTCTCTGTTAGCAACTTAACAGAGCTTGGTGAATACGGCTGTAAATGTCACTGATTACATTTTTGCTTGGAAAAACAAAAACACGTCTGGAATAGTCGACTGTTTACTCGCGACACCGGCAGGCCGCTTATGTTAAATTAATAATTATTATTAATAATATTAAAATTAATTATTAATAATGAAATTATCATCTTAAACCTAGTAAAACACTTAAATATTAGTGGGATATTCTAATGTTTGAATATGCCGTAGTTGGTAATTTGTTCGAGAGAAATTCGTCCAACTCAGCATTTGTACGACTGAACATTTAATCGACAGGGCATTTTCAAACAAATTTCTGTCGCACATAACGCTGTCGAACAAATTACCTAGAATCGAGTATTCGAATACTCGATTTCCCAGCCCTCGTAGATATAACACTACCATAACACACCAGCTACAAGATTTTTTTTTAATTAATTTGATTTTGATTAAAAAATATTAGTTTTTTGATATCTATGATATCAAAACCCTAAAATAGCATCGTCCGAACCAAGTAACGTGATATAACATGCTTCGAAAATATTATTTTTAAAGCATGGTATATAAGTTACGTTCGTAATATAGATTGTACCATAATTGCTGACTTTCGATGTGATAAATACTGAAGAAAGATATGATTTCGCGCTATGCTGAAGAAAAATTGGTCACAAAGTTGCTAATGATTGTAATTTTACATACAATTTCTTAACGGTGTGGATATATTGTTCAAAAGATAAAAATACAAATAACGGATAAGCAGATAATGCAATAAATGGATAAACAGATTAACGGATCAACAGATCAACAGATCAGCGGATCAATGTATCAATGTATCAATATATCAACGTATCAATGTATCAACGTATCAACGTATCAATGTATCAACGTATCAATGTATCAACGTATCAACGTATCAATGTATCAACGTATCAATGTATCAACGTATCAAAGGATCAACAATTTACTATATAGGTTACACTTTGTATTTAAAATTTAGGTAATACTTTTGAAAAGGAATCGATATAGCAAGTACCACTAATTTATAAACATGAACAACTCAAGCAATTATTCTAGCAGCGACTTTTCCGATTCCGATTTTGATTCTGATGAAATCAATACAAAACATCATCTAACCTGTAATAATAATAAATTGCATTAGCGAATCGAATCAACGGATTAACAGATTAACGCAATACTATATAGACGAAGTATTTACAATATAACAACGTTTCGGTTGATCAACGTTATGATTGGCTCTGAAACATGCGGACCGACACTAAGCCAGACCATAAGGCTTCTTTCTATATCTTGCATAGAAGCCTAAATATGGCTTCTTGTTATACTTTGTACAGAAGCCTAAAAGTAGCGCACTGGCTACCCAGTTCTTAGACCTCTATACACACAGAGTATTTCCAGCACGATTTGAAACGCTCTGTATGATTTTGAATTATGCGACAGACGGACAGACGGACGGACGGACAGACACCGAGCCAGATCATAAGGCTTCTTGCTATACTTTGTATAGAAGCCTAAAATTATTTTTTCACATCAAAGTAAAACACGATTTGAAACGCTCTGTATGATTTTGAATTATGCGGACGGACAGACAGACAGACGGACGGTCAGACACGGAGCCAGATCATAAGGCTTCTTGCTATACTTTGTATAGAAGCCTAAAAGTACACAGCAGTATCAACAGATCAACTTATCAACAGATCAACGTATCAACGTATTTAAATTCTATATAGGTGAAAAATTATGAAAATAAAATATAACTTATATTTGGTGTGCATTGAAAATAGATAATCTGCACTAAATATATTTTTGCGGTTGGTATTTATCATTTACTATATAATCAATAATAAGCAAACTTTTCCATTCCATCCGGAACTTTACTTCTCTGTAATGTACGATCCATTTCTTAAGGTCGATCAATCCTAATCTTTCTCTTTTATTTACAACTTAACTTCACCAATCACATCAAGCCACTGCTGTGGTTACAATAAAACGGGATCAACGTATCAACAGATCAACGTAGCAACGGATCAACGTATCAACGTATCATCGTATCAACGTATCAACGTATCAACGTATCATCGTATCAACGTATCAACGTATCATCGTATCAACGTATTTAAATTTCCTATATAGGTGAAAAATTATGTAAATAAAATATCTATCTATCTATCTTCTATATATATAAAAGAGCTTGTCTGTTTGTTTGTTTGTTTGTTCGCTATACGTTCCTACACCCTTTGACCGATCTCAACCAAATTTTGCACAGTTATTCTGTAGGTCCAGGCGCAACTATTCGTGCATAAATGGAGAAAAAATTCCCGCGGGGAGCAAAGTTATTCGCGTTTTTCGATTTTTTACTGATACACTGTATACTTTACCCTTAGGTTAAGTACCCAGTTACCTGGGTACTTAACCCAGGTAACAAACCCTTACTTACTTACAGGGCCGGGCTGGCCTGAACGTTCCTACACCCTTGGACCGATCTTAACCAAATTTTGCACAGTTATTCTGTAGGTCCAGGCGCAACTATTCGTGCATAAATGGAGAAGAAATTCTCGCGGGGAGCAAAGTTATTCGCGTTTTTCGATTTTTTTATTGATACACTGTATACTTTACCCTTAGGTTAAGTACCCAGTTACCTGGGTACTTAACCCAGTTAACAAACCCTTACTTACTTACAGGGCCGGGCTGGCCTGCACGTTCCTACACCCTTGGACCGATCTCAACCAAATTTTGCACAGTTATTCTGTAGGTCCAGGCGCAACTATTCGTGCATAAATGGAGAAAAAATTCGAGCGGGGAAAAATGTTATCCGCTTTTTTCGATAAATCAAATCACAAGTCTTACAAACAAAAAATTTAATTTGTCAAAAATCGAAATATTCTGACATACTGTCAGTGATTCCAAACACTGTCAACACACATACTGTCAGTGATTCAAAACACTGTCAACAGATGGCGCGATGGCGGCTTTAATTCGAAAAATGAAAACCACTAACAAATTAATATATTAGAATTTAGTAATTTCAACGCTCAAAATAATACAAATAATTACTAAATCCGTTGACGGCGAAATATTTGAGATGGGGGTTCGGGGGCGACGGAGAGAGAGCAAAAACCATCTCTTCCGACTTCCCAAAATCGAAGAATTTTAAAATTGCGTTTTTTTGAAAATCTGCAGCAATCTTTCGAAACTTGAAAATAATAGTGAACAACTATGGCCTTCACGGATCTATTATGGTTCGCTCTGTGAGGCCGAAGGCCGAACACCTATGGCCTTCACGGATCTATTATGGTCCGCCCTGTGAGGCCGAAGGCCGAACAACTATGGCCTTCACGGATCTATTATGGTCCGCCCTGTGAGGCCGACGGCCGAACAACTATGGCCTTCACGGATCTATTATGGTCCGCCCTGTGAGGCCGAAAGCCGAACAACTATGGCCTTCGCAGATCTATTATGGTCCTCCCTGTGAGGCCGAAGGCCGAACAACTATGACCTTCATTGATCTATTATGGTCCGCCCTGAGAGGCCGAAGGCCGAACAACTATGGCCTTCACGGATCTATTATGGTCCGCCCTGTGAGGCCCATGGCCGAACAACTATGGCCTTCATGGATCTATTATGGTCCGCCCTGAGAGGCCGAAGGCCGAACAACTATGGCCTTCACGGATCTATTATGGTCCGCCCTGTGAGGCCCATGGCCAAACAACTATGGCCTTCATGGATATATTATGGTCCGCCCTGTGAGGCCGAAGGCCGAACAACTATGGCCTTCACGGATATATTATTGTCCTCCCCCTGTGAGGCCGATGGCCGAACAACCATGGCCTTCACGGATCTATTATGGTCCGCCCTGTGAGGCCGAATGCCGAACAACTATGGCCTTCACGGATCTATTATGGTCCGCCTTGTGAGGCCGAAGGCCGAACAACTATGGCCTTCACGGATTTATTATGGTTCGCACTGTGAGGCCGAACAACTATGGCCTTCACGGATCTATTATGGTCCGCCCTATGGGGCCGAAGGCCGAACAACTATGGCCTTCACAGATCTATTATGGTCCGCCCTATGGGGCCGAAGGCCGAACAACTATGTCCTTCACGGATCTATTATGGTTCGCTCTGTGAGGCCGAAGGCCGAACAACTATGGCCATCACGGATCTATTATGGTCCGCCCTGTGAGGCCGAAGGCCGAACAACTATGGCCTTCACGGATCTATTATGGTCCGCCCTGTGAGGCCGACGGCCGATCAACTATGGCCTTCACAGATCTATTATGGTCCGTCCGGTGAGGCCGAAGGCCGAACAACTATGGCCTTTGTGGATATATTATGGTCCTCCCCCTGTGAGGCCGAAGGCCGAACAACTATGGCCTTCTCGGATCTATTCTGGGTCTAGATGGCTAAGGGCGGCGAATGCCGCCCGTGCCAGCTAGTAACTTATATTTGGTCTGCATTGAAAAAAAGTTGTTATTTTTGGTCGCCATATTATTATAATGTAATATCAGATAATCTGCACTAATTAAATTTTTGCGGTCACAATCACAATTTCGAAGGTTCTGATTAGATTTGAATTATGCGGACAGACAGACGGACAGACGCGGAGCCAGATCATAAGGGTTCTTGCTATACTTTGTATAGAAGCCTAACAAGTAGTTTATATAGGGAGACCTCTTTGAAAATATCTTGAACTTAGTAAATTTCTTTCGAACATTTGCGTATTTGTAAATTGCATTAGCGAATCGAAACAACGGATTAACAGATTAACGCAATACTATATAGACGAAGTATTTACAATATAACAACGTATCAGTTGATCAACGTTATGATTGGCTCTGAAACATGCGGACGGACACGAAGCCAGACCATAAGGCTTCTTTCTATACCTTGTATAGAAGCCTAAATAAGGCTTCTTGTTATATCGGACTTTGTATAGAAGCCTAAAAGTAGCGCACTGGCTACCCAGTTCTTAGACCTCTATACACACAGAGTATTTCCAACACGATTTGAAACGCTCTGTATGATTTTGAATTATGCGGACAGACAGACGGACACGGAGCTAGATCATAAGGCTTCTTGTTATACTTTGTATAGAAGCCTAAAAGGAAGAAGCTGAGGAATTTTCAATATTTGAAAACTAGATGATACCCCGTCCGAGGACGGGCAGCTACGCAAGGTAACTTAAGTTGAATGAAGATTAAGGAAAGCTCTCAGTGCAATCCAAAAGCCATATGACCTTGGCTGCCTGCCCGTCCTCGGACGGGGTATCATCTAGTAATAATATATTATACTAGCTGGCACAGTCGGCCTACCGGCCGCCTTTAGCCATCTAGACCGTGTCGGATGTGGTTGTTCGGCCTTCGGCCTCACTCAAGGGTATCGCAGGCATACGTGTAGACCGGGTTTTTCGGCCTTCGGCCTCACTCCAAGGTACTAAAGTAGCCTATGTTTTTCGTAGCATTGTAAATAACTTCTACACCAAATTTGGTTAAGATTGCTCAAATAGAAACGTAAAGCACGTGCACGCGTATTTGCATTGTCGATCGGTTGACAGTTTGACAGCATTCATGATTGTTTTTTAAGTTGATTTTGAATCAACTTTCCTTTCCTTTGCGAATTTTTGCACTATTGCAATACAAAAACATGCGCAGGGACCTACATAATAACTGTTCCAAATTTGGTTTCGATCGGTCAAACGGTTTAGGAGTCTGTAGGGAACATACATACATCCATTTTTATATATATTGCGATGTGCCGTTCCTCAAAGACGGGGCCACATGCAAATTTAAATGAATATTGAAATATATAATTTTGAATTATTTCGGCTAGCTCAAATTTAATGGTTTTACCTTCATTTTGCATGAAATCTCTCAATCTCAGTAGCAGATTCCTCGAGGGTTGGTTCTTTGCTTATACTGAAAAATAAATCTAGTGGAGGAAAATTCATTCCTCAATGATACGCAAAAGTATGTGAAAATATAAATAATTTATTTTATTAATCATGAACACAAATATAAATAAATGAACCCCAAACTTATACTAAAATTATTGTACTTGAACATTTAACAAATAAATCTCCTAAAATTAAAAAAATAAAGTTTTATTGCCGCGTTTATTTGTCGCTGTTAGTTTCAATTTTTTAAACCGTTCACTAATACCACGCGAAAAGTTAAATAAGTTTTGATTTTTTTATCTTACCGCACACAGATGGCAGTATACTTCTTTCCAATTCCTCTGCACATCAAGACTGCAGTGCTTGCATTTATCTTGAAATTTCTTGTGATCATCACGTGTAATTTTCCACTTAGTGCTTCAATTTTATCGATTGAAATCTTGCTTCCAATAATTTCCATTCACTTTAACACTTTATTATAAGGTAAGTACCTGATTTTAATTTTTATCAATTTTAATCTCGCAGAATTTTTATATCAATTCTAATAATCTCTTAACGATCTCGTTCTTTCAGATTGCCACACTTTGAGTTGGATTAAACCCAAAATTATCACTTTATAACGAGAGCACACAAAACCTCCGTTATTCAACGCACTTGCGTTTTCGACTCTGTTTTTTTTATTAATTAATATCGTTTCCAAGGTTTTTTTACGATTTTCAAATTTCGTCACTCTTTGATAATTCCTTTTTAATGTGAGTATCTCGTTCTTTGATAATGCTTTATTATTTTAAAAATGTCATTTAATTAATATTCATTTCTGTTTCAGCGTTGTCATCACAACACATCGTTTGGTCCGACTACGCGCGAACGTTTGTCTCGGATGACGAAACGCTGCATCTGTCTTTATCGTTCATCACTAATTACGTAAACTCATTGTTTATTACCTCACTTACTTAAAATTTACCTATTCTTTACAATTCTAAAATTATTATACATTAAACAAATTTTTCTTTGAATATTAAAAACATCATTTGTAATTAATAATTTTTGTTCATATCATTGTTGAATGAATCCTCCCTCTCACTTATTTTGCGAATAAACTGACTTTATCAGAGCTTTAACCTTACCTGTTGGAATTTTTGTTTGTTATTAAGAAACTTAATGCAATTTGTAATTTTTAAGAGTGCTTATTTAATTTCAAAATTATTGGTATTTTGAATCACTACAATATTGTTAGATAATAATAAATACAAAAATTTAAATTAAATTTTTATTTACATAGATGAAAAACCGTTCGTAAAGATCGCCAAAGTTTGATGCCATTTTCTATAATTCACACTATTATGCCACTATGTTTAATGATTTTTAAGTACTATATATTTCAATACTAGATGATAGCCCGTCCGAGGACGGGTAGCTAGAAGGACGGGCAGCTACCCAAGGTAACTTAAGTTGAATGAAGATTAAGGAAAGCTCTCAGTGCAATCCAAAAGCCATATGACCTTGGCTGCCTGCCCGTCCTTCTAGCTACCCGTCCTCGGACGGGCTATCATCTAGTTACATACAGTTGTGCAAACTTTCTTGTTTGTCCTTCAGGTGGATACAGGTTTGTGGTTCTGCGGTACGTCTGTCCATGAATTTTGAAAACGTATGGTCCGTTACCCGGCATTGAAACAATCTCTGCTCCCATTGAAGCGAAAGAAACCGAGGAATTGTAAGAGCGGATGTGCTGACGAAAGTTCTTGTAGTAAGGATTTTCTGAATCTGAAAACATAGAGCGAAGAAATTCGGGATATAACAATAGATTCCCATGTTGATCGAGCGGTTGCGGAATCTTCACTTTTCCTTTATGACAGCAGTTGTTAAATTGTTTATCAACTGGACGCTCCTTGGCGAAATTCTTGGAGCCGCAGAACTGACAGATGGAATTCATTTCTCCACAATCGTGTCGAGTAACGTGAGATTCATCAAATCTCAATGCTCTTATTTGGAGTTGAATTGCTTGACTTTGGTATCGATTTTCTTTCTGGTCGGTGTATCGCATGGGATCGAGCGTTAGCAGCTTGCCGCGCTTGAGTTTCTTCTAATGTTTCACGTTGTTGACGTATCGCATGGGACCGAGCGTCAGCAGCTTGCCGCGCTTGAGTTTCTTCTAAAGTTTCACGTTGTTGACGTATCGCATGGGACCGAGCGTCAGCAGCTTGCCGCGCTTGAGTTTGTTCCAAAGTTTCACGTTGTCGACGTATCGCATGAGACCGAGCGTCAGCTTGTCGCTGTGATCGAAGCTGTTCTGCTGTGTTATTAGCTCTTGTACGTGCTTTTCTCTCACGATTCAATCGCCGTCGCTTTGCAGCAGGATTTTCAAAATTTTCATTATCCATTATGGAAGTTCACATAATGCTTTTTTGGAAATAGATGTCTTATATAGACAAAATGATCCGTTGATACAATAATCCGTTGTTACAATAATGATACGATTGTCCGTTTGATGCGTTCGGTTCGGTCGTGCTTCGGCCATTTAGTGTTTAGTATATAGTGTCACCTATATAGGAAATTTAAATACGTTGATCCCTTGATACGTTGATCCGATGATACGTTGATCCGATGATACGTTGATCCGATGATACGTTGATACGATGATACGTTGATACGATGATACGTTCATCCGATGATACGTTGATGTTCGGTTTGCTTCGGGTATTTCCGTGGGACAGACAGAAGGACTTGGCCTTTTATAATAAGAGATAATTATGGTATTTCCATTATACCTGGATATAATTACCAACATAAAAAGAAAAAATTATATTTGATTTTTAAATTTAATTTAAAAAAATATTTTAAGAAACTTACGTAAGGAATACGTCGGACCCCTCCCCCCTACGTAAGGGTCCGTAAGATATCCAATAACCCCCTCCCCCCAAAAAACCCATACGTAATTAATGGATGACCCCCTACGAAAAATGAAGAAAAATACGAAAAGAGGAACGTCTGTCTACCCAGAAGGAAGACAATGGAATTTAAATTTTCCAAAATTTAAAAATTCGTTACGGCGCAAATTACTCTACAACTGATATGCAATAAAATGGACAATAAAATTTTAAACTTTACTGTTATGTTGTTTTTTAATTACTTTCAATTTTATTTTCATTAATTACGTGAAAATTTTGGGGGGGAGAGGGATTACGAAAATTCTTACAAATCCTTACGTGGGAGAGGGTCCAATGGTTCTTTACGCATTTTTTTTTTAAATATGTATCTTGTCGAAAATTTACAAAATAATAATTACGTAAGACTGGGGAGTTTCAAAAATCTTACGTAGCATTACATGGGGTGGGGAAGGGGTCAAGACATGTCTAAAATAATTCATACATAATTATTAACGGTCATTCCCTTAGAAATGTGCGGAAAATAGAGCTCCATCTATTGCTGTTTTGTTTTAGAGTTTTATTAGCGTGGAACAATATTCTAAACAAAAACACCACGCGACTTCTGAAACTTTTTCTTAAATATCTAGAAAACTAAGCAAGACAGGGTAATCAACTATTCGAGAAAACTCCTCAAAAGTTGCCATCTATGTACGATAGTTGGTTGAATTTATTTTGGAATTAATTGGATTTATTTATGGTGATTTCAGTTTGGGCTGATTAACTGGGAGGCTAACCCAGTAAACCAATTTAATATGACTGTAAGATACTATATCACTTTATTCACTAATTATCAAAATAAATACTAAAACTCTTTTTTAATAGTCGTGTTATAGGGGCCGTGATTAGTGAGAATTCTTTGATGTATCGTCGAAAATATCCGGCGAGGCCCATGAACTGCCTGACTTCTTTGATTCTTGTCCTACCGGTTTCGACAGTTTCTCCGTATGTGACCCGGCTTTCCACATCGAAAACAATTTAAAAAAAAATTTTTTTCTTCTTGTGGGGTGTCCAATCTTTGTCGTTTTACCTCTCTTGACTGATCTTCCTGCCTTTCGTCGTCACATTGCCGCAGGAGGACCATAAGTTCTAGTCGATCGTTCGGCAGGTTCGCACGTATTCTATGCTGCGTGACTTGATCTTTAATACCACCAATTATCGTACATAACACTTTTTCCCAGCTAAGTTGTGGTTCGAATCGATAAAAACTATTAATCTTTTCCCTCGCATATTTGCATAGAGTGTCAAAATCGTCGCTTTTCATAGTTGCGGCTTTTAGTATCTTTGCGTGCCACGTCAATTGGTTCGGGAAGTTCGTGCGAAGATCATGTGTGAAATTTTCCCAATTTCTTGTAAGTGGTTCCCAGTCGTTGAAGAACTCTTTACCTGCTCCTTGGAGAGCGTCTCCTGCTTTTAAAATCATCATGTGATCGGAGATTTGCTCTTGATCCTTTAGCTTATTCATTCGGTTGATCCATTCCTCCGTTGAGTGCGTACTGTGGTCTGGGTCGTGTATCGGGAGGTTGAAAGAGTTTCCCTGATTATCGTTTCTTGGTGTGCCATTTCGCTCGCTCATCCCCATGAGAAAAATTTCCATGGATCTTTCGATGTTGGTCATTCTGCTGCCGAAATCGGATATCTCTTTGGTCGTGGGTTTTTTACTCAGGTCCATTGGGAATTGCATTTCAATAACGCTAAAACAAAGGAAGGTATTAGTTTACGATTGATAACTTTATTTATAGTTCAATATTATTTATACAATATACAAAACTGTATAGTCTTATATACTCTTGTACTGGTTGTTGGTACTACAACAAACAACCAGTATACAGAGTGTCCTATAATACGTATACTTAATAACTTATCAGGGATGGCTTTAGACCATCCCGGAATAGTTGTAACATAACATTCCAACAGAAGGAAAGAAAAAAAAATTACTGTAGGTACTTACCTGTCGTTTTCGTGGTTAAACGAAGGTTCTAATCGCACTTCTGATGTAAGATACTATATCACTTTATTCACTAATTATCAAAATAAATACTAAAAATGTTTCGCACGATACTTCTTTTAAGATAAATACTATTTCACGATTGACTTCTGCTGCTCTTCTCGTTCTTCAGTCCATGTCTCTTGGGTATATTGGTTTTATTTTAATCTGATAAGTTGGTATTACAACTTATCGGTTTAAAATCTTGAGTGGGTGGTGACGTCCTTTATCTTCGGTCAGTCAGGTCAGGGCCGGCCTTAATGTTACCTGTGTTCTTATATTCCTTCAGGGCCGGTCTAAGTGTTACCTGTGTTCTTCTATTTCTTACATGACTATCCAGAATTCAAAATCGCAAAATCGTTTTATTTTAATCTTTGGGCGGGGGAAATTACCCAATTAAATTTTGGGTCCCCTACCTAAGATGACATGGTTTCTCCTTGATCTTTGTTTTTTAGATTACTAATTAATGATTTTAAAAATACTTCCGCATGGTATACAACTGACCTTGAAATTTTTCAAAAACAAGCGGTTCTAGACCCCCCCCATGCAGTTTTGAACATTGTAATTTATTGAATGACGAATTTAGTTACAATAAATGAGAAAATAAGTTTATACTCTTTTCAACTTATTTTAATGTATTTATTTACTCCCCCCCCCCCCCGACGACAACAAATTGCTTTAAAAAGTTCTCCCTTTATCTCCCACATGAACTATAATCTGACCTGCTTAGAGTATAATTTAAAATCATAAGTAAAAAATATGAAATCTTACGAAAGGCTTCAGAAGGGGAGGGGGAATTTTGAAAAGATGAGGAGTCGAAATTTTTCAAAAATCATCCTTATGTAATTATTAATAGACGCTTTTTTAATAATGATGCAAATAATATTAACCAGAAAGCTTATTTTACACTTAAATAAATAATTTTCTATTGAAATTTGGGTACTTTTTTACATTAATAAACGTTTTAATGTGACGTAATACTTTGTTCCTTGATTTTGATTGGTTTAACAAGAAACAGAAACAGCATTTAGTCAATATGGCACTGCGTCGGTGTTTGCGAAACCCACATTTTCCGAAAAACTCATTACCACTAATTTTTGATGTACAGAATCGGACTTTGACGGGGCGTACAAGCTAAACGACTGACTTGACAGTAAAAATTGTGAAGATCACTTTTGTGGATAATTTTATGATCAGCAAAAAAGCTAAACTTAGTTGATTACCCTATTTTGCTTAGTTTTCGAAATATTCGAGAAAAATCCTCAAAAGTCGCTATATGTGCACGGTAGTTGGTTGAATTTATTTTGGAATTAGTTGGACTTATTTATGGTGCTTTCAGTTTGGGCTGATTAACTGGGAAGCTAACCCAGTAAACCAATTTAATATTACTATCCAGAATTCAAAATAGCAAAATCGTTTTATTTTAATTTTTGGGCGGGGGAAATTACCTAATTAAATTTTGGGTCCCCTACGTAAAATGACATGGTTTCCCCTTGATCTTTGTTTTTTAGATTACTAATTAATGATTTTAAAAATGTGTTTAAAAACACTTCTGCATGGTATACGATTGACCTTGAAATTTTTCAAAAACAAGCTGTTTTAGACCCCCCCCATGCAGATTTGAACATTATAATTTATTGAATGACGAATTTAGTTACAATAAATGAGAAAATAGTTTATACTCTTTTCAACTTATTTTATTGTATTTATTTACTCCCCCCCCCCCCGACAACAAATCGCTTTATCTCCCACATGAACTGAAATCTGACCTGCTACAAGTATAATTTAAAATCATAAGTAAAAAATATGAAATCTTACAGAAGGCTTCAGAAGGGGGGGGGGGCAAAATTTTGAAAAGATGATGAGGATTGGTTGTGATCCACCAAATATTCCAGAGTAAAATATGATTCACAATTAGTTTAGATATACAGGGTGTCCCTACGAACGAGTGCAATCTCTTAGGCAGTGGCTGCGGGGCGCCACCCTCCCAAAACAAAATAACTCAGAATAACGTGAATGCGTAAAAAGTTTAAAATTTCATTTCTAGCCCCCCCCCCCCCCCCAATATAGCAAACCACGAGCATCCACAGATGAGCAGGTTAGTAAAACAACCCTTCCTCCTAGGCAATAGATTCGCGAAATTAAATTGTGTTTTTACCTCCCACCCTCAAATTCAAATTAAAATTTTAATTCAATATTCAGTTTATAAGTTAATAAACCATAATATCTAACCTTAATCTATTCCAGTCAAAAATATAACGTCTATGTAAAAATTTTACAAAGAAGTACCTAAACCTAAAGTAACACTGTTATAAATTTATTTAACTAGTATCTGTATATCTATGGGGTCGTCCACGCCTGGGGGGGGGGGGGAGGTATACAAATTGTGACAAAGTGTGACCAGGGCGGAGTAAGGTTGATCAAATGTGACGTCCGGGTTACGGTCCCCTAACTGTGGTAACTCCAAATAAATTGAAAATTTCCTATTGCAAAGAGGAATGTTTATATAGTTTACTGATATAATTTAAACCTGCGAAAGTATTATCAAAATTTTGAGTAAATCGAATTTGAAGTTTGCTAATTTAACGAGATTCTGTGGTAAAATTAACGAGATTCCCGCGCGTCGCTCATTCTGTTGACAGTCCGTGCAATGTGAATGACCCTAACACTTAAAGTATTTCGCACCGGCAGATGCAGCTCGTCTCTCGTACATGTAACATCGATTATTTTTTGTTTTTACGCGATTTTTTGGGGGTTTCAGATCCCGGTTTCCTTCATCCCGGTGTTCTTGATGGGTGGCGCCTTCTCGTATGTGTAGCTCTGCCGCGGAGCGGATGCGCACAGTTCTGGCGGGGCCGGATATGCTTATGTTTATTTAGGAACCTTGTTCTAAAGTAAGTTTTGGTTCTGAAAAGAACCGTTTTTTGTTATCGACGCAGCGACCGTGAAAGTTACTTCAGCCCATATCCGCCGCTCATGTAGATGATGATGTTCCAGAAACGGTCTTTGTGTGTTCGGCCATGCAACTGGTTCCACATGAATTGGTCCAGGTGCTCAGGTAGCACCTTGGAAGACATTGCACCCTGTCGACGGCAGAACATCTTAAGCGTAGACCAGTAGCCCTCGACCCTATTTGTACACACACCGGTAAGTGGGTCCACAAAATTCCGGCTATGGTTCACGGTTTTGTGGATGTAGGGTGAAGCGCCGTCCAAAGTACTCAGTCCAGAATAACCCCTCCATCCGTCGGTCCAAATCTCGGTACCAGGCAGCACATATAGCTTGATGAGTGTCTCCAGAGTCGCGGCATCGCGTTTGTCAACGTACTTGACAATGCCCCGCTTCTCTGTACAGCTGTACATACCCAACACCCACTTCTGGGCACGTACAGGAACCCTGCCGACATTATATTTGCGGCGGGTTATGACACTCTCGTCTATTTGCACCACCTGCCCCGGTCCCCCGATTACCATTTCCTCGGGGAAAGTCCGAAAGTCTGCAACTTCCAGCTACAGATAGTGCGGAGATCCCGGTATAAACTATAAACAGTTTTCCGGTGTAATCCGCAGTTAAATGCTACTGGTTTAGCCGGCATGCCGCACGCCCACAACCAAATAACCATGAACATTAGCCTAGGGTCGAGGCGCCTGCCTTGAAAAAATCCTCCGGCGTTGATACGGTACACCCTCTTGCAACCCGGACACCTGAACCGATGATGCATCCAGCTAGGATCGTTTTGCTCTACCCGACAAAATCGTCAGCAATTTCTTGACTCAGAACGCTTCTTGCTTCTAATTAAATTCCAAAATTGCATTAGTTCGATTAATTCACGGTCGCTAACATCGAATAACCGCTCCACGTCTTTGTAATTATTTACATAATCGTTAAGTTGCATTATACGACGATGTTATACGCACGGCAGTAGACTGACAAATGCGCTCCAGACCGGGCGATCGTATCTTATATTTATAAGCTCGGTTATGGGCGTGGCTTAAACTTGTATTTTACATGCAAAATTATGCTATTTTAAAATTGATTTTTCTCGAAATTTTATGTATACTTTCGCAAGTGAAATTTTTACAGTATACTCTATAAACCTTCCTCTTTGCTATAGGAAATTTTTGATTTTTTTGGGGTTACCACAGATAGGGGACCGTCCCCGACGTCCGCATAAAAATTTCAGTTTTGGGATTGCTAAGAAAATTGTGTTCGACTATATTTTTTATGTAATATTTTGTAAAAAATTTATTTACTCCTTAAATTCAATTAAATGTGTGGGGTCTTTGATTTGTGACCATAGGACGTTCCAGCAGCGGTTCCGAAGATTGAAGTAGAGGGGGCTCAAAAGTCGGAAAAAATTGCGGACGTCCTTTATAGATGACCCCTATAACGCTAAATTGATTCGTCAATCCTTCATACACCAGTGCGGCCTATAGGCCGCATAACCAAGACAATGACGTTCTTGTGATTCTTGAGGGTCCAAAATAAAAAAATCTTTCATTGTTCAGAATCCACATCAATAGAAAATAATATTCATATTAATACCGTTTTAATTATTTTGATATAAATTGTTTTCTCATTCATTACTTTTTACACGTGCAGGATTGTCACGGTTGTGCTGCCTAAAGGCCGCACTGAAACCTTTTCTGGTTAGGAATAAAAAATAAATTAATGAAGATGCGTTATGAACAAATAGACAAAAGTTGGTGTTCTAACGCCGCACTGATTTGTGATTGCCCAAATTGTGCGGCCTAAAGGCCGCACTGAGATAACGGCTCCATTTAACGTAACAGACAGACACACACAAATATATTTAGACTATTAAAAATGTCGATAATTATGATGGTGGCTTTTATTAATGGCACACGCTCTCCTATCCAAAATTTGAAATAACTATACAAAATAATTTTAAAAAAATATTTTAAGTAAATTAAAATACTATAAGAAATAAATATTTTTCCATTCTCTTGAAATTTTGTACCCTCCCATTGAAAAAAGGTCATGGTCCGCCACTGTAAATGAAGCTCTAAAAAATTGAAGCTGTAGAGATCGGGTGGTCTAAGGAGTTTACCCCCCCCACAAATTGGTGATCAGGCGGTAAAATATTAAAAAGTTTTTATGA
This sequence comes from Podabrus alpinus, assembly GCA_932274525.1. Taxonomy (NCBI): domain Eukaryota; kingdom Metazoa; phylum Arthropoda; class Insecta; order Coleoptera; family Cantharidae; genus Podabrus; species Podabrus alpinus. The sequence goes on along the minus strand of OW026454.1, from coordinate 78,773,781 downwards.
TACTGCTTTACTTTTCTTTTGGGGGTATTCCTTACCCCCCCCCCCCCCCCCGGTTAAAATAATAGTATAAAATAAAGCTGATATAGAATTAAACTATTTTGTAAATAAAAAATAAGAAAATTTGCTTTTAGGTGTTGATAAAACTCACTTTTATATGAAAAATGTTTCGATCAAATTTTTAACCTTTGAAGGTTAGCACTCTTTAATAAAATATTTTCAGAAAAGACCAATAACTATTAAAATAATTATCTTTTAAATATTAGCACAAATGAAAATATTTGGGGGGGGGGGGGGTAAAAAATTGAATTGAAAAATTAGAAAAGCAAAAGCATACGACGTCGATGTTTAGTTTTTATTATGCCATTAGTGGCCGTCCATTAATTACGTAAGGATGATTTTTGTCATTTCGGACCCCCTCCTCCCCCCACGTAAAGGTACGTAAGATTGTGGCCCCCCCCCTTCACACACATCTTGCGTAAGGATTATTTAAAAGAAAATTAATTTTGACCCCCCACTCTCCACCCCTTATATTTATAAAATATTAATTTAATTTTTAAATTTAATTTAAAAAAATATTTTAAGAAACTTACGTAAGGAATACGTCGGACCCCTCCCCCCTACGTAAGGGTCCGCAAGATATCGAATACCCCCCACCCCCCTAAAACCCCTACGTAATTAATGGATGACCCCTTATCAGGTATGCTTAATCAAAAAATAAATATTATTTAGAAATAAAATTAGAAAACATTTTGTTAGAAATGAATTTCTGCATTCAAATGGCCGTCGCAGCAAAACCGTTGATTTTTAAATGGTATTACTATAGTACTTTTTTATAGAGGATTCAATTATCTAAAAAGTTGATTATATACCTTTATCGTCTAAAATCAACGAATTTCGAGATACAAATTAAATTAACGAAGAAATACAAAAACGTTAATTTCAATAAAAATTTTTTTTAACATTTCTTCGTTTAATTTAATTCATAACTCGAAATCCGTTGATTTTAGACGATAAAGGGATATAATCTAGATTGTAGATAACCGAATGCTCTTTAAAAAAGCACTAAACAATTACCACTAACAAATCAATAGTTTGGGTGCTATGGCCGTTGGAAGGTTGAAATTAGTTCCCTTTGGCCGCTGAAAAATTTTTAGTTCACAGAAGGACACCCCAATTCACAATGCTGCTTAAAATACATCAGAGGTCTATTTAAAAAAAAAAGATATAATTTTTTAAGCCTATCAATGCAGTAATAACCAAATTGATAACTTATGATTTAATAATGAATAAGTTTAATCGAATTACTATGATAACATTGTTCAAAATCCGGTTTATGTGGTAAATACTTGGTCACCACACATAAATTTCATTTACTTATTAGTAATTTGCGGTATTCATATCTATGTAGATTCTAAATTTTGTTAGGTAACTAATTATAATTAAACATTTTAACCAATATTTTCCGGTACGCTAAAGTAGGTACGCATTAACAATTAAATTTGAAAATTTTTTTAACTCAAAAATAAAAATCAATTCCACAAGTTACCGTTTTTCATATAAAAAAATTAAGAAAAACTTACAATTCTGTAATTGATCCGATGCTTGATTTACTTCATCAATAAAATTTGGATCTTCAGAGTTGTCAGATTCCTGCTTGGCTACCAGCAAAACGCGATTGGCCAGGCGGGCGATTGCGGAAGTGTTGTCCACCATCTTCTGGGGTTGACCATTTTTGATAGCTTCCTCACACAAAAACGTGTGCTTCCTCATTTGTTCCTCTAAAATTCAAAACAAATTAAAACAAAATTTATTAAAAAAACAAAAGAACCAACCAGAAGCTTTGATAAAATCGGCCGAATCGGTTGCTTCGTCGCACAAATTTCTGACTTTGGTTAAAGTATCAGCGTATTGTTGACGAAGATTTTCAAAATGTTCATCTGCCGCCTTAGAAGTGGGATAATTAAGACGAATACTTCCTGCCGAAATCAGCACTGGTGTTAAACTTTCGACCTGACTCGCGGAACTTTGCAACGCTTCCGCAAGCTTCTTGTTACCGCCACTTCCACCTGGAGAAAAATTAACGTGAACAAAAACCAGACAAACATTTTTTCTGCATTATTACCTGCTGCCACCATCTTAGCCGTCTTCACCGCCCTATTGGAAAACTGTTGTAAATTAGCAGCCTTATCGGAAAAATTTTGTTCACGATTTGGGGTGCCTTCAGGTACAAGAACAGCCTCAGTGAATTGTTTCAATGGGGTTACAATATCGATAAAATCTTCCACCACTCGGTTGGTCACGGCTTGATTGATTCGTTCCTTTAGTTCGTGCAATTTGTGGGCCAACTTGCGTGAAATTTCGTGACCCTGCGGGGAATCCCCTTTACCGCTGGCGCACAAACTGGCCAACTGACGCGATAATCCATCAACGTCGTCGCAGAGTTGTAGAATCTCTGCTTTTTGAACACCTGGTAAACCGTCGGCAACCTTACGCCCTTCTTCCACCACAAGAGCAATCGCTCGTTGACCTAAACCTTTATCGTCGTGTCCGGGGTTTGAAAGCCACTTCCTAGCTTGTTCCAACCTTCCTTTAACCGTATGGGCCGTTTGTTGTAATCCAGCTTTGTCGACAGCTATGACTGCGTTAAGGACTGCTTGCTGAAGATGGCCCAATTTGTCTTTGATGCCCCTGGCAAGTGATTCGGCTTGTGGTGTTGCACCCTTACCATCTTGACGTAACTCGCACAGCGCATCCGTCATGGTAGTAATATCTGAACACAATTTTTTGATGGTATACGAATCTTGCGGTAAACATCTGAAATGATGTTTAAAAGATGAAGGGTAAAAGTTTCGTTGCCTCACGGTTATTTACTTACCTATCCGCAACTTTGTAAGCGGCGTCGATAATCTGCCGCAAGGATTTTTCTCCAATTCCACCTCTAAGCGCCGAAGGATTCAACAACCAATCGTTGACGTTATTAATCTTATTTTGAATTGCATTTTGTAACTTCTTAAGCACCGTTAAATTATCAAGTTCCGATTGATCCTCATCGTAACTCGTCAATTGCAACACCCGAATAATCTCATTAATTTCATCCGACATACGTCCAGTTAAGTAGTTCCGATTTTCCGCCGCCTCTTCACCACCTTTTCCACCTTGCGTGATGATATGGATATAAATCTTCATTGAACAAATTAAAATCGGAGCCAAGACTTTGACTTGCTCCAAACAACGGATTAAAATTTCGGCATGAACCTGATGAGTCAGTTCCTTTTCCCTTGCGCTAACTTCTCTCGAAACTTTACTTAAACACGGACTGAGATCACGTAAAAATTGCACTAATTCCTCCATACTTTCGATAACTTCCGCGACCGCGAGGTAATCCAACACCCGCTTGCATTCCCTGATTATTTTTCTAACTTCCGATTCGTCAAAACATAGTAAAAGAGCGGACGTTGCTTGCAATATTCCACCACTTCCTTCGATGAGACGTTTGCGAGCCGGACCGGAGAAAGGATCCATCTTGAGCATGCCGCTGGCTTCTTCCAGAAGTTTGGAAGACTTTTCGACGCGCACCAACGCCGGCGGCATGTCTTGCCGTAATATTGGGTCATCGGAGCTGTTGATTGTCTCTTTGCCTACTTTTACTAAATTCAAAACGGCGTTACTAACAACTTTGACAGGTTGTTCCAAATCTGGCATAGCGTTCCCATCTTCGGCTTCTTCATGTAATATCACAAGCCGTGAAACCTAAAATGTACATACTCTGTGCTCAGCAATTCATGGAATATTTGGGTTGATGTGGAGGGAAAAAGGGTACCTACAATTTGTTACGTTAATAAAATGTTGATTGACGGGTGGTTCTGAAATTTTCTTGAAATTTTTATTTGGCCGCGCTTTTGGTATTTTTGGTCAAGTGTTTCGATTTGTGATCGATCAAATTTTGGACATTGAGTGCTCATTCCCCAAAACGGGTAATTTAAAATTCTCAAAAAATATATTATGTTTATTATACTTTTGGCTACTTGTACACCAAATTTTAGATTGGGGCACGCTTTTGGTTTTTTTTGGTCAAGTGTTTCGATTTATGATCGATCAAATTTTGGACATTGAGTGCCCATCCCCCAAAAAGGGGGTAATTTAAAATTCTCAAAAAATATACGTGAAATCTCTCATAACGGACACCTCCGATGGGCGGACAACTCCATTAGGCGGACACTATTTGATAGTCCGGAATGAAGTATAGAGAATTCAATGAGACATAATCTCTCTTGAGCGGACTCTCTCTTGGGCGGACGCGGACACAATATTTAAGTACAAAACTTGTAAAATTCTCTCTTAAGCGGACACAAAATTAAAAATGTTGCAACGCTGCACTATTAGCCAGCGCGGCAACATAAATTCTGGGGACTTCCCCATTGTGTGTGTGTGATTCCCCGCGATCATTAACGAATACATTTTTATGGTTAGATCAAAAAGATTTCAGCTCAGCAAGTATGTATTAAAATACCAAAAAATCGCACAATCAAATTCGAAGTGTGGACTAGTTTCGAACTTATTAGTTCTCATCAGCACAATTTACGAATAGATTGTACGAGTGCATTACGGCTATTTGCCAACCACAAGCAAAGTAAAGTTATAGACTTACAAAATTGCTTGCTTCAGCAGCGCCATCGCGCGGTTTTTGGGAGAGGCCCCAGTATAATATGATGAGATCAAAAAGATTTCAGCTCAGCAAGTATGTATTAAAATACCAAAAAATCGCACAATCAAATTCGAAGTGTGGACTAGTTTCGAACTTATTAGTTCTCATCAGCACAATTTACGAATAGATTGTACGAGCGCAATTCTATGTAAATTAAATTTTCAAATGTATTTTTTCTTACCGTTTTGAATTAAATTTAGTTTATTTACCCTTCCGGATACGAAGTCTTATGTAAGTTTGTGGTTCTTATATGTTAACGTTACTATGAATTGCCATTGGCGTATCAATCGCAGTAGAACATCGCAATATGTATTTTTTCATTTTTCCCATACGCGGACACCTCCCTTAGGCGGACATATTTAATAGTCCCGAAGGTGTCCGCTCAAGAGAGATTTCACTTATTATGTTTATTATACTTTTGGCTACTTGTACACCAAATTTTAGATTGGGCACGCTTTTGGTCAAGTGTTTCGATTTATGATCGATCAAATTTTGGAGATTGAGTGCTCATGCCCAAAACGGGAGTAATTTAAAATTCTCAAAAAATATATTATCTTTATAATACTTTTGGCTACTTGTACACCAAATTTTAGATTGGGGCACGCTTTTGGTTTTTTTTGGTCAAGTGTTTCGATTTATGATCGATTAAAATTTTCGACATTGAGTGCCCATCCCCCAAAAAGGGGGTAATTTAAAATTCTCAAAAAATATATTATGTTTATTATACTTTTGGCTACTTGTACACCAAATTTTAGATTGGGCACGCTTTTGGTCAAGTGTTTCTATTTATGATCGATCAAATTTTGGACATTGAGTGCTCATCCCTAAAACGGGAGTAATTTAAAATTCTCAAAAAATATATTATCTTTATTATACTTTTGGCTACTTGTACACCAAATTTTAGATTGCACACTTTTGGTTTTTTTTGGTCAAGAGTGTTTAAGATTTCAGCTCAGCAAGTATGTATTAAAATACCAAAAAATCGCACAATCAAATTCGAAGTGTGGACTAGTTTCGAACTTATTAGTTCTCATCAGCACAATTTACGAATAGATTGTACGAGCGCAATTCTCTGTAAATTAAATTTTCAAATGTATTTTATCTTACCGTTTTGAATTAAATTTAGTTTATTTACCCTTCCGGATACGAAGTCTTTATGCAAGTTTGTGGTTCTTATATGTTAACGTTACTATGAATTGCCATTGGCGTATCAATCGCAGTAGAACATCGCAATATGTATTTTTTCATTTTTCCCATACGCGGACACCTCCCTTAGGCGGACATATTTAATAGTCCCGAAGGTGTCCGCTCAAGAGAGATTTCACTTATTATGTTTATTATACTTTTGGCTACTTGTACACCAAATTTTAGATTGGGCACGCTTTTGGTCAAGTGTTTCGATTTATGATCGATCAAATTTTGGAGATTGAGTGCTCATCCCCAAAACGGGAGTAATTTAAAATTCTCAAAAAATATATTATCTTTATAATACTTTTGGCTACTTGTACACCAAATTTTAGATTGGGGCACGCTTTTGGTTTTTTTGGTCAAGTGTTTCGATTTATGATCGATTAAAATTTTCGACATTGAGTGCCCATCCCCCAAAAAGGGGGTAATTTAAAATTCTCAAAAAATATATTATGTTTATTATACTTTTGGCTACTTGTACACCAAATTTTAGATTGGGCACACTTTTGGTTTTTTTTGGTCAAGTGTTTCGATTTATGATCGATCAAATTTTGGACATTGAGTGCCCATCCGCCAAAAAGGGGTAATTTAAAATTCTAAAAAAATATATTATCTCTATTATACTTTTGGCCATTTGTACACCAAATTTTAGATTGGGCACGCTTTTGGTTGTTTTGGTCAAGTGTTTCGATTTATGATCGATCAAACTTAGGACATTGAATGCCCATGCCCCAAAATGGGGGTAATTTAAAATTCTCAAAAAATATATTATCTTCATTATACTTTTGGCTACTTGTACACCAAATTTTAGATTGGGCACGCATTTGGTTTATTTGGTTAAGTGTTTCGATTTATGATCAATAAAATTTTGAACATTGAGTGCCCATCCGCCAAAAGGGGTAATTTAAAAATCTAAAAAATATATATTTTCTTTATTAGGGGAGAGGCGGGCATAATGACATATGCGGGCATAATGACTTTTTCCTATTATAAAAAATCTGGCAGCATTTATGGGCCCTTAATGAAACTAAATGTTTACAAGCCGGCAACATTGCACCGGCCGTAGTAGGGATTGTTTAGAGGTTTAGACTAACATTGGAGGAATTTATTGTGTTTTTTGTTGACCTTTAACCGTAAGTAAATTTAGATATAATATTTATCTGACTTTTAGATGTTTTTACTAAAGTTTGGGGATATTGCTTTGACCACGTAATTAAACTGTTTAACTTCATAACACATTTTCTAGGTTAATTGGCATTTTTACGTTTTTTTTACACAAAATAAAAATAACAAACGAGACGGGCAAAACGACATAGCATAATGGCGGACAAAATGAATTAGTGTGCCGTTTTGCCCGTCTTCGTTTCGTTAGCGTTTTAACGAAATGTTTTTGTTTATACTAGATGGTTTTACTCATATAAAAGAAAGAAAAATAGAGGAGCCTGGAATGAGGCGGATATGGAGAGAGCTATACAAGCTATCCGCAATGGCGAAATGGGGTGGTTAAAAGCAAGCAAATCATTTAATGTACCCACTGCAACATTGCGTCGTCGAGCTCTCGGAAAAAATAAATTTGCCGTTAATACCGAAAAACGTTTTGGTTCCTTTCAGTTTACATTAAATAAAGACCTCCATCAAGTTAGCCCCCCTTTAATCGAATTTTTAACTTTTTCTTATGCCAAACGTTTGGTAATCGTTAGGTAAGGTTTGGTAGTCCGATTAAAAGTTTTGGTCGTTCTTTGTTTTTTCGTAATTAACTAATCAAATTTTTTTGTCAAGTTAGCCCCCCTTCAATCGATTTTTCAACTTTTTTATTTGATCGATTATAATGTGTAGAGGTTTGGTAGTCCTATAAAAAGTTTTGGTAGTCCCGAATTTTGTCGTAAATAATTAATTAAGTTGGAAGTTTACTTATGCGCATGCGCTAAATTTCACGTGAATAGAACAATAATGGAGACGGTAATCAGCTTAAGCGGTTAAGTGCATTGCTGCTATAGCTGAATGCCCGGTTCGACTCCGGGCTCAGTAAAAACTTTATTCTGACCGTCTCCCCTCGGAAGGCAATGGCAAACCACCGAGGTGTAATATGCCAAGAATAGCCTCTCTGGAGTTGAAGTGTATACCTTCCCGCGGTTCGGAGCCCGCGTTAAACAAGTAGGTCCCCTATGTGTGTGATAGTACTACAAATGCACAACACATACATAAGAGAGAGGTCGCCAACATCCGATAACGGATGGGCACCTGAAGAAGAAAGAAGAACAATAATAATTTATTGCCAATTTAAACCATTTGTAACTTTTTTTTAATGCCAAACGATTGGTAATGAACCGAAAAAGGAACAATAATTGCATTACACAAAAAGCTTGCGCTGCAATTCAATTTGATGTGGAGTAGCACGAATTCCAATCCCCGAAATTTTCCCTATAGAGATTCGGAAAGCTGAACGTTTGTATAGTGGTTTTCAAAATGAAAATTTGTAAAAAGTGTAATAAATTATATGGTTTCTCATTAACTCAACCAATCATAAGCTCGCATTAAATTATCAGGTGATTTAGAACATCATCTGTACGTGTATTTTAAATGTGGGATTCCCCTAAATGTGGATTTTAAAATGTACATTAATTTGATTTTAAAACTTAAATTATATTAATTAACTACGATCAAATTAGGCACTACCAAAACTCTTTATATGACTATATACCAAACCTCTACATATTATAATCGATCAAATGAGCTAAAAAAAAGTTGAAAATCGGTGAGGATTACCTATCACCTGTCACTCCGAATAAGTTGAAACTTTGCAATCGCAAAGAGGAAGGTTTATATAGGCCCCTACAACAAAAAAATTCTGAGAAAGTATTATCAAAATTTTGAGAAAAATCGATTTGAAAAGTACGGAAAAGTAGCATAAATCATGCAGTAGACCCCGGGGATGCCACATTCATCGGCCGGCCGCCGCATTTTGTTGACGGTACGTGCACTGGGATATACTCTTACACTTAGAAAATTTCGCACCGGCAGATGCAGCTCGACGCTCCTACATGTAACATCGCTTATTTTTTGTTTTTACGCGATTTTTTGGGGGTGAAACGTAATAGTATACTGCCCCATACCGCAACTATACTTTTTTATGCTATTTCGAGGGTCTCTCACATCCCGGTTGCATAGATCCAGGTTTTCTTGATCGGTGGCGCTTCTCGTATGTTTAGCCTAGTAACCAGAGTCAAATCCGCCCTGGAGGGGTGCAGAGCGGAGCGGCGCCCCGTAAGGGTAGGATTTGACGATGGATTACCCTCCTTTTCGAATGCACACCCCTAAAATTGGAAGGCAAAAAGAATTTAATTTTTTCACTTTTTAGGCAATGCACGAGTTATTTTCCATTTTTTTGATTATATTTATTACTAATATCTACTAATCACACCCCCATCTATCCGAATTTCAAAGAAAAATTCAAATCGGACCGAAAAAATTTCACTCCATTTCAAGGGACCGTAACCCGATCTATGTGGCAGACCCCGAGGTCGACCGCATACATGAATTTACTTTTCCCTTCTTTTCAAATCGATTTTTCTCAAAATTTTGACTATACTTTCTCGGGCGAAATTTTTACAGGACACTCTAATAAGGTTCCTTTTGCTAAAAAAAAACATTTTGGGAAAATTTGGGGTGACAGGTGATAGGTAATTATTCCCCCAAAACTTTTTATAGGACTACCAAACCTCTACACATTATAATCGATCAAATGAGCTAAAAAAAGTTGAAAATCGTTTGAAGAGGGGCTAAAATGGTTTAAATTGGGCTAAATTGGCAATAAATTATTATTGTTCTATTCACGTGAAATTTAGCGCATGCGCATAAGTAAACTTCCGACTTAATGAATTATTTACGACAAAATTCGGGACTACCAAAACTTTTTATAGATAGGACTACCAAACCTCTACACATTATAATCGATCAAATGAGCTAAAAAAAGTTGAAAATCGTTTGAAGAGGGGCTAAAATGGTTTAAATTGGGCTAAATTGGCAATAAATTATTATTGTTCTATTCACGTGAAATTTAGCGCATGCGCATAAGTAAACTTCCGACTTAATGAATTATTTACGACAAAATTCGGGACTACCAAAACTTTTTATAGGACTACCAAACCTCTACACATTATAATCGATCAAATGAGCTAAAAAAAGTTGAAAATCGTTTGAAGAGGGGCTAAAATGGTTTAAATTGGGCTAAATTGGCAATAAATTATTATTGTTCTATTCACGTGAAATTTAGCGCATGCGCATAAGTAAACTTCCAACTTAATGAATTATTTACGACAAAATTCGGGACTACCAAAACTTTTTATAGGACTACCAAACCTCTACACATTATAATCGATCAAATGAGCTAAAAAAAGTTGAAAAATCGATTGAAGGGGGGCTAACTTGACAAAAAAATTTGATTAGTTAATTACGAAAAACAAAGAACTACCAAAACTTTTAATCGGACTACCAAACCTTACCTAACGATTACCAAACGTTTGGCATAAGAAAAAGTTAAAAATTCGATTAAAGGGGGGCTAACTTGATGGAGGTTAAATAAAGATCTTGAAGTTGCGATTGTAAATCATATGCTGGACTTAGAAGCCCGTTTTTTTGGAATGACGACAACAGATGTTCGACAACTGGCGTATGAAGTTGCCGAAAAAATGAAGATCAAACACCCCTTTAATAAAGAAACTAAAATAGCTGGAAAGGGGTGGCTTCATGGATTTCGTCAACGTAATCCTCAATTATCATTACGACTTCCAGAAGCAACGTCGCTCGCCAGAGCTGAGGCCTTTAATAAACCGCAGGTGAAAAATTTTTTTTCCAAGCTAGAGCAAGTCATCGAAGAGCACAAAATTGATAAAACCATGATTTATAATATGGACGAATCCGCACTGACCACAGTACAAGTGCCACCAAAAGTGATTGCTCAAAAAGACAAAAAAACAAGTCGGCGCTGTCACCAGTGCAGAGAGAGGGTTACACACAACCGTTGTCATCTGCATGAGTTCTGGGGGAATGTATGTACCGCCATCAATAATTTTCCCGCGGAAAAGATTTAATCCAGACTTATACTATGGAGCACCCATTGGAACATTAAAACTTTATAACGAGTCAGGTTACATGACGTCAGATCTGTTCATAAAATGGATTAAACACTTTATAGAACACGTGAGACCCACTACAGAAAAAAAAGCTTTGTTGATTTTGGATGGCCATTCTAGTCATAAAAGCTATGAGGCCTTAGAATTGGCTAAACAACATTCAATCGTTCTTCTATGCCTCCCTGCACACTGCACTCATCACCTACAACCTCTGGATGTAGCGTTTTTCGGTCCCCTTCACAAATATTACAACAGAACCGTATCCCAGTGGTTAAAAGATAATCCCGGACGTACAGTCACTATTTACCAGATATCCAAACTTTTCAACCATGCCTACGAAAAAACATCAACCCTTGAAATTGCAAGTAGTGCGTTTCGTGCCACGGGAATATCACCGTTTAACCCTGACATATTTCCTGATCACCTATTTTTACCCAGTTTAACAACGGACGTGGCAGAAGCAGTGGTTGAAGATGAAAATCCTGTTAATGAACGTTTAGAAAATCCTGAAGAGCTTCAAACAAATAATACAAAAATACAACCAACCACTGTTGGCCAAGAACAACTAACTTTTACAGAAGAAATAAATGGGCCAGGGCCTTCATGCTCTTCAAAAGAGGTAGATTTTCAAAATATGTTACAAGAATTGTCACCAGTGCCTCATAGTAACGTCAGAAAAACTGTCAAACGCAAAACTGGAGGATATCAAGATGTTTTGACCGAAAGCCCATACCTTCAAAGCCTTCGTAAAAAGGAAATTGAAAAAGCCCAAGAACAACAAAGAAAGATAAACAGAAACAGAAACGTTGTCAAAAGAAAACTAGTAGAAAATGACTCAGACAAAAATAAAAATCAACAGGAGCATTTGAGAAAAAGTACAAGATTTGTTGGAAGTGTTAGAGTAATTAAAGGCGAGACTACTGAAGAAGAAGATCCCTACTGTATTAGTGACAATGAAGAAGACTGTGCATGTCTCTATTGTAATGATCTGTTCAGCGGATCAAAATCTGAAGAAACGTGGTTGCAGTGCCAACTTTGCCAGAAGTGGGCACATGGAGATTGTGCAGGTATCCCAAGAAGAGCTAAAATCTATGTTTGTGAACTTTGCAAGGACTAACTTTAGTATTCTTTTTTTGTTTAGGTAGTGTTTAGGCGATGTTTAGGTTTAAATATATTCTTTTTGTGTATTATTATTTTTGTATGCCATTTTGCCCGACCTGGGCGGGCAAAATGGTTTTTTCTTAAAACATACGTTTGATTTCATCTTAAAAAAACTTGTTGAATAAAAATGGATTTTATTATCTACAGTTCTAGAGTATATCATAGGCTATCTCAGATAAAAATTACGAGTACATAATTTAAATCATTTTTTAGTAAATTACCCAAGTAAATAACTAAGTGTGTCATTATGCCCGACTTTCCCCTATGCTTTTGGCTACTTGTACACCAAATTTTAAATTGGGCACGTTTTTGGTTTGTTTGGTCAAGTGTTTCGATTTATGATCGATCACAATTTGGACATTTAGTGTCCATCCTCCAAAAAGGGGTAATTTAAAATTCTCAAAACATATATCATTTTTATTGTACTTTTGGCTAATAGTACACCAAATTTTAGATTGGGCACGCTTTTGGTATGTTTGGTCAAGTGTTTCGATTTTGATCGATTAAATTTTGAACATTGAGTGGCTAGCCCCCAAAATGGGAGTAATTACAATTCTCAAAAAATATTATTTTGAATTTGCCGTCATTTCTCTTATTACGAAATAACGCCGCCCCTGGATAAGGTCGCCCAGGTAATGAGCACCGCGAGTGTAGCGCACCCGGGATTTGGTGAAAAATCAAGTATAAAAACTATTAAATATCAATCCGATTTGGTGTAATCAATATAATTTGTTAACTTCATTGTTATTTTTAGAATCTTATTAGGTAAGCAAATACAATACCGGCACCGATTTGTTTCGAACGCTCGGACTGTTTTGACGTGAAATAACACAAAAAAACTCTTTGAACTAAAAATAGGAATTTCTATTTTGTATAAGCACCTAAGGCAATATAACTTCAATATAATCAATTTCACATTATGTGAAGAAACTAATTGGATATGTCTTCAATAAATGGCGCCACCTTAAACCATTGGGGGGGGGGGGGATTTATTTCCTGACCGCGTTTGTGGTGATGATTTATTGGAAATTAAATTCTCGTTTTCAAGTAAATTCTTATAAAACAGATAAGCACTCCTTGTTTATATTAGCGTAATCTTTTAGAATATAAAAACAGATTTATCGGAACACATGTAATGAATAACTGGAACCTCCTCGAAATGCCCGTGAAATGAATCACAAAAATGATGTATTGAGAACAATTTACGGTTCTTTGATTCTGCATGACATCAGAAAACGTGTATAAATTTAAAAAATTAAATGTTTTGCGTACAATTCTGTATCGATCCAGCGCAGCATCCCGAATCGAAAAATAATAAATTGTTTCGTCAAAAATGACTGCATCAGGTTCGATCTATTTTTTTTCAAGTTTATACATCACATCTCACCTAAGCGACGCGTGGGAGCGTGAACTACTTTTTCCTCATTATTATGTTTCAGGTAGAAAAAATTATGAATGAGATTGGTTTGTGTGGGTTTATTTCGACACACCGTGTATTTGCATAATGGTGGGCACGGAAGGAATTTTGTCAAGTGTAACAGTGATCTTACCTTTTTTGGATATCAAAGTTTACTCTACTCACCTGTCGTAAATATAAAAATTTTAGGAAAAAAATGAGCCTACCTAAAATTATTATTTTTAAAAATCAATTAAACTTTTGCATTTCGTCCAAAAGATACAAATTAAAATCGAGATAAATTGAATAGATAAATTAAAATGGAGTTCAAATGTCAAAACAAAGTTTTTTAAACAAGAATCTTGCAAAATATTGTAAGTAGCGGCACGCCCACGTCTAAATTTAGCCAAGAAACAAATGTGCACCGAAATACTCGAAAAAAAAACTCGTATAAAAATTTTTCAAAAAAATCGAAGGTGGAAAATTAAAAATACGAAAAATTGTTTTTTGTTTCGAGTGTGCGATGTTTAAATTAAAAAATAACCAAATACCTGCTGTGCCACTGGTTCTAAAATAGACTCGATTGTTTTTGTATGAAAAACAGGCATTTTCACTTGTTTTGATAAAACACGACCGGTTATGAAATTTTAAAAACACAATTAAACTTATACAAATCAAACAATTAATTTTTCACTCTTATTTTTATTAGACCCGATATAAATAAATTGGTTTTATCGGGACATCTGTCGGTAGAACATGTAAGAATGAAGTTTTGTTTAATATTAGAGCGCCATCGTTTGCAAATTTACTTTATTAACGATTTTTTGAGCGTTTAATTTTGCAAAATAATTGTGCGTTTTTTTACGTTCATGCCTACACACATTGTAGATTGTTATCGTTAGGGCAAAATTACAAACCGGAAGTTTCTTAATCGATTTGTGCGCTTCCGCCAATCAAAGTCAACCCTTGTTTCCCTTACTGACGTTTTAATTAGCATTGAAAACTATTGTTGCTGATAACATTCATGTGCAGAGAGATAACGTCTTCAAGATTATTATGTTTGCAATTTCAGAGATAGGACTGGGAAACCGGGTCAAGTTGCAACAATAATTAAAAATTATTTTCGCTCTGCGCAACATAAATCGAATCACCTGACGGAATTCGTTAGTAAACATATCAACAGGTAGTACACTGGGATTCGAATCCAAATTAAAGAATATCTTTTCAGTAAGTCATTTTACGAAATTGGTGACCCTGAAAGATCATCAGGTACTTCTGTCGTAGAATTCTAATATCTTTTTTTTGCGAGCGTTGGGAGTGGGGAAATCTTCGCACGATACAACACAAGGGTTAGGACAATACTCAAAGATTCAGCGAGTACAGGTTTTAGCAAGGAGATTGCACGAGCGAAGCGCAGCGGAGCGAGTGTCAATCTCCGCAGCTGAAACCTGTACTCGCTGAATCTTTGAGTATTGTCCGAACCCGCGTTGCTGTTGCGGTGATAATTCCGTGAAGAAACGCCACAACTTAAAAGCACAACATCACATACGAAAATCGACATTTCAAACGCCATTTTTAATGTCGAAAATTGTGAAACAAAATGACCATATAGCATCACAATCATTGCAAAAAAAAATCAAACAAAAAATTTCGTAAGTACCGAAAAAAATGGAAGCATAATCGCACTAAATTTGTAATATAAAATTCGTTACTATAAAATTCGTTAGAAGTACATTGCTTTAAGTGAACTCTGGTTGGAACTAATGCGTTGAACCGGTTTCCTACATCGCATCTGTTGAGTGCGTTAGTCATACACACTACATAAATTATAATATTCGAAGAGATTTTTTATTACGTATGAATTCTTTTACGCTCTACTACAAATATTTGATATTCTGGTAGGGTATTTGGAATATTTTTTATTTTCGGATATCATTCGACTGTGCATGCGTTGTACCCATTTAACTACAATGTAAAATAACGCACGCTGATTGGTCGAAACGACAAAATTTGAACCTGAATGGAATTATCAACAAGACACCACCCAGATGTTTTGGGTGGTAGTGTGAGATTCTTACTCACTAAAACCCCACTCCGTGGAGGTGCCGAAAATCGCTAGCTGCATTACTTCCGAACACCCCCTGCTTTGGCATTTCTGCCATTTCCTACTCCTTCCTGTCGAAGACATCTTCTGCCCTTTCGGGACTTTGTTCTTCTTATGGTTCACCTGCTTTGTTTCTCCAGTTCTTCATTGGCCTTCGTGGACATTATGGAAGTGATCAGCTCATGGACGGCCCTCCACTTGCCTTCCCCCTGCAACATCACTGCCACAATGTTGTCCGGCGTGAGCGTCTCCTAGACATGCCGTCTTGCGCCTTCTCTATTTTGGGACCATCTCGTACAGACGAAGAGGGTGTGGGCCGTGTCGTCCGTATCTCCACAGTATACACAGTTCTCCGTGTCAGCGCGCTTGAATCTCTTCAAGTATGCCTGGAAGCAACCGTGCCCCGACAGGAACTGGGTGACCTCGTAGGTGATGTGTTTCCTGCACTGTGCCTGTGGGCCCCTGAAGTCATATATCTAGGTATCAAGGTTGGCGCCTGTCTTAACTTTAGACCCCACCTGAAGTACCTACGTGAAAAACTGACCGCTCTGGTAGGGTGCCTTCGCAGGGTCCTAAGAAAGAAATGGGGGCTCAAGAGGTCCGCCTTCAGAACGCTATATCAGGGCCTATTGTTGGCATGTGTCTCCTATGGTGCAAGTGTATGGGGACACACTCTGCACCGAAAGACGTATAGGGACCAGCTAAACAGATGCCAGAGGATCGCGTTATACGCTTCGCTTAATGTGTGCAGGACGGTCTCGACCGAAGCAATGCAGGTTCTCGCAGGAGCTCTCCCGTGGGACCTTGTTGTTAGAATGAGATCAGAATGCTACCACAGGAAGAAGGGATTGCTTCCCCGAGAGGGGGACTTTACCAATGAAGCGGAACGTGGAGGATCCAAGGCATCTTTTAATAGGATCCTGACAGAAAAGCTGATCCATGGTCTAACAGATGGAGAACATCTGAGAAGGGATCTACGACCAGACGATTTGTACCTAATGTGGAACACGCCATCGTCAACGAGTGGTTTGACCCAAGTCTGTACTTGGGCTACCTGCTAACGGAACATGGTAGTATGAACCATCAACTGTGCAAATTCGGCTTGGCAGAGACACCCAAATGCCAGTGCGGCTTGGATGAGACTAGGCAACACTGTCATTTATATGAAGATATCCGGAAGTTGCAGCTCCCAAGCCTGCCGCCGGAAGACTCGATAGATATGAAGGATCTAGTTAAAGACCTGGACAGTTAGACAAGGCTGCAAGCCTTCGCCAATGGCGCGTTCGCTAGACGGCGTCTCATAAA
Organism: Podabrus alpinus; assembly: GCA_932274525.1. NCBI lineage: Eukaryota > Metazoa > Arthropoda > Insecta > Coleoptera > Cantharidae > Podabrus > Podabrus alpinus. Next base: position 78,756,790 of record OW026454.1, on the reverse strand, counting down.
CGCCGGCAATGCGAACCCCGACGAAGGGACTGCCCATTCTCATAATGACACTGAAGATGAATAGAGATAGTAGATTTTGCTCTAGAGGAGATAGACTAATGTAGATTTTGCTCATACAAGAGGTGTCAGATACCATTTAATTTAGCGGGGAATCTCTGTCGAAGAGACTCAAGGGGGTGGCAACTCCTTCTAGCCCGTAGCCGACGGAATCGAGGGCTTAGGCCCGAGACTCAACGCCGGGCTCGAGAGATACCTCGGGTATCATATTAATCTCGGGCAAACGCGATTATACATGTATCATAGCAGTCGCAGACGGAACACTGTGCATCCGACCACGTCGCTTCCTTCGCACTTGTTACAACTTATTTAAACAACTTGCGATAGGGGGCGACGTTGCGTTACGTAAACAGTTAAAGGCCTCGCGTAAGCTTTACATGCCGACGTCTACTTAAATAGGCGTCGGGGGGGGGGGGGCGACTGGGCTTGTCTAAGAACAAGTACCGGTGATGAAGGCATCAGCGCCTATTTTCGAGGTTTAGCGGGAGGAAGTATACATCACTTGGATGAGAACTTTCTAAGGGGGTGGCATCTCCTTTTTCACCCGAGCTCCTTTAGGGCCTAGCTCCGAGCAACAGGCGCACTGATATATGTTAAACTCAACTTAACACTATGATCGAACGCCAGAATGTTAAGAGTCGGAATGCCCGGAAAGATGAAGGCGTCATCGATACCTGATCTGGAAGGCGGAACGTAGTGCCCTAAAGGAAGGCGCGACTTTACTAAGCAAGTAAAGTCGTTTAAACCAAAGGCGCGACTTTACCAAGTAAGTAAAGTCGTTTAAACTGAAGGCGCGGCTCTATCAGAGTCGTTTAAATAATAATAAGCGGACAAACAGTCCGATATGAGGGGGCAGAGCCCGGAATCCGCCATGTGGAAACCGTCTCTACCTGGGACATGACATATCCCCTAGCCTCTGTCCAAGTACCGGTGTCGCAGCCCTAGAGCCTTTTAGGTCGGACACCGGGGGGGGGGGGGCGTAGCGGTGAAGCTCCTAAGTACACAACTCCCGAGTAATCTGGACTGTAGTACAAAACCGTTACCACGGGAGACGGGGACCCGAAGGGCATTAAAAACGCTCTTCCCCGTCATTTGAGGTGGACTCGTGGTGGCTGTGGTTAGGGCGAGTTTCAGCCAACAGTGGGAACTACCTGCCGAAAGCAAGTAGAACCTGCGACAGTTTACATGATGATCAAAGTAAGCGGCGCCTGACTGTTAGCAGGAAGCTCGAGACCGAACTAGAAGGTGTCTTGAGGCCCCCACCTAGGGTGATGTTCAACTGGGTCGTTGACGTCCGATAGGAACCCTTGAAAAATAGGGCGCTTGTCCCGGCGAAACCTTGTTAGGAAACTCCTAGGAACGGAATAATGAGTGAGGTGACCCACTGGTTCATGGGAACCCATGCTGGGCATGACTCCGGTCGAATCCTAACATGTTAAATTAAACCAGACAAGTTCTGTGCCTGTGGGCCCTTTGTTTCGCCTTGAGGTGGATAGGCATTTGCGACCCTATCACCAGTGCGGAATCCATATCTAGGAAATAAAAACTTAACTCCTAATTCCATCATTATATTCTTTCAGTCGTTGGAAAATGAAAGGTAGCTAAGCAAGTCGGCAACAAAATTGAGTTAGTTTTTTCTCCTGATCACCCACGCGGCAACCAGGTAATCTGTTTGTGAAAATAACTTCGTAAGTGACATGGTTCTAGAGGGAGCTAGTGTGTCAACTCCATTACCAGCTAGTCTTCCGTCCTTAGTTAAAACGTCCTAACAAATAAAAATTACTTTTTGTAGATTATTAACGCTGCCTTCATTATAAAATAGTACTTAATACCTTCTGTATTATTATGGTTATCTATATATATAAAAATGGATGTATGTGTGTATGTATGTATGTTCCCTATAGACTCCTAAACCGTTTGACCGATCGGAACCAAATTTGGCACAGTTATTATGTAGGTTCCTGCGCATGCTTTTGTATTGAAATAGTGCAACAATAATAAATATAATAATAAATATATAATAATAATAATAATAATAAAAAAAATAACAAAAATAATAAATCAATAATGAATGCTGTCAATCCGTCAAACTGTCAACCGATCGACAATGCAAATACGCGTGCACGTGCTTTACGTTTCTATTCGACCAATCTTAACCGTCCAGTCATTTGGTAGTTCTTGCGGGAAAGTTTTCAGGGAGTTTTAAAAATTGGTACTCTTATAGATTTTGAGGTGCTCTTTCCGAATTTTCACTTTGCCACCTCGTATCTTTGCCGCCAGCGACGCCATATTGGAAAAACCGCGCCCAAAAACAATTTTTTGAAGATATCTTCTTACCGGCTCATTATACTTTAAAAATAGTTATATACTAAATTAAACTAGAGGACATTTGCTACAATTTATGTTCCTGGTCTTTTTTCGTAGGACGGATAGTTTTGGCATACGAGCGCCGCAAAAGTGATTCTGACACGTGCACTGGTGAAAAACTCATTTACACACCACCAGGAGGTAGAGTGTGTGGCGCGTTTTTTTTGTGGTATCCCCAGTAGGCCTAATCCACTTGTAGTGCACTTATAATGTCTCTAGTGCAGTCTCCTCCGCTTCGCTGTCCCTGATGGACCTGGTTCTGTCAGTTTTTCGTCGTGAGAAATTTCGGTATTTTTTTGTTCGTACCAAGCATCGGTCAGCAATTTATATCCTGTGTTCCTGAAGCAAACTACCGGAGACTTGTTATTAGCAGTTAGTACGATTAGAATATCGTCGCCAAATTTCTTCAGAAGTTGAGCTTACACAGTTTTTTCATGTGGACGATAATCGCCTTGAATTTTACTCATCAGTTCGACCAGAGAAAATTGACACTCTTCAGAGCTCTCCTCGAGGTGAGAGTAAATATACTGCATTGCAGTATCTATCTCATTTGCATGCGGACCTCTTTTAATTTCTCCAGACGGCGGCGGCTGGTAAAATTTTTTCATACACGCGTTATGATACTGTGCAGCGACTGCGACTAAGTCAGCCACCTGCTCAAGACGCTCAACAATGTCTCGACCCCAATCATCATTACGGGCTCTAGCTATTTCTATAAGGCTATCCTTCATTGCTATTTTGCGCACGTTATATACAATGTTACGGTCACGTATACGAGTCTTACTCTGTTTCGCAATAAAATCAGCTGTTATCTCATCCGCGCACAAAAAGCAGTGATCTTTGAATGAAAATGATGGAGCAGTGGATCGCAGCTGTAGAGCGGTAGAACTGCCACTTCCTCGACGCAGAGACGCGGATATCAGTTTATCATTATTATAGCGTTTTCTACACGTATCGTGAACCACTATTGAAATTAGTCTTCGCAATAATTTAACTTTACCGTCCTTTCTTTTTATACTCGACTTACGAAATGTCTCTATACCCTTTTCTTTTACCTCACTCACTTCACTTCCAAGTAACGGATCGTTGCAAATGAAACAGTGACTTTCTTTAGCAGCCATCGCTCCGAAAATACGAACAGCACTGCTGAACGACACGTGCGGACTGATTCAACGAAATATCTCAGCATCTCAGCTGGGTGGCGGCAGATGGTTGGTGGAATCGGGCCCAAAGCCGAGGGGACCCGAACTCCACGAGCGTCCCTATAATACGCGTGGTTGAATATCTTTCACCAATATGCGTGTCAGAGTCACCTTTGCGGCGCTCGTACGCCGAAACTATCCAACCTACGAAAAAAGACTGGGAACATAAATTGTAGCAAATGTTCTCTAGTTTAATTTAGTATATAACTATTTTTATCGTATAATGAGCCGGTAAGGAGATATCTTCAAAAAACTGTTTTTGGGCGCGGTTTTTCCAATATGGCGCCGCTGGCGGCAAAGATACGAGGTGGCAAAGTGAAAATTCGGAAAGAGCACCTCAAAATCTATAAGAGTACCAATTTTTAAAACTCCCTGAAAACTTTTCCGCAAGGCCCCGTTTTAAGCACCAAATGACTGGACATATAATGTAATTTTTATCCCTGAAACCAATTTATTAGTTAGGACGTTTTAACTAAGAACGGTAGTAGTGTGCCAGGGTTCGAATCAAGATCAATGAACAATTTTGTCAGTACATCAATTCATAGAAAAAGCAATCGCAGTCATATTAAAGACTCAGTGATGACCACTCGTGACTTTTTTCTGTGGGAGGACACCAAATTTAAAGAAAATGGAAAATACATTTCTTGTATTTACCTTCTTAAAACTACTATTTTTAAAATTATTTTTGGATTGTTTCTGTTTCAGATTTTTGATGGGGGTTGTATAATAATAGAAGATCAACTTCGAGTGTATCAACTAATCAATTAGCAGAATTCCCTGGGTTAACTCTTACTCAAAAATGAACCTCTGTTATATCGTATATACAATCGGCTCTTAGGGGGTCGTCCATGCCTGGGTGGAGGGGGGTTTTGGACAAATGTGAAGTCCCCATAAAAATCCCATTTTTGGCAACCTTACTTTTTGTAATGCCACTTTTTTTTGCTATTGACATATTTTTACCATGTTTTGTTTTTGAACTGTGACATCATCGTAAACTTTTAAATGGCAATCCTTATTGTTCTTTACGAATTTGGCAAGAGCACAATTTTCTGAGTATGAAAATGCAAAAAATTCTGACCTTGAAAAGAAAAACTTTTATGGTAATCAGTCCCAAAGTTACCAAAAACCACCTTCTTGATAAATAATAATTGGGAATATCGCAATTTACATTACACAAACGCCCCCTGCGGGAGAATTTCAAATGAGAAAGTAACGTATTAAATGAAAATAAAAAATGCGTTCTTTGGATTTAAGACATAGCAAAGTTATTTAATTAACAAATCATATTACAATAAATTTAACAATGCCCTAAAACTTAGCTTATCGCAATTTACATTACGCAAACGCCACCCTGCGGGAGAATTTCAAATGAGAAAGTAACGTATAAAATGAAAATAAAAATGCGTTATTTGTGTTTAAGATATAGCAAAGTTAATTAATTAACGAATCATATTGCAATAAATTTAACAATGCCCTAAAACTTTTGCAAACTTTCGTCATAAACTGACTTTGAATTTCGAGTTAAACGTCGTTGTTGTTAGTGGCGCCGCCAACGGTAAAGTAAATTACGAATACGTTAATTTCTCTTCCAGGTTATAAGTTTAAAGAATGTCGATGGTAGAAAAAAGTGACACTTAAAAAAATAAGGTTGACGTGTCCAAGGATTTTCTGAGAAAATCCCCCTAAATTAGTTTGTCGAATTTGTTCCAAATTTTACGAGCTTACTGTATAATAAGGGAGTATCAAAGTAGTCTGCTATTTCATAGTTTTGGTACGTTTTTTTATAGTTTTGTTAGATTTTACACATGTTTCTTGTCCTTCTCAGCTTCTCTTCCTATCGTTTCTAGCACCTTTTAGCTTTTTAGCACCTTATCAACTGCCACGTTCAAAAGCTGTTTTGTTGCCTCTCGCTGTTGTGTATCCGTTTTCTTTACAATCTTCAGCTTCTCACTCTCTTTCTCTAAAGTCTGCCTGCCTTCCTCTTCTTTCCAGTGGTATTTCTTTCTTCCGTCCCTTTGGTTGTTCGGGCTTCCTCTCCTCGTTTCTGTTTATCCAAATAACTACGGTCGTTTTTTCTTCAAGAAACTACTGAACATTGCTGCGCATAAATGAGTTTAGCGCGATTGCGCACTACGTTCTGAGCAGAAACTGTACTATTGCACCGATGCAGTGTGGGAATTTTATATGGAAAAAAATCAGTGGCCGTACGTCAAGATCACATTAGGCATTTGCATAAATAAAGAGAAAATATAGAAATATAAAAGTTCCGCGCTACATAAATAAATTGCCTCGGCAGCGAAGTTGTTTGAGCGCGCGTATTCACAGCTAATACGCCTGGGTTCGAATTCAAGTTGAGGAACATATTTTAATATATAAATGCAACTACCCCACCATGCCAGCTTCAGGGGACGCCAAATGAACTTTATTTTTTATGATTTTAAAGTAGATATAATTTTTTGTTAAAAACAGAAAATTAACAAGTTTTCTGACTAATCACCAATGTCTAAAGCCAGACCTGTCTATGATTAAAATTATAACCATAATAATTAGTATAGCAACAATTAAAATGCATTGCATTCGATCGGAGATTAGAGCTTAATTATTATTATCTTTCGTTAAACAGACCAGCAATTTTATAATTAATAGAATAAATAAATTGTTAATGGAATTTTTTTTAGATGTTGATATATATTTTTTTATTTACTCCGTGATTATATTATAATCTATCCGAAGACAATAAGCAACATTGTTTGATATCTAATCTAATGATTATTGACAATTGAAAGCATGCCCATTAACAGGTCCCTTTAACAGTAAATGTTGCATTTTACAATAAACTGGAAGGTCAGGCGGCCTATCGGCCGCCTTGATTTCCTATGCGGCCCCTTACATAGTCAAAGAGGCCCGCAGTATCATTTGGGTTAACCAGAACCTTTTAATAGATATCTATATATATAAAAATGGATGTATGTGTGTATGTATGTATGTTCCCTATAGTCTCCTAAACCGTTTGACCGATCGGAACCAAATTTGGCACAGTTATTATGTAGGTCGAGATTCCTTAAAGGAAGGCAGGCTACTCAAAATCAACTTAAAAAACAATAATTAATGCTGTCAAGCTGTCAACCGATCGACAATGCAAATACGCGTGCACGTGCTTTACGTATCTATTTGACCAATCTTAACCAAATTTGGTGTAGAAGTTACGATATATATAACGCTACGAAAAACATAGGCTACTTTAGAACCTTGTTCTAAGTAGAAGGCCGAACAACCACATCCGACACGGTCTAGATGGCTAAAGGCGGCCGGTAGGCCGACTGTGCCAGCTAGTTAATAATAAATGACCAAAATTAGCAATAATGACTAATAATGAAATAAATGCTGCTGTGATTTTTTGTTATACAGTCAAGTATAATTTGCCTATATTCCTTCTTTGTTTTGTGTAAATTTTAAATTAAACGTTTTGATGGTATAATACGATTAGACATAACTAATAATACTTTTCGAGTATGACGAAAATTTCCCGATAAGACAACAGATATATTGCAGCCCTTAGTTAAAACGTCCTAACTAATAAATCGTTTTCGGAACAAAAATCAGTTTATATGGATGTTACGACGCAAATTTTTATTTTATTTTACCGAAATTTGTTAGTTAAGACGTTTTAACTAAGGACGGCAGTATATAAACATTCCCATGTTTATGGAAAACGTGGTGTTCCTAAAAAACTGATTTATTTAGAACTCATTGATTAAGGGTAAGGAAAAAGTTGTTTTGATTAGTTTATACTTGCCACCAGGCCTCTACATGGGAAAAAATATGCAGCCTGTAAAATACATAAGGTAGGCTATCTGTAGTAAGTTACCTATGATACAACTCAGCAACACTTTCTGGTTTCTTAAATCTTAACACTTCTGATCGAAGTCACCAATAACTCTAATGGTTCATCGTTAGTGGCCAAATCTAGTAGAAGTTTGGTACTCGTGAAAATAGCAAACATTCTTGAAATTATCGACATTATCTTGCTTTTTTTTTTCTTGCTTGTGTCCGTTGCGTATTGAAAATATAAAGGGCACAGGGGACCTACAGCTTAACGTGGATTCCGAATCACGGAAATAAACGATTCTTGTTTTTGCGCATTCTAAACCAGGAAAGTATTAAGATTTATACATTAGGATCAGATTGGCAGACCTTACAGAAGTTTTGAAACCACATATTCTAGTTGAAAAGGTAAACAATAGTTGGCATTACTTAATTTTAAGTGGTAATAAATTGCTTTATTATTGTAATTCTTCATTTGTATTAGTGGTCAAAGCTCAAGCTATTTATTTTGTCTTCCAATTTAGTAGCGCCATCTGTTATTGCCCTTTTGGACTCTGTCAAGTATTTCTGAAACTCCTATAAGGTTTGCTTATCTGATACTACATAATCCAAGCTTGGGGCCAGCAGGTTGAGATTTGGTGAGTGAAAATTCTTAAGTTAAAGAATGAAGTAAAACAAAAGTATATATCGTAAATACAAATAATGAAGTCTTGACTGCAAGTTGACTTGCGACCGTCATACTTCGTCAGTCATAGTATAAAATTTGTCCTCCTCATTTTCTACCTTTGAGGTTTTCAGAAATTCACACATGCTTTTATGTAATTTACAATCGCACAAATGACGATCGATAATTATGGTAGTAAGAATGCCCCACGTGATGTAACAGTTTATGATTTAGGGTACGTTTATGTTGGAGCTGCGATAAACGATAAGAGCGACGATACTAGCGAAGCAAAGAAAATGAATGTCATTATTTTATATGCAGGTGTTTATATTGTAGCGTTGCGTTGATATAAACACCTGCATATAAAATAATGACATCATTTTCTTTGCTTCGCTAGTATCGTCGCTCTTATCGTTTATCGCAGCTCCAACATAAACGTACCCTTAGGCGCATATATGCAGGTCCGGCTGAACGCACTGAAGTTTAACGTGGAATCCGAACCACCAGGATAATCATTGCCGTTTTATTAATAGTCCAGAATGGCCATACTAACTGACGGGATTTTTTCTCTCGGTACCATTTGATAACAACAAGTGTTGATATCGACCTCTATTCTGTGGTGCTAAGCACCTAAGTGGTATTTAACATTTTTATAAAACTTGAATTCTGACTTTTGAACCATTACAACATTTTAAATCTTAAAAGTAAGTTAATCTATATCAAAATTTGATGAGATTATATTATAATAGACAACGATAAATCAACGTATCTTATTCAACGTAGCAATAACTTTTTTTTCTTAACTAAATTAATGTTAAACTAGTCGATTACAATTAATAAAGAATTTCTACAGAAGAGTATTTGAATCTAATAATTAACAAGATTATTTAAAAATAATTTCAATCATAACAATCAGAAAATACTGATTCTAAATCTAAGGCACATATTAAAGTCACGTCATAAATCAAATACGGAGACATCCGTACGCCGCGAATTTACGGCACCCCCGACAAAATAGCCCAACACAAACAGCCCGGCCTATAATAGCCTGTACACAAATGAGCTCCGACAAAATAGCCCGATACAAAATTTTAACCAATCAGAATCAACATTTTTGTTATGATCGCCAACCTCCGATAGGTGACGGCACTCAAAGAAGAAAACTATTTGTTAGCATTAATAAACGCCCCCCAACTACGGTCCAGAATCATACGTGCGTGTATGATTTCCACGTTTTTAATGGCGTGGAAGTTTTAGAATCTCAGAATCTTATTAAGTGCCTCAGGGTTGTCAGATATGTCTCGTTTAAAATTTTTGTTCCTTTAAAAAAACACGAATGAGGTTTTGATTTGGGGGGGGGGGCTCCAGATCAGCTTGCTCCTGGGGTCTCATAAAATCATGATGAGCTGGTGTAAGTAAATTAAATGTCTTTTATGATTTTAAAATGATTTCCTGCATGTGACCACCACGACTAATCGTTACGAAGACCAATTTTTGACCACTTTTCCAATATTTCTGGCCTTATTTCATAAATGGCTTGCTGAATATTGACCTCCAATGCTTCCAGAGTTGTTGGCTTGTTAGCATAAACCATGGATTCAATACCTCCAAAGAAAATAAATGGCGGCGTCACATCACACGGTCTTGGAGACCAATTAATAGGACCATTTCTTGAAATAATGTTGGCACCAAATTGTTCTTTCATTAAATCGATGGTTTCGGTGGCTGTGTGACACGTAGCACCATTCTGTTGGAACCATAAGTTGTCGATGTTTAACTCTTGGATTTTTGGAAACAAAAATGTATTGATCATGTGTCGATATCTCACACCATTCACCGTAACGGTAGCTCCTTCCTCATTTCGAAAGAAATATGGGCCGATGATGCCGTTGGCGTGTATTCCACACCAAACAGTCAATTTCAATGGATGCAATGGAGTCTCAAGATAATGTTCCGGATTGGTCTCAGTCCATATACGGTAATTTTCTTGTTCACATACCCATTCAACCAGAAATGTGCCTCGTCACTGAACAAAATTTGGCGGTAAAAAAATGAATCCACTTCTAATTGGTTGTGAACCCAATCTGCGAACGCATGACGCAATGGGCTTCAATTCTTGAACCAACAGGATCTTGTAAGGATGTAAAGCAAGATCTTGATGTAAAATTTTTCATGTAGTTTCTTCGGTACGCACATTTCTTTGTCTTGTTGGTGGTCTTACATCATGCAATGAAGAAGTGGTACGAAATTTATCCATCATCGCACCAATAGCGTGATCAGACGGTCGATTATGTCGACCATAAAATGGGCGAAGAGCTCTATAAGTTTCGCGAACGGAACTCAGACTTTGAAAATAAATTTCCACAATTTGGTAGCGTTGTTCAAGTGTTAATTTATTCATAACTAGCTGGCATAGTCGGCCTACCGGCCGCCTTTAGCCATCTAGACCGTGTCGGATGTGGTTGTTCGGCTTTCGGCCTCACTCAAGGGTATCGCAGGCATACGTGTAGACCGTGGTTGTTCGGCCTTCGGCCTCACTCCAAGGTACTAAAGTAGCCTATGTTTTTCGTAGCGTTGTAAATAACTTCTACACCAAATTTGGTTAAGATTGGTCAAATAGAAACGTAAAGCACGTGCACGCGTATTTACATTGTCGATCGTTTGACAGCATTCATTATTGTTTTTTAAGTTGATTTTGAGTAGCCTGCCTTCCTTTAAGGAATCTCGATAATCCATTCATGCGCGTCCCTATGGGACGCGCATGAATGGATTATCGAGATTCCTTAAAGAAAGGCAGGCTACTCAAAATCAACTTTCCTTTGCGAATTTTTGCACTATTTCAATACAAAACTATGCGCAGGGACCTACATAATAACTGTGCCAAATTTGGTTCCAATCGGTCAAACGGTTTAGGAGTCTATAGGGAACATACATACATACGCACATACATCCAGTTTTAGGAGTCTATAGGGAACATACATACACACACACATACATCCATTTTTATATATGTTACACTCAATACCCGATTTCGGGCAATGCCCGAAAAAAATGCGCAAAACTAGTTTTGAGCAACGAAGATTTCCCAAACCCGAAATTTTACTTTTAAACGGCTATTGAGCGTTACAAAATAAGCAGAACTAGTTTTGCGCATTTTGAATTGTACAAAACTAGTTGTGTAGGTTTCTGAATGAGGGAGCGTTCAAGTATTACGTAACGCAATTTTTGGAGATTTTTGACCCCCCCCCCCCCCCCCATGTAACGCGCCGTAAAGTTTTTCTGTACCCCCCCTCCCCCCTAGTAAAACGTTACGTAACCACCAAGTGACCATTTTTATACCTAAAAGTCACAATTATGTGGCAAAAACAATGTTACGTAACGCGTAGTTCAAACCCCCCTCCCGCCCCTGTAACGCATCGTAACGTTTTACAAGACCCCCCCTCCCCCCAAATTCGTTACGTAATACTTGAACGCTCCCTGACCAGCACTAGTTATGCTTTTATCATTTAATCAGCATCCGAATAAAATAAATAACATAAACATAAAGGGGGTGAAACGTAATAGTTTACTGCCCCATACCGCAACTATACTTTTTAATGCTATTTCAAGGGTCTCTAAGCTCCCGGTTTTTTAGATCCCGGTTTTCTTGATCGTAGGCGCTTATCGTATGTTTAGCCTAGTAACCAGAGTCAAAACCGCCCTGGAGGGGTGCAACGCGGAGCGGAGCGGAGCGGCGCCCCGTAAAGGTAGGTTTTGACGATGGATTACCCTCCTTATCGAATGCACACCCCAAAAATCGAAGAAAAAAAATTTAGTTTTTTCACTTTTTCGGCAATACACGGGTCGATTTTTGGGGTGTGCATTCGATAAGGAGGGTAATCCATCGTCAAAACCTACCCTTACGGGGTGCCGCTCCGCTCCGCATTGCACCCCTCCAGGGCGGTTTTGACTCTGGTTACTAGGCTAAACATACGAGAAGCGCCTACGATCAAGAAAACCGGGATCTAACAAACCGGGAGCTTAGAGACCCTTGAAATAGCATTAAAAAGTATAGTTGCGGTATGGGGCAGTAAACTATTACGTTTCACCCCCTTTATGTTTATGTTATTTATAGCAGAACTAGTGCTGGTCATTCAGAAACCTACAAAACTAGTTTTGTACAATTCAAAATGCGCAAAACTAGTTTTGTACAATTCAAAATGCGCAAAACTAGTTCTGTTTATTTTGTAACGCTCAATAGCCGTGTAAAAGTAAAATTTCGGGTTTGGGAAATCTTCGTTGCTCAAAACTAGTTTTGCGCATTTTTTTCGGGCATTGCCCGAAATCGGGTATTGAGTGTAACATATATATAGATTAAATATCAAACCTCTCAGAACCCAAATGTCAAAGTACTGTCACTTTGACAAACTTCATTCAAAAGTTATCCCTGTTGAAAGATCTCATGCAGCTAAAAAATCACCCTATATAAGAGGAGACAGTAAAAAAACAATTCAAAAAAAATATAATTATTTCAGGATATTATTTTTTTATACACATTTCAGCCCCCCCCCCCCACCCCGCAAAATAAAGTGGGAAACTTAATTGTTTGATTAATAAACTTATATTGATCCATATCTTTTGTATTTTAGAATTGTATTTAGGATTGTAGTTCTAAAAAATGTTTAGCACAATTTTTGGCGATTCTAAAGTCCAGATAAGGCTCATTAATACGCGTTGATCCACTGATCACATGCATATCGTCGGGAAGTTTGAAGCTAAATTGTGAAGTCAGCCAAAACTCGCCGTGGGCGCTACTGCGAATAAACAAATAGATATTGAGCGATAGAATTTAACAGGTCAGGATTCAGAACTTACTGTCTTTCGAGTTACATTTAACATCGCTTCGCATAAAATTACCAAAAAAAAAATTGACAGATTCACGCAATGCAAAAGCAATCCCTTCGATGAGTAGTTTCTTGGGCAAAGGACATTTAATCTTTACCAGACTGAAGATTAAAGGAAGTCAAAGAAGGAAGGATAATGAAATAACTGATAAGCTGGTCACTGCAAACACTAGAAATTATAGATAACCTTGCAAAATATTATTATGTGCGTAATAAAGCGGAAGAAACAATGGAACATGCGTTTAGCACTATCTCACTCTAATGTCATCAAATCATTCTGTATTATGGAATTTTCGGCCTAATGTATTATTATGGCCAGTATCATCAGCATTTGATCAGCCATAATCCTGAAGTTAGGACATTATAGATTAAGCCAATTTGGGATGACTATAAAGAAGGAGCGATATGAAAACTATTGAAGAAAATAACAATCAGCCGTTTCGAAGAACTGCTTCACCTCCACCCCTTAACATACTGGCAGATTACGAATAAAATTTATTCCATGAATTAAAGTAAATAAGGGACTATTAGATTTTCGTCACGTTGGATGCTAGAAAATATTTCGATCGGTTCGTTTTTCTTTGTGACAGGTAAATGAACTTCATCTATGACGCTAACGACGAGCCGCTATATTTACAAACAAATGTAGATTTACTTTCATCGTTGTAAATTTTGTTATGATTCGAAAATATTATCTCACAGTTCCGTGCATTATAAGAATTTATTATAAATTGGTACCTGATTAAAAATAAAATTATACTGCAAATACCCCGTGTGTTGCTAAATAATCAAAAAAAAAAAATTAAACGCATTGCGACACCATGCCGGTTTCCCCTACAGACTTGTTCCTTTTATCAGCATCCTCAGGAAATCCTTCCGATAAAAACGCAGAACATACGAAATATCTTGTAAATCTCTTCAAGAGCTGCTGTTGTGAACGTTTTCAAAAAAGTATTGACTTTCAACATGACGAAATTACTTCATTTTCTCCTTTTAATCTATTTGTTACAAGTGGACAGCGCTCCTAAAGACCGCAGTAAAGTTTTCCAACGTTTACACCTTTTTCCTTATTAAATTATTGTTAAATATTTTCTAGTTTGTCCGCAACTTAGCTTGAAAAATGGCCGGGTGCGCTACAGACAAAAAGGTCGGTTTGTCAAGTTCTTGTGCAATGTTGGGTTCATCATCGCAGGTGAAAAATACAGCACTTGTCATAACGGCGCTTGGGATAGCGAAACGCCAAAATGTGTCCGTAAGTTTAACTGTTTTTTTTATTCCTTTGTTTAATAACGATGTGGTGCTAATAGGGAACAACTGCAAAAAATTGAGTCCTCCTGCAAATGGACTGATTTATCCGTCGCACCGAGGTGCGGTTTCGAATTTTTTTTGTAAACCCGACTTCATGTTACACGGTCCAAATGTGACGTACTGCGATGGTCGTGTTTGGGACGAAAAATTGCCGACTTGTTTACGTGAGTACCTGCTTGGTTTGTTATCGTAAAAAATTGAACTGATGGTTGTTTTAGCGACCAATACAAAGCCACAGTTGAGTTGCGATTTCGAATCGGAAGACCTGTGCGGTTGGAACAACGACGTCGGGCACGATTTTGATTGGAGACGAGCAAATTTGAAAACTCCTAGCGGACATCTTGGAACGGGACCGAGTTACGATCACACCAAAGGAATAGGAAATTCCGGTAATTTATTTATGTGGTACCTAAGCAATGGCGTAACCAGAACTTAATTTTGGGCGGGCTGAAATTGGACTTCTGATTCTGATAATTTTTTGGGTTTAGGTTACTACATGTACATAGAAGCTTCTTCCCGCAATGTAAACGACACCGCACGATTGATTTCACCAATTTATGACCAAATGAACGTGACTGACGTTTGTTTGGAATTTTATTATCACATGTACGGTTCATCGACGGGCCAGTTGAGAGTTTATATAAAAAAGTTATCGGAGAGTTGGAATTTAGAACCAGGTGCGGCAATATTTTGGAGAGCTGAAAATCACGGCGATCGTTGGTTACGCAGTCTCCATCAAATCGGTCCAATTGATGAAGATTTTCAGGTTATCTTCGAAGGTATTAGAGGTTCGAGCTATTTCAGCGACATAGCAATCGATGACGTAAAGATTATAAAAGATTGTTTGTCTCATATTACAACGGAAAGGTGAATAAAAAAATGGAACCGGTTCGATCCTCAATGAGATGCTTTTTTTAGTTTCAGTGAAACAGTTTACACAACTCAAAATAACCCCGTGTTCGAGTCCTGCCACAACAGGTGTAACAAAGAAAGTGCAACTCCTTCGCCAGACCTGATCGCCTGTAATTGCACCGATGATTGTATAGATTTCAATAGCTGCTGTCCAGATTACGTAATGGAATGCGTTATAGGTAAGGAAGTTTAATTTTATTAAGTCAAATAACCAACGAGATCATTTGTAGACAACTGGGACGGAGATGATTTCACGACCTTAGGTACGGAAATAGAAACATCTTCTGTAGATGACGGAAGTACGCCATATTCGAACAAAATTCCGCCAGTGGTTAAAAAATTAACAACGCATACACATACCACGGTAGAGTTAACGACCATGGAAGAATTTACGACTATAACCACGGTCCCACCTCAAACTACCACCACAAAAGAACCTACTACTACGACTATAAAAACTACTACAACTTTGACAACAAAGCCTTCCTACAAAACAAAGCGTACTACTACTACTACTAAAACTCCTAGAACACTTTCGACTAAAACACCAAAGAAAGAAGAAGACGTCAAAGAGCACATTTTGAACATAAAAACCCAGGAGCCTTTAACGCCCTCTACATTAGGACCGATTAAGAAACCCGCAGAACCCACTGTTCCTGTAACCGAAAAGATTGGCCCTGCCGAAAACCCAACGACCCCGAAAATCGTGAAAGAGTACATCCACGAAACCAAAACTCCAGAAATCATACAAGGCAAACACGGATTTAACGTAAAAATAATAATAATAGTGGTGGCGTCAATCGGAAGTATTATGTTCCTGATCGTGAGTTCCATATATCTGAGTAAGCATTGCAAATCCTTCAGATGTGGAAATTTAAATAAAATGAAGAAGCACTACGGCAGTGACAGTCAGAGTGATGTGCGATTTTTAACCAGCGACGAGATATTAAATTTTAATTTAGCCACTCCAGATGACTATTAAAATAAAACTGCTTGATATTTTTTTGTTGTAAAATTTCGTTATTTTAATTAATAATAATAAAACTAAATAAAGTTTAAGTACTAACACTGTTTTTTTCTACAACCGTCAATAGTCCAGGCAACGGAGCCGAAATAATCCGGGCCAGCTGAATTTTGGCAGAGATGTACACTGGAGTGTTCTAGTGAACCCCCCCCCCCAAAAGTCCCATAAACTCCCACGCCGGCGTCCCCCACAATCGGGGGTTTTAACTCTCCCAACGCGATTTTTTGCCGATAACTCGCTTATTTATGCTTGTCTGAAAAATTATGATCAGACCATAATTGAAGAGCATAAAATTCTCTATAAACTAATTTTTTTTTCATATTTTTCCATGACACACTAATACTTAAATTATTGACCGAAAACACGACCCACCCTTAAAATGGCATAACATTAATTCGTTGCAGGGAGAGAAATGTTTTCGGTCACGGGAAATGCTTTTAATAATAAATTAATTGAAATTGTGGCCAAGGTTGGAAAATGAAGAGAAAAATTGATTTTTTCAAAATTTGCCCTAGTTATAGTATCTTCCAAGTAACGAAACCGAAATTTTGGTTTGAGCTTACAGATGGTCCGGGCAAGCTGAAATTTGGCAAAGATGTATATTGAAGTGTTCTAATAAACCCCTAAATGTCTCATAAAAATCCCAAGCCGGCGTTCCCCCAAATGAGGATTTTAGCCCCCTAGGTGCGGTTTTCGCCTATAGATCACGTATTTTTACTTTTACGAAAAATTACCATTAAACAAAGTTTAATTTGCCTATTACAGTATGTTGTGTTGTAGTACTACCTACTGCAGCGCCACAAGTTCTAGAGAATTTTATGTTCTTCAACTTTGCTTAATGGTAATTTTTCGTAAAAGTAAAAATACGTGAGCTACAGGCGAAACACCGCCAAATTTCAGCTTGCCGGGACCTTCTGTAAGCTCAAACCAAAATTTCGATTTCGTTACTTGGAAGATACTATAATTTGGGCAAATTTTGAAAAAATCTATTTTTTTTCTTCAATTTCCAACCTTGGCCACAATTTCATTTAATTTATTATTAAAAGGAATTCCCGTGCCTGAAAACATTTCTCTCCCTGCAACAAATCAATATTGTGCCATTTTAAGGAAGGGTCGTGTTTTCGGTCAATAATTTAATTATTAGTGTGGCATGGAAAAATATGAAAAACAAACTATTTTATAGAGAATTTTATGCTCTTCAATTATGGTCTGATCATAATTTTTCATACAAGCATAAATAAGCGAGTTATCGGCAAAAAATCGCGTTGGGGGAGCTAAAACCCCCGATTGTGGGGGACGCCGGCGTGGGATTTTATGGGACTTTTGGGGGGATCATTAGAACACTGCAATGTACATCTCTGCCAAAATTCGGCTTGCCCGGATTTTTTGCAAACTAAAAACCTTCCTTGCCTGGACTACAAGTGTTTGAAAATATACTTTTCCTTTACCAAAAATGGTAATTTTTGAAGCGATCCTAGAAAAATTACTTAATGTACTTCGAGTTGAAACGATAAAGACTACTTTCTGCTATGGGTAAACAAATAATTATGGTTGATATAATACTCATGGTCACCTACAGGTACTCCAAGGTGGCTTTGCTGTTAACCTGAGCACGTCGAAGTAATTCGGCTTGTGCCTTAACGACATTTTTATTTTCTCCGTTCCAAATTTTGGCAACAGATTCTTGTAGAGCTCTGCCAAAAATGAACGTCAACGCCCAAGGCATTTTACCCTTATGCCTGTAAAAAATAACTTAGGAAAAAGTTTTGGGTATTTCACCTACTCACTTATTGATAGCCAGTAAATTTTCGGTAGCTTGCTCCGCAGTTTGGCCGCCCGATAAAAATCCAATTCCAGGTACAGCCGCAGGTACGGTACGAGACAAAACCTCAACGGTGGCTTTCCCGATATCGTCGCTACCGCATTTTCCCAAATACGAACGGCCTGGCATCACCATAGCAGGTTTCAACAGCGTTCCTTCCACGTAAACCCCATATTCAAACAGAGCCTTATAAACGTAAAACAAGACAAGTTCCGAAACATGTTGAGCCTTTTTCAAATCGTGATCGCCTTCGAGTTGTATATCCGGTTCGACAATAGGAACCAACCCGTTCGCCTGACAAGTAGCAGCGTAACGCGCTAAAACGTTCGCGTTTTCTTTAATCGCCAACAGAGAGGGCGTGTCTTGACCGATCTTCAGAGCGCACCTCCATTTAGCAAATACGCAACCTTCCTTCTTATACTTCTTGCAAAGCTCGCTTAAACCATCAAACCCTACAAAACAAAACTTAAAATCTCCCCAATACGGTTAAAAAAATACCTCTGGTGGTGGTTTCCCCATCGGTTCCGTTCAAATGGACCAATCCGCCATCGACGTTTACTCCTGGCAGGATGCCTTTCCCTTTCAGCGACTTCAAAAACGGAACTCCATCGTCGCTAATTTGGGAAACAGTTTCTGGATGTAAAATAATACCCGAAATGCAGTTTCCCAACGCTTTGTCGCTGGTGAAAAGAAGTTGCCTGTAAAGACGTCGGTTTTCTTCGTTACTTTCCAATCCAATCGAATTTAACACTTTCTCCATATATTCGATAGGTTCGTCGGCGGCTAAAATTCCTTTGCCGTCACTCACGAGCGCGCTCGCAATATTTTTAAGTTCTTCTCGCAACATTTTTACAAATTCTGAATATTTTAAAACACTTTTATATCACTCGAATTTTTTATGTAATTATATATCTAAAATGTAAATATTTAGTCGAGTAAATATGAGCCCAACAATTGAATCTACGTAGGTTAAAATTTTCCATTATATATTGTTGTTCGTAACAGTGGTTCTCAAGTGGTGCTGCGTGAACGCTTTCTGGAAGATTTACTGAAGCTTAAATTCTATATCCAATCGACGATTTTCCAAAGGCAAAACATTTGCCTCCCTAATGGCATAAAACAAATTTCGTTCGAGTTGTACTTGTGTTATAATAGTTTGTATAATTATGAGTCGTTCAAATAGTTTGAGAAGCACTGGTTCTAAATTAATACAATCAAGTTCAAATTGGGACTAATCAAGTTCATATTAATAATAATCAATGTTAAATTGGTAATAATCAATATTAAATTGGGATTAAACAAATAAGCAAACAAAATGCCACATAATATCGCTCATCTTAATACCTGATGGATTTACGGCTGTATTCATACTTACAACTTTACTTGAGAAATTAACCCATTTCTACTTGAGTAACTGATTTTGATCTATGCATTTCATCTTAGTTTTTTACGAAGTTTCTGAATATCCAAGTGTTTTTTCCCGAAAATGCGTCTATGCAATATAAATTTGACCCCTAAGTACGTAGGTACTTCAACCTCTTAATTTATTTTAATATTCATCTTAAAAAGGCAATTTATTATTGATTAGTGCCAATTTAAAATAATACTTTCCTTACCTAGGTTTTTTTTCCTTAATGCAGGAAAGGGGGAAATCTTCAAAAGACACCACCCCGATATTCTGGGGTGGTAGTATCGGATTCTTACCGACTAAAACCCCCTCTCCGACGAGCAGCGGGATTTACCTTCTCGGCATTACTTCCGCTGTCGTCTGCGATGGTCTTCAGCTTGTCGTTTTTTCTACGGCCTCCCGTCATCACTGTTTAGCTGGCGCCCGCTATGCACCCACGGTGTACGTGGCCCGGGTTGGTCGCAATGACCCCCCGGCATCACCCGAGGCGCTTTTACAGATGCGTGTTGGGCGCCACTAGGTAGTGGCCCGCAAGGCTCGTCTCTTTGCAACCTGGTGTGCAGAGTCTTGACCCGGTCTGCACCGCTGTCGGGTCGACTTCCCACAGCTTGGCGTTGGGGGAGACTGGTATGCGTCTCCTTGATGTGACCTCTCACGTCAGCCTTGCGGATTTCCCCCATCAACCGGGGTTCGCGCCCGATCTCTGAGGGTCCTCCGCAAGTTACCAGGGACCACCCCGTTTGGAGATACTTTAAAGTGTTGGGGGGGGGGGGGGGCGAAATGCTAGTCCCCATTTCGAATCCAAAATAATTTCAATCGTTTGTACTTCCTTAGTTTTCGAAATATTCAGGAGAGTGGCCCTGACGCGCATGTTGGATTAACGAGATTCTTCGCTTGCTTGTTCATAGAAAATTTCATGTAGTACGGTTGTTTAGCGTTAATACTTGCATATTATGATCGAATTTTTGAAATATCGCAAAAACGAAAGAGTTACAAATGAAAATAAAAGAGGTAGAAACGATTTAGATTATTTTGAATTCAAAATTTGAAATTTGGGGGGGGGGCGAAATGCACCTTATAAAGCGGCCACTTGAGTCAAGTTCTGAATAAATTATCATTTATATTTCATAATCGATACCTAAGGAAAGGGAAACACTTGGGTATTCGAAAACTTGGTGAAAAACGACTATGAAATGCATTAACAAAAATTAGTTACTCAAGTAGCAGAAGGTATTTTTTCCAAGTAGCGTTCGGGTTTTTTATTTGCACACAAAGTCGAGTATTTTCTAAAAGTAGAGACGGTTTCAAAGGTCAAGAACCCTAAAAATCGACGCAGAAGGCTCAAATTCGTCTATGTATGTTGTCTTGTTTCGCTACTGTTCAGATTAAAATTTTTACTTATATAGCGGGGAATGTAATAGCACTTAATTCAATAATGCTCCGACCAGCTATGCATGACAGACTCGATAATTTGGGTCGAAACTTGGGTTCATCTAGATCAATCAAAAACACTCATATACGTCACCTTAATCAGTGATCTTTCTTATAAAGACGACTCAAATAAATGGAAAATTGTACCTGTTTATTCTTCGATCTACTACTGCTATTAGTTGAAATTAAACGCAATAGTATATTAAGTATCAAGAACAGTAAGGACATTTTACCGATCGAAGGCAATTGTTTGGAGGAGGAGCGAAGCGACGACTCCAATTATTGTCTGAGATAGGTAGTCCTTAATGTTCGAGATGATTATGAAGTTTTTTGCGCGACTAAATTTATTAAAAAACATTTAAATGTGTATTTAATAAATAAAAATATGTCATTCTCTTTATATCAAGTTGCCTTAATGTCATGGAAACAGACGCGGTAAGCAACCAAATAGGGCTTAGTCGCACAAAAGAAATACTTACCGTCGTCTTATCCTTAGCAACTAGTAAACAAAACTTACTGTCGTGGAAACAGACGCGGTAAACAATCAAATAGAGCATAGTCGCGCAAAAACGTTATTAAAACGAAAATAATGGAATTTATTTAACACAATAAAAAATTCAAGACAAAATATTAGTTTTCTTATAGCTAAACAAATTAAATTTTACAAAGTGAAACATTCGTAATAAAATCCTCCAAAGTTTATGCGCGCCCGAATTTTAAAAACGATTTGTCTATTTATCAAATAGTAAGTGCGTCACTAAAAAACTCTTACCGAAGTGTTCCGTTCTTCCGGAGTTCTCCGATGCGGCCGTTATGATGTGGAGCGTCGAAACATGAATATTATAGTTGACAAACAGCTTCTGATATTGGACCAAACAAAAGCAGGTAGGAACGACCAGTGAATAATTATCCTCCTCCGAATCGTACAATCAATAACTGGTAAGTAATTTGAATGATTTTCTCCAATAAATTCCATTCACATAACCATCAAAATTCTTTCCAATAATTTATTTCCAAAAACTTATTTCCAAAAACTTATTTCCAAAAAATTATATCCAGAAACTTGTTTCCAATAATTAATACGATCAGTGCGTCTTAGCTCTTCGACCGCTGGCTTGGGAATCTCAATCCAAAAACTAATTTCCAAATACTAATACAAACAGCACGTCTTAATACTCCGACGGCTGACATGAGAATCTTCTTCGCTCCGTTATCATTTACAAACCCCACTAAATTCTTCACTCGCGCATTCGCAAATCTCAAAATCGTCACTTATTTTATTTACAAAAATCCTACTTTAACAAATAAAACAAATTAATTTAATTTGTTTCCTCTTATTCTCATTGAATCAAATAACCACCAATATTTTGTCTTTTACAATTTTATCATATTTTTCAGATTTTACAGCGTTTGCATCTTCCAGATATGTAAGGCAGGAGCAGTCAAACAATCTTTCAATCAAAGAAAATTCAGATACAACTTAGTGATTGCCTGTTATGGTCTTATTGAATTAATTGAAATTATAAGTGTTTTAATAAATCTACCCAATTACTTCATACCCCCTATCTCTTACAAACGGAACATGACAATGTATTTCGCCCCCTTGGCTCCTCCACGCGCAGATTAGGGTTCTTAACCTTTGAAACTATTGTAACAAACCGCCCTTTCAGTTAAATTATAATTATGTTTACAAACATTAAATTGGTATGAATAACTTCCGACATAGGTAATTTCTATGACTAAAACTGACTGAGGTAAAATTAGAATACCTCCGTTATCGTAAAAAGTATAAATAATAGGCAAGTAAGATGCGAACACCCTGTACATTGATTTGACGAAGGAAAGTTGTACATTAATTTAAAGTATCCGATATGGCAAGGGCCACCCTTCAAACGGAATGCCGGGCACGGCCACCTGTTTGAAATCTAGCCTGGTTATTACTCCAATTTCCTTAGTTAAATAAATGCGATGGGCAATAAATAAGCAAATTTTAATACATTCCACTTGCTAGAGGAAATGAGGCATTAAGAACGGAGCGACCGACAAGGAATACTCTACTAACAAATATTAAAACGTAACGATAGAGGGTAATTTCGACTTAACGCCTGATTTGCCTTAACAAGATTGGGAAATATTTTATAGCATAAGTAACCTAAAATCTGTGGGAAAACTACCCTGGTCACACAGTGAATTAGTTACACACGTGCAGGGAAGTAAGTTTTGAGATATCAAATTAATAAGACACCCCTCTTGTAAATTAAGGGAAAAGTCACACACGCGATTGGCCAAATAGTTCAAATCGAAGGCGTGATATTCCTATTCAGAAAACGGGGACAAGTTGATAAAAGACCCAGGAACGGACTGTTAAGGGAGTGACACAGTTCCGCGCTTTGACCTTATTCCATTCAGTAACCCAAACGGGCGAATTTTCATTTCAAGAGTTAACCGAACTCGACAATTCGGCATAAACAAATTCAACGTGTAAATTTTTCTAAGTTACGTGTAAAATTCATTTATTCATATTATCATTATTTGATACTTCGATTTCGGGAGCGCGATCGGGATTAATCTCTAATCAGTGTTAATATTGTAAATTTTCTTAACTTCATTGTAACTCATTAAAACGAACCGATATCTAATAAATACAGTAATAGCATTTGGGATTATAAGGATTACGTCTCAGAACTTACTACCTAGCCTGTTGGAAGAAGGACAAGAATAAATAGGTATCATATAACCCTTAGTGGAGTACTGTGGTAGTTTTTCTTATGTAACTTGCATGTGTGTTCTTGCTGTGGGTTTTTGAAGTCCTAATGTTAACCCCATTAATTGTAAAGAATTGTATAAATTGATTTTTGGTGTACTTGTGTAACCTTTTATATCCTTCTGTAAAATATAGTTAATTCATTAATATACAATTATACCAAATTTAACTCTTTTTCTGGTTGTCACTCCGTCAACCGATTGTTAATTAGTAAAGTGTATTTATCTCTCTGGGTTTTCCTACGGCTCTAATAGAGGAGTCACGTTACCTAAACCAAAACAACGTCCAGGTTAATAGGATACAATTTAAGAGGTTTCTTAATCTACCTCTGAAATTAACTACCCCAAGGTGGTTATTACGAGAAGACAACAGATTAAGTGGTGGCAGCTATCAATAGTATTAAAACCAAAACAATCCCTTTGATTAAAAACGGGGTCCAGTTTTGTTACACTATCTCTACAAGTGGCAAGCAACTAAGGCAAGATCTTCGAAAAAATATATAGTCAAAGAATGTTAGACGACAAAACAGTGCATATTCGGGTTAATTAAAAAAAAAGCTGAAATTTGCGTTACACGTAATATTTTCTTGTTGTAAGCAATTCCTCAAAAGTCTCCAGGATTCAGTTGTACGGTGGACTTTTCGACCTCTTCAAAGTGATGGAAAGATTACCAAATCAAAACATCGAAAATGAAAACAAGACCAAAGTTGTACTGAATTGCGACATGTAGAAAATAACGAAATTATAACGAGATTCTACAGGAAATCAAGCAAATGAAAGAACAAATGAGAAACCAAATGGAAACTTACCAAAATGAAAAAATCTGAAGGTACGTCTTATTAAAATGGAACAAGGAGTGGAAATGGGGGAGAGAAGGGTAAGAAGAAACAATGTGGTAATCGTTGAAGTTGATAAGTTTTTGAGTTGACGCAATCGAAGCCAAAGATCAATTGGATGGAATATCAACCTTCAATAGGTAAATATAGTCTACATAAAGAAACAAACGAAAATGGAAAATTTGTAATGTGGATTCAGACCATTTCATGTTGGGGATAAAATTAAAACAAATCTTACCAAGTAAGAATAACAAAAGAGGAAACCAGAGAAGTGAATCGGGGAGAATACAACTGAATGGCTCAAGTAAATATCGAGAACAGCTGGAAGAACTTCTAAAAACTGAAAATGGACATAAAAACATAGAAGAAATGGCAACAACAATGAATAATAGTACAAAATTGGTAGGGGAATGATTTTTAACACCTAACAGCAAAATTAAAAACGAATGATTTGAAGAAGAATTGTGTTTGAAATTTTTATTACGAAATTAAAAAATGTATTTTCTCCTTGAATTCCAAACTTCGTGTAAAGTTCGATTATAGAAAAATGAGGGGTTCTTTGATTTGTTACCATCGGACGTTCCTGGGGGGTGGTCCGAAGATTGTGACCAACTGTGACAAGGGCGCGAGCAAGCGCCGATGCTGGAACGAACTCCTAGGCCTGCTCGAAGAAGACCCCTGGGGACTCGCCTACAAGATCGTGCGAGGAAAACTCAGGGGTCCCAGCAAAACGACCGAACCGAGAAGACCCCCATCGGAGGAGAGGTCCCGGTTCACCCTGGAAGAACTAACCGTGGCGGCGTCCAAAATCGCGCCCGACAAGGCACCCGGTCCGGACTGCATACCCGGCCGGGTCATCAAGGAGGCGGTGACCCTAGCAGGACGGACCTTCCTGGAAATCTACAACAAATGCCTCGAAACCGGCATTTTTCCCGCACATTGGAAGGTCGCGAAGCTCGTCCTCATCAGAAAGGGCATCAAACCCCCGGAAGACCCCACCTCGTACCGGCCCATCTTTCTGCTCGATCACGCAGGCAAGCTGCTCGAGAGGTTGATACTTAACCGCCTCGAGAAGAACATCGAGAGCAGCGGCGGCCTCTCCGACAACCAATACGGTTTCAGGAGGGGAAGATCGACCGTGGATGCACTTAAAAAGATCACGGTCGAGGCCAAGATGGGAACCCGGCGTACCAGAAGGCTTTGCCTACTCGTCACCTTGGACGTCAGGAATGCATTCAATAATGCGGGGTGGAGGCACATCCTGGGGGCACTAAACAGCCTGGCGACGATACGTTTAATCTCGTCGCCAGTTACCTCGAGGATAGACGCCTCTTAATAGGCGATGGGGAACAGGAAGAAATGGAGGTCACAAGCGGAGTCCCCCAGGGCTCGGTTCTTGGACCGACGCTCTGGAACCTCATATACGACGGAGTGCTGCGTCTGAAGCTCACAGACGGATGCACCACCGTGGGATTCGCGGACGACGTCAACGTAGTGGTCGTGGGCAAGGACGTGGCGGAGATCGAGACATCGGCGACAGAGGCGCTCGAGACCATCTCCGCCTGGGTGAGCGAAAGAGGACTCACCCTAGTCCCTGAAAAGTCGGAGGGAGTACTTCTCAGCGGAAGAAGGAAAGTCTCCAAGGTTTCCCTCCGACTAAACGGAGTTCCAATTCCATCTAAGGACTCCGTAACCGTTCTCGGCGTCAAGATCGACAAACACCTGAACTTCGCCGAGCACATCAGAGACGCGTCCGCAAAGGCAGGAGCAGTGACGACATCGCTTGCCCGCCTTTTGCCCAACATGGGAGGCCCTAAGCAGGCCAAGAGAAGAACCCTCGCCCTCGTGACGCAGTCGATCATACTGTATGCGGCACCTGTATGGCACGAGGCGCTGAGGGTTAGCAGGAACGCGCAGAGACTGCTGAGCGTCCAGCGCAGAATGGCGCTGCGCGTTTCCTGCGCTTACAGGACGGTCTCGCTCGACGCGGCCCTCGTTCTGACGTCGATGCCCCCCATCGACCTCCTCGCACTAGCAAGGAGCAGAACCTACGACGGAGTGGAGGGTGCCGGAAGCGAGGTGGCCGAAAGTTGGCAGGCCAGGTGGGAGGAGGCAACTTGCGGCTTGTGGACCCGCAGACTCATCCCCAACATCAAGAGATGGGTCGAGAGGCGGCATGGACAGGTGAGCTACCACCTCACACAAATGCTGTCAGGGCACGGCTGCTTTGCGTACTACCTGCATCGATTCGGCATATTGGGAAGCCCCAGGTGCAGGTTCTGCGACGAAATCGATACCGCGGAACACTCCCTCTTCCAGTGCAGGAGATGGGAGCGCGAGAGAACAATGGTCTCGCTTGCACTGGGGTACACAATGACTCCCGAAGACCTGGTCGAAGCAATGCTCGTCAACGAGGCCCAGTGGCAGCGGATAAACACCCTCATCACAAACATCCTGAGGTGTAAGGAGGCAGCAGGAAGAGCCGAACAACGGGCCGCCGCTGCCCACACGGGGGAGGATACCGACACTGAAGATCAGTGATCCGAGGCCAAACACAATCGGGTAGAAGAGTGGCATGCGAAAGAGCACACGTAACATCGAATTCCCCCTACCCGACCGTCAAACCAGGAGGCCAACCAACAAGGAGGAAAACTCGGACAGGTAGAAGAGAGGCATGCGAAAGAGCACACGTTTCATCGAATTCCATTGCAATGCCCCCTACCTGACTGAGCAACCAGGAAGCCATATATGAGGAGAGGAACTTGAGGTCCAAACGAAAAAGGCGGGTCTGCACACGATACTGCAGACCCAACGCATCTGCCCGAACATCCAGGGCGGGAGATGTCGAAGATCCCGACATCTCGGACCGAGCATCCCGGAAGAAATGCCTGACGGCGAAACCCGGGTGCTTGGTAGGGGGGAGTTTTAGTCAGTGAAGTCTGACACTATCCACTTCGATTAAGTGGGTGTCTCGCACGAGATTTCTCCTCCCTGCGTCGAGCTAAAATTAAAAAAAAAAAAAAAACTGTGACAAGGGGGGGCAACAACAATGAATAATAGTATAAAATTGGTAGGGGAAAGATTTTTAACACCTAACAGCAAAATTAAAAACGAATGATTTGATGAAAATTGCGTTTGAAATTTTTTTACGAAATATTTTGTAAAAAAATGTATTTGCTCCTTGAATTCCAAACGTCGTGTCAAGTTCGATTTTAGAAAAGTTAGGAGGGGTTCTTTGATTTGTGACTATCGGACGTTCCTGGGGGAGGGGGGTTCCGAATATTGTGACTAACTGTGACAAGGGGGGTTGACGTCCTTTGTGGATGACACCTAACTTTTTACCTTTAGTTGTCATTAGGCACGAGCCTCATCTCCAGTGCTTGCCATTGTAATCTTCATCAGCAAGAAATACTGTTACTCTTTGATGGCACGTCTTGGGGGACTAGAAATTGCCGATATCTCCATAGGTCCTTTCTTATCCTCGACTACTACTGTTGTTGCCTGGATATGTTCCGTTTGATATTGAGGTAGTTCGTATTCCATTTTAATGATGATGGCACTTCCACCCCCAACCGGCGTTGTTTGTTTTTTTACGTAAATGGTGTAGTTAACCAAGAGAAGTTCCTGCTTTATAAACTTATCATGTTGCGAAAGTCTCTTAGTTCGATCGTGAGTTATCCTGACAAATAAATAAATTCACCCTAAAAAGTTCAATAGTATGTATGTTGAAAAAAATGCTTCCCTGCAGACGTTTTCCAATTCATTGACGTTAGATTCAATCAATAGAAAACGAAAAGATGACGTCACATAAACTTTAACTTGACTACATGAGGATCCACAGGTTAAAATTAAACACATTTAATTTCATTCAGCATTTCTCATCACACATAATTTGCCAAGCGAGAAACCACTTCAAAGCAACGTAAATAAACAGAGACAACACAGCAAAAATAAATACGTAAGGGTTGTGGAAAATAAAACACATGACGTGAATTTATATAATATTATTATAATTATTTGTTTTTCGTTATATTTTAAATTAACAATATTTTTTGCTTAAATCGTATTCATCAATTGATCTACCAAACAGTAGACATTTCATAATAAATCGCCAAGCACCCACAACTAATAATATTTTTTTCAAGACTTTCTCGTTCGTTTTTATATTTGCAAAGTAAGTGAAACTTTCGGATCAACAAAATGAGACGCTCGTTTATTCATTTAATATGAAATTAATAAAAACGTGTTGTAGTTTGCATGATTATAATTAAGTCTTAATGAAACTTTTCGTATCAAATAATTTAAAAAGCCAGAATGTGAATAAATTGATGTTTCAGATTTAAAAAAATTTATACCGAAAGAACAAAAATACGTGAATACGCGATTTAATTATACAAATTTAGCATTCCTGTTGTTTTGTGGCTTGATTACTTGCTCTAAAACCTGGCGGTGTGGCGATTTGGGTGTTCATTTCGTTTCCCAACCAATTTAAATTTTGTTGATTGTTAATGTGTGAAAAACTATTGTAATTTGTTTGCTGCTGTTGCTGCTGCTGTTGTGGTAATTGTGGATTGAAATTAGAATAACTTTGAAAATCGAAAGATCTTACGGGCCCGTTTTGTAACTGTTGCGGCAATAGCGGTTGCGCCTGTTGTATTCCGTTGAAATGTGGCTGCTCTCGCGATTGAGTATTTGGAACCATATAGTTTACACTTGACGACATGATCGCTGGATCTAACACTTTCCAATCTACCGTTTTGTGTGGTGGCGGCGGCTGCACGTGACTGTTGAAGTTGTTTGGCGACGACCAATTATTGTGCGACACATTGTTTATATGCGACTGCTGAAGCTGTTGTTGTTGCTGACTGCTTCCCATATTTAAATAAGGTAAAATTTTACTGCCTGAAATGATTTTTTTTACGTTAACAATGTTTACCAGTGCACATCAACAACTAATTTATTTAAATAATATATAAATTAATACTTAGACGCTGTCGTGGTCTACCGGGGGTTCTTTTTCCAATTGGGTGCGAGTTATAAATATTGTTTATCCCCACGGTAGACCACGACAACGTCTAAGAGATAATATAGAGGAGGCTAAAGCTCTAAAGAAGCTGTTCGGCCATCGGAAGTAAGTAAGTATAAATTAATACATTTAAAAATTCGAAAGTCACCAACATGGAAAAAAAAATTGAAAATTTTGTTTTTGTTAAAACAAACACATTAGTGGCCATGTAAGCATAATATAATATTAAGAGCTTTCATCAAATACACCGGCCTCCCAAGCAAGATATACATTAGTTTTCTTTTAGGATCAGATAGTAGATTATTAATCTATTGTGCTAATAATTGGAATACCTATAGTGACTATGGAGAGGCAGTGACGACAACATGTGACCAAATTTTTGCCACAACGTGGTCGTTGATACAAAAGCCAATTACACTTCAGAAACCTATATTGTCATTCGATTTTTAATTGACTGTTCCTTGATGTAGCAAAAACTTAATCACCTACTGTCGTCACTACAGGAAGGCCTAATAAATTCTTCACTGTTATAACTTGCTAGCGCCATTGTTGATAATCTTTTGCATTACATCAGGTGTTTACAAAACTAGGGTCGTGTTTTCAAAACTAGGGTCATGTTTTCGTATCTGATACTACTAGGGCGGTTTGATAAGTCAGTGACTTTTTGTATTTCCCACGTTTTTTTTTCCTTTTTGTATTTCCCCTGTCAACTATACCATCTGTCAATAGCCTACTGTCAAATTTTGAGCAAGCTTCGTCATTTAGTTCATTTAGTTTGTGTTTGACAGCCATTCAAAGCAGACAACCTCGTGAATTTCGACGAAAATGGATAAAAGTGAATTTCGTGTGCTCATCAAGCATTATTTTTTGCGTAAAAAACCCATGACCAAAACCAAGGAAAGGCTTGATAAATACTATGGGGACTCTCGTCCATCAATTTCAATGGTTAAGAAGTGGTTTACTGAATTCCGTTGTGGTCGTACCAGCACAAGTGACGCCGAACGTTCAGGTCGCCCAAAAGAGGTCGTCACGCCAGAAATCGTCGATAAAATCCATGGAATGATATTGGACGATCGGAGAGTAAAGGTGCGTGATATGACTTAAAGCTGTAAGCATCTCAACTGAGCGGGTACATAACATTTTACATGAATATTTGGACATGAAAAAGTTATCCGCGCGATGGGTGCCGCGATTGCTCAGACTCTACCATAAGCGCAATGTGTGACCACTTCAATTGAGTGTTTGGCGATGTTCAACCGCAATCCGAATGAGTTTTTGCGCCGTTTCGTAACCGTGGACGAAACATGGATCCATCACAACACACCAGAGTCAAAGCAGTGGACTGCTCCGGGTGAACGTGCACCAAAGAAGGCCAAGGTGGGTCTGTCGGCCAACAAGGTCATGACGACAGTTGTTTGGATGCACGCGGTGTCATTCACGTCGATTACCTTGAAAAGGGTAAAACGATCACCGGCAAATATTATTCAGAGCTGTTGGACAGATTCGACATTGATTTGAAGCAAAAACGACTATGTTGAGAAATGAAACGTTTTTTTGACGAAAAAAATATCCTTTATTCAAAGAGTCACTGACTTATCAAACCGCCCTCGTACATGGAGCTAAAATTAATTCTGCTTATGGAACGTCCCATGTTAAACCAACCAAGTCAGATTTCAATAACTCTCTTGAGTTATATTCTACTCAAAAATATACAGATGGAATAAGAGAAAAGGAAGAATGAGAACAAAAGGAAAAAAACGTCAATTCAAATGTACAGCGTTATGAGATACAATGCACAGATAATGAAAACGACTATAGTCTATCCGTTTTAAGAATGCAGAACTAAATTGTACTAAAACTGTGACCTTCGAACGTGATCGGATAAAATTTACCTTACCTCTACTGCAATTCAAAACCAGATGGACTATAGTTGAGGACAAAGAAGTAGAGGACAGTTAGAACATAGAATGTAAGTGGGATGTAGAACGGAAAATTGTGTGATATAGAGAGTAAGTTACTATAATACATAATTGAGATAGCTGCAGTGCAGGAAACAAGGGGGGGTAAGACCGTCGGTATCCAAGGTTGGTTTTACCCCCCCCCCCCATTTGGTTGGCGACGGTCATAGCATTTAATTCTGTTTTGACAGAGAAATCATAGTCGCTGTCCCATAGTGCTGGTAATGCAGGTTTATTCAAATCTACTGAGCCAAAGTCATAACTAGGTCTTATCAATGAAAGTTAAAAGGTGGAAGAAAAGAACGCAAATTACGCGTGTAAGTGGCACAGTCGAGAACCCGCCGGTAGGAATTTCCGTGTCGGAGGAAGATGCTGCTAAGGGCCGGTTGTATAACAGAGGTTCAACCTCGAGTAAGGATTTCTGCCATTTGATTGGCTGATACAGCAAAATTCCCTGAATTAACTCTTACTCGTAGTTGAACGTCTGTTATACAATTAGCCCTTAAAGTGCCTTTATGTGTAGTTTCTATAATTTATTAGAATCATGCGGCAACTCCAAATAAAACTCCAAATAAAAAAAACGGCTATAGTCCCACTTCCGAAACCACCTAAATCAAAATTTCTTCTGCTACACACTAAAGAGCATAGTTAATAGAGCAAATTGTAAAAATATTTTGGGAGGTAGGGGGCCAAACTTTTGAATAAATCGAATTTGAACTTAGCAAATTTACATGTAAATTTTAACGAGATTCCGCGCGTCGCTCATTCTGTTGACGGTGCGTGCGGAAAGAACTAGTCTTAAACTTAGCGTTTTACGGACCGGCAGATGCAGCTCGTCTCTCGTACATGTAGACTACGTGCCAAAGCTCAAAAGTTATACAATGCGCGACGGAAGACCCAAGAGGGCGAAATACATACATATGAAATGCTACGTAAAAACATTAGCTTACCGCGAAAATTTAAAAAATGTAAATAAGGCTAAAATAGCCTTAAAGAAGGCTAATTGTTATTTATATTATGAAATAATCATAATCTATATATATAAAAGAGCTTGTCTGTTTGTTTGTTCGCTATACGTTCCTACACCCTTTGACCGATCTCAACCAAATTTTGCACAGTTATTCTGTAGGTCCAGGTGCAACTATTCGTGCATAAATGGAGAAGAAATTCCCGCGGGGAGCAAAGTTATTCGCGTTTTTCGATTTTTTATTGATACACTGTATACTTTACCCTTAGGTTAAGTACCCGAGGAGGTACGATAAGGAGGCCGAATGCCGAACAACTATGGCCTTCACGGATCTATTATGGTCCGCCCTGTGAGGCCAGCGGCCGAACAACTATGGCCTTCACGGATCTATTATGGTCCGCCCTGTGAGGCCGAAGGCCGAACAACTATGGCCTTCGCGGATCTATTATTGTGCGCCCTGTGAGGCCGAAGGCCGAACAACTATGGCCTTCATTGATCTATTATGGTCCGCCCTGTGAAGCCGACGGCCGAACAACTATGGCCTTCACCGATCTATTATGGTCCGCCCTGTGAGGCCCACGGCCGAACAACTATGGCCTTCACGGATCTATTATGGTTTGCTCTATGAGGCCGAAGGCCGAACAACTATGGCCTTTACGGA
Source organism: Podabrus alpinus (assembly GCA_932274525.1). Taxonomy (NCBI): domain Eukaryota; kingdom Metazoa; phylum Arthropoda; class Insecta; order Coleoptera; family Cantharidae; genus Podabrus; species Podabrus alpinus. The sequence continues at coordinate 78,723,676 of OW026454.1, read as the reverse complement.
TCTATTATGGTCCGCCCTGTGAGGCCGACCGCCGAACAACTATGGCCTTCACGGATCTATTATGGTCCGCCCTGTGAGGCCGAAGGCCGAACAACTATGGCCTTCGCGGATCTATTATGGTCCGCCCTGTGAGGCCGAAGGCCGAACAACTATGGCCTTCATTGATCTATCATGTTCCGCCCTGTGAGGCCGAAGGCCGAACAACTATGGCCTTCACGGGTCTATTATGGTCCGCCCTGTGAGGCCCACGGCCGAACAACTATGGCCTTCACGGATCTATTATTGTCCTCCCCCTGTGAGGCCGAACAACCATGACCTTTACGGATCTATTATGGTCCGCCCTGTGAGGCCGAATGCCGAACAACTATGGCCTTCACGGATCTATTATGGTCCGCCCTGTGAGGCCGAAGGCCGAACAACTATGGCCTTCACGGATCTATTATGGTTCGCTCTGTGAGGCCGAAGGCCGAACAACTATGGCCTTCACGTATCTATTATGGTCCGCCCTGTGAGGCCGAAGGCCGAACAACTATGGCCTTCACGGATCTATTATTGTCCTCCCCTGTGAGGCCGAATGCCGAACAACTATGACCTTCACGGATCTATTATGGTCCGCCCTGTGAGGCCGAAGGCCGAACAACTATGGCCTTCTCGGATCTATTCTGGGTCTAGATGGCTAAGGGTGGCGAATGCCGCCCGTGCCAGCTAGTGTATTATATTTCATAGATACCGACTGCCCTATACCTTAATACCTTAGCATTGAAACATCCAAAACCAACATAGTTCCGACTTAGTAATGTATTGCTATTTCTGTTATACACTAGTACTGGGTGACGGTAAATTGCACCCCCGACTGCAGGTAGCCGAAAAAAAAAGTAGTAAATTGCACCCCGGGTAAACTGCACCAAATTTTGCAAACTGGTAAACTGCACCCCGAACATTTTCCAGGTAAAAATAAAATTAAAATATTTATTTTTATAATCATGAAATAGTAATGAGTTCGAGTGAGCGGTTAATCCACCTCTTGCGGCAGATCCACCTCTTTGTGGCAGATTTAACTTTACGCGGAGATTTGTTTTTTTAATTGGTTTTCTAAAGAAATATAAAAAACTAACACTAACCTAAAGGCAGATCCACCTCTTCGCAGCAGATCCACCTCTTTGCGGCAGATTTAACTTTACGCGGAGTATTGTTTTTTTAATTAGTTTTCTAAAGAAATATCAAAAACTAACACTAACCTAACGGCAGATCCACCTCTTCGCGGAAGATCCACCTCTTTGCGGAAGATTTAACTTTTCGTGAAGATTAAATTGTTTTTAATTGGTTTTCTAAAGAAATATCACAAACTAACACTAACCTAACGGCAGATCCACCTCTTTGCGGAAGATGTAACTTTACGTGAAGATTTAACTTTACGTGAAGATTTATTTGTTTTTAATTAGTTTTCTAAAAAAATATCAAAAACTAACACTAACCTAACGGCAGATCCACCTCTTCGTGGAAGATCCACCTCTTCGTGGAAGATCCACCTCTTTGCGGAAGATTTAACTTTACCTGAAGATTAATTTGTTTTTAATTGGTTTTCTAAAGAAATATCAAAAACTAACACTAACCTAACGGCAGATCCACCTCTTCGCGGAAGATCCACCTCTTTGCGGAAGATTTAACTTTACATGAAGATTTAACTTTACGTGAAGATTTATTTGTTTTTAATTGGTTTTCTAAAGGAATATCAAAAACTAACACTAACCTAACGGCAGATCCACCACTTCGCGGAAGATCCACCTCTTTGCGGAAGATTTAACTTTACGTGAAGATTTAACTTTACGTGAAGATTTATTTGTTTTTAATTAGTTTTCTAAAGAAATATCAAAAACTAACACTAACCTAACGGCAGATCCACCTCTTTGCGGCAGATCCACCTCTCTTTGTGGCAGATTTAACTTTACGCGGAGATTTGTTTTTTAATAAAAAAATTTAATAATTTTTGTTTGGAGTGCAGTTTACCATTTTTATTTTTACCTGGAAAATGTTCGGGGTGCAGTTTACCAGTTTTTAAAATTTAGTGCAGTTTACCCGGGGTGCAGTTTACCATTAACAGGTGGTTTTGGGGTGCAGTTTACCTTACCCCCTAGTACTATCAATCTTTTATCTCTCTTAAAATTCTGCTGGAAGTATATTGTGTGCGTTTACATGGTTACTACCTCGTTACCATCGTTACTGCCACTGTTTGAAGTATTTACTTAAGAGCAAATACGAAGAAATTCAAAGAAAAAATAAAAAATTACAGCAAGAAAATTATCGATTAATACAACGTGTTACTTCTACCAAAGATCTGTTAAAGAAAATTACGCTAAGATATTAAAATTCTAACCTAAAAATAAGGTTTGACAGCTGTCATTTTATAACTGTACTCCTGAGTGAGATGCAAAATTCATGAAGCACGTGCTATGAGCATGTGTTAAACAAGGATGGCGACAAAAAAGTATGTGTAGTCTATGTTGCCGTTGAAATTTACTAGTAGTCTGTATCTATGAAATATAATACATCTATGGAAATAATACTAATACCATTTAATAATAAAACGCGAAATTTGTGTAAAACTGTCAAAACGAAAGCAAAAATTCAACGAATGTTTTCTAGTTGGGCTTTTTAGTATTTGGACTCGTTTTCGTTATTGCGCCGATGACAGTATAACTTTTGACCTTTGGCAGGAGCTCTAACATCGATTATTTTTTGTTTTACGCGATTTTTTGGGGGTTTAAGCTCCCGGTTTCCTTAATCCCGGTTTTCTTGATAGTAGGCACTTCAAATTTCTTTAGCTATCTGGCGCGGAGCGCCGACGGTCATGAAAAATCGGCCGGCCTGGCGGAGCCAGGACGGCTTGGGTTTTTCGATGCACACAGTTATGGCCGGGCCGGATCCACCCAAAAAAGTAATTAGCGCCATCAAAACCGTACTTTTAAAAAGCCGATATTGGGGTTGTTTTTAAGATTACCTCACAAAATATTTTTTCTATAGACAAATATAAGCATGTTCTTTAGTGTGTAGCACACGAAAATTTTTTTCGGGTGGTTTCGTTTGTGGGATCCTCGCCAAAAAAACGATACCAAGCGGAATTTTATAGAACCATTATAAAACGGCTTAAAATACAAGCGCTATTTACTTGTGCACGTTTTTGTGGTAGTTTCAAGTATTTGGACTCATTCACAGCAACTTGTTCTTATTGCAAACAAAACAAATACCCAATCAGGTTTTTGTCTAACAGGATAGGCCTCAGACGAAATGCTCAGTAGATGAGGGTTGTTTTTTTTAGTAAGAAAGCTGGGAGGGGGCCTTATTTTATAACTTTTTCGACTATCACTTTTTGCTAGCGTTAATCGTACCCGCACCCAAGATAAGGGCGATCAAAGCACATGGAGGGGGGGGAATCATCGTATAATAACCGTAAAAAAGGTATTTTTTAAATTTTTAGAAATTTTAGTGTATTCATATTTTTAATTTTTGAAAATTTAGCACTCCTTTAAGCCAAGACCATGAGATTACGACGAGCAATGCAGTAATACGCTCTAATTAAATTTGGGGTCCAAACTAGAGATGGGCGCGCGAGTCACTTTTCACTCACGCTCAGACACACTCACGAATTTTTTTTGCTGCTCACGCACAATCACGAACGATCATGCAAAGGCTAGATCACGCTTACGATCATGAAATTTTTTGTATAAAAGGTTCGAGATTGCAAAAATGCACAACTGCTCATGGCTGCACACGATCACACACGGCTGCTCACGATCACTCACGGCTTTTAACGACTCACGTACGATCACATTTGTTTAATTTCACTCACGCACAATGACGGTTTTTATCGTGATTCTCTATTATAGACAGTAAAATCCGTGACACGACGAAAATCACGTCACGCGCCCATCTCTAGTCCAAACCACAACGACTCATGTTAAATGGAGTTATTCCATTCAAGTTTTAAACATCCTGTATATTGTTTGACTGCAGTGTTCTAATGCATGTTCCGAAGCAAGGCTGGTGTTATTGATTTTAAGATTTAGCCGTAATGTTACCAGATCTGACAGCGTAGTAGGGGGCAAACTACGTCTTTGCATGCGGCCATATAAAGAATGTGGTTAAATGGAACCTAATTTTACACCTTTTTAATCTGTTTAAGTTTACCAAAATTGTGCTATCTACACAATAATGTTGATGTTCCGAGATGTGTTTATTCCACTAATTTGGGAACAATCTTATAAATAAAGAATGCGAGGCTGTTTGTTTATCTTTCAAATATCTTGAAAACTTAGCAAGATAGGGTAATAAATTATATATTTACCTTTTTTGTAGAGCGTAAAATTATCTACTTAATAATATCAATAATATTTACCGTAAAATTTAGCGATTTAGCTAGCAAAGGGGGGTACCCATTGAATTCTTGAAAGCAAATTCCCTGACTTTTCCAGGTTTTCCCAGAGTGCAATTTAAACTCTCCCAGAGTTTTTCAGTAAATGAGTAAACAAAAATACACTAACCTGACAGGACCGGACAGTACATAATAAGAATAAAGAAAGATTTTAAAACATTTCCCTGATTAAATAAAGGGTCAAAAGGTGAAAAGTCTCAACAAATAAAGGTCCAAAATTGGTTGTACAATAAAAAGTATTCAAGAACTTCTCGTTATCCGCCCCGCGGCCGGTTTTGATGGTGCTAATTATTTTGGGGTGGTTTTTTGGCCCGACCATAACTGTGCGCATCAAAAAACCTACCCTACGCCCCTCCGGGCGGTTTTTCATGGCCGGAGCCGCTCCGCGGCAGAAGCTAATCATACGAGAAGGCGCCACCCATCAAGAAAACCGGGATGTGAGAGAACCTCGAAATAGCATTAAAAAGTATAGTCGCGGTATGCGGCAGGTCCCTGTTACGTTTAACCCCCAAAAAATCGCGTTAAAAAAATAATAATTGAAAAAAACAGTAACCTTACGTCGATTTAACTGCTACGAGAGACGTGCTGCTTCTGCCGGAGCGAAATTTTCTAAGTGTTAGAGTCATTCATTCTGCACGGACTGTCAACAAAATGGGTGAGATTCCGCCCGCGCGTCTCTGAATCGTGTAAAATTAGCTAAATTCAAATTCGATTTATTCAAAAGTTTGGACCCCGTTCACCCAAAATATTTTTACAATTTGCTATATTAACCATGTTCTTTAGTGTGTAGCAGAAGAAATTTTGATTGGAGTGGACAACATTTCGGTACTCCAACCCGTTTTCCCGATACCTCCCTGTCTCTGCTCGTTGCGTGTTGAAAATGTGTGACGAGCACCGAGAACCTACAGCTTAACGTGGATTCCGAACCACGGGAATAGACGATTTTTACACCGCCTACTCCGATTAGGGAAGTTATTTAGCCATAAATAATGTTATCTGGGGCCAGCAGATAGACATTAATTTGGTGAGCGAAAATTTCTTCTATAGATAGCACCTCACAGGATTTGAACCCGTGAATCTTGGCTTGAAAGTTAACACGCTAGCATTTCAGCCATTAGCTCACTTCAGTTATAAATTATTATTACAAATATAAAAGAAATTGTAGGTTAGAGTAAACCCAAATTACATAATATCTGTTGAACCAGGTTTGAGCTCGCCACTGGCGAGGGTTCAGTTAAGCTTCAAGTTGAGCTCGGCTCAAGTGCTATGCGCGCATTGTAAAACCCATAATTTCCAAAATTTGAAGCTCAAGGGTGGTTCAAAGTTGAGCTGAGCTTAAGCTTCTATTGTAAAACCGGCCCTAAATGACAAATTTTGTTCAAATCAATATTGTAGATAATTTAACGCTGTACTGAAAAAATTGTAGTTTATTCCTCCATCTTGCTTAGTTTTCAAAATATTTGATAAAAACAAACAGCATCGCGTTCTTTGTTTATAAGATTGTTAATAACTTTTTAGCCCACGTTAATTTTTTCGAAGCAAAACGAATCCCACTTATATAAATTCAAACCAAAGCGATTTATGGTGTTTTCAACCTGGGAAGACTAATTGGAGGGTTCGATGTCAAATATGACTGACCTACAAGTCACCTGCAATATTGATGATTAATTTTTTAATGAATTTTATTATTTTCCTCCCATCTACCTCAAAAAATTTAGATTACTTTAACATGGAATTACCGTGTCCATAGACAGATTATTTTGTAAGACCACTAGAAACTTTGTGGGCTAATAAGTACAACTTATTTCTTAAGGAGACCTTTGTTTACAATTTTGTAAACCATATGATGATGAATGCTCTTAATAAATTATTGACACTACAAAAAAATAAAATACAAAAAAGTACATACCGAACGAATTCATGTGTGCAACCGAATGCAAAAAGCCTGGAGGTGGTGGTAGCATGTGGTTGTGTCCGTGATTTAAACCGTTCAGATGGTTCGTATTTTGTTGTTGACCTGAAAAAACAAAATTTGGGTGTTAGATAAATTTAAAATGTGAAATTACGACTACTAACTTTGCATTCTCTGATCTGACTCACTATCCAATAGTTCGGCGAGACCTTTTTGAGTTTCGTGAAACGGATCAAAGTCCAATTCATCTTCGGAACGATTTTTAACGGATTTATTTAAACTATTTTGATAAATGTGGTTGTGCGTATTCGAATTATACCTCGGACCGGTTTGCGTAGGAATGTCGTTGTTGTACATGTGAGTGTTGCTACGAAAACCGTTGTTTTGTAAAATTTGTTGACTGTAAGGTTGCGGTTGCTGCTGCTGTTGTTGTTGCTGCTGCTGCTTCAAAGTAAGATTCAGTAACTGTTCTTCGAGTCGATTTTGTTGCTGCATATACACCAGGTTTTGTCGGTCGGCCACGTTGTTATAAAAACTATTTGGTGGGTTTATACCATTTTGTAGAGATGTTCCATTTAAATTTTGTGGTAGGTTAATTCCGTTTTGCGTAAAGGCGAACATGTCCTTTTGGCCGTTTTTGCAAAAGTCGTTGAAAAATTTCGACATGTGTTGGTCTAAACCGTTACTGCTGTAGCCGTTGAGTCTACCCAGATCTAAGTGACCGTTTTGAATACCGTTTAATCTGTCGGTGTTATTTGAGGGCGACGAATACGATGCGGGTAAATTTTGAACGCCGTAATTTGTATGTTGTTTATTCGATAATTCTATTAGGCCCACTCGCAATTTATTATTTTCTTCGAAATTATTAGGAGGGAAATCTAAAGTGAAATCTTCTAACGGGTTGAAACTGTTACCAAAAGTTTCTAATGTGTCTTTAACGTTGTCTCTTTGTTTTGCCAAGTCATCCAAACAACCTTGCTTCGAAAAACCAAAAGCAGCTTCCCAATCTTCGGTGCTACTTATTAATGGTAACGTATCGTTTAAAACTTGCTGCGTCATATCTAACACCGAATTGTCCTCTTGTTTAACTTCCGGAGTCACTTTTTGAAATGTGTTTTGCGAAAAGAAACTAGAGTTGTCGTTCATTAGTGCAGATAATCGTGACATGCCATTTTCAATTTTTTCGCACTTTTCCAACTCTTCTTTGCATTTCGCCGTGTTGGGACTTTTGTCTTCCAGTTTATTTTCCATTTTAGATTCGTCTAAACTTTCCGAAGGATAATTTTTAACAACATTACTATTATTATTACTGGAACTACCATCTGTTGGTGCTTTACTTTTTTCAGGTTTTTTATTACAGTCGCTTACATTTTTAACTTTCACTTTATTTTTTGTCGTTTTCTCTTTGACGTTATCTGGCGATTTTTTGTCGTTTTTGTTGTCTACCTTATCTGTGCTTAATTGCGGCCAATTTTCTTTGTTAGTGGTCGCCGTTCCGCCGACTGTCGTCGTTGTCACCGACCCACTTTTACCGTTTCCATCTTTGATTTTACTATTGGTTTGTTTTGCATCCGCCGCCTGCTGCTGTTGTTGCTGCTGCTGCGATAAACTACTCTGAACTGCCATTTTATTTAACAAGATCTCGTGCAATTTTCGTTCGTACTCCTGATGTTTTCCCGCGTGCATTTGCTCCTTTGTGAAACTAGCTTTCGGATCTCCTTTAACAAAGAAATACAACTATCAAAAGGAAACAGCCACAAAAATTGCGTTTCGGTATTGCAAACACATGTGTTTACTATAGTGTTGATACAGCTACTATCCTAAAACTACTACTATTAATTTCAACGGTAGTGATACTAAGCTACTTTTAGTAAATACACTCAAAAAACATTAATAGGTTCTACGTTTTCCGATTTCCTCCGTCTGTGCTCGTTGCATAAAAAGAAAAATAAAATAAAGAAATCAAGCGTTCAAATTGGTTTGTCGCCTAATCAACCATCGTTCGATGGATTATTAACCAACCACCCAATTTGGTGTGGAAGTTGAATTGAACTTTTTGCAAAAAGACAATTGAACCGCGTGAGATTGACTGCCGCACCTCCCACCGATGTGTCGTATTTACGTAATCTTTATGGGCGTGGCCTTAATTTCAGTGATTTCATAGGCCGCAGTCAATCCAAACGATGCATATAGTTTTCCCTTAAATTATGGTTGTTTTTTCAATTTAAACTTAATGATCCTGTATTTACATTAAAGCTAATGACTTTTTTGATCGGAATATTAAGCCATTTCTATAGGGAAATTTCAATTTCCGAGTCACCGATGGGGTACTGGACCCTAAACCCATTCGTTTTATATTTTGAAGTCATTATAAAAAAAACCATTATCAAATCACTTTTATAATTAGCGGCAATATTTTTGAAGTTATTTGGTAAGGCACCTGTTATTTTATTAATTGCAAGAAGTACTAATATTTATTAATTTAAAAAAAAGAGGGGGGAATACCCTATCCTTAAGAGGTGTCTTATTAACCTTTAAGTGCTCGCGTGGCGCTTCTCAGGCGCCACCAATTTCTTTTCATTATTTAAGTAAATAGTTTGCTTCCAATTTTTTTTTTAGTTAAGATAAACTTTTATCCATCTATGCTAAGAATAAAAAATATGTTAATATCGTTTTTAAATAGTTTATTATTAAATAAAAAAAGGCATTATGCAAAAAAGTGTCCTTATTTTCACTTTGATCACATTCATCGTCAGTCTCAATTACTGTATTGCTGTCGTGGATATCAATACTTTCATTATCCGTATCAATTTCACTTTCGGAAGAATCAAAATCTAAATCGCCCATGTCAACTTCTACGTCGCCTTAGGTTCATCTGTAGTTAGAGGTCGTTTTCCCGACCACGCCATGCTAATTTTTTGATGTGAACATTTTCACAGCACATAAACACTGATGTGAAAACAGCAAAACATAAGACTGTCCTAGCAAAATCGAATTTGCAGTTCGAAAATTTACCTATAAGAATACATGAAACTGACGAGGGGAATCCCCCGTACCGTCAATCGCACATACTAAAGTGCGTAAATTTTATACTATTGCATAAAAATTTTAAGTTTTTATTGTTTTTGTGTAAAACAATATTGTAAATAGAATAGCAAAATTGAAAAACAAAAATTTGATCAGTTCTTATTTATTTAATACGATAATAAGAAATATAAAATGCGTTAAAAATATGTAACGCAATTGCTCGCGTGGCGCCTCTGAGGCTCCGAGTCGCGCACCATCGCAGTAATTAATTTATTTACAGCAAACAAAAGAAGGATCACATCGATCTAAGGTTTGTTATGTTACTAAATATATGTATTTGAGGAATAGATAATATCCCGATTGAATTAAAACAAAAAAATAACAGAGTTACAGCCATTCAAAGTACCCGTGGCGCCTCATAGACGCCACGCGAGCACTTAAAGGTTAAACAAATGTTAGTTAACTTTAGTATAATCAAAAACTTTTCAAATATGTATTTAAATAAAATTAAACTTGAAAAAAAAAAGAATAAAACGGCCTCTCAATAAAATTCATAAATGCGCAAAATTCCTATATCGGGAGTAAGCCCATCTTAGTCAATTTAAGAAAATTATGTACAAAGATAAGAACATTCCTTTCTCAAATTTAAACCCAAGTTAAAAGTTGGTCAACTATTATGTGCACAGCTGCATGTCTACTCATCAGCCACTCGATAAATTGAAACACGTAATTTACATACTTCAACTTGAGCGTTTACGTCATCGTCGGTGTGATAAACTGTTAATTCCGTTTTATACTTTGCTGAAAAATGTAGCTAAGCTATTGACCAACTGTGACTATTAAAACAACAAATAATATATTAAAAATTTCAATTGATAATAATAAATGAAAGTTTTAAAACATTTTTGAGCGGGGATTGTAAGGCGACCTTGCCCCCCCCCCACCCCCCAACTGGTTTGTAGCTTTCAATTTCTTTTTTAAATTAAAACCTTTACTGCGAAACTGCAAATTGAGACTGATCAACAATAAATTGCAGTTTTTGTTTAAATTAGAATAAATATTAAAATCAAGACTGTACGTCTTCTAAATCAAGTTAGTGTAAACGTAAAAACAATTTTAAAACGCACAGATCTCAATGGGACATTATTTTGAATGGGGGGGGGTTTAATTTGAGAGTTAATTTAGTCATAGTTAAAAAAAAACAAAATGATTGTTGAAGCCCCTATAGTTTCCGAGATCAAGACCTTGATAAGTGCGAAATCTAACCTAACCAGTGTTGGGTGGCTATAGGGGGTCCAGCGATATTTCAGCAAATACATAGTATAGATAGTTTCAAAGCTCAAGAACCCTGAAAATCGACGCAGAAGGCTCAAATTCGTATATGTATGTATTTCGCCCTCTTGGCTCCTCCTCACGCAGATTAGGGTTCTTGAGCTTTGAATTTATCTCCATCAGCTAGACAAACCCTATAGGAATTTTGGAAACACCTGGTGGAGTTCATAAGGCTATTAACAGATGACGTCATTAAAGTGCATGACGGAATAAATGGCTTGAGCACCAAGCATGGATCTCTTCAACATCAGTGGCACCAATACAAATGAAGGATTACAATGATTCAATTCAAGAAAAGACTTTAAATTAAGTAGCGCCATCTGTCGATTGCTTTCTCAACTACAAGATGTTTTTAAAATTCACATAGAGTTTGCAAATCTTTTACTTTATAATCGAAGATAATAATATAAAATAACTAATGAATTAAAATTAATTACGCAAAATATTAGGTTGATTTCTTAATTAACAAATTGTAAATGTTGATAATCAAGCATACGCAAATTAACCTTGAGGCTAATATACAAACATTGTATATTTTTACTAAATGTTTAAATTGTGCGTTCGGTAGTTGCACCCTTAATTTAAACCCAATGCTAAAATATGGGAATATTTTTGGATATACAGTAAAACCTCGATATAACGGACTTCGGATATAACGGACAAAAAATCCGGTCAATGTAAAAAAATTGAAAACGTCCTGTTAATATTATTATATACATGCTTAAATTCAAGTGTGGCCGCATGTAAACAATTTTTAGCGGCCATGATAGTCACGTCATACGTCTAGCACTAGAATTTGAGACATAATGCCGTTCTGCTCGTAGACTGCACGTAGCCGGAGCGATAGTATATTAGGGGTTTCCCTGATATAATAATGCGTAGGTTTCGACGCAGCACACTGGTGTTTGCCACGCTGACCGGGGATTCACGCAATTCTACATCAGTTTAACTTGTTTACACGAAGTGAATGAACGTATATTTAGTGTACTCCAGTAAATAAATTTTACGCGAAAATAAAACGCGAAAGCAAGCGCGTCGATATCAAACAGCAACGTCACTTCACGACGAGTGTCCGAAGACAATTAAATAGAATTTTGTGTTTTGTATTTTTTATTTATATCTAAATACAGTGTACATCTTTTCAAAAAACGAGTTTTTTTTATTTATTTTAAACCTATTTTTATATAACGAACTTTCAGCTTTAACGGACACCCCCTCCCCCCCAATTAATCCGTTATATCGAGGTTTTACTGTATTTAGTATTATATTATTTGCATTGTATTAAATTTATAAGATAATATAATCAAGTTTTATTAAAATTAAAAATATGCAATGTTTTAAAAACAATTGCGTATAAATTAATATAACTTTAAATCTGCACAAGTCTCCTATGTAACTGTATTAAGGTAAGGTCAGACTAGGCTACTTTTGCTGCGCACGCTTTTTACTCTGGCTGCAAAAGCTGCATGTCAGGCTCACACACAGAGTCAAAGTAGCCTGCAGCACGCAGCTTTTGCAACTACGGCTGCAAAAGCTGCGTCAAAAGATACAAACCTACTAACAAATGCTCACACATAGCTGCTTTTCCTTCGGCTGCAAAAATTGCAACGACTGCAACCGCTAAAGTACTTTATAGCTAATAATTATTCGTGAGTAGGGGTGCGCGATTATGAAATTTCATAATCGATTATAAAAAATAATCGATTTTTTTCGATTATTCAAAATAATCGATTATGAACTCAGTCGATTATGAACTCTTTGTCATTTTTTGCACTACATTAACTATTATCGAAACCATGCATTTCTCCAAAAAAAATTCATTAAGAATAATTTATTGATTTAATACTTTAATTTTTTAATACATGAATTTTTATATTTTTCTAATTTTTAAGAAGGTCAAAAATAAATTAAAAACCAGGATATAAAAATCTCGGAGCGATTGCTTTCAATCGAAGAATGTTTCAAGATTTTGCAAACATCGCGTTCAAGAGATAAATATCACGTGTTGGAAACGTGTTTGTCAGCAAACAATTTTCTTAATATACACATTTCAGAAGCAAGAAAAAAATTTCTTAGCAAGCATGTTTGTAAAATTTGTAATTGCAGGTTTATTTTCACAATCGATTATTTCTATATCGGCCCATTTCTGCGGTGGTAAAATTTAAAATTAATTTTTGAATTTTTGAATTTAAATTTTTGTTTGAATTGTGGTTGGTAACTTTATTTTTTATACACGTCGAGGATTCTCTTCCTTTTTGGAAAAATACGGCAGTTCATATGAAACAAGCATCAGGTAACTTCAATTCAAATATGGATAAGCAGGTAATAACAGAAATATTAGATGCGATAAATAATCGTGTTGTACACGTGATAACAACACAAGAAGAAGCGTTGAGAATATGCAAAATGGTAAGTTTTATTTTAATGTAACAGAACTTTAAGAGTTTTTTTTCAAGTAAAATGCAATTTTTTTTATTAATTATTAGTGAATTATATTATATACTCGTATTAAGTAGGTACCATTAATTTTTTGCAGATTCTATTTCTGCTAAACAATTACGCCGCTTTATCTGATTGTGGTAATCAGCGCTCGCGACATTCCACAAACAATTTCTTTCCTCAATCATTTCGATCAATTTCATAACTTGCTCACGATTCCACTTACTCGGAGGCATTGTAAATTAAAATGCTGCACCACTAGTCGCAGTAAAATATTAAACCAAATGAATATTTTTTTACTGCGATAGAATATATGGTTCGTCAGGTGCATTTACTGAATTACGTTTACTCATCGCATGATGTCACCCCGGACATTCCCCGGAGCAGCTTATCAGTTAGGTATCAACTTACAGTAGGCAGCTTAACTACAGTTGCGAATGCAACATACAAAATTTGCACTCACACTAAACTGCTTTTAACAGCGTACGCAGTACACCACACGTGCAGTTTTATGAATGAAATTAACAAATAAAATCAAAATAAAATGGATTGGTCAGGAAAAATTGATGATTTAATCAAAGATAAAACCTACGAGCAACATCGGAGGGTGCATACAAAAATAAAAAATTATATTTTATTTAAATGTGATAAAAGCTGCACCGCTACTCGCAGCAAAAAATTAAACCAAATGAAGATTTTTTACTGCGAATGCAACATACAAAATTTGCAGTCGCACTAAGCTGCTTTTAACAGCGTGCGCAGTATACCACATGTGCAGCAGTGTGCACTTTTATCGGTTGCAGTGGTGTTCACACACAGCTACTTTTGCTGCGCGCAGCAAAAGTAGCCGAGTCTGACCTTACCTTTAGTATAACAAACTTGACCATTAAGGGCCGGTTGTATAACAGAGGTTCAACTTCGAGTAAGAGTTAACCCATGGATTTTTGGTGTTAATGCTCTGTTAATTTAATGCTCTGTTAATTAACAATCGGCCCCAAGACCCCTAGATTAATCCTGACGTCCTTAGTTAAAACGTCCTAACAAATTGGTTTTCGAGAGAAAAATGATTTTATATTGATGTTATAAACGCCATTTTCATTTCATTTAAGAGAAATTTTTCTTGGACCTTTCCAAGTAGATGATTTTTTTTAGCGTTTTTACGAGTTTTTTATGCATTTCAATATAATTTGAAAACATACGCGGTTCTTTGGACGCTATATCTTGGAAACTATAAGAGTTAAACATTATCTTCTGTATAAGTTTCATTTAGATATTTTTCTAGTTTACTTTTGTTAACAACAAATTTGACCATATAATGCATAGGAATCAACTAATCCCTAAATTTGCGATTTTGGGACCTTGTCCAACAAATTCGACCGCGTACTGGACGAATCCTGATGTTGAAAACTTAGGAGCTCATTTTTGATGCTTTTAAATGTTACTGACATGAGATTAAGCAAAAAAATTGTATTGTCGAGCGTATTCCACAAAAGACCACCCAATGTCCCACTAACAGCACTAGAGATATTTATAAATATTTCATTTAAAAAATATCAAATAAAAGAAACAAACCTTTGTTAGGGCTTAGTGGTATCACAAGAAAATATAATACAAAAGCAACAATAAATCAGGTATAAAGTTGTAAGTGTTAAATTTTGAAAGTATTTAAATCCTCCAATCTACAAAATAATTGCGTTTAATTATTTTTTAAGCTTACGAGTGTTGGTTTCAAAATTTCGTAAAATTTAAAAAGATATATCAATTTGACTGTGTATTTTTGAATTTTTACTGCACGGTTTTTAAATTAAAATCTGTTTACTAAAGCCAAGATACCTATGACAAGATAATATGACTCTTTCTAAGAAAGAGATAGAAAGATTTAGGTGTTTACAATAAAATAAAAGCTATGGCTTATTAGTAAAAAATTATAAAAAAATGGAATCAAACAAGAACGTCAATCCTCAATAATTATGAAAATAAAATGTGAAATAATAAAATCGGCGTTTGAGGTTACGATAATGTAAACGTGCTGAAAAAAAAATGTGTTCAAATTTCTAACACAGAAGTCGTTCTTGGATGTTCAACAAAATCATATTGGGATCATTTGCAGCTTCCTGTATGTTATATTATGCTTCCCACAACTTTCGTTTTGCAACATTCTTTTCTTTGTGCCGTATTTTTACGTTTATGCTACCTCTGGTTTTCCCTTATGTAGATCATGCTAATTTTTACTACCAAATAAATGATTAAATGACCAGAAAACTAATGAAAAGGAACTTGAATTCTTAAAATTGATATTTGGGTTTTACCCCTACTGACGCATTAACCCTCCAGCACACGGGTGGGGCCTGTGAGGCGACGCAATACACAAACATCGCTGTAACTTTGAAAAAAAGAAGTTTACGTTTGTGAACTTCTGTATACCTTTCAAAAATGTTCAACGACATAATATAATCAAATTGTGCAAAATGTAAATATTACCATTTTTTCGCAAAAAAATAAAAAGGCCTGATAGACCCCACCCGTGTGTTCGAGTAACTTTCTGTAGAAATCCAAAAATTGAATTTTATGCGAAAAATTTACTCGAAACCAGCTCACAGCACTAAACGAGGATATTGCAAATATTGTAAACGAAGAAAAACCAAAGTTTTACCTAAAAACCAGATATTTCTGTAAATTTTTAAGTGTTGGTTGTGCATAGAGCATATTACAGCATGCTGTCGTGAATGTATTTCAGGCAAAGAAAGCCCTACTTTGAAGCTTCTTAATTTGTGCGGACATTTTTTATAGAAATGTTCTTCTTGTTTTTACCTTAGATTAGTATATGTAGTATAGCAAAACATTAAATTTAGAATCATATGCTTTATATTATATGTTTCTAATGCGTTTTTAATAAATCATGTAAAATAACAATGTTTTTATTGTTGATAAAAAAAGTAGGTAAATCTGGTTTTTTCTTAAAATTTTTTCAACGATCTTAAAAAGAACTAATCAAAGTTTATTTTTACCAAAAAAAATTTTTATTTTATTTTGATACAAATTTTTTACACGCCCTTTAACTATGGGCCTGATAGGCCTCACCCGTGCGCCCGTGTAAATTCTAGGCCACCCGTGTGCTGGAGGGTTAAAAACGATATAAACATATTTTTTATTCTTAGCATAGATAGATAAAAGTTTGTCCTAATTAAAAAAGAAATTGGAAGCAAACTATTTACTTAAATAATGAAAAGAAAACCACGCGAGTACTTATGTAGTAGACGGGCGGATGAACACCAAAAACGTTCACTAACCCAATCTTGGCGTACAACTAATTGAGTGATACCTTAAAATGTCCGCATTGAAGTACTGGATATAAATCCAAAGTTACGACATCGGCCGTTTGGACTGACAAAAGTTATAGGCCAAAAACTAAAAAAAAATAAAAATTTCAAATAAGTTGAAGCTATTTTTTATCGCGCTCGCGATTGAAAACCACTATAGTTACTGAGATGATTTTAACACTATTATTTAGTATAAAATCTCTACTTTCCAACCATATATAAAAATATATATTAATTCAATTCTAATCAATCCCAATTTAACATTATATAGGCAGCGGGTAATTCGCGTCAAATTTATTCGGTTAAAATGAAAAGTTTTTCTTTAATAATATTCTTTTGAGATCGAAATCTAAAAATTCCTACACGTGACAAACAGCGGAATTTTATAGGGAATATTTCATACGCTTACATTATATACTTATTTTCATAAATAAGGACAGGGGAGGTCAAAAACTAAATCACTACAATCTATTCTGCCTACCTTCGTTTCACCGCACTACCCGTGGAGATCCCTATAAATAGACGGGCGGATGAACACCAAAAATGTTCAATAACCCAATGTTGGCGTAGAACTAATTAAGTGATACCTTAAAATGTCCGCATTGAAGTACTGGATATAAATCTAAAATTACGACATCGGCCGTTTGGACTGAAAAAAGTTATAGGCCAAAAACTAACAAATTTCAAATAACTTGAAGCTATTTTTTATCGCGCTCGCGATTTAAAACCACTATAGTTACTGAGATGATTTTAACACTATTATTTAGTATAAAATGTCTACTTTCCAACCATATATAAAAATATATATCAATTCAATTCTAATCAACCCCAATTTAACATTATCTAGGCAACGGGTAATTCGCGTGAAATTTATTCGGTTAAAATGAAAAGTTTTTCTTTAATAATATTCTTTTGAGATCGAAATCTAAAAATTCCTACACGTGACAAACACCGGAATTTTATAAGGAATATTTCATACGCTTACATTATATACTTATTTTGATAAATAAGAACAGGGGACCCAAAAAACCAAAGTCAAAGCAATATATTCCGCTTCATTCCTCTTTCCCCACAACCCGCAAAGATATCAGCAAGGTGCGTATCCATATCGTCTTCATTAATAATTTTTGCTTACAAATACATTTTATTTTTATAGTAACATTCCATGAAACTTGTAATATTAAAATTAACTTTAAAAATTAACCACTTCAACTAACAACAAATAAAATTATTTTTCATAAACATTCCATGAAAAGTAATTTTATTTGTTGTTAGTTGAAGTGGTTAATTTTTAAAGTTAATTTTAATATTACAAGTTTCATGGAATGTTACTATAAAAATAAAATGTATTTGTAAGCAAAAATTATTAATGAAGACGATATTATGGATACGCACCTTGCTGATATCTTTGCGGGTTGTGGGGAAAGAGGAATGAAGCGGAATATATTGCTTTGACTTTGGTTTTTTGGGTCCCCTGTTCTTATTTATCAAAATAAGTATATAATGTAAGCGTATGAAATATTCCTTATAAAATTCCGGTGTTTGTCACGTGTAGGAATTTTTAGATTTCGATCTCAAAAGAATATTATTAAAGAAAAACTTTTCATTTTAACCGAATAAATTTCACGCGAATTACCCGTTGCCTAGATAATGTTAAATTGGGGTTGATTAGAATTGAATTGATATATATTTTTATATATGGTTGGAAAGTAGACATTTTATACTAAATAATAGTGTTAAAATCATCTCAGTAACTATAGTGGTTTTAAATCGCGAGCGCGATAAAAAATAGCTTCAAGTTATTTGAAATTTGTTAGTTTTTGGCCTATAACTTTTTTCAGTCCAAACGGCCGATGTCGTAATTTTAGATTTATATCCAGTACTTCAATGCGGACATTTTAAGGTATCACTTAATTAGTTCTACGCCAACATTGGGTTATTGAACATTTTTGGTGTTCATCCGCCCGTCTATTTATAGGGATCTCCACGGGTAGTGCGGTGAAACGAAGGTAGGCAGAATAGGTTGTAGTGATTTAGTTTTTGACCTCCCCTGTCCTTATTTATGAAAATAAGTATATAATGTAAGCGTATGAAATATTCCCTATAAAATTCCGCTGTTTGTCACGTGTAGGAATTTTTAGATTTCGATCTCAAAAGAATATTATTAAAGAAAAACTTTTCATTTTAACCGAATAAATTTGACGCGAATTACCCGCTGCCTATATAATGTTAAATTGGGATTGATTAGAATTGAATTAATATATATTTTTATATATGGTTGGAAAGTAGAGATTTTATACTAAATAATAGTGTTAAAATCATCTCAGTAACTATAGTGGTTTTCAATCGCGAGCGCGATAAAAAATAGCTTCAACTTATTTGAAATTTTTATTTTTTTTTAGTTTTTGGCCTATAACTTTTGTCAGTCCAAACGGCCGATGTCGTAACTTTGGATTTATATCCAGTACTTCAATGCGGACATTTTAAGGTATCACTCAATTAGTTGTACGCCAAGATTTGGTTACTCCTAAACTAAGCGTCTTTTATGCTAGTATCCGCTCCTCTATAGGCCCGGCTAACGCGAGCACTTAAAGGTTAATTATTTTTTAATCATACGAGTGTTGGTTTCAAAATTTCGTAAAATTTCAAAAGATTTATCAATTTGACTGTATATTTTTGAATTTTTACTGCACGGTTTTTAATCCTTATGTTACCAGATAGAGGTACCGGGTACTTTTTTGACTTTGCGCTTGAATATCTTTGCTTCTATCTTCTACAGAAACCTGAGATTTTGTGACATCTTATAAAAAGTATTTCTAAACATCTTGAGACCATTTTAGATATTACTGCATTTTTAGAAATTCACTTTTTTTGCGATTATAGAAATCTATACCTATATCACCCAGATAAGGTACCGGGTACCTGCGATACAAGAATGCGTAATTTTGATCTAAAGGCGAATACTAATATAGAATACAATCATGTAATTTATTTGAAATGTGACAAAGTAGAATATCTTTATGATATTATTTATTAATATTTAGAACATTTTTTATAAAATATTTACAAAATTCTTACTTCCGACAATCTAAGCAGCTGATCGGGATTTTTTTAATGAGCTGATCACATATTGGTTTGTTGCAAAGCGTACAAGATTTCCTAGTTTTTCGCGACATTCCTTCTTCAGCTTTACACACATGTGACACATTACCTTTGTGTAATTGCCTACCAGATCCATCTCGAGGCGATTCTATTGATAGTGCTACACTAGAAGGTATAACAATTTTTTTGCCAAGAAAGCTTTCTAATGAAATTTTCAAATAGTAATTTTTGATTACATGTACATTTTTACTTCTTGATATACTATTTGTTTCGCAGAGATTGCGACTAAATATTTTCAAAAACGTTCGCCGACTGTCAGTTCTGGTCACCAAGTTTGGAAAATTCTCCGAATACAATATATAGAAGCCAGAGCGGCGATATCAATTATATTGAAAAAGAAAGCCAATGGCCATCGATTAGTTCTTCTTTTTGAGGTATATTTTTTCACCAACTGATTCAATGTATCAAATCCCGCCTTCATTTCGTTGTAATAATGGATAATTTCTGTTTTTCTGTGCAGTATCTCGCATATGTGGTTGAGTGCATAGTAGATAACATAAGGACGTTTTTATTTTTTTTGCATTTTTGGAGTCACATATCCAAAATACTTTGATTCCGTATTTTGCAAGTTTTGACGGAATATATTGGGTAAATCGAGTGCGTAGGAAGTCACTTCTTGTATTTGTTTAAACATCATATTTTTCCAAATGCGAGATAATCAGTCAGTTTTATCGGCTTATCAAATTACCGAATAAATTATTTAATTATTCTTGTATTTAAAAATAAAAATATTGCGCTACAAAACATTAATAACGTCGAAAAAAGAACAGAAAACATTGAACTACGTGCAAATTATATGGAGGTACCGGGTACCTCATCTGGGTGATAATGAAGTTTTATTATCTGGTAACATATTAAATTAAAATCTGTTTACTAAAGCCAAGATAATATAACAACCAAGAGATTTCTAAGAGAGAGATAGAAAGATTTAGGTGTTTACAATGAAATAAAAGCTATGGCTTATTAGTAAAAAATTATTTAAAAAATGCCATCAAACAAGAACGTCAATCCTCGATAATTATGAAATAATAAAATCGGCGTTTGAGGTTAGGACAACGTAAACGTGGTGAAAAAAAACGTGTTCAATTTTCGAACACAAAAGTTGTTCTTGGATGTTCAACAAAATCACATTGGGATCATTTGCAGCTTCCTGTATGTCAAATTATGCTTCCCACAACATTCTTTTCTTTGTGCCGTATTTTTACGTTTATGCTACCTCTGGTTTTCCCTTATGTAGATCATGCTAATTTTTACTACCAAATAAATGATTAAATGACCAGAAAACTAATGAAAAGGAACTTGAATTCTTAAAATTGATATTTGGGTTTTTTCCCCTACTGACGCATTATAATCCCAACTTCCGATATTCCCGCATTTCACAGAAATTTACAATAATTTTTGTCACTGGGTCACCATGTTCAGCGCACCGAAATAAAATCGCGGTATTTGATTTCCCAAATAGTAATATTTATGTATGCAGTTTGAAACTTTTTCTTGAAATATTTTTAATTGGCTTTAGTAAATATTTAAGTGGAAAGTATAAATACGTAATGAATAATAAGTGATGAAGTAAAATCTTGTACAATGGCAAATAAATTAAAAATTATGTAATTACAATAATAATAAATATCGTGTAACTTGAATAACAATCAAGGTTTGTTATTAAAATTAGATTATTTTTCATTTTTGATAATGGAAGTTTACCATTGCGCTCTCATAATGGCAAACAAATTCGCAAATCCCTTGGGGTGTGTTCTGTTCCAGTGTAGTTTATTATTAACCCTTTCAGTCCTCCATTTTTATTTTTAAAGTAAAAATTTTTTTGATTATGTATTTGAATTAGGTGAATTTTTTAAAGTAGTTTTTTAAAAAAAAATTTGAAATCTGACCCCTACTCCCGATTAGAAAATAGGTACAATTGTACACTTTATGTCTCAACAATTGAAAAAATACATAGAATTTTTTTCAAATGCACGTTTTTTATAATTTATAGTTAGATATTAAAAAGAAAAGTACAGTATAGGAAATTATTAGGAAATATTCAACAAACTATTTTGTGTTGAAAGCTAAAAAACAATTTTTGTCCTTGGATAAACATAAATGTACATTACATTTGTGGCATTTGATTCTTGATTTGGATATGCATTTTGGAATTTTGCATCGACTAGGAAGCTTTGCAGTATCATGAATAATGTGTACAATTGTACCCAATCGGTCTAAAGTTATATTTGATTCATGCAAACCTTCTATACCTAATGCCACATTAACTTAATGTGTACAATTGTACCCACTGGGTCTAAAAGGGTTAAAGTCTGTAGTAATAATAAACATCTTTTCTATTTTAAGAAATTTGTTGTTTTATGTTATGTTTATTTATACTTATTTTGTTAAAATATGCTAAAATGATTTCTACTTTTTTGCTTGTAACTTCGAACCGAACAATCCCTGTTTGAAATTTCAATTAAAATAACTTGTAGAAAATTGAATTTCCTATTAAAATCATCTTTGCGCTATTTTTCTAATATTATTTAGGTTGTTTTGGCAGATCATGAGTAAAATAAAAAAGTGTAATAAAAAAGAATATGGGGGATTATAACTGTCGCTAGTTTTTCGTTTTTAACTTGTAAACAAACACTGTTACGTCAAAAAGGAATAAAAGCGAATTTGTAGAAAATTGAATTTCCCACAAAAATGGTCTTGACATTATTTTTCCTCTTTGGACTGGTTTGGTACATAATAATGTGTTGAAATGACAGTTATTATGTAAGTCCCTGCGCATGTTTTTGCATTGAAATAGTGCAAAAATTCGCAAAGGAAAGTTGATTTTTTCCTTTAAGGAATCTCGATAATCCATTCATGCGCGTCCCATAGGGACGCGCATGAATGGATTATCGAGATTCCTTAAAGGAAGGCAGGCTACTCAAAGTCAACTTAAAACTGTGCCAGCTAGTTTAAACAAACACTGTTACGTCAAAAAGGAATAAAAGCGAATTTGTAGAAAATTGAATTTCCCACAAAAATGGTCTTGACATTATTTTTCCTCTTTGGGCTGGTTTGGTACATAATAATGTGTTGAAATGACAGTTATTATGTATAGTCTATCTGGTTTTGGATTGCAGTAGAGGTCTCCTTGAACGGCAGGTCAGATTTACACTGGGAAACGTCAAATAATTAAAGTGTATGAGCAACAAAAAACAAATGTCACTTATTTGATACTTGAAAAAATCGAGTTAAATGTATTTTTTTATCAAATAGCAATTTATCTTGAACAAATTTTTTAAATTTGTCAGAAACTTTTAGAAAAAAATATTCGCGAGTCATCAATCACAAACGAAATTTCGACACTGTAAACGGGAATAAATTTTAACCAATCACGTTCCGAGTTCACAATTTTAGTACAATCTAGTTCTGCATTCTTAAAACGGATGGACTATAGGTCCCTGCGCATGTTTTTGCATTGAAATAGTGCAAAAATTCGCAAAGGAAAGTTGATTTTGAGTAGCCTGCCTTCCTTTAAGGAATCTCGATAATCCATTCATGCGCGTCCCTACGGGACGCGCATGAATGGATTATCGAGATTCCTTAAAGGAAGGCAGGCTACTCAAAATCAACTTAAAACTGTGCCAACTAGTTTACTACGAGTATAAAAATGGTCTCCACAGGTTTAACAGATAATGAGTAAAATATAAAAATGTTTAAAAAAGAAAATGCTGGATCAGGGTTCCCACTGAATTTCTAAAAAAAAGGAAATTCCCTATCTTTTCGAGGTATCTGATGACCAAATTTCCCCGACTTCTGCAGTAAATCAGAAAACAAAAATGCACCGATTGGTCAGTGCATAATACCACCATAAAAAAATTACAAAATATTTCCCTGGCTAAAGTTTTAATTTCCCCGACCTAGCCCTAAAAATACAAAATTGCCAGATTTTTCTAGGATATTTCACACAAGTGGGAAAGCTGTGGATTTTAACCCCATAAACAAACTGATTTTTCAAACAAGAATAAAAGCTAACTTATAGAAAATTGAATTTCCTATTATAAAAGTGGTTATAAAATTTTTCGCTTGTACCTCCGACACAAACACTCCCATTTGAAAAATGAATGAAATGTAAATTGTATTTCCTATAAAAAAGGTGCTTACACTTTTTTCTTATTTCAGCTGGTTTGGCAGATAATAAAAATGGTGAGTTCGTAACCAAACACTGTTATGATAAAAAAGAATAAAAGCAAACTTGTAGAAATTCGAATTTCCTATAAAAATGGTCTTGCCATTTTTTTTCTGTTTTGGCTCATATTATCAAGGTTTCATTTATTTATATTTATAATATGTAAGTTATAACTAAAAAATGTAAAGTCTAAATGTTAACCTAACCTAAAATGACTCATCGATGTAATACATTGAAAATGAAGTGAAAGGATGATTTTTTAAGGTGAAAGTAAAAGGATGAGGAAATTATAAAAAAATTATGTACTCACCAAAATCATGCAAGTACATACAATCTGGTTTTGGACAGGCTTGATTTTTCATGAAATGGGAACAATACTTTGTCGTTCCAAGGCTTGATTTTATCACCCTACCGTCTATAACTATATTATTGACATTTTGTATGGCCTTTAATGCGTCGTCACTTTTCATGTATGTAACATAAGCACCTAAAACAAAAAAAAATGAATTGTGACATTTGCACAATATGTCAAAATATGCAAACAATCGAATTTGTGACATTAAGAAAAAAAAAGAAAGTGTGTAGGGCGTGTACTTACTTGCACTAGGGCCCTGAGAACCTGCATACGCTGTGGACTGATTTATAACAACTTTATGAATTTTCCCAAATTTTCCAAAGTATTCGTGCTTCTTTAAAACTTCCGCATCCGCTAGTCTAGGAGGTAGTCCAACAACAAATACCAAATTCTTTTGAACAACTCGTACACTGCACAACAATAACAATACAAGTAACAGGAGCAAAAGAGAGAGAGAGACAGACAGACATACTTTGCTAAATGTTTACGATTTTCACTAAGTTTGGCTTTACGTTGCTGCTCTCGTTGACGTTTTTCCACCTTAAGAGCAGTGATTTGCTCCTGAGTGAGTGGAATAAAATCTGCTGGATTTTCGGAATACGCCTTTCGACAAGCTGGACACAATCCATTTTCGTCTGTTCTTATTCTATGCCAACAGAACCGGCAAATCTAAACAAACAAAGTTAATAAAACGAGTGGATTGCCCGACAAAAAGCCCAACCTGATATCCACAAGTACATGGAAAAAAGTTAAGATCATCAACCTCCAAAGCTTCCATACATAATGGACACTCGCATTGTTCTTCTCCACGTTTATTAAGAACTGACATTTTACTCTCTTCAAACTCCAACACAAAATACTGCTTCGCTATGTCTAAAACAAAAGGTCACGATTAACCAAACGCCTCGAAAGAAAAACTTTGCACAGTACAACCAAACTACACTTGAAAATGCTCGACGCGCGAGTAAAGAGAAACCAATTATTTAATATTTTGGTAAAATCCACATACAAATGTCAAGGTAAATGAACAGCTGTCAAAAAACTGCCATGTAGCACTTTTTTAGAAAAAAAATTAATTCTAAACAAGACGACGTTTCCGATCGAGTAGCAATCGATGTACAAACCTGCACGCAATATTTCGCATCAATTAATAATTCGAAAGATAAGGCTTAATTATTTTTATAACGCAAAATTTTAATATAATCTAACAAGTACTTGACCGATGTTTCTTTTTAAACGTAACTTCCGACCGTGCAAAAATAATTTCCATCATCAAGATTGCATCGACGAGAATGCGGATCGATCGTTCCGTACAATTAATTTACGGGAGGATTTTTTAAAAATTAAAATTAACACGAAAAATTAAATATTTACTTACAAATTTTTAGTATGAAAGAATTCAATATGGCGACTTGAAAAATTACACGGGCATGCACACAATCAACTGTCTGTCTTTAAAAAGGCCCGTTCACAAACTGTTCGTGTTAAAGTCGTTTTACGGTTTTATGCTATATTTCTTCTAAAGTACTGTTATTTGTTGTATTAATTACGTCGATGTCTCGATATTAATGAATTTTTAAGTGCCTTATTTGTGGACCCGTGTTAAGATAAGTTTAATTACACCGCCGCCTCGTACGAACGAAAATTCACTGGAAAGCGGAAAATTTTACGTCAAAATATTGTTGATTCGAAGCATTTACGGATTTGCTTTGGTTTAAAAATCGATTTTTATTATGATGTTGTCGTAAGTTCTGATACATGAAACGGGAATGCGATATTTTTTTAATAAAATTACACGTTTTATGTATAGGGTGTTGCAAAACATTAACGTCGTTTTTAGGGGGGGTATTCTGTAACTGGCGCGAGATGGAAACACAAATAATGCTAATCGTTTGGCAGTAATTGTCTTGTTTTTTAATTAATGCGAATCGATAAAAATATCATCGCCAGCGATTTCAACCATTCTCATTGGTTGAAAGTATTTTTACGGTTTAAGCCGTCTTAAATGCCAGATTTTGGGTACTTGGGGTTTTTAAATTATTTTATAAACAAGCATAAATTATGAATGAATTTCTATAAAAATTGACAACAATAAAGAAAATCGTTCAATAAAAATTTATTTCGTCGTTCAGATAAGTTTGGTTTACGCCCAAACCACCCACGACGCTGATTCTTAATGATCCGAAAGATAACGATTAGAGCTAGTGATACCATCCATAATAGCCGTTTTGCTTCGATTAAAATGGCGATAACAGGCAATTCATATTGTGATGTATTACGTGAAGATTCAGATATAATCAAGAAACCCAGTTTTTCTAAAAAACTAAAACATGTACAGGGTTGAGGGTTAATCTCTATTGGTTTATTTTTGAAATACGTGTTATTTCGACAGTTTGCAACACTGACACGCTTGATATTGATTGAAATCAAAGCGCCAATTTCTCACGTTAAAAATTGAAATAAATATTTTGCATACTTTTCAGTTCAATAGATGGCTTTTTCGCGCCACCTGGTGGACAGGGTTATCTCTAAGTTATTGTTATTTTTGTTAAGTTTGAGCATAACAATTAGAGGTCGTCCATAAAGGACGGCCACGCCTGCAGGGGGGGGGGGCGACAAATGTGACGTCCGCATAATAATACCCATTTTTGGGATTTCTAAGACAATCATATTTAAATATTCTTTTGTGATGTGAATTGGGCATTGACGTCAATGGCCGAACAATGACGTCAATGACCATTTTTGCTGGACATTGACGTCATTGTCCGGTCTTTGACGTCAATGCCCGTTCACAGTGGACAATGATGTAAATATTTTTATCTGATTGTAATATTTACGTCTTTGGCCGGTCAATAACGTTATTGGCCAAAAGTGAACGGACAATGATGACATCAAAATTTAATGGATAGGAACCAAAACCAAATATGTCGAATTTTGCTTATTTTGCGATATTTATTTTTACAGATCGTCCATCAGTGCAGTATTATAATGTTTAATAACACAGCTCTACAAAACAAAAGTTTTTTTTTGTTGCTCTGGATATCAACGCAAATTTTTACGTTTTCAAGTGCCCAGATTACGAATATATTCATGAAAGTTCTCAATGTGCTCGTATTTTCATGATTTTTGCATATCTTATATTTTGAACAATTATCGGTTTGTTAAAAATAAAATTTAATTTTCCAGTCATGATTAGGCTTCTGCGCAACTTTTTCGCGCATACAAACATCACGTGATCCCCACTCTCAGACCCCTTGCTCCACAGGACAGCTGAGATCCTAGATTTCCTAGGTAACCATAAAGCAGCAAATTATGAAGAAATTGTGCAAAATATGCTGACAAACTTTCAGACTTTAGGAGCAAATATGAGTATTAAATTACACTATCTCCGCAATCATCTAGATAAATTTCCGGATAATTTAGGAAATTATAGTGAGGAACAGGGAGAGCGGTTTCACCAAGATCTAAAAGTGATGGAGGAAAGCTATCAGGGTCGATGGGATTGTCACATGATGGCAGATTACTGCTGGTCTTTGCAAAGAGATTGTCCCCTGAAAAACTATAAAAGAAAAGCTCATAAAAGGCGTTTTATGGAAATATAAAATATATTTTCGACATTTTCCTGTTTATTTGATTCGATGTATCCTAATTTCTCAAAACATTACTGACATTATAAATATATCTGTTATTTTATTTCTCGTTTTTTGATTTTTGTAATGTAAAATGAAAATAAAGATTTAAAAAAAATCAGAGCAAATCGAACAAAATCATTGATAGTTTCATGAATTGTGTGCATAAATGGACCCAAAATCATTTTCATATCTAGGGCAACAAAACCACTGTAGACCAGTGTAATTTATTATAGTGCAGTCAAGTTAGACTCAAAAAAAGGTTGAAATCGAAATTTCGTTTCCCGTGTTGTGACCTATACCAATCGATAGATTAGAGCTTCCTGAATATCATATTAAAATGTATCATTGCAGAATTGATGGGAAAAAAAGTTATTTAATAAACAAAATCCGAAAATCGCGATTTTTGACTTTAATCGCTTATATCTCGAGATTGTACACTGACTTTTGAAAAAGTGAGGGCACTATTTTGTAGAGCAGAAAATTCTCTACAAAAAATGTGCAACAACCCCTATCATATAAATAATAATAAACCCGCTATAAGCGTTCAAACATTTTTGGAGATTAATATTTATTTTCATCAGCTGTTTACCGAGGCCCCGCCCCGAGCGCGTGAATTCAAAATTGACGTGATTTTTTCTCTTATTCAATGTTGAAGTCAGCACAAGAACAAGAAATATAGATAATACACAATATTTTCATCATAACAATAAGGTTATTTATGCTGTTCGGTAAACAGCTGATGAAAATAAAAATTAATCTCCAAAAATGTTTGAACGCTTATAGCGGGTTTATTATTATTTATATGATAGGGGTTGTTGCACATTTTTTGTAGAGAATTTTCTGCTCTACAAAATAGTGCCCTCACTTTTTCAAAAGTCAGTGTAAAATCTCGAGATATAAGCGATTAAAGTCAAAAATCGCGATTTTCGGATTTTGTTTATTAAATAACTTTTTTTCCCATCAATTCTGCAATGATACATTTTAATATGATATTCAGGAAGCTCTAATCTATCGATTGGTATAGGTCACAACACGGGAAACGAAATTTCGATTTCAAATGCTAACTTGCCTACACTATTAATAACTATTTTTAAAAATAATATTTTTATTATCAATTTTATTATCATCGAGTTTTGTTTGAATCGTTAAGTTAATGCTCTCATTAAATCGCCTACGCATTTCATTGAGATCCATGGTATCCAATTATCTTCTGTTCGTTAGGAGTTGTCCGTAAATTACGTCACGCAATTTTAAGCAATTTTTAACCCCCTCCCCCGATCGTCACACTTCGTCACACAAACCTAGACCCCCCTCCAAGTATTACGTCACATATTCTTGAACCCCTCCACAAATTTTTCAAATTTAAAATTTATATAATAAAAAGAAACCCGGGGCGGATTTCATGGGTGTCATCCCCACCTCGGCTGATGACCTTTTTTTTAGGGGTAGCACCCCAGAAAATAGTTTTTTTTAAATATACTTGTAATAAAATATTTTTTATATGGGGAGGGAGGTTTATATGGGAGAGGGTCGCCAGCTTAGCGGTTAAGTGCGTTGCTGTTAATGCTAAATACCTGGTTCAACTCCGGGCTCAGTAAAACTTTATTCTGACCGTCTCCCCTCGGAAGGCAATGGCAAACCACCGAGGTGTAATCTGCCTGGAACAGCCTCTCTGGAGATGAAGTGTATACACTTCCCGCGGTTCGGAGCCCGCATTAAGCAGTAGGTCCCCTATGTGTGTGATAATACTTCAAACACACAACACACACATAGGAGAGAGGTCGCCAACGTCTGAAATCAGGCACGGCACTTTAAGAAGAAGAAGAATAAAATATTTAATCTATATATTTTTGTCCCGCCCCCCATCGTCACAAAGGTCGGAAACACCCCCCCCCAAGAGCGTGACGTAATTTATGGACGACCCCTTATGTCTTTGTCTTTATAATCGTTAGAAATTACTTAATCTTATATAATACTAGCCACTTGAAAATCGGCCTTTCGGCCGATTTTCGTGGCTAGCTCTGCAAGGCGCGCGGCCCGTGGCCGCGCTGTCGGCCTATCGATTGCTTTTAATTATACGGGTCGGCCTTCGGCCTCCCACTTCCTTTTAAGAATGCGTGTCGGCCTTCGCCTTCCCATTTGCTTTTAAGAATATGGTCGGCTTTCCCCTCCCCCTACATGCTGTTAAGAATACGGGTCGGCATTCGGCTTTCCACTTGTTTTTAAGAATACGGGTCGGCCTTCGGCCTCCCACTGGCGGCCTTTGGCCGCCCTCTTGCTTTTAACAATGCATGTCGGCCTTCGGCCTCCAACTTATAAGAATACGGGTCGGCCTTCGGCCTCCCATTTGCTTTTAAGAATATGGGTTGTCGGCTTTTCCTTCCCACATGCTGTTAAGAATACGGGTCGGCATTCGGTTTTCCACTTGTTTTTAAGAATACGGGTCGGCCGCCCTCTCGTCTTATATAATATTTACAGATAAATTTTTATGTTTATTAAGATTATTTTAAATAATCCCTTAATTCCTTAGTAGCTAGTACCAATTATACAGGCACTTTTAATATGTACATGCCTGATGGCATAATATTATCATCATCGCCCACTCTGTATTGGGCAATGACGTCATTGCCCGGACAATGATGCAAAAACCATAGATAGATTCTTAAATGTCAACAGTGCCCAATTTGCATGGGCATTAACGTCAATGGCCAGTCATTGACGTCAATGCCCAACCGTGAGGGACATTGACGTCAATGGCCGAATTGTCATCATTGACCGTAACATATATATTTTGTAAAAAAAACTTATTTAGGGCCGATTCCACCAACTATGATTAAATACTTTAATCATGGTTAGTTGGAGTTAATCACGGTTAAATGAAAAGGAGCGTTCCACCATCTTTTTAGTCATGGTTAAAACAGTTTAATCATGGTCAACCAGCCTTCAAACTAATAGCCCGATTTTTGGCCATTATACCAGTTTAATCACGGTTAATGGCCGGCGCATGCGCATTTCTTCCAATGGAGTAAAGATGTTGACAGTTTGAATACACATAGCCTCAAAATATCAAACATTGTAGCACGCTGGCCTGGAAGAACTCATGATTCCATTATATTGAACAATTCTCGATTACATCAAGTACGGTTAGAAGACGATGAATTTGGCGTCAACATGATTTTCCAACAAGATGGCAACGTTGTCACTCGGAGAAATTTAATTGATTAATTTGGAAGCTTATAAAAGAAAAAAATATTTTTTTGCCATTCCGGGGGTAAAGTATTCACTTTTTACCCCGATTTGCGGGTGTAAAGGGGCACTTTTTTACTCTGGGGGAGTAAAGTTAAAAAATATGTGGGGGAGTAAAGTTAAAAAATATGTGGGGGAGCGGGAAAAAAAACTTTTTTGCTCTAGGGCAATAAAAAAGTCACAATATGACTGATAAAAAAAGTCACTAGATGCTTTTTTTTAACCTTTTCACGAGGTGCCGTTTTTAAAAATGTCGCCACGTGGTGAGATGTTAGGACGCGCGATTTTTTCGCCACATATTCTTCGTTTTTTCGCTTCATAAAAGCAGATAACTTGTGGAAATTGCCGATGTCAATGTTGTGTTCTACTTTAGTCACGGCCTTGATCATGGAATAGTGCGACCACATAGTCGACGACTTCAACGTTTTAGCCTTTTCGTAAAAAAATGCCAAAAACACGTCTTCAGTAAAACAATCTGCCAATTCTTTGTTCTTGCACCACTGCACAAAAGCGTCGTAGTGCTTTTGGTAAAGTTTTCTAGATTTTGTCGGAAAAAGCCATCTTCGCTGCTTCGCCAATTTCTAGGTTCTCGCTCATGGTACGTCTTGCTGTTTCCAAGGCACAAATGTAAATGAACCATTGGTAGAATCTGGGGTGCCAACTGCTATTTCCTAGTACTTTTTGGTAGTAGTTGGTAATATTACTAGTGCTTTTGTGATACTATCGACCACGTGCATTATTAAAAAAATGCGTTAAATTTTTGCTTTAAGTTTCTAAATTGGCGAAGTTCCTACTTTATCTCCCGGAATTTCTAGCTCCCTCTTTTTTTTACAAGTTCGATGTGACTACATAGCAATCAATTAGAACAGCCTTTGCAAGATTATACCCGAGTATAACTATATTTATGTACGAAGTAAAAGCAGTCAACTAATCATAGATATTAAACGCTTGATGGAACGCTTGAAAATTAATGTCGGTTAAATTCTTAACTTAATCACGGTTAATCATTAACCGTGATTAGTTAACCAAGGATTTAATCAGAGTTGGTGGAACCGGCCCTTACTCCTTAAATTCCAAATGTATAAACAATGTCGTGTCAAGTTTGATTTTAGATCAATGAGGGTGGTCTTTAATTTGTGACCATAGGACGTCCCTAGGGGAAGGAGGCGAAAGATTATGACGAACTATGACCAGGCGAGGTTGAAAAGTCGGGAAAAATTGCGGACTTCCCCTTATCACCTATTGTTAAATTTGAGCCTAACAATAACTTAGAGGTGACCCTGCCCACCAGGTGGCGTGAAAAATATCGAACTGAAAATATACAAAATATTTTTGACAGGTAGTTTCATAAGAGCTCTCCCTCTATTATAATAAATATGTATCCTCTTTGGTAGTGTTAAACTTCCGCTGTAAGAAATGGAACGCTGGGAAATATTGAAAAAATATTTCCAAAGTGTTCCGACCAGTGTTGTCAGATTGGACGATTTACCGCAAATTGGGCGACTTTTGAAGATAATTTGCGATAAAAGGTTTTCAAAATCCGCAAACCGCCTTTTGGGCGGTTTCTGTGAAATGAAGTTGCGGTTTATTGCGATAAATAATCAACTTTGAATTTGAAAGCCGAGCATGTGCGTTTTACATTCCGTAATGCGTACAACCACTTGTACTTTGGTATGTTGATAACACACCACTGGGGTAGGCAGGGGGGGCGCATCGCACGGTGCCACCCGTCTGGGGGTACCATCCCACCCCAAATTGGTTGTTTCTTTGAGTGCAAACCTTAAAAAAAGGTTTGCGGTGCCACCCCAAGAAATCCGCCCCGAGTGTCAGCCTTGAAGTTTATTGTATTCAATTACAGAAAATAGTAATAAATTTCAATTTTGGCGCCACGTGATCAATTAGTTGCGCCCTTGGGCGTTTTTTCGGCAACGAGTTGGCGCCTTAGATTTCTAAAATCTGACAACACTGGTTCCAACTGCTGTAGTCTACAACCTTTCTGTTATTTGAAAAGTTGGCTAGAGTGCGATAAGTAGCCCCACTCAAAACAAATTTTCGTGTGCTACACACTAAAGAACAAGGTTTATATAGTAAATTGTAAAAATATTTTTCGAGAAAGGGGCCCAAACTTTTGAATAAAACGAATTTGAACTTAGCTAATTTTTGCCAATTTTTACATGTGAGATTCCGCGCGTCGTCATTTTGTTGACGGTACGTGTGGAATGGTATACCCTAACACTTAGAAAATTTCGCTCCGGCAGATGTACGACGACACCTCTCGTAAGAGTAACGTGCACGAAAGTTTACTATTTTGTCATTATTTCTTGTTTTATTCGAAATTTTGGGAGTTAAACGTAAAAGTTTACTGCCCCATACCGCAACTATACTTTTTAATGCTATTTCGAGGTTCTCTAAGTTCCCGGTTTCATTTTTCCCGGTTTTCTTGACGGATGGCGCCTTCAAGTATGTTTAGCTTTCTGCCGCAAAGCGGCGAACGCCATGAAAAACCGACCGGCTGGGCGGAGCACAGACGGCTTGGGTTTTTCGATGCGCACAGCCGGACGAGTCAAAAAAAAAACACCCCAAAATAATTAGCGCCTGAGAAACCGGGCAAGGCCTAGGTTTTCCCCATACAGTCGACTCTCGATAAATTGAAACTCAAGGGACCAGAGAAAAATTTCAAATTACTAAGAGTTCAAAATAACAAGAGTTACGTCGACTCTCGATTAATTGAAACTCAAGGGACCAGAGAAACTCGGTCCCCTGGACCGAGGGGACCAATTAATATTGATTTTATTCAATTTATCGAGTATTTTTCAAGGGACCGGGAAAAAATTCAAATTATCGAGAGATTGAGTGTTCAAATTATCGAGAGTCGGCTGTATTTGTTTATGGGGATTTATTTGCTAATATTTTTTACTAATATCTACTAATCATACCCCCACCCATCTGAATTTCAAAGAAAAAATCAAATCCGAGCGAAAAAATTTCACTCGTTCCGACAGAGGACCCCGATGCCAGTATGCGAGGCTGACGCTACGCGACTTGTAGCCCCTGGTATGAATGTTTCCGATTTTCGCACTTTTTTCGGATTTTTTTTATGTTCACGTCCGCGACGGCGTCAGAGACACATTCGGACCGAAACATACCCAAAAAGTCCGGAAATTACCCCAATATTCGTGAAATTGCATGGGGGCGTGGCCTATTCGATCGTTTCAATGCTAAATTTACGTACTTTTAAAAAGTCGATATTGGGGTTGTTTATAAGGATTTCTCGAAAATTATTTTTTCTATAGACTATTTTAACCGTGTTCTTTAGTGTGTAGTACACGAAAATTTTTTTGGCCGGGGCTACTTATTGCATCCTTCCCGAAAAGTTTTATAAAAGAAAAGACTCTGAAAAGTTCTATTAAAACCTCCAGTCTGACCCTATTCTCTTTCATCTCCCATTGGAGAATATTTTTCTCTACTATAACCGCTTGTCTCAGCTTTTCAGTCTCCTCTGTGAGTTGGAGAAGCAACTGTTGCTGCTATTTCTCCTGAAGTTCTTCGGAAAAACTTTTGTTTGCCGAAATTTTCAATCGAAATTAATTAATAAAGCTTGGAATATTTAACCTAGACAATATATAAAAAAATTAAATTTGCTGAATTTAAGCACTTACGGCATTTGAATGGTTACTATTTAGATAAATATTTTCCATTCTCGATCTTATTTACTCTTCGGGGCCGCGCCTCTGCTTCTCAACCGCAGCATATATTTGAACTATCCGACTTTAATATTAAAAAAATAAATGAAGCTACCACGCGCGTCCATAAAAGGAAGCGGCCCACCGTGCATTTGCCTTTTGTCCAGTCCGGGACTACTTGACCATGAAGGCAGTCATTGGCCTACTAATTCTAAAGGCACTGGTTCGAATCCAGGAATAATCTAATCTTATATCCGACTTTTTTTCCTTCTAAGATCGTTTCGAGGACACTTAAATCAGGCTTTCTTCTGATATGATCAACAGATAATAAAATCACCCCCATCGAATTGCTTAATGTATGGCTTTGTATGTTAGAGCTTTGGCCTAGATAATGAGATCACGGGGGGAGGGGGGGAATACCTGACATTGGAAGGTTACGAATAAATGGATTTTTTATACTGTCTTTTTTGGCCTATTCTTTTTTGGCCTATCAAACAGCAGAATTACTGAATTAACTCTGATCTGACGAACATTTCCTTATACAATTGGCCTTTAGTGCGGTCTTTAGGCCGCACAACCAGGACGTATTATCATCATTATTTAAGAAAAAATTCTCCTTAAAAGAAGGTCTATACGCATTTTTGAGAGAGTCAACTAAAGTTTATCTAAATTCTTGATAGATGTAGTTGTGAGCTTTCAAAGTTGATCGTTTTTGAATAAAATATTCAATCTATATTTGTGACGTCACAATTTTTGAACCCCCCCCCCCCCGCCCTCGTCACAAGGGTCGGAACCCCTTCCTCCCCTCTAGGAGCGTGACGTAATTTATGGACGACCCCTTTTTTGTCTACGTACCAAGTTTGAATTGGTGGTTACGTTCTTAAAGCTGGAATCTCACTGTACCATCCATCCTCACCTAATGAAGTAGGTAATTTATGGGTGGGTGGATCGTAGAATTGATTGAATTGGTTAAGTGACTTTGAGTAGGAGGTAAAGATGCGAGGTTGAAACGATTTTGCGAATAATTCGAACCATAATCTATTGATATGAGAGCCTTTACTGTTCTTGCTCTGTAAACATTTACAATAAATTGTCATCCAAGGGTAAATATAAAGGGGTGAACTCCCCTTCCCCCCTATTAATTTTCAAAACTTAAAAAAACTATAAAATGCACTGAAATTGCTTAAAAATTTACCGTTTTTATGATATTGTACGTGAGTTTGAACCCCCCCCCCCATAAACTTTCTTTGGATCCACCTCTGTTTTCGTCCTACCTTGCCTATATTAAACCAAATATTTTGGACAAAAGTTAGAGAAAATTGTTCTGACCCAGCGCTAAGAATTCCTTGGTAGGTAATTCTTAAGGAGAAGTTGGTGAAAACGGGCATCACTCTATCATCCATCCTCACCTAATGAAAGTAGCCGATTTATGAGTGGGTGGGTCTTATTTGAACTTCGAACGTAGATCTTTTAGAATGGGTAAACCTTGCAATGCTGACTACAGACTTGAAATAAAGCGATTAAGGTGGCGGTTACATTAAACCGGGATCCGTTCAGTTCTCTTCCGTCTATACCTACCTTGGAAGAAAACAAACATGTATATTCTTATGGCTGTGGCTACAAGCAACCCGGATCGAATCCGATGGGACCCATCTCGACGGAAGAAAACAAATGTGCACATATATATAATCTTATTGTCATAGCTGCCTTAAACTTGGCCGAAACGGAACCAGGTCCAATGTAATCATAACCTAAAACGATTTTCGGCTTTCCTGAAATATTTTCCCAATTGGGGCTTATTTTACACTCTGGGAAATGGCTTATGTCCTAAACGTCAGATTCTGTCCAAGTTTCACCAACGAGATCTCGCAGTTCAACGCATCCGCTAAGTATCCGGCTGTGTTGGATATTGCACGAGGGCATCCTGTACTGTAGGATATTGCACAAGGGCATCTGTATGAGTGGATACAGGTTGTTGTAGTTTTGATTTTTTTCTATCAAAATAAGTAAGGGGAAGTGATGTAGCGGTCCTAGAATTAATTACAAATTTAGTAACAACTTTATATGGAACCTATTACCTATAGCAAATCAAACTGCCTGTTTTTTAAATCGTATAATAGTTATTAACAGCTAGAACGGCTATACACCGGATCGAATTCGCTTTTTGTACATATCAGATACCTAAATCCTCCAGATATTCTTATGGTTTACTCAATTTGCTAAATGTGTTTAAGAAAATTTAAAAAAAAATAGAATCGGAAATTCTATTTACGTTACTATAAATAGAATATTAAGCAATATATCTACTAGTACATTTTCCGTTATCTTACACGTCGCCGTCGTTTTGATAATAAATTTTTAGCTATCGTGTATAATCTATAATGAGATTAAATGTGCATATAATAATAGGCTTGTTTCATCGACGAGTTCTCGTTAGTTCTAGAATTATGCGCATGCTCTTTAACTAAAATCTGTCAAGATTTTAGTTAAAGAGCATGCGCATAGCTCTAGAACCAACTAGAACTAACGAGAACTCGTCGATGAAACAAACCTAATAATAATCTTTAAGTGACGAACGATAAGCAAATTTAAGTGCAATAGCATTTATTCCTTCATCCCGGAGAGAAACCGAAGTTACCGTATTCAACCGGAAACGAAAGAAAAGGGAAGGGAGACTTTGCAAAATTTTGTT
Source organism: Podabrus alpinus (assembly GCA_932274525.1). Taxonomy (NCBI): domain Eukaryota; kingdom Metazoa; phylum Arthropoda; class Insecta; order Coleoptera; family Cantharidae; genus Podabrus; species Podabrus alpinus. The sequence continues at coordinate 78,686,279 of OW026454.1, read as the reverse complement.
GTGGGTAGCCATTTTGTAAAAAGGTTTTTTATTGATTTCATGCTGAAATTATAAAATACAAACTACCTACTGCTTCAGCAATTTTCAGTATACTTTAATTAAAAATAAAAATATAAATCACTTCAATCCACTCTCCTTGGACTTTCTTTGTTGCGTATTAGAATCTAAAAATTAAACATTACACATTACACAATAGAAGAAAATCCTAACTCAATCACCTCGTGGTGTAGAAATATCAGATCCAGTGCTACCCAAATCGTATCCATACACGTAGGGTTGTTTCATAGTATCTAAAACTTCTTCTGAACTCGAATGGTTTAAATATTCACCTGATGGCACACCAGGTTGGCATTCGCACGCAGCCGGGTACCTGAGTTTGAAAATACGTCAATAAACAGTCAAATTTGGATGATTCAGCAAATATTTACATTGTTGTGTCCCCTTTTTTCAGATTACTTTTGGAACCAGGAGCACCTCGGCCCTTATTTTTGGCCGGTGGTTTATTTGAGATTGTCACCGAAGGTTTCTTTCCGACACTAGAAGAAATAATAGTTATTTACGTATAAGCATGCGAAACACATCCTTTCCTGAATGTGAGAGATATACTCGCGAATTCAGGAAGGAGTGTTTCTCGGCGCATTACGTATGTAATTTTTTCTCCAGGATTAGTCCTTGCCGAAATGCTAATATTTAAATAAAAACATTCAAAGCAACTATTGACCTAACATAACATCGGCTGAAAATATGTAACATCGTTTTCAGTTAATGTATGATCATGTTACATTGATATCTTAGATTCTACCAGAATTGCTGACTTTCGAAGAGATAAATTATAAAGAAAGTAATGATTTCGCGCTATCCTGGAGAAAAAATAAATTTTAGTGCAAACTATTTTGTTTGTGTCTAACAAAAAATATGAAATAAAATTGGTAAACTTGCTTGCCTTTTTGATGACGAACTCAACGAAGTTTTACTTTTCTTTTTGGAACTGGAGCTGCCACCAGTTACGTCGCTACAGCACACACTACAAACACTGGGGGTTGCACTGGAACAAAAATGTAGGGAATAAAGCATATAGCAATATACCACAGTAGACTTTACCTAGTGGTGCCTCGTTTACTCGATTTAGAAGCCGTTGAAGATTTCTTCGATGTGTCACCACCAGAAGAACACAACAGTTTGCTAGAGAATGCGCTAATTTTGGAGGCACAAGATTTTGATTGCTCGCTCTCTTTTTTGGAGTCCTCTTCGTCGCAACGACCTAAACGGGAATTAATTAAATAAATAACATATTAAGAGAAGTTGCAAACCAGATACAGTGGAATTATTTGGAGCAGAATTCGCTCGTGTTATAAATAAGAAAAACTTACATTTATTCTTCGATGCCCGAATTCTGTAGCAAATGAATAGGGAACCCAACAAAAACCAAATAAATATTGTGGCCAATAAAGCCATTAAGATCAAACTCGATTTTTTTCGTTTTCCATCCCCATGATCCCTGCTACCATCGTTAATAACTTCCGCTTCGGGCATAATATTGTAACTTCCCATTTCTTTACTATTAACTGGCTTTGCTCCCACACGTTTCAACGTAGCCACAACTCTTAGCACGCCACCGAAAGCGGCATAAAATTTTTCGTCGAGGAAATGAGGAACAACGTGATTGTGAATCCACGAATAAAGATTGCTGTTAAATTCTTTCGTATCTTTCTTAGATGTGTTGTGGTACTCCATACATTTAATTGCGGTGAGGTAAAACTTGACTAAAACATACGAAGCTGGCTTTGATTCCACGTTGCGTAAGGAGTAAGTTTTAAATGGGACAGCAATTGCAGTTGGATTTGCCTTGGAATCGAAGAAGGGTAACGGAATTTTTATGCCGGATTTGCCGTTTTCACCTGAAGAATTGTCAAATTTTAACGTCAAAATTGAGAAATGATGTTATTCCGCTTACATGGTTTTTTATAGAACACGATGCTTTTGCACGGATCGCACGCCGCTTTGTAGGGTTGCATGGGTAGAGGTTCTGCTGGAATCCGCTTACCTTAAAAAGTCATAATCTGGATAAGAATAGCAAATCAGCTGAATTGTTTTGTGTAAGTTAATATTATTTAAATATTAATTAATCATTTAGAAAATCCATATTAAGGTCGACTTGTCACAAATTAAAGAAGAAGTCTACGCTTCGCTCCGACTTAATTACTTTAATTTTATAAAACCAAGTACATATGATTAACCTTGTCACGACGACAAGTTTAATTATTATAATAAATTCTTTAAGCAGATTACTAGTCATTAGTAAAGCGAATTAGAAGACGATCAACCGAGGTGATAAATTCTTGTTTTCAGAATTTTTGTAAACAGTTGAAGGTTAGTTCAACCAATTAATTGAAAAATTGAAACGCCAAATTATTTAATAAATTAATATTAAATCAGCGTCATTATTGCGACGTGAAATGAATAATAATCACGTATTGATGTTTACTTCGAATTATTATCTATAAAATAAACCAATATTGGAGTTGTTTAATTTGCGTGTGCATCATTATTTTGTTCTTTTTTATGACTCATCTGTTGCATTGATATTTGTTTCGCATGCATAGGTTGTTCCAAATGGTAATAGTTAGGAATGTGCATTAGTTACATACAGGATGTTAGTTAAGCACAATGTAAAAAAGAAAGACGATGACGACATGACCCATTACGCGGTTAGGTGGCCACCCATGTTTAGTGGTTTTTTTTAAAGTTTTTAAACAATATTAAGCAGTTCAATAAATTCCTTTGAAAAAAAGTAAAACGAATACGTATAACATTGTAATAGCGATCCTAGAATTAGTTCACGATAAATACTAGAAGTTCCGCGCTACTTCAACTAATCGCCTCGGCAGCGCAGTTGTTTGAGCGCACGTAGTATTCACAGCTAATACGTCTGGGTTCGAATCCAAGTTGAGGAACATATTTTTCAGTATACCATCGTGGTGCCATGCTGAGTACCGGTCATACTGACCCACGCCTCTTTCATCTTGAAGTGCCCCAAAGCCGAGGGCTTGAGGGGGGAATTCATGAATTCGCCAGCGTACTGCAGTCACAACAAAAAGGCGGTTTCACTAAAATATTACGAAAAAAAGAAAAAATTATTAAAACTTATTAATAACTTAAAAATTAATTTATTTGAATACAATTAAAATTAAATTAACGAAAAATGGCGAATTAAAAATTAAGACACAAAAAGACGTTAAATTAAAATCACAGTATTTGTTCCTAAGAATTTTGTAATACAGAATCTTTGCATAAAGCAAAAATATAGAAAAGTATTTTGTTAAAAATTGGTTAAAAACCGTCTTGTCGCGCACCATAAAAAATCGACTTAAAAAGCACTTAAAAATCTATCATGTGATGTCTTTTAATTCAATGAAAAGACGTCAAACTTTACTTCCTGACAGATAAATTTAACTGGGGATTAAATGGCGGATTTATGGCGGGGGGGGGGGGGTTATAGCCCCTATGGCTCAGCAAAGAAAAATAAATTCACTTGAGAATAGAAATTCTAAAATATAAAATAATTTTGTGTTGAATTTTCATTTTTATTAATTTATTTACAATACAATTTACCCTCATGCGCGTAAATTTAAAAACAGGTAAAAACATCTTGAACTTCTTTTTGAAAAAAATTTAAACAGTCAATGCTTTACGCCTAGTATTAGGAGTCGTCCATAAAGGACGTCCACGCCTGGGGGGAAGGGGGTTTACAAAATGTGGCAATGTCTGACTAGGAAGAGGGGGTTGGACCAATGTGATGCCCGCATAAAAGTCCCATTTTTGGGATCTAAGAAAATTGTATTTGAATATTTTTTTATGTATGAATTTGTAAAAAATTTATTTTGTAAAATTAATTTGTAAAAAATTTATACATAAGCTTGGACAACCCCTTAATACTAACTTTTAAGTTTCAACAAACTTTTAAGATTATGCAGTAAAGAAATATTTTTCACTGAAAACAGCGGCGGATTTATGCCCCCGTTAGCCCCCCCCCCCCTCTAACCCAATAATATATTATTTGACTTGACAGAATTTTATTTGGCTTTTTTTGTTTTAAACGCTTGCGTTGCGTATAATTTTGTTTTTAGTGGCCACGCCCCTTGAAAAAAATTTTCCTGAAGGAATCAACGTGTGCCGAAAATGCCAACATGAGCGGTTCATTCGCACATGAACGACTCTCGACACTTCATCTTCTAATTCCATTTTTAAATTTAATTGTTTGGATAAAAGTTTATTCATTTTTAGACCGTATCAAAAATGAATCAATATACTTTATAGAAATAAAGAAGTTAACTCGAAGTTTAAGGTATTTTAATTTTGTCTTTTTTTAAATTTTTATTTCGGTATTTTATAATTTAATTGTCGTCGTCGTCGTCTGCTTCACGGTGTAGGCCCCAGGCCTGTTCCGATTTCTAATCAGCCCACCTCTTCCTTGGACGTCCAACATCTCTTCTCCCACTTGGATCATATTTCATGGCACTCTTTGGCAAACGCTGATCTTCCATTCTCTGCACATGCTCCTTCCATTGACGTTTATAATCGTAAACCTTGTCTTTCACCGAAAATATCTGCAATTCCTCTCTGATATCCTCATTTCTATTCATATCTAGCAATGTACATCCTTTGACTGATCGCAAAAATTTCATCTCTGCTGCTGTTATTTTAGCTTCTTGCCTGGTCGTAATCGTCCAAGTTTCGCTTCCATACAGCAAGGTGGGAACCGCCATGACCTTGTAGAACTTTAGCTGCGTTTCTTGTCTACATTGTTTTCCCAATGTTCGTGTAATGGTTCCACACATTCTCTGGAAGGTATTTAGTTTTTTTGCTATGTCCTCATCATATTCGTAAGAAACATCGCAACCCAAGTACTTGAAGGTTGAATTAAGGTATTTTAATTTTGTCTTTTTTTAAATTTTTATTTCGGTATTTTATAATTTAATTGTGTATAAATAAATTGATTTTTTTGTTCTATTAATAAATTGTAATCATTTTTATGTATGATCTTTAAATTTAACATTACCACGATCATTCATTTTTATGTCACTCCTAAACCAGAAGCTTCCCTATCCTGAAATTTGGTATGCAAATAGCCAAAAGTGTATCATATTATCAAAAGTGATAATATATTATTTTGAGAATTTTAAATTACACCTTTCTTCGGGAGGGGGGGGCTCACTCAAAATCAAAATTTGTTCAGGGACCCCATATTTAAATAATAAAAATTTACCTTAATGATTGACATAAAATTACTCACCGAAAAGGAATAATGAACACCCACATTTAGAGAAAATCGTGTCTCTAAGGGCCAGTTGAATAACAGAAAATCATCTTCGAATCAAAATTTACCCAGGGATTTTTGATGTATCAACCAATCAAATTACAATAATAGCAAAGAGGATGTATATACAATACTGGGCCAGCTACATGTTAAAAATTGAAATAAATATTTTGCACACTTTCCAGCTCGATAGATGGCTTTTTCACGCCATTTGGTGGAAATGCCCTCCAATAATCACGAATGTTCGATCTACCATCTTGAAAAAATGGCGGCCCTATTCAGTTTTTAGCTTATATCTCGCTAGCCAATAGCAATATCAAAATATGTTTCATATAAAAAATAAAGCTTATAGAATTTTCTGTAGGTATCTATATACCTACTTATTATTAAGATATTTCAGATTTCCACAAAAATTGTCATGGCCCTAGGTAGGTTCAAAAATTCCTAAACTCAATTTTTGTTCTCAATCTTGAAAAAATTACGCTTTGATAGAGGGGTCGGGCGGCATCTACTATTTATAGGGCTCCCTTCATGTTCCAACGTTCAAAATTTCCAACCTTATCCATTTGTCAATATATTATGTTTTAATAATAACTTGTGAAATGAATATAAAAATAAAATTTAAAAATTGGCAATCTAGCAACACCACGTACAAGTGTTAGCGTCATTTGTTTCTTATGATTGGTGGGAGGGAGGGGCTTAAATCAATTTAATTTGTTAACCTGCACATCAATGGCGACTCGTAGTTTGCTACTTGGTTTTACCCTATATCAAAGAGGATGTATTCTCTTTACCTATATAAACCAATGAACGTAAACTACCGGCTCTCAATTTAGTAACCGGTATCGGCTACCTAGACATTGTCTATAAGAAAATAATACTTCTAATTAAAAAAGATAAGTGTACCTAATATTGTCCGTACGTACGATGAATAAATTAATAATAGATGTTGATTATAATTATCGTACTTATTTAAATAACATGCTAATCAATATATTGATATCATATTGTGTATTTACTCCTTATCCACCTACGCTTTTCGTTTTCAAATTAGCAAATAGGAATATTGATTTTCTACTTTAGGAGGTATGTATTTATATCATACTGGACGCCAGTTTACTTCCATAAGTAACGACATTCTATAATTAAAATCAACTTTTTTTTGTCGAGTAATGTCGGGGGTTTAAACATTTTAATAAATGAGCCTTTAGAGCTTTTCCACGCGATATTTTGGCGGAGATTCCGGTCGATATCTGGAGATTTTGGTAAAGATTGATTGAGGGGCGTGGGGGGGGACAAAACTTCGCGACTGACAGCTTACAAATGTGTTATTTATAATTATCTAATAAATCCATAACGCCTATGCATTCATCACGATATACTTATCAAAAACTTCGCTAGTACTACATAAAATGTTGAAATTTAAAGTGGTTCTTGCTTACTTATTATTGAAATCAGATAAGAAGAGTAAGCGCGAAAATTTTACTTCTATCCTTGTAAACTTTTTGGCACAAGGTCGATGGTGTATAATAAAAATATATAATTTTAGAAGCGGCCTTTAGGCCGCACAACCGTGACAATTCCGTAAAACGGTTTAAAACTGAAATATTTCAGATCCTATTAGTTCTATCAAGATGTTTATTATTTATTATCTACTAGCACGAAAGCTATTGAATTTTTGATGTTAAATGGCCAAATTATTAAGCGCTTATTTCTCGAACTGTATCTACTACATTTTTAATTAGTTTTTTGGAAATTTTTTATGACATGGTCACCGCATTACTGTAAAAATATAAGGGCAAAATTTCAATTAATTATTTTATAAATAATATAAAAAGCAATTGCGTTTTTTAATTTAATTATTACAAAAGGACGATTTTTACCCCTCTTTCGTGTACGGGTACATAAGATTTTTGAGACCGCCTATCTTATGAAAGGATTATTGTGAACATTTTCGACCCTTTCCCCCCTTATATTTATTATAAACAGAAATTTTTAATAAAGGATTATTTTTACCCCCTCCTTCATGTACGGGTACATAAGATTTTTGAGACCGCCTATCTTATGAAAGCATTATTGTGAACATTTTCGACCCTTTCTCCCCTCATATTTATTATAAACAGAAATTTTTAATTGTGTAATATTACAGTTGACTCGCGGTTATCCGACAATTCAGTTTTAAAAAGTCAACCTTTGGTAATCCGACATTTTTGATAATCCGACACCCCCTCGGTCCCGTAACTGTCGGATTATCGCGAGTCAACTGTAATTTGTTATAAATATGAAAAAGTAATCTCGAAAGCAGAATATAAATTGGTTTCAATTAAGATTACTTAAAAATACTTGCGTAAGGGACACTTTGGACTCCACCCTCCAAGTAAGGATTCGTAAAGTTTTGCATACCCCCCCCCCCTATTAGTTCAATAAACCAATTATTGAAATAATTTGGTAATCACAGAGAAATATCGTCACCCTAATTATTATGAAACCTCGTAACTTATTTCATTGTTTGAAATAAATTTGAGCGTGGCAGATGTGAAAGAATTTGATTCTTCCACGCTAATGTGCACGATTCAAAAATCTAAAACCGGCGTGGGGCGCACTTTCGTCATTAAGAACGGCGAAGAAAACCCCATCGATCATGTGGTAATCTAGTGACTTTTTTATCAGTCATCTGGTGACTTTTTTATTGCCCTAGAGCAAAAAAAAGTTTTTTTCTCCCCCCCCCCTATTTTTTAACTTTACTCCTCCAGGGTAAAAAAGTGCCCCTTTACACCAGCAAATCGGGGTAAAAAGTGAGTACTTTACCCCCGGATGGCAAAAATTAATATATTACGCCTGCCAATTTATTCATTGCATGGAGTAAAAAACCAAAAGAATTTAATAATTTCAACGCTCAAAATAATACAAATAATTACAAAGAACAGAATGCCGCAAATAAGACGGATTACTTTAGGTCGCAGAACTCGCAATGCTGCAAGCCAAAGATATATTCGAAATAATCGAACTGCAGAGCAACGCGAGGAAAATGAAATTGAACGGAATTGTGAAAGAAAACCAAGAAATGTTGCGTTGAATACTCATCGAGCTGCTTTTCGTTACAACATGACATTGACTTCTCGCAAAATTCTTTTAGTGCAATTTTTAAAGAATCTACACTCAATGGATTGTATTCTGCTTTTACTTCCTTATCTTCTTCATATTGAGCGAATGACAAAGCCCTGCCCTTCTCCTGTTCCTCCCCCCTTCCTCTCCTGGTAAGGCTGTGTCCAACTCCTGCTCCCCCTTCCTCTCCTGGTAAGGCTGTATCCAACTCCTGTTCCTACGCCCCTTCCTCTCCCGGTAAGACTGTATCCAACTCATCTTTCATCTTTCACTAACGATTTACAAAATCAAGCAGCGGGAGAACAAAACAAAAATACGTTATCAAACCTCACTATGTGACAGAGCCGTACTAACGGTTATCGTGTCGCCAATCAAAACCTAATTAAAAATTAATTTAAAAAAGCCGAACAAAATATTATTTTTGGGTAGGACAGCGTCTGCCGGGTCAGCTAGTAAATAAATAATAATAAAACCATTTTCTTTTAATTCTATGACTGAATTTTAATCTTATAAATTGAATTTAACGCGTGTTGCTCGGAGTTGTCGAAAATTACAAATATTCATAACTTTGTAAAAAATGCGATTAAAATAAAGGTTATGGAAGTTCAAACGAAGTTCTATCGATTGACATCAATTTTAAACAAAAATTCGAAGTGGGAAGGAAAATACATGTGGTGCCGATTTTTGGTGTCGATTTTTGGTGTCGGTTTTTTGGTGTCGGTTTTTTGGTGTCGATTTTTGCGAGGTAACGACCGTAATAACATATTCCATGTTAATAGAAAAACATGTCCCCCCCCTATATATTTCGCGACGGTTGAGGCCAGCGCCGTAGCTAGCTCTTCTGGCGCCTGAGGCAAATTTGAATATATGCGCCCTCCTCCCAAAAGATTCTTATCATTTCGCGGCGCTGACATAGAGTAATGAAAACAAATGGATGCTTATCAGGAACTTATTTAGGACCGAGGGGTCTGGGGGGTATGGAATACCCCCCAGGTACATTTAATTTGTAGGCGGTCATTGAAGGCGGTCATAGCTTGGTAGTTAAGTGCGTCTAATGCTAATGCGAAACGCTCGGATCGAATCCGGGCAGGATAAGAACTTTATTCTGACCGTCTCTCCTCATCAGGCAATGGCAAACCACCGAGGTAATATGCCAAGAAAATCCATCTCGAAATGAAGTGTAGTACACTTCCCGTACTTCCCGTGGTTCGGAGCCCACGTTAAACAAGTAGGTCCTCTATGCTGCCGTCATAAGTAAGAAGGCAGTAAGTCAATTTTTTTCGAAATTGAGTTTTATATAGATATAGATGCGGTTTTTTACGCTGATTTCAAAAATATAAAAAACTCAATTTCGAAAAAAATTGACTTACTGCCTTCTTACTTATGACGGCAGTATGTATGTGAAAACAATTTGAACGCACATCATATGCATAGAAAGAGATAGAACGAGATGGATCACCAAACCCTCATTAGGGTAAAAGGACTAAGAAGGAAGGACATTTAATTTATTGCGAAAGAAAAACTTTCACTTTTACGTCCCTCGGTATTAATATCCCTGCTGTCCCCCCCCCACCCTGGATTACAAACGGAAATTGCAAAAGAATAACGAAAAATAATAAATTTTGATGGTTCTGAATAATGGCAAGTGCATCATACGCCCCCAGACCCCCCCGGTCGTGCAATATCGATTTTTTTCGTTGGGAACTTCTGAAGATCTTCTTGGCGATTTACATTACCGTTGGTGGCGCCACCAGCAACAACAACATGGCTGTGTTTAGACGTATATTTCGAAATTCAAAGTCATAGTCTGGTGAAAATTTCCATACATTTCAGTATGGTGTTAAATTTATTGTAATATGTTTGGTTAATTAGTTGATTTTGTTATGTTTTGAGCCTAAAGAACGAATTTTTATTTTCGTTTAATACGTCATTTACTAATTTGAAATTCTCCCGCATGGTGGCGTTTGATTAATGTAAATTGCGAATATAAAATGCGCATAGTTTGTCAGAATCACCGTTTCCATGGTAACGTGACCGGACGTGACTTCAGATCTGAAGTAAATCCTAAAACCCTGTTTTGTTCACCATCGATGGTGAAGTTTAAATGTACGAAATTTTTATTCAGAATAAGAATTATTCAAAACTTTTTTCCATTGTTTTCTCTGAATTTTCTTTTTATTTCATAAATACTTAGTATGATCTTTTTGTATGATGTAGGCAAATTTTGTTAATCTGTTTTATGGAGAATTTTGTACTCTTCAAATTTGATTTGATGATAATTTTCACTAAAAATGAAAGTAAGCGAGTTATAGACGAAAAACTACTGTAGAGGATTAAAATCCCCATTTGGGGTAAAGGCTAGCAGGAAATTTTAGGTGAAGTTGCAAATAAAATCGTGGTCAAATTTTGGAATTCAGTCAAATTTGAATATATGCGCCCCCTCCCTTCCAAAAGATTCTTAACTTTTTGAAAATTTTAAACTATTGTAACGATATAGACATACTTTAAATATCGCGCCAACGAATTATGAGCATGATAACACTGCGGTAAAATACAGTTGACAACGTAGCGAAGAACGACTAATGAAAGACGAGTTATGGTGGAAGGAAGTGACGCTATGAACAAGCGGCATTACTACGCTGGGGAGGTCGGCTGGGGTAGGTCGGAGAGGATAGTGGTTGTGTTTTGTTTGTCGAGTCGTTTGTGAAATAATTTAATGTTACCATTTTTATTTATGTGCAAGCTTTTGTTAGCTATTTACAATAAGGTGAATATTATTCGTATATTTTATTTCAAAGTGGGTAAACTCGTCACTTCCAAATTCAGTAACGTAATTTACTGCATATTATTAAGATATGTATTTTATGTTAATCAGATTACCTGAAAGGCCTGCCAGGCAGTCCTCCGTTACGCCAGTGGTGCCATTAATTTAAATTAATCTCGCTGCGTTATAGCGTCGGGTAGATGACACAAGCTTAATAACATGCACCCCTTAGTGATGGGAATCTGATTGAATTTGGTGTTCCGTTTTGTAAAATAAGTGAAAGTGATGCTTATTTTGGAAAGGTCGAATTATCGACTTTCATTTTTGTATAACCCTTGGCAGGTAGTAACTGAGTCGACAAAGGAAATTTTTGCTTTGTTTGAAATTCTAAAATGGCGATTGCATTCTTAGCTGAAAGCCAGCGAGACAATCAGGCCTACGAATAATTATTATTATGTAAAACAAAATGTTTATGAAATTTAAGTAACATAGTTACGAAAGCTTAACGCACTATGATTTATAATTAATATGAAATTTATATTGTATGAAAATTGCCCAAGGGGTAAAAATTACATGTATCATTATTTTATAAATGACGAGACAAAAACAAAAACAATTAAAACATTGAATTAAAAGGATTTTACTTTCTTTTTTTTCTTTGACTCATGAAATCGTCTGTCTTTGTGTTCATTTACCTACATGGGGAACTTCCAACAAACTTGGGGTAATTTTTGTAATCAAGCGGGTTTTAGGTTAATTACACAACGTAGGGTGTCTTAGCTAGATCACGAGCATACGGATGGGGGCCCCCAGCGGTCGCGTTTAAGGTTAGGTACGCTCGCCTAGGCGTGAAGTTGGGTTTGCGCTTTGGGAGATGGTTGTGGGAAATTTAAATACTTGGTTGCAAAATTACACTATTATTTATTGGGTTTTGTCACGGTTTAACGCCCCCATTGCGATGGCGCCTGAGGCAAATGCCTCTTTCGCCTCACCCTTGCTACGGTTCTAGTTGAGGCTCAAACGAAAAGAGTGGAAGTGCAAACAATTATCCAACATTTCACGTCAATTTCACCTCTAAATTGGACTTGGGGAGCATCATGTCTATAATTCTCCAAAAAATAGATTTCGTTAATAACTCCGAAATTTTAATTAGTTTTCTAAAGAAATATCAAAAACTAACACTAACCTAACGGCAGATCCACATCTTCGCGGCAGATCCACCTCTTTGCGGCAGATTTAACTTTACGCGGAGATTTATTTGTTTTTAATTAGTTTTCTAAAGAAATATCAAAAACTAACACTAACCTAACGGCAGATCCACATCTTCGCGGCAGGTCCACCTCTTTGCGGCAGATTTAACTTTACGCGGAGATTTATTTGTTTTTAATTGGTTTTCTAAAGAAATATCAAAAACTAACACTAACCTAACCACTAAAATCACAAACTCGATGTTGTATTTCTGATTTTAATAAAAAAACCTGGCGACGGCCCAAGGCGGTCCAAAGGAAGATGGCGCTTCGCGTCACCTGTGCCTACATGACCGCGTCCGGCGACGCCGTGAGAGTTCTGGCCTCGATGCCGCCAATAGATCTTTTGGCGAGGGAGAGAGCAGACGCACGCGCTGGACCGGACCCGACTGCTAAGCAGCGCACGCTCAATGCGTGGCAAGAGATATGGTCCAACGGCGGAGGAGCCGGCAGGACCAAACGGCTTATTCCAGACATTCGTCCCTGGGTAACGAGGAAGCACGGTGAGGTGAACTTTCACCTCACGCAGATCCTCACCAACCACGGGTGCTTCAACCAATATCTTCACAGGTTTCGGTTGATAGATTCACCGGCCTGTCGTTACTGCGGGGAAGAGGACTCGGCGGAGCACACCCTGTTCCAATGCATCAGGTGGGAGAGGGAGCGGGTCACTGCTTCACTGAGGATGGGCTACCATCAGATAAGACCCGACAACATGATCGCTTTCATGCTGTCGGGCGAAGAGGAATGGCGGGCTGTAGCGGCTTTCATCACGCGAGTGATGAAGACCAAGGAGGAAGACGAGAGAACCGCGCAAGCGGAGGCCCGAGTCCTATCCCAACAGCCACAAGCATAAAATCGGCATCTATACTAAGTGCCCGAAACCGCCCAACACAAACTAAGTGCGCGGCGTGATAGGGACGCCAAGTGAATAAATCAAAAGTTGGGCGAGCGTGACCAGCGCGGAGGTGGTGCTCAGAGCCGTATCTAGGCGGTGGCGAGATGGGCGCCCGCCAAGGGCGCAGCTACCGGGGGGGGGGGGCGCAAAATCGGCCATGAAAAATAATTATTTTTTTAGATTAGTGCATTTTGTTAAGGACAAAAATTTCACGTTATTGAAATGAATGTTATTCCAGATTGTTAAGTTACTGTCCGTAAGTGGTGTGTAATTATGTTTATTACCGTCACAGTAATACTGTGAATCGTCTAGTTGGCTAGTTACAAAGTGATATTACCTCCATTTCCGCCCCCTCCCTTGCCGCATTATAGTTGAAAACAACACAAAATGTAATTCGAGCGTGAGCCGTGCTAAGTCACTGCACCTGTGCTCTCTCGCTCTTTTTTTTGTTGACACCACAGTTCGATTGCAGTCGCAGGTATTATTTTCTTACATTGTAAATAAAGAGATTTCCACAATCAACGATAGTGTTTGATGTTTGAATGTTTACGTGTTGGTGTTGGCGTTCCTTCCCGTTGTTCAGGTAAGAATTGATCAAATAAAACGTATGTCAGCCTACTATTAATTACAATTATAATTATGGCTTTATTTTTATAATTGAATGGGGGAATGAATTAAGAGACGCCTATCCGAACATTGAAATTGCGTTGAGGATATTTTTAACAATGCCTGTAAGTGTGGCGTCTTGTGAGCGTTCGTTCAGCAAGTTAAAAATGATCAAGAACTATTTAAGATCAAGTATGTCTGAAAACAGATTGACAAACTTAGCAATTCTGAATATAGAATACGATATTGCGTGTCAGATTGATTTTAACGATATCATCGACGATTTTGCCCTGGTAAAAGCAAGAAAAGTACAGTTTTGACTCATGATTGATCGAGTAGAAATTGTAAAATTTCCGCGGAAGGACCCCCATTTTCGTTGGGGGGTATTCCATACCCCACAAACCCCCCGGTGTGGGGGCGCAAACGTTAAGTCCCGCCAAGGGCGCGGCCGTACCTAGATACGGCTCTGGTGGTGCTCCAAGCCCCTGAACTCAAACTAAGTGAATCAGCGGGTCGGCAGTACATCCGAAGTACGGAACCGAGCCCAACCAAAGGCCAGCGAACCATGTGCAGGGCGGCCACTAGCAATAAGTAATATTTTTTTATGAATTTATGACACTCAAAGCAAAAATTTATGACAAATTTATGGCACTCAAAGCAAAAATTTATGACAAATTTATGGCACTCAAAGCAAAAATTTATGACAAATTTATGGCACTCGATACAAAAATTTATGGCAAATTTATGGCACTCAAAACAAAAATTTATGGCATTTTTGCAAATTTTTCTCTCCGTTCAATCATGAACGTAAACTATTATTATTAATGATTGGAATAAAAAATTTTCTCTTCCCCTCGGATCTGAATAAAATAAAATCTCCCAACCCTCACACCCGAGATTTTATTTTATTATTATTAATTATTACGTAAAGTAAAAAACAAAATATATAAAATACCTATATTATAAATACATATAAAATAACATAAATAACATTATCCTATTTTTTATTTTTTTTTATTTGTTCGGATAATGACTTTGTAGTTCGGTAATATATGATTGTAACTTGCTACTTTTATCCACGCCCATTGAAATCATAGCTTGTGCTTCAGCCAAGTGTGCTTTATTAATTTTATTTTTTTCAGTTTCTTTTTGAAGCTTTTCGTTACCACATCTTATTAGATTGTCTGCAACAGATTTCTGTTGTTCAAGTTTTAAAATTTTTGCGTTTATTTCTTCCATATTATTATCACGTTTTCTTTTATCCTTTCGACTTTCATGAACTTGTGCTTTCATTTCCCGAGCTTTTCTTCTTGCCTCCTCTTCAAGTATTGCTTTTTGCTCTTGTGCATGCAAATATGCTTTATATTTTTGGCTTGAGTTAGCACATAATTAACCTTAGCCCCCTTAATCTAAATATCATACGCGACAGCGCCGGCGGGGCGAATAATTTCTTTTGGAATTATGGTATTGTGTAATATAAATGCGTACATAAATGAAAATTATTAAATTTACCTTTCATATTTTTTTCCATTTGTTGATGCTTATTCCCATTTGAATGAGATTTTACTTGACTAAAACCACTTCCACCGATTCGAAAATTTTTGGAACATATTTTGCAATAGGCACTGGAAGCATCATCCTTATTTGCGGATAACCAAGAATATGTATTTTCCCAAATTGAACAATACTTTGTTACTCGCTGAGCCATTTTTAATACTTCACTATGTAACTAACATAACACAATGATAACCAGAGACCGGATTTAAGCATTTTTGCTTATTGTCAATTTTAAAAGCAGCTCTTTGAAATTTGAGATCTGGACGAATTAGATAAAAGAAAAATCTGATGTGGCCAGCACATGACTTCCCTATAAGGAATCATTCCATTATCGTTCATCTAAAGATTCGCAGAAATATTATTTAAATTTTTATTTTATTATTTAATTAAATTATTAAATTTAGTCCTTCAAGTAAAGTGCTACTTCCGGTTTAGGGATTTCCTCCAAAATCACATGGTGCTTTAGTATACTGATTAAAGTGTTAAATATGAAATTTGGTTACTAGATAACAATTCGTTCCTGAGATATTTAAGAAAAACCATTTCGTCCTTCAAGTGAAGTGCTACTTCCGGTTTAAGGATTTCCTCCAAAATCAAATGGTGCCTTTGTATACCGATTAAAGTGTTAAATATGAAATTTGGTTCCTATATAACAATTTGTTCCTGAGATATTGAAGAAAAACCATTTCGTCCTTCAAGTAAAGTGCTACTTCCGGTTTAGGGATTTCCTCCAAAATCACATGGTGCTTTAGTATACTGATTAAAGTGTTAAATATGAAATTTGGTTACTAGATAACAATTCGTTCCTGAGATATTTAAGAAAAACCATTTCGTCCTTCAAGTGAAGTGCTACTTCCGGTTTAAGGATTTCCTCCAAAATCAAATGGTGCCTTTGTATACCGATTAAAGTGTTAAATATGAAATTTGGTTACTATATAACAATTTGTTCCTGAGATATTGAAGAAAAACCATTTCGTCTTTCAAGTAAAGTGCTACTTCCGGTTTAGGGATTTCCTCCAAAATCACATGGTGCTTTAGTATACTGATTAAAGTATTAAATATGAAATTTGGTTACTAGATAACAATTCGTTCCTGAGTTATTTAAGAAAAACCATTTCGTCCTTCAAGTGAAGTGCTACTTCCGGTTTAAGGATTTCCTCCAAAATCAAATGGTGCCTTTGTATACCGATTAAAGTGTTAAATACGAAATTTGGTTACTATATAACAATTCGTTCCAGAGATACAGAACTTACAGACATTTTGCGTTACATACATCCATACAGACATACATACATACATACATACATACAGACATCATTGCGAAAGTAGTCAAAACGGATTCAGAAATGCTCAAAACGGATATTTCCGTTAAAATATCGACATCGAATTTTTTCATGATTACAATACTTCCTTATAGGGAAGTAAAAAGTATTTTAACGTATAGTTTTTCGTTCTTTTTTGCGATTTCTTGCTTATTTTCTACTTTTGTGCTTATTTTGAACTTATCTACGAGTTTACAATTTAATTTTGACATAAAATTAATTAATGTAAAAACTACTTTTCGGGTGTAAAGGAATGTAATCAAACGACTATCTACCGTTAGCCAACGTTTCGATTAATTTATTTAATCATCTTCAGGGCTGGAATTACAGAAGTTTAAAACATCAAACATCATAATTTTAAAGATGAAGGTGTTCAGATACTTGCTTCAGAGAAATGCTACAACAAGAGGCTGTTTATTGAAGCTGCTGTTATATCGACTAACAAAAACAACATTAATATTCAGAGTGATTATTCATGCATAAATAATGGTTACCTTAATTTACTGCAGAATTACAAAATTAAAATCGAGAGACCTGATAGATAGTGCATTTTGGCACCTTGGCGAGTTGGACGGTTTTTAATGTTTGCTCTGATGGCTTTTTTGGTCTTATTAGTGTTTTTTGTCTAGTGTGTTTCGCAATGTGGATTATATTTTTAAAATTATTTTATTTTATTTTGTTTACGTTTGGCGTTGACACATTGTGTTTTAATCATCGTGTTTTAATTTTCAAATACCAAGTTTAATAATTTTTAGTTTTTAATTATTGATCACTTTGTACAATTATTTATTTATTCCTATTGTCCACATTTTTACGTAATCTAACATTTGCCATCAGCTACTGTTTGGTATGTACATACGTTTTTACTTGTACATAATAATTTATTTATTTTAAACTTCTGTAATTCCAGCCCTGAAGATGATTAAATAAATTAATCGAAACGTTGGCTAACGGTAGATAGTCGTTTGATTACATTCCTTTACACCCGAAAAGTAGTTTTTACATTAATTGAGGAAGAAAGTAGTATTAATATATAAAATTAATTTTTTTGTCTATAAGCGGCAATGTTTTGCTCGGGTTTTGCTTTGTTACTCATGCTTATTATTTTACTTTAGTGCTTATTTAGGACTTATTTTATCGGGTCATTTAAATTGTTGTTAATCTACTTATGTATATTATGTATTTTTTCCACCGGCTCTACTTGAACAGAATTAAATAGATTTTATTACGCCGATTTAGTGATTTCAGTCAGCTTATCCGTTTTATTTATCCACCGCGAAATTTTTAGTAGGGTATTCCCCGTATGATGTAATACATATTTGTACATATTATGGTTTTTCTTACAAGGTTACTACTTTTATGCAGGACTTCCCCAAGTTATTATTTTTATAAGTTATTGCAATATTTTAATTATGTCTGTTTTTAATTGTACTTCCTCCAAATTTGTTTATTTATTGTATTTTTGTTCTTCTGAAAGGGATTACGATAAAATATCTTATTTATCCTCGAACCATTAGGTCTTTTAAATTTTTAATTTTAACTAAAATTTATGATATTTTATGACAAAGTCGTAAAATTTATGATTTTTATGGCAATTTTCAAAATTTATGATTTTTTATGAATTTATGACAAGTGGCCACCCTGCATGTGAAACCCCCAGAGAACGTCCCCACAAACTAAGTGCGCGGCGCGACCGAGGGGCAAGGACCAAGCTGTGAAACGCGAGTGCTTCGTACACCCTGGACACAAACTTTCGTGCCAAGCCAGGGCCGGCCGAACACCCACCAGAGCAGATACACTAACCATCTCAGACGACAGCGGAAGTAATGCCGAGAAGGTCAACCCCGCTGTCGTCGGGGAGGGGGTTTTAGTGAGTAGGAATCTCACACTACCACCCCTAATGGGGTGGTGCCTATGAAGGTTTCCCCCTTCCCATGCAAGAAAAAAAAATAAGATGGTTTTGGAGTGCAGTTTACCTTACCCCATTTAAATTGAAAAGAAAAATTCCTACCGACAAAAATAATCTCCATATTTGGGGGGGGGGTATTCCGTTACGTTACCATGGAAACGGTGATTCTGACATACTATGCGTATTTTGTATAAGATCTTCAGAAGTTCCCAACGATAAAAATCGATATTACACGACCGGGGGGTCTGGGGGGTATGGAATACCCCCCAGGTACACTTGCCATTATTCAGATCGATCAAAATTTATTATTTTTCGTTGAAACTTTTGTAATTTTCGTTTGTAATCCGGTAAGGGTTCTTCTTAATACCAAGGGACGTAAAAGTGAAAGATTTTCTTTCGCAATAAATTAAGTGTACCTGGGGGGTATTCTATAACCCCCAGACCCCCCGGTCCCGGCTGTTTAATTTAGAAATTAAACAGGTTTTTGTTGGTTGGGTGGGTTATAGTTTAGAACCATCCTGTATATAAATAATTTAAGCAAATATGCAAAATTGTATAAACTTATTAGAAAAGTGTAAATAAAGCGAAAAAGCATCCTGGCACTTTTCAGTAGGTCAATTAAAAATATAATTCATTTCCGCATTGTAATCACATCAACATTTAAAAACAATTAATCATCAGTTCAATTTATACATTTAAATTATTATGGAAAATTTATATCTATTCATCACATTAACAATTTATACATTTAAAATACCATAGAATAGAATGTGATATCTAGCATTAATTTTTATATAAATAGGGTATGTAAAAATTAATAAATCAGTAGCATTTAAATTTACGACTTGAATGTTATTCAACAATAAGTTAGGAAGGGGTACTTCTAGCCATCCTTCTCCTAATTTAGAGTAATCACTAGAACTTACAACTCTAGTGGTTCTCAATTCACCTAAATTAAGACGGGTACTTCTTGCAACCCTGATCTTAAATTTAGACACGGCAGCTTAAATGAGTTCCTGATAAGCATCCATTTGTTTTTATTACTCTAAGCGAGCGCTGTAGCAAGGGTGAGCCGACCTTGCCTCAGGCGCCATCTCAATGGAGGCGCTAAACCTTGACAAAACTCAATAAATAATAGTTTAAAATTTTCAAAAGAATGGAAGCTCATTGTGGCTCAAACGATTGACATCAATTTTATTAAAAAAATCGATATGGGGGGCAGTTATATGCACCGATGTTAAATAGGGTCTCAACCCCACTAAGGCTAGAAAATTGTGTGGTGGTTGCAGTATTAGTTTATGTTCAGTGGACCCTGCTATAGTTCCTAGGGGGGGGGGGGGAGTTAATTCATTGCATAATCACACAAAAAAATGTGTATTTAATCATTCCTTTTTTTGGGTGTGAAAATTCATGAGGGGATACTTCCTGCAAGAATCCTTAAGTTTTCTACATAATTTACCCAGAATCAAACTTGGTACTTTCTACCACCGGGCTAATAACCAACTTATTCTACAGTTAATGTTTTACAAATGTTAAAGTCACCTTTAAGGTAACAACTTACCCAATAAATTCAACTCAATACATTCTTAACCAGCCTTTTACTAGCATGAGGATCAATGCTTGAAATAAGATAAAAATGTTATTCCGTCGTTTTGTTTCAAGCACCAATCCCTTCAATACTTACAAAAACTACTGACAGGTTTGGCCCAACCATGACCATTTGTTCTTAAAAAACACTTCAACTCATCGTACAATTGATAAAGTTTGTCCATACTGTCGAAGTCGATAAAACCGGCATAAAATGAATGCTTCGCATTTGGTAACACAAACGTATGCATATACCCGCCCAACACATCGGTTAGAGCCAAAAGCATAATATGTTTCGTTTTCCCATAAGTTAATTGACGCACAATTTCCAAAACCAACCGAAAGTAGTCGATAATGTCCGTGATAAAAGCGTTATCCTGAATATCTAAAACTTCTGGAGAAGGTAAAATATCTTCCAATAACATCCTCGATGTTAACAAAGCAATGTTATCGGTACTCCAACAATTCTTGCTAATGTCCGCTTCGGTGAACAGTACAGTACCGACATTTTTTATAGACGATTTAGCGTCGATCACAATAACCAACACAAAAATGAATAAAACCACAGTAAAATGTGACATCTCACATGACATTAATAAGTCATTCAAGTAATTAAATCTAATTTATTTAAAATTAAAACTTAAATTATTCAAAATATAAATTAGATTTCAGTGAACGACCGAATTTAAAGGTTCGGCTTTAATGCTGGCCAAATTCAATCTGTTATCCAGTTCTTCGTCTATCAAACCAATGATTGCACTAAAATTACTTCGTTCACAAAAAACATTTAAATTAACAAAAATAACTTACACGTTATCGCCCCTTATTATATGTAACCCGAGCATGACTTGTTCGACACCGGTGGCTGAAGAATAAACCCTTTCGTGAGATTCGTCCAAAATGATGTTTATGGTTTGATCGTAACCCTTGAACGTGCCCTAAAAATCGTACAAACTTAAAAATAGATAGAAAAACTTCCTGTCGACAACTCACAATGAAATTACGTCCATCTGCAGTTATAATCGATACCGTGTCTGAAAAATGTTAAGAAATCCTATTTCATAACCTCACATAATTTACCTAAAATGAAATCTTTCGAAAGGATACGATTTACGAAGGAGTCCAAACCTGTAGACATTTTGTAGAAGCCGGTTACTGTTTGGAAAATCAACTTTAATTATTACAAATCGGTTTTTTAAAATTGAAAACCGATTGTGAATTGATATGAACGTGAATTATTACGAACTAATGGTAGGTCCACATGTGCTTGAATTTTACATTTTCGGAAAAGTTTCTTTACCATCCAGTGAAATGAGGAAAATTCTTGTACATTTGTAATTACATTAATTCGATTCCACAATTTTCTTTTTAGAATCTGGGGGGGGGGGGCTGCAATTTTGTTCGTCGGTACACCATTTGATTTAATCATAAAACTTTTTGCAAACACCTTGTAATTTGTTGTTGCTTTCATCTTGTGGCGCTAACTAGCGACGAACGCCAGAAGCAAGTATGATAAGTCACAATCATACGTGCTCCTGGTGTTCGTCGCTAGGTGGCGCTACAAGATTAAAGATACAATAAATATAAGGTGTTTGCAAAGAGTTTTAAGAAAAGATTAGTGAGCAGCGTAGAGAAGATGAAATAGACTTTTGAGACAAAACTGTATTTATTAATACAATGGCTTCAACATCAAAAATCAACTCTCAATCGAAGACCGAATAAGGTTACTTGAGGACAACCACCAAGAACGAATGGAGGAAAGAGAACGCGAAACGCAGCGAATAATGGAGATCTACAATAAGGAGAAGAAAGAATTGTACGAGCTGATTCGTTCCGTCCACCAAGCGCGAAAAGCAGCGGAACTGATGGACAAATCTGACGACGAGGCCGACAACCCAAACGTCATCGAGGACGACGGTGAAGGCGAATTCCAACTGGTGGTCAATAAGAACTCCAAGAAGAAGGCGCTCAAACCCGCTACTCCTCAGATCAAACCCGCTACCGTAAAGAATACCGGCGCCACCTCCGCTCAAGCCCAACCACAGGATGTAGGGCGCAAACGGACGATCTCCACCTCCTCGGAAGGGTCCGAAACCGATACACCGAGACCGCCAAAGACATGGCAAAAGACCACCACGCTCCATGATGAACCAATCATCCCCGAGACGATAAACAACGCAATGGTAGTGGACAACGACCCACCCACCGAGGGTCTAGGACAAATGGACGCGACCGAAAGAACGCGAGCGTTAGGACGCAGACCCAAAAGGACGCAGACCCAAAAGAACGCAGACCCAAAAGGATGCGGGCCATAAAGACGCAGACCCAAAAAGACGCAGCAATATAGGCGCAGACCCAAAAGAACGCAGACCCAAAAGGACGCGGGCCATAAAGACGCAGACCCAAAAAGACGCGACCATATAGACGCAAAATATTATTTTGACATTTTATACTGATTATATACCAATATTTTGAAAATGTTGATAGGGTTACTATCGAGTTGCACTACTTAAACAACGTGTCAATTGGTTAAATTTTATCCATACAAAGTTTGACATTAAAATTACATTATGTAATTGTGTGAAATTCCACGAAGAAATTCAATTATATTGCGATGTTCATAATCCATCACAATATCCTTTATACGGTTGTCGGATTTTCTAAAGAAATATCAAAAACTAACACTAATCTAAGGACAGATCCACCTCTTCGCGGCAGATCCACCTCTTTGCGGCAGATTTAACTTGAAGCGGAGATTTGTTTGTTTTTAATTAGTTTTCTAAAGAAATATCAAAAACTAACACTAACCTAACGGCAGATCCACCTCTTCGCGGCAGATCCACCTCTTTGCGGCATATTTAACTTTACGCGGAGATTTATTTGATTTTAATTAGTTTTCTAAAGAAATATCAAAAACTAACACTAACCTAACGACAGATCCACCTCTTCGAGGCAGATTCACCTCTTTGCGGCAGATTTAACTTTACGCAGAGATTTGTTTGTTTTTAATTTAGTTTTATTATTATGGCCGCGTCTTTTTGGTTCTGCGCCTATATGGCCGCGTCTATTTGGGTCTGCGCCTATTAGGCCGCGTCCTTTTGGGCCTGCGTCTTTTTGGGTCTGCGTCTTTATGGCCCGCGTCCATTTGGGTCTGCGTCCTTTTGGGTCTGCGTTCAAACGCTCGCGTCCTTTCGGTCACGGCCTTTCGGCCGCGTCCATTTGTCCGGCTCCGCACCCACCGATGGGTCAAACGCCATCACGAACAATGATATCCCCAACGACAACAACAACGACGAAACCTTTGGTCCAGCTGCCGCTCCTAAACCAAGAATCCCCCCCATCGTGCTCCGGAAGGCAACACGGTGGCAGATGATCAATGCCGAACTCGACCGTCTCCAAATCCGATACACAAACGTACGAAACACGGCAGGAGGCCTATCGATCACCCCGGCAACAACCACCGACTACCGTAATCTAAACCGCTTTTTCGAGAAAAACCTCCGACCCGAAGATGGAGGTTACTATTTTTACCAAATGGCCGAAGACAAACCCCTGAAAGTCGTTATCAGGGGCTTACCCAAAGAAATCGATCCCAACACAATCAAAGAAGACCTGGCTTCGCAAGGCATCGAAATACAAGGGGCCGCACGCATGCATATGTAGCACCCTCATTGTAAACGCGTACAGTCATATTAAAAACATTATAATCAAAGATATTAAATAAAATGTTGTAAATTCTACCATTATTAATTTTAACTTAGTGATAATTATTAATTAGATTAATGAGGATGTAAATTAGTGTTAAGTTAATTCCCTCATTGGAAATACCTTGATACGCCTATGAGAGAAGCTATTGCAATCAATTAACATGAGATACTTGTAGCTCGGTAATAAAAATAATTCCCATGTTTTTGGGCAAAAATATATCACAAGGTTTTCACTCTTAGGTGGTCAAAGTGATTTTAGAACTAGACAAGAGACAATAGAATAAATGGATTTCGAACATTTCGTCTAGACAAAAGTAAAGAAAATGATAACTATCTTACCCTGAGAAACTATAAAAGTTTCAAATAGGAACGGAAACTACAGAGTTTTAAAATCCACGGTCAATAAGTGCAACATTAAGAATGACAGTTATTGCAAATAATTGCTCACCCTAAATATAGAAACATGGAAATCCAAAGCTTTTAGGATTGCAGGTGCAAGCCCTTTGTTTAAAATAGAATTAACTTAGATAAAAATATTGGGTGGTCCAAAAAGGACACTCCGTTCAAAAAATGCAATTAGCCCCTAACACCATCTCAAGGAGTAGGATTTAATATGTGTATCACATATTCACCCCACTCAGAGTGGAAGTAATCAAGCCAATAAATAGGGATGATGAATAAAAATTCGCCAGTCTTCTGGCAAAGAGCCGTTCGTTTTTCATTGATAAGACCGTGCGGAAGTCTTTAAGTTCGAGAAATTAAGTTTCAATTCAATTAAATCGGCTATTATTCTGGTGTTAAATCGAACAAACCATCAAATACAGCTCTTTTTAGAAGTTCTCACAAATTTTTCAATTAAATTTAACTTCATTAAATTAAATTTGTTTTAAATTATTTAAATAAATTAGTCGCGAGTTTTGTGAATTATAAATAAAATCAACTACAAGTAACATTCATCCTCAAACAAATCTCAACTCAGGAGACCAATTAATCTTTCAAGGAAGGGTCCAGAAGCGTAACGATCAGGTACATGTTATAAAATTTACCTAAACGGTAAACTTGAAAAAGATTAATTTTATTTTACTGTCTCTCGTCAAATTCAAGTCTCATTTACTTAATTAAATTAGTGCTATTTTAGTAACTTTATATATATTTTTGTAAAACCATTTTTTTTATTATTGTTTTATATTATTTAATAAACCATTTATTTGTAAATCGAAATCTTTTCTTATAAACATTTCGTATTTATACCGGAGTAAAAGTGTTGTTTGTCATACAATTTCCTGCGTCTTTGAGGAAACATCCGTTTTGCATGACTACCAAAAATAAGTTAACCATTGAGTAAGTAAGTATTTATGAGTTTTGGGTTTTCGACTCGCTTATTAATTTCATCTAATAAGAAAATAGGATACCCTGGTGGCAGCGACATAGAAAGGAAGGGGTTAATTTAATTTAACCATAGCACGCAGTTTTCACAATTGCTGGTTCAGCGGTGGAATAAATTATTAAACCATTGATGACACTTTCACACATAGAGGGTGGGAAAGGCGTCCCCGCCCGCTCCTCATGGTGACCCTCACCAAAAACGAGACGTCGCGCGAAATTTTCGACATCAGAAAAATCATGGGTATCCCGGTGCAAGTCGAGGCGCCACATAGAAAAAACCGAATTGGACAATGCCACCGATGCCAATCGTTCGGCCATGCTCAACGATGCTGTCAATCCGACGCGAGGTGCGTCAAGTGCGCGAAACCAAGAGAAGAGCAAGCGATCTGCGCCAACTGCAAGGGCCCACACACCGCCAGCTACCAAGGATGGCCCAGGTTTCCACGTCCAAGACCAACACCAAACAGATGGCGAAAAGCGGGACCGCCAAGCTCCCAACCCAGGTTCGTCCCCCACAGGACAACACCCGACCAGTCCTACGCCAGCAGAACGAACGAAGAACCGCAACCCAGGGCCACACCCCACGACGACCAACCAAGCCGAGGTGATAAACCAAAAATCACCCCCCAAGATCTTGCCCGCACTATATCCGCGCTCGTCAAAGCGGGTCTAACACAAGAGATCGTGGACCAAACGCTAGCAAGTTTCCAGATTGTGGCCAATTACCACTAATCGCGAAGTCATCTCTCTCCCACTCACCGCGAAGAAGCTCAATTGATGTCTGGCACCAACAGGAGTAAAGTACCCTCGTTCTTGAAGATGTTTTATTGGAACGTGAACGGCTGTACGACCGTAGCCACGACAGCGATAACCCACTGGTTTGTAGTGACCCGCATCGAGCGGATTAAGCGAATTTTATTTTTGATTGGTAACAAAGCTTATTCTATATAAGCGTAACATTTTATTTAAATAAATACAACTTCTCAAACCAATTTAATGTAATCCCAACAATGGTGACCCCGCACGTTATTAACATGACTAATCCAAATGAAACCGACACGAACAGTGGCCAACAAATACCGCGCCAAATTGATCACATCAAAGTTCCTCCATTTTGGAAAAAAGAGCCTGCAGTATGGTTTCGACAACTGGAAATGCAATTCCAGTTAGTAGGGATTACAAACGACGAAACCAAATATTTCTACGCAGCAAGCAACTTGACAGACGAATTCGCCTCCGAAGTAATCGACATTATTATGAACCCACCGGAGAAAGATAAATACGAATGCCTAAAGCACGAATTGATAAACCGCCTTTCAAGATCTGACGAACAGAAATTGAAACAATTACTGGAACAAGAAGAAATTGGTGACCGTACACCATCGCAATTTTTAAGGCACGTGAAGAGCCTTGCTGGAAGTGGCATAAGCGAAAAATTGTTACGAACATTATGGACTGGACGACTCCCTGGAAACATTAAGAACATAATCACAGCATTCGACGACAAAGAATTAGACGATATTGCAAAAATTGCCGACAAAATCAACGAAAACACACCAAGTAGATATATCGCAGCAGCTAACGTTCAAGAAAACAAGAGGCTGGACATGTTGTTAAACGAGATGAACGAGATGAAGACGAGAATGGAAGAACTAACAAGAAACTCAAGGTACAGAGAACAACCGCAGAATAGAAAACTAAAAAGGGATTTGGTAAACGCTGCAACCGATTCCCCAATTCCAACTCAAGCCAGCCGTCTAGTGATTACCGATAGAGTAACGAAAGTGCCTTTTCTAATAGATACTGGAGCAGACGTAAGTGTCTATCCGAAGACATTGTATAAAGGATTTCACGAAGTACAGAATTTTAAGTTATACGCCGCCAACAACTCTACCATCAACACATATGGAGTAATAACGCTCAACATTGATTTCGGATTACGAAGACAATTCCCATGGAAATTTCTAATCGCTGACGTTGGTAAAGCAATAATTGGATCGGATTTCCTTAGCCACTTTGATTTATTAGTGGATATTCGTAGTAGCAAACTGATCGATAACACGACACGTATAGGTACAATTGGACAAGTAAACTCGACTGCACAGTGTACGGTGCGTACGTTGGACCAAACAAACAAATACCACGCGTTGATTAAAGAATACCTTTCGATCACACAACCAAACGCAACAAACGCTATTACGACTAAATCGAAAACAACGCACAGAATTGAAACGATACCAGGGCAACAAATCACATGTCGCCCGAGAAGACTGGCTCCAGATCGCTTGAAAATCGCCAAACAAGAATTCGATTTTATGAACCAACAGGGAATAATTATTAGACCTTCTAAAAGCAATTGGTGCTCCCCGTTACATCTGGTGGAAAAGAAAAACAAGGAATTCAGACCATGTGGTGATTATCGCACTTTGAACGCAAGAACAGTACACGATTGTTATCCAATTCCGCATATCCAAGATTTTGCACAATCACTGTTTGGAAAAGAAATATTCTCCACGATCGATTTGGTTAAAGCCTTCCATCAAATTCCTGTCCACCCAGAGGACATTCACAAAACTGCAGTAACAACCCCGTTTGGATTATTCGAGTTTACACGAATGCCGTTTGGATTAAGAAACGCTGCACAAACCTTCCAACGCTTCATTGATGAAGTAATCCGCGATTTCGCTTTTTGTTACGCATATATTGATGATTTACTAATCGCTTCCGAAACGCATGAAGAACATATAAAACACCTACGGCAATTATTTGAACGTCTACAAGAATATGGTATTAGAATTAATCCAGCAAAATGAATTTTTGGTAAAGATGAAATTACGTTTCTTGGACACACTATAAACAAGAATGGTACAAAGCCGTTGCAAGATAAAGTAGATGCAATTGAAGTTTATTTATTATATAGAATAAAAAACGGATTAGCATTGCCAATCTAAAACTTAATCCTGCATATTGGCAGGACATTCATGTTGTCATAATAAAAATAAAAATAATTTATCAAAATTAATATTGCTGGTTCAAGTAGGTTTCTGTATGAATTTTCTCCGGGTTTCAAACCGTGTATCGTATTTACTATTGTAACTAACAATTAATCTGCCTGGTTTTTGTGTAGTTTGTGGTTCTAATAATGTTTCTTTTTTAGGTTTCCATATCGGGATTGCGTGGGCATTTTTCCATCGTGACTTGTTTGTTAAGTATAAGTTTTTCATGTATTGGTTTGGTGTCTTTTTTTCTCTTTTCATTTAATCACTTTTATCGATTTTTAGGTTACACCCAAACCTTTTTCCTTGTCGGGTTGTTAATTTATATGATTAGATCTTCGTTTTCAGTTATGTTGATGGTCTTGTTCTCGAGGAACTTACACATCAGGTCGGGTGGTGTTTCTTCGTACAGCTCGTCCAGTTGTGCAGGGAGATGGATGCCATGATAGGCCGCCAGCTCCAACTGTTCTTGCATGTACAAATCGCACTCCCGTATCCGATGTGTAGGTTCATCGAGAATATCGCACGCCGGACATAGTCCGTCCACCGATTTCCCCAATCTCTTGAGGTGTCGGCCGAACTCGCCATGTCCGGTTAGCATCTGCGTCATCTGGAAGGAATTGTTCATTATTTTATTACTTACCTTGGGGATGAATTGGTAGGTAATTCTACCTACCAGTCCATCGTCCCATCTTTGTTGCCATTTTTTTTGGATTATGTCCTCCATTTTTCTTTTGATGTCCACTCTGTATTTGTAATCTTTCGGGTCTATTCTTACCCCCATAAAGGTGGTTACTTTCTTGTTTCTGGCTTCACGCCATGACAGTAATCGTAAGAGTTCTAAGTCGATTGGGTGGATACCTGCCAAAACACCCGCGGCTATGGTCGACACAGTCCTATAACATTTTGCTATCACGCGACAGCAAAATCCATAGCACGATATCAGCCGGGCCAACGTGTGCTTATCCCCTATTCTATGTATCCAGATCTCGCTTCCGTAAGCCAAGATGGGGACTACCGCCCCCTGGTAGATCCTTCGCATAGAGTTCGAGGTGTCCAGGTTCCAACCGCTTTTTGCCATTCGATGCAGCGCATGGACTAGTTTACTGGCTTTGCCGCAAACGTAGTTTACATGCGGTTGCATCGATAGGTTTTCGTCAATAAGGACCCCAAGGTACTTATATTCCCTTACCACCTTTATTTTCTTTCCGTTAAGTCTGACATCTAAATCATAATTATGAACACGCTTCGGATACAAGCACATGATCTTCGTCTTCGTTTCCGAGAGAGCGAGTTTCATGTCCTTGCACCATCCGCTTAATTCGTTGACGCACGTTTGAAGTTTTTCTTGCAGTTGGATTCGGGAATCCGCCGTGACGACGGTCGCGATGTCATCCGCGTACGCGAAGGTATGAGTACCCTCCTGTTTGTCTTTCTTTAGATAATGATCCAGAAGTGAGTTCCACAGGATCGGGCCGAGGACCGAGCCCTGTGGACATCCCTTCGTGGATCTTTTCCCTACCTTTGAGACCCCGGAGTTGAGAGTCACCTCCCGGGCTGAAAGGTAGCTTTTGATCATGACCTTTAACCTGTGAGGGAGCCCTTTTTCGCTCAGCGAGCGGAACAGGGCTGGCCACCACATGTTATCAAAAGCTCCGGAGATGTCGTAGAAGATTACCGCGAGAAAACCCTTGGCTTTCTTCCGCTTCATCTCCGTAGTATCTATTTTTTCGTAGAATGCCTTAAGGGCGGTTGTGGTACTCATACCTTCCACGAAGCCATATTGGCACCGATCGTGGTAAGGGGTATTACTTTCTAGAATTCTTCTTTTCATTATTTTTTCCAATATTTTGCCGAACACCGGCAAGAGGGTGATCGGCCTATAGTTCTTGATGTTGCTTGTTTCCCCATCTGGGTTCTTGAGTAGGATCTTGAGGACCCCCCTCTGCCACAGCTTGGGGAAATAAGCAACTTTAATGCACGCGTTGTAAATACCCATTAACACGTTTTTGATGACAACATAGAGTTTTTTAAGAAAAGATCCCTGAATGTTGTCAAAACCCGGTGCCTTTCTGGCTTGCGTCGTCCTGATTAGGTCATCCAGCTCGTCGCTTTCGACCTCCCTAACCTGCGCCATGTCCGGCACGCCCCTCAGATTTTCGAAATCCGACCGCATGGTTTGGTGATCCACCGTTGCATCGGAGTTTCGATCGTCGTCGGGGAGTAGACCGTTCATGAGGTAGGTTAGGGTCTTTTCCGGCGTTTCCGTTATCCTCCCGTCCCCGTCACTGAAGGTGGTGAGGATGTTTTTCCCCTTATATTTTCTTGCAGCTAATTTGTAAGTAACCCCCCAGGGATTAGGTACAAGGTCGTCCTCGACGAACTTTTGCCAACTGGCCTGTTTGGCCTTTTTCAATGTTTCCAGGAATTTGTCCTTAGATTCCATCATTGCAATGTACAGCCCGTTCTGTTCGTTCTCAATGCGGTTCCTATACAAAGCCGTCTTCCGCGAGAGATACTTCTTTCGCGCTCTTTCAAGATTGTCGGTCCACCAGTCAGGACGGCCAACGTAGATAAAGTAGATGCAGTTAGAAACTGTAGCCTACCTAATACCGTGAAACAGTTAAGACGATTTCTGGGAATGGTGAATTTTTATCGACGATTTATACCGCAAGCCGCAACAATTCAGAATCCTCTGAACAAATATTTGATTGGTAAGAAGTCGGATAACAACACAATAAAATGGACCGATGAAAGTAAGAAAGCCTTCGTAGAAGTTAAAGAAGCACTCGCGCAAGCTGCTCTATTAGCACATCCATCACCAACCGCAATATTATCGCTAATGGTTGATGCATCGAACGACGCCGTCGGTGGAGTACTTCAGCAAAGAATTGGCAAAGAATGGCAACCGTTATCCTTCTATACGAAAAAGTTCAATGTCGCCCAACAGAAATATAGCACGTATGATCGCGAACTTTTGGCCGCATACTCCGCTATCAAACATTTCCGACATCTGCTAGAAGGAAAGGAATTTATACTCTTCACTGACCACAAACCGTTGATCTACGCCTTCAAGCAAAAATCTGATAAAAGCACTCCAAGACAAAGTCGACATCTCGACTTCATTGGACAGTTCACGACGAACATTCAATACGTTAAAGGATTAGAAAATATTCCGGCCGATACCCTATCAAGATTAGACATTAACAAAGTTCACAATACAATGCAAGCTATCGATTATAAAGAATTGGAGAAATCACAAGACATGGATTCGGAATTAAAAACATTTTTGGACGAATCCAAAACAGCGTTAAAAATTAAGAAAATGCAGCTACCTGAATATAATGCCAATATTTATTGCGATGTTTCAACAGGTGCTATTCGACCGTATGTAACGAAACCCTTCCGCGCTCAAGTTTTTAACAAATTTCATGGATTAGCACATCCAGGTGCAAAGGCAACAACAAAGCTAATTACGACTCGTTTTGTATGGCCCGGAATGAATAAGGATTGTAAAATGTGGACGCGACAATGTATACCTTGCCAACACTCAAAAATCCAACGCCACACCTCAGCACCACTTGGTACATTCATTTTACCTTCAACAAGATTCGAACATGTACACATCGATTTGGTCGGACCGCTTCCAAGTTCCAATGGATTTCCGTACTGTTTGACGTGCGTCGATAGATTTTCCAGATGGCCCGAAGCAATCCCATTACAAGATATTACTGCCGAGACAGTCGCAAAGGCGTTCATAAACAATTGGATATCAAGGTTTGGTGTACCGTTAAGAGTCACGAGTGACCAAGGAAGACAATTCGAATCCAACCTGTTTAAAAATCTATCTTCTATGCTAGGAATTACACATATACGAACAACATCGTATCACCCAGCAGCAAATGGCATGGTAGAACGTTTCCACAGGCAATTAAAAGCCGCGATTAAAAGTCATGTAAACAAAAGCTGGACAGAATCATTACCCATCGTACTTCTGGGAATCCGATCATCGTTTAAAGAAGATTTAAAAGCAACAGCAGCAGAAATGGTGTATGGAGAAGGAATACGATTGCCTGGTGAATTTTTCGCATCAAGTAGTGAAGATGAAAATACGGCTGCGGAGATTGACACTCGCTCCGCTGCGCTTCGCTCGTGCAATCTCCTTGCTAAAACCTGTACTCGCTGAATCTTTGAGTATTGTTCTCACCCTTGTGTTGTATCGTGCGAGTGCCGACGAAAAATATTACAGTCAGCTTTCGACACATTCTCTTTCGAATACATTTCAAAATCTTCTACCGTTCCCTCCCCAACAATCAAGAAACGGGATAAAAAAACACAGCAAAATCTTTTATGTCAATACGCCATTCTAAATTCGAGTTTGGAATGAGGTCTTTTTAAAATCCTAACTTTACAGGTTTCCAATCTTCCAAGAGCGAATTTTCCGTTTACTCAAAAAGTACCGTGTGGCGCGAGCTTTAGATAGCTGATTTTAACACATTTTGACGTACCGGTAAATTCACCCGTCTGTCATATTGACATTTGCATATGTCACAAAGAGTGAAAGTTTTCAATTAAAACTCCTAAAATATGAGCGAATTAGTATGGGGGATAAAGAATGGCGATCTAGAACAAGTCAAAGACATCGTCGAAAAGAAAGTGAGTATTGATTTTTCACTCTTCCTTTCAATTCCTTTTGTTGTCATTTGGTGCACCCTTACTGAGTCATTTAATTGCAGCCTGTTAACGTAAACGAAGAAATTGATGGCCGTCCACCGATTTTGTACGCCGCGGATTACGGCCAAACCGATGTCATTAGGTACCTGATTTCGGTGGGGGCCGATGTAAATGTGAGTTGACCATATTATATTCGTGACTCGAATATTTAATCAATACGATTCGTTTCAGTCTAAAGATAAGCACGGTATTACCGCAATTTTGGCTGCTATATGGGAAGGTCACAAGGAGTGCGTGAAATTATTGTTAGAAAAAGGTGCCAAAAAGGATGGCGTGGCTCCCGACGGAACAAATTACTTAGACTGTGCAGAAGATTACGAGATCAAACAGTTACTTCTTCTTGCTTAACATTTTACTTAATAAGGTGGAACTTTTTCTAATGATTTGTAATGATTCGAAAAAGGAAAATTTTGTTTTTAAAAATTTCTCGACGGCGATAGGAAATTTTTAACAACATTGTTGTTGTGCAACGGCTTCCTTCCATTAGCAACTTTTATTTTTAAGTAAATAGGGGCACATTTAATTTTTATACTCTTAAATAATTAAAATTGTCGGTTTAAAATATAAAAAATATGATCGTCTTAAGTGATATCTTCTATGTTGTGTGTGTAGTTGTAGTTTTTGAACAAAACTAAGTATTGAATATGTAAGTTCTTATCATTCAATGATGTACGTATACGTATGAAAATGTTAATTTTATTTTTATTAAATAGAGGCTTTTACTTGTAAATTCCTACCACTTTAATTTACTGTTTACTTCATCACACCACAATCATTTTTTTTTTTACTATGGGCGGTTTCATGATCGCCACTGTCAATATTTCAAAATAAAACCAATAAAGGGCTTTAAAAAAGTACTTTGTATTTGAAATACTGTTACTCAAAATAATAGCTGTAATGCAATTGCTAAATTATTTCAACCAATCGAAGACAATGACGATAATATTTTCATGTTGCAGGAAATGAGTTCAGGATTTGGGTGAGAACTCACTTTCATACTTGTTTGGTTAATGAATCTATTTAATAAACTATTCAAAATTTTTTTGGACGTCCCCTGATACTTTAAAAGAGGAAATATCTGGGGTAACCCTAAACTTTCATGTAATCTAATCAATTTCCTTTTTGTTAATTGTATCTAATATATTATCCTTATTACTGTATTGTAAGCTTTTCTCCCTTATTAGGGCTATACGATTATTTGATTTGTATCTTATCTTCTTATTTTACCTGTAGTCCGGACGGTAAGGAACAAATTTACTATAGAACCTTGCAATTTGTGATAGAAGCATGAAATTTGGTACAAGTGTAGATGCAAGATACAAGATGTGACGCCACGCCGACCCCCGCCCCCTTCAACCCCCAGACGCAAAAACACCCCCAAATTAGTTTATCCTGTTTATTTCTTAAACGGTTCATAATACAATAAAAATACATCAGAGCAAATAAATTTCTAATTAAATTTTAAACAAAAAAGGTTCTTAGGATATTTTTGATACGACTTACGGTTTCCATAGAATCATCGCGTAAATGTAGGTCAAATATGACGCGCACTGCAGAACTCACGGATTTTCTCCAAATTCCCCATGTTGCGCCACTCGTACACAAAAATTACTGAAATAGAAAATTAAGAACGGACAATTATCTATCTGTAGTGTTACTTGCTTGTTCGTCAAAATCTATTTTTAAAAGTTTTTAAGCACTTGACCATAAAGAACAAAATTACTAAACAACCTTGAACTTTATAATAGAAGCATAAAATTTGGCACAAGTGTAGATGCGAACCTCCTTTACAAAACAAGATGTGACGCCACGCCGGTCGCCGCCCCCTTCAACCCCTAGACGCAAAAACACCCCCGAATTAGTTTATTCTGTTTATTTCATAAACGGTTCATAATACGATAAAAATACATCAGAGAAAATATATTCATAATTAAATTTTAAACAAAAAAGGTCCTCAGGATTTTTTCATACGAGTTACAGTTTTCATAGAATCATCATGTAAATTAAAGTCAAATTGGCGCGCCAATGCAATCAGAACTCGCCAATTTTTCTCAAATACGTCGTGTTTCGTCACTTTTAAGATAAAAAATTACTGAAATAGAAATAAGAAAGGACAATTATTATCTATCTGTAATGTTAATTGCTTGTTCGTCAAAATGTATTCATCGCGTCGACTTTTTCTTAATGTGTAACTCATTTCGTCATCTGTACGCTTTGCATACACATAGTAAATTATAGTGAATGTGATAAATTAATTAATATTGAACATAACCAACTGATGAGTAAATAATGTTTTAAGCGGTGATGGTCTTATAGGAGTTTTCATTTTACTAAGTGGACAACTTGAATTACCTGTAATGATTACAATTATCAGCCGATATTTGATCTAATAGGTATTCTGTATAAAAGAAATGGTTTTTAACACACATCACCTTCTGAATAAATTAAGATAAGGGTGGCAATAAGTACCCGTCTTAATTTATGTAAAATGAGTAACACTCGAGTTGTAAATTCGAATGATACTCTAAATTAGGAAAAGGTGGCAAGAAGTACCTTTCCTAACTTATATGGTGAGTAACAACTCAAAACGTCTTCTAAATTGTACTGCTTTATTAAGTTTCAAATACCCTATTTATATAAAACTTAATGCTAATTATCACATTCCATTTCTATAGTATTTTTAAAGTTAAAGTTATTGACCTGCTGAATTGATATAAATTTTACCTTATAATATTTTAAATGCATTAATTAAAGTTAATTGAACTGGTGAGTAATTGTTTTGAACGGAAATGAATTATATTTTAATTGACCTACTGAAAAGTGCTAGTATGCATTTTAGCTTTATTTACACTTTTCTAAGTAAGTTGATACAATTATGCGTAAAGTCATTGCCACGAAAGTTGACATCTCGTCATAAAAGCATAATCGTCTGAACTAAGCCAATACTCCCTAGTCAAATGAAGTGTATTTTAAAATAAGAATATATTGGTTATCTTTTTTTTTTAATTTTCTTTCTCACTTTCCTTTTAGTTAACAAATTTGAACTTGTCACCTGTCAAACCAAATATAGGTTATGCTGAAAGGAAACTTTTATGTTTTTATTGTCGCTTACCAAATTTATTTATTTATTAAGCAATAGTTATGAACAAATTCAAAATAAGACACAGCATAAGTATAGGTATACAGCACCTGTGCAATGCAAAAGCAAAACAATGAATGGCAAAAATTGCGATTTTGAGATTTTTGTACCGTTGCGTTGATAATTTCTTTGTCAATCTGTTCAGAGCTTTACTCAAAACTAACTTTTGGCAATTACATTGTTTTGCCTTTTCACACAGACCTGAAGAAAAACAAAATTGTGTAACACCCCACGGCGTTAAAGAGTTGAATTAATTGAAATTTTTCGGATTAACTGCCACCACATCGAAAATTTTTGGTTACTTTACCTGAAACCTGAGCTTTACGATGAACACTCAATTTGGGAATACGTAGCGCTGACCATGATCGAATTTCGGAAGTCGTAGGATGATTAAGATTAAACAACGTCTTAATTATTTCAACAATAAAAAAAAAGAATCGCTCTAATTTAATTATTTATTAATTATCAAACAAAAATAATTAATGTTTTGGACATAAAAATTGTACATATTAATTAGCATTAATTAGCAATAAATAATAATTTTACAACAAAATTTCTCGTATAAAAAAGGTGGAGAATTTAATTCTCTACAAATTTGGTTCTCACCATTTTTAGCGAGAAATGCAAAATACTCCTGCAAATTACAAAACAAAAATAAAAACAAAAATCCAAAATTCCGGAAACAATCAGTCGTAATCACTTTCTTCAGAATCACTGGAGCCATTAGCATGGATGATAAGTTCATCGACCGTTATATCTAAAGCCTTTTCTCGCTCATACCAATCTTGTATTACCTTTTCGGTGTGACAAACACAGTTTTTCCATACTTCAGGAGAACAATTTTCTAATGCTTCATTCCACATATCAATTACGTTTTCATTACCATAACCATCTCTTCCAATGTGCTTGTTGTAGTAAGTTTTACAATGAGCCCATACTAATTCAATTGCATTGAATTCACAATGGTATGGTGGTAACCGTAAAACTTCATGTCCGTGGCTTCTTAATAATTCGTCCACTTCGTAGCGTTTTTCTTTTTTATGTAGTTTAGCTAGAGCTAGCAATTCTGGTTTAAAGCAGGACGGTTCAAATTCAATATTGTTTGCAGTTAACCATGCTGCAATATTTGGTTTTGTCCATGCCGAAGTAGGCATTTTTTCTACTACAGTAGAATGATACGATGCGTTGTCCATAATTATGAGAGATGGTTCTTCTAAATTGCATATTAATTTTTCAGCAACCCATTTTTTAAACAGTTCACCATTCATTTCACCGTGGTAATCCTCTTTTTGCGATTTTGAAGCAAACACTAATGAGGTATTATTAATAAATCCAGATTTTGACCCAGCGTGAAGTACAATGAAACGTTTTCCATCATAACCTTCTGGTTTCCTAACGCTTTTTGTAGAGCCATCTTGCCACGACATTCCAGGATTACCTTTAGAAAAAATCCATGTTTCATCTAAAAACACGACATCACGTTGAAACTGAGAATTTAAATTATTTCTATAATTCTGAAAAGAATGAATTCGATCTATTGCAATACTGCTTTTTTCGACCAATGCTCTTCGATTATTTTCTTTAGCAAATTTAAAACCAATTTCGTGCAAAACACAATTTAAGCTCCTGTTGCTTAGTAAAATATGCAGCTGTTCAATCTCCTTGTTTAACAAAGCAACGGTTAAATGTCTTTCTGCAAAAAATACACAAATTACATTTTGTGTTAATTATAAATGACAACGAAACTTACTTTGACTGTACATGTTATAAATTGTGTTTCTAATGTTCATTTTCGATGATTCTGGTAAATCGCTAGTTTTAACTTTCCTACGTTTTCGGTTTTTACCGGGACTTGATAATTCTGGATTTAGTGAACTACGGTTTCTAATCCGGGCAACAGAAGATACACTGATTCCTAAAGCATTGGCAACACGCTGCAATTTATAAAATATTTTATAAATATAAAATTAATGTAAAGTAATCTTTTTATATTCACCTCTTGAACACACTGTAATGGAATTAAACTGCCCCCGTGCTGTTTTTCAAGTTCAAAATAATTTAATAAATTTAAAATCAACTGTTGCGATTGAGATTTTAATGTTCTTCCACGTACAGAACTAGACATTTCGAGAGTTCTGAAAAGAACTAATTTTGTATTTTGACTAATTTTGACAAGCTTAAATCCACAAACCGAAAACTTAAACCACGAAAACTCCAAACTTCAAAAATACTAAAAGTGACAGAAATTTTATATAAATTACTACGCGAATCAAATTCTTTTTCCGGTACTAGTTACGACATGCTATGAGTATATCTGTCTTTTACTATCGTCTAACAAACGCAACAGCGTATGTCGTTACTGGAAACACGTGCAATATATTTTCGTGCTTTGTCATATCAATACAAAATGACTGGTAATGCTCATAAGCAATACGTCGTTGCTATATTCAGTCAATCTATGACGA
Organism: Podabrus alpinus; assembly: GCA_932274525.1. Lineage (NCBI taxonomy): Eukaryota > Metazoa > Arthropoda > Insecta > Coleoptera > Cantharidae > Podabrus > Podabrus alpinus. Next base: position 78,647,540 of record OW026454.1, on the reverse strand, counting down.
GACGTCTTCTTTCATGGCAATGACTATATATGCCAAATTTATTTATATACAGGATGGTTCTAAACGACACACAAAAAACGCTGTTTAATTTTTAAATTAAACATATTGCCACCTCCAAAATAATGGCGTCCGGGATGTGTTGTGTGTCTTGCGGATGTCTTTGGTGTATGATGTTGTTTTTGGAACTGCAATTATCCTTTGAAATGCTTAAGACGTTCCATTTGGTGTTGATTATGTATTTTTAGGCTATTTTTAGATATGCCCGTTTGATCGATGTCTTTTCTTTTTCCAGCTTCTTTTATCCCAGCTTCTTCTCCATCGACGTACCCTCTCTCTGACGTCTGGGTTGCCTTGAATGTTGCTCTTCTTGGTTAGTGATGTGTCTAATCTTTTTTCTGACTGATTTGCGATCCATTTCTGTTTCCTTGAAAAGGAAACCAACCAACCAATTAAAACCCTGTTTAATTTTAGATTAAACATATTGCCGTCTTCAAACGAATGTGTTGTGTTGCCTGTGGCTTTATTTTGAGGTTCCAGTTTCATGATGTCCAAATTTTCGTTTTCACAATTGTCGTCTTGTTGAATTTGTTTATGGATTGCTGCTTCTTCTATTTTCATCTCCATTAGTTTCCATGATATTGGTTGTACATCTTCTTCATTTTGCATTTGCTTCGGACTCGTAATTTCTTTTTCTATCCCCTTGTCCATCTCTTCTTCCATCTCCATTGATTTTGTTGTTACATCTTCTTCATCTGGTATTTGTTTCGAACTTGCCTCTTTTTCTTCCATCTCCTCTTTAATCTCTTCTTCCATCTCCTCTTCGAATTTCATCTCCATTGATTTTGTTGTGACATCTTCTTCATCTGGTAATTGCTTTGGACTCGTAACTTCTTTTTATTTCATCTCCATTGATATTGGTGTTCCATCTACTTCATCTGGTATTTGTTTCGAAATTGTAACTTCTTCTAATTCCATCTTCTCTTCCATCTCCATTTTTGCTATTGTAACAAAACTGGGTAGCGTTATTGTAATTTAATCCCACCGCTTAACCACCATGTAACAACTTTGGAACCCCGTTTTGTTCTTCAAAGGGGGTGGTTTGTAGGTTTCGATTACGAATGATAGAGCTGCCACCACTTAATCTTTGTGATCTCGTAATAACCTCCTTGGTGCGGTTACTTATTGAGGTAGATTAAGAAACCTCTTAAAGTGGACGTTGTTGTCTGAATTAAGGTAACGTGCCTCCTCTATTGTTTAGGAAGTCGTAGGAAAACCCAGAGAAATAACTTACACTTTACTAATTACTAGCCGATCGTTGGAGTAACGAACAATTAAAGATTTAAATTTGTATAATTGCGTATATTGAACAAACAATTAAGTATTTTATAAGAATTATACAAAATAATACAATTTCACCAAAGATAGTACAAGTTGTTATAAATCGAATAAGTTCAATTATAGGGTAGTCAAAGAAATCCACACACATATAATACAAGAAATATTGGTTACAAGCATTAAGGTAACGAAAAATCACAATACCTATTTTAATTACAAAGATCCTGTGCTCCAAGGGTGGTAAGTTTTGAGATGGTATATCCTTATTGTAATCCCAAATGGTTACACTTGTTCGTTTAACACAATCGTTTCGCACTAATGATTTAATTTTAATGACACCAAAAATTGATATTATATTATGGAACACCGTAAATAATTATTAACTCGCGCTCTCGAAATCCGAACTATAAAATAATAATAATTGATTTAATTGACTGGTTTCACTTAACTTGGAGAATTTGTACTTGAATTTATTTTGGCCGATTTTGTCGAGTTTTCGGTTAACTCTTGAATTAAATTCACCCGTTTTGGGTTACTGAATGAAATAATCAAAGCGCGAAACGTGTTACTACACAATCTGACTGCCTCTCGATTCGCTCTCGGGGTATTTTATCAACTTGTCCCCGTTTCTGAATATTAATATTACGCCTTCGATTTGAATTCTTTGACCAATTGCGTGTGTGCTTTTTCCCTTAACTTTAGAAGAGGGTTGTCTTATTAATTGGATTCTCAAAACTTATTTCCCTGCACGTGTGTGACTGATTCGCTTGTGAATAGTGTAATTTTCCCACAGATTTTGTATTTCTTAATTTAAAAATATAATTCCTAACCTCGTTAAAGCAAATGAGGCATTAAGTTGGAATGACGCCTTATGAAGAATTTGAATATTTTTTAAAACGAATCTTTTGGCGGTATCCTTGATAATCTCTCATTTCCTTCCACGTGTGGGTTTTACTTAGAAATGGCTTTGTTCCCACAGTTCGCATTGATTTAACTAACACCCTCATGGTGCCGTGCCGAGTTTTTGTTAAACAGGTGTTTGCACCCTAATTTTTAAATGAAAGCAAAACGTTTATTAATTAGATCAATGTACTGGGTGTTTAAAATTATTTACCTAAGATTTATTTTTATAATCTTATTCTTTATGCTAATTTATTACGACAAATTACTCATGTCGGAAGTTGTTTATACAAATTTAATATTTGTATCGTAATTATGAATAAAAAATGAACGGGCGGTTTGTTACACTATGGCTGCCCTCAATATTTTTGTTTTTTCGTCGAATTCGTCGTAGATTTCCCCATCTTCTTCCTCTGTTATTTGGTTCGAACTTGTTTCTTCTTTTTCTTCCATCTCTTCTTTTGCTATGGCTGCCCTCAATATTTTTGTTTTTTCGTCGAATTCGTCGTAGATTTCCTCATCTTCTTCCTCTGTCATTTGGTTCGAACTTGTTTCTTCTTTTTCTTCCATCTCTTCTTTTGCTATGGCTGCCCTCAATATTTTTGTTCTTTCGTCGAATTCGTCGTAGATTTCCTCATCTTCTTCGTCTGTCATTTGGTTCGAACTTGTAACTTCTTTTTCTTCCATCTCTTCTTTTATCTCTTCTTGCATCTCCATTGGTCCACGAGTATTAGCTTTTGGATCGGTCATTACTTGGTTTTCCCATGTTTCTTCAATTTTCATCTCCAATTTCATCATTGTTTCGAAGTATTTGTTTTTGATTTCTTCAAATCGATCATTGATAAAGTAGTCGTCTATATTTTCTTCTTCGTATACCATTATTTCTGTGTGAAGCTCTTTTATGCTGTCCCATTGTTTTTTTATTTCTCCTTTTAATATTTCGCACATGGCCTTCGTGTCTTGATCATTTTGTGATACCTCATTTGTTATTCTATCCATTATTCTTCCCAGGTAAAACAATTTGATTTCCTGTTTTCTTAACCGTATCGTTTGGACATCCATTTCTGTATTTCGTTCTCTTCTTAAGTGCTTGTCTTCTTCTTGATTGATGTTTGGCGTCGCTGTGGACCCTTGATTGTGTTGAGTGTTTGGACCGTTGTATTGGACCCTTGTATTTTGATATTTGTATTTAATAGTGTAGACCATGATAATGTATTTGCTTGTAGCGTCGCTGTGGACCCTTGTATTTTGATTCTTCTGTTTGCTTTGGCGTCGCTGTGGACCGTTGTATTTTGATTCTTCTAGCGGCGTCTTCTTGACCCTTGTATTTTGATTATTTTATTTGCTTTAGCGTCGCTGTGGACCCTTGTATTTTGATTCTTCTGGTGGCGCCTTCTTGACCCTTGTATTTTGATTGTTTTATGCTGTGGCGTCGCTGTGGACACTTGTATCTTGATTTGATGCTGCTGCTGGTTTATCTTCTTAAGGTTTGAAGGACCATGACTAAATTAAGATAAGGGTTGCAATAAGTACCCGTCTTAATTTATGTGAAATGAGTAACACTCGAGTTGTAAATTCGAATGATACTCTAAATTAGGAAAAGGTGGCAAGAAGTACCTTTCCTAACTTATATGGTGAGTAACAACTCAAAACGTCTTCTAAATTGTACTGCTTTATTAAGTTTCAAATACCCTATTTATATAAAACTTAATGCTAATTATCACATTCCATTTCTATAGTATTTTTAAAGTTAAAGTTATTGACCTGCTGAATTGATATAAAGTTAATTGAACTGGCGAGTAATTGTTTTGAACGGAAATGAATTATATTTTAATTGACCTACTAAAAAGTGCTAGTATGCATTTTAGCTTTATTTACACTTTTCTAAGTAAGTTGATACAATTATGCGTATATGCTAAATTTATTTATATACAGGATGGTTCTAAACGACACACAAAAAACCCTGTTTAATTTTTAAATTAAACACCTTCAGTTATTAGTTTTGTCATATATATATAACGCCATGGAGCGCATTTAAATTGACACTCGGAAAGTTATCTTGCAAAAGTTGTGTTCAGAAAAATTATCCCTAAGAAAACTTGCGAAACTTGTTAAATGCTTAAAGTTGGCGGTTTTCCAAATTATTGAAAAACTTGAGGAGTATAATACACTTGATGATTTTCCTAAATCTCGTCATGGACAAGGGTCTATAAATGGTGTAGCTGAAGAAAACGTTTTGAAGCTGTTCCGTTTTGAACATCGTTTTGAAATCCAAAAAGTTCTTCTCTGTACAAAAAATTATCAAAAACGTGGCAGTTAATGTTGGTACGGTGCAAAATATTAAAAAATACACAATATTAAAACTTATAAAACACAAGAAATATCTAAAAAGCCTGCGAAACAATGGCAAAGTTGAAAAAAGGGTTCAGAAAGAGCTGAACTCCGTCCTATTGAGAGATACTGCGGTTTAATTAAAAAATATGTAAAAAGGAATGCCCGGGAAGCTGAAACTCGGAAAAAATTTAAAAAATGTGGAGCGGAGCAAGTCGGAAAATTTGTGTTTTAAGTATAAGATGAAGGATAAAAACCATCTCATCTCCCATAGTATAACTTTAACTAAATACTTATAATCGGCATTAATATTAACAATTTACTGACGACAATTAGGTAACGATTTATTCAAATGTTGTGTCTTATTATATACAGCCTTGGCCATAATAGTGGGCCACCGTAATAAAAGTGTAATATTTTAATAATACAAATGACAATCACAATTTTTATAAAATCAGTTTAAAATTAAATTTTTATTATTGAATTTATAAAATAGGGGTTGTTTTAACTTACGTACCTCAAAGTTTGATTCATCTGACCAAACTACTTTCTCCCAATCCGCAACGCAACGCAAATTTAGGTGTTCACGGGCCAACTCTAGTCTCTCTTTTTTGTTTTTTCCGAAAGCCACGGCTTACGCCGGGGTTTACAACCCCTCAGGCCTGTTTCTGTAAGCCGTCTTCTATTGTTCGTGCCGAAATTGATGGCCCACCGTCTTCACGCATTTGGTTAGCTAGCGCTTTCGACGTCATTTTGCGATGTCAAATACTCACGCGTCGCAACACCCGGTCTTCAGAAGGGGTTGCTATACGTTTTCTACCACTTCTCGTTGTCGATTTGAACGAATTTAGTTCTTCGTACCTTTTAATTGTATTTTGAACCGCATGTCATTAACATTTAATTTTTTTACTAATATGAGTTTGATTTAACCCTTGCGAATGTAAGAGCATTATTTGTTCCCTTTTACTTTCACTCAAATCGCTATTTTTTGGCATATTAAATTATTTAATATAAGTATTTTAAGCACAAATGTGCACCAGAAAATTTTAAACTAACTGAACGGTCGCTTTCTTTAAACTAAACAATTTTGTACATTTTAAGATGGGCGGTGGTAAATGTGCCACCAGTAATGTTATTCTACCTGCTACGAATTTAGGATATTAAAAGTACACAGGTATTTGTGCCACCGGAGAAAACGGCATCTACCTGATGCATCTCCTACATGTAACATCGATTATATTTTGTTTTTACACGATTTTTTTGGGGGTGAAACGTAATAGTTTACTGCCCCATACCGCAACTATACTTTTTAATGCTATTTCGAGGGTCTCTCACATCCCGGTTTCATTTATCCCGGTTTTCTTGATGTGTGGCGCCTTCTCGTATGTTTAGCCTAGTAACCAGAGTCAAAACCGCCCTGGAGGGGTGCAACGCGGAGCGGCGCCCCGTAAGGGTAGGTTTTGACGATGGATTACCCTCCTTATCGAATGCACACCCCAAAATTCGAAGGCAAAAAAAATTTAATTTTTTCACTGTTAGTGGCACAAATACCTGTGTTTATTTAAAGAACCCTTTTGGTCGGTGGCACATTTACCGGTACCCTTTTCTTATGAGGTACATTTGGTGGCACATTTACCTCCGCCCTTTAAGATATTTTAATTTTTATGGCCCTCATAAAAATAATAAGAGACAAAATTTTCTTTGTATTATATCACAATACCATTCAAGACTACCTGCTAAAAATAAACCGGTAAAATATTGCACTGAAAAGGAATTTACCGCTATTTTATAGGGTGGCCCACTAATATGGCCAAGGCTGTACAATAGTGCTTAAAAACTTATGAAAAATACATTTTACGAACAAGTAATTAACATTACAGATAGATAATTATTGTCCTTTCTTATTTCTATTTCAGTAATTTTTTATCTTAAGTGGTGAAACACGACGTATTGGAGAAAAATTGGCGAGTTCTACAATGCGCGCCATATTTGACTTTCATTTACATGATGATTCTATGAAAACTGTAACTCGTATGAAAAAATCCTAAGGACCTTTTTTGTTTAAAATTCAACTCTGAATGTATTTACTCTGATGTATTTTTATCGTATTATGGACCGTTTAAGAAATAAACAGGATAAACTAATTTGGGGGTGTTTTTGCGTCTAGGGATTGAAGCGGGCTGCTGTTTGTATTTTCTCAAATATCTCGAAAACTAGGAAGAATAAAATTATCTACAATAATGATTCCAATATCAGCAATCTACTAGAATGGAATTTGAAATTCATACATTATTGGAGAACTTCAAAGAATATTTTTCATAGTGGAACCGATTTTTAAATCCCTTTGTTCATTTTTTACTTTCCGAATCCCTAGACAAAGAAAGTATTTTTATAAAGCAAAATAGGACTTCCCCAATTTTTTGACACATATTCATGTTTTGAGGTTCCCTGAATCCATTTTTGGAAGGATGTGTGTACGTCTGTGAACCCGATAGCATCTAAATGAAGCAACCAAATCATTCCAAATTTTGAATATCAGCTTTACCTTACCGTAGCAGGAAGCTAGATGAAAATAAATTTTTTTTTTGGGAAGGAAATGCGGGGAAAAAAATCTTACATAAGACACCCAAGATGTTATGGGTAGTGTCGGATTCTTACCGACTAAAAAAAACCTACATCTCCTAGAGCGTCACTCTTCACACCGGAAACCGCGTTAGCATTACTTCAGTGTGGACGCATTGTGGTAAGCAAGATTCGTTCGTTGACAACAAACCCGGTTCCAAAAATGTGGTTGCCATCTCTATTTCCACTGTAGAAGACCGCCGAATTTTTAATTTTCATATTGCCAGTATCGGGCCATCTCATTTCTTGTATCGCTGTGATATCTATTTTCATGGACTCCAGTTGTTCCATGGACCGCTCCGCCACTCCCGTTCTGTACCAGCTAAGGACATTCCAAGAACCAATATTTGGTCGTTTCCGCGTATCCGTCATATTCCGAGGCACAATTGTAGTCTTCACAATAAATATTGGTACTTTAAATTTTGATAATCCTATAATAATGAATGTTAACATTTAACAAAATAATTTCAAATGAATTACCTTGTTTTGCTTCTGACCTTTTTGAGTTTTTCAAAAAAATTTGTAACAGAAAGCTTGAATTCGCTTGCATAATATATATAATAATTTCAATAAACTCTATATGCACTTGAGCTGATATCAAAAGACCGATATGAAAGATTTTTGTTAACCTACTTTTGTGAGATGCAAAATAACAGCTCGGCAATTGCATTAATGATACACAATTGATTTGAAGCCGACAGAAATGCTGATTTTACTTTATATCTCCAGGTTTAAGGTACATGTATGAGTTGCAAATGAAAAAAAAAAGTTTTGTGTTGATTTTGAGACTTTATATGATGGTTTTTCAAATTTCCTCACATGTTAACCTACTTTTGTGAGGATCTGTATCTTGGAAAGTCCTTGAGTTATTTAAAGGCGTTGTTTTAGGGGATTTCTGTATTGAAACTTGTATTGAAAATGTTCGTCAAAATGTGTACATTTAAATTTTGCCATATTCTTCTTCTTTCGTAGCGCTACAACCCCGGGTGGGTCTTGGCTGACTTAACAATTGCCCTCCACGCCTCTCGATCTTTCATCAGATTTAGTGCTTCATTGTATTGTAAGCCTAGTGTTTCCACATCAGATATGATATTATCCCTCCATCTTGTTCTCGGTCTTCCTACCGGTCTCTTACCACCTGGAGCACCATCCCATGCCAATCTGATTAGCCTACTATCTGGTTGTCTCTGGACGTGTCCGGCCCAACGCAGCCGTTGCGCCTTTATTTCCCGTACTATATCCGGATCGGTAAATATTTCTTTTAGCTCTCTATTTGTCCTTATCCGGTATTGCTCCTCTACGGGATTATATATTGGGCCAAATATCCTCCTTAAAACTTTTCTTTCGAAACGTCTCAGTCGTTCTTCATTTGGTTTGGTCATTGTCCAGGCTTCTGAGCCGTCACAACAGGCCTCACCACGGTTTTATAGATTTTGATTTTTGAGGTTCTTGTTAGGTTTTTCGAACGGAACAGCCTGTCCAGGGAAAATGTACATTGGTTACCGCTCTGTATGCGTCCTTTTATTTCTTCGGTTATGTCATTGTCTGCAGCGACAGTTGACCCCAGGTATTTAAAATGTTGGACTCTTTCAAAATTGTACTGGTCGATGGTGACATTTTGTCCAAGTCTGTCTCTGTGTGGTCGTCTATTCACACACATATATTTTGTCTTGTCTTCGTTTATTGTAAGACCCATCTTCTCTGTCTCCCTCTCCACCCTTTGGAATATAGCTTTCATGTTGATCACGCTATTAGCCATTATATCAACGTCATCCGCATATGCCAGTATTAGTCTGGATCCGTCCACTGCAAACTGTTGCATCTCGATTTCAGATAATTTTATGGTTTTATCCAGTACGATGTTAAATAGGAGAGGTGACAGTGCATCACGCTGTCTCAGTCCGCTGCCCACTGTGAAAGACTTTGACGTTCTTCCGTCTATTCTTACTCTAGATCTTGAGTCCTGTACGCACATTTTGGTCAGGCGTATAAGTTTGTTTGGGATCGATATCTCTGCCATGGCATTCCAGAGTTCCTCTCTAATTACGCTGTCGTATGCTTTCTGGAAGTCGATAAATAAGTGGTGTATGATTTTGTTGAATTCCCAACTCTTCTCTAGCAGTTGTCTAAGGATAAACAGCTGGTCTGTGGTGGATCTGTTTGGTCTGAATCCCGCCTGGTAGTCTCTTAAGCTATTCTCTGCAAATGGAGTTAATCTTCTCAGCAGGATGTTTGCTAATACCTTGTATGCGGTGCTATCCAACGAAATCCCTCTATAATTGGAGCATTTTAATCGATTTCCTTTTTTGTGTATTGGTATTATTACACCTTCTAGCCATTCACTTGGTATCTTCTCCTCTCTCCATATTAAGAGTATCTGTAAGATACATCCATGTATTTAGTGTTGCCTACGCAACCATTGTAACATAATGTATAATTTCTATAATAAACGACAGTTCTAACTCAACCGTCTTGTAATTGATACGTAGAACGTACAACATGGCGCAGTCGGCAGAATAATTAAAAAACTGCAGATGGAAAATAAATTAACGCTACAAATAAATAAGCGAAATAAAAATAAACAAATCAAGTGTCAAATCAACAAACAATTAAGTGCAGCTTGAAACAATTAAGTGTTGTGTAAAACAATTAAATTACAAAACCCACGCTAACATAAAATTAAAGATGGAAGCCAAAATGTTGCAAAATATGACATTCACGGGAAATCAATCGGCAAATTGGAAGAAATGGCTACAAAAGTTCGAAATTTACAGCATAGCAACACAATTAAATGAAAAGACAGAAAAAATTCAATGTGCACAAATGATTTATCAGATGGGTGAAGATGCAATTCAAATTTATAACTCATTCACATTAAATGATCAAGAAAAAGATAAAATTCAGGTATTAAAAAACAAATTCAATAATCACTTCATACCAAAAAAGAATTTAACGTATGAACGATATAAATTTTTCATGGCTAGACAAGGGCAAGAAACGATAGAAAAATTTGTAACAAATTTAAAAAATCAAGCGCTTCAATGCGAAATAACCGACGAAAAATTAAAAGAAGAATTAATTAAAACAATGTTAATAATTGGAATCAAAGATGATCCGACAAGGGAAAAGTTGTTACAACGTGAAGACCTCACATTAGAAAATGCAATACAATGTTGCATTAACACGGAAGCCTCAAGAAAACAACTCCAAGAAATATCGAATGGTACACAAAACTACAAGGGTTCAATGACTTCAACTCCAGAAGTAGACGCAATACGCAGAAGCTACCAAACAAATTATTCAGGTACGCAAGCAGCTACGAACCATTCCAGGACAAATCAAAAAGGCTCAAATTCAACAAACGCAGACCACAAGCGGGCAAAAGAAATCAACAATTGTAGAAGATGTGGACGAAACCATCTCATCAATCAATGTCCAGCTTATGGTAAGAAGTGTACAAAATGCTATAAAATTAATCATTTTGCCAATGTTTGTAAAATAAATAACAAAAATAATAAGCGGGTCAACCAAATAAAAAATCAAAACGATGATATTGAACAATTTAACCAAATAAATCAATACGATGAAATTGAACAATTAATAAACATAAATTCAATTAATGCAACAGACAATTTAAATAATATTTCTAGTTATAAACTCAAATTAATAGTTAATAACAAAAGCGAGAATCCGATACAATTTAAAATTGATTCAGGCGCAAGTGCAAATATAATCACATTGTCAGAACTAAAAAGAATTAAATTCAATTTAAAGAAAATTCAAAAAACAAATGAAATTTTAACAACATTTACTAAAGAAAAAATACCTATTCTAGGAAAATGTAAATTAAATATCAAATTCAACGACAAAGTAATAAATGATGAATTCTTTGTTGAAACAAACGGACTAGGATCAATTCTAGGTTTGAAAGCATGTACTAAATTAGGCATAATAAGCATAAATTCGGATAATAGATCCATGAATGAAATAAATATAAATAAAAACTACAAACAATTAATTGAACAATTTCAAGATGTCTTTAAAGGCATAGGAAAAGTAGGTAAACCTTATCATATCGAATTGGAAGAAAATACTAAACCAATAATAAATCCAATCAGAAATGTACCCTTTTCTTTGAGAAATGAATTTAAAAAATGCTTAAATGATTTAGAAAAACTAAACATAATTGAAAAAGTACATAATAGTACTGAATGGGTCAATTCATATGTTCTTGTAAAGAAAAGTGATGATTCATTAAGAATTTGTTTAGATCCGAAAGATCTAAATAAAGCAATGAAAGTTAGAAAATACAAACTACCAAATATTGATGAAATCACCGCAAATTTAAATGATGCAAAAATCTTTACAACTCTAGACGCCACCTCAGGTTTCTGGAACATACCATTAGATGAGGAATCTAGCAGATTATGTACATTTGGTACACCTCACGGCAGGTACAAATTCAATAGGTTACCGTTTGGTATTAAAATTGCAAGCGAAGTATTTCAGGAAGTATTCCAAGAAATATTTGCTATGCCAGGCGTAGAAATTTACATAGACGATATTTTAATTCATGGCAAAAATAAAAAAGAACACGACGAAAGATTAAAGAAAGTTTTTGAAATTGCCAGAAAACAAAACATTAAATTTAATTTAAATAAATGCAGAATGGGACTTGACGAAGTTAAATACTTAGGATTTAAATTTTCAAAAGATGGTATAACAATTGATGAAGAAAAAATTAAAGCCATTCAAGAAATGCCCATTCCGAAATGCAAAAAAGATGTTCAAAGATTACTAGGATTAGTTACATTTGTAGGAAAATTTATACCTAACTTATCCAAAATCACAGAACCATTAAGAATATTAATTAAACAAGAAAATGTATTCGAGTGGACCGAACACCAAACTAAAGCGTTTGATGAAATAAAAAAGTTATTAATTAAAGCTCCATCATTGCAATACTTTGACATAAATAAACCTGTCACAATCTCTGTGGACGCTTCGAAAACAGGACTGGGCGCAGCAATCATACAAGACAAAAAACCATGCGCTTATGCTTCGAAAGCAATGACGGAAACACAACAAAGATATGCGCAAATAGAAAAAGAACTATTAGCCATATGCTTTGGAATAAATAAATTTTATCAATATGTTTATGGTAACAAATTTACGGTTGAAACAGACCACAAACCTTTAATTTCAATTTTCAAGAAACCATTACATGCATGTCCGGCAAGACTTCAAAGAATGTTATTATCTCTTCAAAAATATGACATCAATTTAATATATAAACCAGGCAAAGAACTGATAATTGCAGACACTTTATCGAGAGCAAATTTGGAAGAAGAATTTGAATTTCAAAATTTAGAAACACAAGTGTGTTTAATCGAAAAAAATCTAAAAATCTCCGATGAAAGGCTGCAAGAATTAATTGAAACGGTAAAGCATGATGAAGAATTAAATCAAATTAAAAAATTCATAAAAGATGGATGGCCAACAAACATAAACAAATTAAATACAAATTTAAAACCATACTTCAAGATAAAAGAAGAAATTACTGAAGGAAATAATAATTTACTTTATAAAGGTCAAAAATTAATTATACCAAGATCATGGCGACAAAAAATTTTAGGTGACATACATACTGGTCATTTAGGTGTTAAAAAATGCATCAGTCGTGCAAACTTTTGTGTATACTGGCCTCAAATAAACAATCAAATAGAAGACCTAGTAAGCAAATGCGAAATATGCAACAAATATGCAAATTCAAATCAAAAAGAACCGATGATAAACCATCAAATATTAAAACAACCATGGCAAAAAGTAGGTATTGACCTATATGAATTAAAAGGAGAAACTTTCCTAATAGTAGTTGATTACTACTCAAAATACCCAGAAATAGTAAATTTACATGGAAATTTAACATCAAAAAACATAATTTACAAATTAAAATCAATATTCGCTAGACATGGAATTCCTAAAATAGTAATTTCCGATAGTGGAAAACAATTAATCAGTCAAGAATGTAAAACATTTGCAAAAGAATGGAATTTCCAGATGAAATCATCATCACCGTACCATCAACAAGCAAATGGACAAACTGAAAGAACAATTCAAACAATTAAAAAATTAATTAAAAAAACCATTGAAAACAAAGAAGATGTATACTTAGCTCTTCTAGCATTCAGAAATACTCCGATAAATGATAGCTACACACCATCACAAATTTTAATGTCTCGTTACTTACGCGATAATCTAATCATAAATGATAAAAATTTAAAACCAACTTTAATTAAAAGAAAACAATATAATGACAAAATCAAAACTGCTCAATTTAATGCTAAAAAATACTACGACAACAGAGGTACTGTAAACAGACCAGATTTTCAAATCGGTACACCCATATGGTACCAAGAAAGACCAAAGAGTATTTGGAAAAAAGGAATAATTAAAGAAAAACTCAAAAGCAGAACTTTTAAAATAAAGAGGGAAGATAATACTGAAATAATCAGAAATAAATTCTACATCAAATTTAGAAAAATAAATGAAACAAATAACCTTCCAGCACAAGACGAAAACACATATTATTCAAATTATGTAGCACCGATACCTTTAAATAAAAGTGAAAATGCAAATGACAATAATGAAATTGAAAACATAGTTAACAATGAAGACACTAATCAAGAAATAGTGGTACGCGTAAATCAAACTGAAATAAATAAAAACAATGTTGAAACGGCAAATAACAACAGTGCAACTAATGCTAGTGTAAATAATAACAGTGCAATTAATAACAATGCGCGAACCTCAAATAGAAGAAGAAAAGTGCCAAAGAAATTCAAAGATTTTGTAAAACATTAATTTCATTATTATGTAAACTTATATTCAAACATGTTTCACTTGTTATTGATATTTGTATGTTAACTAAATGTAATAACAATTATTTTTGTAAAATGAATTTAAAAAATTAATATTGTTAATAAGGGAGATGTAAGATACATCCATGTATTTAGTGTTGCCTACGCAACCATTGTAACATAATGTATAATTTCTATAATAAACGACAGTTCTAACTCAACCGTCTTGTAATTGATACGTAGAACGTACAACAGTATCAATAGATGAAATCGTTGGTGTAAAATGTGACCTCCTCGTTTAAACATTTCCGCTGATATCTCATCGATTCCAGGTGATTTTGAATTTTTCAGTTTATTCACTGCCCCTATTATCTCTTCAAGAGTTGGTTCGTCAGTTGGTAAATCGGCTGTCTGATATACTTTTGGAGTCAGGCGCTCGGTATTCTTCTCATCGAGTAGTTCTCTGAAAAATTTTTGCCAGGTTCGTATGATTTCTTCGATATCCGTGATAAGATCCCCGTTGTCTTTTTTGAGATAAGTCGTATAGACCTGGGTTTAAATCCATTCCGCGTCGCAGTTATCTCATTGTAGAATTCTTTGTTGTGGTTTCTCCTTCTATTCTCCTCCATGTCTCTCAGTAATTTCTGTTCGTATTCTCTCTTCTTTGATCTGATAGTTCGTCTTGTCTGTCTTCTAGCATTCATATATCCTTGTATATTTTCGTTATTTCCATTTTGTATCACAATCTTCCTGAGTGCCTCCTTCTCCTCCAACATTACTCGACATTCCTCGTCGTACCACGTATTCATCTTCCTCCTGCGCTTCCTACCTAGTACTTCATCAGCTGCTGTCGATGTTGCCTTCTTAATTGTTCTCCAAAACCCCTCTACCTCTGTGGTTTCATTCTCGTTACCTAGATGTTCTTCTATTGTTCTTTGATATTTATCTCTGGCTTTGTCTATTTTCAACGTCTCCGTGTTCCATCTTATATTTTTAGTTGGAGGTTGGTTTTTATATGTCGATATCCTCATCTTAATTTTTGCTCTTACTAGGAAGTGATCAGAGTCACTGTCTGCACCTCTGTGGCTTCTTACATCTATTACGTTGCTGGCGTGTCTTGCATCTGCTATGATGTGGTCTATTTGGTTCCTTGTTCTGCCATCATTTGACATCCATGTTTGCTTGTGTATATCTTTATGTTCGAACATAGTAGACTTTATTGTAAAGTTATTAGCAGCTACAAAATCGATCAGTCGCTGTCCATTATCGTTTGAGCAGTCGTGTAGGCTATATTTACCGATAGTTGGTCTATAGTTTTCTTCCTTATCAATTTTCGCGTTGAAGTCCCCACACACTATTCGCATGTCCTGTTTGGGCATCTCTTCAATTGTTCGTTCGAGTAGATCATAGAAAGTCTCTTTTTCGACGTCATCTTTTTCCTCTTACCCGTATCCAACATATGCTCTCGTTTACGGGCTCAAATCGTATAACTTCCTTCAAGATTCGTTCGTTGACAACAAACCCGGTTCCAAAAATGTGGTTGCCATCTCTATTTCCACTGTAGAAGACCGCCGAATTTTTAATTTTCATATTGCCAGTATCGGGCCATCTCATTTCTTGTATCGCTGTGATATCTATTTTCATGGACTCCAGTTGTTCCACGGACCGCTCCGCCACTCCCGTTCTGTACCAGCTACAGAACATTCCAAGAACCAATATTCAATATTTGGTAGTTTCCACGTATCCGTCCTATTCCGAGGCACAATTGTAGTCTTCACAATAAATATTGGTACTTTAAATTTTGATAATTCTATAATAATGAATGTTAACACTTAACAAAATAATTTCAAATGAATTACCTTGTTTTGCTTCTGACCTTCTTGAGTTTTTCAAAAAAAATTGTAACAGAAAGCTTGAATTCGCTTGCATATCGTCGGTAATCTGACAATAACTGCTAACTGCAAAATCCCCTTTTTACAGGAGAACAAAGAAACAGAATAAACTTACTGGATGGGAATTTTGGAAGTAATAATTTGTTTCGATTGAATAATTAGCATTAAATAAATTTTATTTAATGCTAACAAATTATAACTTCCAAAATTCCCATTCAGTAAATTTATTCAGTTTTTTGTAGACCGTGGTTGTTCGGCCTTCGGCCTCACTCCAAGGTTCTAAACTAGCCTATGTTTTTCGTAGCGTTGTAAATAACTTCTACACCAAATTTGGTTAAGATTGGTCAAATAGAAACGTAAAGCACGTGCACGCGCATTTGCATTGTCGATCGGTTGACAGCATTCATTATTGTTTTTAACCGATTTCAAAAAAGGAGGAGGTTATCAATTCGGCTGTATTTTTTTTTTTTAATGTTTGTTACCTCATAACTCCGTCATTTATTAACCGATTTTCAAAATTTTTTCACAATTCGAAAGGATATAGTTACAGATTGGTCCCATATAAATTTCATTCGGTTGAGTACTTTGGTTTTTATTGATTGTAAGCCCGCATTTTATTGATTGTAAGCCCGCATTTGCGAAAGCCTCTTTTCACGCTGTTCACTACTCTCTTCTGAAATAGTCTTGGATCTAGATTTTCTACTTTGAGATAGGCGTTTCGCCCTTTCTTCGCTTGTCTCATTTGAACGGCGCTGTCGCATATGGGCAGCGCGTTTAGTGTTTAGTAGGTCTACCCATATTCGCTTTCGATAAATTAGTTAAGGAACGCAAGATTCACTAAAAACCAAGAAATAAAAAAAAATTTTTTTTTTAAAACCGACTTCAAAAAAAGCACTACAAAAAAATTGCACTAAAAAGTTAAAAAAAAAAAATTTTTAAAAAAACAAAAACCGACTTCAAAAAAAAGCACTACAAAAAAATTGCACTAAAAAGTAAAAAATAATTAGAAGTTATTAGAAGAAGATTTAACAGAAATTAGAAGTATATTTTTACAGTGCTGAGCATAAAAATTAATGTATTACGTCAATAATATACAATTATTGTTATTTTTGGAGTCGGTGCCAGCCAAGCTGTTAAGAAATTTACAAAATGTATTTGAAATCACATTAATACGACAATATAGCAATACCGATGTCGTGTTGTTTAACGCCAAGCGCCTGCGATCTTGTCGACTGTGAAACTCTTTGCAGTCAAAGTGATATAAAATGTATACCTACTGGTACTCCGCTACTTCGTTAATACACGTTTGTTAACCTTGGCTGGCACCGACTCCAAAAATAACAATAATTGTATATTATTGACGTAATACATTAATTTTTATGCTCAGCACTGTAAAAATATACTTCTAATTTCTGTTAAATCTTCTTCTAATTATTTTTTACTTTTTAGTGCAATTTTTTTGTAGTGCTTTTTTTTGAAGTCTGTTTTTGTTTTTTTAATTGAAGTTGATTTTGAGTAGCCTGCCTTCCTTTAAGGAATCTCGATAATCCATTCATGCGCGTCCCATAGGGACGCGCATGAATGGATTATCGAGATTCCTTAAAGGAAGGCAGGCTACTCAAAATCAACTTTCCTTTCCTTTGCGAATTTTTGCACTATTTCAATACTAAAACATGCGCAGGGACCTACATAATAACTGTGCCAAATTTGATTCCGATCGGTCAAACGGTCTAGGAGTCTATAGGGAACATAATGATAATTACCAACCGCAAAAAATTTAATTAGTGCAGATTATCTGGATCCTTCTATATCGTCTGCTTACTGGTAAAACCAGGTAACTGACATGACCATAGTTTTGAGATAATAGCGTTTTTTGTTCTCCTGTAAAAAGGAGATTTTGCAGTTAGCAGTTATTGTCAGATCACCGACGATATATATAATAATTTCAATAAACTCTATATGCACTTGAGCTGATATCAAAAGACCGATATGAAAGATTTTTGTTAAGCTACTTTTGCGAGATGCAAAATAACAGCTCGGCAATTGCATTAATGATACACAATTGATTTGAAGCCGACAGAAATGCTGATTTTACTTTATATCTCCAGGTTTAAGGTACATGTATGAGTTGCAAATGAAAAAAAAAAGTTTTGTGTTGATTTTGAGACTTTATATGATGGTTTTTCAAATTTCCTCACATGTTAACCTACTTTTGTGAGGATCTGTATCTTGGAAAGTCCTTGAGTTATTTAAAGGCGTTGTTTTAGGGGATTTCTGTATTGAAACTGTTGCTTTAGAAATTAAATCAATACCTAAAGGGCAAAAAAAACTTAAACAAATAGGAACAACATTTTTATTGTTCAACACAAAAAAAAAAATTTTAATTAAAATAATATAAATAAGTAAGTCCATAATACGCGTAGAATTTCTTTCTTGGAAATCTATAAAATTTTCTAAAAGTAAAAAATTAATTTTCAACTATAAATTAATTTTTTGAATATAATAAGTATAATACGGTACACAATTAGAGCAGTCGACCACGACATTCTTGTGAACCACAATGGCAGTACATTGTCTTGCCTGGAACGCTACCCACGTCGTAATTATAATTCCAAGTTAATTCTGTGCCGGCTCGAATGTAGCTCAACGCGAAAAAGGCCACCCAAGGAAATCGTAAGTCGTGAGTGTCAACAAAAACGTTTTGAACAAACACGTTGGGTGAACAGGAGTGCTAAAAAGTTCAAAATAAACAAAAAAGCTTTTTAAAACCACCAAACCTTACATTTAAGTATCTTCCGATATTTCCTCTAACTTTGGCATCCATAATATAAACGCATTCGTCTTCCGCATACATTTCACGCACCGAAAGATATTTCGATGGCCTCGATTCGTCATCCACATCTGTCTTTGGATTAAAACTCGACGGCTCACGGATAACTGAAATAATTGAAACAAATTTACAAATGCAGAGTTAAAAATACACCTACTCACTGTCTTCATCGTCACTGATTGTGACTGTATCATCGTCATCATCTTTCCTGCGAGATCTCGTCCTAAAAATTAAGAAAAGATTATTTCCGAATCCGGAACGACATCATGCTAAGATTCCTTACTTATAAATAGGATTGTTGGATTTTCCTTTAGGAACAAGTGACGATGGTACGAAATCCGAATCGTCCTGACCACTCTTCTTCCTCACACTGCTGAGATACTCATCCATGTCTTCATCACCCGATTCCCTACTCTTAGTGTCATCCATGTCATCTTTAACATCCTCTTCGTAATCCTCCTTCATTTTCTCGACCACTTCGATGTAATCAAGTTCGGCCAAGTACTCGTCACCGAAATTCTGACCACCTTCATTCGCCACCTGTTCAGTTAAAATTTTTCCCGCGTAGATACATATGAACGCTCCCTGAGGGATGTCATTGAGACAACGAATACCCCAACCGCGATTGATAGTTTTGAAAACTTGCAACTTGAACTGAAGTGGGTTTTGCACAACTCGGTTTAAACACGTTTTGGCACATTTGCACCTAATTACGATACAGATGAAAAATATAATTATATAAAGTACTTTTTTTCTTACCTCGAATTGCATTCGTAGATTCCTGTAAACACAGGTTCGGGCAGACGCCTGTAAACGTACCCAACATTTTCTGTCGACATGGTTTTGTTCATAAAACGTAAACCTGCCAAAGTCAATTGCCAACAATTACATTTGCTTTTATCCTAAAATAAATAAACAAATTTAATAAGTAAATATTCTAAACGCAAAATTCCTTACCTCGCAGTCGTCTTCACAATCACATCCACACAAAAATTCTTCGTCGAGATTCAAGTGCACACCTTGTTGAGGTTCACGAACGTTTGAATAGTTAATGAAATTGTTCAATTCGGCATCGACGTAATTAACCACTGGTATCGCCACATTTTCCAAACCTAAAACAAATAGCTCAAATTATATTTTTGATTTCGCCAAGTGTTGAAGTAAAAACCGTAAAAGTGGTTAAAAAATTAAAGATTTCTTTTGTAAAAAATTTTCTAAAACGGGGGGAACTTCGTGGACATCATAAGCGCATACTCACCATTTGACATGTCCTTGTTGATTGTCGAATTTCTTTCCAACACGAACTCGGCTAAACAATGAACCCAGAAGTCGAAATCAAACAAATCCACCGTCATTTCGCTCTTGGTGATGCGTAGATACTTGTGCAGTTCGGGCATGTTGCGCAAGAAGCGTCCGCAGGGCGCTTTGTAATTTATCTCTCGTTTGCCTTTGTGTTTGTAGGTCACACGGTTCCATCCACATAATAACGGCTTCGAGAGCGGATTATATCCCTTCAGTTTTTGTACGTCGTAAGTTATGTAATTTTTACATGCCAACGAACAAATGTGAGGCTCGTACAAACTCTTCGTATTGGCTTGAGCGCGTGGCGTGAAGTACTAAATAAAAAAATTTATCGATTAATTTATGTAGGACGATATTGGGCTAATGAAAGATAGAGAATAGAGAAAAAAAATCTGATGTGGCCAGCACATGACTTCCCTATAAGGAATCATTCCTTTATCGTTCATCTAAAGATTCGCAGAAATATTATTTAAATATTTCTATGAAATATTATGAAATTTATTTATGAAATTTGGTTACTATATAACAATTCGTTCCTGAGATATTGAAGAAAAACTATTTCGTCCTTCAAGTAAAGTGCCATTTCCGGTTTAGGGATTTCCTCCAAAATCAAATGGTTCTTTCATATATTGATTAAAGTATTAAATATGAAATTTGGTTACTATATAACAATTTGTTCCTGAGATATTGAAGAAAAACCATTTCGTCCTTCAAGTAAAGTGCTACTTCCGGTTTAGGGATTTCCTCCAAAATCACATGGTGCTTTACCATACTGATTAAAGTGTTAAATATGAAATTTGGTTACTAGATAACAATTTGTTCCTGAGATATTTAAGAAAAACCATTTCGTCCTTCAAGTGAAGTGCTACTTCCGGTTTAAGGATTTCCTCCAAAATCAAATGGTGCCTTTGTATACCGATTAAAGTGTTAAATATGAAATTTGGTTACTATATAACAATTTGTTCCTGAGATATTGAAGAAAAACCATTTCGTCCTTCAAGTAAAGTGCTACTTCCGGTTTAGGGATTTCCTCCAAAATCACATGGTGCTTTAGTATACTGATTAAAGTGTTAAATATGAAATTTGGTTACTAGATAACAATTCGTTCCTGAGATATTTAAGAAAAACCATTTCGTCCTTCAAGTAAAGTGCTACTTCCGGTTTAGGGATTTGCTCCAAAATCAAATGGTGCTTTGGTATACCGATTAAAGTGTTAAATATGAAATTTGGTTACTATATAACAATTCGTTCCTGAGATATTGAAGAAAAACTATTTCTTCCTTCAAGTAAAGAGCCATTTCCGGTTTAGGGATTTCCTCCAAAATCAAATGGTTCTTTCGTATATTGATTAAAGTGTTAAATATGAAATTTGGTTACTATATAACAATTTGTTCCTGAGATATTGAAGAAAAACCATTTCGTCCTTCAAGTAAAGTGCTACTTCCGGTTTAGGGATTTCCTCCAAAATCACATGGTGCTTTAGTATACTGATTAAAGTGTTAAATATGAAATTTGGTTACTAGATAACAATTCGTTCCTGAGATATTTAAGAAAAACCATTTCGTCCTTCAAGTGAAGTGCCATTTCCGGTTTAGGGATTTCCTCCAAAATCAAATGGTTCTTTCGTATATTGATTAAAGTGTTAAATATGAAATTTGGTTACTATATAACAATTTGTTCCAGAGATACAGAACTTACAGACATTTTGCGTTACATACATCCATACATACATACAGACATCATTGCCAAAGTAGTCAAAACGGATTCAGAAATGCTCAAAACGGATCGAATTTTTTCATGATACAATACTTCCTTATAGGGAAGTAATGATTCAATTAAATGAATTTCTCCAGTCCACTATGCTTTTGTTATAAACATTCCAATTTTCGAAAATTTAAAAATAAAACAATACTTACAACAACTTTGCTGATAACTTTCGGGGCCGCTTGAGTAATTCCAACAGGATCATTTGTGGCTACGGGCAAGAAAGGAACAGTAAGTGGCATTTTACTAGTTTGTTGAATGATCGCTCTGGAAGTGCTCTTACGAGCAACAGCCCTTGTAATTTCGTGTTCTTTTGTCGGTGATTGTTCGCTACCTTCTTTTCCATCACCCCGGGTGTATTGTACGTAAGGTCCCGTTTCCTAAACAACAAAACAGTATAACTTATGTGTACAATTTGGAAACATCTTCAAATACATTAAACTGCCTGTGAATACGCGACTTGTTTTGTCTGTTGGAAGCTGCTTGTTCTTCCTTGAACATGGGATTGAGACGAGTTGAACCACGGTATATCCATTCAACACGATTCGATGTTTCGAAATACATTTGGACCAAAGAACAATCTATATTCATTACGCTAGCCAACCACCATTTACCTAAACAAAAAATCGATTAAAGTAAAACCCGACTGCCGTGCATTGTAAAATTTACCGTTGTATTCAGTTCGTACATTCACATCTTTGCGTAACTTGACCATCGGACGTTCGGGATACGATTCTAAATACTTCTTTATAAAAGGACGTGAATCTACGTGCATGTCCTCCCATACTTTTTCGCTGGCATCGTAAATCAAGTGAACCATATTATGGTGAACGTATTGAGCATAACCGTCATCAAAGAATATCAGATATCTGCAAAACAAACTTTGCTTACCAAAAAAGAGCGACGAGAACAAGAACGAAAGGCTTACCTGTATCTATTGGTGTACGACAAAGGTTCAGCAATAATTCCAGGATAGAAAACGTCCTTTTTCCCCTTTTTTAAATCGCCAGAAGCGGGTGTCTCTCGAAAAACTGCTATGACTCGTGTCCCAACATCAAGCATCACATTACAAGGGTACGAATACGCAATTTCTTTACCCGTAACTGTCCGATTGAGTGGATACTTGGAGATTTTATTCTCCATTGTTAGGAAATACATCGTCTGATTTAAAAACTGACCATTTACCTTCGCGCCGGGCAGTAAAATATCAGTTAGACGAACCCTAACCCACGAGCCCATAGGAACGAAAGAAACAGAATAATACAATTCACCTGAAATTAAATTGTTAGAGTTGGTCGGAAAAAATGAAATGGCGAATACAAACCGGTTACCAAAGGTGCTTTCACAATTGGACCCTTCTGAGGTAAATCGGGTGGCACGATAGGAATTTGAATTGCTTCAAGTTCTTTGGGTTCTTTGAGACCAGTGTCAACTACAATCGGACTATTTGAGTTAGAACTGTGAGGATCATCCAATTCGGCGTAAGAAATTTGTTTGCTTTTACGAAGGCTCCGACGCTCCCTTTCAATTGGAAGAATTGTAGATACCGTAGTAGATGGTGTTGGTGTTGGCGGTTGCGGTTGGATTACTCTCGGGACAGCTGAACAAATTGGTATAAGTAAAAGAAACATCAATCTGAAAGGTACTCACGTGTTATCACTTTGTTCATAGGAGGTGGTTTTTGTGGAGAAGGTTTAGGCGACGGTAGATTGTTGTCGTCGATGTTAATCTCTGGTAATGATTTGTATTGTACTTTAAATTCTGAATATAAATCGTGATGAATGGAATCCAACTGTTTACGAACATCGTGTAACATGGTATCCACTTGTGTGTAACTTGCTGCAAAAAAAACCACAGTCAAAAAATGGATATTAAAAAAAACATTAAATTGTTGTGATTAGCATAATTAATTCATTTGCATCAGAAGTCTATAATCACGATAAATGATATTATAAATATCTGCGCAAAGTATTCAGCACTGATATGAATATATTATAACGTCCAGATTGCAAAGAAATTGCTAATAAATTATCTATTATTTAGAAAATCTATGACATTATCGGGATATTTTAATATTGGCCAAATTTTTGAAAATCATTTAATTTGGATTTAGAAAATATTATAATATACAGTTGAACCCCGATTATCCGTGCGCGCATTATCCGGGCGGCGGATTTTCCGTGCGGCATATTAAAATTTCATCCGTGCGCGGATTATCCGTGGCTGACGGCCAGAGGTTGGCGCATGAACGCTGAATGCACCGTGCAGGCGTTCGTCTCGGGGAACACCCAAGTTCGGCTCGGGAAATGCCCCGTTTATGTGTTTACTTATTATTTTCGCCAACTGCCGACCGACTCGTTAGTTAAACCAGTTAAACGTAAACAGACGCACAAAATGTAGCGTACCGGTGCTAATGAAAAGCGTAAACGCAATGTTTTAACTATTGAACAAAAAATGGAAATTTTAAAACAATTTGAAAATAACATAAGGGTTGCTGTGTTGGCTAAAGCATATAACATTGGAAAACAAACGGTTCGTGACATTGTGAAGAAAAAAGCCGAATTACAGAGCTTTGTAGCTAAAGCTGACAGTGCAAAAGCTATTTCTGACAGGAAATCTCTATAAGAGTCTACTTTTCGAAAGCTTGATGATGCTGTGACCAGGTGGTTCTTGCCGAAAAGATCGGAAGGGGTTCCAATATCAGGACCTATGTGTGCTAGGCAAGCCCAAAAGTTTCACGAGCAGTTGAAAATTAAAGAAAACTTCTCGGCATCTTCTGGTTGGCTATACAGGTTTAAAAAACGTCATGGAATACAAGAATTAGCTGTTCAAGGGGAGAAATTAAGTGCTGATGATGTAGCTATGATTTGGAAAATCTTATAAAGCAACACGACCGAAAACCTGAGCAACTGTATAATGGAGACGAAACTGGACTTTATTGGAAAGCAATGCCGAAAAGAACACTTGCTGCAGGCTCAGAAACTAGAAGCCTTTTTTTTAGGTTTCAAAGTAAGCAAAGACCGTTTAACAGTCTTATGTTGTGCTAATGCATCAGGAACCCATAAGCTTAGGTTAGCCGTCATTGGAAAATCCAAAAATCCGAGGGCTTTTAAAAATGTAAAAACACTGCCTGTTGATTATTATAATCAAAAGGCAGCTTGGATGGATCGAGTAATTTTTAAAAAGTGGTTTTTCGAAAAATATATACCCCAAGTTGGAGCTTATCTGCAAGAAAATAATCTTCCACCCAAGGCTGTACTGTTACTGGATAATGCGCCATCGCATCCTGATGTAGAGCAACTAAAGTCAGCAGATGGGAACATATTCGTAGCATATTTTCCTCCGAATGTAACATCTATTGCCCAGCCAATGGACCAAGGTGTTATAGAGACCATGAAGAGGCTTTATATGAAAGACCTTATGCTTCAACTGTTGGGAGAATGTGACTTTATGAGGTTTTGGAAACGTCTAAATTTGAAAGAAGCAATTTATGCTGTAGCACGCACTTGGAGTGAAGTGAAAGCGACTAACATTAAAAAAGCATTTTATAAAATAATGACCTTAGAAGAATCAGATGGAGAAGGTGAGTTATCGAACGGAAACATATCTATAGCCTCGCAAATCAAAGATTTGGAAGAAATGGACAACGAAAAAATACAGGAATGGATAGAATGTGATCACAAAGAAAATGGGTATCAGATTATGGATGATGATTATAACCAGACCTCTGCAGAAAGTTCTGACAAAAGTAGTGATGACGATGAGAATAATTGCGTCATCAAAACAAGTCATCGAGAAGCAGGGGATGCAGTAAATGTACTTATCCAATATTTTGAAGAACCGCCTGGATTTGATGACATTCATGTGCTTCAGCTTAGAAAACTGAAGGAAATTATAAGGTGTAGAAGTTACGAAGCCCAAAAACAAACAAAAATCAGTGATTTTTTAAAGTGATTTTTCTCACGTGGTACATATCGTGGGTATTCTGCGAATATGCATTAAGTCAATAATCATAGTTTTGAGATAATTGAGTTTGAAAGTTTGTGTTGAAATTAGTTTTATATTTATTAAGAAGTCATGGAATTAATAGTTTCGAACGATATTGCTTTATCAGCAACAATATTCCCTAATTTGTTATTTAAAAATATTTGTCCATTTGTACCTTTTTTTCCCTTAAGTCCCTTAGGCCCAGTTGTTCAGTATGAGGTTATCTTTTAACCTGAATTATTTTCCATGGAAACAATTCTTGAAATAATCATTTCTATAGAAAATAACCCAGGTTAAAAGATAACCCGAAACTGAACAACTGGGCCTTAGTGCTTTTTCTCTGAACATATTTAAGTGCTTTTGACTTATAGGTAACAGAAATTATTTTTGTTATTTGTATAGATATGACTTAGTGCATTTTCGTAGTCTATATAGCGTTCACCAATCAATATCATCTCATTATTAAGTCAAAACAGCAAAATTTTGACTTAATGCATGTAATATGTATTATCACGATTTAAAATTAAATTCAGTTCTTTTCTTAAATTAAATTGGATGAAAGGAGAATCATAAAAAAAAACATTTTCTACTAACACATAGGTATATCATAATTTTATTTTCCAAAGAGCTAGAGAAACAATACAACTGTTTTTTTATGATTCTCCTTTCATCCAATTTAATTAAGAAAAGAACTGAATTTAATTTTAAATCGTGATATATTAATAATTTCATAACGAAAGTATGAATATCTAGGGGTTTCCCTGTTATAATTGAATTGTATAAAGCTGTTAAACTCCACTTATGTTTTTATTTTTTAAATTAAAAGTTACATAAACTATTTATAAAAAGAAGTTAATTGCCTGTAATTTTTAACGAAAACGATCACATTATCAAATATTTAAACAAATTTTCGAAAAATTTAAAAAATATTGTATTCTAAAGGTAATGATGACTTACCAATCATTGCACTGGGGAGGCGTGACGCGGCGAAATTTCAAGTATCAATTACGTCCAAAGGACACCTCATTCACACAAAAAAAAAGTATAGACCTAATGAAATTCGATCTAGTTTTACCAATTTCAAATTTATCAAAATCGGCTATGCCGCATGATAAACTTCCCCTTGTAAGTGTTTTGAGATCGCGCTTATTACTTAATGATGAAGCCTGTAATGTAAGTAAAAGTGTTGTAAATCTTTTACAACATATAAATACAGATGTAAGTAAATTTATAACGTATTGTATTGAGGTAAGTGCATGTAATAATTATTTTTATCTGTTGTAGCTTCAACTTCAACAAACTGATCTAGAAGATTGGAACAAGGGTATCGAATATTATACAAGGAACGAAATTCAGATCGATTCTGAATCAGAAAAGGAAGACGAGGATGAGATGGCTTCTTATACTTTTAATGATAAGCTTATTTGAATAAATCATGCATTGACATCATTAAATGATGTTATTCAATGGAGTGCAGAAAATGCAGAAAATAGCATCATTTTTCCTACCGGTATTGTAATTATGTTTGTGGGTAACCATCAATTTTCTTTAAAATAAAGCTTTCATTTTCAATATGTGATTTTTTTGTAAATTTTGTAAATACCGAAATAGTGAACAACCCGGAAAAAGTGAAAGGTCTTTGCCATATTTAATTCACTATTTCGCGACTCGACTGTACTTCAATATTGGGTGGAGATCCATAAGCTTAACCACCCAAATCAACATTTCCTATTGCCTACACTAAAGATAATGGTTAATAGAGGCTATAGAAAATTTATTTAGGTTGAACCCTTGGAAAATTACCCTTATTTCGAATAATTAAAAATCCGGCGAATAGGCCACGCCCCCCATGCAATTTAACAAAAATTGGGGTAACTTTTTGGGTGTGTTTCGGTCCGAATATGCCTCTGACGCCGTTGCGGACGTGAAGATTAAAAAAAATCCGAAAAAAGTGCGAAAATCGGAAACATTCATACCAGGGGCGGGTCCGGATTTTTAACGCTGACCAAGAAATTGAAAATTTCCTATAGAAATGGCATAATATTTCGATCAAGAAAGTCATTAGCTTTAATATAAACATCGGTAGAACAAGTTTAAATGGCAAAAACAACGAAAATTTTAGTAAAAACACATAGGCTGGCGGCCTATTTTTTGCGTGGTTTAGAGAACTACGGACACGCCCCTAACATGAAATTTAGCAAAATTTTGGGTAATTAACGGCCTTTTTGGGTATGTTTCGGTCCGAATGTGTAACTTGTGTCGTCGCGGACGTGATCATAAAAAAAAATCCGAAAAAAGTGCGAAAATCGGAAACTTTCATTTAAGGGGCTACAAGTCGCATGGCGGCTGGTGGCATCGTCGTTCCCTTCGAAACGGGTGAAATTTTTTCGCTCAGATTTGATTTTTTCTTTGAAATTCGGATAGGCGGGGGTGTGATTAGTATTGCCGAAAGTGAAAAAAAAAAAAATTTATTCGATTTTTGGGGGTGTGCATTCGATTAGGAGGTTTATCCATCGTCAAAACCTACCTTTTCGGGGCCCGCTCCGCTCCGCGTTGCACCCCTCCAGGGCGGTTTTGACTCTGGTTACTAGGCTAAACATACGAGAAGCGCCTTCCATCAAGAAAATCGGGATTAAGGAAACCGGGAACTTAGAGACGCCGGAAATAGCATTAAAAAGTATAGTCGCGGCATGCGGCAGTTATCTTTTACGTTTACACGTAAAAGAGCACACCACTTCGTATAAGACTAGTTCATTCTGCACGGACCGTCAACAAAATGCAGTGAGATTCCACCCGCGCGTCGGCGAAACATGTAAAATTTACGACTTTCAAAGTAATTTTTTTAATATTAAAATGCCCTCATCCGCAAATTTTATAATTTAATGTCACTCTATAAACCTTAAACTTCACCATAGTTAATAGGAAAAAATTAGTTTCGCGGTCAGGGTTAGCGTACTCTACCCCCAGGGGCTACAAGTCGCGTAGCCTCAGGCTCGCCTACTGGCATCGGGGTCCCCTGACGGAATGAGTGAAATTTTTTCGCTCGGAAATTGATTTTTTCTTTGAGATTCGGATAGCTGGGGGTGTGATTAGTGTAGATTTAGTAGAAAATATTAGCAAAAAAATCGAAAATTGCCCGTGTATTACCGAAAAAGTGAAAAAAATATATTTTTTTCGATTTTTGAGGTGTGCAATCGATTGCAAAATGTTTGGGGTGGATTCGAGACTTGTCGCATTAGTCGCCATCGAAAAACCTGAGCCTACGCTGCTCCGGCCGGTTTTTCATGTCGTACGCCGCTACGCGGCAAAAGCTAAACATACTTGAAGGCGCCATCCATCAAGAAAACCGGGATTCGAGAAAACGTGGATCTTAAAAAAAACTGGTTTATAGCATTTAAAATCATTTTCGAGGTATGCAGTAGTTAACTATTACGTACCACCCTAAGAAAAGACAAAAAAAATAACATGTAACCTGTTCGAGGACCGAGCAGCATCTGACGGAGCGAAAATTTCTAAGTGTTAGGGTATATATTCTTGCACGGACTGAGAACAGAATGGGGAGATTCCACAAATCGCACTCCCGCGCGTCACTGAATAGTGTAAAATTTGCTAACTTCAAATTCGATTTATTAATAAGTTTGGCCCGCCTTCACCCTATTTTTATTTCAGTTTTACTATATTAACCTTATACAAGTCCATGCCTTATACTAACCAATAGTCAATAGGAAATTTTGATTTGGGTGGACAAGGTTATGGTTATGGAACTCTAGCAAATTTGGGGTTAGTAAATATTATAATATACTTTAATATTTTTTTACTGAATTTCTGTTATTGTCATTTTTAAACGTCTGTTAGTTTTTTTAACAGAGGTATTATTGATTTGATTTCTAACTATATTTCGATATAAGCTTATATTATATAAGTAAATTTTGTTTATTTTAAATATGTATTCTATTCATGGGGGTCGATATGCGTCCATAGTTGCGTTAATTTTGGGTAATAATGTAAGAAATTGATGTCGGAAGAAATATACGCATCAGAAACATGGACAATTAAAGCTGCTGATGAAAGAAGGATAGCCGCTTTTGAAATGTGGTGCTATAGAAGAATGCTCCGCATATACCTTGGACAGCGCGACGCACCAATGTATCAATAATAGAAGAGTTGAAGATCACTACTAGGCTACCCCAGGTAATCAACCAACAGTACCTAACATATCTTGGACACATTGTGAGAAAGACCGACGCCATGGAAAAGACAATTGTGGAAGGCAAAATAGAAGGACGCCGACCAAGGGGCAGATCACCAACACGCTGGATCGACCGCACAAGGAACCTAATAGGATGTGGACTACATGAATCAGTTACAACGGCACAAGACAGAGAAGCCTGACGACAGATAGTCAGACAAACTCTACATTGATACCACCACACCCTGTCAAAGGGTTATGGACTGAAGAGGGAGAGAATGTAAGAAATATATTTACTTTCTAAAAGGCCATTCATAAATTATTATTATCACACACAGGGGGGGGGGAGTTCAGACCTTTGTGGTGATAAGGGGACAGTTTCCAAAGTTGTTACATCATAACGCTAGTTATTAAAAGTTCATTTTGTCAATTTTTATCATTTTAAAATCAAAGGGGGGTATAAGAATAAGTGACGTAATATTTGGAGGGTCTACATTTTTGAAGCTATGCTTCTTATCGCACGGGTATTGCACGGGCAGTTAACTGAAAAAAATCGTTCGTCATACAAATTGTTAACGCAAATTCGTCACACAAATTTCGGTTTCGGTCCCCTATCTTTGGCAACTCCAAATAAATTGAAAATTTCCTATTGCAAATAGGAAGGTTTATATAGTATACTGATATAATTTAAACCTGTGAATGTATTAGCAAAATTTTGAGTAAATCGATTTTGAAGTTTGCTAATTTTCATGTAAAAATTTGGTGAGATTCCGAGCGGCGCTCATTTTGTTGGCGGTACGTGCGCTATGAATGACCTTAACACTTAAGCCCGCATTTCATTACGGCTTCTACCGGACTGCGCCGATGGTCAGAAATTAATCCTTTTTTTTGGGTAAATGACCATGGGCAACCTGTAGATTGCGCCGATGGTCATTAAGGGTAACATACAGATTGCGCCGATGGTGTACCTGAGGGATTAAAAAGTATTACTAAGGCATAATGGGGTTATTATTGTAAATCAGTTTATTAAATATTAATAAAAAATTAAATTGCGGTACCTAATTATCATTAATATGACAATACTTATTGCAATACTTATTAGTAGATATTAATAATAAATATTATCCAAAAATGGAAAATAACCGGTGTATTGCCGAAAAAGTGAAAAAATTAAATTTTTTTTTCTTCGATTTTTGGGGTGTGCATTCGATAAGGAGAGTTATCCATCGTCAAAACCTACCCTTCCGGGGCGCCGCTTAGCTCCGCTCTGCACCCCTGCAGGGCGGTTTTGACTCTGGTTACTCGGCTAAACATTCGAGAAGGCGCCACCCATCAAGAAAACCGGGATATATGAAACCGGGATGTGAGAGAACCTCGAAATAGCATTAAAAAGTATAGTTGCGGTATGGGGCAGTAAACTATAACGTTTCACCCCCAAAATTATAGACCAACAGAATCGTGCACAAATTGTCTCGAAATTGCAAATTTCTCGTAGTTATAAATTTGTGTTATAAAAGTTTTTAATAATGAAAGAGTCAAAATAATGCAGTTATTTAAAAATAACCTCGTCAAATTACTAACCTAATTAAAAATCGCACATAATGTATAGTAGGTACTACTGTAATAAATTAAGTACCTTAATCCTCTAATAGGATTTTCACTCCGTCGTTACCCAAAAAGATTACCTATTAATTGACCATCGGCGCAATCTACATACTAACCCTAACCGAACCCGGCGCAATCTACATGCTAGATTATGAGACTCTTCAACCATCGGGCGCAGTCTGCAACCTCCCCTTCTACCAGCCAGCTTCTAGAAGCCCAAAATTTGTAATGCATTGACTCTTATGGAACCAAACTCACTTCGGCTGGTAGAAGCCAGGTAGAAGCCAGGTAGAAGCAGGTCATAAAAGTATCGAATTTTAGCAGCCCGGCTGCAAAAATACTCCACGCGGAGTACTGTACTTATTTTTAATTTTTTAATGTTAAATACTACCCGGTAAATGTAATAACTAACAATATATTGCGTTTAAAAAAATTTTGCGCTTTTTAATTTAGCACAACAATACAGGAGGTCGGTTTTTTTCGTGGACAAGTTTATTTAAAAAAAAACATCCAAAAATAATCACCTTCTTTTATTGCTTTTTATTATGGGAATGATTAAAAAATTAGTATAAATATCTAATTAACGATGACATCGAATAACCAAAATTGTGTTACAACACATATTATCTAATAAGTAGAAGTATCTGGCTTGTGCAGCTTCAGTTGTAAAAATTTACAACCCTGGCTGCACAAGCGGCCTGGTTAAAATTAATCTTTTCTCAGGTAAAGTACACAAGTCCACGTGGAGTCGCAAAGGCATTTTCGTAATAGAAATATTATCAAATAATAAGTCCTCATTCTAAATATTAACCAATTACAACTACGGACCATTTTATATTATCCAATAATAAGTCCTTATTCTAAATATTAACCAATTAGAAGTACAGTACTCCGCGTGGAGTATTTTTGCAGCCGGGCTGCTAAAATTCGATACTTTTATGACCTGCTTCTACCTGGCTTCTACCAGCCGAAGTGAGTTTGGTTCCATAAGAGTCAATGCATTACAAATTTTGGGCTTCTAGAAGCTCGGCTGCTAGAAGCTATAATGAAATGCGGGCTTTAGGCTAGCAATAGACGGGCATCGAAAACGCGGCGTTTTACCCGCCGCGTTTTCGATGCCCAACTATGTAGCCACTACACGGGCGTTTTTAACCAGCGGTTGTACAGTCAGTGTGAAAATGCAATTCATTCAAATTAGTTTTGTATCAACAAGAAACGAAATTGTAGATTTGTTTAAAATGTACTTGGTACCTAAAGAACGAGAAATTATAAACTGGCCGTATTGTATCAATAAAAAGAGCGTACTATATAATTTATTATATCGATATAACAATAAATAAATCAGAATAAAATCGAACAAAATTTAAAATCGTTACTTTTACTAAAATACTATAATAATCATGAACAGTAATCATTTAATTAAACGTATTCATATTTCGGTTTTTAAAAACCATAGTAGTATGGTAGTATCATGATACAATAGATATTTACGATACAAATATTGTACAACGTTTTATCTACTTTGATTTTGTAATCAAACCTACGCATATTTTTGAGTTTCTAGTTGAATTTTTAAAATTGCATTTATAAAAAAAAATTATTGGGCGGCTAGTCGCGTAGTTACGAAATTGTTTAATTGTTTCGCAAGCATTTAATTGACAGCAAGTTCCAGTATAATCGTAAGTGAAACATGAGTAATTCAGAGGAAAGTTTGCCTTCTGATATAGAATTGGCTGCTCAATCTGCTATAGATACATTAATGCCTGCCAAATCTAAAAAGCGATACGAAATAGTGTTCAAATATTTTGAAGAATGGATGGAAGCTAAGAAAATTCGTGAAATCTCTGAAAATGTGGTCCTTGCCTATTTTTCGGAACAAGCAGGGAAGCTAAAACCATCTTCGTTATGGTGCCGGTATTCTATGCTGCGAATGTTGGTCTCGATTAAGAAAAAAATTGATATTAGTCAATATCATCAAGTTGTGGCTTTCTTGAAGAGGAAATCAGAAGGATACCGACCTAAAAAATCGTGTATTTTTCGCAAAGAAGAGATACATCAATTTCTTAAGGAAATGAATGATAAAGATTTCTTATTTATGAAGGTAAATTAGTGCTTAAATAATAAAAAACAATTTCAAACTTGTAATGCTTTTAGGTCATTTTGATTATTGGAGTTTTTGGTGCTTGCCGAAATTATGCAGGAATTTGCAATAACAGAAGGAAATATCCTGGGAACAGCGTCTGAAGTTCAATTTGTAAATATTTCAAACTGTGTAATTAATATTAATAAATAATTGTAAACATGTTTTGCAAAATTCATTTCTTTTACAAAATTACCGCACTAAACTGCTTTATTACCGCACTAGTGCGGTAAAAACTATCATTACCATACTAAAAAAAATTATGAAATATGGCACATTACAAAATCAAAGTAGATAAAATTGTTTAACACGCATAAAAAATTGATAAAAGATTAAAATTTATTTTTAAATAAATTTCTTCATGTCGAGCATTTTTTAATGCGAGTGTCCCTGAGCGGTCTAACAAAACGCTCATGTATTGACTACCATATAAACTAATGTGTTACATTAGCCAGCGTGTCACCCGCGGCGGAGAAACTCCCGGAGTTCGGCGTTTTCAATGCTACAGCGAGCGTCTCAACCGCGGCCGCCGATGAACCGCGCCGTTTTAAATGCTCGTCTAGTGCTTTCCATTAAAATACATTGGTTACATTCGAGAGCGGAAAACGCGGCGTTTTCGATGCCCGTCTATTGCTACACTTAGAATATTCCGCACCGGCAGATGCAGCTCGACTCTCGTACATGTAACATCGATTATTTTTTGTTTTTAGGCGATTTTTTGGGGGTTTAAAATCCCGGTTGCCTTCATCCCGGTTTGCTTGATGTGTGGCGCCTTCTCGTATGTTTAGCTCTGCCGCGTAGCGGCTTCCGCGAATGAAAAACCACCCGGACCCCGGAGGGGCGTAGGGTAGCATTTTTGTTGCGCCCAATTCTGGCCAAGCCAGTTTTTTATGTTTATTTAGAGACCTACATGTTTAACGCACGGAAGTCGACTGACAAATGCTGTCGGTATGGAGCGACCGCAACATATATTTATAACCTCGGCATGGGCGTGGCTTAGACCACGGGCGACTGATGCACATCGACCGCCGTCTACGGCATACTCGATGCTACTTTTCCGTACTTTTCAAATTGATTTTTCTCGAAATTTTGATTATACATTCACGACTGAAATGTTTACAGTATACTATATAAACCTTCCTCTTTGCAATAGGAAATTTTAAATTTATTTGGGGTTGCTAAAGATAGGGGACCGGCCCCCAAATTTCGACCCCCCGCACTGTGGGAACTTTTGACGAAAAGCTGGCCAAAACCTCAAGAATTGGTATGCTAGGGTTTTTGAGGTCGCTGATTACGAATCTAAATTTAAAAATTTTATAAACAAAATGGTGGACCCAATATGGCCGACCAATATGTTAAAAAGATGTCCGATTTTATCTAAAATTGGTATTCAATGGGTTTTGAGGTCGCTGATTATGAATTCCAAATTATAAATTCCAAGAAGCGAAATGGCGGATCCAATATGGCCGACCAATATGCAAAAAAGATGTCCGATTTGATCTAAAATTGGTATTCAAAGGGTTTCTAGGTCGCTGATTATGAATTCCAAGTTAAAAATTCTAAAAACAAAATGGCGGACCCAATATGGCCGACCAATATGTCAAAAAGATGTCGGATTTTATCTAAAATTGGTATTCAATGGGGTTTGAGGTCGCTGATTATGAATTCCAAGTTATAAATTCAATAAACAAAATGGCGGACCCAATATGGCGGATTTATATTTATTGAAGCTATGCTTCTTATCGCACGGGTATTGCATGGGCAGTTAACTGAAAAAAATCGTTCGTCACACAAAGGCCGCCCGTGCCAGCTAGTATAAATATAATCTATTATGGTCCGCCCTGTGAGGCCGAAAGCCGAACAACTATGGCCTTCACGGATCTATTATGGTCCTCCCACTGTGAGGCCGAAGACCGAACAACT
Source organism: Podabrus alpinus (assembly GCA_932274525.1). Taxonomy (NCBI): domain Eukaryota; kingdom Metazoa; phylum Arthropoda; class Insecta; order Coleoptera; family Cantharidae; genus Podabrus; species Podabrus alpinus. The sequence continues at coordinate 78,611,860 of OW026454.1, read as the reverse complement.
ATGGCCTTTGCGGATCTATTATGGTTTTATGATGGGTGGGAAGAGGGCATAAAAAGGTGCTTAACATTGCATGACCTAAATTATGCATGATCCCGGCAAGAAAATATTTTGAAACTTTTGGAAAATACTCAAAAAGGAAATTAGGATAATTTTCTCGGGCATTTTACATGACATTTTATGAAAGATTCTGAACGAGTCATTTGTGCGTTAAATGTTACATTGTTAATGTCGGGTGGTTAGATGTTCAAACGCCATGCAAAATAAAATATCAACAAAAAAAAGGCCAATACAAAAACTTTCAACGAACAATAATTCTAATGCGCTTATAAAATAATATGGTTTCTAAGTTAGTAAAATAGTACAAACCTTTTACAGCATTTCCTTTTTCTTTCAAGTACTCCATAGATCGATCGCAATGTTCAGTTAATTTAAAATTGTCAATGACTTTCTGTAATACTTCATCAAAGTTATTTTTTAACATTTCCATGCTTTCTTCGTTAAAATACGTTCGACACTTCTCATCGCTTTCATCATCTGAATCAGAATCGTCAATCTCGACGAGATCATTGCGTATAGGAATATGGCAATTCATTAAATTTTCACCACTTTTTAATGCCACGGCTAATTCGTCGTAATGATCTAACGCGATATCCAAACACTGTTCGCACACTTCCTGCTTCTTTTTTTGGGAACTCTTGATTCGATAAAAATTTAAACAAAACTTGGGAGCTTTGATAAAATTTTTACCCCATTTGCAAGCGTAATTTATGCACTTACTGTTCACACTACCTTTGCACTTATCGACCAAATCGATCACATCCACTTTAGGTTCTTTCACAATTTTATCGTTGTTATCGTCGTCTAAAATAACAACATCGTCGTCATCGTCCATTTTTGGGTCAGGTTTTGAGTTGATGGGCTCCGGAACTTCTTCTTGAGTGGTGTTATTTAATTCCGTTGAAGTATTCTGAGATGTTGAAAAGCTCGACGTAAATGACGTATTTTCAATTATCGGCGTATTCGGTACAGTTTCATCTATTTCCATCTCCATAGAATCGTCGTGATCCATATTTTCAGCTAAATTAAATACGAAAAGTTAGAAACCTAAAGATTAATGTGATGTTTTCAAAAACTTACCACCTTCAACGCCAGGTTCTTCCATTTTTTGTAACCAAGTTTTCTTATTTGCTGAAAACCAATTTGGAATTAGTAATAATAAAACTAACGAAAACGTTGTTTGTTCAACATAACCTATTTTTTATATTAATTTGACAACCAAACAAAATCGATTGTTGTAACAACAAAATTTTGAGGTTATGTTTATTTAAATTGTTTGGATTGACAAATCGAGACGACAAGATTAATCTAGGAATTTTAATTAAATTATTTAATAATAATCGATTTACCTGAGCCATGTAAAGCCATGGGTACGGCGTCGTTAACCAACATTTTCTTCCTGCCCTGCAAATCTTTAAAACATGCAAGCTCGAAATGTTGCTCACAAACTAATTTGTTTCTTAATATTTCTTTATCTAAAAGGTACAACTTCTTGTTTGTACTGTTGTTTATCCACTCGTGACATCTTTTTTCGTCGTTTACGGGAAACTTATAAAAGCTTAATTTCGGCGTCCCTTTTCTTGAATTAGAACAACCGCGATAAACACAAAAGTGGGACCTAACCGTGGTAGTCATTTTGCAAGTCGTGCAAACGAACTTATTATCCTAAATTAAAAAACATTGGAAAGTACGTAAAATTATTTCCAGTGCAATGCACCGAGTGGACAAAACCAAACAGTTTAAAAAAGCAAATGAAGTTGTTTTGAACTTCCAGTGCTACCGGCATCTGTTGGTACTAGTACTTGAAAAATTTACCAACTGTTTAACAGTAGAGGGGGTAAAATCAATAAACGTAAATTAATCAAATTCGAAACTGGCAAATAAAATGCATGCAGATAATTATGGGAACACAGATTTATTCGAGACGACACTCAAACGTACACAAAGATTAATTTAGACGAAATACAAAAGGATAAATAAATATACACACTAATTATCTACATTTTAAATAAAAAATCTTAAACATTAAATTATGGCAATTTTAAATTTACTCGTCGTCTTCCTCCTCAGCATCGTCTTCTTCGTCGTCGTTTTCCTCCTCTTCAGAACTCTTGGCTTTTTCGTCCTTCTTTGGTCTGCCGCGTCGACCTAGTAAAAACGGTTAAAATCCGAAGAAAATCAATCGGAAAATGGTGACTTACCACCGGTTGCACCCTTGCCCTTCGGGGCGGCCTTCTTCTTTGTGGAACCTTTGGGTCTGCCCCTGCCGCGCTTTGGTGCATCGGCGCCGTCTTCGTCGCCACTGTCGGCCGGTTTGATTTCCTAAACAAAAGAAAGTGTTGAGAAAATAAAGGAACAACGTGGGGGCGAAACTTACTTTACGGGGCCTCTTCTTAGATTCTACTTTATCCGCTTTTTCCGTAACGGGAGCGGGCGCCTTACGTCCACCTCGCTTCGTCGCGGGAGTTGTAGCTTCGTCAGACATCTTAAGGATTCTAATTGCGTTGCAATTTAAGAAACAAAAAATCCGAATCTGAAATCATTGAACAAATTGAAATTTATGGGCGGATCAACGACCGAAAGCGAAAGGAAAATTAAACAACTTTAAATTATCAAGCGACGCGCGCGCGCCATTCTTAAATATATAACATTAAAATTCCAAGTCTACACCCAAATATTTTTCCATTCCGAGGCAGCGAAATTTGTCGGTTGTCTAATTTATTCGGATAGAAATAAAAATTAGCTTCAATTTGGTACAAAAAAATAAATTCCACGGTGGGATTACAAGGAGAAAATTAATTTAGCAAATCGATGGTCGTCATACGGATTTCTGTATACGAAATACAGCGGCCATGCCTTCCAATATACACAATATGAAATGAATGCTATATATTTAATTCCGCATCAACCAAACTACGTACAATTACGTTAGGTACGTGAGAAATTTTGCGGAGAAAACTATTATTTTATTTGATATTTTCGAATGTACAAATAAATTTAGTTTAATTACAATAAAATAATATAAATTTAATAAATCGACTCACCTCAGCACAACAACACGATGCAGGTTGGATGGCGTGCCGTTTGTGGCGCTGCATATGCGCGCCAAAATGCACCGCCAATCACATGCCAGTGCGATTGCATTTTTCACACTTCGTTCGTTTAAATGTTTGAGCGGTTCATTTTTACCTGCGAGTTTAAATTTATGTTAACTTCACTGATTTTACTGAAAAAAAGCTTTTGTAAATATAAATTTATTATGACGGCTCAAGGAGATGCTGTTAACTTATGTAATTGTCAAACAATTGCGTTTTGTTCTAAAAACAAAATGTAAACAAGTGCAACTCATTTTTGTTCGATTGTTTAATAAGTTGAAAATTTTTGTTGATGTCAAATTCTCGCAGGTTGATATTATACTTTTAAATATTTTTACAAAAATTTAAAATCATTGGCGGTCACGAAAGAGAGGCCGGAGTCTCCAAATTATTATTAGATATTTAAAAAAAATTGTGAGGAGATAAATTTGTTTTTACAATATTTTTCTAAAGAATTAGAAATTCACTTGAGCCTTTTAAAAAAAAGCTTTTTAAGTTTTAGCGAACTTTTAGGATTATGTAGGGAAGGTGGGGCGTAATGGGGGTCGGGGCGGAACGGGGGATTAGGTTTATTTGCTGATAGTAGCACTGCAGTTCGCTGCAACTCTCTATACACCTTCATTATGCATCTGTGCAGTGATAAGAACGGTCGTTGTGAATTACCAAGTGTTTCTCCTTTGTTAATTAAACACTTCCCTGAAATCTGTATAAAACTACAACTTTATGTATATTTGAAAACAAGGTAAGATATATTTCACATTACTTTTCGTTATTCCAATTTAGTCTATCGAATTAAGCGTTGTTTAAAGTGTCTTTTCACGTGTTAACATGTCTTGGAGAAGTAACATGGCTGTCGCTAACCTTCCGATGTTTGGTTAATCAACACGGTAACCGGACAGAACAGAACATGAAAGAACAGAACATGAAAAAACAGAACACGAAAGAACAGAAAATGAAAAAACAGAACAGTGAAAAAACAGAACAGTGAAAAAACAGAACAGTGAAAAAACAGAACAATGAAAAAACAGAACAATGAAAACAAGGTGGAACTCGCTTTAGCGGCAGTTCTTAGGCTTCTATACAGCTACCTTTCTGGTGTGGAAAGTTGTTATTATCTGGTTAGTTTTGATCGCCATATAATGTAACATCACATAATCAGATAATCTGCACCAATTAAATTTTTTGCGGTTGGTAATTATCATTTACTATATAAGTAATAACAATCAAACTTTTCCATTCTATTCGAAACTTTACTTCTCTGTAATGTTTGGTCCTTTTTTGAGGTGGACCAATCCTCTCCTTTCTCTTTTATTTACAACTTAACTTCACTAACCACATCATTAAAAAGTTATTTTTTCACATCAAAGTAAAATAAAATACAACTACTTTTCTGGTAGTTGTGGTAGTGTACTTTTCTGGTAGTGTAAAACTACCGTTATGAACGTCGACATTTGGTTCTACAACGTTACCTACTTCAAGAACAGCTGCGTTTTTACTTCGTGGATTTTGTCGGCGAATTGCATGACTACGTGAACGATGTAATATTTGCGAAGGGGTCATGTTGGCAATTTGCTTTCGCTTTCGAAATTCGCGTAATTTCCGGTCCATTTTTTGAGGTGGATCCATCCTCTTCCTTCTCTTTTATTTACAACTTAACTTCACTATCCACATCAAGCCACTGCTGTGGTTAAAATAAAATAATAAATAATTAGTGCAGATTATCTGATTATGTGATGTTACATTATATGGCGACCAAAAATAACCAGATAATAACAACTTTCCACACCAGAAAGGTAGCTGTATAGAAGCCTAAGAACTGCCGCTAAAGCGAGTTCCACCTTGTTTTCGCTTGTTTATGTACATTTTTCTTTATTACAGTCTTGAAAATGACCCCGATAGAGGGTCGCAACTAGTCGATTCAAAACGTAGTCTTTCTTTAACACGTCCCCTGATATCCAATATCCTAGTAAATCATATCCTTGGAACAATAGCTTATCTTCACTTTATTCTGGCCGTTAATCCCTGCGGCAGTTAGACCAGTAAGCCACGTATCAAAGAATAATTGGATCAACGGACAATCGTATCATGGTATAATCGTATCAACGGATCATCGTATCAACGGATCATCGTATCATCGTATCATCATATCAACGGATCATCGTATCATCGTATCAACGGATCATCGTATCAACGGATCATCATATCAACGGATCATCGTATCAACGGATCATCGTATCAACGAACCATCGTATCATCGTATCAACGGATCAACGTATCATCAGATCAATTTGCTTATATAGGACATCGCCCTATGAGTATAGTAGATGTAACAGTTTGGCTAATTTTTCGCGCGTTAAGTAAAAGTAAATTATTAACAATGGCATTAATCGAAAACAAATCTGCTTTCAAAACTGTAAAGAATGTGCAATTTGGCATTTTTAGTCTGGAAGATATTCGTAGCATGTCTGTCGTCCCAGAAGGTATAAATCATGTAGAAATTATGGAAGGAAGTCTTCCAAAAGTGGGCGGCCTGATGGATCCGAGGATGGGAGCGTTTGACAGCACTTTACCATGTCAAACATGCGAAGGCGACCGGGACACTTGCCCCGGTCACTTTGGTCACATCGAATTGGCCAAACCGATCTTTCACGTTGGCATGATTAAAGATGTCATGAAAGTTTTACGCTGCGTCTGCTTTAATTGCAGTAAATTGTTGGTGAACCCAAAAAAACAAAACCACTTCGAACACGCTCAGAAGATAACTGCAGACGATTCCAAGAAACGCCTAGAACTAGTGTACGGTTTGTGCAAAGAACAAACAATATGTCACGCGGATGGTGGATGTGGAAATCATCAACCTGTAATTAGAAAATCGGGTCTCGATTTGACGGCCGATTGGAAGGAATCCGACGGAAAGGTTCCACAAGAAAAAAAGTATTTGTTGGCGGAAGAAGTGCTGCATATCTTTAGACAAATTAGCGACGCAGATTGCAGCGCCCTGGGAATGGATCCGAAATACTCACGACCCGAGTGGATGATCGTGACGGTTTTACCGGTTGTTCCTCCTTCCGCGAGACCCGCAGCTTTCATGGGCGATTCGCCGAAGAAACGTCAAGACGATTTGACAAATAAATTGGCCCTAATCATAAATATACCTTGTATAGAAGCCTAAAAGTAGCGCACTGGCTACCCAGTTCTTAGACCTCTATACACACAGAGTATTTCCAACACGATTTGAAACGCTCTGTATGATTTTGAATTATGCGGACGGACGGACAGACAGACAGACAGACGGACAGACACCGAGCCAGATCATAAGGCTTCTTGGTATACTTTGTATAGAAGCCTAAAACAATAATGAATGCTGTCAAACCGTGCACGTGCTTTACGTTTCTCTTTGACCAATCTTAACCAAATTTGGTGTAGAATAACTAATAATAATGAAGCTTTTCCATTCCATTCGGAACTTTACTTCTCTGTAATGTACGGTCCATTTTTTGAGGTGGATCAATCCTCTTCTTTCTCTTTTACTTACAACTTAACTTCACCAATTACATCAAGGCACTGCTGTGGTTAACAATAAATAAATTTAAAACAAATTATTAAGTACATACGATGTGTTTACAATCACAATTTCGAGGGTTCTGATTAGATTTGAATTATGCGGACAGACACGGAGCCAGATCGTAAGGCTTCTTGCTATACTTTGTATAGAAGCCTAAAAGTAGCGCACTGGGTACCCAGTTCTTAGACCTCTATAAACACAGAGTATTTCCAACACGATTTGAAACACTCTGTATGATTTTGAATTATGCGGACAGACGGACGGACAGACAGACACGGAGCCAGATCATAAGGCTTCTTGTTATACTTTGTATAGAAGCCTAAAAGTATATAGAAAGAAAATTCATAAGATTCACAAAAATATTAACGACCGACATGTTTCGAACTTATTTACGATTTTATCCGTGAAATTGATCTCGTATCCGCACAGGCATAACGACATGCCAAAATTTCAAATTTTAAATTTGTTAGTACGGATCTGACGAGATCAGTCTTACGGGTAAAATTACGAAAGAAGTTTTTCATTTGATGTCGATTTTGAAGACGGTCTTGTCGTTTAATGTTCTTGTAATATTTACCGTCAACTAGGTATCAATTTTTCAATTTCTAGGAATTCAAAATTTTCAAACTTTTTTAGTAAATATAAAAGTAAGTAATAATAATGATAAATTATTATTTAATATACAAGCATAAATAAATGTTATGCAAAAGTTTCCAGAAGTAATATGAATGCCTTATGCTATTAGGTAAACTTAATAATTAAAGCACCAATGAAAAACCACATTCAATTAAATTCAAATTCAAAAAACAGTATTCATTGCCGTTTGAAATATTATAATTACCTAGATGTAAACATGAAATACGTATCTAAAAATGAAGCACCCTTAAAAATTACATCTATTCTTGAGCCGTAAACTCAAAAAAAAACTGTAAAACGTTACGGTATTTCTAGTACAATATTAGGAAAAAAAGACAGAGAATCCATCGATTTCTATATAGCATCTGAAAATCTGACCCTGACCTACTCTCAAATGGGGGTGTTATCTTATTACGGTAACAGACCCAAAGCAAAGCCCCTGGCGTTTTTTTACCTAGCAGGTTGTTGTTAGGTCGGGTGCTTTCAAACCCCTATCACGTTATTTAGAAAAAGGCTTCTTGTTATACTTTGTATAGAAGCCTAAAAGGTGGAACTCGCTTTAGCGGCAGTTCTTAGGCTTCTATACAGCTACCTTTCTGGTGTGGAAAGTTGTTATTATCTGGTTAGTTTTGATCGCCATATAATGTAACATCACATAATCAGATAATCTGCACCAATTAAATTTTTTGCGGTTGGTAATTATCATTTACTATATAAGTAATAACAATCAAACTTTTCCATTCTATTCGAAACTTTACTTCTCTGTAATGTATGGTCCTTTTTTGAGGTGGACCAATCCTCTCCTTTCTCTTTTATTTACAACTTAACTTCACTAACCACATCAATAAAAAATTATTTTTTCACATCAAAGTAAAATAAAAAAAACAGTTCTTAGACCTCTATTATACACACAGAGTATTTCCAACACGATTTGAAACGCTCTGTATGATTTTGAATTATGCGGACGGACGGACGGACGGACAGACGGACACGGAGCCAGATCATAAGGCTTCTTGCTATACTTTGTATAGAAGCCTAAAAGGACGGTCCGGTTCAGGTTCGAATCCCACACAGGTCAGTAAAAAAATAACTAGAATTTTTGTTGGTAAAACCGTGTAAAACTAGCTTTAACTGATTTCGCGGAAAAAAGTTAACCTTAAATACATACCAAAAACAAATGTCAATAATAATTATAACCTACAATATTGACACATAAAAATATTACTTATCAGTCTGTTACCTATGTTGACAGCCCAATATTGCTCTGTTAACTTATCAGACGACTTGACAGACTGGTAACTGCTAAAAGTCATTGGTGAATACAAATATATCACATTAACAGACTGTTATTGACTTGACTCTCTGTTAGCAACTTAACAGAGCTTGGTGAATACGGCTGTAAATGTCACCGATTGCATTTTTGCTTGGAAAAACAAAAACACGTCTGGACTAGTCGACTGTTTACTCGCGACACCGGCAGGCCGCTTGTGTTAAATTAATAATTATTATTAATAATATTAAAATTAATTATTAATAATGAAATTATCATCTTAAACCTAGTAAAACACTTAAATATTAGTGGGATATTCGAATGTTTGAATATGCCGTAGTTGGTAATTTGTTCGAGAGAAATTCGTCCAACTCAGCATTTGTACGACTGAACATTTAATCGACAGGGCATTTTCAAACAAATTTCTGTCGCACATAATGCTGTCGAACAAATTACCTAGAATCGAGTATTCGAATACTCGATTTCCCAGCCCTCGTAGATATAACACTACCATAACACACCAGCTACAAGATTTTTTTTTAATTAATTTGATTAAAAAATATTAGTTTTTTGATATCTAGATTGTACCATAATTGCTGACTTTCGATGTGATAAATACTGAAGAAAGATATGATTTCGCGCTATGCTGAAGAAAAATTGGTCACAAAGTTGCTAATGATTGTAATTTTACATACAATTTCTTAATGGTGTGGATATATTGTTCAAAAGATAAAAATACAAATAACAGATAAGCAGATAATGCAATAAATGGATAAACAGATTAACGGATCAACAGATCAGCGGATCAATGTATCAACGTATCAATATATCAACGTATCAATGTATCAACGTATCAATGTATCAACGTATCAATGTATCAACGTATCAATGTATCAACGTATCAATGTATCAACGTATCAAAGGATCAACAATTTACTATATAGGTTACACTTTGTATTTAAAATTTAGGTAATACTTTTGAAAAGGAATCGATATAGCAAGTACCACTAATTTATAAACATGAACAACTCAAGCAATTATTCTAGCAGCGACTTTTCCGATTCCGATTTTGATTCTGATGAAAGCAATACAAACATCATCTAACCTGTAATAATAATAAATTGCATTAGCGAATCGAATCAACGGATTAACAGATTAACGCAATACTATATATACGAAGTATTTACAATATAACAACGTTTCAGTTGATCAACGTTATGATTGGCTCTGAAACATGCGGACCGACACGAAGCCAGACCATAAGGCTTCTTTCTATACCTTGCATAGAAGCCTAAATATGGCTTCTTGTTATACTTTGTACAGAAGCCTAAAAGTAGCGCACTGGCTACCCAGTTCTTAGACCTCTATACACACAGAGTATTTCCAACACGATTTGAAACGCTCTGTATGATTTTGAATTATGCGGACAGACGGACAGACGGACAGACACCGAGCCAGATCATAAGGCTTCTTGCTATACTTTGTATAGAAGCCTAACAGATATAAGTCTATATAAGACAGCTATTTCCAAAATAATAGCGCACTGGGTACCCAGTTCTTAGACCTCTATACACACTGAGTATATTCAACACGATTTGAAACGCTCTGTATGATTTTGAATTATGCGGACGGACGGACAGACAGACGGACGGACGGACAGACGGACGGACAGACACGGAGCCAGATCATAAGGCTTCTTGCTATACTTTGTATAGAAGCCTAAAAGAGAACACTGAAATAAAAGAACATTGACAAAACAGAACATTGAAAATTCAGAACAACGGTAAAATTTAAAACGCGAAATTAATTATCTCTTATTATAAAAGGCCAAGTCTTTCTTTCTGTCCGTCCCACGGAAATACCCGAAGCAAACCGAACCGAACCGAACGCACAACGTATCATCGGATCAACGTATCATCGGATCAACGTATCATCGGATCAACGTATCATCGGATCATCGTATCAACGTATCATCGTATCAACGTATCATCGTATCATTTTGTCTATATAGGACAGCTATTTCCAAAAAAGCATTATGTGAACTTCCATAATGGATAATGAAAATTTTGAAAATCCTGCTGCAAAGCGACGGCGATTGAATCGTGAGAGAAAAGCATGTACAAGAGCTAATAACACATCAAAACAGCTTCGATCACAGCGACAAGATGACGCTCGGTCTCATGCGATACGTCGACAACGTGAAACTTTGGAACAAACTCAAGCGCGGCAAGCTGCTGACGCTCGGTCCCATGCGATACGTCAACAACGTGAAACTTTAGAAGAAACTCAAGCGCGGCAAGCTGCTGACGCTCGGTTCCATGCGATACGTTGATCCGATGATACGTTGATACGATGATACGTTCATCCGATTGGTTATGAAATTATCCGTTATGCGTTCGGTTCGGTTTGCTTCGGGTATTTCCGTGGGACAGACCGAAGGAAGTAAGGAAGGAAGGAAGGACTTGGCCTTTTATAATAAGAGATTTTTCACCTATATAGGAAATTTAAATACGTTGATACGTTGATCCGATGATACGTTGATCCGATGATACGATGATACGTTGATACGATGATACGTTCATCCGATTGGTTATGAAATTATCCGTTATGCGTTCGGTTCGGTTTGCTTCGGGTATTTCCGTGGGACAGACAGAAGGAAGGAAGGACTTGGCCTTTTATAATAAGAAATGAGAACAACATTAAATAAATAAACAAAAAACTTACATATATTTTTTTAAATTAAATTAAACTTAATCAATATTTAAAATTTTTTTACTTATTTTAAACTAGATGATACCCCGTCCGAGGACGGGCAGCTAGAAGGACGGGCAGCTACCCAAGGTAACTTAAGTTGAATGAAGATTAAGGAAAGCTCTCAGTGCAATCCAAAAGCCATATGACCTTGGGTAGCTGCCCGTCCTTCTAGCTGCCCGTCCTCGGACGGGGTATCATCTAGTGTCAGTATAATATATAAGGTAAGGTCGGAAACTCCTATCCACCTTGCATTTATTTCCTGCTGCAAAACAAGACCAGTGATACGTACAATCGCATGTTCACAATTTTGAAAGAATTGGTGCTCAACATCGCACCCCAGAAGATTTTAATTGATTTTGAGAAATAATGCATTTCTGCGGCTAGGACTGCATTCCCGGAAGCGGAAATTAAGGGTTGCTACTTCCATCTGTGTCAAAGTTTGCTAAGAAGGATTAACAGTGCTGGTTTGAAAATCGAATATGAATCTGACATTGACGTTAAATTAAAACTTAAATCATTGGCTGCTCTATCGTTTGTACCAGCACAGGACGTGCGCTCCGTATTTGACGACCTAGCTGAAACATTTCTCGATGATGATCGCTACAATGACGTGTTGACGTATTTCTTCTCCACATATGTAGCAGGCGTTGCAGGACGATCACCACAATTTCCTATCGCGCTGTGGAACCATTTCGAAGCCGCTGCGGAGAAAAGTCCAAAAACAACAAATTGTTGTGAAGGTTTCCACAACGCTTTAAACTCAATCTTCCACTGCAGCCACCCTAGCGTATGGAATTTGCTGGACGGATTAAGGCGAGACATTGCTTGCCAACGTTTGTTACTAGCCAATGCATAAACTGGTCGCCTAGAAGTAGAGTTCGTACCAAAGCTCAGAACTTATACAAACATCAGCGCAATAACGAAAACACGTCCAAATACTAAAAAGCCCAACTAGAAAACATTCGTTGATGTTTGATTTCGTTTTGACAGTTACACAAATTTCGCGTTTTATTATTATGAAATGGTATTAGTATTGTTTCATAATATAAATAACAATCAGCCTTCTTTAAGGCTAGTTTAGCCTTATTTACATTTTTTAAATTTTCGCGCTAAGCTAATGTTTTTACGTAGCATTTTATATGTATGTATTTCGCTCTCTTGCCTCCTCCTTCGCGCATTGTAGGGCTTTTGACAAAAGAAATCACCTCTACAGAAAAAGAAGTATGAGAACCTCAACAATCAAGTGGCAGCCGTTGTACAAGAATACGGAAATTATGAGGATAAGCTGAGGTTTTTGCGGCGAATGGCAAATCTGCAGTAATTTAATATAATAATAATAATAAACTAATTTAAAATTAATAAATCGTGTTGCATTAATTTAAGCAATTTTTTTTTAATTGCAAAATTTTACAAATTTATCATTATTATGTAGTAGGTATATTAATTATTTATTATACTGATGACATAATTAATTTCGAGTTTAAAATTTTCCCGTTGTTCTGAATTTTCAATGTTCTGTTTTGTCAATGTTCTATTATTTCAGTGTTCTCTTTTTTCATTGTTCTGTTTTTTCACTGTTCTATTTTTTCATTGTTCTGTTTTTTCACTGTTCTGTTTTTTCATGTTCTGTTCTTTCGTGTTTTGTTTTTTCATGTTCTGTTCTTTCATGTTCTGTTCTGTCATGGAATCACCAACACTTGGGGCACAACGGGGTAGGGCACAACGGGGAAAACTGTTAACAAAATAGAAAAGAAAAAGCACAGAAAATTGTTAACAAAATAGGAAAGAAAAAAACACAGAAAATTGCTAACAAAAAACCACGGAAACAAAGCGTGGAATCAGATGAAGAAGACGATGCGACCTGTTTATATTGCAACGACTAAGGTATATTCAAAATCGAGTGAAGGCTGGATATCATGCATACAGTGTAAAAAATGGGCCCATAATTCCTGTGCCGGCATTGATACTGACGATGATGAATCACAACTCATCTGTGAACTTTGCCAGCCATAAAACATGATTTTGTTTCACCTTTTAATGAATACCCCGTTCTGCCCCATGAAGCTTTTTTTTCAAACGTTTAAAATAAATACAAGTATTTTCATTATTTTAATTTTGAACATCGGAGATGTTAAACGAAATGTTAAATAAATTTATTAACACTATAATAGATTTTTACCTCTTTATTTACACCTTCAAATACTGTCCCAACCACATCGACCCCCGTTCTGCCCCACCTTCTCCTAGTAAATAAATAAGTTCACTGAAAATAACGGCGGATTTATGCCCCCCCTCATAAAATTAATAAAGGTAATTTATAAGTATTGTAGCGTCTGGTGTACTTGAGAAATGCACGAGAACACCCACAATTGTTTTCGGTCACCTACCTTTATTTGACTCTACTTCTCAGGTTAGCTGCGTCGGGATCTGATTCAACAACGACACCTTTTATATACGAGCTTATGTATGGACGACTTCTCGATGCCAACAAAGACAAAACACGATTGGATTCCGTTAACAAGTTTTTAATAAATTTAACAAATTTTAACATACAACAATGTAACTCAAACAATCTTTCTCGGACTAATATTCTACGCACTGAATTAATGAAACTTAGCTAACCTGCTATATCGTACCGTGCGTACAATTTTCGTTCTTCGCTCTTGTATCTTCCAATCTCTCCTTCCAATCTTCTCACGATCCACTCTTGTTCTGATCTGATCGTCCCAATATTTCCACGATCTCTTCTAATAGACCGGATATATTTGTATCCGGATCTCACATACGTATCCGTACGATACGATTTCGACCAACAAATCTTTGTTGCCGACACCTCCCGAATTCCACTATCTCAAGGAATTTTAATTGCTTGGAAGAATTATTCTCCCCTTGTAGCACCACCGTTTAACTCGCGAATATAATTTATTTCAGTTATATTTTTAATTGAATCTCAATTATTTACACGACTGCGTCTCACAGTACTTTTGTGCAACCGTTCCGTTGAGGAATCTTGATGATACTATCTTATTTACTTTGAGTAACTTTCGTTACCATATAGTTTTGTTTTTAAAACCGGAGCTTCATATATTTTGTGGTTTGTTTATATATGGACGACGGTTCTCTGCACCTTTGATTTTTGCCATGTTGTATATAATGCTTACATACAACATGCAACACGCACAACTTAAAATTAATCAAACGACACAAAAACACATGCTAACAATGTGTTTGAACTCACCGTCTCCAATCGTTGTTCTCTCCTTGTTGGTAATAACCTATCCTCAACCTGGATAGAGCGTATCACAACAGTATATTATTATCACAGCAGACCTCAAAACTCTAGGAATAGACGAAGATGAGATGGAGACACTGATCTTCAGATCAAGGTAAAGAAAGTATTGTTATCGGGCAAAATTTGACCCCCCAATATTTTGACAGATTTTCATGTTTTGGGGTGCCCTGAATCCATTTTGATAATTTTTGGAAGGATGTATGTGAACACGATAGCATCTAAACGAAGCAACCAAATCTTTCCAAATTTTGAATATAAGCTTTTACCTGCCATAGCACGAAGCCAGATGTAAACAAATTAAATCACCTAAATGGAAGGGGGGGTTAACCTGAAGCTTTTATCACATTATGCGTCATAACTTCGAAACGAAATTAAATATGTAAAAATATTAAGAACAAAAAATTACCGCTACGGAATTTCCTTAATTTTATGTCCTACAAGTTTTTCTCGAACTTTCTCGAAGAACGAAAAGTTCTTAATAAAATGTGTCCAGAAAATGCTTAGTTTGCAAGATATGGGCATTCAAAAGTTTTTTTCTGCCTATTTTGGCAAAATATTAAAATTGAAAAATATAAAATTTTTTCATCGATTTTCTGTTGAAATTATGTCACCATTTTATTAAAAAAGGTGGTGAGGATGTCCTAACACCTGTCACTCCGAATGAGTTGAAACTTTGCAATCGCAAAGAGGAAGATTTATATAGGCCCCTCCTGCAAAAAAATTCTGAGAATGTATTATCAAAATTTTGAGTAAATCGATTTTGAAGTTTGCTAATTTACATGTAAAATTAACGAGATTCCCGCGCATCACTCATTTAAGACGGAATATTTTTGCCTTCATCCCGGTTTGCTTGATTGGTGGCACCTTCTCGTATGTTTAGCTCCGCCGCGTAGCGGCTCTGAGCACGAAAAACCGCCCGGAGATGCGGAGCATCGGAGGGTAGGTTTTTTGATGCTCACAGCTCTGGCCAAGCCAAAAATTAGAAGGCAAAAAAAATTTTCCCTACTTTTCAAATCGATTTTTCTCAAAATTTTGACTATACTTTCTCGGGCGAAATTTTTACAGGACACTCTAATAAGGTTCCTTTTGCTAAAAAAAATATTTTGGGGCGATTTCGGGTGACAGGTGATAGGTAATTATCCCCCGCAATATTATATAATGGCCTAAATTTATCTGTGTGTGCCTATAACGCAAAATTGTTCACGCTTCCCTCAGTGCGGCCTTAAGGCCGCACCACCAAGTCAATCACGTGTCAATAGTGCCAGCTAGTAAATTAATTATTATTATGAACTATACCTTTTCAACTTCAAATTGGGACTAAACAATATCAAATTGGGACTAAACAATTTCAAATTGGGATAATCAATATCAAATTGGGAATAAACAATTTCAAATTGGGATAAAAAACTTCAAATTGGGACTAAACAATATTAAATTGGGACTATAAACAATTTCAAATTGGGACTAAACAATATCAAATTGGGAATAAAAAATAAATAATTTATTGCAACAAATATATCAAACAAATAATACATATTATGTCAATTAAAAAATCATATCAATCATGCTTATTGCGTCTGGTAGAAATTTTTGAACATGGGCGACGTGACGGTTACAATTATGAACAGTAATCTCGATCGTTATGTTTTCACGAATTATATTTTCTAGGCGTTGGAGACGAAACTCGGTTTGAGTCGAATTTAATCTGCCTTCCCACCACGTTGTTTTTCAGGTATTTGTTGGCTGTTCACCC
The DNA here is from genome assembly GCA_932274525.1 of Podabrus alpinus. NCBI lineage: Eukaryota > Metazoa > Arthropoda > Insecta > Coleoptera > Cantharidae > Podabrus > Podabrus alpinus. Next base: position 78,595,438 of record OW026454.1, on the reverse strand, counting down.
ATCGATAAGCAGTTGATTTCTTCACGCCCATAGTTTTTGCAAATACCCTCCAATCTTCGTTATTATTACATCGTCCCCTTAATACTATATAACTAGGTAAAGGCTATTTTGAGTTAGCTACATGTGCCCACCTAATTTTAATCACTTTATTTAGTGCTAAAACTAAAAATGTTCTATTATGTTTCTAAATATCAAATATCCACTTGCTAAAAGTAGATAAGTCCCAGATCCCTTTAATGCTATTATGCTATAAGTTCATAATTTGAGATACCTAGTTGTGCAAATTCCGAACGTTACGTATAGCAACGTATAGTACGTCCGCGACCTTCGCAAGACAGTTGAGATATAATAAAAAGAAATCCGGGGCGAATTTCATGGGTGTCATCCCCACCTCGGCTGATGACCTTTTTTTTAGAGGGGTAGCACCCCAGAGGAAACATCTATGAAGGGCGGTCCACCCCCCCTAGCTACGCCAGTGGCATAGCCACTCAAAAAATATTTAATCTATATATTTTGTGACGAATTGTGACCCATCGTCACAAGGGTCGGACCCCCCCCCCCAGGAGCGTGACGTAATTTATGGACGACCCCTAAGCCATAATAAAAATTATAATTTATTAATAATATATTATGTGTATACATCAGGCATTGGGTTTTACAACGTTCCAAGTCTTCCGATTTCGCTGAATCTGTGACGAGCACAGAGGACCTACAGCTTAACGTGGATTGCGAACCACAAAATCGCCGATTTTTACACCGTCCACTGCGATTAAGGAAGTTTTCATTTTTTCAATAATCTGTAGATTAAAATTTGATATTTACCATAGGTATCTGTAGTTTAGAATAACCAAAAAATCTACTCAGGGTTTTCGACATAGTATCAACCAATCACATAGCAGCAATCCTAAGTTAACTCTGACACGAAAATGATAATCGAGTGTAACAGCATCAGTGTAGGAAAAATCATCGAAGATTTGCCAAGGCCATTATTTTTGCATGAGGGCGTAGACCGAGAGTAAACCTGGCCGAATTAAATGTTCGATTATCAGAATCTGCTGCGTTGATTATTTATGCATCGAGGAAAAATTCTTTTTTGCCATTCCGGGGGTAAAGTACTCACTTTTTACCCCGGTTTGCGGGCGTAAAGGGGCACTTTTTTACCCTGCGGGAGTAAAGTTCAAAAATAGGGGGGCGAGCGGGAGTAAAGTTAAAAAATAGGGGGGTGAGCGGGAAATAAAGTCACCAGATGACTGGTGACTTTAGTTTAGTAACGGCCTTAACCATGGAATAGTGCGACCACAAGGTCGATGACTTCAACGTTTTAGCCTTCTCGTAAAAAAATGCCAAAAACACGTCTTCACTAAAATAATCTGACAATTCTTTATTCTGGCACCACTGCACAAAAGCGTCGTACTGTTTTTGGTAAACTTTTCTTGATTTTGCCGGCAACAGTTCCACCAACGCCATCTTCGCTGCTTCGGCAATATCTACGTTCTCGCTCATGGTACGTGTTGCTCTTTCAAAGGCACAAATTTAAATGAAATGAAGCATTGGAATCAATGGCATTGGTAGAATCAGGGGTGCCAACTGCTATTTCTTAGTAATTTTTAGTAGTATAGTTGGTAATATTACTAGTGCTATTTTGCGATTTATCGACCACGTGTAGGTATTATAAAAAAAAGCGTTAAATTTTTGCTTTAAGTTTCTAAACTGGCGAAGTTCCTACTTTACCTCTCGGAATGGCAAAAAACAGTATATGCACGACGGTAGTAAAGTGACTTTTGGCCCATGGGTAATTGTTTCACTCGGCTGGCGCCTCGTGTAAACAATCCTTTACCCTCGGGCCAAAAAAGTGTCACTTTGCTACCTTGGTGCATAATGTACTATTTTCACAAATTTCATTAAAATTTGTAAAAAAAATAACCTCTCTTTGTTGGTACAGCGCTTGTGGGCACCCGTCATTGCTGGTAACAGCACTGAGGCTGGGTCTGAACACGCATAATTACAGACCACAAATGGAGCTCTCTGATTGGTTGAGAAACCAAGAAAAAGCTCAAACGTGGCCTAAAATATCTTACGAGTGAATAATCAATGTAAGAGAAGAAAGATTTTTTGAGGACAGGATTTGGGAAAGCTATTACAAGAGTGAGCGAGTGCAATGGTTGCGCTCAAAACCTACCCTCAAAACCAAAAATTGCGTTAAAAATAATTTTAAATTATTAATAGCACTTCCATTTTTACTACAAAATATTGCGGGGAAGGTAAACTGCACTCCAAAACCACACGATAATGGTAAACTGCACTAAATTTTGCAAACTGGTAAACTGCACTCCGAACATTTTCCAGGTAAAAATGGGGTAATGTAAACTGCCCTCCAAAATAACCTTTTTTTATTTTCTTAAATTTTGGTTTTTAAGTAGGCTTGTAAACTGCCCTCGGACGGTTCCCGTCCACTGGACCGACTTTCAACCGACCGACTCAGCTTGAACCGACCGACTTTTAACGGACCGACTATCGATACTACCCGAAGCATTCACTACAAGAATGATTTCCAATTCGACAATTTGTCACATCATATAGTTTCATTTTACAGCCATGACAACTGTGAGGTGTCTAGGAATCCTTCGGGAAACATGGCCTCAATCGTTTATCTTTCTCATTAAGCAATATCGTGAGTTTTTGGTTAAAGCGTCGTTGGGGGGGGGGGGGAGTTCTAACCTTGGCAGATCCATAACTCTGTTGGTTTGGTTTTCGTGGAGATGCCATAGCGACATGTATCTAGGAATCCTTCGGGAAACCTGGCCTCAATCGTTTATCTTTCTCATTAAGCAATATCGGGGGACTCTACCACTAACTCAGCCACTCGAAAAAATTTTTCGAGTGCTACACACTAAAGAACAGGCTTATATCTGTCTATTAAAACAATAAAAAATGTGAACATGGTCAAAACAACCAAAATATCGACTTTTGAAAAGTACGGGAAAGTCGCATCGAGTATGCGGCAGACCACGGTCGATGTGCATCAGTCGCCCGTGGTCCCTTGAAAATGCGTAAAATTTTTTCGCTCCGATTTGAATTTTTGTTTGAAATTCGGATAGATGGGGGTGTGATTAGTGGATATTAGTAATAAATATAATCAAAAAAATGGAAAATAAACCGTGTATTGCCGAAAAAGTGAAAAAATAAAAAAAAATTTGCCTTCGAATTTTGGGGTGTGCATTCGATAAGGAGGGTAATCCATCGTCAAAACCTACCCTTACGGGGCGCCGCTGCGCTCCGCTCCGCGTTGCACCCCTCCAGGGCGGTTTTGACTCTGGTTACTAGGCTAAACATACGAGAAGCGCCACCCATCAAGAAAACCGGGATAAATGAAACCGGGATATGAGAGACCCTCGAAATAGCATTAAAAAGTATAGTTGCGGTATGGGGCAGTAAACTATTACGTTTCACCCCCAAAAAATCGCCTAAAAACAAAAAATAATCGATGTTACATGTACGACAGTCGAGCTGCACCTGCGGTGCGAAATATTCTAAGTGTTAGGGTCATTCACATTGCACGGACCGACCACAGAATGAGCTACGCTCCCCGAATCTCGTTAATCCACCACTGAATTACATGAAAATTAGCTAAGTTCAAATTCGATTTTTTTAAAAGTTTGGACCATATTCACATTTTTTATTGTTACAATTTGCTAAAATAAGTGTGTTCTTTAGTGTGTAGCAGAAGAAATTTAGTTTCGAGTGGCTGAGTTAGTGGTAGAGTAACCCAATATCGTGACACCTCACAGTTGTCATGGCTGTAAAATGAAACTATTTATGATGTGACAAATAGTCGAATTGGAAATCATTCTTGTAGTGAATGCTTCGGGTAGTATCGATAGTCGGTCGAAAAAATAGTCGGTCCGTTAAAAGTCGGTCGGTTGAAGCTGAGTCGGTCGGTTGAAAGTCGGTCCAGTGGACGGTCACGCCTCGGACTGTATGATCACTACTTATATGTAAGTAGGAGACTATAACAATTGGAATTTAAGAACGGCTTATTAAATAGACAGGGCCGGTTTAGACGGGGAATTGTAGGGTGTAGTGACCGAGTGAAAATTGCTAATTTCACCTCAGAACTTCATCGTTCACTTTACGTGTGATACATTATAAGGATATTATAGTTTACATTAAACTACCTGCTGCGCGAAAAGGTAAATCGTCCGCTCAGAGGTGCATCAGCCGGGTAGAGCTTAGGTTAGTGTTAAAACACTAACGATTTTTTTTCGTAAGTTGAAGGTTAAAAGTTAGAAGCACTAGAAATGTCATGAATCGGGATGGCTCAACAAATACACCGTCCGCAAAGAAATTCTGCGTTTAGTCCTGAGTTGTCAACGGTAATTACAATTTCTTGGTTAGATCCTGGATGTCAGTGCCCCCCTCCAGTTTCGATTTTTTTTTGTAAAAATAGTGTCAAACGTTAAAGCACCGTTTGAGCCTAAATGATCTTCCATTATTATCGTTTGAGCTTCAAAGGTCGCGGAGTTATTCTCAAAAAACTTTGGAGGGCCGTAGACATGAATCCCCCAGTATCGAATTTTCGAGTGAATTTGGGGTCAAACATTAGATCGTCGTTTAGGGCCTGAATTAGCCTCCATTATTTTCGTTTGTTTTTATAACAAAAAAAACTACTGGGGGGGGGGGGTAAATCGGCCGTTCAGAGGTGTATCAGCCGCGTCGAGCTTAGGATAGTATTAGGAAACGGTTTTTTTCGCAAGTGGAATGTTAGAAGCACCAGAAAAATCTCCATCTGTTTTTCATCAATGCTGCGCGAAAAGGTAAATCGTCCGCTCAGGGATCCAACAGCCGATTCGAGCTTAGGTTAGTGTTAAAACACTAACGATTTTTTTTCATAAGTTGAATGTTAAAAGTTAGAAGCACCAGAAATGTCATGAATCTGGATGGCTCAACAAAAACACCGTCCCCAAAGAAATTCTGCGTACAGTACTGCGAGTTGTCAACGGTAATTACAAATTTTTGCTTTGATTCTGTATGTCTGTGCCCCCCCCCCTTTTCGAATTGTTTATAAATGTGGTGTCAAACGTTAGAGCATCGTTTGAGCCTGACTGAGCTTCCATTATTTTGGTTTGAGCTGCAAAGATCGCGAGGTTATTCTCAAGAAAACTTTTGAGGGGCCGTAGACATAATGCCCCCCCCCCGTATCGAATTTTCGGGTGAATTTGGGGTCAAACGTTAGATAATCGTATAGGGCCTGAATGAGCTTTCATTATTTTCGTTTGGGTCTCAAGGTCGCGGAGTTATTAGCGAAAAACTACTGGGGGAAAAGGTCAATCGGCCGCTCAGAGGTGTATCAGCCGGGTTGAGCTTAGGTTAGTGTTAGGAAACGATTTTTTTTCGCACATTGAACGTTAAAAGTTTGAAGCACTAGAAATTTCAAGAATCTGGATGGCTCAACAAAAACACCGTCTGCAAAGAAATCTTACGTACGGTTCTGAGTTGTCAACGGTAATTAGAATTTCTTGGTTTGATCCTGCATGTAAACTCCCCTCATCCATTTTAACCTTGGAGGGCAGTTTACACGGAGCACCCGAATTGCACCACGAAAAGATTAGTTCACAAATCTCCTATCCGAATTGCACCACCGTAATTTCAGGTAAACACCTCACCAAGGGTCGGTCGTCCGAATTGCACCACCTCTATTGTAATATTTTAGGTAAGGTGGTTTTATTGTTAAAAGTTAAAGCACAATGCTGGAGTTTAACCTGATGCCTCCTACATGTAACATCGATTATTTTTTGTTTTTACGCGATTTTTTGGGGGTGAAACGTAATAGTTTACTGCCCCATACCGCAACTATACTTTTTAATGCTATTTCGAGGGTCTCTCACATCCCGGTTGCCTTGATCCCGGTTTTCTTGATCGGAGGCCCTTCTCGTATGTTTAGCCTAGTAACCAGAGTCAAAACCGCTTTGGAGGGGTGCAACCCGGAGCGGAGCGGAGGGGCGCCCCGGAAGAGTAGGTTTTGACGATGGATTACCCTCCTTATCGAATGCACACCCCAAAATTCGAAGGCAAAAAAAATTTAATTTTTTCACTGTTTTGGGTTATTATTTTATTAATACCTGCTCCGACCCTGTATAATATAATATGAATTAATATATTAAACTCGAAATTTAAATTGCAAAGAATTTAGATATTTGTGTATTTATTTCTTTATATTATCTGTTTGCTTGTGATACCTGCTCGGTTTGCTCGTGGTGCAATTCGGTAAAGCGATTACGGAACGACATTTGACCGTGGTGCAGTTCGGTCAAGGGATTACATTTACCTGGGTACAAGAAATGACCCCTGATAAGCCGTGGTGCAGTTCGGGTAGCACCAAGAAATGACCCTTGATAAGCCGTGGTGCAGTTCGGGTAGCACCAGTTTACATGCTTTTTAGAAATCTACCTGGCGGATGAGGGCAAGTTTACATATACCCCCAAAACTACCTGCTAATGGTAAACTGCACTCCAAGTTCGTGCAGTTTACCGTAGGGATTAGTCTTGACCTTTTTTTTTCGGCTACCTGCAGTCGTTCGTGCAATTTACAGTCACCCAAATATTTATTTACCGTATTCCGAAAAAATACTAATTTTAAATAAATTTTGAAAATCTGACGATAAGCTAAAATGTTTGTATGAAAATATCGATACTACCTTAAAAGAATACTGTAACATTCATAGTTTTGAGTTATTGACGTTTAAAAGACTCGTAGTAATTATTATCATCATATATTTACAAAATAATTATCTAAATCTTTACCTATATGTTTCTTAGCACAAGGTTTTATGATGAAATCATTTACCATCTACCATAATTACCATGAGTCTTTTAAACGTCAGCATCTCAAAACTATGAATTTTGAGTTGTTACAGTATTCTTTTAAGGTATCGATATATAAGGTCACAAAATGGGGGGCAGATCAATTTTTGACTCTAGTGCTTCTCCCCTCAAAAAGGGGCAATTTAAAATTTTCAAATAAATAAATCATCTTTATTATACTTTTGGCTACATGCATACCAAATTTTAGATTGGGCACGTTTTTGGTTTCAAATTATAATTACGATCATTCACTTCTATGTCACTCCTAACCTGTCCCCACTCCAAAATTTGTTATGAAGTAGCCAAAAGTAAAATATATTTTTTGCCATTCCGGGGGTAAAGTACCTACTCACTTTTTACCGCGGTTTGCGGGCGTAAAGGGGCACTCTTTTACCCTGCGGGAGTAAAGTTAAAAAATAGGGGGGAGCGGGAGTAAAGTTAAAAAATAGGGGGGAGCGGGAGTACAGTTAAAAAATAGGGGGGGGCGGGAAATAAAGTCACCAGATGACTGGTGACTTTTTAGTAGTGCCCCCCACCAAAGAGTGCAAGAGTGGGAGGACACAAGTTGCATCCGGGCGGTCCGCAAAAAGCACCGACCCGAAAATATTTCTGATTTCTGGAATGAACTTGATGGAGCATCCCGGCGTAGCCGGCCTTCTCCTTCATCTGATAAGGGCATCTGGCGTGGGAAGTTGTGGAGGCCGGTGGGCCTCTCGAAATGTAGCGCTGAGCTAAAGTGGCTGGCGAAAATATTTCATGCTAATGTACCCCTATATATAACTCGATGACGCAAAGTTGACTTGCTAGTAGTAAACGTAACGCCATCTGGCGGAATGACCTACCCAAATTAGGACGAAAATAAATCGCACTTTATTTGGTTTATAATAGATAACTTACTAAGACCTGATTTCCACAGATGTGGAAACTTAGTACGTTTAATTTGACGTTTAAAAGTGACCAAAAGTGACTAGGATGAATTTATGCGAGTAAATTGTGACGAAAAGTCAAAATTTTTGATTATTGGAAAACCGTGAGATGGCGCCACATTTAGCAAATGTAGTCAACTTTTCGTGCGAAGTAATGATAAGGATGAATATATGCATCGACCACGTGTAGGTATTATAAAAAAAATGCGTTAAATTTTTGCTTTTACCTCCCGGAATTGCAAAAAACAGTATATGCACGACGGCAGTAAAGTGACTTTTGGCCCATGGGTAATTGTTTCATTCGGCTGGCGCCTCGTGTAAACAACCCTTTACCCTGGGGCCAAAAAAGTGTCACTTTGCTCCCTTGATGCATAATGTACTATTTTGTAGTAAATTTGAGATGAACAAAAACACGTCAGTTTAAATAGCGAGGGGGACATTCAACACCAATACTGTTCGAATTTTAAGTTTAACTTCTCGGCACCAGTTCCCTCTATTTAAATAGCACCCCTACCTTGGGATATATCATGTTAAAGGTGGAAAAATCCTCATTTAAAAATTATGGGTTTATGAGTTAGAGGTAAACCAACCTCTAGTAAACCAACTAGGGAAATACGAAATCGTCGATTTCCACAGGTTTAAGAGGCCGAAAAGCATCTTGACTCCAAGTAATACAGGATAAACTGGTAGCAAACAATTCATGTGATACTTATTGGGATAACCACTTCTCTTTCAGCGATTAATTTTCTTTTTGTAATCTGTTTCAGCGTGTTAACTCTGCTTCAGATTAAATGAAGTTTAACCCGTTCTCTCCCCTTTGGGATAGGTGCTATTCGTCCCGTTATTTCTGGGACAGGTGCTATGCGTCCCCATATAATATGATTTTTGGGGTAGGTGCTTTTCGTCCCGTTTTTCTTCTCGCTTTGCATCAAGCATGGATCATGGACAACCGGGCCTCACCCGGCGGTCTGAAAATTTTTCTTTTCTCATTTTATTCTACTAATATCATGCCTTTCTCAAGGCATAATGCGACCGGCTTCTACGCCTTTTCAGGGTTTTGACCCATGTTACATTTTCAAGAGAGTTTTTATTCAATTTTTGAGCGTTGGAGGAGACAAAGCTGGGCTCCGCCCAGCACGTGCTTCGCTTCGCGAACCATGCTTGCTTGCTTGCTGCATAATGTACTATTTTTGAAATATTTAATTAATCTCTTTTTTTGGAGGGCCAAAATGTGATCAAGGCACACAAAAACCTTACTGAACAGACCCATTTCAATATCTTCATTTCACAAAAAAATCATGTCTAAAAGTGGTAAAGTCGGTCAGTAAAAATAATTTAAAGCTTTAAAAGCCAAATTTGAATTATTTTGGAGGCCTGTACAATGTAAGGGGGCTACTAGAGGGCTAAACAAAAAAATACAGGTACGTTACAGCAAAATCAAAAAGGAATATGAAACTAATTGCAAAATATTGATCGCATATGAAGTCGGCCATAAAATAATAGGTGCTATTATTTGCTTTAAAAACAAAGCAAAAAAATCCGATTTGAAAATTAATGCCCTTTTAGAGTAAAAATAAATATAATAAAATGTATTCTAGTTTTCCCCCAATTTTGCAGTTTAATCCAGGATGCAGAAATCACATTGAGAAAACCATCCCGATGGAACACGCAAAATTAAATGTAAAAATAGTATAAATTAATTTTAACATATTTAAAAACCAAACTCCCATAGGTCATTTAAATATTTTTTTCCCAACCAAAACTTGACTTTATGCTCAAACTATCCAATACTAAATTTCCACGTTTCTGGAAGAGTGAGAACGCAGTTAATTGAAATTCCCAATCCAAAAAAATGCTAATTTTATATGAATAAATGCACTACGTCTTTATCGTTTCCTTAAATCGTGATTTATAATGTAAACATGAATTAGGCTGTCCAATCCAGAAACAACTTACAAATCATAAATTAAAATAAATTTACAAATTTCTGATTATGAAGAATGAAAACCATTTTATCGCCAATTACACAAAATAAAATAGTTTTTAACATTTTTTTTATTAACATAAGTCAGTTACAAAAATTTACTCATTTTCCTGGCTACGGATACGGGCGTTCTTGTTGGTAAGGCGTATCGAAAGTTGTTGGGCACGTTCAACAATAAGCTTACGCTTTTTAGAAGAAACACCATGTGCAACTTCACCACAGAACTTGCGGTTTTGCATCATCAACACTTCGAGTTCCTAAAACAAAACACCAATTGGATTACCTAACCTTGAAATACCATTTCAAATATAAGGGTTAGTTTTTGAATCCCTCAGCAAAATTTGTCAACATGTAAATTTCAGGCGCAAATTACCATAAACATCATGGGTGATTTAACCGTTCGAGCCCCAAATTACCATTCTAACCGTCAATACAAACAAGTTATTCTTGCGGTTGAACTTTGGGGCTGAAAAGGTTATGAAACAGAAAAAATGACATACCTTTACGTTGTGGACAAGAACCTTTCTGAAACCCGTGGGCAACATGTGTCTGGTTTTTTCGCTTGAACCATAACCAATATTTGGCATCAAATATTGGCCCTTGAAACGCCTACGAACTCTGTTATCGATACCCTTGGGTTTACGCCAGTTTCGCTACAACACAAACATTGAAAACATAACCCCAAAAAACCCTCGTTTTACAATTCGTACCTTCAACTTATGATAACGATCAGATTGATGCCTGATGAACTTCTTAGTCCTTTTTTTAATTATTGTGGGCCTGTACACGGGTTTGATCACCATCTTGCTGCTGCAATAAAAAGAGGCGCACGTGAATTAAAAACGAAATATTTTTTAGGATGAATTAAAAAGGTGTCAAACAACGTAGAGAGACGATAAAACAATAAAAATACTTACAGATGATTTTTAACTTCGAAGATAAACTAAACGTGAATGACGAACCCACGTCTACACGCACTCCTGTTGTTCGCTGTAAAAGAACTATGGCCGCTCGTCACTACCAACTTGACGTACTGCACCAGCATTTTAGTTCCAAGGAACTACCGCCACATTTTGAATTTATATCCATAATTTACAAAGGTAATTTTCTTTTTTTATTGTTTAAATTTTTTTTACAACAAATGTGCTGATTTGTGTTTATTGTAGAATTGTATTTGTTGTTCTTTTCAGTCATACAAAATTTTGTGACAGTGGCGTAACTACAGGTGTTCTGATGGTAGGGCTCCGACAAGGGCCAAAATTTTGCAAAAAAAAATTTTTTTGATTGATGAGAGAAAAAATATTCTTTTCGAGGAATATTCAATTTATTTAATTACTTCAATCGAATATTCCTAAAATGGGGTGGGGTAAAAATATCATATATCCGAGAAAACTTGCTGCTCAACATGAAAACCATGACTGATGAATGTATGTGTGTGAAACCGGGCAATCTCATTGGACAACGCCTCTCTAGGGTTGGCTTGGTCAATCGCACTCAGGGGTCGTCCATAAATTACGTCACGTAATTTTAAGGAATTTTTATACCCCCCCCGTCGTCACACAAACCTAGACCCCCCTTCAAGTATTACGTCACATATTCTTGAACCCCCCCAGCCCAAATTTTTCAAATTTATATAATTATAATACAAGGTGGAACTCGCTTTAGCGGCAGTTCTTAGGCTTCTATACAGCTACCTTTCTGGTGTGGAAAGTTGTTATTATCTGGTTATTTTTGGTCGCCATATAATGTAACATCACATAATCAGATAATCTGCACTAATTATTTATTATTTTATTTTAACAACAGCAGTGGCTTGATGTGGATAGTGAAGTTAAGTTGTAAATAAAAGAGAAGGAAGAGGATGGATCCACCTCAAAAAATGGACCGGAAATTACGCGAATTTCGAAAGCGAAAGCAAATTGCCAACATGACCCCTTCGCAAATATTACATCGTTCACGTAGTCATGCAATTCGCCGACAAAATCCACGAAGTAAAAACGCAGCTGTTCTTGAAGTAGGTAACGTTGTAGAACCAAATGTCGACGTTCATAACGGTAGTTTTACACTACCAGAAAAGTACACTACCACAACTACCAGAAAAGTAGTTGTATTTTATTTTACTTTGATGTGAAAAAATAATTTTTTAATGATGTGGTTAGTGAAGTTAAGTTGTAAATAAAAGAGAAAGGAGAGGATTGGTCCACCTCAAAAAAGGACCAAACATTACAGAGAAGTAAAGTTTCGAATAGAATGGAAAAGTTTGATTGTTATTACTTATATAGTAAATGATAATTACCAACCGCAAAAAATTTAATTGGTGCAGATTATCTGATTATGTGATGTTACATTATATGGCGATCAAAACTAACCAGATAATAACAACTTTCCACACCAGAAAGGTAGCTGTATAGAAGCCTAAGAACTGCCGCTAAAGCGAGTTCCACCTTGTTTATATCTGTGGTAATTCTGATAATCTGAATTTTTAATACCTACCAAGCTAAAAAATATTCTAGTATAGTATAAGTAAAATTTAGTGACAATAAGAGATTTCGATTATCAGATTAGTATCTTTATTATCGGATAAAAAATTATTTTTTCACATAAAAGCAAAAGAATAGCATTTTAAGTTCAAATATAAATCTCAGAATATTTCATTTCTTAAATCTGTTGTATAGAAGCCTAGGAACCGCTGCTAAAGCAAGTTCCAACTTGTTTCTTTTTCTGTTCGGCAGCAATCAGTTTCTCCACTCTTTTTCTGTTTCTTATACGTTTTGCCGCCACTTTTTTTTTCGCAATATTTAAATCAATTTTACGCATTCCATTGCTGCTAAACTCACGAAGTGCCTCCTTTAACGAATTAATAGTAGCTCGTTTGAATTCTTCTCTGACTTCAAAATCTTCGTATTTTCCGAACGATAAGTCCCTCTTTAGCGCCTGTTCCACATCCTTTATTAATTCACCTGAAAACATTTTTCGTTGACGTTCAACACTTATTATTTCGTTATAATGTAATTCTGCTTATATAGTAATTTTGAGTAGGATAATCGGATTAACTTATCCGATGATACGTTGATCCGATGATACGTTGATCCGATGATACGTTGATGTTCGGTTTGCTTCGGGTATTTCCGTGGGACAGACAGAAGGACTTGGCCTTTTATAATAAGAGATTTGGTATGCATTGAAAAAAACAGATCAACATATCAACGGATCAACGTATTTAAATTTCCTATATAGGTGAAAAATTATGTAAATAAAATACGTATAACTTATATTTGGTCTGCATTGAAAAAACATGCGGACGGACACGAAGCCAGACCATAAGGCTTCTTTCTATACCTTGTATAGAAGCCTAAAAGTAGCGCACTGGCTACCCAGTTCATAGACCTCTATACACACAGAGTATTTCCAATACGATTTGAAACGCTCTGTATGATTTTGAATTATGCGGACGGACAGACAGACAGACAGACAGACGGACACGGAGCCAGATCATAAGGCTTCTTGCTATACTTTGTATAGAAGCCTAAAAGGGAGGAAAAATTGGCTGCTGCCTATATGAAGAAGAAACAGAAAGAAGAACAGGAATTGGCAATATCGCTGCGTGCTTTCGAAAATTCCTTATTAGAAGACGAATAATAGTTCATATTACAATATCTTAATATATAAAATGCCAGCTCTCTCCTGCGGCGTGTCAAAACCTAATCTCATTGGTCCAAATTTGATACCAACATAAGCACTAATCGAAGTTATGGAAGGGGAAGGATCTGAACGGAACGAAAAGAAGAAACAAAAATCGAGGAGATAGAAAATAACGGTTATTAATGATTAACTTAAATCCGGATTAACGGATTAACGTTAATACGTTAATCCGTTAATATTTAATAAAAATACTATATAATCCAAATGATTTATTATGACTTAAATGTGTTGAACGTGAACTAAAAATGTCTTTACAAAAAATGGCTTTGCGAGAATTAAATAAGGTTGTGGAAGGGGCGCTAAACAGGGCTTTATCGTTCGCTAAATATGAAGATTTAACATGGAACCTGTTTTTCGGTACCAAACCATTTATCATAGTTTTCCTCGAGATTTAGGGGTGCCGCGGGAGTGGCGCCTATCTCGTTTCTTCTTCTTTTTACCGTTTTCCGAAGTGCTGCGTAGTTGTGTAACCGTGTATTACACGTAGTTGTGTTACACGGGGGATAATCCCTTAATTTTTGTGTTGGTAATAAAAAATTTACTATATAAGCAAATTTGCTTTTTGCGATCGGTTTCGGATTTAAATTTTTGGTAATGAAAATTTTGTTATTGAAAATTCATTATTGTGAATGGGAAGATGTTATTCGATAATCTACTCTATTCAAATTATAAACTATAAATTTGAATTATACATGTGGTGCCAATTTTTGGTATCGATTTTTGGTGTCGGTTTTTGCTGTCGGTTTTTGGTGTCGGTTTTTTGGTGTCGATTTTTGCGAGGTAACGACCGTGAAAACATGTTTCATGTTAAAAAACTCAATAGATCAACGGATCAAATAAAGAGATCAACAATATATAGGTAAACCACTCAGTTATGTATATTTCAGCAACCTTCTTCACATATCTACTCATTTTCAGAGTGTTTCCCAACACAATTTGGAGCGCACTGGCTACCCAGTTCTTAGACCTCTATACACACAGAGTATTTCCAACACGATTTGAAACGCTCTGTATGATTTTGAATTATGCGGACGGACGGACAGACAGACGGACGGACGGACAGACACGGAGCCAGATCATAAGGCTTCTTGCTATACTTTGTATAGAAGCCTAAAAAAGAAAACCGGGGAGGATTTCATGGGTGTCCTCCCCACCTCGGCTGATGACCTTTTGTTTAGGGGTTGCACCTATGAGGAAACATCTATGAAGGGTCGGGTGGCTCCCCCCCCCCCCACCCAGCTACGCCTGTATATTTATACATAAACATACACGTACAGTCCGAACCACGAAAGAAGAGCTCCACGTGATTATTTTATGAACTTAGAACGACATGACATTATAATATTTTCCTTATATCGTTTAACGTAAGAGGGACAAAGATGCAAAATAAAAAGTTGTCTGATCTTCAGCTATTTATGACGAATTATTGACGTCACAGAGCTCTTCTTTCGTGGTTCAGATAATACAGAATACCAACTACAATAAATTAATTAAAAAAATAAAGAAATTTTAATTTTAAAAGCTCAAAAAACACTTTTTTTAAATATTTGTTATGAAAACTACCAATGAGCTTCAAGTATTTATGAAATCGAAAGTGCGAGATTAGCGATCTGTAAGGAAACGGGTTAGAGCCAAAAGCAGCTGTTCCGAAAATAAAACCAAAGTCGCAACAAGTAGAAACTCGCTGAAAAAGAGCGGATTAAAAATCGGTCTCTGCTGGGTTTTGGTCCAGGTTGTTCCTGGTGAGCGCTGTCACGATGAAGGCCTTTGGAGTGACCTCCGCGGGTTCTTCATTTTCTTGGTTCGGACTAAGCACAATGGGGGGAATGCTGATTTGTTTTGGGGGGGGGGTGCTGGTCGATTTCGTGGTGATGAGGGTTTGTCCTTAACCCGAACGCTCCTCCGATCGGATTCAACTTTTGAGGTGCACAATGGGGGGGAATGCTGATTTGTCTTTTTAGAGGGGGGCTGGTCGGTTTCGTGGTGATGGGGGTTTGTCCTTAACCCGAACAATCCTCCGGTCGGATTCAACTTTTGAGGTGCACAATGGGGGAAATGTTGATTTGTTTTTTTAGGGAGGGGAGATGCTGGTCGGTTTCGTGGTGATGGGGGCTTGTCCTTAACCCGAACGCTCCTCAGGTCGGGTTCTACTTTTGAGGTGCACAATGGGGGAAATGTTGATTTGTTTTTTTAGGGAGGGGAGGTGCTGGTCGGTTTCGTGGTGATGGGGGCTTGTCCTTAACCCGAACGCTCCTCCGGTCGGATTCAACTTTTGAGGTGCACAATGGGGGGAATGCTGATTTGTTTTTTTTAGGGGGGGGTTGCTGGTCGGTTTCGTGGTGATGGGGGCGTGGCCTTAACCCAAACGCTTCTCCGATCGGGTCCAACTTTTTAGGTTTCCTGAAACCATGTTGATATTTTGGGAAGGATGCTTGTACGTCTGTGAACATAATAGCGTTTAAACTAAGCAACTAAATCATTACAAATTTTGAATATAAGCTTTTGTTTGCGCAGCAGATGAAATAAATGAAATCGGCTAATAATTAGGAAGGGGGGGGGGTTTCACTTGCAGCTTAATGCATTATAACTTCGAAGCGAAATGAATTACGTACAGATGTTAAGGACCAAAAATTATCGCTACGGTGTCGTCCATAAATTACGTCACGCTCCTAGGGGGAGGGGGGGTTCCGACCCTGATGACGATGGGGGTTTGATAAATTGTGTTGTCACAAAATATAAAGTATTTTTTGTTAGCTACGCCACTGAAGCCTAGCTAGGGGGGGTGACCGCCCTTCATAGATGTTTCGTCTGGGGTGCTACCCCTGAAAACAAAAGGTCATCAACCGAGGTGGGGATGACACCCATGAAATCCGTCCCGGGTTTCTTTTTATTATATAAATTTTAAAAATTTGGGGGGGGGTTCAAGAATATGTGACGTAGTAATACTTGGAGGGGGTCTAGGTTTGTGTGACGATCGGGGTGGTGGGGGGTTAAAAATTGCGTGACGTAATTTATGGACGACCCCTACAAAATTTCCTACATTTTTTGTTCTACGAATTTTTCTCTAAAATTTGACCTGCAATAAAAATATACAGGGCGTTTCAAAATATTTTGCCAAACTTTTTCCGACGTATTCTACTATTAAAAAGAGAATGAAAGTTATTAATGACATGTGTTCGGAAATGCTTCGTTTGCAAGGTATAGGCATTAAAAGTTTTCTTCCTTCTTATGGTTTTACGACAGTCATAGCACCTTTATTTATAAACCGCTCTCTTTGAACAGATTTAAATGTACAACCCAATTGGAGAAATAACTTAAAAATAATAAGCCCCCCCCTGCCCCGGAATATTTTAAAAACTTAGCAAAACCAGTCAAATTCTTCGATTTAAAAATTAACATACATTTTGAATTTAAAATTATTTTTTAGATTATTTTATAATAATCTATTCTTATTTATTAAAATAAACCCCCCTATTAAAATTCAGGTTAGATCCACTCTTGCAAAGCCAGTGGCGTAGTTAGGGGGGGGGCGGTGGAGGCGGAACGACCCGGGTGTCACCCGACTCCAATTATTTAAATTTCCTGACTAAAATTACCACGTTTCTTGGTTTTTAGGGGCGACACCTCAAAAAAAAAAGGTCATTAGTCTAGGTAGGAGTGACACCTATGAAATTCGCCCCGGGTATCACCCATGCTAGCTACGCCACTAGCAAAGCTTATTGAAATCTGTTCTTGTTGCATGGGTACCTCAAGAGAGAATGGGGTGTGATCTTACCCCAGACCAATTTGAATTATATATTTAAAAGAAAAAATTTTATAATTCATCCCCAACCTTCCTGGAAAACATTAAAAATTAAACTCTTTATTTTTGGTTTATAATTCCTTTTATTTGTGTTACATAATTTAAATGCAAAATTCTGAATTGTCAACTTCATAAGAACTTTTTTTTAAATTTAATGTAAAATTTAGGGTTTACAATGGTTTAGATAGCGTGGATACAAACAAACTTCTCGAATATGGTAACGGTTAAGCAGCCAACAAATAAACCTTTCCAAACCTAAACCGTAACCACCGTGAGGACAAGTACCATATTGTCTTTGATCTGTGTACCAATAATATGGAGTTGGATCAATACCTTCTCGTTTATAACTAAAAAAAACCATCAAATAAATTATGATGAACCTATAAACCTCTTCAGTTAATTACCCTTCTAATAGCTGTTCGTTATTCCATATCCTCATGGAACCTCCAACAATTTCTCCTACGTTAGGAAGGAGCACATCTACACTTTCAGTTAGCTCTTCGTTTTCCTTACACTTTTGCATATAAAATGATTTGATCTTGGTGGGAAACCGACACAGCATAATGGGCCTGCCGATCTTATCGGTCATTTTACGTTCAGGTCCTTCTGGGATGTCCTAAAACTTCAAGATCAAAAAAGAACTTTCACCAAATCAGACAGTACCTCTCCAAATTCGTAGAAACTTCCGTCCTCTTTTGTGATGTTATGTTTTCTCAGATACTCGATAGCATCGCTGTAATCCATACGCAAAAATGGTCTCGAAGGAACTTTAAAGTCGGGATTTAGTTCGTAAACTGTACTTCCGTAGGGTGACTTTAGTACACGATCAACCACATCACAGATTAAGTCTTCTAAACGAATCAACAGATCGTCATAGGTGATAAAAGGGCATTCGGCTTCGATGTGACTATACCTGTAAATAGAAAATATTAAGCGACGAAATTGGTGGTCAAATACGAAAGTCTTACTCGGCTAAGTGACGCCTGGTTCTACTTTGTTCGGCTCGGAAACTTTGAGCAATGCAGTAAACGTCTCCCATTGACGGTAGACAAGTCTCCAGGTATAATTGAGAACTTTGAGTAAGATAAGCTTCCTCCCTATTTTATAATAAATAAATTGGCGGTAATATTTTAAGTAAATTAAAAATGAAGGGTGGTAGATAGGGGAAAGTCCTCACTGGTGGTGCAACACTTTGAAAAGCTGCTGCAAGAAAGAAGGCCGGCATTCATGCAACAACAAGGGTAAGAGATAGCACAAGTAGATCAAGTTTTATAATAAATAAATTGGCTGTAATATTTTAAAGTAAATTAAAAATGAAGGGTGGTAGATAGGGGAAAGTCCTCACTAGTGATGGTGGTGCAACACTTTGAAAAGCTGCTACAAGAAAGAAGACCGGCATTCATGCAACAACAAGGGTAAGAGATAGCACAAGTAGATCAAGTTTTATAATAAATAAATTGGCTGTAATATTTTAAAGTAAATTAAAAATGAAGGGTGGTAGATAGGGGAAAGTCCTCACTGGTGATGGTGGTGCAACACTTTGAAAAGCTGCTACAAGAAAGAAGACCGGCATTCATGCAACAACAAGGGTAAGAGATAGCACAAGTAGATCAAGTTTTATAATAAATAAATTGGCTGTAATATTTTAAAGTAAATTAAAAATGAAGGGTGGTAGATAGGGGAAAGTCCTCACTGGTGATGGTGGTGCAACACTTTGAAAAGCTACTACAAGAAAGAAGACCGGCATTCATGCAACAACAAGGGTAAGAGATAGCACAAGTAGATCAAGTTTTATAATAAATAAATTGGCTGTAATATTTTAAAGTAAATTAAAAATGAAGGGTGGTAGATAGGGGAAAGTCCTCACTGGTGATGGTGGTGCAACACTTTGAAAAGCTGCTGCAAGAAAGAAGACCGGCATTCATGCAACAACAAGGGTAAGAGATAGCACAAGTAGATCAAATTTTATAATAAATAAATTGGCTGTAATATTTTAAAGTAAATTAAAAATGAAGGGTGGTAGATAGGGGAAAGTCCTCACTGGTGATGGTGGTGCAACACTTTGAAAAGCTACTACAAGAAAGAAGACCGGCATTCATGCAACAACAAGGGTAAGAGATAGCACAAGTAGATCAAATTTTATAATAAATAAATTGGCTGTAATATTTTAAAGTAAATTAAAAATGAAGGGTGGTAGATAGGGGAAAGTCCTCACTGGTGATGGTGGTGCAACACTTTGAAAAGCTACTACAAGAAAGAAGACCGGCATTCATGCAACAACAAGGGTAAGAGATAGCACAAGTAGATCAAATTTTATAATAAATAAATTGGCTGTAATATTTTAAAGTAAATTAAAAATGAAGGGTGGTAGATAGGGGAAAGTCCTCACTGGTGATGGTGGTGCAACACTTTGAAAAGCTACTACAAGAAAGAAGACCGGCATTCATGCAACAACAAGGGTAAGAGATAGCACATGTAGATCAAATTTTATAATAAATAAATTGGCTGTAATATTTTAAAGTAAATTAAAAATGAAGGGTGGTAGATAGGGGAAAGTCCTCACTGGTGATGGTGGTGCAACACTTTGAAAAGCTACTACAAGAAAGAAGACCGGCATTCATGCAACAACAAGGGTAAGAGATAGCACAAGTAGATCAAATTTTATAATAAATAAATTGGCTGTAATATTTTAAAGTAAATTAAAAATGAAGGGTGGTAGATAGGGGAAAGTCCTCACTGGTGATGGTGGTGCAACACTTTGAAAAGCTACTACAAGAAAGAAGACCGGCATTCATGCAACAACAAGGGTAAGAGATAGCACAAGTAGATCAAATTTTATAATAAATAAATTGGCTGTAATATTTTAAAGTAAATTAAAAATGAAGGGTGGTAGATAGGGGAAAGTCCTCACTGGTGATGGTGGTGCAACACTTTGAAAAGCTACTACAAGAAAGAAGACCGGCATTCATGCAACAACAAGGGTAAGAGATAGCACAAGTAGATCAAGTTTTATAATAAATAAATTGGCTGTAATATTTTAAAGTAAATTAAAAATGAAGGGTGGTAGATAGGGGAAAGTCCTCACTGGTGATGGTGGTGCAACACTTTGAAAAGCTTCTACAAGAAAGAAGACCGGCATTCATGCAACAACAAGGGTAAGAGATAACACAAGTAGATCAAATTTTATAATAAATAAATTGGCTGTAATATTTTAAAGTAAATTAAAAATGAAGGGTGGTAGATAGGGGAAAGTCCTCACTGGTGATGGTGGTGCAACACTTTGAAAAGCTACTACAAGAAAGAAGACCGGCATTCATGCAACAACAAGGGTAAGAGATAGCACAAGTAGATCAAATTTTATAATAAATAAATTGGCTGTAATATTTTAAAGTAAATTAAAAATGAAGGGTGGTAGATAGGGGAAAGTCCTCACTGGTGATGGTGGTGCAACACTTTGAAAAGCTACTACAAGAAAGAAGACCGGCATTCATGCAACAACAAGGGTAAGAGATAGCACAAGTAGATCAAATTTTATAATAAATAAATTGGCTGTAATATTTTAAAGTAAATTAAAAATGAAGGGTGGTAGATAGGGGAAAGTCCTCACTGGTGATGGTGGTGCAACACTTTGAAAAGCTACTACAAGAAAGAAGACCGGCATTCATGCAACAACAAGGGTAAGAGATAGCACAAGTAGATCAAGTTTTATAATAAATAAATTGGCTGTAATATTTTAAAGTAAATTAAAAATGAAGGGTGGTAGATAGGGGAAAGTCCTCACTGGTGATGGTGGTGCAACACTTTGAAAAGCTACTACAAGAAAGAAGACCGGCATTCATGCAACAACAAGGGTAAGAGATAGCACAAGTAGATCAAATTTTATAATAAATAAATTGGCTGTAATATTTTAAAGTAAATTAAAAATGAAGGGTGGTAGATAGGGGAAAGTCCTCACTGGTGATGGTGGTGCAACACTTTGAAAAGCTACTACAAGAAAGAAGACCGGCATTCATGCAACAACAAGGGTAAGAGATAGCACAAGTAGATCAAATTTTATAATAAATAAATTGGCTGTAATATTTTAAAGTAAATTAAAAATGAAGGGTGGTAGATAGGGGAAAGTCCTCACTGGTGATGGTGGTGCAACACTTTGAAAAGCTTCTACAAGAAAGAAGACCGGCATTCATACAACAACAAGGGTAAGAGATAGCACAAGTAGATCAAATTTTATAATAAATAAATTGGCTGTAATATTTTAAAGTAAACTAAAAAGGAAGGGTGGTAGATAGGGGAAAGTCCTCACTGGTGATGGTGGTGCAACACTTTGAAAAGCTACTACAAGAAAGAAGACCGGCATTCATGCAACAACAAGGGTAAGAGATAGCACAAGTAGATCAAATTTTATAATAAATAAATTGGCTGTAATATTTTAAAGTAAATTAAAAATGAAGGGTGGTAGATAAGGGAAAGTCCTCACTGGTGATGGTGGTGCAACACTTTGAAAAGCTGCTGCAAGAAAGAAGACTGGCATTCATGCAACAACAAGGGTAAGAGGTAGCACATGTAGATCAAGTTTTATAATAAATAAATTGGCTGTAATATTTTAAAGTAAATTAAAAATGAAGGGTGGTAGATAGGGGAAAGTCCTCACTGGTGATGGTGGTGCAACACTTTGAAAAGCTACTACAAGAAAGAAGACCGGCATTCATGCAACAACAAGGGTAAGAGATAGCACAAGTAGATCAAATTTTATAATAAATAAATTGGCTGTAATATTTTAAAGTAAATTAAAAATGAAGGGTGGTAGATAGGGGAAAGTCCTCACTGGTGATGGTGGTGCAACACTTTGAAAAGCTACTACAAGAAAGAAGACCGGCATTCATGCAACAACAAGGGTAAGAGATAGCACAAGTAGATCAAATTTTATAATAAATAAATTGGCTGTAATATTTTAAAGTAAATTAAAAATGAAGGGTGGTAGATAGGGGAAAGTCCTCACTGGTGATGGTGGTGCAACACTTTGAAAAGCTACTATAAGGAAGAAGACCGGCATTCATGCAACAACAAGGGTAAGAGATAGCACAAGTAGATCAAATTTTATAATAAATAAATTGGCTGTAATATTTTAAAGTAAATTAAAAATGAAGGGTGGTAGATAAGGGAAAGTCCTCACTGGTGATGGTGGTGCAACACTTTGAAAAGCTGCTGCAAGAAAGAAGACTGGCATTCATGCAACAACAAGGGTAAGAGATAGCACATGTAGATCAAGTTTTATAATAAATAAATTGGCTGTAATATTTTAAAGTAAATTAAAAATGAAGGGTGGTAGATAGGGGAAAGTCCTCACTGGTGATGGTGGTGCAACACTTTAAAAAGCTACTACAAGAAAGAAGACCGGCATTCATGCAGCAACAAGGGTAAGAGATAGCACAAGTAGATCAAATTTTATAATAAATAAATTGGCTGTAATATTTTAAAGTAAATTAAAAATGAAGGTTGGTAGATAGGGGAAAGTCCTCACTGGTGATGGTGGTGCAACACTTTGAAAAGCTACTACAAGGAAGAAGACCGGCATTCATGCAACAACAAGGGTAAGAGATAGCACAAGTAGATCAAATTTTATAATAAATAAATTGGCTGTAATATTTTAAAGTAAATTAAAAATGAAGGGTGGTAGATAAGGGAAAGTCCTCACTGGTGATGGTGGTGCAACACTTTGAAAAGCTGCTGCAAGAAAGAAGACTGGCATTCATGCAACAACAAGGGTAAGAGATAGCACATGTAGATCAAGTTTTATAATAAATAAATTGGCTGTAATATTTTAAAGTAAATTAAAAATGAAGGGTGGTAGATAGGGGAAAGTCCTCACTGGTGATGGTGGTGCAACACTTTGAAAAGCTTCTACAAGAAAGAAGACCGGCATTCATGCAACAACAAGGGTAAGAGATAGCACAAGTAGATCAAATTTTATAATAAATAAATTGGCTGTAATATTTTAAAGTAAACTAAAAAGGAAGGGTGGTAGATAGGGGAAAGTCCTCACTGGTGATGGTGGTGCAACACTTTGAAAAGCTTCTACAAGAAAGAAGACCGGCATTCATACAACAACAAGGGTAAGAGATAGCACAAGTAGATCAAATTTTATAATAAATAAATTGGCTGTAATATTTTAAAGTAAACTAAAAAGGAAGGGTGGTAGATAGGGGAAAGTCCTCACTGGTGATGGTGGTGCAACACTTTGAAAAGCTACTACAAGAAAGAAGCCCGGCATTCATGCAACAACAAGGGTAAGAGATAGCACAAGTAGATCAAATTTTATAATAAATAAATTGGCTGTAATATTTTAAAGTAAATTAAAAATGAAGGGTGGTAGATAAGGGAAAGTCCTCACTGGTGATGGTGGTGCAACACTTTGAAAAGCTGCTGCAAGAAAGAAGACTGGCATTCATGCAACAACAAGGGTAAGAGATAGCACATGTAGATCAAGTTTTATAATAAATAAATTGGCTGTAATATTTTAAAGTAAATTAAAAATGAAGGGTGGTAGATAGGGGAAAGTCCTCACTGGTGATGGTGGTGCAACACTTTGAAAAGCTACTACAAGAAAGAAGACCGGCATTCATGCAACAACAAGGGTAAGAGATAGCACAAGTAGATCAAATTTTATAATAAATAAATTGGCTGTAATATTTTAAAGTAAATTAAAAATGAAGGGTGGTAGATAGGGGAAAGTCCTCACTGGTGATGGTGGTGCAACACTTTGAAAAGCTTCTACAAGAAAGAAGACCGGCATTCATACAACAACAAGGGTAAGAGATAGCACAAGTAGATCAAATTTTATAATAAATAAATTGGCTGTAATATTTTAAAGTAAACTAAAAAGGAAGGGTGGTAGATAGGGGAAAGTCCTCACTGGTGATGGTGGTGCAACACTTTGAAAAGCTTCTACAAGAAAGAAGACCGGCATTCATACAACAACAAGGGTAAGAGATAGCACAAGTAGATCAAATTTTATAATAAATAAATTGGCTGTAATATTTTAAAGTAAACTAAAAAGGAAGGGTGGTAGATAGGGGAAAGTCCTCACTGGTGATGGTGGTGCAACACTTTGAAAAGCTACTACAAGAAAGAAGACCGGCATTCATGCAACAACAAGGGTAAGAGATAGCACAAGTAGATCAAATTTTATAATAAATAAATTGGCTGTAATATTTTAAAGTAAATTAAAAATGAAGGGTGGTAGATAGGGGAAAGTCCTCACTGGTGATGGTGGTGCAACACTTTGAAAAGCTTCTACAAGAAAGAAGACCGGCATTCATACAACAACAAGGGTAAGAGATAGCACAAGTAGATCAAATTTTATAATAAATAAATTGGCTGTAATATTTTAAAGTAAACTAAAAAGGAAGGGTGGTAGATAGGGGAAAGTCCTCACTGGTGATGGTGGTGCAACACTTTGAAAAGCTTCTACAAGAAAGAAGACCGGCATTCATACAACAACAAGGGTAAGAGATAGCACAAGTAGATCAAATTTTATAATAAATAAATTGGCTGTAATATTTTAAAGTAAACTAAAAAGGAAGGGTGGTAGATAGGGGAAAGTCCTCACTGGTGATGGTGGTGCAACACTTTGAAAAGCTTCTACAAGAAAGAAGACCGGCATTCATGCAACAACAAGGGTAAGAGATAGCACAAGTAGATCAAATTTTATAATAAATAAATTGGCTGTAATATTTTAAAGTAAACTAAAAAGGAAGGGTGGTAGATAGGGGAAAGTCCTCACTGGTGATGGTGGTGCAACACTTTGAAAAGCTTCTACAAGAAAGAAGACCGGCATTCATACAACAACAAGGGTAAGAGATAGCACAAGTAGATCAAATTTTATAATAAATAAATTGGCTGTAATATTTTAAAGTAAACTAAAAAGGAAGGGTGGTAGATAGGGGAAAGTCCTCACTGGTGATGGTGGTGCAACACTTTGAAAAGCTTCTACAAGAAAGAAGACCGGCATTCATGCAACAACAAGGGTAAGAGATAGCACAAGTAGATCAAATTTTATAATAAATAAATTGGCTGTAATATTTTAAAGTAAACTAAAAAGGAAGGGTGGTAGATAGGGGAAAGTCCTCACTGGTGATGGTGGTGCAACACTTTGAAAAGCTTCTACAAGAAAGAAGACCGGCATTCATACAACAACAAGGGTAAGAGATAGCACAAGTAGATCAAATTTTATAATAAATAAATTGGCTGTAATATTTTAAAGTAAACTAAAAAGGAAGGGTGGTAGATAGGGGAAAGTCCTCACTGGTGATGGTGGTGCAACACTTTCAAAAGCTTCTACAAGAAAGAAGACCGGCATTCATACAACAACAAGGGTAAGAGATAGCACAAGTAGATCAAATTTTATAATAAATAAATTGGCTGTAATATTTTAAAGTAAACTAAAAAGGAAGGGTGGTAGATAGGGGAAAGTCCTCACTGGTGATGGTGGTGCAACACTTTGAAAAGCTTCTACAAGAAAGAAGACCGGCATTCATACAACAACAAGGGTAAGAGATAGCACAAGTAGATCAAATTTTATAATAAATAAATTGGCTGTAATATTTTAAAGTAAACTAAAAAGGAAGGGTGGTAGATAGGGGAAAGTCCTCACTGGTGATGGTGGTGCAACACTTTGAAAAGCTACTACAAGAAAGAAGACCGGCATTCATGCAACAACAAGGGTAAGAGATAGCACAAGTAGATCAAATTTTATAATAAATAAATTGGCTGTAATATTTTAAAGTAAATTAAAAATGAAGGGTGGTAGATAAGGGAAAGTCCTCACTGGTGATGGTGGTGCAACACTTTGAAAAGCTGCTGCAAGAAAGAAGACTGGCATTCATGCAACAACAAGGGTAAGAGATAGCACATGTAGATCAAGTTTTATAATAAATAAATTGGCTGTAATATTTTAAAGTAAATTAAAAATGAAGGGTGGTAGATAGGGAAAAGTCCTCACTGGTGGTGCAACACTTTGAAAAGATGCTACAAGAAAGAAGACCGGCATTCGTACAACAACAAGGGTAAGAAATAGCACAAGTAGATCAAATACACCTAAAGGTTGAACAGGTCCCCAAATCACCAGGACCAGAAGGAATATATCCAGAAAATCTAAGAAATGGGCCAAAGAAAAGATAAAGGGGCTAAGACAGAGATATCCATTATCATTCACACTATTTAAAATTTACCTAAACTATAACTATCCTGGGACCAAAAAATGACGAGAATGGAGAACAAAGATCCTGGATCATTTATGAAGTTCTGCAAGGGTTTCAAAGAAAAGATATAGTAAAATTCATCAAGTCGCAGCAAATCAGTGGTCGGGGCACATAATCTGAAGTCAGGAAGAGGACATTGTGAAAAAGATAACCTTATGGAGGCCAAGTGAGAGTAGGATACAGGGAAAACTGAGGATTAGATGGTGGGAGCAGGTGACGGGGGATCTGATGGATATGGCAGTGCATGGGTGGAGGGGGATGTTTGGGGACAGAAGGCAACGGAGAGAGAAAGTTGCGGAGGCTGCTAGAGCTGAAAAATTGTTACGTCAAGGTTAGAAGAGATAAGAAACAAAATAATTAGACATAATGGATGTAAAACAAAATATGTCATGTACAGCATATGAAGCATAACAAATATTAAGGTGGGCACCAATTGAATGAAGACCACCAAGGAGGAATTTGGAGAGAAGGAGTAGACAACGCGATAGAAGACAGACAGCTACAGTCGAATAGAGGAGTGGAGATCGGCAATCAAAAGTAAAACGTTATAAAAACCGATCTATATATGCAAATTTTTGGATGCAAGGTTACAAAATTTATTCTTACCCGAAGTAGTCAAGTTTAAATAACGTGGATCCTCCTTCACACTGAGTTTGAACTATCGAAGGTGGTGTAACTTCACAATAACCACGATCGGCATAGTGATCCCTAAAATAACAATGCGGTCACTTCAACACAGTAAAATTGCGGATTAAAGTACCGGAAAGCTTGAAGTAAAACAGATCTCATTTTCAAAACCTTTGAAGTGTTTTCTCCCCTGATCATAAGATGCCTGTTTTCGGATTGAACATCTGGAGACGATAACTCATTAAGAATTGAATCAATACCACCTGCAGGTGCAAGTCCTATAAGTTTCCAATAATCCACCACCAATTCGTGACCTCCTGGGGCCTTAAAATAATAGCTCAATACCAACACTTCAAGTATCGAAAAGAACTCTTACATTTTTGCCTTCTGGTACAGCTTTCAGCGTACCATACAAACAAACGCTCGATTCGGTGTTCAAAACAAGTGCGTCATAAGATTGACATAATAAATCGGAAAGGACACATTGCAAGAACCCCGTTCCATCTCGTAACGTAATAAACATCAACGACTTTCCTTGTCGACGAATACGGTGAGCCCAGCCGTAAATTTGAACTCTCACATCTCGATAAGATGAACCTTAAAATTTAGATAAAAAAGTTAGAACGAAAAAAAAAAAAATTTCCGCTTAAATGCACCTTTGTCAATTTTAATAGTTTTAGCATCTGGTAACGATAAGCTTTCAGTTATAACAATTTTTTTTGCTTCTTCGAGGTTTTTTATCCTCTTCTGAGCATCTTCCTCTTCCCTGTTCTGTCGGTCTCTTTCTTTGTGTTGATCCCTAACCCACAACTTCTGTACCTTTTTGAGTTGGGATTTTGCAGCGGGTTCAAAGCTGGTGCCTTCAGTTTTACTGTCCACATATATAACAGGGAACGGTTCGGACCCATGAAACTTCATAGCCTGCAATATGGTTTTAAACGGTTTACCTTCCGAACCGTCACCATCTTCATCACTACCCAACTTTTCAGAAGTATAAATATCAACTAAAATGTTAAAAATATAAAACCATATCCACTAAGTTGGGTTTAGAAATTGCAATATGTTGCAAGAATATTTACCAGCAGTTTTAGGTTCACCCGCCATATTTTAGCCTTATGTGGTAATTATTTAATGTAAATTTTTCTAATATATAGAAGAATTTGTGTTACAAATTCAAAATTATTTCAACAACTGCAGAATTACATCAGCCGGTCACCGATAGTACCAAAAATTACTGAAAACTGCTGAAAACCTAAAAACCGCACACGACGTATCAAAATTTATTGCCAACTCTTAAAAATGATGAAATACGGATGTAACAAAAAAGGTACCTACACACGGTCGAGCTGTCATTTTAGCGTTAATAAGGTTATGATTTTATTATGGTTAACCTATTCTTGTTGTGCTTGGCTTTTTTGTAAAAAGGTAAATATTTGTTCGAATTTATAGATAAGATTAATTTTGTCAAGTCGGTTTGATAGAATACCTTCCGGATGTTGGCTATAATTACATTATTTACTGCCGTGCGGAAAAAAACAAGAATTTACTGGTTGAGGCCATTTTGCGCGGTTGTTTCGGTGCGGGGAGACTTTCCGACGCGGAACTTCTCGATACGGACCCGTTTCGTGTCCGTGAAATTGGCCCCTCCATTTTTTGAATTTTAATAATTGTTCAAGGTTGGACCGATTTTTAAATAAATTATGCGTTTTTAATTCCGCAAAAACGAAAACGAGAGTTTTCTCACTCTAGGCCCTCATTTTTTGTTTTAGTTCAGTTGTTTTGAACATTGTGCTAGAGTTTCAATTTAAAATTGTGTATGAATTTCTGGCAAATTAAAAAAAAGAACTTGATTTTTGAAAAATTGGATACAATAAATTGTTCCGCCTATTCTGAATGTTTACCTAAAATTTCAGTTTGATATATTAGAAGCTAATTCCGAGAAAATAGAAAATGTTGATATCCTGATAGTTCCCCCCTACTTTCGAAAAAAAAAGAGATTTTTAGTTAATATTAAAATTTTCTTTGTGAACATAGAAACTGGAAGGTGTGGGGTATGGACTAGCCTTCACCCTGTCCAAACAGAAGATCAAAACAAACAACAGCAAACAAGCATGGTTCGCGAAGCGAAGCACGTGCTGGGCCGAGCCCAGCTTTGTCTCCTCCAATGCTCAAAAATTGAATAAAAACTCTAGTTGAAGATGTAATATGGGTTAAAACCCTTTTTTTTATTCGTGTCGGAAGGAGGAAAATCTTAAAAAAGACACCACCAGCCCGTACTGTGTGGTAGTGTGGGGTCCTCCCACTAAAAACCTCCTCCCCAGATGCCCGCGGGATTCACCTAGGGCCTAGGGTATTTCATCCGCTGACGACATCGATAGGTCTTCTTGTTGTACGTGTTCTTGATCTTCTGCCCTTTCGGGGCTTGTTTCTTCTTGTCTTTTTAGCTCTTCCTTATGCTTAGTAGCCATTATTTTCGTCACTCCGTTCGCAATCTGATTCCATCTCTCCTCACTAATCAGCATTTCATTTACCAATGTTTGTGGGGTAAGGCTTACCATGCTGTATTCGGTCCTGGTGCTTTCCCACCTAGGGCATATAAAGACGGTATGATAGGCGTCGTCCACCTCTTCCTCGCAGTATGTACATTTCGAGGAGTCTGCCCTCTTGAACCTGTGTAAATAGCCATTGAAGCACCCGTGTCCGGTTAGTGCTTGGGTTAGCTGGTGGTTTATTTCCCCGTGCATCCTCTCTACCCATGGCTTTAGCACGGGGATTAGCTTTCTCGTCCAAGCTCCATTGGCTGCACCGGACCACCTGTCTTGCCATTTGTCTATTGTCTTTAATCTGTTTAGTCTTCTTTGTGCGGGTGTCTTTGCGCCTTCATTAAAGTTAGTCGCTCGCTCCTCAGCCAGTAGGTCTATTGGAGGCATCGCCGCCACCACCGATATCGCATCCCCCGATGTTGTGCGGTATGCCGAGGTGATTCTTATGTTCATCCTCCGCTGGATTCTTTCGTGGTGCTTACGGTATGCCTCCACTTTCATGGCCCCGACCCAAATCGGTGCCCCATATAACATTATAGAATTGGTCACCGACGCCAGGACTCTTCTTTTTGTATACGACGGCCCCTGGATGTTTGGCATAATTCTAGTTAATGCCGCCGCCATCTTTGAGGCCTTCTCGGCCGTTTCTTTGATGTGGGTGTCAAAGTATAATCTCTTGTCGATTTGCACGCCCAGCACCTTGGTCGTCTTGCCTGGAACGATCGGGCATCCGTCGAGTGCTATGGTTATTTCGTCGACCTTTCTTTTACCCGTCAACAGCACCGCTCCGGTCTTTTCTGGCACGAGTGTTAGGCCCCTACTTCTTATCCATTCGCTTATAATACGTATGGTTTCGTTGGTACTATCTTCCAGCTCTTGTTCCGTTTTTGCGACGACGACGAGTGACAGGTCGTCCGCGAACCCCGCTAGTGTTGCCCCATCCGGCAGTTTCAGCCGCAGAACACCGTCGTACATTAGGTTCCACAGAGTCGGGCCAAGCACCGACCCCTGCGGAACGCCGCTGCTCACCGGAGCCTCTTCGCTAATTTGCTCTTCTTCGATTATTATTGCTCTTTCCTTCAGATAGCTTTTCAGCACGTTGGTTAGGTACGCAGGTGTCTTCCTCCTCACCACCTCTTCAACGATGCGGTACCATTTTGCTGAATTGAATGCATTTTTGATGTCGAAAGTGACGAGGATGCACAAGTTCCTTGTTCGCCGCGTGCCGCTCTTCGCTTTCCTAGCGATATCTACGATTTTTTTTAGGGCATCTATGGTGGATCGGCCCTTTCTAAATCCAAATTGGTGGTCGGACAATCCTTCCCCCCCCCCTCAAGGCGCTCATGTAGCCGTCTCAGAATTAGTCGCTCGTACAGTTTGCCTACTCCATCGATCAGGCATATGGGCCTGTACGAGCTTGGGCTCTCTAGTGGCTTGTCTCCCTTTCTTGTGAGAACCAATCTTGCCTTTTTCCATTGTTCTGGGAATGTGCCCTTGCGCAGATAGCCATTTAGAACGTCCAGAACAGGTTTCGGATTCCCTTTAAGGACCAACTTGATGACCTCCGTTGGAATGAGGTCTGGTCCAGGCGCCTTTCCATTTGCCATTTCTGCGCCCGCTTGACGAAGCTCTTCTGCGGTGAACTCGGGTATTTCGTCTATGTCTTCATGATCAAAGTTGTTATTTTCGTGACTTGGGGATAACGTGTCTATTATTGTCTGTATCCTCTGCGGTGTTAGGCTGGGTCTGGATTCTGGATTTTGGATTGTAGGTGGAGGGCAAGAAAACTCACACGCACTTAGGCCACTAAATTGGGCCCATTGTGCTACCTCCAATTTCAGCGGCCCCGCGCCCCGTCATTCCTCAAGCCATCCCAACTGGAGGATGAACTCCAGGATCCTGGCGGGTGGGGTGCCACTGATTCTGGCCATGTCGGGCCAGAAGTCTCCCAACATGGATCCTCTCATAGAAGTCAGAGCTGGGCAGTAACAGAGCACATGCTCAGCTGTTTCCTCCTCTTCGTTGCATCCACGACATAAAGGGTCATCTGCAAACCCCATGTTGTGGAGGTGTTTATTTAATCTGCAATGTCCAGTCAGTATCCCTGCAATTGTCCGCAGATTGACTCTGGACAGCTTCATATAGTATCTTGCATGTTTCCATGAAGGCACGCGTATTGCTGCTCTAGCTTGGTTACATGTAGTTCCTTGTAGCCATCTGCTGGTGTGCAGTTCTAGGGTATAGTGTTTTAGGAGAGTATCTATGGTTTTGACGGCGGGCGTGATCATCGGCTCCGGGCCGCAGGGAAGACCATTGGAGCCATTTCTTGCCAGCTCATCAGCCTTTTCGTTACCCTCGTTACCTTTATGTCCCTTAACCCAGCAGAGAGAAAGGACATTTTGAGTTGATATATCATTCAGTGCCCGGATGCAATCAAGCACCAGACCAGAAGTGACTTTATGGCCCCGAAGTGCCACCAGAGCCGCTCTACTGTCTGATAGTATTTGTATGTTTTTGTTCAGAATACTCCTATCCTGAACTATTTTTGCGCAGTGTAGTATACCCACAAGCTCCGCCTGGAACACAGATGTATATTTACCCAGCGGTATACTTATGTTTAGATCAAGTTCAGCAGAGAAAATTCCTGCACCCGATCCAACATTATTTTTGGAGCCATCCGAAAAGAGATGTATATCGTAATCGAATGTTTCGTTTGCGTTTAACAGTACATTGTATTTCCTGTCAAATATATATTTAGGGTGGATTCTGTCGGATTCAAGTAGCAGAAGAGGTACTCCTTTGGAATATTCCTCCAAGATCTGCATATGGCCCGCAGTTCCTCGCCTATGAGTCCAGGCTTTCCAACTGCGCAACCTGAGAGCTGCCTTGACCGCCGTTTCCTGCACATGA
Organism: Podabrus alpinus; assembly: GCA_932274525.1. Classification (NCBI taxonomy): domain Eukaryota; kingdom Metazoa; phylum Arthropoda; class Insecta; order Coleoptera; family Cantharidae; genus Podabrus; species Podabrus alpinus. The sequence goes on along the minus strand of OW026454.1, from coordinate 78,562,824 downwards.
AGATCAAGTGGAGGGAGGCAGAGAAGGGTCTCAAGCGCTACAGTTGGGGCCGTTCGCATCACTCCAGTTACAGCCAGACAGATTGATCTCTGGGTCTGGTGTAGGGAGGACGCTGTTGTTACTTGTTTGGTTCTGGGCCACCATACAAGGGATCCGTAGCAGAGCATGGGTCTAATGACTGCCGTATAGAGCCAGAGGGTGATCTTGGGGGATAAACCCCAAGACCGTCCCATTGCTCCCCGACACTGCCAGAAGGCTATTCTCGCTTTCTCTAGTTTCATTTGTAAATGTTTTCCCCAATTCAGCTTCTTGTCCAGTATTATTCCCAGATACTTGACTTGATCAGCTATTTTTAAGGGAGTCCCTGTTAAGCTAGGCATGACCATGGTCGGTAGCTTTTTCTTTTGGGTGAAAAGAACAAGCTCTGTCTTTGCCGGATTAACCGAGAGAGAGTGCTCTTTACACCACTTCTCTAAAATCTTGAGAGCATCCTGCATTAGGGTGCATAAGACATTCTCAAATTTTCCAGTGAGCAGTATGACGATGTCATCTGCGTATCCTATGGTGTGGTATCCCATGTCATTTAAGAGTTTCAGAAGGCTGTCTACCACCATGTCCCACAGCAGCGGGGAGAGTACTCCCCCCTGAGGGCAGCCCCTTGTTACAACTCCTTTAATGTCAACGTCCCCAACTCTGATCTCCACGATTCTCCACTTCAGTATAAAACTGATCCATCTCGCGATGGTCGCGGAAACGCCGTGGATCTGCAGAGCAGCGTTTATACTTCCGAAGGTGGCTTTGTCAAAAGCCCCCTCGATATCAATGAACACTCCCAGGGTGGACTCTCTGTAGTCCAGTGACCTCTCTATGCGCTCCACTACCTTGTGTAGCGCCGATTCGGTCGATCTCCCCTGGATGTATGCATGTTGATTCGCATGTAGTGGTCTGTGAAACAGAGCCACTTCGCGGATCTCTCTATCACACAGTCTCTCCAACGTTTTCAAAAAGAACGAAGTGAGACTGATAGGTCTGAAAGATTTGGCCAGGGAGTAATCACTTCTACCTGGCTTGGGTATAAAGACAACTTTTGCCGTCCGCCATCCTTTTGGTATATAGGCATGCGCAATGCATGCTCTAAACACCCGCACCAGGTGACGGAGCACCACGTCCAGTCCCCACTGTAGTAGGGCCGGAAATACCCCGTCAGGCCCGGGCGATTTAAAGGGGCAGAATGATTTAATTGCCCAGCTCGTTTTGGTCTCATTTACGACCTTCTTTGCAGTTTCCCAATCTATCGCCGTCGGTGACCGGCCCGTCGCCTTGTCCCAGCCGAAATCCGAAGCAGGTCTACTATCGGGAAAGTGTGTTTTTAGCAGGATTTCAGCAGTCTCCGAGAGGCTCTCTGTGTACGAGCCGTCCTCTCGACGCAGACTGCCTGGCTGCTGATGTGGATCTTTTGAAATGATCTTCTTTATTCTTGCTGCGGCGGCAGTTGATTCAATGCCACTGCAGAAGATCCTCCACGATTCGCGTTGTTTTTGACGTATTGTTCTCTAATATTCCGACTGGTGCGTCTTAAACGCTGTCCAGTCAGTGTCATTTTTTGAGTTCTGCGCCTTATTGTAGAGCCTCCTGGTCACCCTCCTCAGCTGGTCGAGTTCTTTGCACCACCAAGGTGTTGCTCGACCCCGTAATCCAGCAGTCCGTAGGGGACAGGACATCTCATACGATTTTGTGAGGGAGTTTTGCAGCGTATCGGCATACAGTTCAATCTCCTCAGTAGTTATTAAATATTCTTTTGTGAAAGTTTCTGCCTGCATATCGACCTCCAGGGACGAGGAGAGGTGGTCTAGGAAGACCAGCCTGTCAGCTCTCCTAGGGTTTCGAAATTGCTTGGGTTCCACTTTTTTAGCTTTCAACTTGAAGCAAACCCATTTATGATCCGACAATGTCAGTTCGTTAGACACATGCCAATCATATATATAATTTGAAATGCTTAACGACGCTAAGGTGATATCAATCACCGAATTGCGTTGGGGTGACACGTAAAAAGTGGGGTCATTCCCTCGATTAAGAATTTCTAGGTTTGTACTAATAAAGTAATCTAATAGAAACTTACCTCGACCGTTGCATTCCCTGCTTCCCCATGCGTGATGATGGGAGTTAGAGTCGCAACCAATTATGAGGTGTTTCTTCTGTTGCTCACAATATTCCACCAGCCCCACCATCCCCCGTGGGGGTGGTGACTCGGGTGAGTCTATTGGAAGGTAGATTGATGCCATAATGACATCCTGTTGACCATTGCCAAAGTCGCAGCTGAGCCTCACCGCTGTGAGGTCGCCGTCGCTGTACTGTGGCAGAAGGTTGGCCTGAATGTTGTTAGGTATGTAAATACATGTCCTAATTTTGTTTGTGTGACCTCCTGTAAAAACAGTGCCGTTTAGTTTTGTAAAACCTTTTACATTAGATTTTACTAACCATGGCTCTTGAATAAGAGCGATTGTATCCTTGCAGCAGTCGAGGTGGCGGCATAGGGTTGCAACAGCCCCTCGACAGTGCTGGAGGTTGATTTGTAGGAGATTCCACTCTTGTAGGGAAGCCATTTGGCCTGCCTTGAAGAGCATCCTACTCCATTATGCCCGCAGACACACCACCCGAACCTTCGCCCATCTCCATCGGAGTGGATGTGGTGTCTGTCGGCATCGTATTGGGTGCAGAGTCATCCTCAAATCTCTGCAGCCTGATTTTCAGAGAGGTGAACTTGTAGTTCAACCTCTCTCCTTTCGCTTTGATGGCGGCATCGTCTTCCTGTCCGACACCGAGAACAAGGAGTTTGCCTTTCGGCTCTTCCTTGACCGAGTCGAAGAAGACACACCATTCTTTTATTTTTGCCCAGGTGTTCTGAGCAGCCAGGCGTCTCATGACAGCCTCAGTGGATTCCGGTTCCCCGGGGATCCAAAGGGTTGCCTTGGTCAGCCTGGGCAGATTATCCACCTGGACAACATCTAATTTTGCCCCCTCCCACATTTCTGTGAGGGTTGCAATGGTTGCTTGCAGCCATTCAAGGGAACCTTGATCACAGCAGGTGATCCGAAGGATCTGTCCTGAGTAATGGAACCCTTTGAAAGTGGGTGCTTGCACTGATTCACCAGGCCTTGTGTCAATGAAGACATCCAAGGCGGTGGTAAGTTTACCTTCCACCATCTCAACCTGGGTCTCGGTGAGCTTTCCCAGGGGATTTGAGCGGTCTATCACTGCTACTCGAAGGTGCTTCTCAGCAGCCTCCTTGTAGGTGACAGACTCCGCTCTGGTGGAGGGTCTTTTGGGTGGCATTATTGCAGGTTTCCGCCTCTTTCCCTGATTGCTCAGGGGCGAGGGGAGCGAGTCCTGCGAGCGCACCCGTTTCTTTGTCACACCTGTGGGTGACTTCTTAGCTCCATGAACCGGTGGCTTTGAAAGCCTGGCCTGTTCGTGAGCTGTGCCGACAGCGGTAGGGCGTTTTGCAGTGATATCTTTCGATACCTCCGCCAAACGGGCCCTCCTACGGCGTTTGGCTTCCGCACCACAGACCTTACGCCTTGGCGGACGTCGATCTGCAGTGCTGGCCTCTTCATTTATATTTTTAGACGGGGTATCCTGAGCGGACGCACCCGTCTGAGCTGTTGTCGATGACTCGACTGGTTTTTTGTTTGTTTGTTCATCCATGTAAGTAGATAACATTTTTCATCTCTCGAGGTCCCCACCCTCACCGGAGCCTCACAGTTCTGGGACGCTGTAAACAACGCCAGGGCTACCCGAGAGATATAGCTCCCAGGGAGGTGAGGTGTTTGCACACTCCATCCTCCCCCAAGAGCTCGTCCTGCTAATCCTCTGACGGAAAAGCATAGCCGATTGATCTAGGTGGACTAGTCTAGACCTCCCGTTTGAGCAGAAATCCGGGCCAAAGTGGAGTGTTGCCAGACCTGTGGGAATAACAGCCACCCTCAGGCCGACTCAGCCACCAGGATCCCCTCATCCTGCCTTACGGGTCACCGCGCACGGCACAAACACGCAGGTACCTGTATTTGTCTGATTTCTCCACGACGACCATCATCCCGGTTCATTGACAGCCACGCCAGGCACAAAGGTTTTTAAGCCCCGGCCAGACCCGAGTGCCATAACAGACCGAACACGAGGGGGTTTTAAGTCCCTGGTTCGTATCCTACCAGGTACACGCCCGCCGCTTCCTCAAAATACGCAAGCCCCCTCACCACGTCAAGGTTCAGGTACATTCGAGGGGGTGTTGGCTGGGTATGCTCGATCTAACAATTTTGCGGTTCACTATTTTGTACCCGAGCCCCCAAACGTCTGCGTCCACCTCTTGCAGGAGTTCCCCCCACTTTTCCTTTTGTGCATTTTTTATGGCTTGTCTCATCTCCTTCTTAGCTCGTTCATATTCTTCTTCTTCCTGGAATATGCCTTTTCTTCGTACCCGTTGTATTTTTCTTCTTGCCGCCACACATTTTTTTTCGTAGGTCAGCTATGTCGCTGTTCCACCAGTAGACTCTTTTCTTCTGGCTGTTCTGCTTTTTTGGCATGCATACATCGCATATGTTTTGGAGTGCCGTTATGAGCCCCCCCGGCGGTCTAGGACGTTTCGCCGTCGCCGTTTCGCCGTCGCCGTTTCGCCGTCGCCGTTTCGCCGTCGCCGTTTCGCCGTCGCCCATTTCGCCGTCGTTAATTAAAAATATAAATCAAAAGTTACAATTAAAATTTTATTATAAAATTTTATAATAAAATTAATAGTTTTAGAAGAAGAACAAAATGTAACCTAACCTATGGGAATTTTTTTTGGGATTTCAAACCCACTCACAAATATGAGGCTGTTTCATTTATATAGTAAAAATTTATTACCAACTTAAAATGTTGCGATAATACAAAAAATTTCAAATGGAGTGAAATTTTTTCTCTCCGATTTGAATTTTTCTTTGAAATTCGGATAGATGGGGGTGTGATTAGTAGATATTAGTAATAAATATAATCAAAAAAATGGAAAATAACTCGTGTATTGCCAAAAAAGTGAAAAAATTAAATTTTTTTTGCCTTCCAATTTTAGGGGTGTGCATTCGAAAAGGAGGGTAATCCATGGTCAAATCCTACCCTTACGGGGCGCCGCTGCGCTCCGCTCCGCTCTGCACCCCTACAGGGCGGATTTGACTCTGGTTACTAGGCTAAACATACTTGAAGCGCGACAGATCAAGAAAACCGGGATAAATGCAACCGGGATGTGAGAGAACCTCGAAATAGCATTAAGGGTGCGAATGAATGTATAAATATACGCTATTTATACGCTATATCATATATGACATTTAGCAAATCAGGTTCCTGTAGAAAAAAACTATGATCTGTGTTTCTAGAGATGAATTATTAAAATTGTGCCTAAAATTTAGCCATAAAAATAAAAGCTGTAACCTAAAAAAAAAAATTCCAAACCAAAATGTCTTTCTCTAGAAACACGAATATACTCGTGAAGTTTACAGATTATCAAATTAAATTGATAAAAGTTTATTTATATCAGTTATAATCAATCTACAGTTTCGTTTATCATTATTACCATTTTAGGCAGTTTTTGCGAAAAATAATTCACGGTGTGTCATAGTGATGGCGTTGTACTCAGTCGAACTGGTCGGATCGGAATTTACATACATATTTTAATTATACATCTATTACTGAAATACTTAAATAAAATTAATTCGTATTTGACTTTCGATTTCATTTATTAAATGTTCTATAATAAATGTATGCAAATTAATTAAGTGGCCGCAGACTTTTGCACAGGAGTGTACATTTTGGTGCGACATCTGTTTGAAATGAATATCACAAATGGATTTTTAAAATTATTCCAAAAAGGTATGAAGCTGAAATAAATTTAATAATAATTGCGACAGTAGCGACGTTGGCGGCCATTTTACCAGGTGTTTGTCAATTCCCCACCTTAAAAAGTATAGTTGCGGTATGGGGCAGTAAACTATTACGTTTCACCCCCAAAAAATCGCGTAAAAACAAAAAATAATCTTTTATAAATAATCAAAATAATCAAAATAATTTAATAAAACTTCAATTGTAACTTTTGATTTATATTTTTTCATTAACGACGGCGAAATGGGCGACGGCGAAACGGCGACGGCGAAACGGGCGACGGCGAAACGGCGACGGCGAAATGGGCGACGGCGAAATGGGCGACGGCGAAACGGCGACGGCGACGGCGAAACGTCCCATTCCGCCCCCCGGTGTTCTAGTGCAGTCTGTCCAATTTTGATCTTGTACTGCACTTTTTAGTCTTTCTAGATTTATTTTCCCGATTGCCCATCCCCTTGCTGGCTTGGGGATATGCGTTTCTTCACCAAACTTGCACTCGATATAGCGGTGGTCGCTTCCACTCGGTATTGGCAGCACATGCCATCTCACCAGATGTGCCGTGAGATTTGGGGTTGCAAAGGTCACGTCTATCACGGACTGGGAGCCCTTTCTGTTCTCCGTAGATCTTCTGTAGAACGTGGGCGTGGTCCCGGAGTTCCATATGTCTAACCCCGCCGTGGCTACTTCTTCCGATAAGACTCTCCCCCTGTCGTCTGCTTTATCCGACCCCCACTCTGGGTCCTTGGCATTAAAGTCACCGGCAATAATTAATGTGACATGTTGTTGAGCATCTCGGAATAAGTTCTCTATTCCACGCTTGAAATGGTCGATGTTCCGGTTTGGCGAGATGTAGACGCTGTAGTACGCCGCTCCGTCTACTAGTACCCACACAAACCCCTCGCCTCTTCCACTTTTCTCCACTCTTCTGTCATTGACGTAGATTGCCGCTTTTCCCGTGTGGTCTTCGTGCCAGTTGTTGTTGGTACGGTGCGGCTCGCTGATGATAGCTACGTCAATTTTCCTTTCCAGCACCGTTTGCCACAAGAGTGTCTGGGCTTCGGCTGCTTGATTGAGGTTTACTTGCAGGATCTTCGTTCTTCTTCTCTCCTTCTTGGGTTGCGTTTCGTTGTGCTCTTGGTGCGTAGTATCGGCAGGTAGTCGTTCTGTGTCCGTACTTCGCACAGTTCTCGCAAAAGGGCTTTTTTACGCAATTTTTTGCTTGGTGCCCCTTTTCACCACACTTGTAGCAATCTTTGCTTCTGTCTTCGTTTATTGTCTTACATCTTGCTGCAAAATGCCCCACCTGCCAGCACTTATTGCATCTCAGCGGGAAGGTGTTTACTTCTTCTTGTATCCGGCACCTTATCACCCCTACTGTGATGTGGTGGTGTTTTGATAATTCCATAGCGGCAGTAGCGTTTGCCGCTATCCTTGCTATGTTGGTATCCATATAGTAGGGTTTATACTCTTTCAGTGAAATTTCTCCCTCTTTTATTTTGTTTTTAATGTCTTGTATGACCTCTTCTTCCGATGTTGACTTGTGTATGTCTTTGATTGTAAACGTTCTTGTGTGGTCAATCGTCTTGATGAGGTCATCCGGCGCCAGTACTGGTTGGAGGGCCTCCGTTACCTTTTCCGACTGACTCCTATTTACCGGGGTGATGGAGATGTTGCCGTTTGCCGTTTTCCTTATCATTTTGATTTTCGGAAAGTCTTTGTTGCTTTTTAGTGTCTTTGTTAGCTCTTTCACTCTTTCCTCGTATTCTTCGGCGTTTAACCGGATGACTATGTTTCCGTTGTTGTTTATTCCTCCGTTAGCTGCACCGGAGATGATGCGTCTCGGGGTGCGACTTCTGTGCGACTTTTTGTTTTTTTCCTTTGCTTGGTTTTCCTCTTGTTTTTCACGCTGTTTTCTATCTTTTTGCCTTTTCCTCTTAGCTTTCATTTTTGCCCGGGGATCTTCAAAGTTCTCTGTCTCCCCTTCGGTCTCGTCCGTCGAGCTCTCCCCAGCACATGCCTCCATTTGCACCACCTGGCTGTATGGGTACGGTACCCGGAGCAGTTCTTTTAGACCTCTCCTCAGCTCGCTCGTATCGGACTCATTTTTGCTGTTCTCTTGGTGGTGTTTATTTACCCTGCTCTTTGTCTCACTTTGTTGTGAAGTCCACGTTCCTCGGTCAACAGCTGTTATATCAACCGCGGGGTTCCAGGGGGAACTTGTGTTATGTTTTCCCTCCTTTCCGTTCCTAATGAGAGAACGGTTTGGAAAGGCAAACAATACCACGCAGAAGTAAAACTCCTACTTATATTCGTGGTAACCCTGATGTTGGTATAAGCTAACTCGCTATAGCCTGGAAGCGAGGGTCGTAAGTCCAATGAAAATTCCACTCTGCGTTGTGCTGAAAAATACGAGGGTACGCTTCGTCGAAAAATAAAACAATGATTAAACAATAACGTTTTAATGAAAGTAGCAACGATATCGACAAATACAAATGATTGTGGTAGTGACGTGCAATAAAAATAGTAGGCACGTTAACTGATTGACGACGGTACGTCAAAGGTGACACAAAACGGGACACCAGAATGGTAGGCCCGTCAATACAAATAATTGACTAAGATTTAATGTATCACAATACCACTAGAAAACCCAAACAAGAATATTAAATTTGTCTCACCTGAGCTCAAGATGAGTTTACACAATAATAAAGACAGCAATGATCCTTGTATGGAATGCAGTGGTTGATGTTGACTTGCAATGGCTCCCGATCTAGGATCCTCGGACTGTTGTACACCGACGTAATACTCGATGAGCAGGTTTTGGCAGGCGGATACGAAGATGGACAGGCGTCACTCCGCTGCGTTGATAGTATGGTACACGATGGCGATTCAAGTACGATAATATGATCGTCCAAAAATATAACGATCATTCAAGCACTTTATGTTGTGTTTGGTAAACACCAAACGTAAACAAGCTGGTTGTCCAAAAAAATATAACCAAGCGAATGTTACCAAACAAATTTACAGTTGGCAATACTTTGTACTTCGATACAGAAATATGGTGGTTCGAGATAACGAATCGAATAATATTCCAAAAATATTGGAACTGGCTAAAACAAATAGTTACGCACTGATTTCACGAAATCCGCAATGACGGTGAAATTAACTACTGCGTACTACTAATTTTGTTACGAAAATCGACCGATAAAAAATTGATTCACACGCGATCAATAAAAATCGAACTGTCTTGTCGTACTATCAAAGCCAAAGTTAATTTTTGACGGCGCGCGTCTATATCCTGTACTATCAAGTACGTTGTAAAAATGAAATGAGAGATGGCGCTTGGAGTAACAATTTGAATAATTTAAAATGTTAAATTAGGTGACAAAAATAGATAAATTTTGTTACACTTGCTGCAAGTGGGGGCCTCTTTCTACTAGTGGTTTAGTCGGCGCCTGTCTGGCGTTATTATCTTCTGGAACGTTGATCAGCCCCGTGACACTTGTTGATTGGTTGACTAGCGTCTTTTTGCTAATTTCTTCGACTTTGGTAATGTGTCTTTGGACATCGCCAATCTGAAAAGGCGTAGAAGCCGGTCGCATTATGCCCCGAGAGGCATGATATTAATAGAATAAAAATGAAAAAAAAAAGAATAAAAATCCTCAGACCGCCGGGTGAGGCCCGGTTGTCCATGATCCATACTTGATGCGAAGTGTGGGCTCACAAAATAAAAATGTTATCGAAGGTCGCGAGGGGGATGTAACGAAAGCACCTGCTCCCAGGAAACAAACAACTCAACCGAATTAAACCTATATAGGAGCATCACTTCAGGTTATACCACGCCCGGCTCAAGAATATTTTTGACTATAGGCTAATGTTAAGAGTTACGCCCACCATTTTAGCTTTCACGGATTTTTCGTTAGAAAAATTGTTGCTTACCTGGACTATTAATGAACCGGTTAATTTTTAAAGTTTACTTTAATATTAAACTTAGGCTTAGCTTAGCTAGAAGGTTAGCTTGAGGCTTAGCTTAAGGCCTAGCTTAAGGCGTAACTTAAGGCTTAGCTTAAGGCTTAGCTTATGGCTTAGCTTAAGGCTTAACTTAAGGCTTAGCTTAAGGCTTAGCTTAAAAGTATCTTTACATTATTAGATTTTGTATAGGATTTTGTATTAGACTTGGTCTAATGTAAAAATTTTCGCGTTTACATTACTTGATTTTACATTGGACTTCGTCCGTTGGATTTTTCATTAGACTTTACATTGGATTTTTAAGAATAGGACGGTATCTATTTCAATAGGATTTTGCATTAGATTTTATTGGTGAGTATGCGCAGTGTGATTGTATGACTCGTAATCTGTCATGGTCGTGGTTGATTTTGTTAACCTCAAATTTTTAGAAATTCTTTTGTTCAGTTTTTGTCAGTTTTTGTCTAGTTTTGTGCATATTGTAATGAGCCGTGACTCCTAATACTGCCACACGTTGGGCTAGCCAATAGATGTAATGTCCAGGGTGTATGTGGGACTGTTACACTTTTATTTGATCTTTAATTGAATTTACTTTTTGTGTACTAATTAAACCCTTGCTAGCTCTTTATTTACTTCACCGGCATGAAATCTCTTTCCCTCAGATAGTAGATTCTTCGATGACTTACCTTTTCCACTTTTACCCTGTGAATGGCTTTATGCCTCTTTTAATTTAAAAATCCCAGAATAAACAGTTATCAATTAACAAAGTTTTTATTATTATTCTCATTAACAAAAATTTATGATTAAATGAATTTTTCCCAAAGTTTATAATCCTTAACTAAACCTACCCCAAATTGTTTTATTACTGTCGTACTTTTTATTGTTATTTAAACCCACGACACTTTATATAATTACTTGTGCGCTTACCCTTTAACATTCTTCATACTTTCTTTATCATCAATATTTCAATTTTTACCAAGCACCAATGTTTCCAAATTACTCAGGTATGTGTTTGGATTCTAAATTATTTATACCAATTTCTTTATCATCAATATTTCTATTTTTACCAAGCACCAATTTTTCCAGATTACTCAGGTATGTGTTTGGATTCTAAATTATTTATACCAATTTCTTTATCATCAATAATTCAATATTTCAATTCGATTAGGCTGTCTTATCAGCCGCCTATATTTGTATATCCTTTATTATTTTTTTGTTACTAAGGTTTTTTCTTTCCAAAATCAACTCAAATACCTGATCTCTTGATCTTTAATTCATCTCATCTCGCCTCATCGGTGAGTACCATTGCACTTTTATTATAATTCTCATTTTTATAAATGTCACAAATTATTTTTTAAGTATTGTCTGTTTCTAGGTAACTTCAACCGTTAATTTCGATGCCTCAGAACTCGCGATATCGAAGCACAATTTATCGAAGAAATGTAAAACCCCACTTAATTCTAATTAACTTAACATTTTTATAACTCAAATTATTAACTATTAACAACTTTTTATATATGGATTTTTGAACATGGTTTTAAATTATTATAATTTTATTCTTGGATCTTTTTATTATTAACAACTGATTTTATTATATTGAATTTTGTACGATTCCGTATCATCGAAAAATCTTACACATCGCAAAAGAGCTTTCATGCGAAATATATAAAACAAAGTAATTAATTTTAACCTGAGGGTGACTCAAAACACCACAATATGTACTTTATTGACTACTTATTTTGCCACAAAAACTAAAATCTAACCAAAGATTTTAACATAATTTTATTCTCAGCACTGTCATATTTTATGTCATTACAAATCCAATACAAATATCCAATAGTGTAAATGCGTTTATATTCGAGCATTGGATATGGAATCCTATACAAATCTCGAATACAAAAATCCAATACGAAATTTAATAATGTTTAGCTTAAAACTTAGCTTAGCCTTCTCTCCTGCATCGTTTGTTGTTGTGCCTTCTATAGTCCATCCGTTTTAAGAATGCAGAACTAGATTGTACTAAAATTGTGAACTCGGAACGTGATTGGTTAAAATTTTTACAGATTTACACTGCCAAAATTTTATTTGCGATTGATAACTCACGAATATTTTTTTCTAAAAGTTTCTGGCAAATTTAAATAATTTGTACAAGATAAATTGCTATTTGATAAAAAATACTTTTAACTCGATTATTTCAAGTATCAAATAAGTGACATTTGGTTTTTGTCACTCATACACTTTAATTATTTGACGTTTCCCAGTGTAAATCTGACTTGCCGTTCAAGGCGACCTCTACTGCAATCCAAAACCAGATGGACTATAAGTTTATGCTTCCTGGTTTTGGCTTCCTTGATCACGTTGGACTTATTGGAGCCTTTCGGTTTTTAACCGTGATTAAACTCGTCTAATAGCCCCCCCCCCAAAAATCCCAAAACTGAGCAACGGATAAATTTAGCGTTACAGACAGATATTAGATAAATTAAGGCTATTATTATATTATGTAGACTATGAATATGCTTTAAATTTGTGCTTAGAGTAACACAACTGAAAACCTCAGCGAGGCTTGGTGTGATCGTCGATTGAGTTACAGCGCAGAAATTACGGGTTCGAATAGCGGACTTCACTGAATTTCTTACCTAGACTCTCCTGTAAACATCGCCGCCCTGTGAATTTAAGTATTAGGGGTCGTCCATAAATTACGTCACGCTCTTAGGGGGACCCTTGTGACGATGGGGGGCGACCCTTGTGACGATGGGGGGCGGGGGGGTTTCAAAAATTGTGATGTCACAAAATAATATATATTAAATATTTTAAAATACAAGAATATCGCACAACCCAATTTGAAATGTGAACTCGAGTTTCGAACTTATTAGTTCTCATCAGCACAATTTACAAAAGGATTGTACGAGCGCATTACGGCTATTCTGCCATCAACGAGCAAAGTAAGTGAATACTTACAAAATTGCAAGTTTCGGCAACGCCATCGCGCGGATCTTGGGAAAGGCCCCAGTGATAATATGAGAATAAAAGTTCTCGGCTCTAGCCAGTATGTATTTTAAAATACATAAAAATACAAAAAAATTAATAAATAAATAAAAGGATCCTTTTGTAAATTGTGCTGATGAGAACTAATAAGTTCGAAACTCGAGTTCACATTTCAAATTGGGTTGTGCGATATTCTTGTATTTTAAAATACATACTGGCTAGAGCCGAGAACTTTTATTCTCACATTAAATATTTTATTATAAGTATTTAAAAAAAGAATTTTTTGAGCTTTTAAAATGAATTTTTTTTAAATTAATTTATTGTAGTTGGTATTCTGTACGTGTATGTTTATGTATAAATATGCAGAAGCCAGTGGCGTAGATAAAGGGGGGAGAGCGCCCCGGGTGCCACCCGACCCTTCATAGATGTTTCCTCTTGGGCACTACCCCTAAAAAAAACAAGATCATCAGCCGAAGTGGGGATGACACCCATGAAAACCTCCCCGGGTTTCTTTTTATTATATTATAAATTTGAAAAATTTGGGACGGGGGGGTTCAAGAATATGTGACGTAATACTTGGAGGGGGGTCTAGGTTTGTGTGACGAAGCGTGACGATGGGGGGGGGGGTTAAAAATTGCTTAAAATTGCGTGACGTAATTTATGGACGACCCCTTAGTTCTAAATATACATTAGTCTGACCAATGGGGAACATGCATGAATAAAAAAATTTAGTTAAAACAGTATTTTCCGATTAATCCTATATATTAAATATCAAATCAGCAAAAATAACTTCTATTTATTGTATTTTGTTATAAATAATCCATTTTAAAATTCAATGATAATTTAAAATAAATCATATGACCTTAAACGCAACGAAGTCACCGGCACAATAACAATAACCTCACTTTCATGTTTATTCTACTCGTGTAAAGTACTTTTTTAACTTTCTTGTTTTTAATTGATTTAATTATGATAAATAACAGCTTTAACACTAACAAACTTCAACTTTCAAAGCACAAAACCACAGAAAAATAACATAAATGAATGTAAAATTTAACTTGTGACGTCATCAGTCACTTGGCAAATTGCGCGGTCGTTTCGTTCAATTCAAATTGACGGATTTTTAAATATTTTTTAAATTATTATCAAAACGAAAATAAATAAATTAAATAGCATTAATTTGTATATTTAGTTATTTTTGTTCCAACTACGCTATAAAAAAAATTTATGCATCTTCCCTATTGACTAAATGTCAAGATCAAACAAAGAAAAAAACTGAAATAAACACTATAATTATTATTAATTGTCCTAATATTTACTATAAGATAAATTGCTAATAAAACAGGTCCGTAGGAAGGCAGTGTTTATATGTATTATAGAACGGCCACACCCAACGCAAAAATTCGAAGAAGTTGTTATTGTATTTTTATTACTTCCAGACCCGCCCTGACCTTCCATAAGACTGGAAAAAATGTTTAATTTATACAAAAATCAATTCAATTTATAATTAAATGTATCATACCCACATAATTTTAAGTGTTTTCGTTTTACGAAATGCTAGTCAACTATTAAATTTAAATTTGCACGAACAGAGAAACTTCCTAAGGTACCCTTAGACGTGTAGCGGTCCTAGAATTAGACACGAAATATACATAGAAGTCCCTCGCTACATAAATTAATCGCCTCGGCAGCGCAGTTGTTTGAGCGCGCGTATTCACATACGCCTGGTTAGGTTAATTGGCCAATAATGTACCAGAATTAAGCTAACCAGAAATTATCACTTCTTGCGAATCTGCACGTGGTTACGATGGAAACAGATTAGCATAGTTCATTTTGGCGCTCAAGCTGGCTTAATGCATAGATTCTGGTTGGAAACTTTATATCTTAAATGCATTTAAACTTGAAGTTAGACTTAACTAATCTACAGTTTTATTTTAAAGGCGGGGTTAGAATAAAATGGCTGATCTTCATTGGCTAGTTTGAACTACTTAAATCTGTAAGATTTAGGCCGTGTTCGGTCTGGCACGTTTTTCGCTTTGATAGTACAATTTGGGGTTTTCACGCTTTCAAACGCATTATCTACTCTCATTTCAGAATTTGATGTTCTGAAAAGATGTTTTACTTGTGGATTTTTTTTCTGTGGATTATTTTTTTAACTTAGAAGCTTGGATAGTTTTTTCTTAGGTTTTTAAGCTCATGGAGGTTGGAATTAGGAATATCAAATTGATAAATTTGACTATGGATCTGGTCTATGGCCTAATGGTAAGCGCGATCAACTGCTAACGTAGGAGTTCCCGGTTCGACTCTGGGTACAGTTTAAAATTACATAAATAATTATTTAAAGGACAAGTCCTAGACCTAATAGTTATATTAAGAAGAAGACTTCTTAATACGAGTAGAAGAAGAAGAAGAAATTATTGAAAACATTTTTTCGAGGTTATGAGATTAGAAGCCACTAGCGCTAAAAGTAAACGGTTAAGAGAAAAATTGTGATTAATATTTCTCTCTAATTCTCGAACAATTTTGGAAAAATTGAAATCGGTGTAATTTTGTAGAAGCTATTCAAGTTGTAGGGTAACGTTACGCCCCCCCCCCCCAATAGAGTTGGCACCTCTTTCTGTCCAATTTTTACGAAATTTAGGCGTTGGAAGACACGGATCCAATAATATAGAAATATTTTCGTTTTAAGAATGCAAAAATGTTGCTCCCTCCACCCTTGCAGGCCACGCTACGCCATTGAGTTGTTTATGTGATCTTTTTAAACCTTCGACTGAAAAGGAGGAAGATTGGATATATTTAAGTCTTCTTCTACTTTGGACTAGGGTTTCTCCTGCTTGTCTTGCTACTTAAACAGAGAAAGTCGAAATCGTCTAATATGGCCTCATCAGCAAAAATCGAAGAAATTGAAAAGAAACGTAGAAATAATCCTGAGACAGACGAAGAAGAATGGCCCTACGAGTGGCCCAAAGAATGGTCCACACTTGAAGATGAAGAAAACAATAGCTCGGACAATGAAAAACAAGGAAAAATTCGAAAGGAAGCAAAAAAGAAACCAAATAAAAACCAAAGGAAACGTGCCAGATTGGCGAAGCAAGAAAAAGAAAAACATGAAAAACAAGAGACAGAAACGCTAAGTGAAAACAGTAACGAAACAAAAAATTATGAAACTGAAAAAACACAAAGTGATTATAATTTAGAAATATCCACAAAGCTGATCGAAACATTGTCCATAGCCCTACAAGTGATGCAAGAAAGTAAAGAAGAACATGGAATAGAAAAAACAAAAACACCAAGTGAAAGCCAGTTGGGAATAACAGAATGGACGAATGAAATATTTTCCAACATATCGTACGCCGCGCATAAAATAATGAAATTCATCATATTAAGCAAAGAAGAACTCGACGAAAGGAAAAACACACTAAGAAACTTAGAAGATATGAAAGAAAGCACCTTTAAACTTCTATTATTCGTATTGAAGGGCAATAGCAACAAGCAAGGGACGGGTGAGCCTTCAGCCACCCTTTCTCCGTCCAAAGCAAACACAGCAGAGGCGGTTCCTGCCCCTGCCAACCCCGCGAACCTCCTCAAGGTCCAGGAACTCAAAGAAACAAATTCTTCCCCTCAGGAAGAACACAAAAAGCAAGACCCACCTGGGAAAAATTTGGCAGAGTCCAACCCCCCGAACCTCCTCAAGGTTCGGGAACCCAAGGAAACAGATTCTTCCCCTAAGGAAGAATCCACGAAGCACGACCCACCCAGGAAATACCTGACAGCAATGAAGAGGGCTGCCATCAGCAACCCCCGGAGCACACACAAGAAATACAAAGTAATTGTCTACCCTGGAGAGGGTAGCTCATTCCAGTCAGCAGAAAACACGAAATCCGCCCTGACTAGCATCAGAGCGGAAGACCTTGGCATAAAAGCAGATAGGCTCTATCTGACGAAAAACAAAAGTGTTGTGGTGGAATCCTCCCACCCTTCCGTCAAGAAACTAGTAGGCAGCACTCTACTCGCGGAAAACCAATTGATGGCCCGGGAGCCTTCAGCTACCTGGCCATCAATTGCTATACAGATGGTGGACAAATCCGTTTCTAGGGATCAAATCACAGCGGAAATAGAAAGGAGTCTTCCCGAGGTGGTCAATATGGCCGGGATTTCTTGGCTCAAAAGAGCCAATCCCGTACATACCAGAGGAAGAACTCACAACAAATGGATCCTGGAGGTTCACCCCCTGGTCCATGAAGCAATAACAAAGGAGGGTAAATTCAGAGTGGCTTGGAAAAGCTACCGGATACGGAATCACATCGGAATTGTCCGATGTTATAAATGCCAACGATTTGGCCACACAGCCAAATTTTGCAAAGGAAATGAAACATGCGCCTTTTGCACCTCAACAGAACATGCTTCACGTGATTGCGTAGTGCAAAAGGAACTTGCTAAGCATGTATGCGCCAACTGTGTCAGAGCGAAGCTCAGTGACAACAAGCACTCCACAGGATCAATCCTGTGTAAAGTATATAAGGCCCGACTTGAGGCCCGTGCACAATCCATAGCAACCACTATTGACAACGAGAGAAATAACCGTGACCAATGAGATCTAATCCTAAAAACTAATAACCCTGATAAGAAACAAGGTTTGAGTGTACCCAATAAAGCCAAATAACAATCGAAAATGAAAAATAGACTCCAAAAATCAAGATATGAATACCAATACATACCAACATTGATGAAATAAAAACGCCCACGCAATCCAATATAGAAACCTGAAACATAAAACAAATCAGAAAACATCATATCAAAATAGGCAGATTATGTGTATGTCACAATATACCAAATGACACGCGGTTTGAAACCCGATTAAAAAAAATTCATAAAAAACGACCAGAACTTGATAAAAATCTTTAAGAATAATTTTATAATTATGATGAAAACATGAACTCCCCGCCAATTTGCAGGGTCCATTTTATGATGAGGTTGGCAACAACCTCAAAATGTTTTTTATTTTTTATAAATAAATTAACTTCAATTGCTTGTCTTGCTGTAGCGAAAGAGAGAGGAAAAACGACGATATGGTTGAAAAAGATCCAAAAATAAAAATCCTCGAATCCAAAACCATCGTGAAAGGTAGAGATAAAGATGAAGAACAAAACCCAAAGAAAAAAACACCGGAAATGACCAGAATAACTAGAAGCCAGAGCATAGACGAGTCGCGAAAAAACGCGAAAAATAAAAGAGGTCGGGAAACTCCCGAAAATACCGAAGAAAGTGATGAGGAACACCGCCGACTCCTCGTCGAGCGAGGAAAGTGACGGGTACGACCTTGATACGATTCTTAAGGAAAAAGCGAAAGAACTTGGCATGACCCAAGTAAAAGAAATAGAAACCGATAGTGATGATACAAAGAAAAAGAAGAGAACCAAAAACCAAAGAAAACAAAATCGAAAGAAAAAAATAGAGGAAGAATTCCGAAAAGAAGAAGAAGCCAAAGAAAAGAAAAACGAAACCAAAGATACAGAAGACATTGCGAGGGTGAACACAAGCCCGGAGCAGACCGTTAAGTCTACTCCGGACTTGGCCAGTAGCCAGACTTTGGAAACTGAACCAGAAACATTGACCGACCAACAATTGAAAGAAAGATCGAAGTGTGTGATAAACGACGCCCACGAA
This sequence comes from Podabrus alpinus, assembly GCA_932274525.1. Taxonomy (NCBI): domain Eukaryota; kingdom Metazoa; phylum Arthropoda; class Insecta; order Coleoptera; family Cantharidae; genus Podabrus; species Podabrus alpinus. Next base: position 78,544,311 of record OW026454.1, on the reverse strand, counting down.
ATACGAAGGTTTTTAATGAGAAGCAAGGAGGCCCTCAACGTTCGAGATGAGGCCCTCGAAAGAATAAAACACTTGGAAGAAATAGCGCAGGAACTAATCCAGGACGGCATCAAAAGAAACAACATGGGGACGGGAGCGCCTTCAGCCTCCCCTCCTCAAACAAAAGCAATCATAGAAGAGGTGGTCAAAGCCATCAGCAAGACCACCCCTCCGACAGCACCGACCCTTCAGGTCATTCAAAGTAAATCTACACCGGAAACAGACAAACAAAACCCCCCCAGGGATTACCTGGAGGCGGCTAAGAAAGTCGCCGCTGGCGGCCCCCGTAGCATGCCCACTAGGAAATTCAAGGTCATAGTGTACCCTGACGAAGGGAACACTAATAAATCGGCGGACGAAACCAAAACACAACTGACCAGCATCAAATTAGCAGACCTAAAAATCAAGCCAGACAATTGAAGTTTATTTATTTAAAAAAAAACGGATTAGCATTGCCAATCTAAAACTTAATCCTGCATATTGGCAGGACATTCATGTTGTCATAAAAATAAAATAATTTATCAAAATTAATATTGCTGGTTCAAGTAGGTTTCTGTATGAATTTTCTCCGGGTTTCAAACCGTGTATCGTATTTACTATTGTAACTAACAATTAATCTGCCTGGTTTTTGTGTAGTTTGTGGTTCTAATAATGTTTCTTTTTTAGGTTTCCATATCGGGATTGCGTGGGCATTTTTCCATCGTGACTTGTTTGTTAAGTATAAGTTTTTCATGTATTGGTTTGGTGTCTTTTTTCTCTTTTCATTTAATCACTTTTATCGATTTTTAGGTTACACCCAAACCTTTTTCCTTGTCGGGTTGTTAATTTATATGATTAGATCTTCGTTTTCAGTTATGTTGATGGTCTTGTTCTCGAGGAACTTACACATCAGGTCGGGTAGTGTTTCTTCGTACAGCTCGTCCAGTTGTGCAGGGAGATGGATGCCATGATAGGCCGCCAGCTCCAACTGTTCTTGCATGTACAAATCGCACTCCCGTATCCGATGTGTAGGTTCATCGAGAATATCGCACGCCGGACATAGTCCGTCCACCGATTTCCCCAATCTCTTGAGGTGTCGGCCGAACTCGCCATGTCCGGTTAGCATCTGCGTCATCTGGAAGGAATTGTTCATTATTTTATTACTTACCTTGGGGATGAATTGGTAGGTAATTCTACCTACCAGTCCATCGTCCCATCTTTGTTGCCATTTTTTTTTGGATTATGTCCTCCATTTTTCTTTTGATGTCCACTCTGTATTTGTAATCTTTCGGGTCTATTCTTACCCCCATAAAGGTGGTTACTTTCTTGTTTCTGGCTTCACGCCATGACAGTAATCGTAAGAGTTCTAAGTCGATTGGGTGGATACCTGCCAAAACACCCGCGGCTATGGTCGACACAGTCCTATAACATTTTGCTATCACGCGACAGCAAAATCCATAGCACGATATCAGCCGGGCCAACGTGTGCTTATCCCCTATTCTATGTATCCAGATCTCGCTTCCGTAAGCCAAGATGGGGACTACCGCCCCCTGGTAGATCCTTCGCATAGAGTTCGAGGTGTCCAGGTTCCAACCGCTTTTTGCCATTCGATGCAGCGCATGGACTAGTTTACTGGCTTTGCCGCAAACGTAGTTTACATGCGGTTGCATCGATAGGTTTTCGTCAATAAGGACCCCAAGGTACTTATATTCCCTTACCACCTTTATTTTCTTTCCGTTAAGTCTGACATCTAAATCATAATTATGAACACGCTTCGGATACAAGCACATGATCTTCGTCTTCGTTTCCGAGAGAGCGAGTTTCATGTCCTTGCACCATCCGCTTAATTCGTTGACGCACGTTTGAAGTTTTTCTTGCAGTTGGATTCGGGAATCCGCCGTGACGACGGTCGCGATGTCATCCGCGTACGCGAAGGTATGAGTACCCTCCTGTTTGTCTTTCTTTAGATAATGATCCAGAAGTGAGTTCCACAGGATCGGGCCGAGGACCGAGCCCTGTGGACATCCCTTCGTGGATCTTTTCCCTACCTTTGAGACCCCGGAGGTGAGAGTCACCTCCCGGGCTGAAAGGTAGCTTTTGATCATGACCTTTAACCTGTGAGGGCTGGCCACCACATGTTATCAAAAGCTCCGGAGATGTCGTAGAAGATTACCGCGAGAAAACCCTTGGCTTTCTTCCGCTTCATCTCCGTAGTATCTATTTTTTCGTAGAATGCCTTAAGGGCGGTTGTGGTACTCATACCTTCCACGAAGCCATATTGGCACCGATCGTGGTAAGGGGTATTACTTTCTAGAGTTCTTCTTTTCATTATTTTTTCCAATATTTTGCCGAACACCGGCAAGAGGGTGATCGGCCTATAGTTCTTGATGTTGCTTGTTTCCCCATCTGGGTTCTTGAGTAGGATCTTGAGGACCCCCCTCTGCCACAGCTTGGGGAAATAAGCAACTTTAATGCATGCATTGTAAATACCCATTAACACGTTTTTGATGACAACATAGAGTTTTTTAAGAAAAGATCCCTGAATGTTGTCAAAACCCGGTGCCTTCCTGGCTTGCGTCGTCCTAATTAGGTCATCCACGGGAAGCCGCCGTGAGGACGGTCGCGATGTCGTCCGCGTACGCGAAGGTATGAGTGCCACACTGTTTATCTTGTTTTAAATAGTGATCCAGAAGGGAGTTCCATAGGATCGGTCCGAGGACCGAGCCCTGGGGGCACCCCTTCGTGGATCTTTTCCCTACCTTTGAGACCCCGGAGGTGAGAGTCACCTCTCGGGCTGAAAGGTAGCTTTTGATCATGACTTTTAACCTGTGGGGGAGCCCTTTTTCGCTCAGCGAGCGGAACAGGGCTGGCCACCACATGTTATCAAAAGCTCCGGAGATGTCGTAGAAGATTACCGCGAGAAAACCCTTGGCTTTCTTCCGCTTCATCTCCGCAGTATCTATTTTCTCATAAAATGCCTTAAGGGCCGTTGTGGTGCTCATACCTTCCACGAAGCCATATTGGCACCGATCGTGGTAAGGGGTATTACTTTTTAGAATTCTTCTTTTCATTATTTTTTCTAGTATTTTGCCGAACACCGGCAAGAGGGTGATCGGTCTATAGTTCTTGATGTTGCTTGTTTCCCCATCTGGGTTCTTGAGTAGGATCTTGAGGACCCCTACCTGCCACAGCTTGGGGAAATAAGCAACTTTAATGCATGCATTGTAAATACCCATTAACACGTTTTTGATGACAACATAGAGTTTTTTAAGAAAAGATCCCTGAATGTTGTCAAAACCCGGTGCCTTCCTGGCTTGCGTCGTCCTAATTAGGTCATCCAGCTCGTCGCTCTCGACCTCCCTAACCTGCGCCATGTCCGGCACGCCCCTCAGATTTTCGAAATCTGACCGCATGGTTTGGTGATCCACCGTTGCATCGGAGTTTCGATCGTCGTCGGGGAGTAGACCGTTCATGAGGTAGGTTAGGGTCTTTTCCGGCGTTTCCGTTACCTTCCCGTCCCCGCCACTGAAGGTGGTGAGGATGTTTTTTCCCTTATATTTTCTCGCCGCTATTTTGTAGGTAACCCCCCAGGGATTAGGTACAAGGTCGTCCTCGACGAACTTTTGCCAACTGGCCTGCTTTGCCTTTTTTAATGTTTCCAAGAATTTGTCCTTCGATTCCATCATTGCAATGTACAGCCCGTTCCTTTCGTTCTCAATGCGGTTCCTATACAAGGCCGTCTTTCGCGAAAGATACTTCTTTCGCGCTCTTTCAAGATTGTCGGTCCACCAGTCAGGACGGCCAACGTAGATCTTCTTCATTTGGGCTTTCTTATTTATTAGATCCTGGATCCTGCCGTGCAAATCGGAGACCATGTCCTCGATTTCGTTTTCAGTGGTTAGATTGTCCGACCTGGGGCCGTTTTCCTCTACCCACTGAGTTAACTCTGTCTCTATGGTTTCCGCTTGGATGGTATCTGGGTTTCTATTCCTAATAACCCTGATGGGGTTATTAGGTGCACCTATTTCAAAAGTGATTGCTTTATGATCTGTGATTATGACGTGTTCCGCAATGTCCCACGAGTGGGTTTCATTGACGGTGCCGCATGTGCCCAATGTTAGATCCACGTTGCTCTTCCCTCCGAGAGAATTCTCGAACGAAGGCGGTTTGTTAGGTCGATTGAACACGAAAAGTTCGTGCTGCGCAATGAATTCCTCCAGCGCCTGTGCCCTGGAGTCGGAATCTACGGTGTCATACCACACCCTAGATCGACAATTGAAGTCTCCGCAAATGTAGGTCTTACCCCTTCCGCAAACACCCAGTGCTTTCCGGAGGTCTTCGAGTGGAATCTGTATATCCTCTGAAGGAGGAAAATACGTGCCTATAAAGTAGTAGGTCACTTTGTTACTGAAGGTAATTGACACGACCGTTACGAACCTGCTGGAAACTTGCGGGAGGAAGGAGAACGTGAATTCATTTCCTACCGCGTCGTTAACCATGATGCAAGTTCGGAAGTGGTCGCCGAAGATGGCTGCCGTCCGTGTGTTCGGGGAGAAGGGAAGACGAAACCCTCCTGCTGCCGCGGGGTAGCAGTAGGGTTCCGAAAAGATGGCTAAGAGTATTTCTTTCTCGGCAACAAAGCGTTGCGCGTCGGCCGTGGCGGCCTCCGAGTTCCTCAGGTTTACCTGCAAGACTTTAAACGACTTACTCATGAGTGACATCAGTAAGCGTTAGAATTGAATGTGCGTATTCCATAAGTCTCGCTTTGTAGACCCTACATGTGTTAGATCCTGTAGTGTGCCTGGTATCGCTATGTTTAGCTCTCACACAGTTGATGCACGCATGTTTCGCACTGTCATTCTGCACCCCACAGGCACGTGAGGCGTGTTCTGTTGAGGAGCAGAATGCACATGCTTCAGCCCCTTTACAATATTTTGCAGTGTGTCCAAAGCGTTGACACTTGTAGCAACGCGTTATCGTTATGTGGTCATGGATCCGGTAACTCTTCCAGGAAGCTCTGAACTTCCCGTCTTTAATTGCCGCTTCCCTGACCACGGGGTGAACCTCCAGGATCCACTTGTTATGGGTCTTACCCTTGGAGTGCACCGGGTTGATGCTCCTGAGCCAGGAGCTCCCGGCCACTTTAGTTGCCTCGGGGTAGTTGCCGATAAATTCTTCAACCACCTTTTCCTTGGACATGGACTTGTCCACCATCTGAATGGAAATTGATGGCCAGGTAGCTGAAGGCTCCCGGGCCACCAATTTCTTCTCTACTAAAAATCGATTGCCGATCAGGTTTTTGAGTGATGGCTGAGAGGATTCAACCATCACTCCGTTGTTTTTGATGGGGTATACCCTATCCGGTTTAATATTGAGGTCGGCCAGTTTTATACTCGTAAGTTGGGCTTTGGTGTCGTCCGCCGATTTGCTAATGTTCCCTTCGTCAGGGTACACTATCACCTTGTACTTTTTGGGTGGCGTGCTACGAGGGCCGCCAGCGGCCGCCTTCTTAGCTGCCTCCAAGTAATCCCTAGGGGGATTCTGTTTATCATTAATTGGAACTTCTTTACTTTGAGTGACCTGAAGGGTCGGCGCCAGATTCATAAAAGGGGTGGTCTTGGCAATGGCCTTGACCACCTCTTCTATTAATACTTTGGTTTGGGGAGGGGAGGCTGAAGGCGCTCCCGTCCTCCTTTTGTTTCTCATTATTCCATCGAGGCATAGCTCTTGTATTAGAGCCTCCATATTTTTAACCCTTTCCAGGGCCACTTCCCTGAAGTTCAGGGCTTCTTTGCTTCTCATTAAGAAGCGACGCACCTCGTGTGCGTCCTCCATCACCTTCCTTGTTGCTTCTTTTAACTTGTCGTCTGTCCATGTGTTTGCTTCGGTGGTTAAGTTGGTTCCTTCGTTACTAGCCAAACCAGGAGTCGGCTTAACGGTCTCCTCCTGGGTTTCGTTCACTGGGGTAGCATTTCTTTCTTTAGTTTCGGCTTCTTTTCTGTCCTCTTCTTTTTTGTGTTCTTCGTCCATTTTTCGTTTCTTATCTTTCTTCCTCTGATTTTTTGTTCGTTTTTTCTTGTTCGTTCCGTCGCTTTCAGTCGCTTGGTTAATGTCCAATTCCTTCTCTTTTTCTTTTAATATCTTTTCCAGGTCGCAATCTTCGCTCTCTTCACCTGACGATGAGTCTGTTTCCATTTCTTCCAAGGTTTCCTTCTTTTTCTTTCTATTTCTTTTCGTTTTGGAGAGAAACGGTTGTTCCTCCTCGCTTTCGTCACTATTTTCTGATGTCTCTCGATCTCTTTTGGATTTCGCGGATTTTTTCGCGTCGTCAGTACTCTGACTTCGCGTTGTTCTTTTGGATTCGTCATTCTTCTTTTTGTCTTTTGGATCATTGCTTGGATCTTTTCTGTTCAAGATTCTGGCATCGAGTATTCGGATTCTGGGCGTTTCTACAACCATATCGCTCGTTTTCGATTTTCACTTGCTTCGAAACAAGCAACATCAAGAACTATAGGCCGATCACCCTCTTGCCGGTGTTCGGCAAAATATTGGAAAAAATAATGAAAAGAAGAATTCTAGAAAGTAATACCCCTTACCACGATCGGTGCCAACATGGCTTCGTGGAAGGTATGAGTACCACAACCGCCCTTAAGGCATTCTACGAAAAAATAGATACTACGGAGATGAAGCGGAAGAAAGCCAAGGGTTTTCTCGCGGTAATCTTCTACGACATCTCCGGAGCTTTTGATAACATGTGGTGGCCAGCCCTGTTCCGCTCGCTGAGCGAAAAAGGGCTCCCTCACAGGTTAAAGGTCATGATCAAAAGCTACCTTTCAGCCCGGAAGGTGACTCTCACCTCCGGGGTCTCAAAGGTAGGGAAAAGATCCACGAAGAGATGTCCACAGGGCTCGGTCCTCGGCCCGATCCTGTGGAACTCACTTCTGGATCATTATCTAAAGAAAGACAAACAGGAGGGTACTCATACCTTCGCGTACGCGGATGACATCGCGACCGTCGTCACGGCGGATTCCCGAATCCAACTGCAAGAAAAACTTCAAACGTGCGTCAACGAATTAAGCGGATGGTGCAAGGACATGAAACTCGCTCTCTCGGAAACGAAGACGAAGATCATGTGCTTGTATCCGAAGCGTGTTCATAATTATGATTTAGATGTCAGACTTAACGGAAAGAAAATAAAGGTGGTAAGGGAATATAAGTACCTTGGGGTTCTTATTGACGAAAACCTATCGATGCAACCGCATGTAAACTACGTTTGCGGCAAAGCCAGTAAACTAGTCCATGCGCTGCATCGAATGGCAAAAAGCGGTTGGAACCTGGACACCTCGAACTCTATGCGAAGGATCTACCAGGTGGCGGTAATCCCCATCTTGGCTTACGGAAGCGAGATCTGGATACATAGAATAGGGGATAAGCACACGTTGGCCCGGCTGATATCGTGCTATGGATTTTGCTGTCGCGTGATAGCAAAATGTTATAGGACTGTGTCGGCCATAGCCGCGGGTGTTTTGGCAGGTATCCACCCAATCGACTTAGAACTCTTACGATTACTGTCATGGCGTGAAGCCAGAAACAAGAAAGTAACCACCTTTATGGGGGTAAGAATAGACCCGAAAGATTACAAATACAGAGTGGACATCAAAAGAAAAATGGAGGACATAATCCAAAAAGAATGGCAACAAAGATGGGACGATGGACTGGTAGGTAGAATTACCTACCAATTCATCCCCAAGGTAAGTAATAAAATAATGAACAATTCCTTCCAGATGACGCAGATGCTAACCGGACATGGCGAGTTCGGCCGACACCTCAAGAGATTGGGGAAATCGGTGGACGGACTATGTCCGGCGTGCGATATTCTCGATGAACCTACACATCGGATACGGGAGTGCGATTTGTACATGCAAGAACAGTTGGAGCTAGCGGCCTATCATGGCATCCATCTCCCTGCACAACTGGACGAGCTGTACGAAGAAACACCACCCGACCTGATGTGTAAGTTCCTCGAGAACAAGACCATCAACATAACTGAAAACGAAGATCTAATCATATAAATTAACAACCCGACAAGGAAAAAGGTTTGGGTGTAACCTAAAAATCGATAAAAGTGATTAAATGAAAAGAGAAAAAGACACCAAACCAATACATGAAAAACTTATACTTAACAAACAAGTCACGATGGAAAAATGCCCACGTAATCCCGATATGGAAACCTAAAAAAAAAAAAATTATTAGAACCACAAACTACACAAAAACCAGGCAGATTAATTGTTAGTTACAATAGTAAATACGATACACGGTTTGAAACCCGGAGAAAATTCATACAGAAACCTACTTGAACCAGCAATATTAATTTTGATAAATTATTTTATTTTTATGACAACATGAATGTCCTGCCAATATGCAGGATTAAGTTTAAGATTGGCAATGCTAATCCGTTTTTTTTTAAATAAATAAACTTCAATTGCTTGTCTTGCTTTATTCTACCGATGAGGAACACCAGGTTTGGGCCCATCTCTTGAAAGGTCGTCCCGGTAGTCTCTTGCTCTTCGGCAGTCCATTTTTACAAATTTTTTCCATTCGCTCCATATGGTTATTCCATTCTTTCATCCTGACTTTACCCCATTTAATCACGTCTTGAAATTTCCATTCTTCTCGTATTGAAACATTAGTTCTCCTGTCTCTGAGAGTCAGATTCAGGATCAATCTTAATACGTTCATTTCTACCGTACTTATTTTCTGTTTGATCGTTTTTGTAAGAAAATTTTATTAGAAATACGAATTATTCACAAACCTTTCTCCAATTTTAGTTTTTTAAAATAAAACGCATATCGCTTTTCTAACGTAGGCAAATTTTAGAAAAGTCTATTTTACAAAAAATTTCATGCTCTTTAATTTTGATCTGATGAGAATTTTCCGCAAGGCTAAAATTAAGTAAGTTATAGACGAAAAACTACGTTACCGGAACTGAAATCCCCAATTAGGGAAAAACCAGATAGGGCATTTTAAAGAAAATTTTGGGGGTTCCTTAGGGCACTCATACGCATACCTGCAAAATTTCAGATTGCCCGGATTTTGGCAAAATCTATTTCACAAAGAATATTGGACTGATGATAATTTTCTCGAAAACCGAAATTAAAAGCGAGTTATACACGAATTCTTCAAACCATGTCGAAATAATTAGAACTAAAAATCCAGAGGAATTTTAGGGTGGGGGGGGCACTCAAATAATACGTATGCCAACCAAATTTTAGTTTTCCCGAATTTTTTTTAAGTTCGAGCCATGTTTTCAGCTTCGGTGCCTGGACTATATTAAGGACTATAAAAAGGAAACTCCAGAGTTATACACATTTTAATATTTATTGAAATACATTTTACATTTACAGTTTTGGACATAATTTTAAAAAAATTGATAAAAGTCAATGTCGTAATCTTTTGAAGCCCACTTTGATGAAAAATAATAAATTAAAAATATACATCAAGAATATTTGGGGGGGGGGGTTTGGTTAACTTTTATTAAAGTTACCAGCCATGATGAGCAATTGAAGCATGATGACCATGAATTCCAGCGGCAACAAGACCGTGTCCGTATGCAAGTCCGTGTCCAACAGCGACGCCATGGACAGCTGGGGCAACGATGGCAGCAGAATGTGGGGCAATGACGGCAGCAGCATGGTGTGGCGCAATGACGGCAGCAGCATGGTGTGGTGCAATGACGGCAGCAGCATGGTGTGGTGCAATGAGGGCAGCATGATGTGGTGCAATAACGGCGGCTCCATGTCCAGCCCAGTCTTGGGAAGCTAATAATCCTTCACCGTGCCATTGTCCATCATCATGTGCACGTACAAGAGCCAAACCATGTCCATGATGGGCATAACCTAATCCGTGTAAACCGGCACTGGCCAAAACAACCAAACAGGCAAAAGCAACTACGGTCTAAAAAAGAAAAATTTATATTAAATTTATTACAAACCCTTAATAAAATAATATTTATATAATTCTTACTAAAGTATTCATTGTGGAATGAGTGGAGATATTGTAGAGATGAAGAACTGTACAATGTCTACTGTGATATCAACCCCAGTTTATATACTTTAATTACGTCCTTGGCAATCATTGAATAATTATTTTATAGTATTTATTGGTATTTATTAGTAGTATGTAGTATAAATTATTTACTTCCCGATCCTATTGACCGCGCCTACACCTAGTTTTCTACTTCTAGTTTTCTAAATAAATTAGAAGGTAAATAACAAAATAGCAATGCCATAAAAAAAAGATTTATTTAAATTATTAAATTCGCATAGTTATGTCGACTGGTCAATTTTTTACGAGTATTTTCAAAATACTGATATTTCCTTAAATTTTTGATACATAGTTTTTTTTGCAGATTTTTGCTTTATGGTGTATGATGGGTTGCCGAAATAATGTTCTAATCGGTAATTTTTTAAATTATTATTTTTATTAAATATTGAAAAATTTCCAAAATATTTTAAAGTTTTTATGCAAATACAATTTTGCCTTATAGTGTAAGAAAATTGCAAAAAAAAATCCAAAATCGGTCTTCTGAGATTTTTCAACGGATTTCGTTCATCGGATGTTGAAATTTTTCATGAAGAACTGATAATGATGTTTTTCGGAAAGAAATATTTTAAACAAATTTCAACTTCCCACGAAGAATTCGGTAAGAATTCTTAAGGGTTTAGATACGAGGACTTTTAGTATGTTAAAGTACAAATTATTACCTAACGAAATCCCCCGAAAAATTGCAGAAAACCGATTTTGGATTTTTTGATCAAAATGTGCCCAATTTTCTTACACTATTATGAGACATTTTGAGAAAAAAAAACTTTATGGAAGTTTAGGAAATTTTATTAAATTCTCTAATACATTTATTTTTATACCATAATAGTTTCCAAGAAAATTAGAAAAAATGTGGTTGGGCTTTAAAATATTGTTATTGATATCATATTTAACGATCTGTTGGCCTACTCAATATTTTACCGCACGAGCCGCCGCTGCTACTAGTACGTGATTGTCATGGTTGTGCGGCCTAAAGGCCTATGTAACCGAAGTATGAACTAATGTAAGATGCGTTATGAAAGCAGTAATTTTTTGGCCGCCCTAATTGGTGATGGCTTAGGTTGTGCGGCCTAAAGGCCGCACTGAGGAAGCGAGTTCTCGGTTTAATTTAATAATACAAACAGACACAAATACACACAGGTAAATTTAAGCTATTTGTAAGTCGATAATAATGACGATTCTGGTCGGTTTTTCCCCCAGGAGTCCTATCGCCCGAGTGCTACGCACCATTGGCAACCTCGCATGGCGCGGTCCTGGGTTCACACATATACCTAAAAATAACTTCGGCTTTCCCTGCAAAACTTTGAAAAATTTCTTTCCGATTTTATTTTATTTACTCCCCCCCCCCCAAGTACCCCAGTACTTTATGTTAAAAAAGTACAATTCCGATTGGCTACATGATGTTTATGTTTTGTATTGAGCAGTGGCGGTTTACCTCAAAGAGCACAAAGGCACGTGCCCTTCTGCCTAAAATCGGAAACAACAATCCAAAAAAATGTAAAAATAATAATTCTTTAATTTCTTGTGTTACCTTAAATATATAAAACTTCTTTGTTGTAGAACTTGCAACGGGGGGGGGGGGGGATGGAATACCCTTTTTCTATATGATATATTAATATTGTACTACTTTTTTATTTATTACGGCAGCTACGCGGATTCTTGATCAGTTTTAGCCTAATATAATGCTTTAATATAATGAGGTTGTGGTCAATTTTAACTATTAAAAATTCTGCTGATCAAAGTGGGCTAGAAAGGGACAGAACTAACGTGGTGCATAAAATGCGCGATAGAGGATATTTTATTTTTACGCTTTGATCACGGAAAATGCAAACCAGCCTTGCTCGTACTTGGTGAAAATAAAAAATAAAAAACACATCAATGCAGTTTAGGCATAATGAGATTGTACAGTTTGGTAATTTTTGTAAAGATAAATTTAGTTTTACATAAATCTCAAAAGGACAGGGAATAGGCGGAGCATAGGCATGGAGTAGGCGGGGCTTATGCCGGATTTAGGCGGAGCTTAAGCTTTTAACCGATAAATCTTCGACTAATATAATATAATGTGTATAAACTGCTACATCAGCGCCGTAGCAAGGGTGAGGCGACTGAGGCATACCATCGCAATGGGCAAAATGGGCGCAAAACCTTGACAAAGTTTCAAAATGTCACAATCTTTTGGGAGGGGGGCGAATATATTTAAATTTGCTTCAAGCGAAGCCTCAAGCTAAGCCTCATGCTAAGCCTCAAGCTAAGCCTCAAGCTAAGCCTCAAGCTAAGCTTCAAGCGGAGCCTCAAGCTGAGCCTCAAGTTGAGCCTCAATCTAAGCCATTAGCTAAGCCTGAAACTTAAAGGCACTCTGGCTAGAATAAATGTGGACAGCGGTCGCATATACATCGAGCAATTTGTAAACATTCGTCAAAACGCTTCGACTGTAGTATGTCATTGAGAGATTGACGTACTGTTCCCATTGCGCTGCTGATCACCCTTACACCGGCTGTTCATTTAAATTACGACCCGATAAACTAAAATGTGCAAGTTGCAGCGCCGTAGTAAGGGTGCGCAACGACTGAGGCTTTTTCCTCAGTTATAATTTTGTATTGCCCAGTGAGTGACTTGTATTTAAATCAGTTACTAATTAATAACAAACGGCCAAGCTCCGAGTAACATACGCAGCGGAAAAGCTGTGCCCTAGTACGTATGTTATAATTTTGTAATACTGTTATTCTACATTTTATGAATTACTATTATTACGAAGCCTTTTCTACACAATTTTAGGATTAGGCGGGGCTTCGGGCGGGAATGAGCGGTGCTTAAGCTAGAAATGGGCGGGGATTAGGCGGAGATTAAATTTTTAACCAATAAATTAGGAGAACACGGATTTGCCAATCCGGAAAACTGAAGGGTTGAACAGTCGATTTAGCAAAAAAATTTGCGGTAAAATCATAAACTCACCCTTATTTTAATGAAAAATGTAGGCTACGCCCCCATCAAATTTAAAACAAATTGGTGTAGTTTTCGGACAATTTGGGCATTTTTAGGTCCGAATGCGACTCTGAGGCGGTTGCCAGCGTTTAACATTAACGAAGAATCCATAAAATCATGAAAAAGTGCGAAAATCGCCAACACTTGACACATGTCGGAGGGAGAGTAGCACGCTAAATTACACCCACATATTCCCAATACCCTGTATATATTCGGAAAGCTGAAGGTTTGAATAGTCGAATTAACAAAAAAATTTAGTGAACCAATAATAAACTCACCCTCAAATTAAGGGAAAGCTGCGTGGAGATTAGCCATTGTCTAACGGGGTAAATAGCCCACGCCCACCATCGAATTTTAAAAGTAATTTGGTGAGGATGTCCTAACACCTGTCACTCCGAATGAGTTGAAACTTTGCAATCGCAAAGAGGAAGGTTTATATAGGCCCCTCCTGCAAAAAAATTCTGAGAATGTATTATCAAAATTTTGAGTAAATCGATTTTGAAGTTTGCTAATTTACATGTAAAATTAACGAGATTCCCGCGCATCACTCATTTAAGACTTAAGAGTATTTTTGCCTTCATCCCGGTTTGCTTGATTGGTGGCGCCTTCTCGTATGTTTAGCTCCGCCGCGTAGCGGCTCTGAGCACGAAAAACCGCCCGGAGATGCGGAGCATCGGAGGGTAGGTTTTTTGATGCTCACAGCTCTGGCCAAGCCAAAAATTAGAAGGCAAAAAAAATTTTCCCTACTTTTCAAATCGATTTTTCTCAAAATTTTGACTATACTTTCTCGGGCGAAATTTTTACAGGACACTCTAATAAGGTTCCTTTTGCTAAAAAAAATATTTTGGGGCGATTTCGGGTGACAGGTGATAGGTAATTATCCCCGGCAAATCATTAACACAGGGGGACCGACGGCTTTACGTGCCCTCCGAAAGCACGGAAGACGGTCAAGAAATTTTAGACTGTACCCGGAGTCGAACCGGGGAGCCCTACGTTAGCAGTTGATCGCGCTAACTATCAGGCCATGACCGCCTTCATTTAAAATACACGAAGTGCGAAAATCGCCAACACTTCATCATCATCAACAGCTATGCCATCCATCGTCGGATGTAAGCCTCCCCCATATTTTTCCACTGTTGTCTATTCCTTGCCCTCTGCATCCAATCTCTTCCCACATATCTCTTCAAGTCGTCCGTCCACCTTGTCTGAGGTCGTCCTACGCTTCTCTTTTCACTTCGTGGTCTCCATTCAATTACTCGACGAGTCCATCTATTGTCCTCCAATCTAGCAACGTGGCCCATCCAGTTCCATCTCAATTTATATAGTCGATGTATTACATCTGTTACTTTAGATCTGCTTCGGACTTCAGTGTTGGGTATATGATCTCGAAGTGTAACCCCTATCATACGTCTTTCCATGGATCGTTGGGTGACTTGCAATTTTTTTACAATTGCATTGTTAAGGGCCCATGTCTCTGTACCATAAGTTAGGACTGGTAGTATGTATATATTGATCGAACACTCGTGCTTTAAGTGTATTTGGTATCTGAGATCTAAAGAGTGTCTTCAGTCCTCCAAATGCCGCCCATGCCAGTGATATTCTTCTACCCAAGTCAGCTTTTAAATTTTTCCTTTGATATCATAATTTTCTACCCAAGATATATGTAGGAGTCAACTCTTTCAATAATCTGATCTTCCGCATTAAGGTTTCCTTTACGTATCTCATTTGTTTCATCAGTTATGTCGTTGGTCATGGTTGGTCATGTACTTCGTCTTTGTTATATTCATTTTTAGGCCGATCGTTCTGGATTTTTCATTTATTTCATTTATCATTTGTTGTAACTCTCCATTATCGCTTGATATTATAATAATGTCATCGGCAAACCGTAGATGATTTAACCTTTCACCGTCGATAACAATGCCCTTTTCATCCCATTTTAGTTCCTTAAACATGTCCTCCAGGGCAAGATTAAATAATTTCGGAGAGATCGAGTCTCCTTGTCGAACGCCTCGATTAATTTTTATCTTCTTAGTTTTTTCATGTAAAAGAACTTGGGATGTTGCGTCTTTGTATATATTCTGTATCAGAGATGTATATCTGTGGTCTATACGGTTGTTGCTTAGAGCGTTTAGTACTGCCCAAGTTTCAATGGAGTCGAATGCTTTCTCGTAATCTATAATAATCCGAATAGGCGGAGTCGCGTTTCTAGTAAACAAAAATATAACATCTAATATAACACAATATAAAAGTATATCTGAAAGGGTGATCCTGCTGGATATACAAATTAATAAGAAATGACGTTGCCGAATAATACAGGTCTATGCACCAACCTCAGACCACGAGGATGAGGAGGTGGAACAATTTTACGAAGACATCAACACAGCTATACAAGATGACCCAGCAAAATACATAATTATCATTGGGGACTTTAACGCAAAGATCGGAGAGAGGAATACTGACGAAGACGGTGTAGGGCCTTTTGGTTTGGGGAAAAGAAATGAAAGAGGAGACAGGCTGGTAAACTATGTTGGCGAAAATGGATTTTATATAATGAACTCTTATTTTAAGAAAACAAAAACACGACGATGGACTTGGCAAAGTCCTAACGGAAAATCTAGAAATGAAATTGATTTCATATTAACTAACAACAAAGACATCATATTGGACACCAGCGTGCTTAACTCCATGAACATAGGTAGCGATCATCGCATGCTAAGGGCTAAAATATATATAGACAAGAAGCTGGAAAGAACTAAGCTTATAAGAAATAAAAAACAAAGAGTTGATGTCGAAAAGCTAAATATAATGAGACCTTCATATCAGGAAAAAATCGAGGAACAAGCGCAAACGATAAACACAAATGATAGCTTAAATGATCTAAACAGAAAAATTACACAATGTATAATGACTGCTTCCAAAACAATGACTGAAAACCAACTGAAAAAACAGCAAAGACTTAGTCCAGATACAATAGATCTAATTACGAAACGCAAAGAAATGAAACGCGACGAGGTGAACATGATTTAAATGGCAGAGATCAATAAAACGATTAAAAAGAAGATAAGAGCGGATATTAGAAATTATAATGATCGGCAAATAAAAGAAGTATTGGAAGAGGGGAGGAGCTTGAAGACTGTGATGAGATCAATGACACACGGGAAGCCCGGTATAATTAAACTTATAGATCATGACAACAATGTAATAACTCGTAAAGAAAAGATAATCGAATTAACGGAACACTTCTATGGAACATTATATGAAACAAAAACAAATCTACCACAAGGAAAAACAGAAGTGGAAAGAACTGTAGTTCAAAACGTAGGGTCAGAAGAAATACCGGACATAATAGAGGATGAGATAGCTGAATCACTGAGAAAACTGCCAAATGGACGAGCATCAGGCGAAGACAATATTGTTGCGGAAATGTTGAAATATGGAGAAAAACCAATACTAAGACTTCTCGAGAAACTATATAACAAATGCTTAACAGAAGAAAGAATACCAGAAGACTGGAATAATGCCTTAATGATTCTATTATTCAAAAAAGGAAATAAATTCAAATTAAGCAACTACATGCCTATTAGTTTGTTATCGGTATTATACAAGCTTTTCACAAAGATCATAACACAGAGGTTAACTGATAAATTGGATAGTTATCAACCACGAGAACAAGCAGGCTTTCGAAAAGGATTTGGTACGTCGGACCACCTACAGGTGGTCAGAACGATCATCGAGAAAGCAAATGAATATAACATCACACTATGGATGGCATTTATAGATTTATAGAACACTTCATACATGTCACCAATACGAGGAGCGTGGTGCATTTGATGCTCTGAAATTTCCTAAGTGCAAGAGGGGATAGAATGAAGTGCGAGATTCCTTATGCGCGTCATTTACATTAGTCTTATGGGAAATTTTTGAAGTCGATTTATTAAAAAACTTTTGAATTTACCGCAATTTTTTTCTTGAATCATACTATTATAAACCGTGAGCTTTCCAAATCTCTATAGGAAATTTTGAAATTCCAGGTTGGCAAATACGTGCTCTTCCCCAATAAATCTTCGAGTAACATAGCATTTCTATTCCTAGCTGAAACCCCGCCTACTTTCGGTCTAAGCCCCACCTACTCCCAGCCCAAGCCCCGCCTATTCCCCATTTAATCCTAATAGTATGCACAATAAGCATTAGGGAAGAATTACTTATCAACCGCCACCCCAAATAATTTCAAAATTTTTTTATAGCAAAAGGAACCTTATTAGAGTGTACTGTAAAAATTTCGCCCGAGAAAGTATAGTCAAAATTTTGAGAAAAATCAATTTGAAAAAAGCTAAATTTTACATGTAAATCGTAAGTTTAGGCCACGCCCATAACCGAGGTTATAAATATAAGTAGCGCTCGCACTGTCGGTAGCGCATTTGTGAGTCGACTCCCGTGCGTATAACTTCGTAGTAACAATGCCTGCACAAGATTGTTGTAAGAATGACGACGATGTGGCGTTTTTATTCAGTTTTGGCGATCGTAAAACCATCGATATGTTGCAACAAATGAAGATGGTAATGTCTAAGAAGCGTTGCGCCAAAAACAGATGCAGACGATTTTGTCGGGTGGTTCGTGATCGAAACTACTGGATGCATCATTGCTTCAGGTGTCCGGGTTGCAGGAAGGTCTATCCTATCAACGCCGGATCATTTTTTGATGGCCGTCGCCTCCACCCGCGGCTTATATTCAAGTTCATGTGGAATTGGGCGAGCGGCATACCAGCTGGGCCAGCTGCTGCAGTCAATGCCGGAATATCCCGGAAGACTGTTTACAGTTTGTACCGGGATTTCCGCACTGTCTGCACCTGGAAGCTCGAAAATTACCCCGAAGATCTGTTAATCGGTGGTCCGGGCCAGATAGTACAAATAGATGAAAGCGTGATAACCCGTCGCAAGTATAATGTCGGCAGGGTTCCTTTACGTGCCCAGAAGTGGGTGATGGGCATGTACAGCTGTACAGAGAAGCGGGGCGTTGTCAAGTACGTTGACAAACGCGATGCCGCGACTCTGGAGGCGCTTATTAAGCTATATGTACTACCTGGTACCGAGATCTGGACCGACGGATGGAGGGGTTATTACGGGCTGAACACTCTGGATGGCGCTTCACCATACATCCACAGAACTGTGAATCATAGCCGGTATTTTGTGGACCCACTTACCGGTGTGTGCACAAATCAGGTCGAGGGCTATTGGTCAGGGGCTCTGAAGATGTTCTGCCGTCGACAGGGAGTTATGGGCTCTACTCTGCTACCCGAGCACCTGGACCAATTTATGTGGATCCAATTGTATGGCAAAACCAACCAGGATCGCTTCGTTCACATGATTTACCACATTAGAGCCGCATACGGACTGCAATAGGTAGCACGGTCGCCAAACTGAATAAAAAAAACGGTTCTTTTCAGAACCACAAATATTTTAAGAATAAGGTATCTAAATAAACATAAAAAACTGCCCTGGCCAGAATTGTGCGCATCAAAAAACCTACCCTACGCCCCTCCGGGCGGTTTCTCAATCGCGTACGCCGCTACGCGGCAGAGCTCAACATACGAGAAGGCGCCATCCATCAAAAACACCGGGATGAAGGCAACCGGGATTTTAAACCCCCAAAAAATCGCGTAAAAACAAAAAATAATCAATGTTACATGTAGGAGAGACGAGCTGCATCTGCCGGTGCAAAATACTCTAAGTGTTAGGGTCATTCATTACGCACGGACCGACCACAGAATGAGCGACGCGCTCGAATCTCGTTAATCTTAACACTGAATTACATGAAAATTAGCTAACTTCAAAATCGATTTACTCAAAATTTTGATAATACTTTCTCAGAATTTTTTTGCAGGAGGGGCCTATATAAACCTTCATCTTTCCATTAGGAAGGTTACAAGTTAGTTCGTAGTGGCGGTTGTTATTATACTCTCACCGATTAATCGATTAATTAATTATCATCGTCTTCATCGAGCCTTTCAGAATTTTCAATTCCATTTAGATGCTCTCGAATGATCCATATATAAAAAAAATAAGAATAGACGTGACGTCACAAGGAAGCATACCCCCCCTTCACCCATGTCACACTTTGTCAAAAGTTGCTGAACCCCCCCCCTCCCAAATGTGTGAAATCATTTATGGACAGCCCCTAAACCGATGTCTTAATTTATTACAAGGTGTACTAAATATTTTTAAGGTAGTGATCTCAAGCAATAACTATGAACTTCACCGGTAGATACCGCTGCGTAATTTGGGAGATGTTATGTAAATTTTAAATGTATCTGCACGTTTTGACTTTTCTTCGTCTCACGCACATTCAACTACAATAAAACATTGCGTACCAGCATCGTACCGAGCAAATTTAAAAACCTCTTTGAGTTGAGAAGCAAATAGTGTACTAATGACACTCGATTCAAGTGCAGCTGTCACAGCTGCGTGGAGATTAGCATTTTAAAAACGTGATTGTTACAAAACGAAAACTTCTTTTTGTTATGTAATTTTCAGGACGCAAATTTTCAGGTGCCTAAATAAAAAGATTCTACATTTTCGAAAAATAAACGAAAAATCAGACCACAAACTGATTTCTTACTGCACCTTAAGAAATTCATTGATTTATTGTTGATTTAATTATTGGTTTACAATGTTTACATGAATTACCTATTGTATAACCTTCGGACCTCCATCTCCAGCGCCAAAGAAATAAATCAAAATAATTGCTTTTTTTTTGTTAGGTAAATTTTACTTTAATTTATTTATCTCCCACTTGGACAATCTTTTAAAATTACATCCACAGCAAAAGAACAATGCTCATAAAAAAATAACGTGCTACGAGTGCAGCTGGCTTTTATCATATTTTATATAAATATAAAATAACTAGCAGCCAGCCTTCCATCTACGACTTTTTTCATGTTTTTCTTAGCTTTTTTTAACATTTAAAAGTTTCTCGAAACACGTGTTCGAAGCGAGCCACGACTTTACAAAAACTTTTCTATTAAACGCTTTTTCTAAATGATATTTTTATCCAAAACAATTGCGGGAGACTTCGCCACTTTCTATTATTATCGTTAATTCATTAAATTTTTTGTTCGTTCTTTTGTTTTAAAATTAAATCCCAGCATTCATAATCTTGCTCGTCGTCGTCATAAATTGTATTTATCTATTTTAGCAAGAATTTTCAGATTTATGGGAAAAATAACAGCAGAAGCGTATTTAGATGGTATTAAGGGACCAGACAGAATTAAAACCATTAATATTTTTTTATCGCGTTCCCAAAACTTGGAAATCATTTTCTTTATATTTTAAGTAGTTTTGAACTACAAAAGAAAACACACAAAAAATCATTTTAAGTATAAAAATGCGCCCAACAGTGACAAAAATTTATTATTTCATGTGTTCATATTTACAAAAAAAATTCGAATAAAAACAAAGTAATATTTTTAGGGGAGAAAGGTTAACGAAAAAAGTGGTCTCGATCAAAAAACCAAATAAGATTTTGATTTTAAATAATTTTAAATTTTAAGAAATAAATCGTGTTGAAATTTTCAAAAATATTTTAACTGACAAAATTATTTCTTGGGGATGATTTTAGCGGTAATAAATAAAAATTATAGATTAACTATTAATTTTAAGCAGAGCCGGACTTGAAGATATTTCGAATAAATACGACGCTTTTTCGGTTTGACAATTTTGCGTAGTGCTAACGAAACGGAAATGAGACTGAAAGAATTCAAACTGATTAAATTACATAATAAAACATTTGAAAAATAAACTCTTAAGACTTAAATAGTGCATCTGCGAACTGTAACGTTTACGGCAGATGCTAATAAACCAATTGAAGGTCGCAAATGAGTAAATAATATAAGAAAACTGCAAGACATCTATTCGTAGTTTAAAACAAAAAACATAATGATAAAAAAAGAACTATTTTGGTTTTGTACCATGTAATAAGTTGCTATGTTCGTTACCAAATTCTTTTGTTTTGATAGTTTTTTAGGAGGAATCGAAACAAAATCAGATAGAAGCGGATTCAGTGGACCTAAAATAGTTTTTTCTAACGCACCTCTGATTCGTGTATTTTTCAGTTACTAACCTACAAATTTTGAGTGCGGCCTTCAGCCCGCACTTTTGCGGAAAGCTACTTCCACTTTACTATGTTATATTCCTTCTTCTTCTGATTCTTCATCATATAGGGTGTTTTTAGCTGCATGAGATCTTTCAATAGGGATAACTTTTGAATGAAGTTTTTGTCAAAGTGACAGTCTTTTGACATTTGTGTTCAGAAAGGTTTGACATTTAATCCGATCGGAATCAAATTTGGCACAGTTATTATGTAGGTCCCTGCGCATGTTTCTGTATTGAAATAATGCAAAAATTCGCAAAGTAAAGGAAAGTATTTAGAGTAGCCTGCCTTCCTTTAAGGAATCTCGATAATCCATTCATGCGCGTCCCTATGGGACGCGCATGAATGGATTATCGAGATTCCTTAAAGGAAGACAGGCTACTCAAAATCAACTTAAACAAGGTGGAACTCGATTTAGCGGCAGTTCTTAGGCTTCTATACAGCTACCTTTCTGGGGTGGAAAGTTTATCAATTACTACATAAGTAATAATAATCTAACTTTTCCATTCCATTCGTAACTTTACTTTTCTGTAATGTCCGGTCTATTTTTTGAGGTGATCCATCCTCTTCCTTCTCTTTTATTTACAACTTAACTTCAATATCTACATCAAGCCACTGCTGTGGTTATAATAAAATAATAAATAATTAGTGCAGATTATCTGATTATGTGATGTAACATTATATGGCGACCGAAAATAACCAGATAATAACAACTTTCCACACCAGAAAGGTAGCTGTATAGAAGCCTAAGAACTGCCGCTAAAGCGAGTTCCACCTGGTTTTGTATATTATTAGGGTCTCATATATTCTATAATCTACTAAATTCATCATCTACTAACTGCTTTCAATCAAGCAACTGTCCAATATTTCCATCACCCACAATTTAATAAATTAATGTATTAACGTATCAATGGATCAAGGTATCAATGGATCAACGTATCATTGGATCTGTTGATCCAATGATACAAACAGAATCATTTATTTATTTATTTATTTATTTATTTATCTACGGCTAAACCTTTTTACAATAGGAATTTTTTGCATTATGCTTCTTTCCGTGAAAGAAACAGCGACATTCGACGAGAGATTTAATTTATCAAATGATGATTTTTCCTTAATTTTACCAAATTGAATTATTAAAATTCATCATCATCATCAAATATTTTCGCTACAATTTTATCATTTCATACAATTTTCAATTATACCATCGTAATGTCAACCTTCTTAAGAGTAAAACGTCGTTTAGAAGAGGATTTGGTAGACTCTTTGCTGGTGAACACCAAGAGAAGAAAATTCGACTGCGCAGAATCCAATATCTCCACTACACCAGCAATTTTCAATTTCTTCGGAAGTGGAAACACTTCTGACCAAGTGTTCAAGCACATCAGAAAGACGCCGATACGCAATATCAAAAGAAGATCTTTCGATGCAAGGGAAAAGGTGAAAACGAATGGCGTGACAACTGTAAACACGGAGCCAGATCGTAAGGCTTCTTGCTATAAAATATGACAATAAATTTTATCCGTTACTTTGATATACCTTAATCCGTTGATCCGTGATCTGATAACTTAATCCGTTGATCCGTTGATCGGTCAGATCATCGGATCAAGTCTACTATATAGGTTGAAAAATACAATCTTAAAACCCAGAATATTTTTGTAACCTATCTTAATATATAAATTAGATTTGAATTATGCGGACGGACAGACACGGAGCCAGATCATAAGGCTCCTTGCTATACTTTGTATAGAAGCCTAAAAGTAGCGCACTGGGTACCCAGTTCTTAGACCTCTATACGCACAGAGTATTTCCAGCACGATCTGAAACGCTCTGTATGATTTTGAATTATGCGGACAGACGGACACGGAGCCAGATCATAAGGCTTCTTGCTATACCTTGTATAGAAGCCTAAAAAGGCTTCTTGCTATACTTTGTATAGAAGCGTAAAACAATAATGAATGCTGTCAAGCTGTCAACCGATCGACAATGCAACTACGCGTGCACGTGCTTTACGTTTCTATTTGACCAATCTTAATCAAATTTGGTGTAGAAGTTATTTACAACGCTACGAAAAACATAGGCTACTTTAGTCATGAATAAATTAACACTTGAACAACGCTACCAAATTGTGGAAATTTATTTTCAAAGTCAGAGTTCCGTTCGCGAAACTTATGGAGTTCTTCGCCCATTTTATGGTCGACATAATCAGCCTTCTGAGCAGGCGATTGGTGCGTTGATGGATAAATTTCGTACCACTTCTTCATTGCATGATGTAAGACCACCAACAAGACAAAGAAATGTGAAGAAACTATCGCTTCTGTGAGTGAAAGTGTGCAAGAGAACCCAAACATTTCAATTCGCCATCGTGCTCAACAACTTGGGCTTTGTCCGTCCCCTACATGGAAAATTTTACATCAAGATCTTGGTTTACATCCTTACAAGATCCTGTTGGTTCAAGAATTGAAGCCCAATGATCATCGATTGTGTCGTTCGGTCGCAGATTGGCCTCACATCCAATTGGAAGTGGATCCATTTTTTTACCGCCAAATTTTGTTCAGTGACCAGGCACATTTCTGGTTGAATGGGTATGTGAACAAGCAAAATTGCCGTATATGGACTGAGACCAATCCGGAACATTATCTTGAGACTCCATTTGCATCCATTAAAATTGACTGTTTGGTGTGGAATACAAGCCAACGACATCATCGGTCCATATTTCGTTCGAAATGAGGAAAGAGCTACCGTTACGGTGAATGGCGTGAGATATCGACACATGCTCAATACATTTTTGGGGGACGGTGACCTAACCCTGGTCACCCCAAAAAAATTTAAAATTTTCCTATAGCAATGAGGAAGGTTTATAGAGTATACTGTAAAAATTTCACTTGCGAATGTATACATAAAATTTCTAGAAAAATCAATTTGAAAGTACGTAAATTTAGCGAATTTTTCTTCGATTTTTGGGGTGTGCATTCGATAGGGAGGTTTATCCATCGTCAAAACCTACCCTATCGGGGCGCCGCTGCGCTCCGCTCCGCTCTGCACCCCTCCAGGGCGGTTTTGACTCTGGTTACTATGCTAAACATACGAGAAAAGGCGCCTCCCATAAAAAAAAAACACGATACGGCGATTATTCTGGGTGATTTTAATGCTCAAATAGGGAAAGAAAATTACATAGAGGGTGTTGCTGGCAAGGAAACTATACACGCAGAGACAAACGACAATGGTAATATGTAACAATCACTTGTTACATGGAGTTTTGCGTTGACAAATTTTTTTTGTTTGATCGGTCCTTGATCATCACATTAAGTCTATATAGGTTGAAAATTACAATCTTAAAGCACAGAATATTTTTGTAACCTATCATGATATTTAAGTTAGATTTGGATTATGCGGACGGACGGAGCCAGATCATAAGGCTTCTTGTTATACTTTGTATAGAAGCCTAAAACCGGGATAAATGAAACCGGGAGCTTAGAGACCCTTGAAATAGCATTAAAAAGTATAGTTGCGGTATGGGGCAGTAAACTATTACGTTTCACCCCCAAAAATCGCGTAAAAACAAAAAATAATCGATGTTACATGTACGAGAGACGAGCTGCATCTGCCGGTGCGAACCTTTACCTTTACCTTTACCTGATATGTATTTGATGGAGCATCCCGGCATGGCCGGCCTTCTCCTTCATCTGAAAGAATACATTAATGACATTGGAAGTTGTAGAGACCGGTGGGTCTCTGGGAATTGGCGCTTGGCGGACTGACTGGTTAGAAACCTGGGCTGTGACTGTGAATATGAGATATGTGAAGAAAAAGAAATTTTTTACGTTTGCCGATATAGTAGAGTCCCTAATTCGAAGAAAGAAATTATAATTTCTATTGATGACCTCGAAGTGAGTGGCTTCTACTTGGAACTAGTCAGAATTGGCGACTAGTGGGATTGTAGTGATACTATGGGGGGTGATTTATCGAAGCTTGTGGAAATTGATCGAAAAATTACACAAATCTAGTGAATAAATTCACTTTCGAAGAGAATTTGTGTAAGTTAAACCTGTGAACATACATTAGTCTGTGTGGGGGTGAGTTATGGTCAGGAGTTGTCCGTGGTCAGGAGTGATTTGGGACGGGGTATGAAAAAGTCGGCTGGGTTGTATTGACCTAGTTGATTTACTAGTGGGTTTTCTGAGAATTTGGATTTGTTGTAGAGATTGGTGGCATGTTTACGATTAAGAGTGTTAATGAGGTCTAGTTTGGCGTCTGCATGTAGTCGCCTGTTAGTGACGTAATAGGGGGCGCTGAAAATAGCTCGGAGATTTTTGTTTTGGATGACTTGAAGTTTATTTATGGCCCTGGGGCGTGCATATCCCCAGACAGGGGAGGCATAAATCATTGTTGGGCGGATTATGGCTTTGTATAATCTTAGTTTGTTAGCGGGGGACATGGTACTTTTTGCGTTCATGAGGACGAACAATCTATTGAAGAGGCATTTGGCTTTACCGGTTGCGGAGGAAATGTGAGCGTCCCATTTGAGGCGCCGGTCCATGGTAATGCCAAGGTACTTGACCTTGGTTTTCCAGGGGATTTGCTCCTCAAACATCCAGACACTGGAGTTGTGAGGCTTGCAACGATTTCGAAACATGATCGCGGAACTTTTGCTCGAGTTAACCTCGATGCGCCAAGTTTCGTACCACCTTCCGAGATCGGTGATCGCCTCCTGGAGGCGGGTTGTGGCTATGTCCGGGTGGATTGAGGATGTGTATATTGCAGTGTCATCTGCATATAGTGAAATTTTTGTTGCGGGATCTAAGGGGGTTGGAATGTCGCTCATGAAGATGTTAAACAGTGAAGCTGCAAGGATCGATCCCTGGGGGAGCCGGTGCGAAATACTCTAAGTGTTAGGGTCATTAAAACTGCACGGACTGTCAATAGAATGAGCGACGCGCGGGAATCTCGTTAATTTTACCACCGAATCTCGTTAAATTTCTTTCTTTCTTCTTCAAGTACCATGTTCTTTCAGAACGTTGGTCACCATCATGGCTATTGTTATCTTGTCAAACGCCAGTCTAAACAGTGTGCTGGAGTTCACATCATACCAGACTCGAAGATTCTTCAACCAGGATGTCTTCCTTCGGCCCGGAGCTCGTCTACCCGCTATCTTTCCCTGCATTATGTTTTGCAGCAGCCGATACTTTTTGCCTCTCATCACATGTCCAAAATATTCCAACTTCCTTTTCTTAATTGTGACCACAATCTCGGTGTCCTTCTGCAAACGTGAGAGTATCTCAGAGTTTTGAACTTTCTCTGTCCACGGAACCTTTAGCATCCGCCTATAGGACCACATCTCAAAAGCTTCAAGACGTTTCATTTCCCTGCTATTAATGGTCCAGGCCTCCACACCGTACAGAAGGGTAGAGAACACGTAGCACCTCAGAAGACGAACTCTCAAGGGCAACCCCAACTCTCTACAGCATAGTATTCTGCTCATCCTCCTAAAAACTGCTCGAGACTGCTCAATCTTTGATCTTATTTCGGTCTGGCTGTCAGCACCACTTGTTAGGATACTGCCAAGATATTTTATCTGATCGACTTGCTGCAGAACTTTGCCTCTAACTGTGATGTTAGTTACGATATCAAGCTTTTTGCTTATTACCAACACTTTTGTCTTTTTGATGTTCAAGTCAAGACCAGCTGTGGCACATTTTGACACAACTCTGTCCATGATGTTCTGCAAGTCCTCCTGACTGGATGCCAAGAGCACCGCATCATCTGCGTACCGTAAGTTGTTGATAACCTCACCATTGACAACAATTCCCGCTGATTCTTCCGCAAGTGCTTCTCTAAAAATTCTCTCGGAATATAAAAAGCAGAGGAGACAGGATGCAACCCTGTCTCACTCCTCGCTTGATATCGATTGATGTTGATTCTACTCCTTCTATTCTTACAACAGATGTTTGATTCCAATACAGATTAGAGATAATACGCACATCTCTCCCATCCAGTCCAATGTTTTTGAGGGTTTCTATCAGTTTATCATGTTGGACTCGATCGTTAAATTTGCTAAGGTCAAATTCGATTTACTCAAAATTTTGATAATACATTCGCATGTTTAAATTATATTAGTAAACTATATAAACCTTCCTCTTTGCAATAGGAAATTTTCAATTTATTTGGAGTCACCAGGGTTAGGGGACCGTACCCCATTTTTGTTTCCAAAAATCCAACAGTTAAACATCGACAACTTATGGTTCCAACAGGATGGTGCTACGTTCCACACAGCCACCGAAACCATCGATTTATTGAAAGGACTATTTGGTGACAACATTATTTCAAGAAATGGTCTCCAAGATTGTGTGATTTGACGCCTCCAGATTATTTTCTTGATTAGTTTATGCAAGTGGTCAAAAATTGAACTGATCGGATGCGCTTCGTAACGATTAGTCGTGGTGGTCACATGCCGGAAATCATTTTCAAATCATAAATGGCATTAAATTTACTTTCATAAAAAAATAATTTTAAAAACATTCCATCAATTTTTTAATGATTTATTTCAATTTGAAGTTCTCGTGCAGCCAAAAAACACCCTATACAATTTAATCCAGTGCGTAATAAACAATAATACTGCGAATAAAGTCTGGGTTAATGACCAAATTGATATCCAGTAAATTCCATCAACAAGTTCAAACTTGTTTGAAAAAATTACCATAAAAAAGTTAGGCATGCAGATGAAAGCGTGTAATAGTTTTTATCATTAGCGTACAATCTAAACTGTAAAAAAAATCCAATTGGAAAATAACTTGCAAAGTCGAAACAGATTTTGTTAATCTTGCGATTGGAATATTTCACATTTCTTTTTTTGGGGGTTAATTGTTTTTTGTTTTTGAGCCAGGTATTTAATAAGTCGTGCATTCAACCAGGAAGTTCTGTCCAGTTGAGTCTAGTAGTTTTTCTTATGGTTTATGTTTTCAATGAGCCATGGTCAATGATCCCAAGTTTATGTGTCTAGCTAGAAAACAAAACGCATATTTTCTATTCTCCTATTCCTCATCCGGTGGATGCTCCTCCGCAGATGATCAGAGAATTGTTGATTCAAAAAGGACCACAGGAAATAATTTTAGGCTTTTCAGAAATGGTAGGGTCTGCTTCTTCAATCACATTTTGACACTGGCTATTAAAATTATAAAGATGCACAATGTCATTCTCTTTTTTTTTGGGGGAGGGGAGCTATAGCCCCTTCTAGATCCCGCCAATGTTTAAATACTCTTCTAATCGACTCTTGGCTGGGCTGCGTCTATGGTTTGATCCTAATATTTCTTCTTCTACTTTTATTAAGAAGTTTTCCTCTTTATACAGGTCGAGAACCTGTTTTTTTTTACTAATTTTTGTAATTAGTTCTGTGAACATTTTTGGTTTCTACATCTCAGGTAAAATCCAAAAATGCTCACGCACAAATGATAAACATAAAAGTTGGTTAATATTTTTTGTCCAATTTCCAGTTAAATTGGAGAATTTTTTTCAGAAACAACAATTTTTATCAAGGTCAGACGATGAATTTTTCAGGTGACGGGTGTTGTTCGGAGCTAAAATATTTATTTTCTAAGCAAGGAATTACCCTAGAATAGGACCGAACTAAAAGTTGTAACACAATTCGCGATTTTCTTTACCGTTGGTGGCGCCACTAACAACAACAACAACAACATGGTTGTGTGTGGACGTACATATAAAATATCTCGAGATTAAAAGTCATTTTATGGAGAATGTTTGCAAAAGTTTTAGCGCGTTCTTAAATTTATTGTAATATTATGTTTTGTTAATTAATTAACTTTGTGATATCTTAAACCCATTAAACCTTATAAATACGTTACTTTCTCATTTAAAATTCTCCGCATGGTGGCGTTTGCTTAATGTAAATTGCGAACAGCAAAGCGCTTGTTTACCACGGCAGTGGCTTGGTGAGATCGCTGGTTGAGTTACAGCGCGGAGGTTGGGGGTTCGAATTGGGGACTTGACTGAATTTCTTAGCGCGGCCCTTCGGTGAACATCAACACTCTGTGGATAAATTAGGTTGAAAGTAAGAGAGAAACAACAGGATTGATCCACGTCAATAAATGAATCGTGAAGACTTTGCTGAAAAAGCAAAGTACATACTAGCAATATTCCGAATGGAATGGAAAAGCTTGACGAATCAATCAAAGCAGTTGTTTCCTGAATGAGATAAAGTAAATCCTAACCGGGGGGGGGGGGGCTGGGGGGTATGGAATACCCCCCAGTCATATCTGATAGATATTTTCAAGTTTTAAACTTTGTATAAAATAAAAAATACCTATAAAATTTATTTCTATTCCATCTCTATTTTTAATTTCTTTCATTACTTCTCTTGAAACCCATCACCTGGGGGGTACCCCAGACCCCCCGGTTTGCGCACTGTTTAAGTTTTTGACTTATCCTTTAAAATTGTTCTTTAAATAAATTTGTGTTATAGTAGTGCCATGGATCCGTGGTTCTTATAGTGAGCCGCTAATAATTGGAAGGTTGAAATGAAGATATGGACATCATCAGGAGGCGGTCATTGACCGAATAATTAGAGCAACTATTGATGCTAATGGCACTGGTTCGAATCCAGCAAGAATCAATTTTCTTTCTTTTTATGACCGTCTCCACGCTTCGGAAGGCACATAAAGCTGACGGTTCCCATGAGCTGATCTGATCTAATATGTCAAACACGGTAATAAAATCACCCCCACCCCACCATCTACAGCGCAATGGTTGAATTTGTTGCGGATTCGAGCTGGGTGGCGTGATTCAGAAATCGGTCATCGAGCGGATGTCCTTGGTTCATAGTGCCTGCCTTTTTTGGGAGTTCTGATCAGATGGTGAGGCCATGAGGGTCACACCTGGCACTATCGGCACTGTAACTCAGTCTGTTTTTTGTTTTGTGAAGGAAGGGGCAAAATCTTCCAAAAATTTCACTCAGTTCCTACTGAATGGATATGCCAGAGTTTTACTGGCTAAAAACCACCTCCTTGTTGTCGCCTGGTTCCGCAGGTGTCACGCTATTCTTGCTTGTTTCTCTTCGTATTGTCTGTTTCATTCTTCGCTTTCATTCTCTCCCATTATTTTCGTAATCATATATGGTCGATTACGTCCCATTTCTCTTTGCTCTCCATCATAGTGGTCACCAATGTAACCGGTGTCAGGATACTAACTATTTGGACCTGTGCTGCATCTTGCCGCTCCGCCCAGCTCTCGTAATAGAAGACGCTGTGTTCGTCAATCTGGTCCTAATAGACGCAAGCATATTAGCTGTCATTTTTTTGTACTTGTACAGACGAGCTTAGCTTACGCAGCGAGGTGAGAATATCGTACTGAGTTGGTAGTGTGGGACTTCACCCGCTAAACTCATCCCCCCCCTTTCCACCGAGAATCGGAATTGCGCCTCGCGGAATTACTTCCAGCATTCACGGTGTTGAGTATCTGCCTTTCCTCGTAGAAGAGGTCACTTTCTTCTGTTTCTTCCAAGTTTCTGCTCTCTTTCCGCTCCCTCCTTTTTTTCATGTTACCAGCTGGTTACTGTATTCTTTCAGTATGTAGCCGATAATAGTGTCTTCTATGTGACTTCGGTCGAAGTTGCGCGGTCGCTTTCCCACTTCCGGTAATGGAATAGCGTGTGCTTGGCGGTATCTTATTTTTCGTCGCAGTGGCTGGATTCCGAACCGGTGTAGGTATTGGTTGAAGCAACCGTGACCGGCGAGCAACTGGGTGAGGTGGTACGTTATCTTCTCGTGCTTTCTGGAGGCCCAAATTTCGATGTTCGGGATGAACCTGTGGGTCCACTGGCCTGTGGAAGCTATTCGCCATCTGCCTTGCCACTTGGTGTGGATCTCCTCTCTGTCGAGTGGAAGAACCTTACGTACCATGAGCCTGTATCTTCATCTTCCCTTCCTGGACGTCTCCCGAAATTCTTGCCAGTTTTTGAGCATGGCATTTCTTAACTCTACTGCGCTGGCGCCAACCGAGTGAAATTTGGTGTTTATTTCTTCACCCATCAAGTGAATCGGTACTGTTGACGCTACT
Organism: Podabrus alpinus; assembly: GCA_932274525.1. Lineage (NCBI taxonomy): Eukaryota > Metazoa > Arthropoda > Insecta > Coleoptera > Cantharidae > Podabrus > Podabrus alpinus. Next base: position 78,512,997 of record OW026454.1, on the reverse strand, counting down.
ACCATTATTACGTTCTTTGTTGCTGGTTCTTTGTCGCTGTACTTTTACTAACTTCTGTTTGTGTCTATTTTTATTCATTGCTCCTGTCCATATTGAAGCTTCATATCACATGATGGACTCCGCTACAGTCCCCAAAAGTCGTCTCTTAGCTTCGCGCAAGCGCCTGTGTTAGCGTTGATGTCTTAGCCGCTACCCAGGTCAGCCTGTGTTTGTCCATGTCTATTCCTAGGACTCTGGGCGTAATGGTCTTGCCCATCGGCACTTCCTCTTCCTGATCAATGGAACCAACCCCGTTCTCTATAAGACCAGTTTCAGCCCTTTTCCTCTTAGCGTTAGCCATTTCTGCTAATTCTTCTTCTGTTTGCACTCACCACCACTGATAGGTCACCACTCCGGGGAGCATGAGAAACCTTAAGGGCTATCCATAAATGATGTCAAATTTGGGGGGGGGGTCATCAATACTTTTTTATAAATTATATCTTCCCGGCGGCCCTGGTTCACCTTTAAGATTCAAAATTTAAATTATTCTATATAAATATAATTTCTGCCCTTATACCAACCTAAAATTATTTTTACCAATTTGATTTGAAACACCAGAAGCATTTTTTTGCAGAATATTATGTATTATGGGACTCGTATGGGCGGGGGGGGGGGGTAAAAATTAAAAATTTGTGACATCATTTCGAGGGGGTCTTCACATTTTTTGATCAAGTGGAACAAGGGGGAGGGGGATTTAGTTTTGGTCCTAAAGCCCCTTAATACTCCATATGGTGTGTTCCATAATAGCGACCCAAGTATGGAGCCCTGCGGGACCCTGCTCGAAATAGGAATCAACTGTTTCTCCACCACGAGTCTTCTGTGGTCAAAGTATCTTTCCATAGTTTTTTGAAGATAGGGAGCGACTTCTCTTCTTCTCATCTCAGTTCCTTCAATGTTTCCTCCCAGTCGGTCGAGTTAAAGGAATTTTTCACATTAAGAGTGATTAGAGCGCAGTATTTCTTCGTCCTCCATGTGCTATAATTCGCCGCCTCCGCCAACTTCACTATCTTCTGTAGCGCGTGCTGGGGTCGTGGTGGATGCGTTGGAGAGCGCAGGAGGTGGACCAAACCTTCCCAATCACTTTCACCACCAAAAATGTGTTCAGGTCCCCTGTGATAATTTAGAAAAATCAGGGGCCGGTGGTGTATAAAAATATGGCCTCATTTGGTTTATACTTTAGGAACAAAAATCTGAATAAAATCGTACAATGATCCCCAAAATATGCAGAACATTTTTCAGTGCTCCGAGACAAAAATTTCCTTTTTATGTGGAATTGAATCTTCGGGAATCCTCACTAAGCGAAGTTAAAAAATAGAAGAAAGTGTTCCAGTTGCACTGGAAGTATATTTTTAGATTTTCCAAAGGGGCCGTCCATTAATTCCGTAAGGATGATTTTTGTAATTTTGGACTCCCTCCCCCCCACGTAAGGGTACGTAAGATTGTGGAACCCCCCCCACATCTTACGTAAGGATTATTTAAAAGAAAATTAATTTCGACCCCTCCTCTCCACCCCTAATATTTTAAAATATGAATAATAATCTATCTATATCTAAATATATAAAAGAGAAGATCTGCTTGCGTGTTTGTTCGCTATACGTTCCTAGACCGTTGGACCGATCTCAACCAAATTTTGCACAGTTCTTTTGTAGCTCCAGGCGCAACTATTCTCGCATATATGGAGAAGAAATTCGAGCGGGGAAAAAAGTTATTCCCTTTTTTCGAAAATCAAATCACAAGTTTGACAAAAAATTTAATTTGTCAAATAATTAATCTGACGTACTGTCAGCGACTTTGACATTAAGAATGTTAACCTTAAAAATGACATCTAAATGACATTGACATATAGTCAGTAGCGGCTTTAGAATAGGGGGCACAACTTTGACATAAGAATATTTAATTTGTCAGATATTTAATCTGACGCACAGTCAGTGATTCAAAATACTGTCAACAGATGGCGGGGAGGGCGGCTTTAATTCGAAAAATGTGAAAAATGCAAACCACTAACAAAAAACCACTAACAAATTAATCTGAATGCCGCGAATAAGACCGGAGCACTTTATATAGGTCGCAGAACGTGGAAGATCCACCTCCTTGCGGAAGATTTAACTTTACATGAAGATGTAACTTTACGTGAACATTATGTATGTATGTATGTATGTATGTATGTATGTATGTATGACAGATGACAGATGACGGATGACGGATGACGGATGACAGATGACAGATGACAGCTGACAGATGACGGATGACAGATGACAGCTGACAGATGACAGCTGACAGATGACAGTTGAAGGCCGAACAACTATGGCCTTCACGGATCTATTATTGTCCGCTCTGTGAGGCCGAAGGCCGAACAACTTTGGCCTTCACGGATCTATTTTATGGTTCGGTCTGTGAGGCCGAAGGCCGAACAACTATGGCCTTCATGGATCTATTATGGTCCGGTCTGTGAGGCCGAAGGCCGAACAACTATGGCCGTCACGGATCTATTATGGTCCGGTCTGTGAGGCCGAAGGCCGAACAACTATGGCCTTCACGGATCTATTATGGTCCGGTCTGTGAGGCCGAAGACCGAACAACTTTGACCTTCACGGATCTATTATGGTCCGGTCTGTGATGCCGAAGGCCGAACAACTATGGCCTTCACGGATCTATTATGGTCCGGTCTGTGAGGCCGAAGGCCGAACAACTATGGCCGTCACGGATCTATTATGGTCCGGTCTGTGAGGCCGAAGGCCGAACAACTATGGCCTTCACGGATCTATTATGGTCCGGTCTGTGAGGCCGAAGACCGAACAACTTTGACCTTCACGGATCTATTATGGTCCGGTCTGTGATGCCGAAGGCCGAACAACTATGGCCTTCACGGATCTATTATGGTCCGGTCTGTGAGGCCGAAGGCCGAACAACTATGGCCTTCACGGATCTATTATGGTCCGGTCTGTGAGGCCGAAGGCCGAACAACTATGGCCTTCACGGATCTAATATGGTCCGGTCTGTGAGGCCGAAGGCCGAACAACTATGGCCTTCAGCGATCTATTATGGTCTTCCCCCTGTGAGGCCGAAGGCCGAACAACTATGGCCTTCGCGGATCTATCATGGTCCTCTCTCTGTGATGCCGAAGGCCGAACAACTATGGCCTTCACGGATCTATTATGGTCCGGTCTGTGAGGCCGAAGGCCGAACAACTATGGCCTTCACGGATCTATTATGGTCCGGTCTGTGAGGCCAAAGGCCGAACAACTATGGCCTTCACGGATCTATTATGGTCCGGTCTGTGAGGCCGAAGGCCGAACAACTATGGTCTTCACGGATCTATTATGGTCCGGGCTGTGAGGCCGAAGGCCGAACAACTATGGCCTTCACCGATCTATTATGGTCTTCCCCCTGTGAGGCCGAAGGCCGAACAACTATGGCCTTCGCGGATCTATCATGGTCCTCTCTCTGTGAGGCCGAAGGCCGAACAACTATGGCCTTCGCGGATCTATTATGATCCTCCCCCTGTGAGGCCGAAGGCCGAACAACTATCGCCTACTCGGATCTATTCTGGGTCTAGATGGCTAAGGGCGGCGGATGCCGCCCGTGCCAGCTAGTATATATATAAAAATGGATGTATGTGTGTATGTATGTATGTATGTTCCCTATAGACTCCTAAACCGTTTGACCGATCGGAACCAAATTTGGCACAGTTATTATGTAGGTTCATGCGCATGTTTTTGTATTGAAATAGTGCAAAAATTCGCAAAGGAAAGGAAAGTTGATTTTGAGTAGCCTGCCTTCCTTTAAGGAATCTCGATAATCCATTCATGCGCGTCCCTATGGGACGCGCATGAATGGATTATCGAGATTCCTTAAAGGAAGGCAGGCTACTCAAAATCAACTTAAAAAACAATAATAAATGCTGTCAATCTATCAACCGATCGACAATGCAAATACGCGTGCACGTGCTTTACGTTTCTATTTGACCATCTTAACCAAATTTGGTGTAGAAGTTATTTACAACGCTACGAAAAACATAGGCTACTTTAGAACCTTGGAGTGAGGCCGAAGGCCGAACAACCACATCCGACACGGTCTAGATGACTAAAGGCGGCCGGCAGGCCGACTGTGCCAGCTAGTATATTATACTATTATGCCACTATGTTTAATGATTTTTAAGGCGCTGATACACATGCTACTTACTGGCACGAAAATCATGCTATTATGACGTAATTGTCGTAAAATTACGTCTTTTTTTTGTGCGCTGGGAGTGGGGAAATCTTCAAAAGACACCACCCCGTTGTTTTGGGGTGGTAGTGTCAGATTTTTACTGACTAAAACCCCACTCCTAGGAGGTGCCGGGAATCGCTAAAGCATTTCGTCCGAACACACTCCGGCCTCTTCGTGGTTTTCCGCCCTTTCGGGTCTTTGCTCTTCTTGGCGAGATTGAAACTCGAGTTCTTCTTTCGCTTTGGTGGACAGGATTTCCACCAGCATGTCTACAATTGTTGTCCAATTTTTTGCGCTACTCAGCATCAACCCGACCATGTTTTCAGGGCTCAGATCCTTCCCCAGGTGAAGGCGGGCGCTGTCTCTTACGTTGGACCACTTGGTGCAATGAAAGACTGTGTGCTCCGCATCGTCTAGCTCCCCGCAGTAGTAGCAGTTCGGGGTGTCCGCTCTTTTGAAACGATGCAGGTAGCTGCGGAAACACCCGTGCCCGCTAAGTGCCTGTGTGGTTTCATATGTAAACTCGCCGTGAGATCTTCCGACCCACGGGGCTATGTCCGGAATCAGGCGATGGGTCCATCTACCTTTATCGGACGCATTCCAAGATGTTTGCCACTTGCTTTCGATTGTCGCCATCTTGTTTTCCAAGTCGTTTGGTGAGCTTGCTCTATACTTAGCATCCCTCATCTCTGCCTTGAGGTGAATTGGCAGAAAGGATGCCAGCACCAGGACCGCATCTGTTGATATAGTCCTGTATGCCCTGCATATCCTCAGGGCGCTCTTCCGTTGGACCTTCTCTAGTTGTTTCCTGTATGTGACTTTATCTAGTGCCTTTGCCCAGATAGGGGCTGCATACAGCATTATCGAGTCCGCGACAGAGCTTAGGAGCCTCCTCCTGGCTTCGCTGGGGCCTCTCATGTTAGGCATAAGTCTATGTAGGGCCTCCGTCGATTTTGCCGCTTTCTGTGATACTCTCGCTAGGTGGGCCTTGAAGGAGAGATTTTTGTCGATATCCACACCCAATACTCTGGCCACATCACCCGTCGGCACCACGATTCCGTTTATCAGGAAGTGGACAGGTCTCATCTTCCTTCTTCCCGACACAATGACCGCCTCTGTCTTCTCCGGAACTATCGTAAGGCCTCTCGCGGCCATCCAGGCGCAGATGTTTGACACCGCATCATTTACTAGGTCCTCCACTTCACTATCCGCGCGGGCTTCTGCTGCTATGGAGAGGTCGTCTGCGAAGCCGGTGATCAATACCCCGGGTGGTGTGGGGATACGAAGGACTCCGTCATACATGACGTTCCAGAGAAGAGGGCCGAGCACCGATCCTTGTGGAACGCCGCTATATACTTGTACGGTACTTTGCCATAGATCTTCCTCTATTATTATTTCTCTCCTGTTAAAATACGCCGCGATGATATTTAGAAGGCAGGTAGAGATGCCTCTTCTCTCCAGTTCCGTAAGGATCACATCCCATCTCGCCGAGTTGAATGCGTTCTTTACATCGAGGGTAACCAGGGCCACAAATTTCCTCGATCTCCGGGTACCCTCTCTCGCGATACGATGCGTTTGACTATTCCGTCCACCGCATCTACGGTGGACCTCCCCTTCCGAAAGCCGAACTGCGCGTCGGCGAGACCCCCCGATCTCTCTATCTCCTGCTGGAGTCTCCGCAGTATTAGCCTCTCGAAGACCTTGCCGACGTGGTCCAACAGGCAAATGGGTCGATATGCGCTGGGAAGGTGCAACGGCTTGTTACCCTTCCTCAGTAGGACCAGTCTCGCTCTCTTCCAACTCCGGGGGTAGACCCCCTCTGCCAGGTATTTGTTGTATGTGCTAAGCAGAGCCTCAGGTTTGCTGGAGGCTATCTCGCGCAGGATCAACGCCGGCACCCCGTCCGGCCCCGGGGCCTTGTTTATGGACATCTTCTTAACTGCTTCGGCCAATTCTTCCTCGCTGAATGGTTGGATTTGCTCATCCGTCTGCTTTAGTGTGAACGGGATCTCTGGATGAGCCGGGAAGAGAGCGCTGACTATCTCCTTAAGGCGAGTTTCCGTTAGTCCTGGGATGGCTGGTCTTCCTATTCTTTTTGTCACTATAGTGTACGCTCTCCCCCAGACGTCTCCGTCTACTTCCTCGATCAGCTCCCTCCAGCACCTCTTTTGGCTGTCGCTTATTGTTTTGGTAAAATTACGTCTATTATACGTCTATTATGACGTAAATGTCGTAAAATTACGTCATAATAGCATGCTTTTCGTGCCAGTAAGTAGCATGTGTATCAGCGCCTTTAAGTACTATATATTTCAATATGTTTGATTTTTTATCAAATATATTTGATTTTTAAATTTAATCTAAAAAAATATTTTAAGAAACTTACGTAAGGAATACGTCGGACCCCTCCCCCCTACGTAAGGGTCCGTAAGATATCCAATACCCCCCCCCCAAAACCCTTACGTAATTAATGGATGACCCCAAAGCTAAAAGTGAACGTCCTTTGAGCTCTCAATCCGGCCCTGTTTAAAAACTACCACACCAGAAACGGGTAAAGTTTGATGACATGTAATGTGTAGTCCTTATCCCCCTCGTCAAATTTCCTATCTCCTTCTTTGTTTATTGACATTAAGACAAGTGCACTGCCCGTGTCATATTACATCGACAAAAAATTTCAAAAAAAATCAAGAAATTAAAGTCACGTGTATAAGATAAACTTCGAGTTCCATCAAGATCACAATTTTAATCATAATTAAGTAATTAAAAATTATTTATTCTTATTCGGTTGTTTAAAATCAACAAAAAAAAAGTTTGAATTTAAAAAACAACCATCAGAAGGGTGGAAGATGCAGTTTTTGTTTCGCTAAGGATTAAATGAAGAAAAAAAAACTTAAATGGACTACATCTGCATATTTATTATATAAAGTTACGCCACCATAATTTTTTGTTCTCACAATAAATGACAGAAATAAATAACACAAACTTAAAATATTTTTTTAAATTTAAAATGCGACAAGTGCAACACTCCCTACCTTTTTGTTTTTTTCACATAATATTGTGTATTTATAAAACTGATTTTCTTTTTTGTTTTTAAATATTAAAACAATTTAAGATCGTTCATCGAACGGGGAAACGCAACGCAAAACAATTATTGAAAATCGTACATCGAAAACATAAACGCAAATTTTGTTTTGTTTTTAATGAAACAATTGAAAATCTTACATCATCGAAATCCACACAAATGTCAGAATTTTTGTTTTTAAATTAAACAATCGAAAATCGTATGCCGAACGCGTAGACGCAACGCTAATTGTTTCGACGTAGAAGTCATCTTCAGAAATGAAAATAAAAAAATTTATAATTAAATAAACAAATGCGATGTGGTCACTGCAGAAAAGTTAATTTTAACAATGAAGATGTCAACAATGAAAGAACGAAGAAGAAAATTAAATAAGAGATGGATGCCAGAGGGAACGCCGTTTTTTGCTACATTTTTAAACCTCAACACATGTTAATGAATTTCAAACGTCTTATTATATATCTGTATATCTATACTTCATATCACACAGTATGAAAACAACCCTCACTCGAACACAAGTGTTATAAATAGGTGCTCATTTAATTTTAAACGCTCGTTAACTAATAAGTAAACAAAGTGGTGTTAATTTTTTAAATACCTACGAAAATGTTGATTAAAAATTACGAATTTGTATGCGATTTAAATAACGCGTCCTCCGCGTCCTACAACAATTTGCAGTTGACCAAAACGCAAGAAGAATTGGCGGAAAAATTCACGGCGGCCTTCTACGATGCCCAAAACCTCCAACGGAGTTCCGATTTGTTGTACAATCACGAAGACGTGATCAATTCTTTCGATGAGCATTTTTTTGACGACCTCCAATCGTACGAAACCGATAAACAAAACAATTGTTTATTCGAATGCTTAATACCGAAAAAAGAAGAAGAAGAAAATTTTGAAGACGTTCCTCCCGATGAACGTCCACTTTTGGAAAACCAAAATGAAAAGGAATTTATCGACCTTTCGGAATTATACTCGAATTTTGATAACTCCGGTGATTTACTAGATAGCAGTTTTGAGAATGGAACCACGGATAACCGGACTTATTTTCGATCCGACTGTGAGAGTTTACACTTTTTTGGACCTTCCTCGTCCGCATCTTCCAATGTTAACGAAAATTTAGAGGATATCATATTTTCCGATTTAGATTTATCCAAAAGTTCTTTGGACATGGAAAACTTCAACTTTAACCTTTACGATTACGACGAGTCCGAAATCCAAAATTGGGAAAAATTGCCGCCGGTTACGTCGTTGACACGAAATAACGTCGATTTTTCCAACTTTTTACGAAGTGCGCAACCGGATTCGTTGTTTATTTGTGATGATCAGGTAAGCTTAAATTTTGTTTGTTTTATTCCACCGTGACGATTCCGGTTTGTTTAGCCTGATTATGGAAACGCTTCAATGGGACATCTGATTGGAAGTAAAAGTTTGAACAACAATTTGGACGAAACGAACTTGTTGGATGTTTACCAGACCGATGGTCAAAATCACGAAGTTATGTGCCAAGAAGACGCGCTATTACGTGACGATCCGCTTTTGAGTTCCGGCAATGGCGTGGTTTTGCCGAGAAGGCATTTTAAGAGATGCGAGTCGGAAAGTCAAGATTCTGAAATTAGCACGGACTGCGAAGATTTTTATTCTACCACTCAAATGCAATGCAAATGGGACGACTGTTACCAAATCTACGACTCCCAAAGTAATTTGGTTCGACACATCGAAAAATCTCACGTGGAAGTCAAAAGAGGTACGTTCGAAAACTAAAGTAAATTTTTTTTATTCTAAAAATTGTACCAACAGGTGAAGAGTTTACTTGCTTTTGGATAAACTGTCCCAGGAAAAATAAACCGTTTAACGCTCGTTACAAATTGTTGATCCACATGCGGGTGCACAGCGGCGAAAAACCAAACAAGTGTCCCGTGAGTATAAACAAACAACGTCGACTCACTTAAATTAACATAAATTAACGTTTTTTAGTTTAAAAGTTGCAATAAAGCGTTTTCACGTTTGGAGAACTTGAAAATCCACCAGAGAAGCCACACGGGCGAAAGACCGTATTTGTGCCAATTTTCCAACTGTAAAAAGAGTTTTTCCAACAGTTCCGACAGGGCCAAACATCAACGGACTCATTTTGATACCGTAAGTCGTAGTTATTACAGGGTAAAACATTTTTTTAACTTTAATTTTGCAGAAACCGTACGCTTGCCAAATCCGGGGATGCACCAAAAAATACACCGATCCCAGCAGTTTGAGAAAACACGTGAAAAATCACTCGTACGAAGAACAACTTCAGTTAAAAAATCGAAGCGAAACGTTGACGTCACAAGTTAATTTTACAAAAGAAATGATAATTAAGGTTCGGCAAGAACCGACACCGTTGAAAGTTCAAAGCGTGCAACCCATCTGCAACTTCGACCATAGCTATACCAGCAGTTACGTAACCATCGACAAAAAAGACTTCAAAACAGCTCATTTTTCGAGTAATATTAAACAAGACCTGAAGAATAAAATATCGGCGAGACAGCTAAAAAATCAGAACGGCTTTTAGAACTGACTGAAAATTTCGCATCACCCTGTACGTAGAAAAATGTAAATACGTTGTGTACATAATAGTTTATTTTGTTAAAATTTATTTTTGTAAGTTTAGCGATTAATTTGTAAATAAATAAATAATTAAGGGACCAAACTGGTTGTGATTTATCTTACATTTTAATCATATTAATGGTACTTAATTTTGTATATTTTCTGTATTTTGTAATATTTAAAATAAAATTTTTTCTTCATCAAATGATACCGAGTGATTCTTTGATTTTTATATTTTTTTTATATAAATATAATTACCTTGTATACATAATTTAACCCAACTGCTAAAATAGGGGGGGGGGGTTAAAAGGTATTCTTTTCAATTTCACCATATTTTCACAACAATTTAAATTTCTACACCAAATTTTGTATTTTCCCAGTTTTTCTTATGTACTAGCTCGTACATGCGGCCTATCGGCCGCATATATAGTACTTAAAGGCGCTGATACACATGCTACATACTGGCACGAAAAGCAGGCTGTTATGACGTAATTTTACGATATTTACGTCAAAATAGACGTAATTTTACGACAATTACGTCATAATAGCATGATTTTCGTGCCAGTAAGTAGCATGTGTATCAGCGCCTTAAAAACCATTAAACATAGTGGCATAATAGTACAATATACTAGCTGGCACAGTCGGCCTACCGGCCGCCTTTAGCCATCTAGACCGTGTCGGATGTGGTTGTTCGGCCTTCGGCCTCACTCAAGGGTATCGCAGGCATACGTGTAGACCGTGGTTGTTCGGCCTTCGGCCTCACTCCAAGGTTCTAAAGTAGCCTATGTTTTTCGTAGCGTTGGAAATAACTTCTACACCAAATTTGGTTAAGATGGTCAAATAGAAACGTAAAGCACGTGCACGCGTATTTGCATTGTCGATAGGTTGACAGATTGACAGCATTAATTATTGTTTTTTAAGTTGATTTTGAGTAGCCTGCCTTCCTTTAAGGAATCACGATAATCCATTCATGCGCGTCCCTATGGGACGCGCATGAATGGATTATCGAGATTCCTTAAAGGAAGGCAGGCTACTCAAAATCAACTTTCCTTTCCTTTGCGAATTTTTGCACTATTTCAATACAAAAACATGCGCAGGAACCTACATAATAACTGTGCCAAATTTGGTTCCGATCGGTCAAACGGTTTAGGAGTCTATAGGGAACATATACATACACACATAGATCCATTTATATATATATAGATTATTATTCATATTTTATAAATATTAGGGGTGGAGAGGGGGGTCAAAATTAATTTTCTTTTAAATAATCCTTACGTAAGATGTGGGGGGGTTCCACAATCTTACGTACCCTTACGTGGGGGGGGGTCCAAAATTACAAAAATCATCCTTACGTAATTAATGGACGGCTCCTTTGGAAAATCTAAAAATATACTTCCAGTGCAATAGAGATTTTTTTCCTGGAAAAAAACTGGAACACTTTCTTCTATTTTTTAACTTTGCTTTGTGAGGATTCCCGAAGATTCAATTCCACATAAAAAGGAAATTTTTGTCTCGGAGCACTGAAAAATGTTCTGCATATTTTGGGGATCATTGTACGATTTTATTCAGATTTTTGTTCCTAAAGTATAAACCAAATGACGCCATATTTTTATACACCACCGGCCACTGGTAAATTTCTTCACCAAATTTTGTATTTTCCCAGTTTTTCTTAGGTACTAGCTCGTACATACGGCCTATCGGCCGCCCTTAGCTATCCAGACCGTGTCGGTTGCGGTTGTTCGGCCTTTGTGGAGTGAAAATCTCCCACTCCTCTTGAGCTCGTAGGCCGAACAACCACATCCCATCGATTTGTCCCTTTCAACACCAGCTGGGAAATTTTCCATCAATTAAAGTGGATTTCCTCGCTTCGAACGATTTGACTGTGACGTTATTGTGTAGTTTGTCGATTATTGGCTAAAGAGTTAGCAGTAAATCGAGCCGTAGTTTTTTGTTAAGTTTTCCGTTGGATGCAATTTTCATAGAAGTGAGAATCAGCAGCGCTCCGAGCTTGAGTTTGTTCTGTTGTTTCACATTAGATACGATTTCTATGAGATTCGAGTGCATTCCATTTTATAGCCGGGAAGTAGGCGGGGCTTATTTAGACCACAATAGGCGAGTCTTCGGTGGTGATTAAGTTTTTAACCGATAAAGGTCCTGGTAGCATTCGATGTGAAAAAGCTGCTATAATCATATAGTACTCGCATAATTTATTAATTAATTAACTACTATTATTATAAAGTTGCCGAGCAGCGATGCAGTGCAATGCAAAATTCCCGTGGTCAAAAGATCACGAGAGTCCAGCGAGATTGCTCGCGGTTTGCACTTTGGTGGGTGACTGCGTGCTGCCTTATTTAAAAAGAACACCTCTGGCTGCTCCCCTACCAACCCGCACTTGGCCAACGTGGTATGGTATGGCCTGTACCTCCCCCTCAAGGGGCGGGGAAACTTGTAGTACAAAGTGGACTGAATGTTTGAAATAACATCGAACTGATAAAGATTATAATGCTTATGTTAATGACCATAGACCGGGAATAGGAGGAGCTTGGGCTGCAACAGGCGGGGCTTAGGCTAGGAATGGGCGGTTCTTAAGACACGATGGGCGGGGCTTAGGTAGGGATTAAGCTTTTAACCGATAAAGCTCCGAGTAAGATACGATGTGGAACAACTGGAAAAGCTACGCTAATTTTGTATTTACTGTTTATTATTAATTTCTCAATGCCCACTGATTTTTATTTAAATTCCCTCAAATAGTGGCGTCCCATTGATTATCATGTTCTAGCATTCCAAGTTTGCCTCTCCAAAGAATACCATCAAGTGTCATTAGATCTTCAAAAGATGTACGGCCCTTAATTTCGTGCAGTAACATCTTTCAAAAGAATAGAGATGGGAATCTCGATAATCCTTCAATTATTAGTGCGCGTCTCTGAAGTTTGCCATACGAATTTTTACTCCATTTTTACACAAATAAGTCAACAGGAACCCTATTCTCGAACTCACTCGAATACATTCGCATACGAAACTTCATCACTTCTGGAGCAATCGTCAACGAATACTTTCGCATGAAAACCATTCTAACTGCAACTTCTACTTGGCTTCAGGCTTAGCTTAGAGCTTGGCTTAAGGCTTGGCTTAAAGCTTGGCTAGGCTTGGCTTCGGCTTGGGCCTATGTCATCGGCCCTTTCGGGACTTTTTTTATTTCTTGTTAAGGCTTCCATCATTCTTTATCTCCTTCGGTTCACAAGGAGGTCGATGGGCGGCATTGATGCTAAGACAACTAAGACCGTTCTATAGGTGCAGAAAACTTACAGCGCCATGTGTGTTTTAATGCTCAGTAATACTTTCAGGGCTTCGTGCCAGACTGGAACTGCATACAGGATGATGGATTGCGCCACCATTTCGAGCGTTCTCCTTTTGGCCGGTTTTGGGCCACCTATCAGTTGCGCAGTAGGCGGGAAATAGTTGTAGCAACTGCCTAGGCCTTGGCTACCGTGTCCCGGATGTGCTCGGCAAAATTAAGATGTTTATCGATTCTTACGCTGACGATGGTGACTGAGTCCTTAGCTGGTATGGGGACTCCATTTAGTCGGAGAGTGACCTTCGGTACTTTTCTCCTTATTCCGTTCAATAGTACCTCCTCCGATTTTTCCGGGACCAGGGTGAATCCTCTGCTGGTCACCCATATGGATATGGCGATGACGCCGAGAGTCAACGAAGCGGAAGTTGTTTAGCACTTATCCAAACGGCAGTTTGGATAAGTGCTATAAAAGTGGGCAGCTACAGACGCGAGTACGAGAAAGTGCAACGTAGGTTGAACATCAGAACCACGTCGGCCTATCGTACCGTGTCCACTGAGACCATATCAATTATTGCGAATACTCCACCGATCGATCTCATGGCGGAGGAAAGAGTGCGAAACCACTGTACCCCGAATAAAAGACCAGCGAGCAGGAGAGAAAATAGAGGAGTCCCCCTCGAAGCGTGGCAACAACGATGATCCCATGGGGAGAAAGGAGCATTCTCGTCCATGCTCGTCAATCCATGATGGTGAAGTGAGCTACGAAGTCACCCAAACCCTGACGGGACACACGCGCTTTAACTCCTACCTCCACAGTCTCAAACGACGAGAATTGCCGGAGTGTTTCTACTGCGATGAGGAGGAAAACGATGCATACGTACCACACCATCTTCGACTGTTCGAACTGGTCTGAAGTAAGAAACAAAACAGTATCGAAGACCTGATTTCCGACACCCTAGCAACAGAAATGCTATCGTCAAAGGATGATTGGGACAGACGAGTTGATGATGCCTTAACGGAGATCATCAAGAATGAACCAAAAAGTACCGAACGGGCACAAGAACATCGATAGTAGGATGTGGAGTGGTTTTTCCCATTTCAGCCCAACGTAGAACAAAGGCCCAAAAGAGCGGAATAATAAGGGTATGACACAACAACATCGCAGGTTGACAACTGGCATTGTGGCTTAGTTAGCATGGGTGACACCCGGGGCGGATTTAATGGGTGTCACCCCCACCCAGGGAAAAAACTACGGATCACTCGTTTTTGTTTTTAAAAACCAAGAAACGAGGTAATTTTAGTCAGAAAATTTAAATAATGTGGGGTCCGATGTCACCCCAGACGGGTGATACCCGGGGCGGTCCGCCCCCACCGCCCCCCCCCTAGCTACGCCACTGCAACTGAAGAAATATCGAGAGGTGAATCCGGCTGTCACCGGGGAGGGGGTTTTAGTGAGTAAGAATCTCACACTACCATCCCAGATTGGGGTGGTTCCCCCTACCCCTGCACTGGAAAAAAAGGTCAACGTAACTATTTCATATTTTATTTCGCCCTGTGGAAGATTAATCCTATGTATTGCCAACGTAAATATTTTGTTGATTTTATTAAGGTTTTTTAGGTTTTTTTTAAGGTTATTAAGATTTATATTACTATAAAATCAAGTTCTTATTTCTATTTCTTTTTAAGAAGTCGATACTTAAAATGAATTGCAATACGATTGTTCCTATTGTTCCAGCAAATCCTCAAAGGATACCTTATAATTATCAAGTGCCATATAACCAAAGATTTAATGGAGAATATATGCCGTCCTATGGATCCGCGCCCGGAAATTACAATAATCAAAGCATGTTCATGCAATTTGCAGAAGAAATGTCAAGAAGCAGCTTTTCGAAAGTGGGAAATCTTGTGCAAACTGTTAAGAATATATCAATGATGTTAGACAACATGTATTTCTCCATGACAAGTTTATTTGCTGCTGTCAGAAGTCTGTCCGAACATTATGGGAACGTGAAAAACACTTTTGGCCATATCTGGAACGCGATAAATATATTTAAATATTTTATGAGGTTGTATACAAAGCTTAAAAAATTATTAGGCCTTAAAGTAGTAGAAGAAGATTATAATACGATATGGAATGAGGTATCTGCGGCAGTTAGAGGAACTAAAACGAGCTCTGCAGGAATTCCTTGGGGAACCCTAGCTTTTCTCACAGTAATTGTTTCAGCTCCTTTCTATATTGGCAAGTACATTTTTCCAAAATACGAAGATAGGGTGAACCAAGAAAAATGGAAATCTCCTGGTTATAGAGCTAAAGGTAAAATTAACTTTGTAGCCTCCCGTCCTAACGAAATGAGTGTTCAACCCAACGATGGGTTACTGGTTGCGCCGAAATACATTCAAGCCGAAATGAATCTGTTGAATTCTGGATGGGTTTTTGCGGTTGGTAATGGTTCTGCTGGTATAGTTCCAATGAATCATTTGTTATTTCTGAAAAAACAACAGAAATCAGCTGACGAAAATGAAAATACCGATGATCAAGGAACAAATGCTTTAGAAAATACCGATTTGACGACAAATGAAAATGAGGTTAATAACTAAGTAATTTGTACAGTTCTTTTGTTTTATTTTTCAATAAAGTAATATAAAGAGTTTTTTCTATTTGCGTAATATTTTCATGTGGTAACGAACCGCACACCATATGTAATTATTTATTTGTAATTTAAATATCATAATTATTCCCGGCCAAAACACTACGGAATTGAAATTTTGCTCGGACGTAAGTTTCGTATTAGAGGGAGAAAAATTAAGAAAAGTAGAAAAAGTGGCGTCCAAAGATTTCACCATAGGGCTCCAATAACTGCACTATTTTTTAACGGATTTTTGATTTTTGTATGTCATTTTGATCGCTTCGAATTTAGATTTATTTTTCCGTACAAAAATGCCTGGATCGTCATGGACTTTCTACCTGTGTTTTGACTTCCAAAATCAATCTATTTAGAGTGAATTTTGATTTCGTCGTGGTACGACGAAGCCGAATCTTTGCATGGATGTAGCGTCAACCATAGGCTCCGAGAGGCCGAAGGTCGACCAACGAAGGTTAACGTTTTTGACGTTGCCTGAAAAAATCTGTTACAGTTTACTCAGGACAGTTAGCAATGCTAAAGCTTTATATGGTGACCGTATGCCGCCCATCAGGGAGGTTGAAGACTGAGCAGTGAGGTTCAATTGTTTTGTTTGCGAGACCGCAGGCCGAGTTTGAAACGGAGGCTGTATGCCAACATGTGCAGTCGAAGGCCTCGTGGTTTCTCGGAATTATATTAATAATTAAAGATGTTTGGACACACTGATTCATCATCAGTGGGCCAAAACTGTACCCAAACACTACCGCCTTGAAGTTTTGTACGGAAATGGATTTCGTATTAGTTACAGGGTGAAAAATCAAAGAAGTCTCCCCATTTATTTTAAGGAACAGGGAGTGAAAATTTTTAACCAGGGGCCCTTGCTCCTGGCCCGCAGTTACTGCTCGATTTTTGATATTTTTGTATCGATTTGTTCTTTTCGAATTTAGATTTCGGGTCGTGCAAGAGAATTTTAGGTTTTGGATATATTTTGTGTAAAATTATCTGACGTTTTGGATATATTTTGGAGATATTCTGCGTCAAAAGTTGAAATATTTATAAGTTCCCGTGGTATAAAACGAAGCCGAAATTTTGCACAGACAGAATAGCAATTCAGAAAAATTTTGTTTAATGCGAGTGTCCGTAAACGGTTGAGTAAAAAGTGAAAAATTTAATTTTCAAACCCCCCTTCCCCAATTATAACAAACCACGAGTGGCCATTGATGAGCTGGGTAGTGGCTGGGTAGTTAAACAACCCCCGCAAGGCAGTGGATTTACGAATTTAAATTGATTTACCCCCCACCCCCGCAATCGGAATAAATTAATTACGCTAGCAACTATACAGGGTATTGCTACGATTGTCAATTTTAATATTCTCTATGTATCTGTGTGCCTATAGTGCTAAATTGATTCGTTAGTCTCCTCTCCAGTGCAGCCTTTAGGCAGCACCACCAGGTCGATCACGTTCTAAGATGGCTAGCTATATTAAAAAAATTTCCTTTTAAAAATAAAATCACAGCGAAATACAAAAGTATACGGGAAAAAGCGTTCTACTCGTGGTTGTCTTCAATTATGATGTGTCGTGTCCTCCCCGCCATCATCGTCTATTAGTCATACCCTGTCCCCTGTCCAATTTTGCTTTTCTTGTTACCAAGAAAAGAAACTTTCAAATTTTATTTGAATACGATATGCATTTGCGCCCCCAAGAAAAGCTCGGCAGGTGACTGTATATTCACGGTCTGGTTGAAATTATTGGCCCATACAACGGCGGATCTACGGGGTGGGGGGTAATGGAGTTAACTCCCCCGAATCTTCAATTTAACCAACAAAATTGGTTAAATAAACTAATATTGCAATACAAATTTTAAAAATATACCTTAATTTTACTACAAAACATGTATTTACCCCCTCCATAATCTTTCACCAGATCCGCCGTTGGGTCCATAGAGTTTTCATCTAGTCCATGGGCCGCTTTCAGAATAAAGTACAAAATAAGAAACTAGGGAGAAAATTATAACATGAAAAAAATTAATACAGATGATTTGGACAGTTTAACGTGGAATCAGAGCCACGGAACCGCATACCGATTATTCAACTCATGCAGTGTATCAGCCACTGAGAACGCTTCATTTCACGACTGCCTTGCAACGGTGACAGTTCATTCGAACGGCACAAGGCTTCACAAAGACCTGTCACCGATCGATAAGAGTCCTCGGACTCATCTAAAATTGCATATACGTCACAATTACATTCGTATGTTGCTCGGAACAAAACAAAATTTAAATTTTTTTTGTGAATAATCGATCAAAAAGATTTCAGTAATGATAAATATTAGGATATTGCCCCTTCTCCCGCCATTTTGCAAATTTCCTTTCAGATTTCAATCGATCGCTCCATTGCCACTGTCGCCGACTTGTCGCCGTTTAAAACAACGTTGGGCTCAGTCGCCGCATATGTGCATGTATGCAGTGAATAATTGGGTACAACAGCATCAGGGAGGGAAAATCATCGAAGATTCGCCAAGGACAGGAAAAACTTCTTTTTTAATTTTTTCACAAATACATGTTACGGTCAATGATGACAATTCGGGCATTGACGTCAATGCCCGGCCATTGACGTTAACGCCCATGCAGATTGGGCACTGTTGACATTTAAGAATCTATCTATGGCTTTTTTGCATCATTGTCCGGACAATGACGTCGTTGCTCAATACAGAGTAGGCGATGATGAATTCCATCGGGCATGTACATATTAAAAGTGCCTGTATAATTGATACTAGATATTAAGGAATTAAGGGATTATTACATATAAAAATGGATGTAGTATGTATGTATGTATGTTTCTTATAGACTCCTAATAGACCGTTTGACCGATCGGAACCAATTTGGTCACAGTTATTATGTAGGTCCCTGCGCATGTTTTTGTATTGAAATAGTGCAAAAATTCGCATAGGAAAGGAAAATTGATTTTGAGTAGCCTGCCTTCCTTTAAGGAATCTCGATAATCCATTCATGCGCGTCCCTATGGGACGCGCATGAATGGATTATCGAGATTCCTTAAAGGAAGGCAGGCTACTCAAAATCAACTTTAAAAACAATAATGAATGCTGTCAAACTGTCAACCGATCGACCATGCAAATACGCGTGCACGTGCTTTACGTTTCTATTTGACTAATCTTAACCAAATTTGGTGTAGAAATTATTTACAACGCTACGAAAAACGTAGGCTACTTTAGAACCTTGGAGTGAGGCCGAAGGCCGAACAACCACATCCGACACGGTCTAGATGGCTAAAGGCGGCCGGTAGGCCGACTGTGCCAGCTAGTATTATATAAGATTAAGTAATTTCTAACGATTACAAGACATAAGGGGTCATCCAGAAATTACGTCACGCTCCTGGGGGGGGGGGGTCCGACCCTTGTGATGATGGGGGGCGGGGGGTTTCAAAAATATATTTTTTTTATTTAACTCCCAATATATTATTACAATCTACCTTACAGTATTTAGTAATTTTTCGTGACAAATATAGGTACATGACATGTAGGAGTCTGATCATTACCAGATCTCCTATTACAAATTATTCAATAAATCAAATCGAATACTACTAACAATTGGGTTCACTGTTGTACTATTTAAATCTAGTAGTTAGGTCTATTGGAGTGTACCTTTTGAGTCTACGTACGGTGGGATTTTCGAATAGATTTTTTACAAGTTGGTTTGGGTGAGTACTTAGTCGTAATCCATATTTAGCACTATAGTTTTTGACTTCCTCTTTGACACTAAGCACTTTCAGATCTCGGCGAATTAATTCATTGGGCACATACCACGGGGCATTCACTATTAGTCGCAGCATCTTTGATTGGAAACGCTCCAGGATCTCTATATTGGAGTTAGACGCAGATCCCCACAGTTGTACACCATACGTCCAAACTGGTTTAATCACAGATTTGTACAAAAGCAACTTATTTTCCACGGTTAGTTGAGACTTTTTGCCGATGATCCTGTACAGATTTCGAAGTTTCAGACCCAATTCTTTTCTCTTCTTGAAAATATGCTTCTTCCATGTTAGGCGTCGATCAAGGTGCATTCCCAGGTTTTTGCCTCGTCAGCCTGAGGCATATCCAGGTTATTAAGCTTCACTGGCGGACAGTCTCCTCTGCGCATTGTGAAGGTCACTTGGACCGACTTGGTCTCATTGACTCTAATCCGCCACTTCTTCAGCCATTTTTGGATTCTCTCAAGGTTATGTTGTAATATCTCAGACGCCTTTTTTGGGTCGGTGTGCGTCGCCAATATCGCTGTATCGTCAGCGAACGTAGCAGTCATGCAGAAGTTTGTTATTGGTAGATCTGACGTATATAATAGGTACAGTACCGGCCCCAGTACGCTTCCCTGAGGTACTCCAGACTCTATGGGCTTAAGAGATGGGTAAGCCTCTTGAAACTTCACCCGGAAATACCTGTCTTGCAAGTAAGACTTCAATATTAAGTATATATTATCAGGAAGGACTCTTCTTAATTTATACAGTAGTCCCATATACCAGACTTTGTCAAAAGCTTGACTTATGTCTAAGAAGGCCGCTGTGCAGAATTTTTTTCTTCAAGTGCCTTACTAATTTTTGTTGTTATTCGATGCACCTGTTCCACTGTTGCGTGTTCTTGTCTAAATCCAAATTGGTGATTGGGAATTACATGATGTTCTTCTAGGATTGGTTTAATTCTTCTTAATAGTAGCTTTTCAAAGAGTTTGGACAAGATTGGCAATAGGCTTATTGGGCGGTATGATTTTGGATCCTCCGCTGACTTTCCTGGTTTAGGCATCACTATGATTTCGGCTACCTTCCATTGACTTGGGTAGTGCTTAGTTCTTAAGATAGCATTAAACAATTGCGTAATATATCTTATACCGACTTCCGGGAGTTCCTTCAGTATTTTTCCTGTGATGAGATCAAAGCCCGGAGCTTTCCTGGGATTGAGACTTTTAATGATGGATTTTATCTCTGTACTTTTAAAATTTTTAATGGGCAATTCTAGCTGTCCTGGGGCTTCCAATGCATTCCTTAGATAAATTTCTTCCTCGATAGGTTCTTGGGATTCAAAGGGTTTAAAGACTCTAACCAGATGCTCTGCAAACACTTCTGCTTTTTGTGCATCACTTCTTGCCCACGTTCCGTCTTCAGTACGTATAGGGGGAATTGTAGTTTGCGGCCTTGTAAGCTTTTTCGTGGCTTTCCATAGAGAGTAATCCGTGGCGCTGGTAGCCGTAAGATTTTCCAGGTAGTTCTGAATATTTTCGTTTTTATAATCGTTCAGGATCACTTTGAGCTCTTTAACAGCTTTATTGAGCTTTGTTTTATCGTGGGGTGATCTGGAAGTTTGCCACCGTTTTCTCAATTTCCGTTTTTCGTATATTTTTTGTTTTATTACTGTTGGACAGTCATTTTCTTCTGAGCTGTTTTGTGTGTCCGGGGTTGAATTCCAGGCTGAGTGTTGAATGATATTCGTTAAGTATTCTGAGCATATTTCTATATCGAGGTCAGTTTTCAGTGGGACATCCAGTGTTAATTGTTCTTCAACACCCCTCCTGAAGCCCTCCCGATCTGTGAGCTTTGACGTCAGTGTGGGTGCTTTTGCTCTCGATATTATTTTTGAGCTAAGCGTGACGATTACTGGTGAGTGATCCGATGAGAGATCGAGACAAGATTCAGCCTTGGTACCATTAGTAGGGATTCCTCTGGTTACACAAAAATCGATTACGTCCGGTATCTTTCTCCTATCAGTTGGCCAGTAAGTTGGTTCACCAGTAGAGAGGTGGTGCATGTTTTTAGATTGCATGATTTTGTACAATTCTCTACCTTTGGGAGTTATGAGCCTTGATCCCCATTGAGTGTGCTTAGCATTGTAATCGCCTCCTGCAAGGAACCGGTGTCCCAATGTGTCGTAAAAATGTTCAAACTGTGCCGCTTTGATTGCGTGTTTTGGTGGGCAGTACACGGCTGCAATCGTCAATGGTCCAGCCCAGTCCTCAACTGCTATACTAGTTGCCTGGATATGCTCTTGTTTATAATGCCCGTGTAGGTGGTGTTTTATGGTATTTTTTATTATAATGGCGGTACCTCCATGTGCATTGCCATCAGGGTGTTGAGTGTCATATACCGAGTACTTGGGAATTTGTATGAAATTTTTCTTGGTAAAATGAGTCTCTGAAATTAGCATAATATCAATTTGTAAGGTTTTAATAAATGTTTTAATTTCCTTGATGTGTTGAGCCAGGCCGTTGGCATTCCAAAGCGCTAATTTGATTTGTTTACCCATTTAAGCGATTCTAGTTATGAGAGTTGTTAGTATATTTAGGATGGTGCCCATTTGATCGATGAGCCCTTTCATCATTTGCTTGAGTTCGTTTATGTCGTTGTTTGGCTGTTGTACTGTTTGTTGTTGTTGTGTGGTGGATGAGCTTGTTGGTTGATTCTGATTAACGTGCGGCGGTTGTTGGGTTTTTTTCTTTAGGAATTCGGCATACGAAATTGCAGGTTGGGCTAGATTTGGAGGTGGAGCGTCATTTGTCAGCTGCTTTTCTCTTAGTGGAGGGAAGGTTTTTCTTTGTAAGTCCTTAAATACATTACATCCCTTGTAATTCGCGGGGTGGTTGCCTTCACATAGTACACATTTGACATTACTTGATTGTTCTTTACGCAAGCACGCATTGGTTAGATGGTTCCCAGCGCACTTGACGCAGCGTGGGCCTCGATGGCAGAATGCTTTTGTGTGTCTGAATGAGATGGCAGAATGAGAGCGGTCGTCGGACCGTCCACGGAAGCTATGCTTCTTACGCACAGAGCAAACCATAATAGATCCTTGAAGGCCATAGTTGCTCGGCCTTCGGCCTCACAGGGCGAACCATAATAGATCCGTGAAGGCCATAGTTGTTTGGCCTTTGGCCTCACAGGGGGAGGACCATAATAGATCCGTGAAGGCCATAGTTGTTCGGCCTTTGGCCTCACAGGGCGGACCATAATAGATTATATTTATATGCCTTCAGCTGTCTTGACTGCTAGTCCGTGATTGCCAGTGTTGTTCGGCCTTCGGTTTCACAGGCGGAGGACCATAATAGATCCGTAAAGGCCGCAGTTGTTCGGCCTTCGGCCTTTTTGTGAAAAATTTTTACAATTTTTTCGACGTTTTTTGCCGACCCACGAAAAGGGGAGCGGGAAATTTTTAAATTTTTTTAGTTTTGTCAAAAAACTATTTTCCCTAAAAACCGGTTGGAGGTTGAGGCGGCGGGGGCGGCGTGGGGTTGGGGCGGTTGCCACCTCCGCCCCCCATCCATAGCCACCATTCCCACGGTCCTAGCCCTCTCGGTTCCGGAGTTATGCTTGCTCCCACTTGCTTTTGAGAACACGGGTCGGGTCGGGTCGGCCTTCGGCCTCCAACTTGCTTATAAAACTACGGGTCGGCCTCCCACTTGCCTTTCAGGAACACGGGTCGGCCTTCGGCCTCCAACATGCTTTAGAGAACACGGGTCGGGTCGGCCTCCCACTGGCATTTAAGAATACGGGTCGGCCCTCGGCCTCCAACTTGCTTATAAGAATACGGGAAAAATTTTTCGACATTTTTTGCCGTCCCACGAAAAGGGAGAATGGGGGGGGATTTTTTAATTTTGTTAGTTTTGTCACAAAACTAAAACTAGCTTCAAAATTTTTGAAAAATAAAAATTTTGAAAATTTTTTTGACGTTTTTTGCCGACCCACGAGAAGGGGAGGGGGGTTTTAATTTAAAAAAAATGTTTTAATTTTTTTAGTTTTGTCAAAAACTATTTTCCCTAAAAATCGGTTGGAGGCGGCGGGGCGGCGTGGGGTCGTGTCGGGGGCGGTTGCCTCCCACTTGCTTTAGAGAACACGGGTCGGGTCGGCCTCCCACTGGCATTTATGAATATGGGTCGGCCTTCGGCCTCCAACGTGCTTATAAGAATACGGGTCGGCCTTCGGCCTCCCACTTGATTTAGAGAACACGGGTCGGGTCGGCCTTCGGCCTCCCACTGGCATTTAAGAATACGGGTCGGCCTTCGGCCTCCAACTTGCTTATAAGAATACGGGAAAATTTTTTCGACGTTTTTTGCCGACCCACAAAAAGGGAAAAAGAGGGGGCGGGAAATTTTTAATTTTGTTAGTTTTGTCAAAAAACTAAAACTCGCTTCAAAATGTTTGAAAAATAAAAATTTTGAAATTTTTTTGACGTTTTTTGCCGACCCACGAAAAGGGGAAGGAAGTGGCGGGAAATGTTTTAATTTTTTTAGTTTTGTTAAAAAACTATTTTCCCTAAAAACCGGTTGGAGGCGGCGGGGGCGGCGTGGGGTCGGGGTGGTTGCCACCTCCGCTCCCTATCCATAGCCACCATTCCCAGGGTCCTAGCCCTCTCGGTTCCGGAGTTATGGTGTTTGAAGGGAAGTTCGAAATTTGAAAGCGATGGTCGAAATTTGTGTGACGAATTCGCGTTACATATTTGCGTTACATATTTGCGTTAACAATTATTAGTGTGACGAATTAGTGTGACGAATTTGTGTGACGAACGATTTTTTTCAGTTAACTGCCCGTGCGATACCCGTGTGATACCCGTGCAATACCCGTGCGATAAGAAGCATAGCTTCAAAAAAACTATTTTCTGGGGTGCTACTCCTAAAAAAAAGGTCATCAGCCGAGGTGGGGATGACACCCATGAAATCCGCCCCGCGTTTCTTTTTATTATATAAATTTTAAATTTGAAAAATTTGTGGGGGGGGTTCAAGAATATGTAACGTAATACTTGAGAGGGTCTAGGTTTGTGTGACGAAGTGTGACGATCGGGGGGGGGAGGGTTAAAAATTGCTTAAAATTGCGTGACGTAATTTATGGACGACCCCTAACGAACAGAAGATAAATGGATACCATGGATCGCAATGAAATGCGTAGGCGATGATAATAAAATTGATAATAAAAATATTATTTTTAAAAATTGTTATTAATAAATTATTAAACATTATAATACTGCACAGATGAACGATCTGTAGAAATAAATATCGCAAAATAAGCAAAATTCGACATATTTGGTTTTGGTTCCTATCCATTAAATTTTGATGTCATCATTGTCCGTTCACTTTTGGCCAATAACGTTATTGACCGGCCAAGGACGTAAATATTACAATCAGATAAAAATATTTACATCATTGTCCACCGTGAACGGGCATTGACGTCAAAGACCGGACAATGACGTCATTGTCCAGCAAAAATGGTCATTGACGTCATTGTCCGGCCATTGACGTCAATGCTCAATTCACGTATTCACAAAAATACGGGCCTCGGCTTTGCCTCGGCCCTTAAACTACCCCCTCGCCCAAAAAAATGCATTTACGCAGCTAGTGATGTAAATAACTATTTCATATTGGGCTTTCTGTCAAAGTGTTTAAATCTATGCCACCGTTATTTTTCCAAGCGACGCGACGTCAAATTATCCAATATTTTTTCGCATCGCATCGCAATAAAAAATGTTATTCTTTATTCTGAGTTGATATTCTGTTTTAGGGGGGGGGGGGGCGCCCCGTTGCCCTGGGACGTAGTCAGTGGGAGGGCCCACTGAAAGTCAAAATTTGGTTAGGGCCCCCATTTTTCGACCTTTATTAATTACGCAATAATATGCACCAAAAAGTGAGTATTTAAAAAAATCGTGTCTCTGAGTTATACGGATTAGCCAGCCAGTATGCAATGCAAAATTGAATTATTTTGTAGGGCTGCATAACCTGGACGGCGCACTTTACGGGAAAACAAAAAAATACGCGTATGCTTTTTAGATACAACTTTGAATTTCACCAAGTACAAACTCGAAGAGGGTCATGAAAATAGTTGGGTGATTCGATATGGACTGACCGAAGTGTTAGCTTTTCCTGCTTAATCACATTTACCTGATGTTGTAAAGAATCGCCGAAGAACGCCTTTAAAGCACGCAATAAAAAATATTCACTGATAGTCGTTAAAATTTTCTAACAGTCGCTTACAAAATAATCAATCAAAAGTCACGAAATAGTTATTGAAATAACGTAGCTCGCTCTACCAGTCAGTTTTCTAACTGCTTAATACTCGTTATATTGGTTACCAATGGGTGGCGTTAGTAGTTTTATTAAAAACAGTCAAAAGAATTTTTTTTTAATTTCCCGCCAATGGTGGCAGTACTTCCACCTGTAAAAACAATGATTTCTGATTGGTTGATATTAGTGAGGTTAACGTTTAACAGAGTAAGTATTTAAGTAATCAGTTATTCGAGTTTTATTTAACTTTACGATACAAAAATGTCCGACGATGAAAATTCCGCCATTCGGGTACCCGTAGCACCACCAAGACCTTCAAGTTATAATTATAATACAACCTACCACGAAGGATACAATGGAAACTATTATGGAGACTACAATGAAAACTATCATCAAGGTTACAATCGAAACTATGACGGAGGTTACAATTGTTACAACGCCGTGGAAAATAAATTTCCGCAATATGAAAACAACTGGTACAAAGAGAACTTTTCAGGTATCGAAAATCTTGTAATTACTGTTAGAAATATATCTGCGACGCTGGAAAATTTATACATAGCCATAACCAGCACTTTTCGAGCTGTTTTAAGTGTGACTGAAAATTCACAACGTTTCATAAATAATTTTAATCACGTATACAACTCAGTAAAATTCTACAAGTGGTTTAGATGGTTGTATGTGAAATTTATGAAACTACTGGGTTGTGATATCCCATTAGATAAAGAAGATCCTGCTCCTAATACCAATGATGATATCGACACCACCAATGCTGCTAATGAACTACCAACCGAAGGAATTCACAATCAAATATTAGCTTTCCTCCGAAGAATTATTTCAGCTCCCCACTTGATACTTAAAATTTTTACATCAAAATCGGAAGATGCTATTAATCCAGAAAAGCAGAAAAGTTGTGGTAGTTTAGTAAATGACTTTGAAGTCACCTCCCCAAACGAAACTAAACAAGTCGATAATATAGATCCCGTAAAGGATGAACTTTGTAACGTTGAAAAGTTACTAATAGCAAGAATAGTGTCGCCTTGAATTAATACATTATATTTTTATTTAATTTAATTAGCATTAATAAAGATTATTTTTTAAGTTTCCGATCTTGTATACTATGAAATTAATCCCACCTGTTTGGGGTCCTCCTTCAAGTTAGCTCCTTTTCAATAGGGCTAACCATTTTTATGCCAGACGTTTGGTCATTGTTAGGTAAGGATGCTCCGATGCCTTGACCCTTGTTGTGGTGGACAGAGACGCCCGGGAGCTTGAGGCCATCTGGGCGGTGTCGGAGTGGGTGAGCACCAGAGGGCTCAAGCTTCAACTGCATTAATTAATTATGACTAAACAAAGAACTACCAAAGCTTTTTATTAGACTACCAAACCTTTACACATGGTAATAGATCAAATGAGCTAAAAAAAAATTTAATAAAAAATCCTTTAATTATTAATTATTGTTCCATCCGCTTGGAGTATTGCGTATAAGCTCCAACATCTTTAACTAATTACGACTAAACAAAGAACTACCAAAACTTTTTATTAAACTACCAAACCTTCACACATGGTAATCGACCAAATGAGCTAAAAAAAAATTAATAAAAAATCCTATAAACCGGGCTAAATTATAGTAAATGATTATTGTTCCATCCACTTGGAGTATTGCGCATAAGCTCCATGCTCCAACTTCTTTAATTAATTACGACTAACAAAGAACTACCAAAACTTTTTATTAGACTACCAAACCTTTACACATGGTAATCGATCAAACGAGCTAAAAAAAAAATTAATAAAAAATCCTTTAAACCGGGCTAAATTATAGTAAAAAATTATTGCTCCATCCACTTGGAGTATTGCGCATAAGCTCCAACTTCTTTAATTAATTACGACTAAACAAAGAACTATCAAAACTTTTTATTAAACTACCAAACCTTCACACATGGTAATCGACCAAATGAGCTAAAAAAATTTAATAAAAAATCCTATAAACCGGGCTAAATAATAGTAAATAATTAATGTTCCATCCACTTGGAGTATTGCGCATAAGCTCCAACTTCTTTAATTAATTACGACTAACAAAGAACTACCAAAACTTTTTATTAGACTACCAAACCTTTACACATGGTAATCGATCAAACGAGCTAAAAAAAATAATAAAAATCCTTTAAACCGGGCTAAATTATAGTAAATAATTATTGCTCCATCCACTTGGAGTATTGCGCATAAGCTCGAACTTCTTTAATTAATTACGACTAACAAAGAACTACCAAAACTTTTTATTAGACTACCAAATCTTTACACATGGTAATCGATCAAACGAGCTAAAAAAAAATTTAATAAAAGATCCTTTAAACCGGGCTAAATTATAGTACTAAATAATTATTGTTCCAACCACTTGGAGTATTGCGCATAAGCTCCAACTTCTTTAATTAATTACGACTAAACAAAGAACTATCAAAACTTTTTATTAAACTACCAAACCTTCACACATGGTAATCGACCAAATGAGCTAAAAAAATTTAATAAAAAATCCTATAAACCGGGCTAAATAATAGTAAATAATTAATGTTCCATCCACTTGGAGTATTGCGCATAAGCTCGAACTTCTTTAATTAATTACGACTAACAAAGAACTACCAAAACTTTTTATTAGACTACCAAACCTTTACACACATGGTAATCGATCAAACGAGCTAAAAAAATAATAAAAATCCTTTAAACCGGGCTAAATAATAGTAAATAATTATTGCTCCATCCACTTGGAGTATTGCGCATAAGCTCGAACTTCTTTAATTAATTACGACTAAACAAAGAACTACCAAAACTTTTTATTAGACTACCAAACCTTTACACATGGTAATCGATCAAATGAGCTAAAAAGAATTTAATAAAAAAATCCTTTAAACCGGGCTAAATAATAGTAAATAATTATTGCTCCATCCACTTGGAGTATTGCGCATAAGCTCGAACTTCTTTAATTAATTACGACTAAACAAAGAACTACCAAAACTTTTTATTAGACTACCAAACCTTTACACATGGTAATCGATCAAATGAGCTAAAAAGAATTTAATAAAAAAATCCTTTAAACCGGGCTAAATTATAGTAAATAATTATTGCTCCATCCACTTGGAGTATTGCGCATAAGCTCGAACTTCTTTAATTAATTACGACTAAACAAAGAACTACCAAAACTTTTTATTAGACTACCAAACCTTTACACATGGTAATCGATCAAATGAGCTAAAAAGAATTTAATAAAAAAATCCTTTAAACCGGGCTAAATTATAGTAAATAATTATTGCTCCATCCACTTGGAGTATTGCGCATAAGCTCGAACTTCTTTAATTAATTACGACTAAACAAAGAACTACCAAAACTTTTTATTAGACTACCAAACCTTTACACATGGTAATCGATCAAACGAGCTAAAAAATAATAAAAATCCTTTAAACCGGGCTAAATTATAGTAAATAATTATTGCTCCATCCACTTGGAGTATTGCGCATAAGCTCGAACTTCTTTAATTAATTACGACTAACAAAGAACTACCAAAACTTTTTATTAGACTACCAAACCTTTACACACATGGTAATCGATCAAACGAGCTAAAAAAATAATAAAAATCCTTTAAACCGGGCTAAATAATAGTAAATAATTATTGCTCCATCCACTTGGAGTATTGCGCATAAGCTCGAACTTCTTTAATTAATTACGACTAAACAAAGAACTACCAAAACTTTTTATTAGACTACCAAATCTTTACACATGGTAATCGATCAAATGAGCTAAAAAGAATTTAATAAAAAAATCCTTTAAACCGGGCTAAATTATAGTAAATAATTATTGCTCCATCCACTTGGAGTATTGCGCATAAGCTCGAACTTCTTTAATTAATTACGACTAAACAAAGAACTACCAAAACTTTTTATTAGACTACCAAACCTTTACACATGGTAATCGATCAAATGAGCTAAAAAGAATTTAATAAAAAAATCCTTTAAACCGGGCTAAATTATAGTAAATAATTATTGTTCCATCCGCTTGGAGTATTGCGTATGAGCTCCAACTTCTTTAATTAATTACGACTACACAAAGAACTACCAAAACTTTTTATTAGACTACCAAACCTTTACACATGTTAATCGATCAAATGAGCTAAAAAAAAATTTAATTAAAAATTCCTTTAAACCGGGCTGAATTATAGTAAATAATTATTGTTACATCCGCTTGGAGTATTGCGTATAAGCTCCAACTTCTTTAATTAATTATGACTAAACAAAGAACTACCAAACCTTTTTATTAGACTACCAAACCTTGACACATGGTAATCGATCAAATGAGCTAAAAAAAATTTAAATAAAAATCCTTTAAACCGGGCTAAATTATAGTAAATAATTATTGTTCCATCCACTTGGAGTTTTGCGCATAAGTTCCAATTTCATTAATTAATTACGACTAAACAAAGAACTTCTTCTTCTTCTTCGGTTTCCTCTTGACAGAGGAGTCGTGATCTCAGGTTTACTCTTTTCATCAGTTCCGTTCATTTCCGACTCTTCGCACCACATCACGCCATCTCTCTCTGTTACTGGCTTCTCTTGAAAGATGTTGTAGAGAGTTATTGGTCTTCTTTACTTGATCTGCCCAGCGCTTCGGTGATCGACCCCTTGGTCTAGTTCCCTCTACTTTGCCCTGAATGATTAGCTTCTCCAGGCCGTCGCGTCGTCACATTCTCTCGTTATGTGTCCAAAGTACTTTAGCACGCGTTGGTACACAACCTGAGATAGTCTCTGGGGCTCATCTATTTCTGCAATAATGGACACATTGGTTCTTTTCGCAACAGTCCATGGTATGCGCAGTATTCTTCTCCAGCACCACATCTCAAGTGCGTCGCTTTTTCTCCGATCTTGCATTTTTACAGTCCATGATTCTGCGCCATACAGCACGATGGGGAAGACTAACGCTTTCATCATTAGTTTTTTAGTATTGATAGTGATTGTTTTGTCTTTACATATTCTTTGTAGACTTTTAACAGCATTTATTGCCATTTCGCAGCGTCTTTTGATTTCTTTGGTACTTCCGCCTTCATTGCTAATGAGTGCTCCCAGGTATATGTATTGGTTAACAACCGAATAGCACGAGATCTGCCGGATCTGAGGGTTATTATTGTTGGCTCGGTCCACAATCATTACTTTGGTCTTGTCGTTATTAATAACCAAGCCGCAAATGCGGCTTTCGTCATTTAGCCGCTTCATAAGCAATGTCAATTCTTCGGCTGAGTTGGCAAGGAGGGCGGTGTCATCAGCATAACGTAGATTGCTTATCTTTCCTACAGCTTTGTTGAGCTTTAGTTTATTTATAGCGTCTCTTATCTCGTCCTTTACTATGTCAGACTCTAGTTCCTAATCTTGAGACATAGAGGAATAGGCGACATCAATTTTTTCAGCTTTAAACAGTTTTCCACAGTATTTCCTCCATACTTCCATCACCCCATGTATATCTGTGATTTTATCTCCCTCAGTATTCCTAATAGCCCGGGAGGATCCGGACAATTAGGCGCGGTCGATTAGGCGCGACCGATTGGACGCGGCCGATTAGGTGCGGACCCAATAAGGCGCCGTGCCATTTAGGCGCGGATACAATTAGGCGCAGACCGATTAGGCGCCGTGCCATTTAGGCGCGGACCCAATTAGGCGCCAGCCATTTAGACGCCGGCCTTAAACAAATTAAATTGTTAATCTGTTATCAGTCTGTATTTATTTTTAAAAATCACAAAAGTCGTATAATAAAATAAAAAACAAATAAATCTTCGTAAAAAGTTAAATCGGCCACAAAGAGGTGGATCTGCCGCAAAGAGTTTGATATGCCGCGAAGAGGTGGATCTGCCGGCAGGTTAGTGTTACTTTTTGATATTTCTTTAAAGAACTAATAATTGAAAACAAATAAATCTTCACAAAAAGTTAAATCGGCCGCAAAGAAGTGGATCTGCCCCGAAGAGGTGGATCTGCCGGTAGGTTAGTGTTAGTTTTTGATATTTCTTTAGAAAACTAATAATTAAAATCAAATAAATTTCCGCAAAAAGTTAAATCGGCCGCAAAGAGGTGGATCTTCCGCGAAGAGGTTAGATCTGTCGTTAGGTTAGTGTTAGTTTTTGATATTTCTTCGCAAAAAGTTAAATCGGCCGCAAAGAGGTGGAAAAGGTGAAATAAATACAGACTTATTACAGATTAACAATTTAATTTGTTTATGACCGGCGCCTAAATGGCTTGGCGCCTAAAAGGCCTGCGCCTAATTGTACCCGCCCCTAAACGGTCTGCGCCTAATTGTATCCGCGCCTAAATGGCACGGCGCCTAATTGGGTCCACGCCTAATTGAGTCCGCGCCTAATCGGCCGCGTCTAATCGGCCGCGTCTAATCGGTCGCGCCTAATCGGCCGCGCCTAATTGTCCTAGACCCCTAATAGCCCATGAACGCGGTGAAAAACGTCTCGTTATTCTCTTGATTGCCATGAACATGTCTCTGGTACTATTTCTATTGGCATATGTTTGAACTTCATTGCATATTTCTTGGATATAGTTGTTCTTGTCCCTTCTACAAGCCCTTTGTATCAGGTGATTGAGTTCTTCATATCTTGCAAGTTGATCGTTCGTGTTCATACCATCTCTTTTTATTTCTCTCCTCTGTTCTATAATTTGGAGGGTGGCATCCGTCATCCATTGCTTCAAAAACAAAGACCTACCAAAACTTTTTATTAGACTACCAAACCTTTACACGGTAATCGATCAAACGAGCTGAAAAAAAAATTTAATAAAAATCCTTTAAACCGGGCTAAATTATAGTAAATAATTATTGTTCCATCCACTTGGAATATTGCGCATAAGCTCCAACTTCTTTAATTAATTACGACTAAACAAAGAACTACCAAAACTTTTTATTGCACTACCACAACCTCTACACATCATAAATCGTTCAAATGAGTTACAAAAAAAGTTAAAAGATCGATTAAAGGGGGACTAACTTATTATTAAATATTGATTGGTTAATTATGTAAACACAATTAAACTACGAAACCTTACTTAACGATTACCAAACGTTTAGAATAAAAAGAAAGTTAAAAATTCGATTAAGGGGGGGAAATTGTTTGGGACCGCTAAATTGAGTTTTGCTACGTAGCCGCCCTCTGTTAGATTTTACTTCCTATCCGGTCAATCCTCAATCCGTGTTTTTAGTAATAGTTTCCTATTT
Organism: Podabrus alpinus; assembly: GCA_932274525.1. Taxonomy (NCBI): domain Eukaryota; kingdom Metazoa; phylum Arthropoda; class Insecta; order Coleoptera; family Cantharidae; genus Podabrus; species Podabrus alpinus. The sequence continues at coordinate 78,479,877 of OW026454.1, read as the reverse complement.
CACCACGTCAAATGTCAAAATTTATGTTTGTAAATACGTAAATGACTGATAAATTTTGGTTAACAAAACGTTTATTAGTTGTAGCTTTATTTTTAGTGATAGTGTTATTATTGAAACTTTTCTTAGAAGAAGATGGGCACCAAGAAAGTGTCCTACTTTTATAATCCGGATGTAGGAAATTTTCACTACGGAACAGGACATCCCATGAAACCACACCGACTTTCGGTTATACACAGTTTGGTATTAAATTATGGCCTTCACAACAAAATGCAAATTTACAGACCCTATAAAGCAAGTGCACACGACATGTGCAGGTTTCATTCCGATGAATACATAGGTTAGAATTTCAACTGCGAAGTTCTTAAGTTAAAACGACCAAATTTGTTTCAGATTTCCTCCAGCGAGTGACACCGCAAAATATTCAAGCGTTTACGAAACATCTCAGTCATTATAATGTGGGTGATGATTGTCCGGTGTTTTATGGTTTATTTGACTTTTGTTCGATGTATACTGGGGCGTCGTTAGAAGGCGCTATGAAATTAAACAACAACCATTGTGATATTGCAATCAATTGGTCGGGCGGTTTGCATCACGCTAAAAAATTTGAGGCGTCTGGTTTTTGTTACGTGAACGATATAGTTATCGGTATTTTAGAATTGCTTAAATATCACGCGAGGGTTCTTTACATTGACATTGATGTGCATCACGGGGATGGCGTTCAAGAAGCTTTCTACCTCACGGATCGCGTTATGACGGTTAGTTTTCACAAATACGGGAATTACTTCTTTCCCGGTACGGGTGATATGTACGAGATTGGAGCGGAAAGTGGGCGATATTATTCGGTCAATGTTCCTCTTAAGGAAGGCATTGATGATGCGAGTTATTGGCAGGTTTTCAAACCGGTTATTTCGTATGTTATGGAGTTTTTTCAACCAACAGCAATTGTGTTGCAATGCGGTGCCGACAGTCTTGCTAACGATAGGTAATTTGATAATATCAGTTCAAAAGTGTTTGGTTATTTATCTTTTTGTTGTTAGGTTGGGTTGTTTCTCTCTTAGTACAAAAGGGCACGGCGAGTGTGTCAAATTTGTGAAGGATCTTAATGTACCTACTTTGGTGGTTGGTGGAGGAGGTTACACTCTACGGAACGTGGCAAGGTGCTGGACGTATGAAACATCACTGCTGGTTGACGAACCGATATCTAATGAACTTCCTTACACAGAATACTTGGAATTTTTTGCACCCGATTTTACTTTGCATCCAGAAGTGATCACGCGTCAAGAAAATGCTAATGGCCGACAATATTTAGAAGCAATCACAAAGTAAGTATTTAATATAGATGTCTGTTTACTTAATTTTACGTTAAAGATTTAGACAAAAAAACTTTCGAGGTTAGGAATTTTCTACTCAAATTTCGTTTTCAAGCTGATTTTTAGGAATTAAATTTGAGAAAACTGTTACAGCTATTGAGCTAAAATTTAGGATACTTATTTATTCACATTTAAACTAACCCCTAAAATTTTTGTAAAGCTTTTTATTGAAAATTGTACAAGGTACAGATCGACACGTAACTCATGTTTCGAAATGACGCGCCATTCGGGCGCATCGTTTCCGACCGATCCAGTTATCTAAAATAAATGAATTTTTTAAATTCTTGTTCTATATGAATGTGGCTCCAGTTGGAACTTCGAAAATGTAATTTAAACAAAAAATGACAAAAATGGCGAGGATTTAAAAAAAAACTTCGATTTTTACAACAATATATATACTTTTCACGGCCTGCAAAATGGTAATTTTAAATATATTTTGGATATTTTAGGTTCCGACTGGAGCCTGAAATTTATTCTAAATGCTTTAAAAAAATCAAGTTAATCCGCCAAGTAGTTTGTTTGGAAAATGTGCGCCCGACTTGAGAAATGTAGTTTTGAGATAAATTGTTTTAAACTTTTTCGTGCTGTAATGAGGTGGATAGTGGTTGATATTCGTAACCTACCCTTAATCGCGTATACTAGGGCCATACAGAATACACTCTTCGGCTTCGAAGAAGTGAAATTCGGCACTTATTTCTTCTTTTGTGGCAGTTCTCGCCTCTTTAGAATAGTAAGACGCTCGGTGATTAGACAGTATGATGCGCTCGCCGTCTCTCTTATATGCGTAAATCTTGGCCTTCTCGCCGATTTTTACATAATATATGTACGAATACCTCGGTTTTTATCTCGTCTTTATTTACCAAAAGACGTATTTTTTAGGAGCTCAAAAGTCACTGAAATTTTCCTATCAAAACTTTTTTTTTTATTAAAGAACCAACATATTTTTGTAACTCATATTATTTTGTCAGGTTTTACTGAAAGTAGTTTGTTTTGAAAACTTTTAAAATAAAAATTAGAATAATAATTTAGTCAAAATAGATTAAAAAAACGGGCGGAGGTAAATGTGCCACCAAATGTACCTGACCAGAAAAGGGTACCGGTAAATGTGCCACCGACCAAAAGGGTTCTTTAAATAAACACAGGTATTTGTGCCACTAACAGTGAAAAAATTAAATTTTTTTTGCCTTCGAATTTTGGGGTGTGCATTCGATAAGGAGGGTAATCCATCGTCAAAACCTACCCTTACGGGGCGTCGCTGCGCTCCGCGTTGCACCCCTCCAGGGCGGTTTTGACTCTGGTTACTAGGCTAAACATACGAGAAGGCGCCACACATCAAGAAAACCGGGATAAATAAAACCGGGATGTGAGAGACCCTCGAAATAGCATTAAACAAGTTGGAACGTGCTTCAGCAGCGGTTCCTAGGCTTCTATACATACAACTACTTTTCTGGTGTGAAAAGTTGTTGTTATTTTTGGTCGCCATAATTTTATAATGTGATATCAGATAATCCGATAATTCGGAACCGAGGGTTACCAACTTAAAAAATATTCTATATAAGTAAATTTTAGTGACAAAACATTTAGATTTTCAGATTAGTATCTTTATTATCGGATAAAAATTATTTTTTCAGATACCTATAAGAAATAATCAGATAATCTGCACCAATTAAACTTTTTGCGATTGGTAATTATCATTTACTATATAAGTAATAACAATCAAACTTTTCCATTCTATTAGAAATTTTACTTCTCTGTAATGTATGGTCCTTTTTTTGAGGTGGACCAATCCTCTCCTTTCTCTTTTATTTATAACTTAACTTCACTAACCACATCAATAAAAAATTATTTTTTCACATCAAAGTAAAACAAGTAGTTTATATAGGGAGACCTCTTCGAAAATATCTTTAACTTAGTAAATTTCTTTCGAACATTTGCATATTTATAAATTGCATTAGCGAATCGAAGCAACGGATTAACAGATTAACGCAATACCATATAGACGAAGTATTTAAAATACTAGATGATACCCCGTCCGAGGACGGGCAGCTACCCAAGGTAACTTAAGTTGAATGAAGATTAAGGAAAGCTCTCAGTGCAATCCAAAAGCCATATGACCTTGGCTGCCTGCCCGTCCTTCTAGCTGCCCGTCCTCGGACGGGGTATCATCTAGTTTCGTTATAATGTAATTCTGCTTATATAGTAATTTTGAGTAGGATAATCGGATTAACTGATCCGATGATACGTTGATCCGATGATACGTTGATCCGATGATACGTTGATCCGATGATACGATGATACGTTCATCCGATTGGTTATGAAATTATCCGTTATGCGTTCGGTTCGGTTCGGTTTGCTTCGGGTATTTGCATTGTCGACGGGATTTCGAGGATAGATACGGATATCACGTTCAAATGGAGGTTCGCCGTCATCATTTACGAACACCATTGCAATTTCATTGGACGTTGGAGCATTGTAACGTCTTTGATCAGACTGCCGATCGCGCCGCATCACCATATTGACGACCGGAACTGGTTGTCCTTCTTCTTCGGCTCGTACACGCTCTTGTTGCTCAATTTCTTTCATCAGGCAATATGAAGCTTGATATGTTTACCCTCCTTTCCGTTCCTAATGAGAGAACGGTTTGGAAAGGCAAACAAGACCACGCAGAAGTAAAACTCCTACTTATATTCGTGGTAACCCTGATGTTGGTATAAGCTAACTCGCTATAGCCTGGAAGCGAGGGTCGTAAGTCCAATGAAATTTCCACTCTGCGTTGTGCTGAAAAATACGAGGGTACGCTTCGTCGAAAAATAAAACAATAATTAACAATAAAATTTTAATGAAAATTGAAACGATTACGACAATTACAAACGCTCGTGGTAGTGGCGTGCCAAGAACAAGAAGCACGTTAACTGATGGTGACAACGGTACGTCAAAGGTGACACAATACAGGACACCAGAATGGTAGGCCCGTCAATACAAATAATTGACTGTAATGAATTACCACAATACCACAAGAATAAATCCACACAAGAATATAAAATTTGTCTCACCTTGATATCAATCGTGAGTTCACACAATGGAGATGACAGCAATAATCCTTGTATGGAATGCAGTGGTTGGTGTTGAATTCCAATGGCTCCCAATCTAAGATCCTCGGACTGCAGTACACCGACGTAATACTCGATGAGCAGGTTTTGACAGGCGGATACGAAGATGGACAGGCGGCACTCCGCTGCGTTGACAGTATGGTACAGGTTGACGATCCAAATAAAACAAAGTGATTGTCCAGTACAATTTGATCACAAAAACTGAAGCCGCGATTGACAATAACAATCGACTTCCAAATGTAAATAAAAGCAGCTGTCAAAATAGTCACCAGACGAATGTTACCAAATAAAATTATGGTTGGTACCAATTTGCACTTCGATAACGAAAATATGGTGGTTCGATACAACCACTCGAATATTTTCCAAAAAAAATGCTTGAACTGGCTAAAACAAAATAGCTACGCACTGCTTTCACGAAATCCGTAATGACGGTGGAATTACTAATGCGTATCACTAATTTTGTAACGAAAATCGACTGACAAACTATTGATTTACACGCGATCAATAAAAATCGAACTGTCTTGTCGCACTCTCAAGCCAAAGTTAAGTTTTTAACGGCGCGCGTCTATCTCCTGTACTATCAAGTACGTTGTAAAAATGAGTAAAAAGATGGCGCTTGGAGTAACAATTTATAATTTAAATGTTATGAATTAACATTTGGAACGAAATAGACATATTTTGTTACACACCCCCCAACTAAACGATCTGGCCGCAGGCCAAGATCTAAAAAGATCAGATAAAGAAGTTGACATTTACAACGAACTGTGAATTTACAGAAGAAACCGTACTGTAGTGAGGAGAGAGTTTGTCGCAATAATGGTAGGATAGAAATATCAAGCTTAACAAGTAAAAAAATGAGCTTAAAATATTTCAATAAAAAAATAAAATAAAAAAATCTCTAAAGGATTAAGAATAAAATAATAATTGTATGGTTTTTCACCCATGGGACTAAATGTCGCCTTAAATCCGCGGAAACGAAAACCAATTGGTAGAGCTAATGATAGCTACTGAAAACCATAATGTATAAATGATTTTGTCTCAGATAAAAATCAATGAGTACAAAATGGGCAGCCCGCATTGGACCTGCACCGAAAAAAGTGAATACAAAAAAATCGTTAGGGACATCAAGACAAAAAAACGTCTGATAATCAACCTGGGAATGGGTCACATAGGATCCATTCTAGAATAGTCAAACAAAAAAATTATCTTCAACTAATTCTACTTTCCAGTGTGAGACACTCATGGTTCTCAACCCAAAGGAAATGGTATTTTGCAAAATAAACAAAATAATTAAATAATTTGATCAAACGAATATTTGATCAACAGATCGTCCTACCAAGACTTTGACAGCTTCTCCGGAATCGTTGGAATAAATTCCGATGGAATAATTAGTGGCTAGATGGTCTGCACTAATTATGACGTAAAAACCAGGGAGTAAAAAAATAAAACCCTTGACCCACCCAGGAAATAAATAATAGGTGCCCAATGTGATAAAACGAAGGAAGGAAATTGGAAAGGAAGATAAGGTGATTGGAATTATGGAGTGATCTGGTTATGGGAAGGATAGACGACTAATATGGCCAATGCGTCCCCGCCTCAATGACATGAGCGATAGCCCGTCCTCGCGTATGGTTGGAAAAAACGCGTCGTGGACAGCCAGCTAACAGACTCACACCCCCAAGACGAAAAGGCAGTGGGCACACAGCAATCTTTGAGGAATGGAAGAAAGGTTGTACCCCGGGGAATGACAATATGCCATTGAGAGACGTAAAAAACTCACTCGGTTCTCTCTCAAAACCGAGATCATTGTTAGAATGTGACTAAAGGTAACATAATGTGTCGACAAAAATACGGCCAACGACCCTTCATGCCCGTAACAGGAGGAAAACCAGCCGGCTACCCCCCAACTAAGATTGAACCAACCCCACTGCAACAGTGCATAGGCACGCCTAGCCTAGACAGGGCGTACAGGTGTGGTCCATCCCGCTAGAAAGCAACCAACCGGTCCCCCTGGATCCTGCACTAAGCACGAAGTCCGCTAGCCCCCATAAGTGTCAACACAGATAAGCAAGTGGGTCGGGACTGGTTGACCCCAAGGAAATGGTAAGACTGATGGAATGTCTTACGGGCTGTTTTATATGATCTGAGATGGAACATGATCAAAAAGAGACGACATTACTAATAAAATGTAGGATTCAAGGTGTAATCGAACCCCCCCTGTGACAAACATTACCCAACCTCCGCCCATGTAATGTGGATTTTAACCCTGAATGGATATTCGATCATCGTCGTCATCGGGATGTGATTTTAAGTCCTTAATATGATAGACACCTACATCTTTACCACGCTCGTTGACTAAACGATAAGTTAATGGACCTGTAACCTCGCGAACCTTGCACTTGATATACTTAGGAGATAGCTTACTACTAATTTTATTCGGAGCATTAGAAAGTACGAAATTTCTTCGCCAAACTATGTCACCTACTCGAAAATTGATGGATCTTTTGCGCAAGTTGTAATGTTTAGCCCCCCTAATATAAGCATTATGCAATCGCTTAGTAACGTCTTCGAACACCCCATTTAACTTTCGCATATCATGCGCGACGCTTTCACGGTTAGCAAGGGTTAGATCATCCTCTTTAAACTGTTGGATGCGACCGTAATAATCTCCGTTTATCGGAACAGTGCGACCTAAATTCAAGAATGATGGTGTATACCCCGTAACTTCGTGGGTAGCAGATCTTAAAGCATGTGCTATCTTAAAAATTTCTACATCCCAACTACGATGATCACGCTTGACATAAGACCTAATAGCGGTACCAATGACTCGATTATATCGCTCTACAAAATTTACTTGTGGATGGTAGTTGGCATTTTTCCACACATGTGAAATCTTGTAGTTGTTCATTAGTTCTTGAAATTCTTTTCCCGTAAATTGGGGACCATTATCGACTTGGCAAATCATCGGAGTACCAAATAGAAGGAATACTTCATTTTCCAAAAACTCACAGATGGCCTTAGCCGTAGCTTTTCGTAATGGTTTGACTAATACAAATTTCGTGAACCAGTCACAAACTACAAGTAATACTGTATTACCTTTTGCAGAACGGGGAAATGGACCCATTAGGTCGATAGAAAGACATTGAAAAGGAAAACGGACTTTTTTCTCTTTACCCATTAGTCCGTAGCGTGCGCCTTGGCAAGCTTTAGAAGCCAGACAAACAGAGCAACGACGCACGTAGCGAGCAACGTCAGTACGCATTTTAGGCCAGTAATAAAGCTCCAGAATTTTATTAAAAGTTTTTAAAGTACCTAAATGTGCAGACGTAGGATCGTCATGACACATTTTCAAAATTTCATTACGACGAGGTTTAGGAATAATCTGTTTCCATTCAACCAAATTGGAAATAACGTCGTGTTTGTTTGTAATGAGCTTATACAGACGATCTGACTCAATACGCCAGTCTGGATAAAGTTGCGGATTTGTTCTAACGTTGATCAGCATGCGCCGATACCAGGGATCCAAGTCATCATCAGTTAAGACTAATGAAGAGACTTCCAAGGGAGCACGGGACAAGGCATCTGGAACTACATGCAATTGACCTTTGCGATGCTGGATGTCGAAAGAATGTTGAGCAAGACGAACGGACCAACGGGCTAATTTATTGGCTGGATCTTTCATATTCATGAGCCATAAAAGTGAATAATGATCGGTCACAACTGTAAACTGAGTACCCTCAACATATGGTCGAAACTTTTCGATACCAAATAAGACCGCTAAACATTCACGCTCCGTCGTCGAATAATTTCGCTCAGCCTTGTTCAAGGTTCTAGATGCATACGCAATGGGTCGCTCATCATCACCTTCACCCTGTGTCAAAACACTTCCCAAACCGTAACCTGATGAATCGCAGTGTATAAAAAATCTCTTTTCAAAGTTGGGACTAACTAAAACGGGTGCGGTAACTAGTAGTTTCTTTAAACTCTCAAATGACTCAATAGCGTTAGGAGTCCAAGTAATGGTTTGACGTTTAACCCGTCCCTTAATTAACTCAGTAATGGGAGCAGAAAAGGTGGAGAGATTAGGGATAAATCGTCGATACCATCCTATAAGTCCAAGGAATCGTTTTATTCCAGTAACAGTAGTTGGACGTTCAAATTTAGTTATGGCCTCAACTTTGTCAGGGTCGGTATGAAGACCAGATTTGTCAATAACATGACCTAAAAATTTTAATGTGGATCTGCAAAATTCACATTTTTCAAAGTTAACGGTTAGGTTAGCATCTTTAAGTTTCTCAAAGACTTGTTGCAAAAGGCTTAAATGTTCGGCAAAGGTATTGGAAACTACGATTATGTCGTCAAGGTAAACAAAGACCTTCTAACCAAGCAATGAACCAAAAACGTTGTCCATTAATCGCTGTTGAGTGATAGGGGCGTTGGAAATTCCAAACGGCATAACGACATACTCGAAGAGACCTCTGCCAGGCACAGTAAATGCAGTCTTTTCACGAGATGAGGATGAGAGAGGAACTTGCCAAAATGCTTTTTTAAGATCTATAGAGGTCAGGAATCTAGCGTCCTGTAAATGAGATAAAATGTCATCCAATCGAGGGAGTGGGTACGCATCCTTTTTAGTCAATTGATTTAATTTACGGCCATCGAAACACAGTCGATAGGAACCGTTCTTTTTACGGACTAAAAGCATGGGTGACGACCAAGCACTCTTAGAAGGGACAACGATGTTCATTTGTAGCATTTCGTCTAGTTCACGGTGAGCAATAGCTCGCATGGGTGGAGATAAGGGATAGAAACGTTGCTTGACAGGAGCGGCTGAACCCGTATCTATATGGTGAATTACCTTATCAGTACGAGTCAACCCCTCACGGTCCAGTTCCTTATATTTGTCTTTCATGGAAGAAAGCATAACCTGCTGCTCTATTGATAATTCGGAAGCGGAACGCATAAATTCCGTGGCACTAATTTGATTAACAAAATATTGGTCTCTACCAAAATCAATTTTGACACCAAACATCTTGCAAAAATCTATACCTAGGGTTAATGATGTGGTGATACTACGGCAAACTATGACGTTTAAAACTTTAGTGACTTCACCAATGGTGATAGGAAGCATGACTTCACCTAATAAATCTTGTGAAGTTCCATCAGCGGAATGTAAAAGAGATTTGGTGCCGCGCGTAAAACATAAATCTAACTGATTTATTAAAAAGTGCGCATCACTACCCAGAACAGAAACAGATGCTCCAGAGTCAAGCAGAGCAGCAAGAGGTACCCCCCCCACAGTTAAATTAACATAAGGTCTTATGTCTCGCGTGGGATGTGTAAAGAGAGCGGAAGTAGTCTGCGATGATCCGCAAAAAGAGCGTACGCGTCCTAACCACCCCTTCCAACACAAGGAATCGGCTTTAAGAGCCTTCTTGAGACGCACGCCGTGATGCCATCTCGCTCTTCTTCTTTTGTCGGCCTTTAACGCGGATTTGCCGGGCGAGCCGAAACGCCTCTCCGCCTTCGCAAGTTTTTTGAACGTCCTTGATGTTTTCTAGGACAGGTTATGGCAGTTACCCCTTTTTGGCCGCATACAAAACAAAATTTAGATAAAGGTTTTGGGCAATCCTCAAAACCATGCGCGGGACTATTACAGTTCCAACAGTTATCTAGAGAGTTGTCTGACTGAGGGTCTAATGGAAAATGAGTAGTAGTAATGGGAGATGAAGACATTGAACAAGTGGCCTCTGATGGAGTAGTCCACTTTATGACTCTTTCAGCCGCTTGAGCTGCTGTAATAAGTGCTTCTCTAGTTTTGTATTCGTTTAACCCTAAGGTTAATGAAATTTGTGGAGACATGTTACGTCTTATAACCCATAGCTGTTCCTCATCCGAAGGAATTGGATTTAATCTAGAAAATTGAGCAATCATGGATTCTATGAATCCCAGAACAGATTCGCCTGGTAATTGTTTCCGAGCCCGGATTTGATCGGCATATTCTCTACTATAATCGAGAGATAAAAATCGGACTTTCAAAGCATCCATTAATTGTGACCAATTTGAAATAGTCGGACTCAAGGAACGGTACCAGACCAATGCCTCGTCTGAAAAGAATTCCCCAGCTTTTCTAAATAATTCGTCTTCTTTAACCCCTCGTGAACGTGCAAGCTCTTGTGCGCGCTCAATAAAATCAAAAACGGCTTTAAAATTACCCTTGCCATCATAGCTAAGACCCCATTTGTGGACAGATACCCGATTTTGCGATTGATTTAATAAAATGTTAGTTAAGGCGGTGCTAATGTCTGGATTAATCGGAATTGAATCGGTAAGAGTGGACCTACGTGAAGGTTGAAAATTACTTGCTTGAACCGGAGAGTTCGTGATTGGTAAGACCTCCTCGCTTTCCAGCGCATCTGAATCTTTGATTAAAGATTCGAGATTCTCACGTAGGGTGTTACACGTACCTATTAATGTATTTCTCTTGGGATCATCAAAACCAACTCCTTCCATTAAATCTAAACGATTACTATAATGCGCCAGCCGATGATCTAACGCATCCAAAAGCTTATCATCAACATTAGTTGACAAATCATTAATTTGTTTACTGATTACTGAAAGGGACTTTTCGCATATTTCTAGTTCGGCAGGTATGTCGACAGGTTTATATTTAATCATAGCTAATGATGAATTATATTTCTCATCGCGCATCAACTGACATAGTAATTTACGACGAGAAGCTAAATGTTCAGGTATTCCGGATAAATCGTTGCCTTTGCGTCGTTGCAACTCAACGGCGATCTCCTCTCTAGATAAGGCTGCCACGTAAGCTTTTTCAGACATGATAATTAAGTTAACTTGACAAAGACGAAGTAAAAAAATGTAAGCGTTCGATAAAACACGAAACTAAATCGTACAAAGAATTGAATAATAAAAATAAATAGTGCGTAAACACGACTCCCAATTGCGTGACAAAACAAATACAGTCAAATTGCAATTGGAGGGAACGCAACAAATGATATTATTATTCTGATATATATACGTAAATGGTTTCTCGCCGGTGTGAATTTTGAAATGGGCGTAGCGTTACTCGCAAGCAATAATTAAAAATAATATATATATTGCAAAAATGAATAAGGCGAGAGCACAACAAAAGGATATCTCGTTTTTGAACCAATAAAATTTGTGCACTACAAATATCAAAGTAAAAAGGTTTTTCGCCGGTACGAGTACTAGGTTGACAACTCAATCTATTATTATTTACCATGTACCAAACCATACAAACACGCAAAGCGCCCAGTCCACAACGCTCTCCAGTTGCCAAAAACTGCTGTAATAATAAAAAATTAACACGACCACAAACGTTCCGTTGTCGAATCGTATACACGAAGGCGCACCTCGGGACAAACACAGAGTTATAAAATTAACAATTCGAGTTCCACGTATGGACGCCAGTGCTATGTTTACCCTCCTTTCCGTTCCTAATGAGAGAACGGTTTGGAAAGGCAAACAAGACCACGCAGAAGTAAAACTCCTACTTATATTCGTGGTAACCCTGATGTTGGTATAAGCTAACTCGCTATAGCCTGGAAGCGAGGGTCGTAAGTCCAATGAAATTTCCACTCTGCGTTGTGCTGAAAAATACGAGGGTACGCTTCGTCGAAAAATAAAACAATAATTAACAATAAAATTTTAATGAAAATTGAAACGATTACGACAATTACAAACGCTCGTGGTAGTGGCGTGCCAAGAACAAGAAGCACGTTAACTGATGGTGACAACGGTACGTCAAAGGTGACACAATACGGGACACCAGAATGGTAGGCCCGTCAATACAAATAATTGACTGTAATGAATTACCACAATACCACAAGAATAAATCCACACAAGAATATAAAATTTGTCTCACCTTGATATCAATCGTGAGTTCACACAATGGAGATGACAGCAATAATCCTTGTATGGAATGCAGTGGTTGGTGTTGAATTCCAATGGCTCCCAATCTAAGATCCTCGGACTGCAGTACACCGACGTAATACTCGATGAGCAGGTTTTGACAGGCGGATACGAAGATGGACAGGCGGCACTCCGCTGCGTTGACAGTATGGTACAGGTTGACGATCCAAATAAAACAAAGTGATCGTCCAGTACAATTTGATCACAAAAACTGAAGCCGCGATTGACAATAACAATCGACTTCCAAATGTAAATAAAAGCAGCTGTCAAAATAGTCACCAGACGAATGTTACCAAATAAAATTATGGTTGGTACCAATTTGCACTTCGATAACGAAAATATGGTGGTTCGATACAACCACTCGAATATTTTCCAAAAAAAATGCTTGAACTGGCTAAAACAAAATAGCTACGCACTGCTTTCACGAAATCCGTAATGACGGTGGAATTACTAATGCGTATCACTAATTTTGTAACGAAAATCGACTGACAAACTATTGATTTACACGCGATCAATAAAAATCGAACTGTCTTGTCGCACTCTCAAGCCAAAGTTAAGTTTTTAACGGCGCGCGTCTATCTCCTGTACTATCAAGTACGTTGTAAAAATGAGTAAAAAGATGGCGCTTGGAGTAACAATTTATAATTTAAATGTTATGAATTAACATTTGGAACGAAATAGACATATTTTGTTACAAGCTGCGATACGATTGTTGACGCGGAAGAAACGATCGATTTTCTCAATCACTTCAGGTAGACAACCTCTATTCTCAGGCAGATTTACTCGTTCATTGACCGCTTCTGTCGTGTCCATTACATACAGTTGTGCAAACTTTCTTGTTTGTCCTTCAGGTGGATACAGGTTTGTGGTTCTGTGGTACGTCTGTCCATGAATTTTGAAAACGTATGGTCCGTTACCCGGCATTGAAACAATCTCTGCTCCCATTGAAGCGAAAGAAACCGAGGAATTGTAAGAGCGGATGTGCTGACGAAGAAGAAATTCGGGATATAACAATAGATTCCCATGTTGATCGAGCGGTTGCGGAATCTTCACTTTTCCTTTATGACAGCAGTTGTTAAATTGTTTATCAACTGGACGCTCCTTGGCGAAATTCTTGGAGCCACAGAACTGACAGATGGAATTCATTTCTCCACAATCGTGTCGAGTAACGTGACATTCATCAAATCTCAATGCTCTTATTTGGAGTTGAATTGCTTGACTTTGGTATCGATTTTCTTTCTGTCGATGTATCGCATGGGACCGAGCGTCAGCAGCTTGCCGCGCTTGAGTTTCTTCTAAAGTTTCACGTTGTTGACGTATCGCATGGGACCGAGCGTCAGCAGCTTGCCGCGCTTGAGTTTCTTCTAAAGTTTCACGTTGTTGACGTATCGCATGGGACCGAGCGTCAGCAGCTTACCGCGCTTGAGTTTGTTCCAAAGTTTCACGTTGTCGACGTATCGCATGAGACCGAGCGTCAGCTTGTCGCTGTGATCGAAGCTGTTCTTCTGTGTTATTAGCTCTTGTACGTGCTTTTCTCTCACGATTCAATCGCCGTCGCTTTGCAGCAGGATTTTCAAAATTTTCATTATCCATTATGGAAGTTCACATAATGCTTTTTTGGAAATAGCTGTCCTATATAGACCAAATGATACGATGATACGTTGATCCGATGATACGTTGATACGATGATACGTTGATCCGATGATACGTTGATACGATGATACGTTGATCCGATGATACGTTGATTCGATGATACGTTGTGCGTTCGGTTCGGTTTGCTTCGGGTATTTCCGTGGGACAGACAGAAAGAAAGAAAGAAAGACTTGGCCTTTTATAATAAGAGATAACAACGTATCAGTTTGTTGATCAACGTTATGATTGGCTCTGAAACATGCGGACGGACACGAAGCCAGACCATAAGGCTTCTTTCTATACCTTGTATAGAAGCTTAAAAGTAGCGTACTGGCTACCCAGTTCTTAGACCTCTATACACACAGAGTATTTCCAACACGATTTGAAACGCTCTGTATGATTTTGAATTATGCGGACGGACAGACGGACACGGAGCCAGATCATAAGGCTTCTTGCTATACTTTGTATAGAAGCCTAAAATGCCAGCTCGCTCCTGCGGCGTGTCAAAACCTAATCTCATTGGTCCAAATTTGTTACCAACATAAGCACTAATCGAAGTTATGGAAGGGGAAGGATCTGAACGGAACGAAAAGAAGAAACAAAAATCGAGGAGATAGGAAATAACGGTTATTAATGATTAACTTAAATCCGGATTAACGTTAATACGTTAATCCGTTAATATTTAATAAAAATACTATATAATCCAAATGACTTATTATGACTTAAATGTGTTGAACGTGAACTAAAAATGTCTTTACAAAAAATGGCTTTGCGAGAATTAAATAAGTTTGTGGAAGGGGCGCTAAACAGGGCTTTATCGTTCGCTAAATATGAAGATTTATCATGGAACCTGTTTTTCGGTACCAAACCATTTATCATAGTTTTCCTCGAGATTTAGGGGTGCCGCGGGAGTGGCGCCTATCTCGTTTCTTCTTCTTTTTACTGTTTTCCGAAGTGCGGCGTAGTTGTGTAACCGTGTATTACACGTAGTTGTGTTACACGGGGGATAATCCCTTAATTTTTGTGTTGGTAATAAAAAATTTACTATATAAGCAAATTTCCTTTTTGCGATCGGTTTCGGATTTAAATTTTTGGTAATGAAAATTTTGTTATTGAAAATTCATTATTGTGAATGGGAAGATGTTATTCGATAATCTACTCTATTCAAATTATAAACTATAAATTTGAATTATACATGTGGTGCCAATTTTTGGTATCGATTTTTGGTGGCGGTTTTTGGTGTCGGTTTTTTGGTGTCGATTTTTGCGAGGTAACGACCGTAAAAACATGTTCCATGTTAAAAAACTCAATGGATCAACGGATCAAATAAAGAGATCAACAATATATAGGTAAACCACTCAGTTATGTATATTTCAGCAACCTTCTTCACATATCTACTCATTTTCAGAGTGTTGAGAATTTGAATTATGCGGACAGACGGAGACGGAGCCAGTTCGTAAGGCTTCTTGCTATACTTTGTATAGAAGCCTAATAGCGCACTGGGTACCCAGTTCTTAGACCTCTATACACACTGAGTATATTCAACACGATTTGAAACGCTCTGTATGATTTTGAATTATGCGGACAGACGGACGGACAGACACGGAGCCAGATCATAAGGCTTCTTGCTATACTTTGTATAGAAGCCTAAAAGTATAGTTGCGGTATGGGGCAGTAAACTATTACGTTTCACCCCCAAAAAATCGTGTAAAATCAAAAAATAATCGATGTTACATGTAGGAGATGCATCAGGTAGATGCCGTTTTCTCCGATGGCACAAATACCTGTGTACTTTTAATATCCTAAATTCGTAGCAGGTAGAATAACATTACTGGTGGCACATTTACCACCGCCGAAAAAAACACAATTTTAGGGATTTTGTACCTAACATTATTTGTTTGTGTAAGAAATGTGTCAATTGAAAACCTTGTATACTAACTGTACCCATAAAAAACATAGCAGTAAATTAGTTAACAACCCCAGATGTTCCTGGGGGGTTTCAATTTGTAAGAAAAAGCATTTAAGCTCCTTTTTCACAATCAATTCGATTTTAAGGGTGGACTAATACGTCGATTTTTAATAATTTTCTTTTTTAACAATTCTTTAAAATTTCTTTGATTTTTTGGACTCCTAAAGACAATAATTACAAACAGCTACAACTTGTATTTGAGTCGCTTATTTCCAAAACCGGCTAAATCCATATTAACATTTTTTTCAGGAGATCAGAAAAACTGCCATATAAAAAGTATACACCAGTTTAAAATTTAATTTCATTTTGGTATCATAACCTTGTTTTTTAGCACGGAAATGGGGGCATAATATGGCTTTTATAGCCCGAGGGCCTATAAAGTTGCTAAGCAATGACAATTTGTTTCTGTATGTAGCAAGGATTTAGTCGGTTTTGAAATTCATTTGATGAATGAGTTAATTGGTTTTGGAAGTAAATAAAATGTTTGGTTTATAATTTGGAGGCTTTTAATTCATTTTAGACCTGAAATTTCTTTGCAGTCGTAAGGTATTGATATGCTACACAAAATGGCACCAATAACTCATTTAGTGAAAAATATGGATTTAGCCGGTTTTGGAAATAGGTGACTCATTTTTTTGTTAAATTTATTTTTGTATATTTTGTATAAAGTACAAAATACAAAAAGTAATTCCGTTTTAAAATGTAATCATGATTTAAAAAGTTTTAATAATGAACTCCATTACAGAAATTCCGTTATAATAGGGTAATTTGATGAATGTTACTTTAATATTTTTTAGACACATTTGCAAGACGCCAAACTATAAAAATATGTAATAAAAAAAATCGAAAAAATTTATCGGTCACAGTAGGGTCCCTCCTTAAGCGAAGGAGGGACGATATATCCAAAAAATAATTTGTATAAATATATTTTATCAGTATTTTATAAGCATATCATAAATTATTGGTTGTGTGGATTGCGGTGTTGAAGGCATTCTTTCAATAAGTGTTTTGTAGTTTGACCGCTGTAATTTATCACGCTATTTTAAGCACATATTACCGTCTCCCTGTCCATCATCACATTTCGTAACAAAAACGAAGGCTTTGGCATTGTGGAGCATGTTGCATGCCTTGGCCACTTGTAGTGGTTTTTCATCATGGAGTCGATGGGATAAAAAAAGCAATGCTGCGGTATCCAAGTTGGATTCAAACAACATAAACATCGCACCGTAGTCATCTGGGGAGGAAGACGAGATGGAAATATCCTCCTTGACGTTTGTTACTTTTGAATACTTGATATCCTCGAATTTGAGCTGTTCTACGAGCTGGGACGTCCTTCACTTACTTGGCTCACTTACTTTTTAGAGGGAGGAACCATTGCTTCATCCAAACATCAGATTTTGATCTTATTCGTCCTCGGAGTCGGTTTGAATCCAATTTGTAAATTTATTGGCCTAGATGAAAGTGTCTTCCGGTGAGAGAAAGCCACTGGAGATGGAATTACGACCTCTCTTCCTCTAATTCGACCGGTACTCCCGACTGGAGGAGATAAACCATCTCTTGCGGACGAAATTTCCATGTTGGAAAACCAATTTTTGTTTATCCAGGAAGGCGCTTTGTCAGATTCCAGGAGTTGTCGCGATCTTCGTCGAGTTCATGCCGCAATTTGGTTGTTTCCTGTGGTTGCTTTCGTAATTGGTCATGAACTTGTTTTGATTTTTTCATGTGTTTTGAGCCAACCTAAGAGTATTTGAAAGACGAGTAACGAGGAAGTTACTTGGAGGTGTGAAAATTGGAGAAGAGCAATATAGGATAAGAACGAACCTAGAAATAGAGAAGGAGAGAATATTGTAAAGTACATTAAAGCGATGAGAGTGAATTGGCTTAGACATGTCATGAGAACCCGGAAAGCGGGGGCGACAAGAAAAGTGATGGAATGGAAGCCGGACGTGGAACGACCAAGGGGAATACTTAGAATGAGATGGCTAGCTCAAAGACCCGATAAACATGGAAATAAAAGGAAAAAAAGCACGTAAAAATACATTCAAATACGTGTAATTTTTACATTCAAAATTATAGTAAAAATAAATATTGTGTATTATTCCATTGATAATAATGTAATTTCACACTGTTATCAATGGAATAATTACACAATTAAATTAAATTAATTTACAATTTGTGTAATTGTTACATTCAAAATTATAGCAAAAATACATATTGTGTATTATTCCATTGATAATAATGTAATTTCACACTGTTATCAATGGAATAATTACACAATTAAATTAATTTACAATTTGTGTAATTGTTACATTCAAAATTATAGCAAAAATACATATTGTGTATTATTCCATTGATAATAATGTAATTTCACACTGTTATCAATGGAATAATTACATAATTAAATTAAATTCGTTTACAATTAAAAATTACACAAATACGTGTAATTTTTACATTCTAAATTATAGTAAAAATAAATATTGTGTATTATTCCATTGATAATAATGTAATTTCACACTGTTATCAATGGAATAATTACACAATTAAATTAAATTAATTTACAATTTGTGTAATTGTTACATTCAAAATTATAGCAAAAATACATATTGTGTATTATTCCATTGATAATAATGTAATTTCACACTGTTATCAATGGAATAATTACACAATTAAATTAATTTACAATTTGTGTAATTGTTACATTCAAAATTATAGCAAAAATACATATTGTGTATTATTCCATTGATAATAATGTAATTTCACACTGTTATCAATGGAATAATTACATAATTAAATTAAATTCGTTTACAATTAAAAATTACACAAATACGTGTAATTTTTACATTCTAAATTATAGTAAAAATAAATATTTTGTATTATTCCATTGATAATAATGTAATTTCACACTGTTATCAATGGAATAATTACACAATTAAATTAATTTACAATTAAAAATTACACAAATACGTGTAATTTTTACATTCAAAATTATAGTAAAAATACATATTATGTATTATTCCATTGATAATAATGTAATTTCACACTATTATCAATGGAATAATACACAATATGTATTTTTACTATAATTTTGAATGTAAAAATTACACAAATAATGTAATTTCACACTATTATCAATGGAATAATACACAATATGTATTTTTACTATAATTTTGAATGTAAAAATTACACAAATAATGTAATTTCACACTATTATCAATGGAATAATACACAATATATATTTTTACTATAATTTTGAATGTAAAAATTACACAAATAACGTAATTTCACACTACTATCGATGGAATAATACACAATAATATGTATTTTTACTATAATTTTGAATGTAAAAATTACACAAATAATGTAATTTCACACTATTATCAATGGAATAATACACAATATATATTTTTACTATAATTTTGAATGTAAAAATTACACAAATAACGTAATTTCACACTACTATCGATGGAATAATACACAATAATATGTATTTTTACTATAATTTTGAATGTAAAAATTACACAAATAATGTAATTTCACACTATTATCAATGGAATAATACACAATAATATGTATTTTTACTATAATTTTGAATGTAAAAATTACACAAATAATGTAATTTCACACTATTATCAATGGAATAATACACAATAATATGTATATTTACTATAATTTTGAATGTAAAAATTACACAAATAATGTAATTTCACACTATTATCAATGGAATACACAATAATATGTATTTTTACTATAATTTTGAATGTAAAAATTACACAAATAATGTAATTTCACACTATTATCAATGGAATAATACACAATAATATGTATTTTTACTATAATTTTGAATGTAAAAATTACACAAATAATGTAATTTCACACTTATCAATGGAATAATACACAATAATATGTATTTTTACTATAATTTTGAATGTAAAAATTACACAAATAATGTAATTTCACACTATTATCAATGGAATAATACACAATAATATGTATTTTTACTATAATTTTGAATGTAAAAATTATACAAATAATGTAATTTCACACTATTATCAATGGAATAATACACAATATGTATTTTTACTATAATTTTGAATGTAAAAATTACACGTATTTGAATGTATTTTTACGTGCTTTTTTTACAGTGCATGTAAAAAAGATATAGACAACGTTTTATCCAAAATTCCTAGTACAAACGATTGAGATTATTTTGGATCCGAAATGCGAAAAACGGGAGGGCGCTAACATTTCGCCAGCCCCCCCCCAACATTTTTTAAAATACAAAATTTGAAATGGGTGAAATGCTAGTTTTTTTAAATATCTCAAAAACGAAAGAGGTACAAACGATTTAGACTATTTTGCATCCGAAATTCAAAATGGGGGGGGGGCTGGTGAAATACACCTCCCAGATTAAGCTAAAGCCTGTTCCTGCATTCAACACTGTATTGGTCATCCAATGTCTCTTCTTCCTTTAGGGCGGTATCCTAGTATCTGTTTGGCTTTGGCTTTATGTTAAAGAGTATTTTTAGAAATTTAAAAAAGACACTTTTCAACGCTTAAATCTCTGGTGGAAGACCAGACAAAAATATGACATTTTAGCCCCCCAGTACTTTACTATAAAATGATGGTATTATGTATCAAAAATTGTAAGTTTGAAATTTGACTAGAAACCGATATACCTACCTATGTCAAGCACAAATGGTGTTCTAAAAAATTAATTACAATTTACATGACCTAATAATTTTAATCTTTGTGATGTCTCATATCACTCACTTTCAAACGATCTACATCTAATAATTTTAAATATTTATTTCCAAAATATCCACAATTTTCTAATTCTTCAAATATTTGATACCTTACTTAATACTTTTTATTTCTTCCAGGCACGTATTTGACAACTTAAAAATGTGTCAGCATTCACCTAGCGTTCAAATGCACGACGTTCCTGGCGATGCGATACCAGAAGACGATAAAATAAAAGAAGAGGACGATCCCGACGTTAGAATAAGCCAAGACTTGGAGGATAAAATGGTGGAAGCTAAAAACGAATTTTATGACGGCGACAAAGATCAGGATAAAGATGAAATGGAAGTTTCTTAATTTAAGTTGAAAATTTTTAGCCCGTAAGCAACAAACTTTAAATAAAAATAAATAAGTTAATTAATTAAGGCTTTTTTGTTTATAAAAATAAAATACTGCATAAACCATGATAAAATTCCTCGTGTACAAAAAATTAATCCGTTAATCTACAAATGTCAGTCTGATTTTTAATAACCCATTTCCTTGATTAAATTTCCAGCTATCACCAAACGTTGTATTTCGGAAGTTCCTTCATAAATTTCCGTTATTCTTGCGTCTCTATAAAATCGCTCTGCAGGCATATCGGACACGTAACTGTAATTTTGATTCTTAGATCCACAAATTTTGCAGTTTTACCTTTTACTCACCCCATTCCACCTAAAATTTGAACACACTGATGACTAAGAAAAGTTGCGGCTTCGCTGGCGGCAAGCTTGGCCATCGCCGCTTCTTTAGTAAAATTTTGATTGTTGTCTTTTAACCAACATGCACGCCACGTCAGTAAACGAGCAGACTCTAATCGGACCGCCATATCGGCAAGTTTATTTTGAATGCTCTGTAATTTTAACAACGATTTTCCAAAAGCTAAACGTTTTGAAGCATAATCCATTGCCACTTCTAACGAACCCTGTGCGATTCCTAATGCCTGTGACGCGATTCCGATTCTTCCGGCATCCAAACTCTGCATTGCAATCTAAATCATAAAATTTAATTACCGTAAAATATAACATTTGCAGTCAGCATACTTTGAAACCACTACCAGGTTTACCCAGTATATTTTCACTTGGTATTTGGCAATCTTCAAATATTAACGAGCAGGTCGACGACCCTTTAATTCCCAATTTATCCTCCTTTTTTCCTAACTCTAAACCTTTAATCGGTTTGGGAACGATAAAAGCAGAAATTCCTTTATGCTTCAGACTTTTATCTGTTGTTGCTAAGACTACAGCAGCTTCACTTTCGTAGCCACTTGTGATCCAAGACTTCGTTCCGTTTAAAATGTAGGAATCATTTTTAAGCTGTGCAGTGGTGGAAGCTGCACCGGCATCGGATCCATTACCCGGTTCAGACAGTGCAAAACAACCCACCTATATATAAAACAAATTTTAAGAATCCAGAATTCCACGCAATGTGTGTTACCTTTTGGCCTGTAGTGAACGGTGGAAGGAAAGTTTCTTTTTGTTTCGAAGTTCCCCAGTGGTTAATCGGACCCAAATAGAGCGAATTATTGACTGACATTATAACGCCTGTACTGGCACACCTAAATTAATTAATTTTAATTCGATGTTTTCGATAAAGTTAAGAGTAAAATGATTTGACTTTGTTCGGCGAAACCTAAGGTGTACATTATTTTTCAAAAAAAGTGGACTCACCCCCGAGAAACTTCTTCCATTGCTATTGCATATGCTAGATAGTCAAGTCCGGTTCCACCGTACTCTTCGGGTATTGCAACTGCCATTAAACCTAATTCACCTAACTTTTTGATCTGTTCTGCAGGGTACGTGTGATTTTTGTCGATATCGCCTGCAATTGGTTTGAGTTCGGCCTCCACAAAGTCCCTGCAAGTTTTTTGAAGCATTTGATGCGTTTCGGGCAGAGCCGACAGGGAAGCAATGCATCGAACATTCGAAGTAATTGAAGCTAAAAATTTGCAGGTATATTAATTGTTTTGTTTAATTTTTCATTTGTTCCCATTATTCCATTTAAGAATTTAAAAAGGAATACTTACATAACTTCAGCAGACTCTTAAAGGGCAACATTTTTGTGGTATTTTAAATACAAATCAAGTCCAAAGTATACTTGTAAATAATTAAACCTAGAATAAACCAGATACTATGTAATATAAATTACAAAAATAACCTCGTCAGAAAATATGCAGCCCAACGCACTTACAATAAAAAAGTTGCAAAGTTTTTTCAACCTTTGGATCTGGCGCGTCGAGAATAAAAATGTTTGAATTGTTCAAAAATTTTAAATTTGTTATCGCCAATTTTTTTTACTTAAGCAGTGGCGTGCGCCATCTTGTCAATGTTATCAGCTCCTTGTGCTTGAGATTGCCTGAGATTAGAATTAATTTCTTCACCAGTGGCGTATCAGAGACATAAAAGAACGATTCGTGTATAAGAATGGGTTTCAGTACAACCATCCACCGCCACCTAATAAAATTTAACTAATTCGATTGGTTAAAACCGAGTTCAAAGACCCACCCACAAATCAATTATTTCCATGAGTTGAATTTTATTCAGTGGTTGACGGTGGCTTTAATGAAACTCCAGCCTAACCACTTGTAGCGGTCCTAGAATTAGTTCACGATAAATAGAAGTTCCGCGTTACATAAACTAATCGCCTCAGCAGCGCAGTTGTTTAAGCGCACGTATTCACAGCTAATACGTCTGGGTTCGAATCCAAGTTGACGAACATATTTTTCATCATACCATCTTACGAAACATTGATTGTGATTTGGAGTATTAAAGTGCCTGACATAGAAGTGGATTTTGTCAGCTACCCAAGCTGAAGTCATCAAATCTTTTCCCACTAGGAAGGAGGACCACTGACACGAGCAGTGCCAATCGGGTGATTCCCCCCGAACCCAGTGGAGGAAGAGACATGCCGTATCTAGGAAAGGCCGCAGAGAAGATTATTCTATAGAATAAACTAAAACAGTTTGGCTCCCCGATGCTCCAAGTCGTAGAGAATTAATGTCTGTAGTTATTAGATTACAGAACGTTCAGAAAGGTTGCTAGCGGTATGCACTTGGATGGGTGACCGCTGATGATCAATTTAAATAACTTCGCTTTTTGCTGTTCCCCTACCAACTCGCACTTTACGGTATGGCCTTAACCCTTCCCTCAACGGGCGAGAGGGAACGTACAAAACGTGGTGAAGTGGATTAAAACCAGAATAGGAGAATGGAACGAACATGTCAACATGTAGCGGTCCTAGAATTAGTTCACGATAAATAGAAGTTCCGCGCTACTTAAACTAATCGCCTCAGCAGCGCAGTTGTTTAAGCGCACGTATTCACAGCTAATACGTCTGGGTTCGAATCCAAGTTGAGGAACATATTTTCAGCATACCATCTTGCTAAAAGCAGAATGGACGAAGAAAAACTAACAGTGGCATCTAGAGACGGACGACAACTGGTCAACAGACATCCGGGCCGAACACCCAAGAGATGGCGACCCAAGGCTGGTTTTCCTCTTCAACAGAAGAAGAACAGAGGTCAAGGCAAACAGGAGTATCCTAGCCTAATGTAGAAAAAGAAGAAGATACTCGGCATATCGAGGTAAACTCAGACAAATAATTATTTATCAAGTGTCTACCAAAACTATAGGATATATCGAATTTTAGATGAGAAGATAATGCTGACCTGCTAAGCAAGAAGGTCGTAACTACGTAACTGATAGTTTTGAGTAATTGAAGGTTTTTTATTTTGCTCCTTAAGCAAAAGCTGTCAAAATCAGCTCAATATACAAAAACATGTCGTATCTGACCAGCTCCGTAGCAAGCTCTTCTGGCGCTTGAGGCAAATTTGAATATATGCGCCCCCCCCCCTACCAGAAGATTCGTATCATTTTGAAAATTTTAAACTATTATTATTTATTGGGTTTTGTCGAGGTTTAGCGCCCCCATTGCGATCACCTTCGCTACGGTGCCGGCTTGGAGTAATGAAAACAAATGGATGCTTATCAGGAATTCATTTAAGCTGCCGGGACCGGGGGGTATGGAATACCCCCCAGGTACAATTAATTTATTGCGAAAGAAAACCTTTCACTTTTACGTCCCTCGGTAATATAATAAATAAATATAATAAATTTTTGCAATCACAAACGCGTGAGCGGCAGACATATGTTTCAAGCTTTTTTGCTATCATCAGTACCGCATACACATGGAAAAACACTACACTTGTAACTGCAAAATGACACTACGGCAAATCGTTCATTCAGGTAAACAGAAGCACAATTTGCCCACTGCAAAAACTTGCCATTATTCAGAACCATCAAATTTTTTTGCAATTTTTGTTTGTAATCCGGGTGGGGGGCAGCAGGTGATATTTTTCATAACTATCTCAGTACCGTTCTTCTCAGTACCGGTACCGGTACCGGTCATGTAATATCGATTATCATTGGGAACTCCTGAAGATCTTATATAAAATACGCATAGTATATGTCAGAATCACCGTTTCCATGGTAACGTAACGCAATACCCCCCCCTCCCTGAATATGGAGATTATTTTTATCGGTAGGAAGATTTATTTTCAATTTAAATATATTTGAATAACTGTCGCGATCATAACGTGATATTTTTAGCGGTTACCCAGTCAGTTAATGGGAAATGAAGAACAACGAGGGGGAAGGAATTAGCTTTCCTAAAATCCCCTGTCTTATCATTGGACCTAAATTGAAGAGGAGAAAATTCCTTACAAAACAGGGTTTCAGGATTTGCTTTAAATCTAAAGTAAATCGTGAAACCTTGTTTCGTTTTGTTCACCATCGATGATGAAGTTCAAATAGTATGAAAGTTTTATTCAGATTAAGAATTATTCAAAACCTTTTTCAATTGTTTTCTCTGGATTTATAGTTTTATAATAGTAAAAGTTTGTAGAGCGTTTTATAGAGAATTTTGTACTCTTCAATTTTGATTTGATGATAATTTTCACTAAAAATAAAAGTAAGCGAGTTATAGACAAAAAACTACTGTAGAGGATTAAAATCCCCACTTGCGGAAAAGGCCGATAGGGAATTTTAGGCGATGTTGCAAATAAAATCGTGGTCAAATTTGAATACATGCGCAGCCCCCAAAATATTCTTATCTTTTTGAAAATTTTAAACTATTATTTATTGGGTTTTGTCAAGGTTTAGCGCCCCCATTGCGATGGCGCCTGAGGCAAACACCTCAGTCGCCTCACCCTTGCTACGGCTCTGTATCTGACGAAGAACATTGGCAGATACGATTGTTTTATATACATAAATCAATCTAATTTACGACTATTTAGAATTAGTAACCTAAATTGTTTTGTAGTTTCGACAAATTTCACATCCTCTTAACGTCTCCAAATTTGCAATTTGGAAAACATCGAAAAAATGTTTTACACGTATGTAGATACGATAGATAGATATTTTGATAAAAATGTCAGATACGACCTTCTTGCTTAGCACGGCAGAAATAAAAACGCCTGGACATGAATAATCCCTCCACCTGACGCAGTTAAAAATTTTGGCAATCCAAAAAAATTGAAAATTTCCTATAGCAAAGAGGAAGGTTTATAGAGTATACTGTAAAAATTTCACTCGAGATGATATTATACATAAAATTTCGAGAAAAATCAATTTTAAAAAAGCTAAATTTTACACGTAAATCGCATGTTTAGGCCACGCCCATTACCGAGGTTATAAATATAAGTCACGCTCGCTCGGTACGGAGCGCATTTGCCAGTCTACTGCCGTGCGTATAACATCGGAGTAATTATTTAAAAAACGGTCCGTTTCAGAACCAAAAACTATTTTAAGAATAAGGTCACTAAATAAATTAATATAAACCGGGAAAATGTGGGGAAAACCTAGGCCTTGCGGGGCTCTGTCCCGCGGCCGGTTTTGTGGTGCAAATTACTTTTTAGGGTGGATCCGGCCCGGCCAGAACTGTGCGCATCAAAAAACCTACCCTACGCCCCTCCGGGGCTCCGGGCGGTTTTTCAATGGCGTGCGCCGCTCCGCGGCAGAGCTAAACATACGAGAAGGCGCCACCCATCAAGAACACCGGGATTTGAAACCCCCAAAAAATCGCGTAAAAACAAAAAATAATCGATGTTACATGTACGAGAGACGAGCTGCATCTGCCGGTGCGAAATACTCTAAGTGTTAGGGTCATTCATATTGCACGTACCGTCAACAAAATGAGCGACGCGCGGGAATCTCGTTAATTTTACATGTAAATTTGCAAACTTCAAATTCGATTTACTCAAAATTTTGATAATACATTCTCAGGTTTAAATTATATCAGTATACTATATAAACCTTCCTCTTTGCAATAGGAAATTTTCAATTTATTTGGAGTCGCCAAAGATAGCGGACCGTACCCGCTTTTTTATTTTGATCTCGAAGATAATTAAAATTTTGAAAGTTTTGAAATTTCAGTTCATTTAACAATTTTTTTGTAATATTTTATAAACTCGCGCTGGGGGCTACTACCCCCTTTGCAAAAAAGTTTGTGGATTGCTAAAAACATCGAAATGAATTTCAAGGATCCTTATTAATTATTATTACACAAAATGTGAATCTTACAATTTTTTTGTAACATACTTACAGATTTTTGGTAATTTTCAAATACAAATTTCAAAATTGGCCACGCAGCAGCACAAAATTTGTCGACTAGCAATCAATTGTTCATTTTGTAAGAAATGGACTTTCCAGGTTTAGTTTGTATTTAAATTTTTTACCATTTACATATTTGTATAATTACAAACGTAGGACATCCTGTGGTATAAACATGTTTTTATTAATAATAAAACAATTTATAAAAATTATTTGAAATATCTTGATCGACAATATTAATAAAACAAATTTTTTTTTGTGCAGCACACACAGATGAATGATAGATACTTTATAAACCAGTCAAATTAGACTAATTTTAGCATTTAAATGGAATTAAATTATTTTAAAATTAAATAAATAAAAGGTCCAAGAAATTCGAGCTCTGACAATTTGCTGAAAATTCAAAAAACTTAAACAAATTTACCGCGCGACCTTGCTTGCAAAACGATGTGACAATGGTAAGGAATATCCAAAATTTGCATAGAAACAATTTTGCGAGTAATTAAATTTCCTAGAAAAAAGTCCAGTACAACATAATATATTAAGCTTTCATAGTTTCGGTATTGGAGCCATCCAAGGTCCCAGACTTTGAAAATAATGTTTAATGCTTTATTACCCATCGTAAAAAAATTGGGCATATTCTTCGCACTACACCTTTTTCAGCAGTAATTCAGAAAACCGCACCTGCTGTTCAAAAATCGTGAATTGTAATTTAGATTTGTCAACTGATATTCAGAAATCGTGAATTGTAATTCAGATTTGTCAACTGATATTCAGAAATCGTGAATTGTAATTCAGATTTGTCAACTGATATTCAGAAATTGTGAATTGTAATTCAGATTTGTCAACTGATATTCAGCAATCGTGAATTGCAATTGACAAATCTGAATAACCGTTGACGATTTCTGAATATTAATTGACAAATCTGAATAACGGTTGACGATTTCTGAATATCAATTGACGATTTCTGAATTACTGGTGGAAAAGGTGTAGTGTTAAAAAAGAGCATATCTGGAAATTTTGGAGGGACGTAGGTTCCGTATAGTCGGAGGAAAATCAAAAGACTTAACAAAATTACCCATTTTCGTTTTGGAAAATCCCCATAACTCCGTTATTGATTTTTTGGTTTCATTTTGAATTTACATAGATGTGCATGTACATAATAGAAAGATAAAAATATCGAGATTAAGACAACCAACGGACTTGTAGGAGTTTCGTGGAAAACGGGCGAGATTGCGCGAGAAGCTTCGCGTATTTTTGTCTGAAAAGGAGAGGTTGGAACCAAAAGCAGCTGCTCGGAAAAATCAACCAACGCTAAGAAAAACAAAAAACGACTCTGCAAAGAAAAGGCTTATCGCAAAAGTCGAAAAGAATTTTTTATGAATCAAAAATTATGATGTCAGAGTAAAGAGCCGCCGATGCTTCCGAAAAGCAAGTCAAATCAAAAGGATAAAAAAAATCGCTGAAAAAGAGTAAATAAGTAAAAATCGCGAAAGTGATACTTAACGGTCTCGTGCTGATGGATTTAGCGGGGGGAGTTTGTCACCTTGAAACTCCGGATGACGTTGTCGATCACGTCCTGATCTAGGTGGTTGAAGTGAAGCCGATATGAAGGCGAGAGCCATTGAAGTGACCTTCGCGGGCTCTTCCTCTTCTTGATTCAGTTGCGCCCTTTGTCCTCTCTTTGGAATGCGGGTTTTAGTTCGTCCTGTGTGGTCCGAATCGCGGTCCTAGATAAGGAGGCGGCCCTCCGTGTCTCCATTTAGTCGTCATTTTTACTTTCGGAAAGCTCCTGTAACTGTGGAGATTCGCGGGATATTTTCCGCAAGTCGCATTTACTTCCATCGGCCTCTTGCACCCCGGTGTGAGATGGGCACATGCACATTTTAAGCATTTCGGTCCTGCACGACAGTATTTTTTAGCGTATCCAAAGCCCTGGCATCTATGGCATTGGCCTATTCTCGTTTTCCGGAGTGAGCCTTCAACCGATCATTTTCTTGATCGCGAATATTCTCCATGAGTCCTCATTTTTTTTTCAAAGTGACCCAGATAAGGGGGGGTATTCTGGTTTTCGCGTTTAGTTTGTCAGTCGGTTCTGTGAACTTGAGTTGGTCTTTCATCAACCCGAGTGCTCTGGGCGCTTCTTTGGATGGAGGGGAAGCTTGAAACATTTCTGACTTCTTCATCCTCTGATTTGTCTATCGCAACTTCGGTGTCACTTCGACAGCCCTCACCATCGCACATTGTCCTTCCGCCGTGAATGATGATGAAGTGACGGATAGCTCCATATTTTATCGCTTTTCGTCTTGTTCGGATTCGTCGTCGCTGGATTTTTCTTTGGCTGCCTGATTCTTTTCCTTTCTCCCGTCCCTCATTCGCTTTCGTGACTTACGGTCCATTTGAGTTTGGTCCTCTTCCTTTTCTACTTCGCTTCTTTTTCGCCTTTTAATGTCGCTATGTACGCCGTGATTCTTGCCTCGAGGTCTTTTTTATACCTTAGATAGATTCGCTCGGCTTCTTGGATGACGCGCTCCACCTTTGGTCTTCTTTGTTTATCCTTGGATCTCTTTTTCCAGAACTTTGGTAAAAGCTGGTTTTTCGACCATCGTTGCCATGGTAGTTGTTGGAGGGGTTTTACAATAAAGGAAGATTTGCAATTTGTATCCTGATAGGTTAATAAAACCCTACATCGATTCGAAAAAAGTGCAAAACACGTTTTTACTGCTCAACGGTTGGTCCTTTTTTTAGAAATGTGTTTTTGAGGACTTTTTGTTAGGTGAATTTATGCTCTACAAAAAATTCCTCTTGATTTTTTCACTATCTCACTTAGGCCCAGTTGTTCAGTTTCTGGTTATTTTCTAACCTGGGTTATTTTGTTTCCATGGAAAATAATTCAGGTTAAAAGATAACCTAATACTGAACAACTGGGCCTAAGTACATCCAATTTACCAATCTCCAGTTAGACTTATCCCAGGTGAGGTTGGTGTATTCTCATTGGACGAAAAGACGGCAAATGGTAGATTTAACTGGCGATTGATAAACTGGTCCTAAGGTTTTGCAGTATGAGGGCATAAGCAATAATGGATAAACTTTGACCAATTTTTCGGGTTTTAATTTTTATAACAAAATTGTCTGGTGCTTGGCAACCCAAAAAATTTGATTTCTACTTCTCTACATTATTTTACACTTAATTACCGAGTTTGGTCCATTTGAAGTTCAAAGGACGAAAATAGAAGCTCTTAGAGCTCAAATGATTAAAATCAATTTTATTTAATTACCAAACTTTAAATACTGCATAAACCATGATAAAATTCATCGTGTACAAAAAATTAATCAGTTCATCTACAAACGCCAGTCTAATTTTTAATAACCCATTTCCTTGATTAAATCTCCAGCTATTAGCAAACGTTGTATTTCGGAGGTTCCTTCATAAATTTCCGTTATTCTTGCATCTCTGTAAAATCGCTCTGCAGGCATATCGGACACGTAACTGGAATTTTGATTCTTAGATCCACAAATTTTGCAGTTTTAACTTTTACTCACCCCATTCCACCTAATATTTGAACACACTGATGACTAAGAAAAGTTGCGGCTTCGCTGGCGGCAAGCTTGGCCATCGCCGCTTCTTTAGTAAAATTTTGATTGTTGTCTTTTAACCAACATGCACGCCACGTCAGTAAACGAGCAGACTCTAATCGGACCGCCATATCGGCAAGTTTATTTTGAATGCTCTGTAATTTTAACAACGATTTTCCAAAAGCTAAACGTTTTGAAGCATAATCCATTGCCACTTCTAACGAAGCCTGTGCGATTCCTAATGCCTGTGACGCGATTCCGATTCTTCCGGCATCCAAACTCTGCATTGCAATCTAAATCATAAAATGTAATTACCGTAAAATATAACATTTTCAGTCGGCATACTTTGAAACCACTACCAGGTTTACCCAGTATATTTTCACTTGGTATCTGGCAATCTTCAAATATTAACGAACAAGTCGACGACCCTTTAATTCCCAATTTATCCTCCTTTTTTCCTAACTCTAAACCTTTAATCGGTTTGGGAACGATAAAGGCAGAAATTCCTTTAAGCTTCAGACATTTATCTGTGGTTGCGAAAACTACAGCAGCTTCACTTTCGTAGCCATTTGTGATCCAAGACTTCGTTCCGTTTAAAATGTAGGAATCATTTTTAAGCTGTGCAGTGGTAGAAGCTGCACCGGCATCGGATCCGTTACCCGGTTCAGACAATGCAAAACAACCCACCTATATATGAAACAAATTTTAAAAATCTGGAATGAAATAGCAATGTGTGTTACCTTTTGGCCTGTAGTGAACGGTAGAAGGAAAGTTTCTTTTTGTTTCGAAGTTCCCCAGTGGTTAATCGGACCCAAATAGAGCGAATTATTGGCTGACATTATAGTGCCCGTACTGGCACACCTAAAATTGTTCATATTTAACCCCTTTCTGCATGATTTTTTCTATTTTCATGAAAAAATTTAATCTGGTAGACTTTGATGTGTACAGTTCGGAAAAAATGTAAAAAAAAAATAAAAAAACAAAAATTAATCTTATATTTGAAAACATTTGTCTGCTTTTCTCTGAATTGGTTTTCCAGTGACCTGCAAGTCCAATCATGAGAGCACGGTGTGTCTCGTCCACAAGAAGATTGAAATCAACCAAAGGCATACCTATTTCTCTCATTTTTTCTCCTCCTTAAAATCCAAACATTTGTGCAATATAAGTCCAACAGGTGAAAAAAAAGCGGGAAACTCTTCGCTTCCAAGAAACTTGTTCTCGTCGGGTACAACAAGATGACATTTTCTCCATTGTGGATTTTCTAGTGTCGACGGGGGCGGTCTTACAAATTGAATTAGGGGAGTATCGTCCTGTTCATCTGTTTCTGATACTACATCAGGTCCAACCTTATGTTACGAGTCAGAATCATTTTTCTCCGCAAGAACTTCTCCCAAGTCTGGGATCGGCCTCCGATTATTATCGTCAGATACATTTTCTTCCTCACTCATATTTCCTTCCAGTATGTCAACCACCGACGCATTTTTGCGCCCATAAAACATCTCAGGCTCCATTACACATAAAATGTACACATACTTGAAAGTTTTTTTATACTACTCAGTTTGCATGTTGTGCCATATATGGCACGTATGTATTTTTCGAAAGTTTTGCTACATATAACACTTACGACCTCACTGTTTGTTTTCGTGAATCACTTTATTACATACGTAGATTTATCACAATATTTTTTGAAATGTCGAATTGTACCTACAAATACTTCAAACTTTCAACACAAAACATATAATGCGGTAATCAGCTGCTAACATGGGAGTCCAATTTGCAACAGAACATAGTAACGAATACAAGACGCTTACTTCAGATTGGAACATACAGTGACCTGTAAGCATATGTAGTGAAGGTCCCTTTATATGTTTTAAGACATAATTTGTACATTATCACGCTAGATAGTACTAGAAAATGCTTTGTGCCATATATGGCACAGTATGCGGAAAGGGGTTAATTTAAAAGTAAAATGATTTTACTTTTTCCCGAAGGGTGTTGAGTAATAATCAAGGTACCCTGTTCGGTGAAACCTATGGTGCACATTATTTTTCAAAAAAGTGGACTCACCCCCGAGAAACTTCTTCCATTGCTATTGCGTATGCCAGATGGTCAAGTCCGGTTCCACCGTACTCTTTCGGTATTGCAATTGCCATTAAACCTAATTCACCTAACTTTTTGATCTGTTCCGCAGGGTACATGTGATTTTTGTCGATATGGCCTGCAATTGGTTTGAGTTCAGTCTCCACAAAGTTCCTGCAAGTTTTTTGAAGCATTTGATGCGTTTCGGGCAGAGCCGACAGTGAAGCAATGCATCGAATATTGGAAGTAATTGAAGCTAAAAATTTACAGGTATATTAATTGTTTTGTTTAATTTTTCATTTGCTCCCATTATTCCATTTAAGAATTTAAAAAGAAATACTTACATAACTTGAGGAGACTCTTAAAGGGCAACATTTTTGTGATATTTTAATCAAGTCCAAAGTGTACTTGTAAATTAAACCTAGAATAAACCAGATATGTAATATAAATTACAAAAATAGGCCTTGGAAGCCAAAGCAAACGCAGCGATAGCCACCATAAACACCTGGGCGGGCAGCCGCGGACTTACTCTGGTGCCGGAGAAATCCGAGGCAGTCGTAATCCGCGGCAGAAGAAAAGCCCCCACTATGAGGCTGCTTTTGGGTGGTTCTCCAATTGCAGTCAAAGACTTCGTCACCATACTGGGGGTAAAGATAGACAAGAACCTGAATTTTGCCGATCACATCCGTACGGCGTGCAACAAGGCGACGGCGATAGTTACTTCGTTCGCTAGACTAATGCCCAACATCGGTGGCCCAAAACCGACGAAGCGAAGGATGTTGGGAACCGTCGCACAGTCCGTGATGTTGTACGCCGCTCCCGTTTGGCAAGAGTCCGTCAACGTCCAGCGTAACCGTAAGAGGCTGCAAGCGGTCCAGCGCAAGATGGCACTTCGAGTAACTTGCGCTTACAGGACCGTGTCCGGCGAAGCCGTGCGAGTCTTGGCCTCCATGCCTCCCATAGAGCTTTTAGCTAGAGAGAGAGAGCAGACGTACGAGCGGGACCGGACCCCACCATTAAGCAGCGGACGCTCGACGATTGGCAAAGGAGCTGGTCCTCCGGCACGAATGCCGCTTGGACCAGAAAGCTCATTCCGGATCTTCGCCTTGGGTAGCGAGAAAGCACGGAGAGGTGAACTTTCATATAACACAAGCTCTCACCGCCCACGGATGCTTCCAGGCATATCTCCACAGGTTCAGGCTGACAGTAACGACTGCCTGTCGTTACTGCGAGGACGAAGATACGGCGGAACACACTCTTTTCGGATGCCTAGGATGGGAGAGGGAGAGAGTGATGATTTCGTTACGGATGGGCGACACACTAAGCCCGGACAACATGATTGCTTTCATGCTGTCCGGCGAAGACGAATGGCTGGCTGTAGCGGTCTTCATCAGTCAAGTGATGAAGACCAAGGAGGAGGACGGACGAGCTGAGTAAGCCGAAGCTCGAGTCCTCGCCCTACAGTTAAGTCAATGACAGCCTTTTAAAGTTCCCTTGAGAAGTTCCCGCGAGAAGATGCGCGAGCAGTTCCCAAGAGAATTCCCGAAGAATATCGTCATTAATCGGCGGGTCCTCAGACCCTCTGTGGACACAAACTCTCGTGCTAATCCAGAGGGGGACGATCGCGAAAATAGTGCCGTCAAATATAAAGACGAGTGGACTGACACTTTGCCAGCAACCACACGGGGGTCCACGTAGACGTGAAATTTAGCCCCAATTTAGCCCCA
Source organism: Podabrus alpinus (assembly GCA_932274525.1). Taxonomy (NCBI): domain Eukaryota; kingdom Metazoa; phylum Arthropoda; class Insecta; order Coleoptera; family Cantharidae; genus Podabrus; species Podabrus alpinus. The sequence continues at coordinate 78,445,071 of OW026454.1, read as the reverse complement.
CCCCCAATTTAGGGTGATATTTTTTAGGAGTTTTGGGAATACAGTAGAAATGTAGCAGCAGGGGGTCCACGAGAAAAAAAGTTTGGGAACCATTGACCTATACTGACGATCACGGACCACTAGGTGACCCGGTGCGACGTGTTGGATCGCGGCGAGCGGTGTGTCCGGTTCAATTGAAAAAGTAGAATTAAGTGATGGTGCCTGACCTCCCGGACACAAACTTTCCTTCTAAACCGGGAGGTCATCGGGAGCCTGCATCATCGATGCAGCAGGGAAGATCGCAGACGACAGCGGAAGTAATGCCGAGAAGGTAAAGCCCGCTGTCGTCGGGGAGGGGGTTTTGGTTAGTACGAATCTGACACTACCATCCCTGATGGGGTGGTGCTTATGAAGGCTTCCCCCTTCCCTGCAGGAAAAAAAATTACAAAAATAACCTCGTCAGAAAATATGCAGCCCAAAACAGCTACAATAAAAAGGTTGCAAAGTTTTTTCAACCTGGAATTCATACAATATATACAATATATAGTCTTACATTCCCGAAGGAATATGACTGTCCTTCTCGGACTTAACAAATCCGTTTGTTGAGGTGGATTAATCCTCATTATCTTAATATTTCATATAGATATTTACAACTTTAAACTTGTTCTCGCATCCGTTGGCATTGCCCTCCAAAACTTCTTGTCCTTCACTCTCTCTCTCCAGTTCACGACTCCCATACTTCGAAGATCTTCCATCACCTGGTCGTACCATCTCAAGTCTGGTCTTCCTCTCCCGCGGTCCTCCATCGGCCTCCACTCCGTAACTCGCCTTATCACATCATTCTCATTCTTCCGCATAATGTGACCAAACCATTGTAATCTCAGCGATTTGATTACCTTGACTATATCCTCGTTTCCAACCTCTCTCATTATCTCATGATTCATCATGGGTCTTCTTTCCTGCTCACCAATTTTTATTGGTCCCAATATCTTACGCATTATTTTTCGTTCATAGACTCTCATCTGTTCTTCTTCTCTTTTACTATGGCACATCGCTTCCGTCGCGTACGTAGCTACCGGTCTAATCGTGGTCTTATATATTTTAATCTTCGTTTTTCTTGATAGCTTTTTGTCGTTTAGCAAATGTTTGTTTACATAGTAGGCCCTATTTGCTTGTTGCAATCTTCTTCCCATTTCTTGTTCTCTTTTGTTTCTGTTGTTTATCTGTGTTCCTAGGTATAATGAAGTCAATCACCTCTTCGTATGTATGGTCTCCGATTTTCAGCTCAACCTGGACTTGTATCTCTTCTTTTTGACATCTCATGTACTTTGTTTTCTTTTCGTTTATTTCCAAGCCCATTTGTTTTGCTATTTCTCTTATTTCTTGAGTTTTACTTATTAGGTTACTTCTCGACCTTGACACTATAACCACGTCATCCACATATGCCACCACTTGTGTTTCTCTATTGACTATTGTGCCTTTCACCTCCATCTTTCTCACGATCTTCTCCAGCATTATATTAAACAGGGTCGCCGACATAGCATCTCCCTGTTTCACTCCACAATTTATCAAGAAATCATCTGTTTCTCCACTTGAGGTTCTAACACAGGCTGTTGTTTTTTTTAGTGTCATGTGTGTCAGTCTTATTAATTTACCGGGTATTTCCATTTCTTGCATTACTTCCATCAGTTTACCTCTCTTAACTTTATCAAAAGATTGTTTAAAGCAATGAAAATCATGTGCATGTCTATATTATACTCCCGACTCTTCTCCATAATCTGTTTCATTACATATATCGCATCTACTGTCGATTTACCTTCCGTAAAACCACATTGGTACTCTCCAATTTTATTTTTCATCGCGCTTTTTATTCTTTTGTTTATTATCGTTGACAGTACTTTATATGTTACATTCAACAATGTGATCTCTCTGTAATTTTCGCATCTTTCATGGAGAAAGTATTACCTTTGGTATAACTAATAAACGCGCCTGAACATGACCCAGTTAAAAATTTGAATCCACATTGGGGGGTCGTCTATAAATTATGTCACGCAATTTTAAGCAATTTTTAACCCCCCCCCCCATCGTCACACAAACCTAGACCCCCCTCCAAGTATTACGTCACATATTCTTGAACCCCCCCCCCAATTTTTCAAATTTCTTTATTTTAGGGGTAGCACCCCAGAGGAAACATCCATAAAGGGCGCTCCGCCCTCCCTAGCTACACCACTGGCTTCAGTGGCATAGCCACTCAAAAAATAGTTTTTTTTAAATACTTAGAGGAGGATTACCTAATGTTGACCACTCCAAATAAATTGAAAATTTCCTATTGCAAAGAGGAAGGTTTATATAGTATAATGACATAATTTTCACAAGCGAAGATATAATCAAAATTTCGAGAAAAGTCAATTTTAAGATAGCATAATTTTGCATGTAAAATGCATGTCGAAGCCACGCCCATAGCCGAGGTTATAAATATATGTTACGGTCGCTCGATGCCGAGCGCATTTGTCAGTCGACTGCCGTGCGTATAACATAGTAGGAATTATGATTGCACAAGATCTTTTTCTAGAAATATGTTAAGAATAAGTTCTCTAAATAAATCTAAACCGGGAAAATGTGGGGAAAACCTTGGCCTTGCGGGGCTAAAGCCCCGCGGCCGGTTTTGATGGCGCTAATTACTTTTTTGGGTGGATCTGGCACGGCCAGAATTGGGCGCATCAAAAAACCTACTCTACGGCCCTCCGGGCGGTTTTTCAATCGCGTACGCCGCTCCGAGGCAGAGCTAAACATACGAGAAGGCGCCATCCATCAAGAACACCGGGATGAAGGCAACCGGGATCTTACACCCCCAAAAAATCGCGTAAAAACAAAAAATAATCGATGTTACATGTAGGAGAGACGAGCTGCATCTGCCGGTGCAAAATACTCTAAATGTTAGGGTCATTCATTACGCACGGACCGACCACAGAATGTGCGACGCGTGGGAATCTCGTTAGATTTGACCCCAGAATCTCGTCAAATTAGCTAACTTCAAAATCGATTTACTCAAAATTTTGATTATATTTTCGCTTGTGAAAATTATGTCAGTATACTATATAAACCTTCCTCTTTGCAATAGGAAATTTTCAATTTATTTGGAGTGGTCAACATTAGGTAATCCTCACCGAAGCGTGAAATAATTATTGGACGACCCCATACAAAAGTTGTAGCAAATCCTTAGTTGAATTCAGAAAAATGTGTAAATTTTAAAATTTGTGAGAATTGGGTTGAACAATTGATTAAAATTTTCTGTGGGCCTGGAAAATTATTCGAAATACTGAATTTAGAGGAAAATTTTGCATAGGGGCAGGGTTGGGCAGTATTTGAAATACATGTATTTGAAATATGTATTTGAAATACATTTTGTATTTTGTATTTCAAATACAAATTGCAAATGTATTTTGTTTTCAAATACATTTTTATTTGTATTTTGATAATGTATTTCAAATACAAAATACATTTTAGGCTTCTATACAAAGTATAACAAGAAGCCTTATGATCTAGCTCCGTGTCCGTCCGTCTGTCTGTCCGCATAATTCAAAATCATACAGAGCGTTTCAAATCGTGTTGGAAATACTCTGTGTGTATAGAGGTCTAAGAACTGGGTAGCCAGTGCGCTACTTTTAGGCTTCTATACAAAGTATAACAAAAAGCCTTATTTAGGCTTTTATACAAGGTATAGAAAGAAGCCTTATGGTCTGGCTTCGTGTCCGTCCGCATGTTTCAGAGCCAATCATAACGTTGATCAACTGATACGTTGTTATATTGTAAATACTTCGTCTATATAGTATTGCGTTAATCTGTTAATCCGCTGTTTCGATTTGCTAATGCAATTTATAAATACGCAAATGTTCGAAAGAAATTTACTAAGTTAAAGATATTTTCAAAGAGGTCTCCCTATATGAACTACTTGTTAGGCTTCTATACAAAGTATAGCAAGAACCCTTATGATCTGGCTCCGCGTCTGTCCGTCTGTCTGTCTGTCCGCATAATTCAAATCTTATCAGAACCTTCGAAATTGTGATTGTGACCGCAAAAATTTAATTAGTGCAGATTATCTGATATTACATTATAATAATATGGCGACCAAAAATAACAATTTTTTTTCAATGCAGACCAAATATAAGTTATATTTTATTTACATAATTTTTCACCTATATAGGAAATTTAAATACGTTGATACGATGATACGTTGATACGTTGATACGTTGATCCGTTGATACGTTGATCTGTTGATACGTTTTAGGCTTCTATACAAAGTATAACAAGAAGCCTTATGATCTAGCTCCGTGTCTGCCTGTCCGTCCGTCTGTCTGTCTGTCCGTCTGTCTGTCTGTCCGCATAATTCAAAATCATACAGAGCGTTTCAAATCGTGTTGGAAATACTCTGTGTGTATAGAGGTCTAAGAACTGGGTAGCCAGTGCGCTACTTTTAGGCTTCTATACAAAGTATAACAAGAAGCCTTATGATCTAGCTCCGTGTCCGTCCGTCCGTCCGCATAATTCAAAATCATACAGAGCGTTTCAAATCGTGTTGGAAATACTCTGTGTGTATAGAGGTCTAAGAACTGGGTAGCCAGTGCGCTACTTTTAGGCTTCTATACAAAGTATATTTATGATTAGGGCCAATTTATTTGTCAAATCGTCTTGACGTTTCTTCGGCGAATCGCCCATGAAAGCTGCGGGTCTCGCGGAAGGAGGAACAACCGGTAAAACCGTCACGATCATCCACTCGGGTCGTGAGTATTTCGGATCCATTCCCAGGGCGCTGCAATCTGCGTCGCTAATTTGTCTAAAGATATGCAGCACTTCTTCCGCCAACAAATACTTTTTTTCTTGTGGAACCTTTCCGTCGGATTCCTTCCATTCGGCCGTCAAATCGAGACCCGATTTTCTAATTACAGGTTGATGATTTCCACATCCACCATCCGCGTGACATATTGTTTGTTCTTTGCACATACCGTACACTACTTCTAAGCGTTTCTTGGAATCGTCTGTAGTTATCTTCTGAGCGTGTTCATAGTGGTTTTGTTTCTTTGTGTTCACTAACAATTTACTGCAATTAAAGCAGACGCAGCGTAAAACTTTCATGACATTGTTAATCATGCCAACGTGAAAGATAGGTTTGGCCAATTCGATGTGACCAAAGTGACCGGGGCAAGTGTCCCGGTCGCCTTCGCATGTTTGACATGGTAAAGTGCTGTCAAACGCTCCCATCCTCGGATCCATCAAGCCGCCCACTTTTGGAAGACTTCCTTCCATAATTTCTACATGATTTATACCTTCTGGGACGACAGACATGCTACGAATATCTTCCGGACTAAAAATACCAAATTGCACATTCTTTACAGTTTTGAAAGCAGATTTGTTTTCGATTAATGCCATTGTTAATACCGTAATTTACTTTTACTTAACGCGCGAAAAATTAGCCAAACTGTTACATCTACTATACTCATAGGGCGATGTCCTATATAAGCAAATTGATCTGCTGATACGTTGATACGATGATCCGTTGATACGATTATACCTTGATACGATGATTCGTTGATACGATTATACCTTGATACGATGATCCGTTGATACGATGATCCGTTGATACGATTATACCATGATACGATTGTCCGTTGATCCAATTATTCTTTGATACGTGGCTTACTGGTCTAACTGCCGCAGGGATTAACGGCCAGAATAAAGTGAAGATAAGGTATTGTCCCAAGGATATGATTTACTAGTTTTACTTTGATGTGAAAAAAACAAGTTTTTATTTATTTTAACCATAGCAGTGGCTTGATGTGATTAGTGAAGTTAAGTTGTAAATAAAAGAGAAAGAGAGGATTGGTCCACCTCAAAAAATGGACCGCACATTACAGAGAAGTAAAGTTTCGAATGGAATGGAAAAGTTTGATTGTTATTACTTATATAGTAAATGATAATAACCAACCGCAAAAAATGTAATTGGTGCAGTTTATCGGATTATCTGATGTTACATTATAAATATTATGTCGACCAAAAATAACTAGCAACAACAACTTTTCACACCAGAAAGGTAGCTGTATAGAAGCCTAGGAACTGCCGCTAAAGCGAGTTCCACCTTGTTTAAAATACAAAATACATTTTAGGCTTCTATACAAAGTATAGCAAGAAGCCTTATGATCTGGCTCCGTGTCTGTCCGTCCGTCCGCATAATTTAAAATCATACAGAGCGTTTCAAATCGTGTTTTACTTTGATGTGAAAAAATAATTTTTTATTGATGTGGTTAGTGAAGTTAAGTTATAAATAAAAGAGAATAGAGAGGATTGGTCCACCTCACAAAAAGGACCATACATTACAGAGAAGTAAAATTTCTAATAGAATGGAAAAGTTTGATTGTTATTACTTATATAGTAAATGATAATTACCAATCGCAAAAAATTTAATTGGTGCAGATTATCTGATTATGTGATGTTATTTAAAATACAAAATACATTTTTAAAATACAAAATACATTTTTAAAATACAAAATACAGGGTTTCTTTTAAAATTTAAAATACACAATGTTACCAATTTTTTTACACTACTGTATATAAATCGTCACACCCCCATCGTCACACAAACCTAGGCCCCCTCCAAGTATTACGTCACATATTCTTGAACCCTCCCCTCCCAATTTTTTATGGGTAGCACCACAGAGGAAACATCTATGAAGGGCGTTTTGCCCCCCCCTAGCTACACCACTGGCTTCAGTGGCGTGGCCACTCAAAAAATAGTTTCTTTTATTTAAATTGCTTATAATAAAATAATATTTTTAATCTATAATATATTTTGTGACGTCACAATTTTTGAACCCCACCCCCTAAGATTGCTAAAAACATCGAAATGAATTTCAAGTATCCTTATTAATTATTATTATAATGAAAAATGTGAATCTTACATTTTGTTTTGTAATACTTACAGATTCTTGGTAATTTCACCAACAGGTTATTTTCAAAATTGGCCACGCAGCAGCACAAAATTTGTCGACTAAATTTTTTACCATTTACATATTTGTATAATTACAAACGTAGGACATCCTGTGGTATAATAAACATGTTTTTATTAATAATGAAACAATTTATAAAATTTATTTGAAATATCTTGATCAACAATATTTAAAACAATTTATTTTGGTATTCAATAGCTTTTGATTAATAGCGTATTAGCAAATACAGATGAATGATAACTCATTGTATAGGCCAGTCAAATTAGGCTGATTTTAGCATTGAAATGGAACTATGTAAACCAGGAGTCGACCAATTCACTTTAAAATGAAATAAGTAAACAAAAGTTCCATGAAATTCGAGCTCGGACTATTTGGCGAAAAGGTTGCACCGTGTGGTCTTTGCTTTCAAAACGCTGCAACAAAGGTATAAAGATGCTCAAAATTTGTATAGAAACAATTTCACGAGTAATTAAATTTCTTACAAAAAAGTCCAGTACAACATATATTTGTTAGATCATCACTAAATTATCTTTTGTGAATAATTAGGAAATTCTGCAGTCAACCCATTAAATTTGTAATCCCAAAAACTGGAATTAAATCAACCATAAAATACAGAATTATGCTGTAATAAATATTCATGAACATTTAAAATATTTCCAGGAGAATTTTGTTAACATGCCAGATTGAAAATTTACTCTGCCTTCAAAGATCAGCTACTCTCGTTAGGATTAATTAAACAAATGAGTTTCTTATATTCAACGACAAAACATCGAACAATTTATTAATTTATAAAAATTCTTTACAAATACGATTCAGGAAACTCAAATGTAACGTCCCTTCCGGTCAACTTCTTGTAGACGGCAGCAAATGTGTCCACCTAAAAGACAAATCGGTTACCCACGCAAACCTACAAAAAAAAATTAAAACAAACCTTGTGCTCGATCGTGGTTTGTTGATTTTTATCAAGATGTACTTTGATAAGTTGAGAACCATCTAATTTAACACGAATCCTCTTGCCCACAATTTCTGCGGGAAAAACTAAATCTTCCAAAATAGCATCGTACACAGACGTAAGCGTACGGGAACGTGGACGCTTCTGCTTGTTTTGGATTCTCGTCTTACGAGTTGGTTTTGGAAGAATCTTACGTTCTCCAATAAAAACTACGTGCTTTCCACTAAACTTCTTCTCTAATTCACGCACCAAACGAGTTTGCACTTTTTGGAATTGTCTAAGTTTGGGGATCGGCACAGAAATGATTACGCTCTACAAAAAAAACTCAGTAAATCACATCGATCAAACATCAAAGAGCTGAACTTACCTTTTTGCTGTTGAGGTCGATTTCGCGAGCTTTGGTGATATGAAGTTCGCGTAATTGGGCCTTCAAGTCGGAGTTACCTAATTCCAACTCCAACAAAGCTTGCGAAACTTGTAATTCGAACGCATCGGGTTCAGCTCCCCCAGACTTTACTATTTTGCTAGCCATCTGAAAATAATTGCACCACCACAAGTTAAGTTTCGGATAACCTCAAAGTTTATGTATCGAAAAATATTCACACAAAAATTAATCATCCACGTGTTAAATTAAAACTGGTGTCTTAAATTAACGTAAATCATTGATTTTATGTAATATTTTATCAATAAAAACCCAGTAACTTATGAAAAATATTAAAATAAAACGTGTACCTTTGTAAATCTTCGCACTGAAAGATAGAAAAAGACGGAAACTACATTCACACACAACAGAATGAACTTAGGTATTTCACCACTAACCTCATCTACAAAAGTCACTAAATATTTCAGTTTGGCCAACTTGAATATTTAAATTTAAAAATTATTGTGAAAACGCGGAAATGTAATAGATAGCAAAATAAAATTTTTAGATTTTTCGACCCCTCGTTAAAAGTGTTCGAATCGCACCGCATTTACCCGTCGGAAAAACATTTGCGTTTTTACTTCACTGATCGTGACCACCAGTTGAGATGCACCGATCAAATCTGTGGATGCAATCAGTTGCTGTCATTTAACTGTCAATTTTTATCTCAAACCTTTTCGGATGTCAAAATTTGATGAACAATAATAACTAATTAATAAAGAAATTAAAATTCGCGACACATCCCATCCTAGCCTGATAAAGGTAAAATGTGTGTGTGCGATATAAAAAAATTGCAAAATTTAAAATACATGGAAATTAAGCGTAACTAAACTGTGCAATATGTCACTTGTATGTTGATTTATCTGAACTTGGACGTGCAATATTATGAACTGTGGGCGTTGTATTGCGACAGATAAATTTCCGAATTGAATTTGCTACCCACTACAATGGCAGCTTCTAATGCAACTGATAGTGTTTCTCTATGTAGCGAAGCAAGTACCCTGTTGGATGGTAGCGTGATTTCTACCTTTCCAGACAGGCACGGCTTTCTGGGCGGTTCGCAATATTCTCCTGAACCTAAACAAGGACTTGCACCGGAAATTGTTTTACGGAGGGAACGTAAATGGTTAAAAATGTTATCGAAGTGGAACTTTTATATGGACAGTAACTACCGCAAAGTGAGGGAAAGGTGCAGAAAGGGTAACTTATTTTGATTTTTTGTTTAGGTTAAAATATTTAAGAGTGATTTTTTAGGTATACCTATGTCGGTGAGGCCGAGAGCGTGGTTATATTTGTGTGGCGGTAAATTGTTACTGGAAAAGTATCCACAACGGTATGACTTTTGTTTGAATCAAAATGGAGATCCTAAAGCGTTGGAAGACATCAAAAAGGATCTTCATAGACAATTTCCACATCATGAGATGTTTATTTCGGAGGACAAACCAGGGTAAATATTTATTTTTATAGACACTCGGGTCGTCGTTCGGTGTTTCCAAAATGTTGTTTTGACTTACCCCTTTGCACCAACATTACAGTAATTTCTGAGCTTGCACAAGACATTTGGAAATTGGGCTTGAAAATTATTAGAAGATTATGGATAATTCATCTTTGAATTTCGTGCGAGGTACAGCTTATCATTGATTGTTCATTATTTATTTAACTCACTAATTATTGAAAATGTAAACATTGAAGGGATGTTTGTGTTTATAATAACCTAACTTTTAGTTTAATCATGAGTCCATGAATCAAAGATGTGTATAGCCATTCGTGGTCAGATTGAGGTTTTAAAAACTATGTGATTAATTTTTGATAGTGAAATGATGACACCGCATTGGTTGATCACTCGGAGGATCCCATATTATGACTTACATTTTAATATTCATGTTTAGGGAGCTTCTCGTGAATTTCAATAAGTTAGATCCCATTAAAAGCAGATGAAATCATGCAATATATACAGTTTTTGTCCGAGTTCGAACCCTTGGGGGTGGGGGTTAAAGCAATTTTCTTAATTTTTTTCTTGAAATAGCCATAAGCACTGAACATATCAATTTTTTAGTGTAAAAGGTTTAATACTTTTTTAAAGAGCGTGAAATTGTCTACAAACTAGATAATAACCCTTTATTGTCTAAAATCAGTGGTTTTCAAGTTATGGACGAAATTAAGTAAAGAAATGTAAAAAAAAATCGAAGTTTTACTTTTTTGTTTTTCCTGCAAACCCTAATCTTATAAACGAAACGATTTACAAAAGAATGGCGCACTTTTCTGGATAGCAAATTTAACTGGCTACAATTTTAGCCTATTAAGCTTTCTTGAAACTTCCATATTTTTTACAGTTCAGGGGTTTTTGAGAGTTAAATAAATTCTTGTTTGCAACCATGAAGGTTCTTTTGGCAAATTACTCGGTGGTTTACCATTGCCTGCAAGGAGAGAGGTCAGAAATAAAGTTCTTACTTCTCCTTAAGAAAGTTATGTTCTTGAAGTCATGTTATGACTACTTCTAATGAAAGGACACAAAATTTAAATAAAAAGGAAACATGTAAATTTTCTTATTTACTTGCAAAATAAAATAATTCTAAATAAGCTTTATTTTAACGGGGGGGGGGCAGGCCCGTAGCCAGGATTTCATTTGGGGGGGGGCACTTGTAAAGGGGATTCCCCTTTTTATTACAATTTTTTTAAAGTTTTATTTATTTATATATACTACTTTATTACAAATATTTTAAAAGTAAAATTTTCGGGGGTTCCCCTTCCGGGAATTTTTATTACAAACAAATTTTTTCAATATTTTATTTTTCTTAATTTATTTTTATTTAAAACAAACATTATAGTCCAGGCAAGGATGGTTTTTAGTTTGCAAAAAATCCGGGCAAGCTGAATTTTGGCAGAGATGTACATTGGAGTGTTCTAATGAACCCCCTCAAAAGTCTCATAAAATCCCACGCCGGCGTCCCCCAAAATCGGGGGTTTTAGCTCCCCAACGCGATTTTTTGCTGATAACTCGCTTATTTATGCTTGTATTAAAAATTATGATCACCATAATTGAAGAGCATAAAATTCTCTATCAAATACACTAGACCCTCCATGTACGCGCGCGTTCCGTTCGCCAAAAACCTCGCGTAAATGGAACCAAAGAAGCAATAGAAAAAAGGAGGTTAGGTTCCAAAATTTATTAAAGACTAAAAACAAAAGTTTAAAACTAAGGTTTATTTACGAAATAGGTAAAATATAATGCATACAAAAACTAAAATATACCTAATTGATAAAAAAATTAAATATAATGCATAAAAAAACTATAAATCGTTGACACCGTATTTGTATCATTCAAGTGCTACGTTTCAGCGCCTGTGAACGGAGTAGAAATTACTTTGTATATAGTACATACCAGTGGCGGTTCTACCACGGGAGCTGCAGAGCTGCAGAACCACCAAAAATAACAATAAAAATACCAATACTTGCATAATTAATTATATAATTATAACCTCAATCAGATTTAAATTATTATAAAGAATGGTGCATTATCAGCTTTGCTTTGAAAGCGTGTTTCTTATTTTCGCTAGCATATCAGTTATAATTTAACAGTTAGTCACATAAATAGTGTAATAATAAATACACGTCCAGTCCGCTATCAAAATGTTTGTCTAACTTGAATGCTATACAGTCTATACACTTGTCGGCAACCGAGCCAGTCAGTCAGTCGGCCAAATAAATATGAAAGCATAAATGCAAGACAAGGTATGCTAACAAAATCGTTGACGGACTACGCAGATCTGTGATCCAAAATTCCACTTCGTAACGTTAAAACTTTACGCTTCGTATTCTATCGGATCGACTCGTTGAAAATTTAAAAGCGGTAAAAATACGCAAAAAGAGCTGCATCACTTGCAGCGCTATTCAAAGATAAGGAAACATTTTATTGTGTTTTAGGCTTCTATACAAAGTATAACAAGAAGCCTTATGATCTAGCTCCGTGTCCGTCCGTCCGTCTGTCTGTCTGTCCGCATAATTCAAAATCATACAGAGCGTTTCAAATCGTGTTGGAAATACTCTGTGTGTATAGAGGTCTAAGAACTGGGTAGCCAGTGCGCTACTTTTAGGCTTCTATACAAAGTACGATATAACAAGAAGCCTTATTTAGGCTTCTATACAAGGTATAGAAAGAAGCCTTATGGTCTGGCTTCGTGTCCGTCCGCATGTTTCAGAGCCAATCATAACGTTGATCAACTGATACGTTGTTATATTGTAAATACTTCGTCTATATAGTATTGCGTTAATCTGTTAATCCGTTGTTTCGATTCGCTAATGCAATTTACAAATACGCAAATGTTCGAAAGAAATTTACTAAGTTAAAGATATTTTCAAAGAGGTCTCCCTATATAAACTACTTGTTAGGCTTCTATACAAAGTATAGCAAGAACCCTTATGATCTGGCTCCGCGTCTGTCCGTCTGTCTGTCCGCATAATTCAAATCTAATCAGAACCTTCGAAATTGTGATTGTGACCGCAAAAATTTAATTAGTGCAGATTATCTGATATTACATTATAATAATATGGCGACCAAAAAGAACAACTTTTTTTTCAATGCAGACCAAATATAAATTATATTTTATTTACATAATTTTTCACCTATATAGGAAATTTAAATACGTTGATACGTTGATACGATGATACGTTGATACGTTGATACGATGATACGTTGATACGTTGATACGATGATACGTTGATACGTTGATCCGTTGATACGTTGATCTGTTGATACGTTTATCCGGTTTTATTGTAACCACAGCAGTGGCTTGATGTGATTGGTGAAGTTAAGTTGTAAATAAAAGAGAAAGATTAGGATTGATCGACCTTAAGAAATGGATCGTACATTACAGAGAAGTAAAGTTCCGGATGGAATGGAAAAGTTTGCTTATTATTGATTATATAGTAAATGATAAATACCAACCGCAAAAATATATTTAGTGCAGATTATCTATTAGGCTTCTATACAAAGTATAGCAAGAAGCCTTATGATCTGGCTCCGTGTCCGTCTGTCTGTCCGTCCGTCTGTCTGTCCGTCCGTCTGTCTGTCCGTCTGTCTGTCCGCATAATTCAAAAACATACAGAGCGTTTCAAATCGTGTTGGAAATACTCTGTGTGTACAGAGGTCTAAGAACTGGGTAGCCAGTGCGCTACTTTTAGGCTTCTATACAAGGTATAGAAAGAAGCCTTATGGTCTGGCTTCGTGTCGGTCCGCATGTTTCAGAGCCAATCATAACGTTGATCAACTGAAACGTTGTTATATTGTAAATACTTCGTCTATATAGTATTGCTTTAATCTGTTAATCCGTTGATTCGATTCGCTAATGCAATTTATTATTATTACAGGTTAGATGATGTTTTGTATTGCTTTCATCAGAATCAAAATCGGAATCGGAAAAGTCGCTGCTAGAATAATTGCTTGAGTTGTTCATGTTTATAAATTAGTGGTACTTGCTATATCGATTCCTTTTCAAAAGTATTACCTAAATTTTAAATACAAAGTGTAACCTATATAGTAAATTGTTGATCCTTTGATACGTTGATACATTGATACGTTGATACATTGATACGTTGATACGTTGATACGTTGATACATTGATACGTTGATACATTGATACGATGATACGTTGATACGTTGATACGATGATACGTTGATACATTGATACGATGATACGTTGATACGTTGATACGTTGATGCGTTGATACGATGATACGTTGATACGTTGATCCGGTTTTATTGTAACCACAGCAGTGGCTTGATACGATTGGTGAAGTTAAGTTGTAAATAAAAGAGAAAGATTAGGATTGATCGACCTTAAGAAATGGATCGTACATTACAGAGAAGTAAAGTTCCGGATGGAATGGAAAAGTTTGCTTATTATTGATTATATAGTAAATGATAAATACCAACCGCAAAAATATATTTAGTGCAGATTATCTATTTTCAATGCACACCAAATATAAGTTATATTTTATTTTCATAATTTTTCACCTATATAGGAAATTTAAATACGTTGATACGTTGATACGTTGATCTGTTGATAAGTTGATCTGTTGATAAGTTGATCTGTTGATACTGCTGTGTACTTTTTATCATAAATTGTACACCTCGGGTTTTGTCTTGGGCGCCACTTTCAAATGAAAAAAAATTTTATAAATTAGTAAATAATTAAGTTTCCGAGGGTCCAACTTTACAAAAAAAATTCACCACCTCGTCCCATTCGTACTAGCTCAGTCACGAGTCTCCTCAGAGTATGGTAGGTTCAGACTCAATTAGGGGATGAAACTTCTTTGGTTGAAACAAACTCGTTTTAAATGCTTAAAATTGCTGATAGAATAATAAATGAAATATTCTGTTTTGATCGAAGAGATAAACGTGATTCACCTTTGTTATGATTGATTTCAAAAATTAGAATGCCTCACTTTTAGGCTTCTATACAAAGTATACCAAGAAGCCTTATGATCTGGCTCGGTGTCTGTCCGTCTGTCAGTCTGTCCGTCTGTCTGTCCGTCCGTCCGCATAATTCAAAATCATACAGAGCGTTTCAAATCGTGTTGGAAATACTCTGTGTGTATAGAGGTCTAAGAACTGGGTAGCCAGTGCGCTACTTTTAGGCTTCTATACAAGGTATATTTATGATTAGGGCCAATTTATTTGTCAAATCGTCTTGACGTTTCTTCGGCGAATCGCCCATGAAAGCTGCGGGTCTCGCGGAAGGAGGAACAACCGGTAAAACCGTCACGATCTTCCACTCGGGTCGTGAGTATTTCGGATCCATTCCCAGGGCGCTGCAATCTGCGTCGCTAATTTGTCTAAAGATATGCAGCACTTCTTCCGCCAACAAATACTTTTTTTCTTGTGGAACCTTTCCGTCGGATTCCTTCCATTCGGCCGTCAAATCGAGACCCGATTTTCTAATTACAGGTTGATGATTTCCACATCCACCATCCGCGTGACATATTGTTTGTTCTTTGCACAAACCGTACACTAGTTCTAGGCGTTTCTTGGAATCGTCTGCAGTTATCTTCTGAGCGTGTTCGAAGTGGTTTTGTTTTTTTGGGTTCACCAACAATTTACTGCAATTAAAGCAGACGCAGCGTAAAACTTTCATGACATCTTTAATCATGCCAACGTGAAAGATCGGTTTGGCCAATTCGATGTGACCAAAGTGACCGGGGAAAGTGTCCCGGTCGCCTTCGCATGTTTGACATGGTAAAGTGCTGTCAAACGCTCCCATCCTCGGATCCATCAGGCCGCCCACTTTTGGAAGACTTCCTTCCATAATTTCTACATGATTTATACCTTCTGGGACGACAGACATGCTACGAATATCTTCCAGACTAAAAATGCCAAATTGCACATTCTTTACAGTTTTGAAAGCAGATTTGTTTTCGATTAATGCCATTGTTAATAATTTACTTTTACTTAACGCGCGAAAAATTAGCCAAACTGTTACATCTACTATACTCATAGGGCGATGTCCTATATAGGCAAATTGATCTGATGATACGTTGATCCGTTGATACGATGATACGATGGTTCGTTGATACGATGATCCGTTGATACGATGATCCGTTGATACGATGATACGATGATCCGTTGATACGATGATCCGTTGATACGATTATACCATGATACGATTGTCCGTTGATCCAATTATTCTTTGATACGTGGCTTACTGGTCTAACTGCCGCAGGGATTAACGGCCAGAATAAAGTGAAGATAAGCTATTGTTCCAAGGATATGATTTACTAGGATATTGGATATCAGGGGACGTGTTAAAGAAAGACTACGTTTTGAATCGACTAGTTGCGACCCTCTATCGGGGTCATTCTCAAGACTGTAATTAAGAAAAATGTACATAAACAAGCGAAAACAAGGTGGAACTCGCTTTAGCGGCAGTTCTTAGGCTTCTATACAGCTACCTTTCTGGTGTGGAAAGTTGTTATTATCTGGTTATTTTTGGTCGCCATATAATGTAACATCACATAATCAGATAATCTGCACTAATTATTTATTATTTTATTTTAACCACAGCAGTGGCTTGATGTGGATAGTGAAGTTAAGTTGTAAATAAAAGAGAAGGAAGAGGATGGATCCACCTCAAAAAATGGACCGGAAATTACGCGAATTTCGAAAGCGAAAGCAAATTGCCAATATGACGTCAGAACAAATTATTCAACATCGCGAAAGAAATCAAATTGCCAACATGACGTCAGAACAAATTGAACAAAATCGCAAACGAAAGCAAATTGCCAACATGACCCCTTCGAAAATATTACATCGTTCACGTAGTCATGCAATTCGCCGACAAAATCCACGAAGTAAAAACGCAGCTGTTTTTGAAGTAGGTAACGTTGTAAAACCAAATGTCGACGTTCATAACGGTAGTTTTACACTACCAGAAAAGTACACTACCACAACTACCAGAAAAGTAGTTGTATTTTATTTTACTTTGATGTGAAAAAATAATTTTTTAATGATGTGGTTAGTGAAGTTAAGTTGTAAATAAAAGAGAAAGGAGAGGATTGGTCCACCTCAAAAAAAGGACCAAACATTACAGAGAAGTAAAGTTTCGAATAGAATGGAAAAGTTTGATTGTTATTACTTATATAGTAAATGATAATTACCAACCGCAAAAAATTTAATTGGTGCAGATTATCTG
The DNA here is from genome assembly GCA_932274525.1 of Podabrus alpinus. Lineage (NCBI taxonomy): Eukaryota > Metazoa > Arthropoda > Insecta > Coleoptera > Cantharidae > Podabrus > Podabrus alpinus. The sequence continues at coordinate 78,428,031 of OW026454.1, read as the reverse complement.
ATTATGTGATGTTACATTATATGGCGATCAAAACTAACCAGATAATAACAACTTTCCACACCAGAAAGGTAGCTGTATAGAAGCCTAAGAACTGCCGCTAAAGCGAGTTCCACCTTGTTTATCATTGCAAGTGTTTAGGTACAAAGGTTAAGATATTAACAGTCGCGCAATTTTTTTGTTGTATTTAAAACGTGTAAACTTGCATTAATTGCAATGGATGTTATATTTAAATTAAGCGAAAATAAGTTTTCTAAACTTAATTATCAAGAAAAATTAGCTGTAAAAGAACAGGGGCGTCCTAAACCTGAATTAATTATTGAAGTGGAAGGCAAAAGTCGCGGTAAAACATATAAGAGACAATTTAATAAGGATATTTACTTAAGGAACAATTGGATTTGTGGGTGTAACCAGAAGAATGCCTTTTTCTGTTTTCCATGTGTATTGTTTGATCAGAACCGTAGTGAAAAACTTTGGACGGAAACAGGAGTGCGAGATTTAGTGCATTTAACTGAAAAAATTAGAAAACACGAGAACTCTAAAACTCATATTAGTGCAGAAATACGGTTTGCTTTATTTGGCAAAATCAACATAGAGGCTCAACTTGATTCCGCATATTGGATAAACATAAAAAAACATAATGACGAAGTAATGAAAAATAGATATGTTTTATCAAAAATTATAAATTGTATTAAGTTTTGTGGATCATTTGAACTTGCTCTCCGAGGACATGACGAATCTGAAACATCTGAAAATCCTGGAGTATTTCGCGGATTGATAAATTTTTCGTCGGAACTTGATAAATCTCTTGAGGAACATCTAAAAAATGCAACTATCTTTAAAGGTACCTCAAAAACCATACAAAATGACATTTTAGATTGCATGCTAGAAGTCTGTCATGAAGAGATCGTTCGAGAAATTAAGGAAACACCATTTTTAGCAGTAATGGCTGACGAAACTACAGACGTTTCCGCGAAATTTCAAATGGTTACTATTTTTCGATATGTAACAAAAGATGGGGATCCAGTTGAACGGTTCTGGAATTTTTTGCTTCCGACGAAACATGATGCCGAAATTTTGTCTCAAACTATTTTAAGTGTTATAGACCCGATATTGAAAAATGACAATGATAAACTTATTGCACAAAGTTACGACGGTGCCGCGGTAATGAGTGGAGAACATAGTGGAGTTCAGGCGCGAATTAAACAGAAATATAAAAATGCTCATTTTGTTCATTGTTATGCTCATCAACTGAATTTAGTTATGTTAAGAGCATGTTCTATAAATTCTCAAGTTCGAATTTTTTTCGGTGATTTACATGATATTCCCGGATTTTTTAGTCATTCACCCCAACGTGTAGCAGTGCTAGATAAAATCGCGGGACGAAATGTACCTCGCTCTGCTCCTACACGATGGAATTTTAATATTCGAACAGTTAATGTTGTATATGAACATAGGAACTCCATTATTGAATGCATGGAACAGTTGGAAGAAGAGTCTAACGCATTGACTAGCAAGCAAGCTTCAGGTATTCGACGAATTCTGCAAGATAAAAATTTTATTTTTTGGTTGACTTTCTTCCATTATATTATGCCACATGTTGATATTCTATATAATCAACTGCAAAAAAGAAATATGGATCCGACAAAAGCTCACAGAGTCATAGGTGTGTTTGAACAAAGTATTAATTGTGTTCGAAGTAAAATAGACTCCATAGTGAATGAAGCATCAAAATTTTATACTGCTTGTGGCGAGACAAAAAGGAAACGCCCAAATGATGATCACCGTATTGCTTGCATAGAGATTTGTGATGTAATTATAAACAATGCAAAAGACCGCTTTGCATTCACAAACCACTTGGTAGCTGCATCACTTTTATTTCCTGAAAAATTTTTAGAATACTTGAACAAATTTCCAGACCAAGAATTAGAGGTTGCTTGCTCAACTTATAATGTGTTGAATAAACCCCGTCTTAAGACAGAGCTTTCGGTATTATATTCTAATGCAGAATGCAGAGATTTACGTGGTGCAGTTCCTTTCCTAAAATTTATAATTTCTAATAATTTGGACGAGACAATGATCGAAACAAAGAAATTGCTGCAAATACTTGTGACAACGCCGATGACTACTGCTGAAGCGGAACGAAGTTTTTCCACCCTAAAGCGGATAAAAACATTTTTAAGGAGCACCATGTGCGAAGATCGATTAACGGCTCTTTCTATGCTGTCAATAGAAAAAAAATTCATCTCCGCCATACCAAATTTTAATGAAAAAGTGATCGATAATAATAATAATAATAATATTTATTGATTGTATATAAAATTAAACAAAAGGTTCACAATTATAACACATCAAAAGGCAAAGGTTCAGCAGAGCTGTTTTTCAACCTGTACCTAGTTTCCGAGTCGTTGGCAGTTCAGAATTCGTTCTGAAAGCTTGGCCTTAAAGGTGGAAGCTGCCTGGTGTTAATAAGGTTACGTTAAGTAACGGTTAAGTGTTAATAAGATAAGTTTGCTGAAAATAAGGAGCGGCGTATTCCTTTAATAATTAAAAAAATTAATTAATATTTAACAAATTTTGGTAATAAAATATCTTTTCTCAGATTAGAATTTGACTAATAATTTTATAATGCAGAACACCCAAAAATATTTGCCACGAGCCGCCACTGGTACATACATCTCTATTTATTATGTAAACAACTGTCAATGAATATCTTTAGCTTCGACGTAAGATTTATATACACCTATACCTCCAAATTTGTTTATGCTATTTGGATAACACATAATCTATATTATCTATATAAAAATGGATGTATGTATGTATGTTCCCTATAGACTCCTAAACCGTTTGACCGATCGGAAACAAATTTGGCACAGTTATTATGTAGGTCCCTGCGCATGTTTTTGTATTGAAATATTGCAAAAATTCGCAAAGGAAAGGAAAGTTGATTTTGAGTAGCCTGCCTTCCTTTAAGGAATCTCGATAATCCATTCATGCGCGTCCCCATGGGACGCGCATGAATGGATTATCGAGATTCCTTAAAGGAAGGCAGGCTACTCAAAATCAACTTATAAGAAACAATAATGAATGCTGTCAAGCTGTCAACCGATCGACAATGCAAATACGCGTGCACGTGCTTTACGTTTCTATTTGACCAATCGTAACCAAATTTGGTGTAGAAGTTATTTACAACGCTACGAAAAACATCGGCTACTTTAGAACCTTGGAGTGAGGCCGAAGGAATGAATTACGCCAAATAAATTTAGAAAAAAACTTTTTCCAAAGTATACCTATTTTATTTTCGAAATTCAAATGTTTTACTTTCAAAATTTTTGATTCTTTTGAACATTTCGGGGGGGGGCACGTGGCCCCAGGTGCCCCCTCCTGGCTACGGGCCTGGGGGGGATATGGGGGTGAAGTAAAAAAAAATTTAATTTCGCATATTATTCCGAGCTATTTTGTTTTGGGAGGGCGGCACCCCATCGCCCGCCCCCTACCAGCCGCCACTGAATTTATTAGAAAAGTAGATGAAATAATATAATATATACAGGGTAACCACGTGACCGAAGAACACCTCTTGTGTGGTGATAGAAGACACTGATCTAAGAAAAATGTTTGATTAAAAGATTTGTCCCCCGTCTGGGGTGGGGGGGGGTTGACTTCATTAAACCAATTTTTTTAATTTCTTAGGCCCAGTTGTTCAGTATTAGGTTATCTTTTAACCTGAATTATTTTCCATGGAAACAATTCTTGAAACAATCATTTCTATGGAAAATAACCCAGGTTAAAAAATAACCCGAAACTGAACAACTGGGCCTAAGGAGTCGTCCATAAAAGACGCCCACGTCTAGGGGGAGAGAGGGAACAAATGTGGTGATAGAAGACACTGTTCTAAGAAAAATGTTTGACTAAAAGTATTTTCCCCCGTCTGGAGGGCGGGGGTTGACTTTATTAAACCAATTTTTTTAATTTCTAAGGGGTCCTCCATAAAAGACGCCCACGTCTGGGGGCGAGAGGGGACAAATGTGGTGATAGAAGACACTGTTCTAAGAAAAATGTTTGTCTAAAAGATTTGTCCCCCGTCTGGGGGGGGGGTTGACTTCCATTAAACCAATTTTTTTAATTTCTAAGGGGTCGTCCATAAAAGACGCCCACGTCTGGGGGGAGAGAGGGGACAAATGTGGTGATAGAAGACACTGTTCTAAGAAAAATGTTTGACTGAAAGATTTGTCCCTCGTCTGGGGGGGGGGGTGACTTCATTAAACCAATTTTTTTAATTTCTAAGTGATTGTACATAAAAGACGCCCACGTGTGGGGGGAGAAAGGGGACAAATGTGCCGTCCGCATAAAATAGTCAAATAAAGTTTATCTAAATTCTTGCTTGTATAATTCCGAGTTTTATTACAGTCATAAAAATTTAAATATAAGAAAATTAAAAGTTAATGAATAAGTTTTTCTTTTTTTAGTTGAAAAGGTCAAGTTCCATTTTATACAAATGAGGGGGGTGTTTGATTTGTGACCATAGGACGTTCCCGGGGGGGGGGAGGGGGCTTTGAAAAGTCGAAAAAAATTACGACTCCCAAAAAATTCAAAAACTAAAATTCAGACATTTTTTCATTTTTTTTTCAAAACTTAAAAATTGTTTTAAGTTCATAAATGGATTTTTTAATTTCAAAATACATCCGAAATTTCTAAAAGGACTAAATTTATGTAATTTTTTGTCGTTTTGTTTTAAAATTAAGTAATGAAAATGGTGAAATAAATTTGATCGTTTTTAATTAAATCAACATTTCTTAAATTATTTTTCTCAATTTCGCAACTTTTATAAATTTCTTTTTTGTAAAAAAAACTCTACTCTTTTCAAAATAAAATCCTTCACTATTTCTCTAACTTAGCCACTCAAAAAAAATTTTCGAGTGCTACACAGTAAAGAACATGCTTATATTTGTCTATTAAAACAAAAAAAAGTGTACATTGGTTAAAAACAACCCCAATATCGACTTTTGAAAAGTACGCGAAATTAGCTTCGAGTATACTGCAGACCCCTGGCAGACGCTATACAGCTATACTACAATTCAAAGACGGTCCCTTGAAAATGCGTAAATTTTTTTCGCTCCGATTTGAATTTTTCTTTGAAATTAGGATAGATGGGGGTGTGATTGGTGGATATTAGTAATAAATATAATCAAAAAAATGGAAAATAACCCGTGTATTGCCGAAAAAGTGAAAAAATTAAATTTTTTTTCTTCGTTTTTTGGGGTGTGCATTCGATAGGGAGGTTTATCCATCGTCAAAACCTACCCTTTCGGGGCGCCGCTCCGCTCTGCACCCCTCCAGGGCGGTTTTGACTCTGGTTACTATTATAAACATACGAGAAGGCGCCTCCCATAAAAAAAAACCGGGATGTGAGAGAACCTCGAAATAGCATTAAAAAGTATAGTCGCGGTATGGGGCAGTTATCTTTTACGTTTCACCCCCAAAAAATCGCGTAAAAACAAAAAAGAATCGATGTTACATGTACGAGAGACGAGCTGCATCTGCCGGTGCGAAATACTCGAAGTGTTAGGGTCATTATAACTGCACGGACTGTCAACAGAATGAGCGACGCGCGGGAATCTCGTTAATTTTACCACTGAATCTCGTTAAATTAGCTAAGTTCAAATTCGATTTTTGCAAAAGTTTGAGCCCCATTCACATTTTTTAAAGTCGGAAAAAATTACGACTCCCAAAAAATTCAGACTTTTTTTTCCAAAACTGCAAAATTGTTTTTTGCGCGACTATGCTCTATTTGGTTGTTTACCGCGTCTGTTTCCACGACAGTAAGTTTTGTTTACTAGTTGCTAAGGATAAGACGACGGTAAGTATCTTTTTTGTGCGACTATGCTCTAATTGGTTGCTTACCGCGTCTGTTTCCACGACATTAAGGCAACTTGATATAAAGAGAATAACATATTTTTATTTATTAAATAGACATTTAAATGTTTTTTAATAAATTTAGTCGCGCAAAAAACGTCATAAGCATCTTGAACATTAAGGACTACCTATCTCAGACAATAATTGGAGTCGTCGCTTCGCCTCCTCCAAACAATTGTCTTCGATCGGTAAAATGTCCTTACTGTTCTTGATACTTAATATACTATTAAGTTCATAAATGGATTTTTTAATTTCTAAAAGTATCTACTGAATTTAAATTTAGTATGTAATTTTCTGTCGTTTTATTTTAAAATTAAGTAATGAAAATGGTGAAATAAATTTTATCGGTTTTAATTAAATCAACATTTCTTAAATTATTTTTCTCAATTTCTCAACTTTTATAAATTTCTTTTTTGTAAAGAAAAACTCGACCCCCCCTCCCTCCCCCCTTTCTTCATATACTCACGAAATCGTTAATAAAAACATCTTATTAGTTGTTTTTTTAAAAACCTAGATTCAACTTAAAATTTTCTTTTTTTAAAGTTAAAATTTCCAATGCGTGATAATATATCAATATACGACTTCAAACAAGGGCGGATACAGGGGTACCATTGGTAGTATTGTTATCTAAATTCTTACTTTTTAAAAGAAGTTGAACGTATAAATTCAAGTTTCATTATTTTATATTCAAATATTTTCGTAGAATATTTCCACGTTCATTCAAAACTTTTATCAAATAATATTGGAAAATATTACACAACCCTCGACATCGATGTGGTTGTGTTTTGTGCTATGATTACATAAAAGTCTTAAAAACATTCGAAACAAGTTGATTGGGTCTGTCCCTGTCTTCATAAACCATGAGTTTATATCTCGCCTCCCCAAAAAAAATTTGACTCTAGGACTGTATTGCTGAGTTTGATTATTTGGCAAGGGCGAATTTTTAACGGCGGGGGGGGGTGTAAAATGGGTAACTACAGCTTCCTATAATTTCAAACTTGATTAAATGCTTTAATATTGATGAAATTTTGTAAAAATTTACCTTTTTGACGATATTATGCAATGAATCTACCGCCCCCCCCCCTCCATGAACTTCGTCTGGATCTGCCCTTGTTATTTGGTCTCAATATATTATTTTCAGATTTGCGAAGATTAATTTGTTATGCCTGGATTTAACTTCATTTCATTACAGTTTGATGAAGTCGGAAGTTGCCAGAATTTTTGCTTATATACATAATTCTTCTTTTTTGGTAGCACTTTGCTATTTCCTTCCATCTGTCTCTCTTTCTCTCTCTCTGTTGTTCATCAGGACTATAGTCTATCCGTTTTAAGAATGCAGAACTAAATTGTACTAAAACTGTGACTTTCGAGCGTGATTGGATAAAATTTCTCCACATTTACACTGCCGAAATTTTATTTGCGATTGATGACTCGCGAATATTTTTTTCTAAAAGTTTCTAGCAAATTAAAAAAATTTGTACAAGATAAATTGCTATTTGATAAAAAGACACTTTTAACTCGATTACTTCAAGTATCAAATAAGTAATATTTGTTTTTTGTCGCTCATACACTTTAATTATTTGACGTTTCCCTATGTAAATCTGACTTGCCGTTCAAGGCGACCTCTACTGCAATCCAAAACCAGATGGACTATAGTACTTCTTGATATTCAATACCAAGTACTTTTAGATCGGATATTGTATAGCCGCTCCATCTGGTTCTTGGTCGTCCCACTGTCTCCCCCCCCCCATGCCAATTTGACCAAACGGCTATCTGGTTGCCTCTGAACGTGTCCTAACCTAACCTATTATAATTTCTCTGATTTATTTGATTACTGATTCGAATTCTGCCTTGAATGTATCGCAATTTGAAAGTCATAAAATATTACGTCGTTGACGTTGATCAGCAATTTTTCTTTAATTCCTCCGTCACGGAGGGAGGTGTCTACTAATTCGCAATTTACATTATGTAAACGCCACCATGCGAGAGAATTTCACATTAGTAAGTGACGTATTAAATGAAAATAAAAATATGTTCTTCAGGGTCAAGACAAAACAAAGTGAACTAATTAACAAAACACAATGCAATAAATTTAACAACACATTAAAAAAATTTGCAAACTTTCACCATAAAATGTCTGTAAATTTTGAGATAGTACTTCCAAACACAGCCATATTGTTGTTGTTGTTGGTGGCGCCACCAACGGTAATGTAAATCGCAAATAAACAAATATATTTATTCTTTTCTTTTGTAGCCTGTGACTAGGGTTACCAAACCTTCAGAGTTTCTTTCAATATCAGGTTTTCTCCAATTTTTATTAGTAAATATAAAGTATACACCAGCATCGTACCGTAAATATGTAAATAACTTTTTACAAACACAGCAGTGGTTTGGTGTGATCGCTGGTTGAGTTACAGAGCGGAAATTATTGGTTCAAATAGCGAACTTTATAGAACTGCTTAGCTCGACCCTCCGGTGAACATCAACACGCTGTGGATTTAAGGGTTACTCTATCACTAACTCAGCCACTCGAAACTAAATTTCTTCTGCTACACACTAAAGAACAGGCTTATATCTGTCTATTAAAACAATAAAAAATGTGAACATGGTCAAAACCTTTCCAAAAATCGATTTTGAAAATCGTTAATTTTACATGTTTCACTGACGCGCGGTGGAATCTCACCCATTCTGTTGGCGGTCCGCGCACTGAGATATACTCTTACACTTAGAAAATTTCGCACCGGCACTTGCAGCTCGGCCGTCGTACATGCAACATCGATTATTTTTTGTTTTTAAGCGATTTTTTGGGGGTGAAACGTAATAGTTTACTGCCCCATACCGCGACTATACTTTTTAATGCTATTTCGAGGGTCTCTCACATCCCGGTTGCATAGATCCCGGTGTTCTTGATCGGTGGCGCCTTCTCGTATGTTTAGCCTAGTAACCAGAGTCAAATCCGCTCCGTAGGGGTGCAGAGCGGAGCGGAGCGGAGCGGCGCCCCGGAGGAGTAGGATTTGACGATGGATTACCCTCCTTTTCGAATGCACACCCCTAAAATTCGAAGGCAAGAAAAATTTAATTTTTTCACTTTTTCGGCAATAACCGCCTTATTTTCCATTTTTTCGCGAATATTTATACTAATATCTACTAAGCACACCCCCCCCTACCCGAATTTCAAAGAAAAATTAAAATCGGACCGAAAAAATTTCACTCCATTTCAAGGGACTGTAACCGGATACATGTGGGAGACCCCGTGTTCGACCGGCTACATGAATTTACTTTCCCTTCATTTCAAAAGTCGATATTTTTTTTATTTTGACCATGTTCACATTTTTTATTGTTTTAATAGACAGATATAAGCCTGTTCTCTAGTGTGTAGCAGTCGAAAATTTTTTTCGACTGGCTGAGGTAGTGATATAGTCCCCGATTTAAGTATTGGTTGTAAATTTACATAAGTCTGACCAATTAACAGAACGTCAATGTGACATAAGGAATTTATGACATCAAAAAGTTCTAAAATAAACTATTTCGCTCTTAATCTAAACAAAAATTCTGGGAGACTCCGGGCCCTCCTCCCTTTTCTAGAGAAATTTCCCTCATATTACTCTTCGTATAAAAGTCCCAACTTTTGCGTATTTCTGCTTCTTGCAACCCTACCTCCAACCTATTAGTAGTCTCCATTTCTGAATTTTTGAACTCTACAATGTTGATCATATCTGTATTTTTAGAATAACCTTCAAAATACACAAAGCAACCTTTCAGAATTTATTAAAAAGCACGATTTTTCAAAAATGTTTTGTGTATTTTTTGAGTTCCTCTAAAAATACAGATATGGTTAATATCAATTATTGAACTTCAGCTTCTGCCTATGGAGAGGTCGAGGGAAAGTTTGTAGATGGGGATTGAAGAATAAATTACAGCTCTATATCGCTGGAAATCTTCAACTTGGTAATTACACATCATCTAATTTTCTGATCGAACATTGCTTATTTGTGGTGCAATGAGTGGACTATGCCGCCCTCTTCCCTAGGCCATGAGAAGCGTAGGTTATGATGGGGGAAAAGGTCGTAAGGATCCAGTAACAGGTATAACTTTGTCCTCCTAGTTTCCTGCAGTTTCAGTACGCCAAAAGTTTTACAGCACAAAATTAATAATTTACAAAAACATTTTCACCTAACCTGCGTGTGCACTAAACCGTCGTTTATTTTTTAATAAACTGCACTCATTCTCATTAATTTTTTTTTCAGGCAACAAGAATTGTTAAACGTTCTAAAGGCATACACAGTATTCAATCCAATCGTCGGCTATTGCCAAGCACAAGCTCCAGTGGCTGCATTTTTGTTAATGCACATGCCAGGTGTTCAAGCGTTTTGGTGCTTAGTGAGCATATCCGATCGCTATCTCAAAGACTACTATTCGCCTGGTCTGGAAACGGTACAACGCGACGGTCTGATGCTTCAAGCTCTTCTCAAGAAAACCTGCAGCCCCGCGTACCGCCATTTGAAAAAGGTTAGCGCGGAACCAATGTTTTACTGTACGGAGTGGTTTTTGTGCGCTTTCACACGAACGTTGCCGTGGGATTCTTTGTTGCGTATATGGGATATCTTTTTATGTGAAGGTGTTAAGGTGCTGTTTAAAACTGCTTTAGTAATTCTGGAAGGTTGCTTGGGTAATGCGAGAAACCGCAGGCGATGTCCAGGTTTGTGCGAAACTCTCGATCTGTTACGTAATCCACCCGAATATATTCTCTCGGAAGAATACCTCGTTGCCAATATGAATAAATTAAATTTAACGGAACGCGATTTCGAAATAGAACACCAGAAGCAAACGGTTAAACGCAAAAATTTATCATCCAACAACGTTTCCACCAGATAACTGTTGGAGTTTATCCAACTCAAAATTATTTTATTAATACGATGATTTATGTTATATTTATTGCACACTAATAATTTGGTGCACCATAAGTTGATCATTTATATAAATTTTATGATAAGTTGTTGTATTCATTATTTAATTGCGATAAGTTTCAATAATATTTTTTTAAGTTTCAAATAAATTTATGCAGCAGTTTGAGTTTATTATATAAAATTTTTTATAAGAGAACAGTTTTTGTTTTACTAGTCAGGGTTCGTTTTATGAATTTTTCGAATGCATTCCATTTTGGTTTTTTATGATCTGGATTGGAATTAATTTAAATTTTGTACTACTTATGTGTAATTTCTTGTAAGAATTAATAAATTAATAATATATTGTGTCAGTTTTGTATTTAATTACTTCTCTATAAGGAACTATTGTAATCATGAAAAAATTCGATGTCGATATTTTAACGGAAATATCCGTTTTGACTACTTTCGCAATGATGTCTGTATGTATGGATGTATGTAACGCAAAATGTCTGTAAGTTCTGTATCTCTGGAACGAATTGTTATATAGTAACAAAATTTCATATTTAACACTTTAATCGGTATACAAAGGCACCATTTGATTTTGGAGGAAATCCTTAAACCGGAAGTAGCACTTCACTTGAAGGACGAAATGGTTTTTCTTAAATATCTCAGGAACGAATTGTTATCTAGTAACCAAATTTCATATTTAACACTTTAATCAGTATACTAAAGCACCATGTGATTTTGGAGGAAATCCCTAAACCGGAAGTAGCACTTTACTTGAAGGACGAAATGGTTTTTCTTCAATATCTCAGGAACAAATTGTTATATAGTAACCAAATTTCATATTTAACACTTTAATCGGTATACAAAGGCACCATTTGATTTTGGAGTAAATCCTTAAACCGGAAGTAGCACTTCACTTGAAGGACGAAATGGTTTTTCTTAAATATCTCAGGAACGAATTGTTATCTAGTAACCAAATTTCATATTTAACACTTTAATCAGTATACTAAAGCACCATGTGATTTTGGAGGAAATCCCTAAACCGGAAGTAGCACTTTACTTGAAGGACGAAATGGTTTTTCTTCAATATCTCAGGAACAAATTGTTATATAGTAACCAAATTTCATATTTAACACTTTAATCGGTATACAAAGGCACCATTTGATTTTGGAGGAAATCCTTAAACCGGAAGTAGCACTTCACTTGTAGGACGAAATGGTTTTTCTTAAATATCTCATAAACGAATTGTTATCTATTAACCAAATTTCATATTTAACACTTTAATCAGTATACTAAAGCACCATGTAATTTTGGAGGAAATCCCTAAACCGGAAGTAGCAATTCACTTGAAGGACGAAATGGTTTTTCTTAAATATCTCGGGAACGAATTGTTATCTAGTAACCAAATTTCATATTTAACACTTTAATCAGTATACTAAAGCACCATGTGATTTTGGAGGAAATCCCTAAACCGGAAGTAGCACTTTACTTGAAGGACGAAATGGTTTTTCTTCAATATCTCAGGAACAAATTGTTATATAGTAACCAAATTTCATATTTAACACTTTAATCGGTATACAAAGGCACCATTTGATTTTGGAGTAAATCCTTAAACCGGAAGTAGCACTTTACTTGAAGGACGAAATGGTTTTTCTACAATATCTCAGGAACGAATTGTTATATAGTAACCAAATTTCATATTTAACACTTTAATCGGTATACAAGGGCACCATTTGATTTTGAAGGAAATCCTTAAACCGGAAGTAGCACTTTACTTGAAGGACGAAATGGTTTTTCTTCAATATCTCAGGAACAAATTGTTATATAGTAACCAAATTTCATATTTAACACTTTAATCGGTATACAAAGGCACCATTTGATTTTGGAGGAAATCCTTAAACCGGAAGTAGCACTTCACTTGAAGGACGAAATGGTTTTTCTTAAATATCTCATAAACGAATTGTTATCTATTAACCAAATTTCATATTTAACACTTTAATCAGTATACTAAAGCACCATGTAATTTTGGAGGAAATCCTTAAACCGGAAGTAGCACTTCACTTGAAGGACGAAATGGTTTTTCTTAAATATCTCAAGAACGAATTGTTATCTAGTAACCAAATTTCATATTTAACACTTTAATCAGTATACTAAAGCACCATGTGATTTTGGAAGAAATCCCTAAACCGGAAGTAGCACTTTTTTTTTAATAATTTAATTAAATAATAAAATAAAATTTAAATAATATTTCTGCGAATCTTTAGATGAACGATGAAGGAATGATTCCTTATAGGGAAGTCATGTGCTGGCCACATCAGATTTTTTTTTTCCTGTTTTTCAAAAAACATCTTGGACAGTTTTTCGCACATCAATTTTTGTTTCAATTTCTTTCAAGTACCCTGTACATCGCCAGTTTTGTTTAGTGCATTTGTCATTTATGTTTTGACATTATCGTTTGTTTTGACGTTTATATAGTTCAACAAACAATTTCGTCTTCGTTTTTTGTAAATATTTAATAGATCGTTTAGGATTGTAATGAAATTTTAGAAATAAGTGAAAATGTCTGAATTAGTTTCTAAATGCGTCTTACGTGTCGAAGTAAACAGTGCCGACGATGAAGGTAAGTAATTTGCCCCCTTGGTGACTTTGTGAACCACCAAGTTATTAAAACTCGTTTTAGACGAAAGTCGTGGGGCGCGAGCCAACGAAGCTTCTAACAATTACCAAGGACGACGAAAAGTTAAAGACATAAAAGTGGAAACATTTCCCAGTCGATTGGAAACCCCTCGAAGTGATTGGGGTCTTCTACCTTCCGAATCTCGAGAACCTATGAACTACGAACGGGAAGTTTTAGAAGAGAAAACCGAAATCGGATTTTTTAGTGGAAATCCTTTTGTGGAAGTTACCAAGGGAATTTTGCATCTGTACAAGGAAGAGTAAGTGGACCTGTTCGTTTTAAGTTTATCGTTTTTACCTCTTCTTTTTTTTTTAAAGTAATTTAAGCAGCTGTGAAGAGGCCTTAACGTTGTGTATATTGGGAGTTCCCACTTCGATGACATGCCATGACTTGCTAAATTTTACTGCACCATGTCATGCCGATATAGCTCACATACGGGTTCTCCGTGACTCGAGCCCTAATCAATATATGGCTTTGTTAAAGTAAGTCGCCCTCATCGAGAGGGTTGTAAATTAATTGTAATTTTTTGGTTAGTTTTCGCAGTCACATAGCAGCTAAGGAATTTTATGATACCTTCAACGGGGTCGCCTTTAATAGTTTGGAACCAGACCGCTTGTGTAGGACAGTTTGGGTCTCGCACGTAGAGTGGGCTCACGACGATGTTCCACCTTTCGGCCATACGGAACTTCCCATGTGTCCTGTTTGTTTGGAGCGAATGGATGAATCTGTTGATGGTGTGTTGACCATTCAGTGTAACCACGCCTTTCATGCTAGTTGTTTGGAAAAATGGAGTGATTCAACTTGTCCGGTTTGTCGATATGTGCAAAGTCCGGAGCAAGCAGAAACATCGGAGTGTGAGAGGTGCGGTCGACCGGGCCCTTCTCCCGATGCGTTGTGGATTTGTCTCATTTGTGGGCATGTCGGATGTGGCCGATACCAAGGTGGACATGCAGCTTCGCATTATCGAGAGTCTGGTCATTGTTATGCTCTGCAGTTGGGATCACATCGAGTTTGGGATTATAAGGGAGATAATTTTGTGCACAGACTATTGAAAAACGAAGCGGATGGTAAATTAGTGCCAGCTGGTGTGCCTTCCGAGGCTGAAGGTCATCAAGAGAAAGTTGATGCTGTTCAACTAGAATTTACCTACTTGCTAACTTCTCAGTTGGAAGAACAGCGCATGTACTTTGAAGAAAAGCTTGCTCAGTAAGTTAAAGTATATATTATTATTATTATCAATCAGTTTTTTGTGTTCCTGGGACTCCGATTCTTTATGTGTTTTTCTTTGTCTTGTTTTTCCTTGTTTTGTTTTTGCTCAGTTCTTCCATTGCTATTCTTTTGTGATTTAGCCAACAAAATGATATTAATTTCATCAAAAAATCATCTCCTATTTTTTCATATTAGTTTTTGGTAAGTTCAGGGTGGCCACTTGCCATAAATTCATAAAAAATCATAAATTTTGAAAATTGCCATAAAAATCATAAATTTTACGACTTTGCCATAAAATATCATAAATTTTAATTAAAATTAATAATTTAAAATACTTAAATTATTTTTAGTAACAGAACCCATGCTTATTCCATGATCAAATTTGGTAAAAATTATATCTTATACTTATGGTGACCATATTACTTTTATGAAAAAAAAGTATATTTCGACGAAACACGGTAAATACCTAAAAAAAGGTCAACGGCGCACAGTGTGGTGGAAGCGGACAAATGGTGATTTTTAAAGTAATTCATTTGGTCTGTTTAATAATAGTTTCTTGCTAGGAACATCCCAAGGATTCAGGAACACAAAAAAAAATCATTAAAAATGCGCTTGGAAAGTGTCGAAAAAATGGGGCAAAGTCAACCTTTTTTATATACATAATATGTACCGTATACATAGTGCTGTGTCTCAAGCTACCAGGCCAGTGCAAATTACTAAATTTCCAACTTAATTCAAAATATCACATAAAATTTGACCTCATTAAAACTTTACTGATAAGAAAGATAAACCAATTTCGCAATTTTTCTACATTATGAGCATACAAAGATCTTTAAGGATTGATAAATGATAAATAAAGCTGTAAAATAGATTCATGAAGGTTATTGCCACTTTAAAATTTAGTAAAAAAGGTTATTTAAGTCAAAAATGGTAAATTTGCTGTGAATTGTTATCACAGAGAACATAACCAAAAATTGTACGTTACAAAAATGGAATTTATTCCATGAATAACAAATACTGTGTCAAACCAATTATATAGAAGTTTGTTAAATAATCCACGCTTTCTAATGGTCATAATTTGCTACTGAAAATCTACAAAAAGGTAAATAGAGTTCATTTTCGCTTCAAAATTGATAACGAGCTTCATGATAAGAAAAAGGTCAAGAGTCCAACTAAATCTTGCCTACAAACTGCTTCTGTATTCACGAGACGTCTGGGAACCACTCAATTAATCAAGTCATCATATATGGAAGCTGTCCTAAAAATATCAAAACATTTGGTTATTATAAAATTTCAAAAAGTACAAAACTTGACTGACTGATAAGAAAATTAGACCGATTTTCATGAACAGCGCATCAAAAAAGGACAGTCTTACTCGAACGCTTGGAAGTACAAGACGTGTGTGGTTCCAGTATAAATAATCAAAGTTAAAATGATCCAAATGTCCAATGATGCAATCTTATAACAATGGCTACAGAGTCAATGAAAACGCCTACAAACAAAATGTATTTAAATTCGAGTCACAATAAATATCATGGAAGTAAATAATAACAAAACAACTTACCAGCATTCCAATTGATCAACTCAATATGATCAACAATTTGATTTCATGTATCAACGCCGTATATTCACGAAACCAGGAGCAACCTTCACAACAACAATCATCAGCTGATCTGTGTAGTTCTACGAATGTGCATTAGTGAATTTTGTTTAGTGCGCATGTCTTTTTGATAAGACTGGATTATTCAAATTTTAAAAAGGTAATTCAAACTTTTAATTATATTTTATGTATTATCATTGTAACTTTTTCTACGCCACAAGAAGAAATTTTGGACCTACATTTTTGATTTATTTGGTATTTAATATTGTCATTTCCTCAGATAAAAATTTATCTGAACTTTATGTGCGCATTGCGATTTAATTATTTTAGTAAATATAAAGCTATTTTCGATTTAATACAATCTTTTATTCATCGATTCAATTCAACAACAGTAAGCATATCAATTTTTAAAAGATCATAACAACAAAAGCGAATTAGTTTATCTTCGAATATCATTTCATCAACAAATTTTCAATCTACAAATATTTATTCAACTTCAATTAGCATCCCTTAATTGAGTTTAACATGAACCTACCACACCTTGAGTGAATCTCCACGACTGAGCTATAAGAGGGACAAGGATCGTGAATTTCTTGAGAAATTGCACCCCTGGAAATTTCACTTTTTCAATTTTATAAATTTGCTTTTATTCAAAAAGCTGGCGCTCAACACAAACCCGGGGTGTGCAAATTTTGATAGAGATTACACAGCAATAGGTACTTTAACTTTGCTTAAAAACGGAAATACATTGATTTTTTTCAGTTTTCAGGTTGAAATATTATTTCTGTTTCTCGTTACTAGCACACAAGTGCCAAAACAAAACAAAGAATTACATTTTTAACGGTTTGTAGACCTAATTTCGACCTAAAAACTCGATTTTTTTAAATGTTAACTTCTCTTAAACTTCTAGTTGTGTGAGAACGCATGAGACACACCGAAATTTTTTTTGTGGTATCATTGGTATCTCTAGTACTTGCCCTCCAAATTTCAGCTGCAGATACTTGCAGATGCGAACACAAGAGCGTTTTTACTGAGACTTGTCCAATTTTTACCGAAGGTATTATTGGATTCTTCTTCTTCAAGTGCCGTGCCTGATTTCAGACGTAGGCGACCTCTCTCCTATGTATGTGTTGTGCGTTTGAAGTATTATCACACACATAGGGGACCTACTGCTTAACGCGGGCTCCGAACCGCGGGAAGTGTATACACTTCATCTCCAGAGAGGCTGTACCAGGCAGATTACACCTCGGTAGTTTGCCATTGCCTTCCGAGGGGAGACGGTCAGAATAAAGTTTTACTGAGCCCGGAGTTGAACCAGGTATTTAGCATTAGCAGCAACGCACTTAACCGCTAAGCCGGCGACCGTCCGGATTAACAAATCAATAAATTTTTCCCAAATGCTCATGTAAACAATACATAAGCAGAACGGACGATACAGAAAGATATTAAAAACAATTGAAAACTATTTTAAAATGACGAACTTTAGCATTTCGAATCGTGGCTTATGCAATATTCTGTGGGAAAACACAAAAATTATTGTTTTCTTATATTCTATTAAGGACTAGCTGGCACAGTCGGCCTATCGGCCGCCTTTAGCCATCTAGACCGTGTCGGATGTGGTTGTTCGGCCTTCGGCCTCACTCCAAGCTACTAAAGTTGCCTATGTTTTTCGTAGCGTTGTAAATAACTTCTACACCACCAAATTTGGTTAAGATTGGTCAAATAGAAACGTAAAGCACGTGCACGCGTATTTGCATTGTCGATCGGTTGACAGTTTGACAGCATTCATTATTGGTTTTTAAGTTGATTTTGAGTAGCCTGCCTTCCTTTAAGGAATCTCGATAATCCATTCATGCGCGTCCCATAGGGACGCGCATGAATGGATTATCGAGATTCCTTAAAGGAAGGCAGGCTACTCAAAATCAACTTTCCTTTCCTTTGCGAATTTTTGCACTATTTCAATACAAATATATGCGCAGGGACCTACATAATAACTAAATTTGCCATAAATTTTTGTATCGAGTGCCATAAATTTTTGTATCGAGTGCCATAAATTCATAAATAAATGTTACTTATTGCTAGTGCTAGTAAGTTTGAAATAAATCTGAACAAATTTTTAAAATTTTAAAAATTAATAAATAGAAGAACACCACGATCTTAAAATTCGTAGGAGAGGCAATAGTGTTTTATTAGAATTAAAAAAAAATGCTAACGTTGCAAAAAAAAAAAGGTAAATTTTTCATATTTACAACGATTTTTGTACATTACCAGCGTTTTTTCGATGCTACTTGAATAAAATGTTGTTTCATCTTTCAAGGTTGGAAAGTAAATGTACTCAAGAAAATAAAGCATTGCGTGAACGAATGGGAACTCTTCTAGAAGAAAATGCCGTACTCAAAGGTAAAGTGAACTGCATCAGCCGAGAAAAACAGAATCAAGATAAAAAAATACACCAACAAAATGCAAAGTAAGATTTTAAATTTTCAACTTAAATTCAACATTTTCCTAACACTCTTTTTTTGACTCGTTAGGCTTGCTTCGGTAAACGCTGATTTCAACGACGAAAAACAGTTGGGACGAGCTTTAAGAACGAACCAACAACAGTGGCAAGATAAAATCAGTAAACTTGAAAAAGAGTTGGCGACGGTTAGGAGTGCCAAAGATCAAGAAATTAACGAACTTCAAGAGCAGTGTCGCGATTTAATGTTTAGTATTCAAGCAGTGCAGGTAAATTTACTGATGAACCTGTTTTTTTAGTGTTTAATGGTTGTTTTTATTTAGACCATAACGAATTCAGCCGATCGTGAGGACATTGCAGGAGGTACGGTGACAGTAGGGGCAGCACCACAGGCAACTAGGCGTAGAGGCGGCAAAAGAAGAGGAAACTAAGAAATTGTTAGTAGTACTTAAGATTGTAAATTATTTTCTATGACTTAAAAATTGTTAATATTTGATAATAAAAAGTTTTATTTGGCTAGTGGTTTTGTTAACCGAAATTCTGGATATATTTTCCAACTAGCTAGCTCTGCAAGGCGCGCGGCCTGTGACCTTGCTGTCGGCCTATCGGCCTCCCGATTGTTTATGGGCTTCCGACCGGTTTTTGGAACTTTTAAGGATTCCATGGTCGAGTGTTGGTTTGCATGTGAGATCTCGGGTTTCTTTGGTACGGATTTAGCATCTCAATGGCGAAGCGAATCCGAGTTGGCCTTCGGCCTCCCGATTGATTTTAATAATATGGGTCGGCCTTCGTCTTCCCACTTGTTATTCCTGTTACGGGTCGGCCTTCGGCCCTCGATTTACTTTCGAATATTGCGGATCCGACATCCGCGGTACAAATTCAAAATTCGATTTGGCGACAAATTTCGGCCTTAAAAATAATTTTCAAGGTCACGTGTCTTGGAACAATTTCAAACCAACGACGGTGTCTATCGAGAGCTTTAATTTGGGAACTTTTGTAAAATTTTTAAAATTCGCTTTAAAGCCCGTAACTGCGCCCTCGAAAAAGATTTCAAGGTCAAAATGAAAGTGCATTTAATATCTGCGCAAGGGCAATACGATATCGCACATTTCAAGTTCTCCCAGATCTGGGGTAACCGTCGGAAGGACACGTAAGGGGCCGTTCATGTATTACGTAAGACGTTTAGGGGGGGAGGGGGGTAGCTGACATCTTATTTTTTCTTACTCGGGGGAAGGGGGGTCAAGACAATTTCTTACGTAAGATTTTATTTTATTAATTAAATTTCAAAATTTGAAAATTATTTAATTTAATTTAGGTGCTGTTGGTATTAATGTTAATGTGAAATACAATACTATTAATTATTATTTACGTTCGAAATGAATAAAAGCACATTTTCGGGAGTAGCACGAATTTATTCACTTGAAATGGACAAATTTCCTACAGAGATTCGGAAAGCGGAACGTTTTTATAGTAGAATTATTGAAAAAGACATTTTTTAATAATTTTTGGTTACTCTCTCTAAAAAAGTCTATTAATAGTCCGGTCAATTTAAACATTCGAGGTTGCAATAATTCGCAGCCAGCTGAAAATTGGTAGGATTGTTCAAAACACCATCATAAATGAAATCTAAAAAGTCCTCATCGATCCGACACCTGGAAAAAAATTTATTCGGGGTCAAAGGTCACTAAAACGGGTTTTTCGCGATTTTCAGCAAAACGGTAAGTTTTATCATAAAATTATCTCATTCAAAAATTGTAGATCAGATAATTATCTACAAAAAATGTCTAAATACTTTTTTTCCTAAGAGCCACCGTTTTTGAGATATAACGATTCGAAAAGTTGAAAGAGTTGTAATCGTCATAACATGGGGTCCGTTACTTTGGCCCCCCCCCGGTTAATCTTTTTACACCAAAAGCAAGCACTGGGATCCTTAGAACTAGCACCCAAATATGAAAGCTAGCACCATTACAGTTTTTTCACAAATCGACTTTAAAACCGGGGGGGGCCAAAGTAACGCTAGCCCCCCCGGTTAATATTTTTACCCATAAACCTAGCACTGGGATCCTTAGAGCTAGCACCAGCTAGCACCCAAATATGAAAGCTGGCACCATTATAGTTTTTCCACAAATTCATTTTATTTATTTGCACCTAAATGACGATTACAACTCTTTCAACTTTTCGAATCGTTATATCTCAAAAACGGTGGCTCTTAGGAAAAAAAGGATTTAGACATTTTTTATAGATAATTATCTGATCTACAATTTTTGAATGGGATAATTTTATGATAAAACTTACCGTTTTGCTGAATATCGCGAAAACCCCGTTTTAGTGACCTTTGACCCCGAATAAATTTTTTTCCAGGTGTCGGATCGATGAGGACTCTTTAGATTTCATTTATGATGGTGTTTTGAACAATCCTACCAATTTTCAGCTGGCTGCGAATTATTGCAACCTCGGATGTTTAAATTGACCGGACTAAGAGTTATAATCGTCATTTAGGTGCAAATAAATAAAATGAATTTGTGGAAAAACTATAATGGTGCCAGCTTTCATATTTGGGTGCTAGCTGGTGCTAGCTCTAAGTATCCCAGTGCTAGGTTTATGGGTTAAAATATTAACCGGGGGGGGGGGGGGCTAGCGTTACTTTGGCCCCCCCGGTTTCAAAGTCGATTTGTGAAAATACTGTAATGGTGCTAGCTTTCATATTTGGGTGCTAGCTCTAAGGATCCCAGTGCTTGCTTTTGGTGTAAAAATATTATCCGGGGGGGCGCCAAAGTAACGGACCCCATATTATGACGATTACAACTCTTTCAACTTTTCGAATCGTTATATCTCAAAAACGGTGGCTCTTAGGAAAAAAAGTATTTAGACATTTTTTATAGATAATTATCTGATCTACAATTTTTGAATGAGATAATTTTATGATAAAACTTACCGTTTTGCTGAAAATCGCGAAAAACCCGTTTTAGTGACCTTTGACCCCGAATACATTTTTTTCCAGGTGTCGGATCGATGAGGACTTTTTAGATTTCATTTATGATGGTGTTTTGAACAATCCTACCAATTTTCAGCTGGCTGCGAATTATTGCAACCTCACTCCTATTTTTTGGTCTAATTTGACCGGACTATAATATATACTCTATATATTATAAAAAATATTTAAAAAAAAAATTTATAATAAAATAGCGGCAGTTCCTAGGCTTCTATACAGCTACCTTTCTGGTGTGCAAAGTTGTTGTTGCTAGTTATTTTTGGTCGACATAATATTTATAATGTAACATCAGATAATCCGATAATCTGCACCAATTACATTTTTTGCGGTTGGTAATTATCATTTACTATATAAGTAATAACAATCAAACTTTTCCATTCCATTCGAAACTTTACTTCTCTGTAATGTGCGGTCCATTTTTTGAGGTGGACCAATCCTCTCTTTCTCTTTTATTTACAACTTAACTTCACTAATCACATCAAGCCACTGCTATGGTTAAAATAAATAAAAACTTGTTTTTTTCACATCAAAGTAAAACTAGTAAATCATATCCTTGGGACAATACCTTATCTTCACTTTATTCTGGTCGTTAATCCCTGCGGCAGTTAGACCAGTAAGCCACGTATCAAAGAATAATTGGATCAACGGACAATCGTATCATGGTATAATCGTATCAACGGATCATCGTATCAACGGATCATCGTATCAACGGATCATCGTATCAAGGTATAATCGTATCAACGAATCATCGTATCAAGGTATAATCGTATCAACGGATCATCGTATCAACGTATCATCAGATCAATTTGCTTATATAGGACATCGCCCTATGAGTATAGTAGATGTAACAGTTTGGCTAATTTTTCGCGCGTTAAGTAAAAGTAAATTACGGTATTAACAATGGCATTAATCGAAAACAAATCTGCTTTCAAAACTGTAAAGAATGTGCAATTTGGTATTTTTAGTCCGGAAGATATTCGTAGCATGTCTGTCGTCCCAGAAGGTATAAATCATGTAGAAATTATGGAAGGAAGTCTTCCAAAAGTGGGCGGCTTGATGGATCCGAGGATGGGAGCGTTTGACAGCACTTTACCATGTCAAACATGCGAAGGCGACCGGGACACTTGCCCCGGTCACTTTGGTCACATCGAATTGGCCAAACCTATCTTTCACGTTGGCATGATTAACAATGTCATGAAAGTTTTACGCTGCGTCTGCTTTAATTGCAGTAAATTGTTAGTGAACACAAAGAAACAAAACCACTTCGAACACGCTCAGAAGATAACTGCAGACGATTCCAAGAAACGCTTAGAACTAGTGTACGGTTTGTGCAAAGAACAAACAATATGTCACGCGAATGGTGGATGTGGAAATCATCAACCTGTAATTAGAAAATCGGGTCTCGATTTGACGGCCGAATGGAAGGAATCCGACGGAAAGGTTCCACAAGAAAAAAAGTATTTGTTTGCGGAAGAAGTGCTGCATATCTTTAGACAAATTAGCGACGCAGATTGCAGCGCCCTGGGAATGGATCCGAAATACTCACGACCCGAGTGGATGATCGTGACGGTTTTACCGGTTGTTCCTCCTTCCGCGAGACCCGCAGCTTTCATGGGCGATTCGCCGAAGAAACGTCAAGACGATTTGACAAACAAATTGGCCCTAATCATAAATATACCTTGTATAGAAGCCTAAAAGTAGCGCACTGGCTCCCCAGTTCTTAGACCTTTATACACACAGAGTATTTCCAACACGATTTGAAACGCTCTGTATGATTTTGAATTATGCGGACAGACAGACAGACGGACAGACAGACGGACGGACAGACAGACACGGAGCTAGATCATAAGGCTTCTGGTTATACTTTGTATAGAAGTCTAAAAAAGTCAGGTCTAAATCAAGCGTCTTTGAAATTTTCAAAAATGTGCTCTATTTAACAATGCTGGCACTCAGCAATAAACTACTTAGAGAAAAATAACTTAGATAGAAGTTGTAGTAAATTTTATTCTCTGTAAGATTTATAGAAGTCATTTTCGTCCTAAAGTCAACTGGTAGGGAAATATTGCGAGGAAACATTTTGTTTTCGCCATTTTTTTAAATGGCGGCACTTCCGGGCGCTCGCCGAAGTCACCAACCCAGAGTTTTTATTAGGACCACAAACCTTAAATATCCAAAAATTAGAACCCTCTGACCATTTTTAGGAAACTCTTCTTTTCATGATTTCGAGGATGTTAAAATATTTTAAGGCTGCCGTCCTAAGCATGGGCGATTGAAAATACCATTAGATAAATGAGCAATAAACTGTAAGAAGTAATTCTGATATAGAATAGACAAACTATATATTTTAACCGAGATCCAACTAACTTCGTTAGAAATGCAACAGAACTCTGCTCATCATTTCAAAAAAATCGTTCAAAACAAGAAAAAATTATTATTATTTTCGGACGCAGTATCTTAGAAAAATGCATATAATTGTACCAAATTTTTTTTCAAATTAGGTCAAGCATTTGTCCTGGATGTGAAACACTTTTCAAGTTTGTAATTATAACTGTCGGTGCACCCGAATTGCACCACGAAAAGATTAGTTCACAAATCTCCTACCCGAATTGCACCACCGTAATTTCAGGTAAACACCTCACCAAGGGTCGGTCGTCCGAATTGCACCACCTCTATGAGAAAACGGCATCTACCTGATGCCTCCTACATGTAACATCGATTATTTTTTGTTTTTACGCGATTTTTTGGAGGTGAAACGTAATAGTTTACTGCCCCATACCGCAACTATACTTTTTAATGCTATTTCGAGGGTCTCTCACATCCCGGTTGCATTTATCCCGGTTTTCTTGATGCGTGGCGCTTCTCGTATGTTTAGCCTAGTAACCAGAGTCAAAACCGCCCTGGAGGGTGCAGAGCGGAGCGGAGCGCAGCGGCGCCCCGTAAGGGTAGGTTTTGACGATGGATTACCCTCCTTATCGAATGCACACCCCAAAATTCGAAGGCAAAAAAAATTAAATTTTTTCACTGTTTTGGGTTAGTATTTTATTAATACCTGCTCCGACCCTGTATAATATAATATGAATTAATATATTAAACTCGAAATTTAAATTGCAAAGAATTTAGATATTTGTGTATTTATTTCTTTATATTATCTGTTTGTTTGTGATACCTGCTCGGTTTGCTCGTGGTGCAATTCGGTAAAGCGATTACGGAACGACATTAGACCGTGGTGCAGTTCGGTCAAGGGATTACATTTACCTGGGTACAAGAAATGACCCCTGATAAGCCGTGGTGCAGTTCGGGTAGCACCATAACTGTAATGATTATAAAAATTATTGCACGGTCACCTTTATGCCCTGTGGAATAGAGCATCTTTAGAGCAAAAATTTCAAGATTTCTAATTTTCTGATTAGAATTAAAATATATCAGATCCAAGGGCCAAGTTTTAGCTTTACAATGATCATAAAATGGTTGCCTAAAAATGCATACTTTTAGGCTTCTATACAAAGTATATTAGGCTTCTATACAAAGTATAACAAGAAGCCTTATGATCTAGCTCCGTGTCCGTCTGTCTGTCCGTCTGTCCGTCTGTCTGTCTGTCTGTCCGCATAATTCAAAAACATACAGAGCGTTTCAAATCGTGTTGGAAATACTCTGTGTGTATAGAGGTCTAAGAACTGGGTAGCCAGTGCGCTACTTTTAGGCTTCTATACAAAGTACGATATAACAAGAAGCCTTATTTAGGCTTCTATACAAGGTATAGAAAGAAGCCTTATGGTCTGGCTTCGTGTCCGTCCGCATGTTTCAGAGCCAATCATAACGTTGATCAACTGATACGTTGTTATATTGTAAATACTTCGTCTATATAGTATTGCGTTAATCTGTTAATCCGTTGTTTCGGATGTTCGAATGTTCGAAAGAAATTTACTAAGTTAAAGATATTTTCAAAGAGGTCTCCCTATATAAACTACTTGTTAGGCTTCTATACAAAGTATAGCAAGAACCCTTATGATCTGGCTCCGCGTCTGTTTGTTTATTTATTTAATGTTGTTCTCATCTCTTATTATAAAAGGCCAAGTCCTTCCTTCCTTCTGTCTGTCCCACGGAAATACCCGAAGCAAACAGAACCGAACGCATAACGGATAATTTCATAACCAATCGGATAAACGTATCATCGTATCATCGGATCAACGTATCAACGTATCAACGTATTTAAATTTCCTATATAGGTGAAAAATCTCTTATTATAAAAGGCCAAGTCCTTCCTTCCTTCCTTCCTTCTGTCTGTCCCACGGAAATACCCGAAGCAAACCGAACCGAACGCATAACGGATAATTTCATAACCAATCGGATGAACGTATCATCGTATCAACGTATCATCGGATCAACGTATCATCGGATCAACGTATCGCATGGGACCGAGCGTCAGCAGCTTGCCGCGCTTGAGTTTCTTCTAAAGTTTCACGTTGTTGACGTATCGCATGGGACCGAGCGTCAGCAGCTTGCCGCGCTTGAGTTTGTTCCAAAGTTTCACGTTGTCGACGTATCGCATGAGACCGAGCGTTAGCTTGTCGCTGTGATCGAAGCTGTTCTTCTGTGTTATTAGCTCTTGTACGTGCTTTTCTCTCACGATTCAATCGTCGTCGCTTTGCAGCAGGATTTTCAAAATTTTCATTATCCATTATGGAAGTTCACATAATGCTTTTTTGGAAATAGACTTACCTATATAGACAAAATGATACGATGATACGTTGATCCGATGATACGTTGATACGATGATACGTTGATACGATGATACGTTGATCCGATGATACGATGATACGTTGATACGATGATACGTTGATACGATGATACGTTGATACGATGATACGTTGATCCGATGATACGATGATACGTTGTGCGTTCGGTTCGGTTCGGTTTGCTTCGGGTATTTCCGTGGGACGGACAGAAAGAAAGAAAGAAAGACTTGGCCTTTTATAATAAGAGATACTTCGTCTATATAGTATTGCGTTAATCTGTTAATCCGGTGTTTCGATTCGCTAATGCAATTTACAAATACGCAAATGTTCGAAAGAAATTTACTAAGTTAAAGATATTTTCAAAGAGGTCTCCCTATATAAACTACTTGTTAGGCTTCTATACAAAGTATAGCAAGAACCCTTATGATCTGGCTCCGCGTCTGTCCGTCTGTCTGTCCGCATAATTCAAATCTAATCAGAACCTTCGAAATTGTGATTGTGACCGCAAAAATTTAATTAGTGCAGATTATCTGATATTACATTATAATAATATGGCGACCAAAAATAACAACTTTTTTTTCAATGCAGACCAAATATAAGTTATATTTTATTTACATAATTTTTCACCTATATAGGAAATTTAAATACGTTGATACGTTGATACGATGATACGTTGATACATTGATACGATGATACGTTGATACGTTGATACGTTGATACGTTGATACGATGATACGTTGATACGTTGATACGTTGATCCGGTTTTATTGTAACCACAGCAGTGGCTTGATGTGATTGGTGAAGTTAAGTTGTAAATAAAAGAGAAAGATTAGGATTGATCGACCTTAAGAAATGGATCGTACATTACAGAGAAGTAAAGTTCCGGATGGAATGGAAAAGTTTGCTTATTATTGATTATATAGTAAATGATAAATACCAACCGCAAAAATATATTTAGTGCAGATTATCTATTTTCAATGCACACCAAATATAAGTTATATTTTATTTTCATAATTTTTCACCTATATAGGAAATTTAAATACGTTGATACGTTGATCTGTTGATAAGTTGATCTGTTGATAAGTTGATCTGTTGATACTGCTGTGTACTTTTTATCATAAATTGTACACCTCGGGTTTTGTCTTGGGCGCCACTTTCAAATGAAAGAAAATTTTATAAATTAGTAAATAATTAAGTTTCCGAGGGTCCAACTTTACAAAAAACAAGGTGGAACTCGCTTTAGCGGCAGTTCTTAGGCTTCTATACAGCTACCTTTCTGGTGTGGAAAGTTGTTATTATCTGGTTATTTTTGGTCGCCATATAATGTAACATCACATAATCAGATAATCTGCACTAATTATTTATTATTTTATTTTAACAACAGCAGTGGCTTGATGTGGATAGTGAAGTTAAGTTGTAAATAAAAGAGAAGGAAGAGGATGGATCCACCTCAAAAAATGGACCGGAAATTACGCGAATTTCGAAAGCGAAAGCAAATTGCCAACATGACCCCTTCGCAAATATTACATCGTTCACGTAGTCATGCAATTCGCCGACAAAATCCACGAAGTAAAAACGCAGCTGTTCATGAAGTAGGTAACGTTGTAGAACCAAATGTCGACGTTCATAACGGTAGTTTTACACTACCAGAAAAGTACACTACCACAACTACCAGAAAAGTAGTTGTATTTTATTTTACTTTGATGTGAAAAAATAATTTTTTAATGATGTGGTTAGTGAAGTTAAGTTGTAAATAAAAGAGAAAGGAGAGGATTGGTCCACCTCAAAAAAGGACCAAACATTACAGAGAAGTAAAGTTTCGAATAGAATGGAAAAGTTTGATTGTTATTACTTATATAGTAAATGATAATTACCAACCGCAAAAAATTTAATTGGTGCAGATTATCTGATTATGTGATGTTACATTATATGGCGATCAAAACTAACCAGATAATAACAACTTTCCACACCAGAAAGGTAGCTGTATAGAAGCCTAAGAACTGCCGCTAAAGCGAGTTCCACCTTGTTTACCTAGTGCGTCCGCAATCTCGACAAATTTCCCATATATTAAGCACTGCTAGGACGGCAGCCTTAAGTGTTTTCAATTTTTTTAATGAGTTATATTGAGTTATATGAGATAGAAATTTGTTTAAAAATATTTTGCCAAAAAACATAATTTTCACTCCTTCATAAAAAATTGCAACTGCTGACGAAGAATTCGGTAATAAGCTCAGGGTTCCGAGAGGACGTTTTTTAGTATTTTAAAGTACGAACAATTACCTAACAAAATCCGTCGAAAAATCTCAGAAGACCGATTTTTAATTTTTTTTTCACAATTTTCTTACAATATAAAGTAATTTGTGTGAATAACATTTTTTTTAATATAAAATAAACATAATATCTTCATTAATTTCACTTTTAATGTTTAATATCAGCCTTCTCATTGGGTAATAATTTATCTTACGTAAGATTAGTGTGGGGGGGGGAGGGGTATACATTTTCTTATTTTTTCTTACAAGGGGGAGGGGGGGAGTCTAAAAGTAGGAAAAAACGTCTTACGTAATACATGAACGGCCCCTAAGCGTCCCGCGCTGTCGTACGAAAAACATCAAATGACCTAATCGGGATCGCCTAAGGGTACGTTTATGTTGGAGCTGCGATAAACAATAAGAGCGACGATACTAGCGAAGCTAAGAAAATAAATGTCATTATTTTATATGCAGGTGTTTATATCAACGCAACGCTACAATATAAACAACTGCATATAGATAAAATAATGACATTTATTTTCTTAGCTTCGCTAGTATCGTCGCTCTTATCGTTTATCGCAGCTCCAACATAAACGTACCCTAACAAATCTGTACCCAATTACGCAATAAGGTCATTTGACCTTGTGGACTTACAAAAAAAAAGCGACAACTTACTTATTTACCGGTCGAATGCGATCTACGACCTACGTATTGTTTTGCGGAAACGCGAAACCAAATTTGAGGCCGTCGCGATGCGACCCAAAAATCGAAATTTTAATCTCCACCAAAATGGTCGAGGTTTGCAATCGAAAATTTTCAAAATTAGCATTTCTGCATTTTGCGAGCTTATCGGACGTCCGACGAAAAAAATATAACTTTCGAAAAGGCGGAGCCCGAAAAATGTCGCCCGAAACCATTTTGAAATTAAAAATTTTTTTGTGGTCGTCGCGCCAGAACGACGACATTAAGGCGGAAATTTTGAGAATCCTTCAAACGGCCACAGGGCCCTTATTTAGGGGCGGATTTTTAATTTTCGACCGGCAACTAAAGCAGATTCCGAGGATGTATAAAATTGCATTTATAGCTTTTTTTCGTATCTCGCACTGTACGGCTATAAAATGAAAAAGTAATTTTCCAAAAACCGAATCGCAAAATTTTTTTTTTTAATTTAAAATTTTAACGTCGACATCGGATTTGGCGAGCAATTTTAATAATTTTTGATGCAAAACTTGGGAAATTATTCTTTCTCGACCAAAAAAAATCACTTCAAAGTTGTCGGTGTAGTACATGCAGGACTTTGGTTTATTTGGTCTGGCTTTGGCTTTTCGACAACGGTGAAACGAACACGAGTCGGCCTTCGGCCTCCCAAATGCTTATCAGAATACAGGTCGGCGTTCGGCCTCCCACCTGTTTTTAAGAATACAGGTCGGCCTTCGGCCTCCACTTTGCTTATAAGTATACGGGTCGGCCTTCGGCCTCCCCCTTGCCTCTAAGAATACAGGTCGGCCTGCCGCCTCCACATTTCTTATGCGAGACGTCAAAATGTAATTTTAATGGATTTTTAAAATTTGCCGTTTTTTTTAAATTTGTATATCACGATTACTCGAAACCGGTCCATTTTTCGAGAAAAAGTATTTCTACAAATTTTGTCGGGAATACGGTCGGCTCGACGACGGCGTATTTTTTTTCGCGATCCGGTCGACGCCGCCCGGCGTAGCGCAAAAACGGCAAAAAAAAATGTAATTAAAATCGTCGTCTCGCTTAGCGGTCGAAATCGATCTAGGACCTACGTATTCTTTTTGCAGAAATGCAAATCTAAATTCGGGCGGATCCAAATGAGACCAAAAAAATCGAAACTTTAATCTGAAAATAAGGGAAGCGGGCGAAAAAGAAGAAAACAAAGTGTTCCCCCCCTAAAACGGAAACGGGACAAAATTTTTTTTTTTTAATTTAAAATTTTATCGTCGACATCGGATTTGGCGAGCAATTGTAATAATTTTTGATGCAAAACTTGGGAAATTATTCTTTCTCGACCAAAAAAAATCACTTCAAAGTTGTCGGCGTACATACAGGACTTTGGTTTGTTTGGTCTGGCTTTAGCTTCTCGACAACGGTTAAAACGAACACGAGTCGGCCTGCGGCCACCACATTTCTACTCCATCAAAATTTCATTAGCACGGACCAATTGATTTTACCGAAATTATGCGAGACGTCAAAATGTAATTTTAATGAATTTTTAAAATTTGCCGTTTTTTTTTAATTTGTATATCACGATTACTCGAAACCGGTCCATTTTTCGAGAAAAAGTATTTCTACAAATTTTGTCGGGAATACGGTCGGCTCGACGACTGTGTATTTTTTTTCGCGATCCGTTCGACGCCGCCAGACGTAGCGCAAAAACAACAAAAACAATGTAATCATAATCGTCGTCTCGCTTAGCGGTCGAAATCGATCTATGACCTACGTATTCTTTTTGCAGAAATGCAAATCTAAATTCGGGCGGATCCAAATGAGACCAAAAAATCGAAACTTTAATCTGAAAATAAGGGAAGTGGGCGAAAAAGAAGAAAACAAAGTGTTCGCCCCCTAAAACGGAAACGGGACAAAATTTCGAAAATTTGGCCGCAGCAGATTGTCCGTTTTCTCCGCCCCCACCCCTCTCGAAAATTTGAGGTCGATCGGACGAAAACCCCGGAAGTAGATTCAAAAATACGAAAAACCGCGCGGAGCCGTTTTGCCGAGCGCTCGGAAAAAAATTCGAAAAAAAAACTCCAGGGCGGTTTTGAATCTGGTTACTAGGCTAAACATACGAGAAGGCGCCACCCATCAAGAGTACCGGGATAAATGAAACCGGGATGTGAGAGAAACTCGAAATAGCATTAAAAAGTATAGTTGCGGTATGGGGCAGTAAACTATTACGTTCACCCCCAAAAAATCGCGTAAAAACAAAAAATAATCGATGTTACATGTACGAGAGACGAGCTGCATCTGCCGGTGCGAAATACTCTAAGTGTTAGGGTCATTAAAAAAAGCACGGACTGACAATAGAATGAGCGACGCGCGGGAATCTCGTTAATTTTACCACTGAATCTCGTTAAATTTGCTAAGTTCAAATTCGATTTATTCAAAAGTTTGGCCCCTACCCCCCTAAATATTTTTACAATTTGCTCTATTAACTGTGCTCTTTAGTGTGTAACAGAAGAAATTTTGATTTCGGAGGTTTCGGAAGTGGGATCGTAGCCCAAAGACATCCATAAAAAAAGTCGTCCATAAATTACGTCACGCTCCTGGGGGGAGGGGGGTCTGACCCTTGTGACGATGAAAAATTGTGACGTCACAGAATATATAGATTAAATTTATAAGAAGGTATTTAAAAAAAACTATTTTCTGGGGCGCTACCCCTAAAAAAATTGTCATCAGCCGAGGTGGGGGATGACACCCATGAAATCCGCCCGGGTTTCTTTTTATTATATAAATTTTATATTTGAATAATTTGTCACACACAAATAATTTGTGGCTGGGGGGGGGGTTCAAGAATATGTGACGTAATACTTGGAGGGAAGTCTAGGTTTGTGTGACGATCGGGGGGGGGGGGTTAAAAATTGCTTAAAATTGCGTGACGTAATTTATGGACGACCCCTAACGAACAGCAGATAAATGGATACCATGGATCTCAATGAAATGCGTAGGCGATTTAATGAGAGCTTTAACTTAACGATTCAAACAAAACTCGATGATAATAAAATTGATAATAAAAATATTATTTTTAAAAATTGTTATTAATAAATTATTAAACATTATAATACTTCACTGATGGACGATCTGTAAAAATAAATATCGCAAAATAAGCAAAATTCGACATATTTGGTTTTGCTTCCTATCCATTAAATTTTGATGTAATCATTGTCCGTTCACTTTTGGCCAATAACGTTATTGACCGGCCAAGGACGTAAATATTACCGTAACAACCTGCGCTTTTGCTTAAGTAACAACCCGCGCTTTTGCTTAATTTATTTAAATACCGACCACGAAAATACGGTTTAAGTATTTTCATTTCCGACATAGATAATTGTAATTGAGATAATTAAATAGAGGTAATTTAAAGAATACCCCTATTTAGTTTAATGTATAAAGCTAATAATTATGTAAGATCTAGCATTAAAATATCGATGCATTAAGTTACCGAAAGACCAGGAAATCATTTGTCCAGGCGGGAACAAGCCCTAAGAACACGGGCACAGGTGCGGCAGTTTGTCGTTCTCAAAGGACGCTTGGCCTTATTTCGGCGTAGCGATTTGTATAAGTCAATGCATACGATAGAAATAATTTTACACTGCATGTGTTTTTCGCATATATTTTGCACGTGTGCGGAAATGGGTAGTTAAGTTATATCTGCACCGCCAAAAGTGCCTTGCCCACAAAGTATAGCAAGGGAGCGAAAAGTGTAGTTTTTAATTTAACGGCTCATTTGCATCATGTGTGGAAACAGTTTAAATAAACCCTCATTTCGAGGAACTTAACTATAAGCAGGGCCACCTAAAAGTCACACGGTCCTTCTAAGACCACACACAGGAAAAGGGAAGAAAGTTTTGGGAAAGAGGAAACGAAGTCACATCCTCCTTGTTTTTAGGCAGGATGAAGAACCAAAGGCATTGGTTCCTCGCTCGGTGCGAGGGTGGTTTTAATGAATACCCAAAGTGGGAAATTGTTCATAAAAATCCCGACTTGGGAGAAATTCATCAGTTGTTAATCGAGTCCGACCTCGATCAAAAAGTAAAGTGTTGCCCGAGCAGTTACTCGATCTAAAGTTTTGGTTGCTATCGCGAGAATATCTTGAGTGTTGTTCAAGCCGCGTTACTCGAGAAAAAGTATAAAGTTGCTTTTAACTTTAAAAGTATAAAGTTGCTTAATTAAACGTATAAAGTTGCTCGATTAAATTAAAAGTATTCAGTGTTAATTTTGAGTCATTACTCGCGATTAAAAAGGTTGAGTGTTATTTTATTTTTAGTAAAATTAAAAGAGAAGTTGCTCAGTTTCCAAAGTTCTTCCTGGATTCTACATTGGTGACTTAGAACGTTAAGGCGCAACAAAAAAGGTATCGTACCCATATTAAACTGTTCCCAGTAATCTGTTATCTTGTATTTATTTGTATAATTTACCAAAATTTATTCACTGTATAAAGGTATTAATAGACTTCATGTTATATAAAGAGTTCAATCTTTCATTGCTTGAAAATACGCAAGTGTTTATTGTCGCTAAATCCTTCACCTACGTTTCTGGACGACCAAAGCTACTAAATTTAGGTAAGATTTAAATAGGGAGTTCTGTCGAGCGATCTCTCCCAAAGTTACCGAGCCGGTAAGATAGGCTAAAGTGATTAAAATTAAAGGAAGCTCGTGGTGGCAGCGATAGAATCTACTTCATCCCAACTTTCGATTTTCTACATTGGTGGCTTAGCGGTGGAATTAATTTAACTTATTTTATTAAACCGCCACTACGGTTTTCTACATTACAATCAGATAAAAATATTTACATCATTGTTCACCGTGAACGGGCATTGACGTCAAAGACCGGCCACTGACGTCAATGTCCTGCAAAAATGGTCATTGACGTCATTGTCTGGTCATTGACGTCAATGCCCAATTCACATCATTGACCGTAACATATTAGTCCAGTAGACAGAGCAAAAAAAGTGGGGTCTGCTGGAAAAAATTCCGAAGTTAATGGAACTTTTACAGGTTGTTCGGGGGTGCTGTGGGATGACTCTGTCAAGTTTTCCAATTCGAGGACCCTGTGCTAACTTGATGGGGGCCGAAAAAATCAAAATTTTCGGACTTTTGTCGGTTTTTCGCTCATAACTTCTAAACTAAGCGATTTTCGACCAAAACATTCATTTTCAAAGTTGTAGAGCAGTAAATTTGCTACAATTTTGTACACTTAAACTTTTTCCTAAACCT
Source organism: Podabrus alpinus (assembly GCA_932274525.1). NCBI lineage: Eukaryota > Metazoa > Arthropoda > Insecta > Coleoptera > Cantharidae > Podabrus > Podabrus alpinus. The sequence goes on along the minus strand of OW026454.1, from coordinate 78,393,351 downwards.
AATATTAACCGAGATACAGCCGATCAAAGTTAGAGAGATTTTCTCAAAATGGTAAAAATTGGCCAAAACCTTCGTTTTTGGCCTTCTAACTATCAATTACCACCAGTTCTATGGTAATTATGGTAATCACTCATCAATATCGACATGTTGGAACACGCGGGGGGGGGGGCGCTGAGTGGTGCAGACCTCTTTAACAATTAAATTATCATAAACTGTATTTTATTTCAGTTAACAGCTCGAAGTACTGAACTATGTAAGTAAAATAATGAAACAAAAAAGTGTAGTTTTATATTATAGTATCTCGAGGAAAACGGGGAGGAATGCCAATATTCTCTTGGACAGCTGATGGATCTGATTCCTGAGGATTCCCGTCCTCACATAAAAACAGTGAAGAAGCATCTGGAGGAGAAGTATGGAGATGACATTATGATTTCTCAGTTGTCCAACAGAAGGAATGTTGTCTGTTTCAAGAATGTTGGCCACAAAATTCTGTCGGACAACTGGTACTCGAATGGAAAGATGTCTGACCCGCAAGAGGAACGCGCTGGAATTGTGAAAACGGCTGGGAAAATCATTTTACAGGATATACGCTCCGAAATATTCAACACTGATTCCTACCCTCCGATTGACAATTTTCATGCTAGTGCCCACCATGTCGTCCCGGAGACTCTGCTTCTGCTGTTGCACACGATCATTTTGACAAACAAACGGGGTTCATTGGAGTCATGGAAGAAGAAGTGTCTTGCGCTGGCACATGCCATGATGGTAGCCGTTCGGCCAAAATCATTTTTGTCGTCTATTTTGATTGGGGTTGCAACATACTGTTACAAAAAGTTTGGATCCAGGCTTCTTATAAACCTCCTTTCTACCTTGGGATTTTCAGCCAGCTATGACGAAGCTGTCAGGCTTGAAGGATCGTATGTTATGCAAGCGAAGGAAGCAGTAGTTGACGTCTTAGTCAATCCATTCAGCCAATTCATATTTGACAACGCTGACTTCAACGTAAATACACTGGATGGACATGCTACGTTCCATGCAATGGGAGGAATAATGGCTGTAACCCCCCGAAATGCCGTGACATGTGAGCAAGATATTCTTCGCATGAATGTCTCATCATCATCTCATGCAATTGGCAAAGCTGGCTCCATTGAAGTTAAGGAGTTTCGCCGTCCACCAAATGCCGGCCTGAAGACAGTCAAGATGATTGACATTGGCGTCAGCCTTCAAGAAGACATTGTACCATCTGCATGTGATATCGCCTGGCTTTACGGAAAAAATGCCCACTCGTCGACAGTACCTGGCTGGAATGGGTTTATGGAGTTGAGGGCACAAGGGCAGGAGTATCAATGTTCAAAGATTGTATGCCTTCCATTCATAAACGCACCCCCAACCGACTATTCCACTGTGTATACGTCCATCCTCACTGCTCTCGAGAGGTGCACATTAATTAATCAGAACACCTGCGTTGTGACATTCGACCAACCACTGTTCTGGAAGGCTCGTGACGTTGTTGCCTGCGTAGCTGATTTCAGTAACGTAATCGTGAGGCTTGGAGGTTTTCACCTCTTGATGAGTTTCATGGGTGCCATGGGAACAATCATGGCAGGGAGTGGGTTGAAGCAGCTCTTCTGCGAGATCTTTGCAACTAACAGCGTTGACAAAATTCTTTCAGGGCATGCTTATGCCAGAGCAGTTCGCGGGCATAGCCTTGCATACGCAGCCTTAGGTGGACTCATCATTGATCTGTTGGGGTTGGAAGAAGGAGAGCTGTTTGCGCTGGACACCGTTATTGATGCTTCATATAATTCGAGAATTGATGCAGAGGACCCTTCACTAAAAAGTGTGACGGAAAAGCTGTCCAGTCTTCTGAAGACTATTGAGTACTGAGGGCCAACTGCAGCACTTTGGATTCAATATTTCCGTATGTGCACTCTCATGAAGAACTTCATCAGAGCTGAAAGGACAGGTGACTGGAAACTACACCTTTGTAATAAAACGGGGTAGCGTTATTTGAAAAAATATTCAAAAAGGGGGTTTATTTAAATTTCGATCCTTGGATGATGATAGCTGCCACCACTTAATCTTTGTGTTCTCATAATAACCACCTGGGTGAGGTTAATTACTGAGGTAGATTAAGAAACCTCTTAAAGCGGACGTTGTTGTCTGATGTTTAAGGTAACGTGACTCTTCTATTGTTTTGGAGTCGTAGGAAAACCCAGAGAGATAATTACAATTACTAAGTTACAATCGGTTGACGGAGTGACAACCATTAAAAGAGTTGAGATTGGTATAATTGCGTATATTGAACAAAGTTAATATTGTACAAAAATATACAAAGGACACAATTTCCTCAGAGATATTAAAAACATCTACAAGATAATAATTTTTAAACTTATATCAATAATATAAGAAATCCACACCCACAATACAAAAATATTACAATGGTTAGATTTACGATTTGCATAAATACCTATTTCTTTCAAGGGACGGGTGACAATGTTCCAGCATCGAATTTTAATATTTTTTGGTGACTTTCGGGTAGTTTAATGTTAATAAATGACATCGGCAACCCTCCTATAGCAGGATAAACCAACTTTTGATAGAGAAAATCGACTTTGAAAGTACATAATTTTACATGTAAACGGGTGGAATCTCACTCATTTTGTTGACGGTACGTGCAAGTTGAACTAGTCTTGAACTTAGCCGATTGCGGAGAGGCAGTTGCAGCCCGACTCGACTGCATGTAACATCGATTATTTTTTGTTTTTGCGCGCTTTTTTGGGGGTTAAACGTAATAGATAACTGCCGCATACCGCGACTATACTTTTTAATGCATTTTCAAGGGTCTCTCACATCCCGGTTGCATAGATCCCGGTGTTCTTGATGGATGGCGCCTCTCGTATGTTTAGCCTAGTAACCAGAGTCAAATCCGCTCCGTAGGGGTGCAGAGCGGAGCGGCGCCCCGGAGGAGTAGGATTTGACGATGGATTACCCTCCTTTTCGAATGCACACCCCTAAAATTCGAAGGCAAAAAAAATTTTAATTTTTTCACTTTTTCGGCAACAACCGCCTTATTTTCCATTTTTTCGCGAATATTTATACTAATATCTACTAAGCACACCCCCCCTACCCGAATTTCAAAGAAAAATTAAAATCGGAGCAAAAAAATTTCACCCCATTTCAAGCGACCGGCCGACGATGTGACACATAGACCCGGTGGTACATCAGCGACCCGTACTATTTCAACTCGCAGCATCTTTCTTATTTTCACACTTTTTTCGAATTTTTTTTTATGATCACCTCCGCGCCGACAAAAGTTATACATTCGCATCAAAACATTGCCAAAAAGGCCGTGATAAACACAAAATTTTTCGAAATTAAAAGTTGGGGGCGTGTCAATAATTCTTCAAGCCACGCGAAAATTATGCCGGCAGCCTATCCCGGACATGGGTTATGGTTTTTACTCAATTTTCGGTATTAATTCTTAAAAATCCTCAATTATCCACCCCTTATTGTGTACCTTAACCCTTTTTTGACCTATATACCAAGGGATAATTTTTTTCGGATATTCCTTGTCTGCTGGGCCGTTCACTCTCTCACCTCTTTCAAGAACCCTTAAGTCCGGGGTGGTAAGTTTTGAGATGGCAAAATCCTTCTATTGTAATCCCAAATGGTTACACTTGTTCGTTTAACCCAATCGTTTCGTTTAATGATTTAGATTTAATGACAAGCACAATGATTTTTAAAATATTGGTCTTTATCACTTTAAAGGAGTTATTTATTCGCGTTTCTCGAACTACCGAAGTTTCAATGAATAAAATATATGATTAACTGACTCTTTCACTTGACTTAGAAAAATTTACACTTGAATATGTGAATTCCGATTTGGTCGAGTTCGGATTAACTCTTGAAATAAAATTCACCCGTTTGGGTTACTGAATGAAACAATCAAAGCGCGGAACTTCAATCTAATTGACTGCTGCATAAGCCCCGTTTTTTTGGACTCCCAGATATTTTGTAAACTTTTCCCCGTTTTGCATAGAAATATCACGCCTTCGACTAGGACCCTTTTGGCCAATCGCGTGTGTGATCTTTCCTACAATTTTCCCGGAGGGGTGTCTTATTAATTGGATCTCTCAAAACTTACTTCCCTACACGTGTGGAACGAATTCACTTCTGACCAGGGTGGCGTTCCCACAGATTTCGTATTTCTTAATTTAAAAACATAATTCCTAACATCGTTAAAGTAAATGAGGCATTAAGTTGGGATCACGCCTTACGCAGAATTTGAATATTTCTTTAAACGAATCTTTTGGCGGTGTATCCATAAAAATGTATCATTTCCCTTCACGTGTGGATTTTTCAACAAGTGTGGTATTTCTTACAAGCTGCATTGATTTAATTAACAACCCTTGGTGCCGTGCCGGAGTGGTTGTTTTAAACAGGTGTTTGCACCCTATTTTTAAATGAACGCCAAAACGTTTATTAGTTAAATCAATGTACCGGGTGTTTAAAATTCTTTACCTAAACCTTTATAATTTTTATACTCGCAGGGCATTCTAATTGTGCCTCTGCTGGTTTATTACTACAATTTAATCATGTCGGAAGTTGGTTGTACAAACTTAATACGAGGGCGGATTGAAAATGAAGCTACCTAGCGCTAGATGGCAGCACAAACACAAAAATTTTTTGTTTTTTAGAAATTGCGATCTGTCAAACGTCAGCTGTTAAAATTTCACCCAAATTCATCGATTAGTTTATTTGTTGTAGTCATTTGAAGTAAGCAACTTTTGTGTTTCTTGAAAAATGGAAAAAAACGAATTTCGTGCAGTGATTAAACACTATTATTTGAAAGGGAAAACGGCGAAAGAGACAAAAGAAAAGCTCGATAAACATTACGGTGAGTCTGCTCCGTCAGATTACATGGTAAAATATTGGATTGCTGAATTTAAACGCGGCCGAAGAAGCACTGCAACAATACCATCAACAGGAAGGCCAAAAGAGGTGGTTACTGAAGAAAATATCAAGAAAATCCTCGATATCGTTATGAATGATCGCCGAGTCAAGTTGCGTGAGATTGTTGAAATGGTAAACATATCATACGAACGTGTGTTCAACATTTTGCATTAACATTTGCATATGAAAAAGCTATCGGCAAGATGGGTGCCGCGTTTGCTCAGTGTCGAACAAAAACGAGTTCGACAGACCACTTCACAGCAGTGTTTGGACATGATAAAGCGTAATCCTGTTGATTTTTGGCGTCGATTAATTACTGTTGATGAAACGTGGGTCCACCACTACACACCTGAAACCAAAAATCAATCGAAACAATGGGTGGAAGCTGGTGGAAGTGCTCCGAAGAAGGCAAAGGCAGTGAAATCGGCTTGCAAGGTTATGGCCACTATATTTTGGGATGCACACGGAATATTGCTCATCGATTATCTTGAAAAAGGATCCACAATCACAGGAAAGTATTATCGTGCATTATTGGATCAATTGGTTGATGCAATCAAGGAAAAACGACCACATTTAAAGAAGAAAAAAGAAAAAAAAAGTACACTTCGAATTGGTTGATCATCCACCTTATAGTCCAGATTTAGCTCCTAGTGACTTTTTCCTGTTTCCAAACTTGAAAAAATGGCTCGCAGGACAAAGATTCATCTCAAACGAAGAAGTGATTATCGAAACTAACGCGTATTTTGAGGGGTTCCCGAAATCGTATTATTCAGATGGTATAAAAAAGTTGGAATATCGTCTTACTAAGTGTGTCGAATTAAATGGAGACTATGTTGAGAAATAAATGGTTTTTGGCAAAAAAAAATTTTGTTTTCCTACTTAGGTAGCTTCATTTTCAATCCGCCCTCGTATCTGTATCGTAATTATGAATGAAATGAACGGGCGGTTTGTTACACCTTCATTCCGTCAGAGAGATTGTTCCATATTTTCATGCGGCAGGTCACCTTCATTACGCCAAAAGCGCCCATCTATACTATCAGGACATGGTGAGACTGCAGGAGAAAATGGACCCACAAGAATTTATGCACTTGGTCAGCAGACCCCCCCCCCCCCGTGTTCCATCATGTCGATATTGATGAGTGATTACCATAATTACCATAGAACTGATTGTAATTGATAGTTAGAGGGCCAAAAACGAAGGTTTTGGCCAATTTTTGCTATTTTGAGAAAATCTCTCTAACTTTGATCGGCTGTATCTCGGTTAATATTAGGTTTAGGAAGAAGTTTAAGCATACAAAATTGTAGCAAATTTACTGCTCTACAACTTTGAAAATGAATGTTTTGGTCGAAAATCGCTTAGTTTAGAAGTTATGAGCGAAAAACCGACAAAAGTCCGAAAATTTTGATTTTTTCGGCCCCCACCAAGTTAGCACAGGGTCCTCGAATTGGAAAACTTGACAGAGTCATCCCACAGTACCCCCGAACAACCTGTAAAAGTTCCATTAACTTCGGAATTTTTTCCAGGTACAATGTACATATCTACTGGACTAATATATATAGATTAAAAAAATTTTTTTAATATTATTGTTATAAAATATTCCCACTGACTTACCATTAAAATGATGCAAAAATCATGTTCTTCTTTTATTGCGTGCTGAGAATTAAAAAGTTTGCGTAGCACTGGTTTTTGATGACATATCCAAGACAAATTCTTAAATAGAAAACTGTTTTATCACAATCAGTTTGACATTAACCAAACAATTATCTTGAATCTACTTTCAAAAAACGTAACCAACGATAGAATTTAAAGTAAACTGCATAATAATTTTAGTGTTAAACGTCGCAAAATCGTTCAACCTCGACATTTTCGCTATATAATTTCGATTTCAATTTGAACAGTTTCGCAAATTGTCCGCTAGTTTTGCTAATTTGTGTGACCAACATGATCAAAAATGATATCTCTAAGCTCCGCAAAGTCGCGTAATTAACGCACAACGAAACACAATTTTTAGTTTTAATCCGTGCGTGTGGTATGGTAAAAAATGTGGCAATAAGTTTTTGATACAAAAATGGGTAATCATCATTCGCAAAAACACAAAATAACGGAGTCAGCTCCGCCGTCTTCGACCAGTTCCAATAATGGTTCGCGAAAAGATATTTCGCGAACCCCTTCTTCCTCGGATATGCAAGAAAAGACGTCGAATTTAGTGTCGGTAGAAAAGTTGGCCAAAGTAAGAACGTTTTAGTTGATGTCTTCGTTTTAACCTTTACGAAATTTTGTTGTAGATTTTGGTCTTGAAGTCCCAAAAACAAGAAGGTGTAAATGGTATCACCCTGAATGTGTTCACGGTGAGTTGATCTAATTATTCGACGTCTTTTTAATAAGGTTTATTTTTTTTTCTAGAAATATTTGTTTCCTAGATATCCCATATTTGCTGAAAAACTTTACACATACTTTCATGTCTTAGCGAAATCGAAAAACAGTTACATGAGTTCTTCGAATTTTAAGCAACAGTGTGAGAAGTTTTTGAGTGTAAGTTGTTGATTACTGTGGAGATATTTGTGGAATGTAGAGGAAATTGTAGATATTAGATGATGAGACTGCTCGTACACTTTTGGTTAGGATGTTCGCCACCGCCGACACTGATAGTATAACTCCTGAAGGTTTGACTTCCTTACTTATGTGCACATATCGTGTTGCCATGGACCACTATTCCGAAGGTCCCCAAATGTGTCTTTCTATTAATAAGACTTTGAAAGCCGTAGTTGACAGCTGCTTCCATTTGAAACAATCGTTGTCTTTATCTTACGTCGTTCATTGGATCGAGGCAAACTGCCCTCGTTTGATACTTACGTTGCACAGGTATGCCGTGCATGCCTTGGCCACTTCGTACCGAACGTTAGAAGAAGTCGATGATCTTCATTTAGCTGCCGGTGAGTTACAGTTAATTTTTTACCTTTAAACTCAATTTACAAAGTTTAGGTCTGACAGGACCGGTAAATGAAGGTAAAAGTTTACTATTACACTCTCGGAATCCCTAACGTTTTTAATTTCAGGTCTAGAATTGGCGACTCCGGTTTTGGATCAACCGCCTCCGTTTAGTGACAACAAACAAAAGCACTCTCATTTATTGAGTATGAGTTTGTCGTGGTTGTTAGCTGGTGCCTTACCACCTTTTTATTCTCGTCCGCAACGTGCTCATTCACCTGGCGACAGCGGAGTGGGTTAGTAGATCAAAATGTTTAGTCGCTTTATAATTCAAGTTTTATAAACTTGCAGGGTTATCGAGTCAGGCCTTTTTGATGAAACTGCTCTGCGCTGTGCCTTCTCATTGGTTACCCATGTACGAATCAGAAGAGCACGGTTTGGGTGCTAATCGTTTCATGCATCACGTTTTAGCCTACAAGGGTGCTACGATATGTTTGTTAAAAGTTGACGGCGGTTCCGTGTTTTGTGTAGGCTGTCCGAACGAATGGAAAGAGTCAAATTTGTATTGGGGCGGTGAAGATTCCGTTCTGTTCCAGTTGTTACCCAAGTAAGTTTTTTAATTTTTATTAAAATTCTTTAACGCGTCTGCAACATTGGGAGATTTCAGATCAATGTTTTGAAAACATTAATTTTTGTTTAATTTTAATAAAAAAAGTAATTAAAATCATTGCAATAATTGAATTCAGCTTTTTCTTGTTGAAAAAAAATAATCATAAAGATAAGAATTTAACACTATAAATACAATTTTACAATTTTGTTACAAAAATAATAACAATATTATCTACACTTTATTTATCAATAAATTCTACGATAAGTTATTTCAAGCTGGTAATTCCGCAAATTATTACGCCAATGTAAATTTAAATAAAGTTTATCGCGCCCTTTTATAAAATTGATTAAGTGAAAAAAGGTCAAATTTTTAGTACGAAATTTCCTCGTATGTTTTTTTAATTGAAAGCCACTCGAAAATAGTTATTTATGCTACAAGTGTGAAAAAGGCATAATTCTCGTCAGAATACGCATTTTCACACCTCACGTGTTGCATATAAAATTTTATCTACTACTTCCGTTTTTTTTTGTTTCGAAATCGAAAATTAAATTTAATATGAATAAAATAAAACCCCAAAATCTTTCGATAGATAATAGAATTGATGATAAAATATTTCAGCTCGCCTAAAACGAAAAGCAGATAATTTTTTTGTTTTTCTTAACTAAATTTAATAGCGCGATTTTAAGTGTCTTCTGGGCGTTTCCACCAGTCTCCATTGGGTTTTTTGGACTGTGCGCATCGAAATTCGTCGATTACAGCAATAAAATGGAAAAGTTCAATTTTGGCCGTTTTTGGAAAAAAACGAAAGGTTAAACCCTGTGGTGTTTTTTGGGCCAAAAATCGAAGGTTTAAAAATGATTCCTTTTTCTACTGTTTCTGATGTATCTCGATGAAAAAATTACATAGGACCACACAGATTCGACCTAAGTAGCGTATTTTTTATTTTAGACTCGTTTCAAGTTCGTACTTTAGATTACGGTCGTCTCTTTGAATTTCAATTTAATAGCGCAATTTTAAGTGTCTTCTGGGCGTTTTCACCAGTCTCCATTTGATTTTTCGGACTCTGCGCATCGAAATTAGTCGATTACAGTAATAAAATGGAAATGTTCAATTTTGGCCGTTTTTGGAAAAAAAACCAAAAGGTTAAACCATGTGTTGTTTTTTGGGCCAAAAATCGAAGGTTTAAAAATTATTCCTTTTTCTACTGTTTCTGATGTATTTCGATGAAAAAATTCCGTAGGACCACACAGATTCGACCTAAGTAGCGTATTTTTTATTTTAGACTCGTTTCAAGTTCGTATTTTAGATTACGGGCGTCTCTTTGAATTTCAATTTAATAACGCAATTTTAAGTGTCTTCTGGGCGTTTTCACCAGTCTCCATTTGGTTTTTCGAACTCTGCGCATCGAAATTCGTCGATTACAGTAATAAAATGGAATTGTTCAATTTGGGCCGTTTTTGGAAAAAAACGAAAGGTTTTTTTTGTGGTGTTTTTGGGCCAAAAATCGAAGGTTTAAAAATTATTCCTTTTTCTACTGTTTCTGATGTATCTCGATGAAAAAATTACATAGGACCACACAGATTCGACCTAAGTAGCGTATTTTTTATTTTAGACTCGTTTCAAGTTCGTATTTTAGATTACGGGCGTCTCTTTGAATTTCAATTTAATAGCGCGATTTTAAGTGTCTTCTGGGCGTTTCCACCAGTCTCCATTGGGTTTTCTGGACTGTGCGCATTGGAATTCATCGATTACAGCAATAAAATGGAAAAGTTCAATTTTGGCCGGTTTTGAATTGGAGTTTTAAAAATGATTCCCTTTTCTACTGTTTCTGATGGTTTTCGATGAAAAAATTCCGTAGGACCACACAGGTTCGACCTAAGTAGCGTATTTTTTATTTTAGACTCGTTTCAAGTTCGTACTTTAGATTACGGCCACTCTTTGAATTTCAAATTAATAGCGCGATTTTAAGTGTCTTCTGGGCGTTTCCATTGGGTTTTTCGGAGTCTGCGCATCGAAATTCGTCGATTACAGTAATAAAATGGAAATGTTCAATTTTGGCCCTTTTTGGAAAAAAAACGAAAGGTTAAACCATGTGGTGTTTTTTGGGCCAAAAATCGAAGGTTTAAAAATTATTCCTTTTTCTACTGTTTCTGATGTAGTATCTCGATGAAAAAATTACATAGGACCACACAGATTCGACCTAAGTAGCGTATTTTTCATTTTAGACTCTTTTAAAGTCAGTACTTTAGATTACAGGCGTCTCTTTGAATTTCAATTTAATAGCGCGATTTTAAGTGTCTTCTGGGCGTTTCCGCCAGTCTCCATTGGGTTTTCTGGACTGTGCGCAGTGGAATTCGTCGATTACAGCAATAAAATGGAAAAGTTCAATTTTGGCCGTTTTTGAATTGGAGTTTTAAAAATGATTCCCTTTTCTACTGTTTCTGATGGCTTTCGATGAAAAAATTCCGTAGGACCACACAGGTTGGACCTAAGTAGCGTATTTTTTTATTTTAGACTCGTTTCAAGTTCGTACTTTAGATTACGGCCACTCTTTGAATTTCAAATTAATAGCGCGATTTTTAGTGTCTTCTGGGCGTTTCCATAAGTTTCCATTGGGTTTTTCGGAGTCTGCGCATCGAAATTCGTCGATTACAGTAATAAAATGGAAATGTTCAATTTTGGCCGATTTTGGAAAAAAAACGAAAGGTTAAAGCATGTGGTGTTTTTTGGGCCAAAAATCGAAGGTTTAAAAATGATTCCTTTTTCTACTGTTTCTGATGTATCTCGATGAAAAAATTACATAGGACCACACAGATTCGACCTAAGTAGCGTATTTTTCATTTTAGACTCTTTTAAAGTCAGTACTTTAGATTACGGGCGTCTCTTTGAATTTCAATTTAATAGCGCGATTTTAAGTGTCTTCTGGGCGTTTCCACCAGTCTCCATTTAGTCCGGTCAATTTAAACATTCGAGGTTGCAATAATTCGCAGCCAGCTGAAAATTGGTAGGATTGTTCAAAACACCATCATAAATGAAATCTAAAAAGTCCTCATCGATCCGACACCTGGAAAAAAATTTATTCGGGGTCAAAGGTCACTAAAACGGGGTTTTCGCGATTTTCAGCAAAACGGTAAGTTTTATCATAAAATTATCTCATTCAAAAATTGTAGATCAGATAATTATCTACAAAAAATGTCTAAATACTTTTTTTCCTAAGAGCCACCGTTTTTGAGATATAACGATTCGAAAAGTTGAAAGAGTTGTAATCGTCATAATATGGGGTCCGTTACTTTGGCCCCCCCCGGTTAATATTTTTACACCAAAAGCAAGCACTGGGATCCTTAGAGCTAGCACCCAAATATGAAAGCTAGCACCATTACAGTTTTTTCACAAATCGACTTTAAAACCGGGGGGGGGCCAAAGTAACGCTAGCCCCCCCGGTTAATATTTTTACCCATAAACCTAGCACTGGGATCCTTAGAGCTAGCACCAGCTAGCACCCAAATATGAAAGCTGGCACCATTATAGTTTTTCCACAAATTCATTTTATTTATTTGCACCTAAATGACGATTACAACTCTTTCAACTTTTCGAATCGTTATATCTCAAAAACGGTGGCTCTTAGGAAAAAAAGTATTTAGACATTTTTTATAGATAATTATCTGATCTACAATTTTTGAATGGGATAATTTTATGATAAAACTTACCGTTTTGCTGAATATCGCGAAAACCCCGTTTTAGTGACCTTTTGACCCCGAATAAATTTTTTTCCAGGTGTCGGATCGATGAGGACTTTTTTAGATTTCATTTATGATGGTGTTTTGAACAATCCTACCAATTTTCAGCTGGCTGCGAATTATTGCAACCTCGGATGTTTAAATTGACCGGACTAAGAGTTATAATCGTCATTTAGGTGCAAATAAATAAAATGAATTTGTGGAAAAACTATAATGGTGCCAGCTTTCATATTTGGGTGCTAGCTGGTGCTAGCTCTAAGTATCCCAGTGCTAGGTTTATGGGTTAAAATATTAACCGGGGGGGGCTAGCGTTACTTTGGCCCCCCCCGGTTTCAAAGTCGATTTGTGAAAAAACTGTAATGGTGCTAGCTTTCATATTTGGGTGCTAGCTCTAAGGATCCCAGTGCTTGCTTTTGGTGTAAAAATATTATCCGGGGGGGCGCCAAAGTAACGGACCCCATATTATGACGATTACAACTCTTTCAACTTTTCGAATCGTTATATCTCAAAAACGGTGGCTCTTAGGAAAAAAAGTATTTAGACATTTTTTATAGATAATTATCTGATCTACAATTTTTGAATGAGATAATTTTATGATAAAACTTACCGTTTTGCTGAAAATCGCGAAAAACCCGTTTTAGTGACCTTTGACCCCGAATAAATTTTTTTCCAGGTGTCGGATCGATGAGGACTTTTTAGATTTCATTTATGATGGTGTTTTGAACAAACCTACCAATTTTCAGCTGGCTGCGAATTATTGCAACCTCACTCCTATTTTTTGGTCTAATTTGACCGGACTAATTGGGTTTTCTGGACTGTGCGCATTGGAATTCGTCGATTACAGCAATAAAATGGAAAAGTTCAATTTTGGCCGTTTTTGAATTGGAGTTTTAAAAATGATTCCCTTTTCTACTGTTTCTGATGGTTTTCGATGAAAAAATTCCGTAGGACCACACAGGTTCGACCTAAGTAGCGTATTTTTTATTTTAGACTCGTTTCAAGTTCGTACTTTAGATTACGGCCACTCTTTGAATTTCAAATTAATAGCGCGATTTTAAGTGTCTTCTGGGCGTTTCCATCAGTTTCCATTGGGTTTTTCGGAGTCTGCGCATCGAAATTCGTCGATTACAGTAATACAATGGAAATGTTCAGTTTTGGCCGTTTTTGGAAAAAAACGAAAGGTTAAACCCTGTGGTGTTTTTTGGGCCAAAAATTGGAGTTTTAAAAATTATTCCCTTTTCTACTGTTTCTGATGGTTTTCGATGAAAAAATTCCGTAGGAGGACCGGACCACACAGGTTCAACCTAAGTAGCGTATTTTTTATTTTAGACTCGTTTCAAGTTCGTACTTTAAGGCGGTGTGACACTTGTGTAAATTTGCGTGTAGATTTACGTGTAAATATTTTGTAGGAATATTTCTATATTTTCTCGCAAGTTGTGCGTGTAAAATTGCGCAGAAGAATATTCGAAGGTATGGTCTATTTTTTCATGTGTTGTGTTTTTGTTAGTTGGTAAAAGTTTGAATTGGAATTAACCCATTAATCCCCAACGTTGCGTATACGCAACATTTTTAAAATAATTAATTTTTTATTATGTTATTGAACAAAGTTACTTTACAGCTGCTACAATTTATTCTCAACAGAACATTAATTATGTTTTTTATGAAATATGTCGATATAATCACAAAATTTAATGTTTGCATATTTATGATTATGAAATTTCATACAGGTTAAAACTTCCGAATTTACGGCAATTTTTTTTTTATTATATTATATAAACCGTCAGCTTTCAGAATCTCTAGGTAATTTTGAAATTCGGGTTGACAAATCCGTGCTCTACCAATAATAAATATTTTTATTTCATTTTGGTATCATAACCTTGTTTTTTAGCACGGAAATGGGGGCATAATATGGCTTTTATAGCCTGAGGGCCTATAAAGTTGCTAAGCAATGACAACAATATCAAAACAAAAGAGTTAGTCCAGACTCTGTTTTTTTTGCGCGATCGATCTGAAATTTTGCATATGCCTTCCTACCGACAATTCACGGGGGGCCTTGCGAGGGGGGAGAATTTTTTGCTCAGTTTTTCGATATCTAGTGCCGTTTTCGAGTTATTGCTAAATAAAAAAAAAATCTGATGTGACAACACATTACTTTCCCATTTAGTAGATTCCACTTCATTTTATATTAAATATTAATAAAACAGATCTTAACTCAAAAAATTTTTAACTATAAAATACACAAATTACTTTGAGATATCAAAGTTACGAAATTTAATTTGTAATTTAACATGCTCATATTTTTTAAAAGCACTTATTTTATATTTTCATTTTAACAATAATATAACATGTTTGCATTGAAAAATTTTTAAAATTGTCACTTTCCAAAAAAAATTAGAAATTTGCGGAATGCCGTGCCGTCTTATGTGCAATCAAATTTTAACTATGGGCGTAATGACGTCAGAATTAATTTATTAGAAGTAATTAAAAAATTCGTTTGATATTAATTACATAATATGTTTATACAAGTAAATTACTTAAAATATTAAATTATAGTAATAAATAGAGAGCGGATTTTAGGCTATTTTGCCTAACCTTAATAACTAAGGTATCACAAAGTTTTTTTTAAATCTAAACGATTTATGAAAAATGTGACAATTTGGCACCACATTTTTTGTGCCTTTTTTGAATTTTTGTGCTTATTTTCAATTTTTATGCCTATGTTATGCCTTTTCCCTCTAATTATCAAAGTTTTTATTTAAAAAATACTAAAATAAATGATTTTATTTATGTAATGCGCTACTAAAATCGAATATTCCTCTAAAGAAATTACAAAATAATTCTTTTAAATCATTTTTGGAAAAGTATTGTAAAAGGGGGGTTCCTGATGAAAGCACTCTGCGCAAAAATTATGTTGGTCTTGTTTACAAAGAAACGATACAGGATATTAAAACAATCATTGGCACAAATTGTATCTGGATTTGTGTTGACGAAACCACAGATACTTGTGGACGGTACATAGCCAATTTAATTATAGAGTTCTACATGAAGCCATTCCTAACAAAGGATTTTTAATAAGCACAAAAGAATTGAACAAAACCAATAGTAATACCATATCAAAATTCATTTATGAGGGGCTAACAAATTTCTTTCTGCCGGAAGCGGTGCCGACTATAATAAAACTTTATTAATGCTATCAGACGCAGCACCATACATGGTAAAAGCTGCTTCTAACATCAAAATTTTTTACGAAAATGTTATTCACTGCACATGTTTGGCTCATGGGTTAAACCGAATAGCTGAAACAATAAGATTGAGTTTTCCATTAGTGAACGATTTAATAAAATCCGGAAAAAAAGTATTTCTTAAAGCTCTTTGCGTGTACAATTATTCAAAGAAAAAATGCCCAATGTTCCACTGCCTCCTGAACCGGTGATAACAAGATGGGGAACTTGGCTAAACGCTGCAATCTACAACGCAAATAATTTCTAAGATTTTAAAGATGTTGTCTTTCAATTTCCTGAGACAGTCAGTAAATCGGTGAAAGATTGCCAAACAGTTCTTCAAAAACAGGAACTGCGAAATAATTTAGCTTATATAAAAGCAAATTTTAATTTTGTGAGTACTTCAATAACTTCCTTAGAAAAGGAAGGATTGTCGTTGATCGAGTCCGTAAAAATAATTAATGATTTTAAAAATTCTATTTCCAAAGCACCAGGACAAATCGGTCAAGATGTAAAATTAAAATTAAATGAAGGGTCATTCCATCTCAAATCAACTGAAGAATTTACCTGACCCCCACCAAATTTGACGAAAATTGGTACACACCATCTTAGTAAGAAATAAAAAATACAAATTTAAGGATTTGTCCAAAAGGGCATTCGTTTCGTTGTTTTGGTCGTTCAAAATGTCAAAAAGTTGGTGTGTAGACTTGTAGGAAAACGGCTGTAACTTCGTCCACGGTGGTCTAAATTTAAAAATAAAAAATGTTCTGTAAAGGTAAATGAACGTTCTATCCAAATATTCAATCACATTTTAATTTTTCAACCCCTAACTGGATTAATTTTATAATATTAACCCTATTTCAACCCCTATTTAAAAAACGATTCTTTTTTTTTGTTTATTTTTTTACTGTTTGTTTGTGCAATTTTGCTGAGTATGTGTGCCAAATTTTATCATGGGATCTGCATGGGTTTGGTTGCTAAAAATAAATTAAAAATATGGAATGCAAAATTGAATTTTACAAAATAATGTTTGGCAGTATAAAATCAAAATTAAAATATAGGCCAGAAGGAGTTGACTACTATTAAATTTTGGGGTACAAATATATCAGCAAATTTTGCCAATTTTGGGAACTTTTTTGAATTTTTGAAGATCTTTTAGCAATTTTCTGGATTTTTCTCCAACCGTGGAAAACCTTTGAGGTGGTGATAAAAGACACTTTTCTAAGACAAATTTTTAAATAAAATATTTGCCCAAGTCCAAACCCTTGGGGGGTACCTTCCTTTAAAGCAATTTTTTGAATTTCTGATTTCAAACGGCCATAGCTCCGATATTATTGATTTTTTGCGGTTAATGGATTAGAACTTTTTTAAAGATCATTCCCTTGTCTACAAATTAGGTTATAACCCCTTATCGTCGAGAATCAACGGATTTCGAGTTATAAATTAAATTAAGGGAAAAAATGTTTAAAAAAGTCAGGTTTTTTTTTAAATTTTCTTGCGAACCCCGTATCTCTTAAACGAAACGTCTAAGAGAAAAACTAACGGCCCAAACCGGATAGGGAATTTAACGGGCTACAACTTTCGTCAAATAAATTATTTTGTGCAACCAACCGTTTTCACAGAAACTCTGAAAATAATGAACAAGGTGTAGGTAAAAAAAATATATTCACAAAATTAATTTAATAAATGCTCAAAATGGCCTCCCTCATTTTCAGCACACAGGCGTGCTCTTTTCAAAAGTTGTAGCCCGTTAAATTCCCTATGCGGTTTGGGCCGTTAGTTTTTCTCTTAGACGTTTCGTTTAAGATATACGGGGTTCGCAAGAAAATTTAAAAAAAAACCTGACTTTTTTAAACATTTTTTCCCTTAATTTAATTTATAACTCGAAATCCGTTGATTCTCGACGATAAGGGGTTATAACCTAATTTGTAGACAAGGGAATGATCTTTAAAAAAGTTCTAATCCATTAACCGCAAAAAATCAATAATATCGGAGCTATGGCCGTTTGAAATCAGAAATTCAAAAAATTGCTTTAAAGGAAGGTACCCCCCAAGGGTTTGGACTTGGGCAAATATTTTATTTAAAAATTTGTCTTAGAAAAGTGTCTTTTATCACCACCTCAAAGGTTTTCCACTGTTGGAGAAAAATCCAGAAAATTGCTAAAAGATCTTCAAAAATTCAAAAAAGTTCCCAAAATTGGCAAAATTTGCTGATATATTTGTACCCCAAAATTTAATAGTAGTCAACTCCTTCTGGCCTATATTTTAATTTTGATTTTATACTGCCAAACATTATTTTGTAAAATTCAATTTTGCATTCCATATTTTTAATTTATTTTTAGCAACCAAACCCATGCAGATCCCATGATAAAATTTGGCACACATACTCAGCAAAATTGCACAAACAAACAGTAAAAAAATAAACAAAAAAAAAGAATCGTTTTTTAAATAGGGGTTGAAATAGGGTTAATATTATAAAATTAATCCAGTTAGGGGTTGAAAAATTAAAATGTGATTGAATATTTGGATAGAACGTTCATTTACCTTTACAGAACATTTTTTATTTTTAAATTTAGACCACCG
Organism: Podabrus alpinus; assembly: GCA_932274525.1. NCBI lineage: Eukaryota > Metazoa > Arthropoda > Insecta > Coleoptera > Cantharidae > Podabrus > Podabrus alpinus. Next base: position 78,375,316 of record OW026454.1, on the reverse strand, counting down.
TGGACGAAGTTACAGCCGTTTTCCTACAAGTCTACACACCAACTTTTTGACATTTTGAACGACCAAAACAACGAAACGAATGCCCTTTTGGACAAATCCTTAAATTTGTATTTTTTATTTCTTACTAAGATGGTGTGTACCAATTTTCGTCAAATTTGGTGGGGGTCGAGTTAATTTTGCCTATTTTTCAGTTGATTTGAGATGCAATGACCCTGAAGTATTTTCAAAAAACGAGGGATTTGCAATTTTAAATAAAATTAGCATTATTTTAAGTGGAGGCAATGTCACCGATTTCGAAATGGACCCAACTATAATAGCCAAGTATAAAAATGCACCTATAACAAGAGTGTATGTGTAGAAAGAAGTTTCTCTGTTTTCAAAAATATTTTAAGTGATAAAAGGCAAAACTTTACAGTAGAACACTTGAGCAACATTTAGTAGGTAACTGTTTTCACAACTAATTTATTGTTTTTTTTTGCTTTTAAGAAAAGTAGTTAATATGTTGTATTATAACATAATATTTTAATCTTAAGAAAATTATTTTATAATGAAGTTTTTATGCCTTTTTGAAATGTTTTTTCCTTATTTAATGCCTTTTCAGACTATTTTTTGTGCCTTTTTAGGCGCCTTTTCTGGAAATGTGTAGGCTTTTTAATCCGCTCTCTAGTAATAAACAATACAAATCACTTGGACAGATCAAAATTAAACTAAGGCAAACCATAATTTTTTTAATTTGCCGATTTTTAATTTGTATATCACGATTACTCGAAACCAGTTCATTTTTCGAGAAAAAGTATATCTACAAATTTTGTCGGGCATACAGTCGGCTCGACGACGGTGTATTATTTTTCGCGATCCGTGACGCCGCCCAGCGTAGCGCAGAAAACGGCAAAAATATGTAATTAAAATCGTCGTCTCGTTTAACGCTCGAAAGCGATCTGCGACCTAGGCATTTTTTTTGCAAAAATGCAAATCTAAATTCGAGAAGATCCAAATGAGACCAAAAAATCAAAACTTTAATCTGAAAATAAGCGAGCCAGGCGCAAAAAACTATTCAATTTTTACCCCCCCCCCCCCTTAAATGGTAACGGGACAAAAATTGAAAAATTTGGCCATACCGATTGTCCGTTTTCGCCGCCCCCGCCCCTCTAGCAAATTTCAGGTCGATCGGACGAAAACTCTGGAAGTAGATACAAAAATACGAAAAACCGCGGGAGCCCTCTTGCCAAGCGCTGGAAAAAAATTTCGAAAAAGAAAAAATTGTTTCGTCCCCTCGCCCACCGCCCGGAGCTTCCTGAAAAATTTCAACTCTCCAAAGTGAATGCCGAAATTTTGTGACCACTTTGAAGCGCCATTTCACCCCCTCCGTTACGTCCCATGAAAAACGGGAAAATTTTCCCGTTCAATGCTCGTAAAACCACACGGGTATGCAAAATTTCAACTCTCCACGACCCTCGTAGCTATTCGCACTAAATTATGAATGAGTGAGCGAGCGATTTGCTCAAATTTATGTGTTTAATACAAAATTTGGATAAAAACTTGGATCAAAATTATCCAAGGCAAACCATATTATTTTAACAGCGCTTATTTTATTTTTGCATTTTAACAATAATTTAAGAGGGAAATATCTCTTTCGATTGATATGAGTTTCAATCTCATATGTTCCACCAGGAAGCGGCAATGCTCTTTAACAATTTTCATTCCCCTAGAAAAGGGGTTAAAAATGGACGGTTTTCAACCAAAATCTAATCAGCTCTTTAGACAGTTACTTCAAACTAGTGTATAGAATTTCAACTGGTGCACGCGTTTGTCTGAAAACGTTGACGATAGAATAACCACACATCACACTTCATACATCACACACACATCCGGACATCATTCCAAAATTGGTCTTAAACAATTCGTATGGGCTCATAGACCATGGGAAAAATGCTAACTCAAAAATTTTTTTTTAACTCGATAACAATACTTTCCTTTACTACGTAAATGGGAAAGTAAAATTCTCGCCCCTCCAAGTTTCTCGCCATAGGAACCATGGCACACCAAAAATTCATAGCACAAACAAAATGACATGATATTTTTTCTCAAAATACTTAATTCTTCAATTTTGACAATTCAAGTACCAAGTACCAAAATGAAATAAAACGTTGTATGTACCACGGGCACAATCAGATAATCTATTGATTGTGCCCTTGATACATAAATAACTATTTTGGCCGTTGACTCTAAAATCTTTTTTCAAAAATTAAAACTTATTTCTAATTTTATTAAAATAATCGAAGAATTTAAAATTTTAATTAAAAAATTACGAAATTTTTTTATATGAATGTAGTTAACCGAATTTTATTACCTCAAGTTTAAAATTGCTGGGAAAGCAATCATTGTTATCTACAAACATAGTTGACATGTATTAGTAATATAGAATTTGTACAATGCACCATTAAAAAGCAATATTCAGGGCCATAATATACACAATAAATGTCGATTGGGAAATTAGCAAAGTTTATTGACGCTTCAAAATTATAAAGTATAAAATCTTATCTTGGGCCAAAATATAAGAGGCCATTTATTGGAATATTTTTCAAGGTTAAACGCGATTCTTACGCGAATTTCAATTGAAAAATTTTAAATTATATTTCAATCTTCGTGTCTTTTTATTGTTCGATAAATTATACAAGGTCAAAATTTATACCAAATGTTAACTTTTAAAATAGTTACTAATTATCACAACACATCATAGCATGCTATTTTTTGAAAATTTAAAGGTGAAGCAAGTGCATAAAATATAGGATGTTGTTCCGCGTAATTTTGGTATAGTAAAATTTTTCTTGGCAAATAAAAAAAATTAGGAAAATGCGAGGTGAAATTTTCGAGGCCATTAGAGTGCGAAGCTTTCATCAGGCATTATTTACATAAGCTCTCAGACTAAAATAGTCATTAAATATTCAGCCTGGAGTTTGTTTGCAAAAATTCCGGGGAAGCTGAAATTTGGCACATGTAAATTGGAGTGCTTTAATGAACTCCCCAAAAGCGGTTTTAGCCCCCTTAATACGGTTTTTCGCCTATAGCTTGCTTATTTTCACTTTTACGGAATATTATCATCAGATCAAAATTAAAGATCCTTAAAATTCTCCACCAAATACATGTTTTCATAATGTTTATAAAAATGACCCACCTTTAAAATACACGGGGCAATATTAATTCGTTGCACGGAGAGAAATGTTTTGCGAAAGGCAAAATAAATTAACAAAATTGGAACAAAGTTTTAAAATTGAAGAGCAAAATATGTTTTTTCAAAATTTGGCCATGTTGTATATTTCAGGCAATGAAGCCGAAAAATTGACTTCATTAAACCATAAAGGACGTCCGCTATATTTTTCGACTTCCCTTCCTTTGCACTCTTGTCCCAGATTTTCACAATATTCTGCCCCCCCCCCAAGAATGTCCTATAGCAGCGTTTCCCAAATGTCTCGAACTTGCGGACCCCAAAAATTAGACACTAGGGGACCCCCAGAAAGAATTTCGTTACAAAAATAAATATTAAAGCAACTATTGCGTTATTTATATTAAATATTCTTTAAAAAAAAGTATTTTCTTTTTGTCGTGGGTTCGCGGACCCCCAAAAAACATGCCGCGGACCACTATTTGAGAAACGCTGTCCTGTAGTCACAAATCAAAGAACCCCTCGTTTGTCTAAAATCGAACTTGATCTTTTTTAAATTAAAATATGTAATTAGGATGTTACCTATTCATTAAATTTAATTTTTTTTTAAATTTTTGTGACCAATAAAAAATTGGATTACCCAAGCAAGAATTTAGATAAATTTTTAAAAATATTCAAATACAATTTCTTAAGCCATTAAACCATAAAGGACGTCCGCAATATTTTTCGACTTTTCAACCCCCCTTTCCACTTTTGGCCCAGATTTTCACAATATCCTGTCCCACCCCCACCAAGAATGTCCTATAGTCACAAATCAAAGACCTCCTCATTTGTCTAAAATCGAAGTTGACCTTTTAGGCTTCTATACAAAGTATAGAAAGAAGCCTTATGATCTGGCTCCGTGTCTGTCCATCCGTCTGTCTGTCTGTCCGCATAATTCAAATCTAACCAGAACCCTCGAAATTGTGATTGTAAACACATCATATATATAATAAAATAAAAATGTGTTTTAACACGTTCAATGTTGATGACGGATATGTCCATTATCGCATTATTTAGCGTATGGCGCGTGACGGACTTGCCCGTCAATCCATGTTATATTTTAAACGACATGAGGATTATGTTAGCGTTGCTTTTAAGTAAATGTAACAGCATGAGCATATAGTTTAAGTATCTATATATAAAAGTAAAAACAACTATTTAGCGTAGGGCGTACGAAATGAATTATGAGGTAGCAGTGAAGCAGCGAACAAAGTATAGCAAGAAGCTTTATGATCTGGCTCCGTGTCCGTCCGCATAATTCAACCCAAATCAGAACCCTCGAAATTGTCATTGTAAACACATCGTATGTATAATAAAATTAAAATTTGTTTTAAATTTAAAATGGACTTTCTGGTTTTACTTTGATGTGAAAAATAATTTTTTATTTATTTTTTACTATACTATTAGCAGTGGTACATTACAGAGAAGTAAAGTTTCGAATGGAATGAAAAAGTTTGATTGTTATTAAATACTAGCTGGCACAGTCGGCCTACCGGCCGCCTTTAGCCATCTAGACCGTGTAGGATGTGGTTGTTCGGCCTCGGGGAAATCGCAACCATACGTGTAGACCGTGGTTGTTCGGCCTTCGGCCTCACTCCAAGGTTATAAACTAGCCTATGTTTTTCGTAGCGTTGTAAATAACTTCTACATCAAATTTGGTTAAGATTGGTCAAATAGAAATGTAAAGCACGTGCACGCGTATTTGCATTGTCGATCGGTTGACAGCTTGACAGCATTCATTATTGATGTTTAAGTTGATTTTGAGTAGCCTGCCTTCCTTTAAGGAATCTCGATAATCCATTCATGCGCGTCCCATATGGGACGCGCATGAATGGATTATCGAGATTCCTTAAAGGAAGGCAGGCTACTCAAAATCAACTTTCCATTCCTTTGCGAATTTTTGCACTATTTCAATACTAAAACATGCGCAGGGACCTACATAATAACTGTGCCAAATTTGATTCCGATCGGTCAAACGGTCTAGGAGGATCTAGGAGTCTATAGGGAACATAATGATAATTAGTGCCGATTATCTGGATCCTTCTATATCTTCTCTATGCCGGTTTCAGGGTGGCCACTTGCCATAAATTCATAAAAAATTATAAATTTTGAAAATTGCCATAAAAATCATAAATTTTACGACTTTGCCATAAAATATCATAAATTTTAGTTAAAATTAAAAATTTTAAATACTTACATTATTTTTAGTAACCGAACCCATGCTCATCCCATGATCAAATTTGGTAAAAATTATATCTTATAATAAAAATTTATGTGATTGTTATTGACAAATTTTTTGCATTTCTTTCTTCATTTTTTATCCAGAAAACTGTGGGGTTCTGAAAATATTTTCTTAATTTTTTACCCACAAATTTGTGGGTTTCTGAAAATATTTTCTTAATTTTTTACCCTCAAATTTGTGGGTAAACCTGTGAAAGGGTTAAGTATTCATAATTATTATTTTACTAGCTGACCCGGCAGACGTTGTCCTGCCCAAATTTCAATATTTGCCTACATCTATTTTTTAGATCCAATCCGCATAATGACCTTGCGACTTATTTGGTCATTGCAAATACCAAACGTATTAAAAAAGGATTAAATAAATAAAGTAATAAAAAGTACAAATCAAGGTTTAATAAAAAAAACTTTAACAAAACTGTTAAGTATTCACAAAAACCACAATAATTTCTAATTTTACTTTATTTTATTTTTGCCAACAACACTTTTTCTTTGTGTTCTTCCTTTTCCTCCTCCCCTTCGTCTTCTAATAAGGAATTTTCGAAAGCACGCAGCGATATTGCCAATTCCTGTTCTTCTTACATACATACATTGAATTTTATATATATAGATATCGTTCGTTAATACGTTGATCCGTTGAAACGTTGATCCGCACTAACGTTGGTCAAGCTAATACAGCGCTTGACCAAAGTTCGCGGCAAGATTCTAAAGTAGCCTATGTTTTTCGTAGCATTGTAAATAGCTTCTACACCAAATTTGGTAGAGATTGGTCAAACGGTGTAGAATTGTATAGAAAACATACATACATACATTGAATTTTATATATATAGATATCGTTCGTTAATACGTTGATCCGTTGAAACGTTGATCCGTTGAAACGTTGATCCGTTGATCCGCACTAACGTTGGTCAAGCTAATACAGCGCTTGACCAAAGTTCGCGGCAAGATTCTAAAGTAGCCTATGTTTTTCGTAGCATTGTAAATAGCTTCTACACCAAATTTGGTAGAGATTGGTCAAACGGTGTAGAATTGTATAGAAAACACACATACATACATACATACATTGAATTTTATATATATAGATTTAGGGCCGCGATTATAAAGGACAAATATTTGTCCTAAAAGTTGTAAGATTCCTCAAAAATTGCTTTACTACAACACGGTTTTGCTATAAATTTTTAAACAACAAAACACGTGTTTGCAGGGCCGGGCCGGCCTGAAACTATTGAATATTTTTTAAAATAAAATGTTTTTATTTTTTTTAATTTTAATAATTTTTAATAGGGAAAATTATATTTTTATTATTTATGAAATGATCTATTTGTTATGTCCCAATTTATACCCAGGCAATTTTTAATTGATTCAGTTGGCAAATTGAGGATTGCTCCCCCCTGAAAAAAGTTGGTTGAGCACGTCCCTGACTATTACTACAATAGTCAGGGTAATCACGAAACTGGTTTCTTTTTAGCTTGAAATATGCACACATTTTTTTGTAAATTGTCTGGATGGGGCGAGGTATAAAGGGAGTTCCCCCGTCGGGATGCGGCCATAAATTTGCCATAAATTTTTGTATCGAGTGCCATAAATTTACCTTAAATTTTTGTATCGAGTGCCATAAATTTGCCATAAATTTTTACTTTGAGTGCCATAAATTCATAAATAAATGTTACTTATTGCTAGTGGCCGCCCTGCGGTTTCCCATTATATAGTAGATAAATTTTATCCGATTATCCTTTTATCCGTTTATCTGTTGATCCGTTGATCGCAAAAATTTAATCTGATATATTAAATTACATGTCTAACAAAAATAACTAAGAACTTCTTTTTACACCAGAAAGGTAGCTGTATAGAAGCCTACGATCTGCCGCAAAAAGCGAGATCCACCTTGTTTTAAATTAAAGCAACCTATTCATTAAATTTTTTTTTTTTTAAGTTTTGTGACCAATAAAAATTGGATTACCCAAGCAAGAATTTAGATAAATTTTTAAAAATATTCAAATACAATTTCTTAAGTCATTAAACCATAAAGGACGTCCGCAATATTTTCCGACTTTTCAACCCCCTTTCCACTTTTGGCCCAGATTTTCACAATATTCTGCCCCCCCCCCACCAAGAATGTCCTATAGTCACAAATCAAAGACCCCCCTCATTTGTCTAAAATCGAACTTGATCTTTTTTAAATTAAAAAAACCTATTCATTAAATTTAACTTCTTTTTTAAATTTTTGTGACCAATAAAAATTGGATTACCCAAGCAAGAATTTAGATAAATTTTTAAAAATATTCCAATATAATTTCCTTAGAAATCTTTAAAATTGGATTTTTATAGGAACGTCATATTTGTCCAACCCCCTCTCCCCCAGGCGTGGACGACCCCTTTCATAAAAAGATGTGGGGTTTAACTGTCCCGGTATTCCGCATGACATAGAAGACCATAGTAGTAAGAAGACAGTCATTGGCCATAGGGAAAGACATTAAAATTCTCGAAGGTCTCTTACTGGCGTCATAGTTTTTTCTACCATTAGGGCGACTGTGCAGTTAATCTAACCAGCTGAAAAAAAATTTCTTCAGCTACACACTAAAGAACAGGCTTATTTTAGGCTATAGAAAAAATTTCATGCGAGAAATCTGTAAAAACAACCCCAAAATCGACTTTTGAATAGTACGGGAAAGTAGCATCGAGTATGCGGCAGACCCCGGCCGGTGTGCATCGTTCGCCCGTGGTCCCTTGAAACTGCGTAAAATTTTTTCGCTCCGATTTGAATTTTTCTTTGAAATTCGGATAGATGGGGGTGTGATTAGTGGATATTAGTAATAAATATAATCAAAAAAATGGAAAATAACCCGTGTATTGCCGAAAAAGTGAAAAAAAAAAATTAAATAAACATAAACAACTATGGGGAAAACCTAGGTTACTTTTTTGGGTGGATCTGGCACGGCCAGAATTGGGCGCATCAAAAAACCTACCCTACGCCCCACCGGGGCTCCGGGCGGTTTTTCAATCGCGTACGCCGCTACGCGGCAGAGCTAAACATACGAGAAGGCGCCATCCATCAAGAACACCGGGATGAAGGCAACCGGGATCTTAAACCCCCAAAAAATCGCGTAAAAACAAAAAATAATCGATGTTACATGTACGAGAGACGAGCTGCATCTGCCGGTGCAAAATACGCTAAGTGTTAGGGTCATTCATTACGCACGGACCGACCACAGAATGAGCGACGCGCGGGAATCTCGTTAATTTTTCCACTGAATTACATGAAAATTAGCTAAGTTCAAATTCGACTATTTCAAAAGTTTAGGCCTTTTTCTCGCATAATATTTATATAAATCTACTCTATAAACCTTGTTCTTTAGTGTGTAGCTGAAGAAAATTTGTTTCGAGTGGTTAGATTAACTGCACAGTAACCGAAATATGTTTTGATAACGCGAACAGTTTTCGAGATAAATGTGAGAATTTTATAGTCTCTAATTTTGGTCTGATGATAATTTTTCGTAAAAATGAAAATCGATGTATTACAGGCAAACAACCGTATTAGAAGGGCTAAAACACCCCTAAAAAAATTTGGGGGAGACATTTTGGGAGCACTCCAAATTTCAGCTTATCCGAATTTTTGCCAACTCATGTCAATTTTTTGGAAACAAAAGCACTAAAATAATTTTTTTTTTAGCTTTCAGTTGTTAGAAAAAGGCCCTAAATTACTGTACCTGAACAACAGCATCAGGGGCTACCCTCATGGATTACGGGTAGGACAGGACCCTCGAAACCCAATAATTTCAATAAATGCAGGATTCGAAAAGGTTTGATCTTTTTATTTTTTTTATCAAAACTCTTTCATATTTCCGATTTCCTTACAGTTAGAGTACAGAAAAATTCCATACAGCCTCGAGTGCATAGAAATGTGGGGTTGCGGTGATCAAGCGATGAGAGAAGCCCAGTTGGACGTGAAAAAGTGGGAAGTGAAAGAAGCCGAAAGACAACGCTGCGTTAAATTAAGCGCAGCAGATTGGTTGGACCATCCGGATAGGTACCTCCTAGAGTTGGCCGGTCGTCCGCAGTATAACAATCAAAACTTGCCGTCTTAATCACCTCAAAACGGCGTTTACTTAACTTCACGTACTTAGAAAAAGCGGCAGTTCAACTTTAGTTTTGACATTCCAAATTAATTACTATTATTATTATTGTGTAATTTTTGCAATTGTTTTGATTGATTCGTGATAACGAAAATAATGGTGCCAACAAGATAAGATAACTTGTTAATATTTATTGTAATTGTTTAAATTTTACAACTTAACTTCGTTTATTATGATGACGACATAGTGATGCACATTATTTTTGTAAAGTAATTTTGTTGAAATTGTACTAAATAAATATTTACGATACTTGAAAGTTTGTGATTCACGTTCAAACGAGACGGTTATCGGCCGCGGTGCGCATAGTTCACGATAGATGGTGCGCACGAAGTTTGACGTTTTAAAATTTCGCATATCCAAATATGGCCTTTTGCTTTGATCGCGAGTGTTTTCGTGATCTAAAAAATATATCAATGTTTTAAATCGATTACATTTTACCTTAAATTAATTTTTCGATGTAATCTAAAGTTTCGAGTGTGTGTAAATTATTTTAGTACGCGATACCGAGGTGAGAGAGGTTTTAATACAAGAAATTTAATAAAATTTTAGGTTATGTTTGCATTTTAGTTTTGAAAAGTTTTAAATAAAGTTGTAGCGTTAGTTTTGTATGCGGTTTAAACGTGGTTTTCTTTGTTTACATTCTAGATGTCTTTTAGAGTAGTTCGTAGCTCTAAGTTTCGACATGTTTATGGTACGGCACTTAAACGAGAACAGTGCTACGACAACATAAGGGTTAGCAAGAGTTCCTGGGACTCGACCTTTTGTACGGTTAATCCAAAATTTTTAGCAATTATTGTCGAGAGTGCTGGCGGTGGAGCCTTTATCGTTTTGCCACATAAGAACGTAAGTCGAGTGAATACTTTTTGTTATATTATCAAGAGAAGTATCGAATGTGGATGTCGGTTTTTGATAAGACAAATTTTTTATCTTTACATCCTTTGTTTGATTACAGCTTTATTAACAAATAGGAAAGTGTAGGCGTGTTTCTTTAGTTTTTTACACCAAATTATGAAGGGCAACTCCTAAAAATTTATATTTATTTGAAAATTGCACTCAATTGGCAGGTATTCAAATCCAAAAATAGGCACACGCATGTTGTACGAATATATTTGGTAGTTTATATGTTTTGCCTTGCAATTTTTGAGCTATTTATAAAAATGTGTTGCAAGTTTTGAAGTGATCATAGGTCACTTAGTTTTTTTAACAACTCAAATTAGTGTAACTTTTGTGAATGATATTTTTTTTATTGAACCCTTTGCTTATCATTATTTGTAATTTATGTTATCAGTTGATTAGCAAACGTTTAGTCGCCTAATTTAGATTGCATGTCATCAACACAACCCGATAGATAAAAAATCTAACGCCCCTCAGATTGTTATGTCGCCAATTTTTAAATTTTGGCAACTATTTCAACGTTATTGTTGACATTTTCGAAACTCTGACTCGGCATTTTTGAACTTTTTGTCTTAAATTTGGGCAAAACAAAACGATTATAAAGTCTTTCGGCAACATGGGATGCCCTTAAAGGCTGTAATTATGATGCAATGATTTGAGAAGCTAAATTTGAATTGCAGATCAGAGATTCTCTAAATCCTTATGGTGAATCCCTAACTTACTCTACGGTCATTAATCATTTTCGAATATAATTTTTTTATTACAATGTAGTATCGTATAAAGCCTGCCAAGAATGATTAAGAAAATGTCATCTCTTGACCTCTGACGAGTTATGTAAATCTCAAAACTATGGAATCCATAGAATATGAAGACCCACCCCCCTCTATTAAATAAATAATTCACTCATAAAGCTAATCCTGTAGATATCTTCAACCTTAAAGAGGTGAAGTCATTTAAGGGGGTTACCTACTGTGACCGATAAATTTTTTGGTTTTTTTTTTTTATTATGTACTAGGGGTGCGCGATTATGAAATTTCATAATCGATTATAAAAAATAATCGATTTTTTTCGATTAATCGATTATTCATAATCGAGTTATGAGTTCATAACTCGATTATGATTAGGGTGCGCATGCGCATATAATCGATTAATCGATCACCGTAATTCGAATAATCGATTAATTCGGTCGTTCTAATTGCTGTTGGGGTTGGGATTACGTTTAAGTTTAAAAAGTTGTATTTATTAAAACAAGATATTGTGCTTATACAGAATAAACCTGTTACCAATAAAAAATAAAGTATTCTATAATCGATTATTTTCCACAATCGATTATTTCTATAATCGATTATTATAAATTATCATAATCGATTATGAAATAATCGATTATTCGAATTACGGTGATCGATTATATGCGCACCCCTATTAGGTACATATTTTTATAGTTTGGGGTCTTGCAAATGTGTCCAAAAAATATTAAAGTAAAATTCATCAAATTACCCGATTTATAACGGATTTTCTGTAATGGAGTTCATTATTAAAACTTTTTAAATCATGATTACATTTTAAAACGAAATTACTTTTTGTATTTTGTACTTTATACAAAAATAAATTTAACAAATATAAGTTGTAGCTGTTTGTAATTGCCTTTACGAGTCCAAAAAACCAAAAAAATTGTTAAAAAAGAAAAATTATTTAAAATCGACGTTTTAGTCCACCCTTAAAATCGAATTGATTGTGAAAAAGGAGCTTAAAAGTTTTTTATTACAAATTGAAACCCCCCAGGAACATCTGGGGTTGTAAACTAATTTACTGCTATGTTTTTTATGGGTACAGTTACTATACAAGGTTTTCAACTGACACATTTTTTCTTACACGAACAAATAATGTTAGGTACAAAATCCCTAAAATTGTTTGTTTTTTTAATCTATTTTGACTAATTTATTATGCTAATTTTTATTTTAAAAGTTTTCAAAATAAACTACTTTCAGTAAAACCTGACAAAATAATATTGAGTTACAAAAATATGTTGGTTCTTTAATAAAAAAAAAGTTTTGATAGGAAAATTGCAGTGACTTTTGAGCTCCTAAAAAATACACGTCTTGTTGTAAATAAAGACGAGATAAAACCGAGGTATTCGTACTTATATTATGTAAAAATCGGCGAGGCCAAAATTTATGCATATAAGAGACGGCGAGCGCATCATACTGTCTAATCACCGAGCGTTGTACCACAGATAACTTACTACAGATAGCTCACGCTTATGGAGAAATGGGTGTCCCTATTCAGTTATATTTGGAAGCGAATGAAAATTAGTTTGGAAGCCAATGGTTAAAAGTAAGAGAGGCGCTGCATGTATTTGCTTCCAGCCCTCAGGCAAAAATAACCCCAGGCGGCTCAGGTATTACCTACCTACCTCAGGTAGTAAAAACTGTTGGGTTTTTACAAACATTTTGTGTTTCTGTTTATTGATTTGAATTTTGGAATGAAAATTATATTTATTTTTTTCTTCTAACGGATAAAAATGAAAAGGTATCATTTGAAAGACTTTTTTTTTGGCTTTTAAAGATACCCAACACTGGATATTTTGTTCTTTAATTATTGTTTTTTTAAATTAATTTTTAATTCACATAAACTTCAGGGCCGTATCAGCGTTACATGAAACACTAGTCAATAAAAATAAAATTTTCTGTAAACGTCTTGTATGAATATTATAAAAATACCTCAAGTCAAATGGAAAAAGGGAAATCAATTTGGAATATCTAAAAGTTCGAAATGTTTTTAACAACAAAGTAATAATAGTAGAATAATTTTATCACTTTTATAGTTGAGAAATCACAGTACCTTAATTAGACCCCACTATGTCAAGAGGGGGGGGGGGAGTTTCGAATACAAGTCAAGTCAAATAACCTACCTTTTTAAACATTGAAAAAATTGCATTGGCAGCCGACTGCTGTTGCACGATTCTGGTGTATATCTGTAAAAATAGAGGTTTTTTTTTTCGTTGGCAAAAATTTGTTGTTGTATGATATCAGAAATACCAACCTCACAATATTACAATACAATAAAAAATTTTAACTTTAAAATTGCGTGGAACATAAATAGAATTATTATTGCCCCCCCCCTGTAATGCGTCCTTGATTCCATTTGGAAACTTAGTGACTTTTCTTTCCTTATTAGAAAAAGTTCAAATGTAGACTGAAATACCGCCCCTTAATGATATCACAGTACCTTAATTAGTAATAATTTTAACTTTAAAATTGCGTGGAACGTAAATAGAATTATTATTGCCCCCCCCCTGTGAATTATTTGTTAATGAATTATTTATTTTGAAAAAATTATATACAAACAAACAAGAGTTTTCGACAGGTTTGAGAAATCCAAACAAGAATATTATAGAATACTCAAGAAGCATTATAAAATGTTTTCATAAAGTTTTTGATGTAGATAAGTCCAGCATAAGAATTAAATTAAACATGAAAGAACTCTTTGAAAGAAAAAATATGAAAAATGTAATTTGTTCTATAGACGAACATGAAAACTATTTTATAAACTTATTATTAAATGTTAAATTATTTAAGTATTGTAAGTGGGCAATAAGCACAGCCAATAGTAAATCAAATTGCTCAAATAATCAAAAATAAAAAATTTTAAAAAATGTATAAATATCTTTCCTTCATTTTTTGTTTTTTTTTGGTTTTTAATAATGACCTTGTATAATAAACTTATAATGTACAATAAAATTTATTTTGATACAGATAAAATGTTAAAAAATTTATTTATTTTTGGAAACCTTAAATCTACAAATAAATGTTTAATAATTAATACCGTAATAACTGTACATGCAAAACGGTGCTACCCGAACTGCACCACGGCTTATCAGGGGTCATTTCTTGTACCCAGGTAAATGTAATCCCTTGACCGAACTGCACCACGGTCTAGTGTCGTTCCGTAATCGCTTTACCGAATTGCACCACGAGCAAACCGAGCAGGTATCACAAGCAAACAGATAATATAAAGAAATAAATACACAAATATCTAAATTCTTTGCAATTTAAATTTCGAGTTTAATATATTAATTCATATTATATTATACAGGGTCGGAGCAGGTATTAATAAAATAATAACCCAAAACAGTGACAAAATTAAATTTTTTTTGCCTTCGAATTTTGGGGTGTGCATTCGATAAGGAGGGTAATCCATCGTCAAAACCTACCCTTACGGGGCGCCGCTGCGCTCCGCTCCGCTCTGCACCCCTCCAGGGCGGTTTTGACTCTGGTTACTAGGCTAAACATACGAGAAGCGCCACGCATCAAGAAAACCGGGATAAATGCAACCGGGATGTGAGAGACCCTCGAAATAGCATTAAAAAGTATAGTTGCGGTATGGGGCAGTAAACTATTACGTTTCACCCCCAAAAAATCGCGTAAAAACAAAAAATAATCGATGTTACATGTAGAAGGCATCAGGTAGATGCCGTTTTCTCATAGAGGTGGTGCAATTCGGACGACCGACCCTTGGTGAGGTGTTTACCTGAAATTACGGTGGTGCAATTCGGGTAGGAGATTTGTGAACTAATCTTTTCGTGGTGCAATTCGGGTGCACCGTGCAAAACTAACCCTTGACAGGTACAAGTATTAATCTTGATAAGTACCTTTTACCGTGCTTTTACCTGTCCTGTTACGACTGTGGGTTACCTTTTTTATTAAAAGATAACTAAAAATCCCTGCTGCATAGGCAACCTGCACAATTTGAGGAAATTGTATAGCGTGAGCTATCTGTAGTAAGTTATCTGTGGTCGTACTATTCTAAAGGGACATATGTAGACTGCGCCGATGGTCAGAAATTAATCCTTTTTTTTGGGTAAATGACCATGGGCAACCTGTAGATTGCGCCGATGGTCATTAAGGGTAACATACAGATTGCGCCGATGGTGTACCTGAGGGATTAAAAAGTATTACTAAGGCATAATGGGGTTATTATTGTAAATCAGTTTATTAAATATTAATAAAAAATTAAATTGCGGTACCTAATTATCATTAATATGACAATACTTATTGCAAATGGAAAATAACCCGTGTATTGCCGAAAAAGTGAAAAAAAAAAAAATTGCCTTCGAATTTTGGGGTGTGCATTCGATAAGGAGGGTAATCCATCGTCAAAACCTACCCTTACGGGGCGCCGCTGCGCTCCGCTCCGCGTTGCACCCCTCCAGGGCGGTTTTGACTCTGGTTACTAGGCTAAACATACGAGAAGCGCCACCCATCAAGAAAACCGGGATAAATGAAACCGGGATGTGAGAGACCCTCGAAATAGCATTAAAAAGCATAGTTGCGGTATGGGGCAGTAAACTATAACCTATAACGTTTCACCCCCAAAATTATAGACCAACAGAATCGTGCACAAATTGTCTCGAATTTGCAAATTTCTCGTAGTTATAAATTTGTGTTATAATAGTATATTAAAGAACGAGTTTTATAATTGATCCTTTAGAAAACTCCCCGCTACGCGGGTCGTTTTCTAAACAGATTTCGTGCGATAAAAACAATTATAAAACGAGTACTTTATACAATTTTTTCTATTTTGCTTTTTTTATGGTTTAAAATTAAAAAAAAGGACAATATTAAATGATTGTCATTTTAAAAATTTCGTTTTATTTAATGTTTGTTGGTAATACTTTGACATTTTTACAAACAATTGAAATTTGAAAAACTTTTGAAATTTGTGTCAAATTGTAGATTTGTTCATAGTAACGAAATTATACCTGCCGTTAATAATTTTCCTTATTTATTATTATATCTTTAATTTATAGTTAATTAAAATGTTTAACACAAATTTGGAGATTTTTAATGTGATTTAAAATGACATTCGTTTCAATAATTAATATTATTTTCAATGACGTTTATGCTGCCAACCTCTTAAAACAAAAAATTGCGTATCGTAATGAGTCCATTTCGATACCCATTCGCGTATCGAAATGACTTTATTTTAGACGCAAAATAGAAAAAAGTTTTTAATAATGAAAGAATCAAAATAATGCAGTTATTTAAAAATAACCTCATCAAATTACTAACCTAATTAAAAATCGCACATAATGTATAGTAGGTACTCCTGTAATAAATTAAGTACCTTAATCCTCTAATGGGATTTTCACTCCGTCGTTACCCAAAAAGATTACCTATTAATTGACCATCGGCGCAATCTACATACTAACCGAACCCGGCGCAATCTACATGCTAGATTATGAGACCCTTCAACCATCGGGCGCAGTCTACAACCTCCCTTCTAAAGAGGCGAGAAGTCAGAACCTAAAATATCCAAAATATATTGTCGTGTTCTGTTTACCATAGGGGGTGGTCTGTCGTAATTGGGTCAATTTCTGGTGAAATGCTCATGACGAAATATTCAATCTAGAGACCATTATGAAAATTAGATTTACACCTGCATCTTCTTAACACTTCAGAAGGAACTGCTTGCATCACCTAATCTAAAAAAATAACAAGCGTAATTATTTTGTACACACAGGTATTTAAAAAATGTTATGAAAAGCAAAAGAGGGTTTAGTTGTTTTGTTTCATGAAAATTTTGGGGATTAAATTAAATAAATTTTTATTTGTAAAAGTGTAGGCATTAAAAATTAATAATAATAAAAATGCATTGAAGAATTAGTGCGCGGACAGATAAACAATTGGTGGGATGAACAAGGAGAATTTGGAAGTCTCGTCCCGTCCATGGAGACGTGAGGACGTAATTTTGAGTCTCGTAACGTCCGTGGAGACGTCAAGACGTAATTTGGTATTAGTTTGCGTCCATGAAGAGGTTAAGACGTAATTTTGGGTATTAATTGGTTAATACAAAATTGAGTTGAGTTTTAAAGTTTATTTTGGAATTACTCGCTTATGAAGTTAAGAATAAGTAATTATTGATCGATGAGTTATAAATTGTGTAAATGGATAAGAAGATTGATACAAGTTTCAATTGATATTTGGAAAATTTTGGTGACCGCTGACAAATTTCAGATGGTTAATCTTTCTTTATGGTTATGTTATGAATTATTGGAAATTATAGAAGATTATCAAAATTTGGACTTACCTGAGCGTTTATTCTAATAAAAGAAGAAATCCAATTCATCATTTATCCAGCTTGAAATCTTCATGGTATGGAAATTGGATCAAAACTGCAGTCATCTCCACTTCATTCTTTCGCTACGTGTTCTGCGGATCGATGGTGCACGACGATAAACTTCGGTAAGCACATTGTGTCGACACTCTTTAGTAACATTTATCATAATAGTCAAGTTCGCGCGTGATTTAAAATTTGGGGGATTTATAAACTTTTTTATTAATTGTTTTTGTAAATTTAATTTAATTCCAATTATTAAAAATTCAGGTGAGCGAATGGCTGAAATGCTAGCGTGTTCGCTTTCAAGCCAATATTCACGGGTTCAAATCCTGTGAGGTGCTATCTATAGAAGAAATTTTCGCTCACCAAATGTCTATCTGCTGGCCCCAGATAACATTATTTATGGCTAAAAAACTTCCCTGATGGAGTAGGCGGTGTAAAAATCGTCTATTCCCGTGGTTCGGAATCCACGTTAAGCTGTAGGTCCTCTGTGCTCGTCACACATTTTCAGCACGCAACGAGCAGAGACAGGGAGGTATCGGGAAAATGTCGCAAGACGTTCATAACCGAATATAGATATTAAAAATTCATCTTTTGTTTTTTAAAATAATTATATTTGTTAATAAATTACAATATTTGGTTACAAATAACTACGTTTGATTTCACTTAAATTTTACAGCAGTGAAGAAAAGAATAATTAGGTGTAAGATTCAATAAGTTTATGATCTTGTTTTATTTCTTAGAGGTTATTAAATTAAGGTAGCTTACATGAGCATTCGACAGATTTTCGACCCAATACTATTATAAGAGTTTCATGCAGGCTAGTCGAGGCATAATTGAATTAGGTGCCATTGAAATTCTCCCGCTATATAAGTCAAAATCTTTATCTAAACAGTAGCGATACATGGCAATATTTAAAATTACCATTTTGCAGGCCGTGAAAAGTAAATATTTTGTTGTAAAAATCGAAGTTTTTTTTAAATCCTCGCCATTTTGTCATTTTTTGTATAAATTAAATTTTCGAGGTTACAACTGGAGCCACATTCATATAGAACAAGAATTTAAAAAATTCATTTATTTCAGATAACTGGATCGGTCGGAAACGTGGGCGCGTCATTTCGATACGTGAGTTACGCGTCGATCTGTACCTTGTACAATTTTCAATAAAAAGCTTTACAAAAATGTTAGGTGTTAGTTTAAATGTGAACAAATAAGTATCCTAAATTTTAGCTCAATAGCTGTAACAGTTTTCCCAAATTTAATTCCTAAAAATCAGCTTGAAAACGACTGTTCACAGTAGGTTGATTGGTCCTTAAGATTGGTCAAATAGAAACGTAAAGCACGTGCACGCGTATTTGTATTGTCGATCGGTTGACAGTTTGACAGAATTCATTATTGTTTTTAAAGTTGATTTTGAGTAGCCTGCCTTCCTTTAAGGAATCTCGATAATCCGTTCATGCGCGTCCCATCGGGACGCGCATGAATGGATTATCGAGATTCCTTAAAGGAAGGCAGGCTACTCAAAATCAACTTTCCTTTGCCAATTTTTGCACTATTTCGATACAAAAACATGCGCAGGGACCTACATAATAACTGTGCATACATAATAAGTCATGTAAGATGAGATAATTAATTATTCAGTGACCCCGAGACGGATTGACCTACCTGGCATTTAGGCGTACCCAAATATTACATAAATCTACTGTTCGCAGTGGATCCCAAAAAATGTCCACACTATATTCCTTTCTTTATTCATAAAAACAAGATAGTAAGAGATGGTCTTGCAATAATAATCTTTTCTCTCGTATGAGAGGTGTACGTGTGCAGTGTTATTACATATAAATAGGAGACCTACAGTTTAACATGGACTCCAAACCATAGAAGGTGTAATACATTTCCATTTTGAGAATAAATTTCTAAGCAGATTGGACCTCGGTGGTTTGTCATTGCCTCCCAACGTGAGATGGCTAGAATCAAGTTCTTACTTCACCCTGTGTTGAACTATGACCGTCTCTAACGAGGGGAACCTTTGAACTGTAACGCTAGTTTTAATATATAGTTGATATACAATGAAAGAAAACCAAAAATTATTGAACACAGTGTTTTTTTAAGGTGCTATGAAAATTGGTTCTTGAGAAATTTGGACTTTAAAGTTTCTACACTATTGATAGGTTTAGAAAACAAACTAAAAACTAAATAGGTTCACAGCCCAGTGGTTCTTGTACTTGCATAGAGATTTTGTTGAACATATTTTATATCAGGAGTTCGAATCCCCATTGTGAAAGTTTTTTTTTAAATTTTATCTTAACCCAAATATGCCTATAATGTCCTACATATAAGGTAAGCGGCCCAAATTCAGACACCTTTAGGAATTCACGTTACATTTTATTTAATGTAATTAATAATTATTCAGTGATGTTGACCAGTTTTCATTTTCTTGAATTAATAATTATTTCTAAAGAGATCTAAGCAGGTATTTATCATAAAACTTTGATAAATTAATTTAATTTATATATTTATTAGAACCATCCCAAAATCACCTAATTCCGACAATAAGAGTGCATTTTGTTCCAAAATCAGACATATCAGGGAACCTAATTCTGACAGAGACCCTAAATCAGACATTTGAGGAACATTATTTCGACAAAAAATAAAATCACTTCAATATTTATCATTAAAAGTTTAATACAAAAAAAATAGTATGAATGATTTCTAACGTTATAATATAATATTGTTTTCTAACTCTTTAACAGCAAAAAATCCTCTTTTATTTATTTCCACAGGAGGCTTGATCTTCTTGACGATTTCATGATTATCATACACAATTTCATCTTTAATATTTGGCCATTTCCACCATGCACCAGTCTTAGCCATTGCATTAGCTAACACTTTTTCAGTGTTTTTATTTGTAATTTGTGCTGGATAATAATCTTCAAAATAGCTGACAATTACAAAATCACCAATTTTTATGTCTTTATCAAATAATGTGGGTTCCACTTCTCCATTACCTGTTAAATAATTGTTGTATAGTATAATTAAGTTAAATACTTACAAGTAAAATTGTTTCTTACCTTCATCTTCAATTTGATTATTTTCTGTTTCATCATTATCCCGAATTGAGACTTCTTCACTATCTGACCCATCTTCCTGTGTTTTTTTGTTTATTTTGCCGAATAATTTGTTTTCTAGGTTTTTTTACTTTTGCTTGGCGCAATTTCTGATTCTCTTCCCTTTTTCTCCTCTTTTTCTTGCGATGCGCATAAGTTTTGTGCTATTCGTTCACTAATATCAGGGTGCCTTTTAATAAATAATTCATACCAGTGACGACCTGGTCTACCTGGTTGCATTTCTAAAATTGTTAGAACGTTTTAAATTTTTACCAATAGACAAACACTGTCGAGCAATTGATCTTTGGTTACAGGAAAACCCATGCGCCCCATATTAATGATCCATTGAACTAATAGGTTTTCTTCATTTACAGTTAGTACTGAAGGTGCTCCGCTACGACATTCTTCCGGGTAAATGCCCTGCATCTTCCCAATAAGCGTAGTCCTCGGGACGTTATATTGTTTCGCCGCAGCTAAACACGGTGTGCCATTTTCTATGGCATCCAAAGCCCGTCTTAAATCATCTTTGCTATATTTGCAATTTTTTTTGCCGACATTCTGTAACTAAAGCAAAGATTGCAATGATAAATAATAATAATTAATGCCAATGATAAATATCTATTAAATAATGTAAAAATAACAGAGAATACCCGTTTACATAAATTGAACATAATTCAGACAGGTGAAGTCCCTAACTCTGACACCTGTGTCAGAATTTGGATACAAGCTCTAAAAGGAACTCTACTATTTAAAACGGTATAGACTTATGTTAATCTAAGCGAAAAGAAAGAAATAGAACCATATCCACTCTATATCTCATATACACATATCCGACACCCAGTGTCTGATTTACGAAACACACACATTTGTTTGTACCTAATTCCGACAACATTAAAATTTATTAATTCTGTAATTACCCTGACAGGAAACCCAGTGGAAATGAAAATTTAAAGCCTTTATATTCAACTACAACAAAAGTTTATTCTAATTTTCCAATAAGTCGTGTCTTATGCTACATATAATAATAGTTAAAAATTCTTTGTAGAGGAACACAAAACACAAATTTCAAACACCATCCAACAATTAGGTTCTATACTTTTCGCTAGGGTGTCGGTAAGATATGAAACAAATTTTTACTGAAAGAATCAATGTTAAATTGTACCAACTGATGTGTTAATATATATCTGGATATTGTAAATTTCTTATTTTAACTGAATAAACAGAAATATGTCTGAATTTAGGACACTGTCTGAATTTGGGTCACTTACTAGGACGGCTCTAATAAGTCTAGGGTAACTTGCACCCCTACTTCAATGGTTCTCAAAATGCATTTTGTCGCTTCACTATAGTGTCCTTTTTAATTGTGCAAAGTTGTGCGACACTGATATTTGTGAATTCGATATTTTGTGTGTGTCTGAAATTGTTTATTTTTGAAAATGGCAGAACAAGAGATCATCTAGTTTACAGGAAAGTAGTTTTAATCTTGTCTATAGTCATAAAATTTTTTTATTTTGGTCATTGTCCTTCTGGGTATTGTACTATCATTCAATGTCAAAATAATAAATATAACAGTTTTGAATTTCATTCTGTGGCGTTTCAAACTCAGGTGACCTCATCAGACACAAAATCGCTAAAAATAATACTTATTCATTGGAATTGTTTTAAAGCTGTATTACATTACACAATTTCTTGTACAATAAACGACACAATTTTGCGCAGAGACGAGTTCAAAGCGTTTGCGCATAGCGTTGTGCGGCAGTGCGCAAAATTGTGTCGTTTATTGTACAAGTAATTGTGTAATGTAAGATGTAAGACAGCTTTTAGGGGATTTTCATTACATGAAGCTCTAAACATGATTAAAGAAGATAAAGCTGAAAGAAATATAATTTCCTCTATTTTTATTAAGAAATGTTAAATTTTTTGTTAAATTTTGCAAAAAAAAATATTTTTTTTTCTACTTTTTTTGTTTATTTCTTTCTTCTGTTAGTCACACAGTGCTAGTTTTTGTTAAAAAACTTTAAAAACTCATATGTGGACGCCATAGGCATATCTAGGTTAAATAAGTGGTTCTTTTACATTTTGTTAATTTAAATATTTTGTAATTTCGTAATACAAATTTAAGTAAACAATACTTCAAAAAAAATTTTATTAGTAACGAAATTGCTATTAAATTTGTATTACGAAATTACAAAATATTTAAATTAACAATAAGTAAAAGAACCACTTATTTAAATTAAGATAAAATTAAAAAAAAAACTTTCACAATGGGGATTCGAACTCCTGATATACGTGCAATAAAATCTGTATGCAAGTACAAGAATCACTGGGCTATGAACCTATTTAGTTTTTAGTTTGTTTTCTGAACTTATCAATAGTGTAAAAACTTTAAAGCCCAAATTTCTCAAAACCAATTTTCATAGCACCTTAAAAAAACACCGTGTTCAATAATTTTTTTGGTTTCTTTCATTGTACATATATCAACTATATATTAAAACTAGCGTTACAGTTCAAAGGTTCTCCTCGTAAGCAGATTGTACCTCTGTGGTTTGTCGTTGCCTCCCAACGTGAGATGGCTAGAATCAAGTTCTTACTTCACCCTGTGTTGAACTATGACCGTCTCTAAATACAAAGTAGCAAATCAAAATAATAGTTCAGCGCTACAAGTCTGCATTTGGTGGAGGAATGCAGATTCGACTCTCGAGTTTAAGGTGGATTTTATCTGCCGTAGTTTGGATCCCATGTAAAGAAATATGTCTGCGTCCTGCCATAAGGGGCGCAAGAGTTACCCGAAATTATCTTCAGTGATGATTATCAACGTAGCGCCCTGGTCTGAGTTGGGGGTCCGATCTGATGAAAGAGGTGTGGATCAAAGACCTGATACAAGATGGTAAAGCTACAATCCTATAAGAACCTTGGCTTTGGGACCTTACTCCCAGGTGCTACCCCAAGTAATTAGATGAGGAGACCATAACCGGGTCCAGTTTTCTATCAGGGACTCGGAAATTGAAATTTCCCTATAGAAATGGCTTAATATTTCGATCAAAAGAGTCATTAGCTTTAATATAAACAGCGGATCATTAAGTTTTAATTAAAAAAAAAAAAACAATAATTTATGGGAAACTAAATGCATCGTTTAGATTGACTCTGGCCTATGAAATCACGGAAATTAAGGCCACGCCCATGTAAATACGACACATCGGTGGCAGTTGCCGCAATAAACCTCGAACAATCGTGCTCTTGAACATGTTGGAGCTTATGACCGATCATTGTGCGGTGTAACCGTACATTTTGTCGTCGCATTAATACAGAAATCGGTTCATTTCAGAAGCAAAAAAAAAGAAAAAACTTTTTTTAAGAAATAAATATTTATTTTTTCTTCCGGATTCGATTCGAAGGTAGTTCCATTGTCAAAACCTACTCTCCGGGCCTTCCGCTCCGCTCCATTAAGCCATCAAGAAAACCGGGATCCAAAAAATCGGGATCATAGAAAACCTGGATATAGCATTTAAAAGTATAGTTGCGGTATGCGGCAGTTCCCTTTTACGTATCACCCCCAAAAAATCGCATAAAAAAAAATAATGACAAAATAGTAACCTTTTATCGATGTTACTGGTACGGGAGCCGTGTTGCATCTGCCGGTGCGGAAATCGCTAAGTTTTGGAGTATATAAAATCACTCGGACCGACAACAGAATGGGGAGATTCCACAAATTTTATTCATGCGCGTCGGTGAACGATTAAAATTTACGATTTTCAAAGTTATTTTTTTCATATTAAAAGTCCCTCATCCGTAAATTTTATAATTTAATATTACCTTATAAACCTTAAACTTTACCACAGTTAATAGGAAAAAGTCAATTTCGTAGTACCTGTTTTAGGGTACTTTAGCCCCATAACTTCTGAGAAAATCTCCTATTGTCACTGGCGACTACTACGGGAAAGGCGACGGGACGCCACCCTACTAAATCAGAATAGTACTTTTTCAATGCGAATACACCGCTCCTACAAACGGTGGCAGATTTAAACTGTGTTCCAAAAAGTGAAAAATATAATTATTAGCCCCCCCCCCCACGTGATTGCTATGAATAATCAAAAATTGCTGATGAACAAACCACGAACGTCCATTTATGAGTAGGCTAGTTGAACAACTTCCACTCTAGGTAATATCGGAATCCGAAGAAACAAATGCATTCTATATGACGATATGACTGGTTGTCTGACAACGACAAAGACAACTATATGGAAGTGCATAAGCCCATCTCTTTCTACATTACATTACGTTACGCTAAATTTGTGCATAAATCGACCATGATACAATTAAATAAGAATTCTGATGTGATTCCGAATCAAGTTTTAACGTGCTAATATAATAATTCGGAAATGGCAGGCACATTTATAATTATAAATTAATCATCACGATATTAAATTAAAAATTAACAACTAGTAAACATTAAAAATTCAATTCTGTTCAGAAGCTTTCAACTTATTTTAGCAATAATAGATTATTGCTTTTTTAAGTAAATATGATATGATAAAAAAATCTGATGTGGCCATCGACATGACTTTCTAAACAAATGTAAATAATATTTTTTTAAAGATTGTTACATAATTTCAACAGTAAATTTACGAAAAATTTTATATTTTAAAATTTTAAACTTGAGCCAAATATTTTAGGAATAAGTTCACAGTACTTTTTTTTTGCTAATGATAATCTAAATACCTGCCGTTTATATTATATAATAATAGAGTTTAATGTAACGGTGAAGAATTAAATTGGTTAAAAAAATTTAACAGTCGGTTTATAAATAAGGGTGCTATGCCCGTCATAAAAACATAGGAAGAAAAAACTTTTTTAAATCTATATCTAGCAAACGAAGCATTTCCGGTCACATGCTATTAACAACTTCTTTTCATCTTTTTATTAGCATAATACGTCAGAAAAATTGGACGAAAATTTTTGAAACGCCCTATATAAATTTATATTTGAGATTTATCGGAACAAAAAATGTAGGAAATTTCTAAGCAATAATAGTTGGTCTTTTATAGGTAAATAAAAATACAGGAAATTAAATTTTTCCTTTTTGTTTAAATTTTGTGCCCTCCCATTGAAACAAGTCAACAGTTGCCACTGGGTACAGGCAAACCCGGAAATCGAATTCAAGATCTTCCAATGCGAGATAAGACTGTACTTCTATGCAACAGTATAAGGGCAAGAAAAATAAATGCTCGAAGGTTTAGGAAACTGACTTTCATAATTTCACAAAATTCGTTACATAAAAATGTTAAAATTGTTGCCGTGAGTCACAGTTAACATCAAGGGAAACTACAGGGAGCTTGGCTGCCTCGGTGCCTCCACCACCACGTATGAAATTCAACGCATCCACTAGTACCGGCTGCTGTGTTGGATATTGCACAAGGGCATCCTGTACTGTCGATTATGCACCACATAAGAAACGTTACCCTATTTTAGGCTTTTTCAACCAATCATAGAGCTCCATTTCAAATTGTCTATAAGCGGTGAAAACCCTCGTCTAAAACGCATGTTGCTCGGAGCAACTTGTGTACAACAAAAAAAAAGAAAAATTGAAGTTTTTAAAAAAAAAAGTATTTGAAAAACGTACATTTTTTTCGGTGAATAATAGGTTTGTTTCATCGACGAGTTCTCGTTAGTTCTAGAGCTATGCGCATGCTCTTTAACTAAAATCTGTTTCATCAAACGTTAAAATATGAACTGGTAGTTCTACGAACTACTAGTCCGCTGTTTCATCAGCCTAATTGTGAGTTCTAGAACGGTTCAAATCAGTACTTGTTCAGAAGCAAGAACTTGTAGTTTTAGACCGCCCATAATATTCCGACTGAAGACGTACTAGTACGAATACTTGTTTTAGCCGCCAATAATGCATAAAAAAATTATTTTATTTTATTTATTTTAATAATTAAAAATTATTTTAACTCCTTACGCATTTTTGTGCTAAATTGTGCACGCATAATTTCCTCATCACTAGAGACATTGTCAATATCATCATTGAAATCACTGAAAATCTGAATCACTCATTTTTTCAACTTAAATGTTTATAATTGAATGTAAATAAATGTACGTTTCTACATGTTTTGCAACAACAAATTTAGGTTGGGTTTAATAAAGTTCAAGATAAAACTCGAGTCAATCCGACATCCGAGTTTTCCCGAAAAATTAGGACTAAAACTGTTTCATCAAACTTTTTTCTTACGACTAGTTCTAAAGTAGTTATTGCGGACGCATGCGTATTAGAAAATTCTGAACTAGAATCGGTAGTAGTTCTAGAACTGTTCAATTTGTTCGCGATGAAACGAACTTAATAATAATTAAAATTCGGTGCATAATCGGTCAAACAAAATTACATATCGAGGGAACCTCAGGGATCCTTCGAGTATTTTCCCTCCTCTAGTGCTGTTACACCTGAATATTGCACAAGGGCATCGGTATGAATGAATCCAGGTTGTTTATTCGTTATAATAATCTGTTCCACTATCTGAGTGGAATAATCGTTAAGTCATTCGGCCTTCTTTAAATTAGCAAATACAAAAAGATAAAATTAAACCTTTAAGGTATACGAGTCTTATTAGTATAGAACCCCTGGATCATCTAAACGTCCTTGGCAACGATCGAGTTGTTGAACATCGCTGGGGATCTCATAGGAATGTCGTTTTTGGGCTTGCCATATGCACATGCGGTCGTGTGCTTCAATTGTTTTTTGCTTTCCTGAAAGTAAAAGTTTGGCGGGGAGCCATTGGGTCATGAAGTGTATTGACTACAGCGGAATATT
This sequence comes from Podabrus alpinus, assembly GCA_932274525.1. Classification (NCBI taxonomy): domain Eukaryota; kingdom Metazoa; phylum Arthropoda; class Insecta; order Coleoptera; family Cantharidae; genus Podabrus; species Podabrus alpinus. The sequence continues at coordinate 78,347,815 of OW026454.1, read as the reverse complement.
AGTGAACTAGATAGTACAAAATTAACTTCGAATAGGCCAGATATAATTCTTTTGTGTGCCGTTTTTCGAAAATCTTTTGTTTATAAGAAATGGACGATTTTATTTTGAATACAACCACGAATTACACTTGTAAGTTACCTAACTGAATTAAATCTGAAAGGGAGTCTGCCGACTTTTGAACTTCTCAAGTTTACCACATCTTTTATTTATAATTAACCGCCTACACAGTCCTGAGATTAAATCACTGACCTGCAGGAGATATTTGAAATTAGATTGGCCACAATCCAGAATTTATTTTCTTCAGCAAAGAGTTCATACAAAAATATCGAAATTCTATAATTTACTGAACTATTTGTAATAATTCTAATTTCTGACTTGTTGCCCTCAGATAAACCGTCGGTTTATTTGTACGGTCAAATTCTGCGTTTCTCTGCTTATAAACATAATTTTTTTTCTGACAATTAGTAAAAACATAACTTTAGAACTGCGTTTGATGTCGAGCACTTTTGGTGCATGTAATCCAACCCACATGCGTCGTCAAAAGTTGGCGCTAGTAATCGGGAATCTGACTATCTGTCTGCACTTTGTATAGATAAAAATATCCTAAAATTGAACAACAGGGAATTCGGGAATCTTATTATCCTTTGTTGTATTCGGTTGCTTAATTAATCACATTATCGAAGCATTTGAATATTGCTTAGGGGCTTGTTTGAAACTTTTGCATGCTTAGAGCGTGGAGCTGTTCTCTATTTACTTTAGCTTTACTATCTACACTTTCCTCATTCTAATCTGGTTGTCTTCTTTTTATGGTTCTGCAAAGATACCTTTTGTAGTTTTTACCTGTTTATATTTGTTCTGTGCCTCTGCATGTCCAAAGTTTTCTCTGTACCATTTTTAGTGAATCTGGACCAGTAATTTTACTTTTAACGCATTCTGGCGTTCGTAGAATTTTTCCAAGGAGAAAATTGATAATAATTCTTAAAATTGTCCAAAGTTTTCTCTGTTCCATTTTTAGTGAATCTGGACCTGTAATTTTACTTTTAACGCATTCTGGCGTTCATAGAATTTTTCCAAGGAGAAAATTGATAATAATTCTTAAAATTATCTTTGGTCATGTTGTACTTTAAGCATGAACATGAAAGAAGTTTCAGATCTCATTCAAAGTGAGCTTTTCTCTTCATTGCCATGATTGTGCAGCCTAAATGCCGCACTCTTAACATTTTTAGGTTAATAATGTAGGACCATTTATTGAGTGATAAATTATATTGCAAGGTGGATATAAGAAAGTAAAACAAAAATTAATGGTGAACTTGAAACTTGTGTGCCAAGTTGTTAAAATTTAGCTGGGGACTTAACTTGCTCACAACCAGTCTGTGATCTGATCCTACGTGGGCTAGGTTTTTTCTGACATTGGCGCCTTTCTCCAAGGTCAGTTCGAGTATTCATGGCGCTCTAGGCTAAGGGTTAATTTGCCCCCCCCCCCTACTATAAAGCGATATCTGAAAACATCCACCGTGGCATGGCGCCCTAATATCTTTTGAGGAAATGTTATAACATTTAAAGTTTTTATAATTTCCTTATAATCGTCACCGACATTCCAAAACTATGATGCATATTTTGAATTAAGGTGGGGGAGGGGTAGTAATAAGTGAAAATAAATATTTTATAGACATTCATTATGACAAAGGGGGTGAAACTTCTATAAAATCTGGTATAATGAGAAATCTTATTATAGTATGCGGCTAAGAATGTAGACAAAAGTTTCAACGCTTAACAAAACAAATTTTTTAAACATTCTTATCGTATTACGAGACTATTATAAATAATTTCTTATAAACTCTGAGTCATTTCGATTATTGACCTAATAATCAATGGTTACCTATAGCAAGGCACGTACACAGACTTAATTCATTTATTCATAGTAGCGCTACAATTCAGGACTGACTCACTATCTGCCTTAAAACTTTCCGATTCTTCAGTTTCCGGATTACATTTTTAGCAATATCGTATGCTGAAAAATGTGTTCCCCAATCTGGATTTGAACCCTAACTTATTGGCTGTGAATACGCACGCTTAAACAACTGCGCTATCAGGGCGATTAATTTATGTTTCGCGGAACTTTTATACTATATCGTAACTAATTCTAGGACGCTACACATTTACTATTAATTTTATTAAATTAATACGCTAGTTGCGTAGCTCAAGTGGCGCTGCCCTGGTGGCCAAATTTAGCGTAACTGGGATGGTTTTATATAGTAAAATTCATCTTGGTTATGTACAATATTTTAAATTAATAAAAATAATTAATATTTTTGCTAATATTACCATAGAAACATGAACATTCGGCCATCCCAGTTTTGACAAAATTTATCCACGAGACGGCGCTTCGTACGCTTTTGGGAGCTACGCAACTAGCGTATTATTAATGTATTAATTCTTTCTAAGCTACGTTGCTCAGTCCTGACTGCAGCCGTCTTTGCAGACGTTGCGTTTTAATCTCATTGACTAGATCCAGATTCTTGTAAATACTAGGGGGGGGGTTCAATAAGTTGGCTAAAAATCAAATAGATGGCGTCACAAATTCAAAAACAAAACCACATTTGACAGTTCTAGTCTGTTACTATAGTCCATCTGGTTTTGGATTGCAGTAGAGGTCGCCTTGAACGGCAAGTCAGATTTACACTGGGAAACGTCAAATAATTAAAGTGTATGAGTGACAAAAACCAAATGTCACTTATTTGATACTTGAAATAATCGAGTTAAAAGTTTTTTTTTGCCATTCCGGGGGTAAAGTACTCACTTTTTACCCCGGTTTGCGGGCGTAAAGGGGCACTTTTTTAGCCTGCGGGAGTAAAGTTAAAAAATAGGGGGGGCGGGAGTAAAGTTAAAAAATAGGGGGGAGCGGGAGTAAAGTTAAAAAATAGGGGGGGGAGCGGGAAATAAAGTCACCAGATGACTGGTGACTTTTTAGTAGTGCCCCCCACCAAAGAGTGCAAGAGTGGGAGGACACAAGTTACATCCGTGCGGTCGGCAAAAAGCACCGACCCGAAAATATTTCATGCTAATGTACCCCTATATATTACTCGATGACGCAAAGTTGAGTAAACGTAACGCCATCTGGCGGAATGACCTACCCAAATTAGGACGAAAATAAATCGCACCTTATTTGGTTTATAATAGATAACTTACTAAGACCTGGATTTCCACAAATGTGGAAACTTAGTACGTTTAATTTGACGTTTAAAAGTGACCAAAAGTGACTAGGATGAATTTATGCGAGTAAATTGTGACGAAAAGTCACAATTTTTGATTGTTGGAAAACCGTGAGATGGCGCCACATTTAGCAAATTTAGTCAACTTTTCGTGCGAAGTAATGATAAGGATGAATATATGCGAAAATAAATTATCCACGACCTTCCATGTGCAAACAGGGGGGGCGACGACAGGGTCGAGGTTGCGCTTTACGCGGACGACACGGCGGTATTCTCCAGTTCACCCAGTTCCACCCTCCTTATAAATAGAATACAACAACATCTCGGAAAACTGGAAAAATGGTTCAGTACTTGGCGCATAGGGGTAAACCCTAGCAAGAGTACTGCAACCTTTTTTACCAGACGAAGAGAAACAACAATACCTACAAAACCAGCTAGACTTCCAACTTCATGTCTCCGAATGTATGACACCGAGATCCCTTGGAGCGACACTTCCAAATATCTGGGGGTGAAGCTTGACAAGGGATTACGATGGTCCAATCACATAACGGAGGTAACAAACAAAGCCAGATCAGCTCTCTCACAACTATCTCCTTTCATTAACAGCAAAAGCAAGTGTTCTCTCAAGTCAAAAATTCACTTGTACAAAGCGTGCGTCAGACCCGTAATGACGTACGCGTGCGAAGCTTGGGGCTACGCGGCAGATTCTCATCTGAGCAGACTCCGCCGAACTCAAAGCGTCGCACTGAGACGAATATTGCGGGCACCAATACTAGTCTCAAACGCTAGAATACGGGAGGACACAGGCGTAGAATCAATCGATGATTTTATCCGTCACCTGACCGCTAACTTCTACGATCGCTTGGCCACCTCCGAAAACCCACTAGTCAACGGGCTTGGTAATTACCAACTCGACGACTATCTGCGGTATAAGAGGCCCAAGGCGATTCTTGCGCCGAAGCCACCCGTGCTTTAGCGTTGCCACGATTAAGCACTTCTCGGATCTCGCGACCCCAAGGACCGCGAAATGCGAGAAATGCTACTCCGCAGGCCATTCGGGGGGTTTTTAGCTCGCTAAGAACCTCTTTTGCTGTGTTTCCCTTTCAGGATGACTGCCTTACCAGCATCAAGGACGTAAATTGGCCTTGATGCGCGGTATACCAGTCTAGAACAATGACCTTCAGTCATGGTTGTTCTTTGCACACCTCAATGGGTGCAACCAAGGGGGTATTTTTTACAACGACTCGCCCTTGCGGGCGGTCGAGATGGGATGAAAGGTGGGTGTATGCGGGAGACCTTGCTCTCCGGCGGCTTTCACGGTGCCAGCACGCAGGCTCAGGCTCAAAGGGGGGGAGGGCAACCTCCCTCCTAGAAAGCGGTTAGGCCAGGTACGACACGACGGAGGTAGGATTCCCGAAATCGGAGCGACTGACACTCCTCCGAAACGGAAATTCCGGCCGAAGGGATTTCGACTTAGCCACTCATACGCGAAAACTTGCCACTCTTCCTAAAAATTTCTAATTCGTTTGAATACCCAGTCAAATAGGGTGCAAAAACAAACGACGTCAAATCAGCATTACCAGCTATACGAACAGCGACTGCGTACGTGAGTTCAATAATAATAATTCTGCCATTTCCGTCGAGCATCGAAGGGGGGAAACCCAACTTTGACCTTCGGCGGATCTCGGGTACAGGGAAGGGCGTCAAAACCCAACCCCGTATTCACAAACCAATAAGGTGCGTGGCGCACCAGTCATTATGAAGGCTGTAACAGTTTTAAACTAGGCACACCGAAATACAATTCAGATTACGGAAATAAATTGAATTTATTTTTTTGGGAATACCGAAATACCGTGCTATTTTGCGATTTATCGACCACGTGTAGGTATTATAAAAAAAATGCGTTAAATTTTTGCTTTAAGTTTCTAAATTGGCGAAGTTCCTACTTTACCTCCCGGAATTGCAAAAAACAGTATATGCACGACGGCAGTAAAGTGTCACTTTGCTACCTTGGTGCATAATGTACTATTTTATCAAATAGCAATTTATCTTGTACAAATTATTTAAATTTGCCAGAAACTTTTAGAAAAATATATTCGTGAGTCATCAATCGCAAATAAAATTTCGGCAGTGTAAACGTGTAGAAATGTTATCCAATCACGCACGAAGATCACAGTTTTAGTACAATCTAGTTCTGCATTCTTAAAACGGATGGACTATAGTCAATATAATAAAATATTATTTTTTTGTACAAGTCCGCTGAAGGTTTCTTATTATTTTTGTGTACATCTTGAAAGTACACGTACCGTCAACAGAATGATGAGGTAGATCCGCCCTAAATCGAATGCGACCTTCTGATTGGTTGAGATCTTGAAAATTATCGATTGTTGCCGAATTTACAGGGGTTATCAAATTCATCCTGAGCATATTCGCTTAATTTTAATGTTGTCTAACTAATTCCATTAAGATTTTAACGCAAAACATCGTATCTTCTCATATTTAAGTTTAAATAATGTTACCAATAAATAAAAATTAGTGGTTTCTTACTTTTGACGATTTTTCGTTTATTAAGATCATCGGGTAATGTGATCAAAAATCCCGAGCCCCGATGTGATCACATTAAGCGACGGCTACTATTATGCACAATTTTCAACCCCCCTTGTTACAATCTTTGTCCCCCCCCCCAAGAACGTCCTATGAGGTTCAATTTTTCAACAAATGAAAAACCATCGTTTCATTGTTAAGAAACGTCAAACTGACATTTATTTTTATAGGGTTATGTTGAAATTAAAGCATTAAATAATTATTAATTGCAGTTTTATCCGGAAATTGCATAAAATTAATGTATATACCTCAGGACTTCAATGAATAAATTGTAATCCCTCGTGTGATTGAGACTAGGCAAAAACTTCACACTCAGGATTAATATTGCACTTAAGTCCCTTGGTATATAATATACTATTGTAATATTTTGACGCCTTAGTGCTGATTCACAATGAACGTAAGACATAAGAAATACGTCTTCTTCTTACGCTAGGACTACGTCCTGTACTTCCCAACTATATGCCTCTGTCAGAGGCACTGTTGGTTCTGTGAGCAGTTTTGGTTTTTACATCTCAGGTAGCTTGCTAGGCTTGCCTTTCGATGTGCCTGCACCCTGTTTTTTACTGTTATGATGGCAAATCATTAACACAGGGGGACCACCTGCTTAACGTGTCCTCCGAAACACGGAAGACGGCCAAGAAATTTTTTTAGTCAATACCCGGAGTCGATTAGCAGTTGATTGCGCTAACGTTCAGACCATGACCGTCTTCTCGTAGACGTATAGAAATACGTAAGACGTAAAATTTATATTAAGCTTAATTTTAATACAACTTAAAAGTTGAAACCATTTCAACTTGATGTTACGTACGACAATAATCTCAACACAATTGCATGAAATTGGAAAGATTTTAATTTTATGTATTAAAATTACGCTTTAAGTCAATTTGACGTCTTACGTATTTCTTATGTCTTACGTTCATTGTGAACAAGCACTTAATTTTAATTTTATTTGCTCTTAAAGTCAGGGATTAGAACTTTTGTTTTAAACGTCCAATATATTATCTAACTTAGGTGATTGCACAAAAATCAATTTTAGTGAGTTTGCCCTTTATATTTTCAAACTTTTATTCACCACCAATGTGTTCAGATTTTTACTACACTTTTTTTTATTTCTTACTATTTAGGCAGGACGAATTGCAGCCGATTATCCATTGGTGGGAGGCCACAAGGGACCAGTTTTGGATATCGCGTTTTGCCCACACAACGACAACGTAATCGCCAGCGGTTCGGAAGATTGCGTGGTCAAAGTTTGGCACATACCCGACAATGGCCTTATCAAAACCTTAACCGAACCAATCGTAGATCTATTATACCATCAGCGACGAGTCGGACTTGTAGTATGGCATCCTACAGCATTAAACGTCCTACTAACGGCTGGCAGCGACAATCAAGTCGTCATTTGGAACGTCGGCACGGGCGAACCCCTAATACACATCGACTCCCACCCTGACATCGTCTACAGTGCATGCTTCAATTGGGACGGTTCCAAACTGGTAACAACGTGTAAAGATAAAAAAATTCGTTTACTTAATCCAAGAACAGGCGAGATAGAATCGGAAGCCGTTTGCCATGAAGGCTCGAAAGCGACGAGGGCGATTTTTTTGAGGCACGGTCTAGTCTTTACGACCGGATTTTCTAAAATGTCAGAACGTCAGTACAGTCTGCGGACGCCGGACGCGCTTAGCGAGCCTATCGTTATGGTCGAATTGGACACATCCAACGGCGTGATGTTTCCTTTATACGATCCCGACACGAATTTGGTTTATTTGTGCGGGAAGGGCGATTCGGTGATAAGATATTTTGAAATTACGCCCGAACCACCGTTTGTGCATTACATAAATACCTTTCAAACGCCCGATCCGCAACGAGGTATCGGCATGATGCCGAAAAGAGGTTCCGACGTCTCCACATGCGAAATTTCGAGGTTTTACAGGCTAACCAATTCGGGACTTTGTCAGGTAAGATAAGGAATTTTGCGGGGTTAATCAATTTGAACAAATTTAATTATTGCAGGCAATAACGATGACCGTACCTAGAAAGTCTGAATTGTTTCAAGAAGATTTGTATCCCGATACGATCGGCGACACAGCGGCGTTGACCGCCGAGGAATGGTTCGAAGGAAAGGATGCGGAACCGCTTCTCATATCGCTGCGCGACGGTTACAAACCACCTGAATCGAAGACGTCTTTAACCGTCAATAAACGACGCAACGTTTTAGATAAAATGCCGCCAAAGAGTTCGAAAGGTTCGGGAGGCGGAGCGCAGAGTGAAGTTTCCGACAAAGCTTTACAAGAGTTTGCCGACGAAATTAGGAAATTGAAAGCTATGATTGTTAAGCACGAAAACCGTATTAGGGCCTTGGAAGCCGAAGTGGCGTCGAATAAAGTGACTGTTGTCGACGAAGATGGACCTGGAGGTGACGGCTTAAATGTGGCTCCACCCATGGCGACCGACGAAGTTTAGAGATGTAAAAATGTACATAAGGTGAGAAATTTTATTTAAATGCGTCAGTTTTTTTTTATTATTTTTTTTTCGTAGGAAGCTCCCTGTTTCGTACCGGTTGTATGCGTTATAATTTTATTACCGAAAGAATATGAAAATTTTTATATTATTTAATTGCTACTTTTCTGAGCTTATAAATATTTTTAAGTTTTTATCCGTTGACTCGTTTGCTGGCGCACAAAAATCGGTGATCTCTTTAGAGACGAACTCGCAGCAAGTGGGTTATCGGTGTGTGTGTGCACTTTAAGTTAAGTTTAAAAAATAATTTTTTTTAACGCGATTTTGGTTTAAATGTGTGTAATTTATTTTTGCAAGTTCTTTTTCGCGTGCTCGACTTTTACACATTTTATATTTTTTATTTGTGATCTCCTACTCTCTAATTATTTTATTGTCATGATAAATCTTTATATTTTTAACTTGTTGCATCTTGTTAGCATAATTAAAGAGGCGAAATGCAAAAATATGGCCGCGACTTTGCAATTTTACACTGCTCAATTTGTTACGTGTGTGTTTACCTGCCCTGTTTTTTAACAACGAATTAATTCATACAAAATTGTATATATTTTATGTGTTTTAATATTATTGCATTTTAGCTATGTTGTTATTAAGTTACATTCGTTAATTTTTTTTTTAAATAAAGTTTCGAGTTTTATTTTGTTTTATGATTATTTTTTTTTGCCGTCGTGTTTATGCACTTGAAGTTAGCAATGAAAATTGTTTCGCCCAAGATGTGCGTGGTCAAAAACTTCATTTTTTGTTTGGTTGTTCTGAATTTGTTCATCATTTGTTTTTAATTGTCCTCAAATGTTTTTTGATTTAAAAAAGAATATCAAGAAAATCTAAGAAAACAACAAGTTTTTGCCCCCTTTCTTGAAATTTAACTTTTTTTTTAATCTATTTCCCAATTGTTCTTAGTTTACTCTCAGAGTTCTTAGTAAAACAAAAGTCCAACGTTGAATAATAACCACGAAATGAGATTTTGCACCAATCCCCCCTCCCCGTTTTTTAAATTTTAACTTTTTTGCTCCAGGTTATTCTTGTTTTCAATGTTCTTACCAAGAAATATGTCCAAACTCCAATAACAACCGCGAAATACGATTTAACTACGCCCCCCCTTTTTTTAAATCAACTATTTTTTCAAATTTCTGATTGTTCCTACCTTGTTCTTAACAAAACAAATGTTCGAACTCCTATAATAACCGCGAAATAAAATTTTGGCGCCCCCCCCTTTCAAAAGCTTTTTGAAAGCATCTACAATTATTGTAGATACGACCCTGAACTATTTATAGGAATAATAATTATTACTATAATAAATAGTAATAATCGTATTGTTATAGTAATAATTAAATATAACTTCACTGTCGTCCTTAGTTAAAACGTCCTAACTAATTAATCGAAAAAAAGACAACTTTTTGCCAGCCCCTTTTTTGAAATTTAATTTTTGTTTTGGACGAGATCATCAACACCGTCCAAACCAGACAAGGCTTTAGAATTGGTAGAAAAGAAGTAAACATAATCTGTTATGCTGACGACGCGACGTTAATCGCTAATAACGAAGACGACCTTCAAAGGCTGTTACATCAGTTTATCACGACAACAAAAATATAAAACATGAAGATATCCGAAGAAAAAACAAAATGCTTAACAATATCCAAAGAACCACTAAGGTGCAAAATAGAAATTGAAGGGAAACCAATAGAAGGTGATGTCTTACAAATACTTGGGAATTGACCTATCAAGTGCGCGTGATATACAAGGAGAGGTGAAACAACAGGCTATAAAAGGAGCCATGATATCGGGACATCTTCTGGAGAAACAAACACATGTCAGTAGAGAATAAGATCCGAACATATAAAGCGGCCTACAGATAGGGTATTGTATGTGGATGGTAGAAACGGTAAGAGTTAAAACGCATTAACTCGGGTAGGAGCGTTCAGGTAAGGAACGCTAAGAAAGTAAGAACGCTCCTACCTGAGTTAATGCGTTTTAACTCTTACCGATTCTACCATCCACATACAATACCCTATGTGAATGCAGCTTAAGACAGCAGTGAGACCGGTACTGACATATGCCGCGGAAACTCGCGCTGAAACATCAAAAACAAAACAACTGCTCAGAACTACCGAAATGAGAACAATAAGAAATATCGCGGGGAAAACTCTGATGGATAGAATTCCTTGTAAAGAGATTCGTCAGCAATGCGGAATAATAGACATCGTGAAGTTTGTTAAAGCATGAAGGAAAGAGTGGAATGCACATGTGGATAGAATGGGAGAGGAGCGCATACCGAAAATCGTAAGGGAGGGGAACCAACACGGAAGAAGACCAGTAGGAAGACCCCCAAAACGATGGAGAGAGAGAGCTGGGTATCGTCATCCATAGAAACACCACCGACGAGGTGAATTGTTTAAAGGAAAACAGGCTTGTCCTAGTAAAAGTGGAAGAAGAAGAAGAATTTTTTTTAAATCTATTTCCCAAATGTTCTTAGTTTGCTCTCAAAGTTCTTAATAAAACAAAAGTCCAACGTTGAGTAATAACCACGAAATGAGATTTTACACCAGCCCCCCCCCCTCCCCCGTTTATTTAAATTTTAACTTTTTTGCTCCAGGTTATTCTTGTTTTCAATGTTCTTACCACGAAATATGTCCAAACTCCAATAATAACCGCGAAATAAGATTTAACTCCGCCCCCCCCCCTTTTTTTAAATCTGAACTATTTTTTCAAATTCCTGATTGTTTCTACCTTGTTCTCAAAGTTCTTAACAAACCAAATGTTTGAACTCCTATAATAACCGCGAAATAAAATTTCGCCCCCCCCCCTTTCAAAATCTTGACTCTTTGATTGTCCTCAATTATAGATACGACCCTGACAATTATAATAGTAATCGTATTATAGGGGAAAAATATTAATTGTACGCACGCTGGTGGCTGTAATATCAACTAAATATTTGACGTCACGATGATGCTAAAATAAAAATGAATTCGAGGTTAAATTAATTAAAATACCTTAAATTTATTATTTTTTATTAAATTATTTAGTTGTAATGTATTACTATCGTTCAAAACCAAATCAACGCATTTCTGAGCGAGGTTGTATCATTAGCGTGACGTCACGTTTGTTGTTGCTTACAGCGCACCATCGGTAATATTTTATCCCTATAGTAATAATTAAATATAACTTCACTGTCGTCCTTAGTTAAAACGTCCTAACTAATTAATTGGTTTCGTGAGGAAAATGACTTGATCCTGATATACTACATAAATAGGTTGTAATAAATATAGCAAATTGTAAAAATATTTTGGGTGAAAGGTGGCCAAACTTCTGAATAAATCGAATTTGAACTTAGCTGATTTTACACGATTCAGTGACGCGCGGGTGAAATCTCATCCATTTTGTTGACAGTCCGTGCAGAATGAATGACCCTAACACTTAGAAAATTTCGCACCGACAGATGCAGCTTGTCTCTCGTACATGTATCATCGATTTATTTTTAGTTTTATTCCATATTTTGGGGGTGAAACGTAAAAGTTTACTGCCCCATACCGCAACTATACTTTTTAATGCTATTTCGAGGTTCTCTCACATCCCGGTTTCATTTATCCCGGTTTTCTTGATGGGTGGCGTCTTCTCGTGTGTTTAGCCCAGTAAACCAGAGTCAAAACCGCCCTGAAGGAGTGCAACGCGGAGCGGCGCCCCGTTAAGCTAGGTTTTGACGACGGATAAACCTCCTAATGCACACCTCAAAAATCGACAATAAAAAAAATTTAATTTTTTCACTTTTTCGGCAATACACGGGTTATTTTCAATTTTTTTGCTAATATTTACTAATCATACCCCCACCTATCCGAATTTCAAAGAAAAAATTAAATCCGAGCGAAAAAATTTCACCCGTTCCGAAGGGAACGCCGATGCATGTATGCGAGTCTGCATGGGGGGCGCAGCCTATTCGATGCTAATTTACCTACTTTTAAAAAGTCGATATTAGGGTTGTTTTTAAGGTTTTCATCCAAAATATTTTTTCTATAGACTAATATAGGGGAGTAATATTAACGATGGTGCGCTGTAAGCAACATCAACGTGACGTCACGCTAATGATATAACCTCGCTTGACCTCGCTCAGAAATACTTTGATTTGGTTTTGAACGATAATGATACATTACAACTAAGTAATAAATAAATAATTTAATAAAAAATAATAAATTTAACGTATTTTAATTGATTTCTAAAACAATTTTAATTAATTAAGACGTCAAATATTTAGTTGATATTACAGCCACCAGGGTGCGTACAATTAATATTTTTCCCCTATAACCATGTTCTTTAGTGTGTAGCACACGAAAATTTTTTTTTCGGGTGGCTTAGTTTATTGCACTCTTCCCAGTATTTCTTCCGCGTAGAACTTGCTGTGTTCCTATGTTGTTTTTTTGCCTTCTTCGGCCCTTTTGGAACTTTGTTCTTCTGGTTGTTGGTTTTCCTTTTGTCTTGGATGTTCTTCCTCTGCCTTGATGGACATAATGTTAACCATTAGTTTTTAATGATTTCCCAGTTTGTTTCACTCTCCAGCATGTTTTCGACCCTTAGCGTATATCCTTGGACCCCACGCGAAAATTTGATATGTTCAGGATGGAAAGTTTGGTCTTTTGAATCTGTGAAGGTATTTGGTAACATATCCATGTCCAATGAGAATTTGCGTTGTTTCGAATTTCAACTCTCCGAGCTTTCGTACGATCCATGGCTCGATGGTGGGTATTAGTTTGTAAGTCCACCTTCCGTTTTCAACTCTGTCCCACGAGTCCTGCCACCTGGCGGCTATTTCGCACATCCTTTGCCCGAAGTCTGCTTTTGTTGTGATCTTGTGTTTTGAGTCTCTTACTTCTGCCTTTAGGTGGACTGGCATTCGAGACTATAGAAACAATGTCATCTTGGTGGAAGCCGTTCTGTAGGCTTGGCAGATTTTGATGGCGTTCTTCCGTTGGACGGCTTCGAATTTAACGACCCTTCGACCAAGCCTCCAGCCAGAAAGTCCGAGACGGTACTCAGCAGCCTTCTCTTTATTTCGCCTGGCCCTCTCATGTTGAGCATTAACCTATGGAGTGCCGTGGCCGCTGCTTTGAACTCCACTCGAGCCAGATGTGGACCATATGACATGTTTCTATCCAAGTCAACTCGCAGCACGCGAACCGATTATTGTGGTTCTATGTGTTTTCCATTCAATATAAAGGAAACATATCGAATTTTTCTTTTGCCGGTCAGGCGTTCAAACAGTTTCTTAACGGTTTTATCTAGTTCTTCTTTTCCGAAAATTTGAGTCGGCGTAGTTGTCTGTTTTGGGTTAAAGATCACTTTGGGGTGCCCGGAGAACAGAGGGCTGTAATCACTAGTCGTAGGGTTCTTCGGTTAGACCTGGGATGGGTAGTCTACCCAACCTTGTTGCTATGATTTGGTAAGCTTGTCTCTAAGTGTTTTTGTCCACCTCTTTCATTAACTCTCTCCACTTTTCTTTTTCGCTTTTTTTTATTTATTTTGTCAATAATTTCCCATAGGACGTTAGGGCTAATCATGCCACTTTTGCCTCACTCGCCTTTGTCACTTTTTCCGAACACGTACACCTGTTTGCTAGGGTCTGATCGAATTTTTACACTTCCGCCCCCCAAAGAGGCTTCAAATAAATAAAAGCAAACCCTGTAATTATTTCAGATTTTTATTTTAATATTTAACTCTTGACAACAGCTGATCAAGTTTTCCATTGAAAAGTACAAGAGGTTTTTGTGGTTAATATTAATTAAAAATCTGAAATTTTTAGAAATTAGCCAAAAGAATGCTGCTGTATGGAAATAATTGCCCCCCTCCTCTCACCAGAAAGTTTTCAACTCCCCTTTACTTTCTTTTCTTGTAATTTGAACCCAAATACCATCTTAAATCATTTTTATTTACCCATATCTTTCTCTCTTCTACCATAGAATTTATAGACTAAACCATTTTGGCCCAAGTTGATTGGGCAACTGAAGCAAAATCTAATTTCTTTACAAGACTTTAATCTCCGCCGCCGTCCGATCTCTTGAAGCCGCATTAAAAAGAGAACATATAACAGTTTGTGGAAAATCATTGCATGAAAGAAAGGGGGCGATTCTATTAGGATTTTTGTGACGTGTTGGTTATTACATCCGGAAGCAGCAAACCCAATGCATTTAAACAACACACTAACGCGTAAATCAGCATTGCAACATTTGGATATAAATAAGGAATCACAAATAACATTCCAATAGCCAGTGAAGGAATCACAAATAAATTCTAATAGCTTAAAATGCTAGAAAAACTGCAACTGACCCTACTTTAAACAAACGCGTACTGATTGACCACTACATACCACCAGAGATCTATGGGATCTAGATGAGCTATAAAATTCATTACACTCCCAACCCAGGATGGTTATCTGGATGGAAAAAAGTGGTAATAGAAGTCTTAGGGTTTTCAGCTCGTAAATTTAATGTGCACTGAGAATGCGCAGAAACATAATAGAGTTTAAATGCTATTATTTAAATACGCTGTTACGATCTTTGTTTTTGGTGGGGGGGGGGGATCTTCAAAAGACACCATCCGATTTGTAGATTTTTACCCACTAAAACGCCCCTACCTGGAGTCATCTGGGGAACACTTGAACATGGTGTGACATTACTTCGCACTCTGGTGACCCCCAACCTTTGAAGAGGGGTCGCAGTTGCATCCTCGTGGTTGCTTATGAGATGTATTTTAATCTCTTAATCACTGCTTAGTAGCTCGGAGCCAACACTTTGAGTAACCTCGCCTTTGTACTCTTTTGGGTCTTCTCTCCCCCGGATTGCTGGTTTTGCGCCTTCTATCTCTTCCTCAGCCCGGTTTTTATTTGGGTGTCTCATCCACGTTGAGCGTTTTCCGCTAGAGGTCTTCTCCCGTTTGGCTTCAGTGAAAACACCCTAATATGTGTTTTCAATGTAGTTTAAATTTTAATGATGATCTTCTCATAAGGCCCCAATACTCTGACTCTGATAGCCCTCGAGTTCCACGGAACATCGGAAGTTACGCTGCTGCATCAAAGAAATTACAATTATTATTAAAACTCAGCTTTCCAAAAAAGAATTTGAGAACACAGAATAGGACAACAATTTTTAAATAAATTTTCAAAGTATGGAAAAGATATTAACAATTCTCTAGCGTAGCCATGACGACATTTGGCATGCTACAACTCAACGTGACAAGATTCGTTGTATCTGGATTTCGTAAAAATAAACTGATATCTTATTTCAACAAAATTCCCATTTCATAAGTCGCAATAAATATTGAACAAAAATTAAAATAGAATATCAAAGAATTTTGCGATTAACTAGAAAAACGTGATATCTCGATGGCATCTGCTTGGCAAGCAGCCATGGTCGATCTCCAGGCTCCTAAGTTTGGTGCCTTCTAATAATAATTACGAGGTATTACAATTAAATCAATTAATTGCATTACCTAACAGGAAAAGCATATTCATCATTTACGTGGACATCGATTATGTGTAGTTGAGATCAGATTAATAAAGGAAACAACGAAATTTTCCGTCTAACCTTACTTTGTGAAGATTTGATTGTATAGGGCGATTCAATAAGAGTTGGCATTTTTATTTGTTAAAAAGACGCATTAATAATTGAAACAAGTGGTAAATCTTCCACTTCCACAGATCTTCTGGCATGATATCATTCTTTTGGTAAACTTTTCACCATTGTGTTAAGGTGTTTTCAAAATAACTTTTGGATTATTTTCCCTTTCATAAAGAGTGATTTCCAAATCACTCCATTGTCTGTAGCCAACAATTACCCCTAATTTTCTACAAATTGAAAAATTCAACAAGTATTCGTATGTTACAGCACAAGGTAAGGAAAATACTCAAAGATTCAGCGAGTACAGGTTTTAGCAAGGAGATTGCACGAGCGTAGCGCAGCGGAGCGAGTGTCAATCTCCTTGCTAAAACCTGTACTCGCTGAATCTTTGAGTATTTTCCGAACCCGCGTCGCTGTTGAGAAAATCGACATTTCAAACGCCATTTCTTGTATATCATGTTGCGATTATTGGCTGGTTGCTCATCGCGGAATTATCGTATGTTACAGTACAAGGATTCGGAAAATACTCAAAGATTCAGCGAGTACAGGTTTTAGCAAGGAGATTGACACTTGCTGAATCTTTGAGTATTTTCCGAACCCGCGTTGCTGTTGCGATGATATACCGATTATTTATATTTATATAACGATTTATTCTTCTTTTTTAGGTGATGTGTTAAAATAACGAAAATTTATCGATATTGTTATTACTTAAAAGTTTTATTATGCAGGGTGGTCGAAAATGTGGTCTTCCATGTAGTTTATTTTTCTTGTACACTAATCTAACAATATTTAAAATCTACTTGTACTCACCTACTGAATGCATCTTTTCGGGAGCGACCACTCTGCAGCATCGTTAAATCTAACAATTCGAAAGTGCCTTGGATTATACTACGCACACCGAGACAATTAAATCTTGAAGAAATTAAAAGAAAAAGCAAGTATATACATAGAAGTTTTATTTTTAAATGTATACAAAATGCATTAAAATATTGCGTCATTTTCGTTCATGTTTGGTTTGGTATCCATCAAACAAATAAATAATTATTAAGCTAAGAATAATATCGTGGAATACTATAATAAAAAAGAGTTCGATA
Source organism: Podabrus alpinus (assembly GCA_932274525.1). NCBI lineage: Eukaryota > Metazoa > Arthropoda > Insecta > Coleoptera > Cantharidae > Podabrus > Podabrus alpinus. Next base: position 78,330,787 of record OW026454.1, on the reverse strand, counting down.
TAAATAAATAAATAAAAAGATATTACAAATCAGTGCCAAGATGTATTGTTTGTTACACAAAAAAAACATTGTTATAAATATAAATTATTGTTAAAAACGAGAGCTGTTTTTATTACTCAAACAACCTCTTCTTTTAAGTCTTTTTCGCAAATTAGTCTTTAAAATAAATTATCCTAACGTCTTATAACTTTGAGATCAACACACACCCTTGACAACTTTCGTTAAATTTTACCTCGAGAAAAATAAAGGAAGCAAATAAATAAAGAACAAAAAAACTTGTGATGTGTCGAGTTGAAGACAAAAAATACTTGTGCGTACACACACAAGTACACATACTTGTACATCCTAATCCTAGAATTTAATTAGAGGGGGACGATTTAACGTCCTCAATTTCAATCTTACAATTAAAAAAAAATGATAATATTAAATAAATAAAATGTATGTGACTAGTTTTTAAGATGTAATAATGAGCTTTGTCAAATTTCTTTTATATAGGTATATAAATTCACGTAAAGAGAGGCAAATTGTGAAAGTGATAGCCTCTACGCCCCTTAGCAGCTAAATATATGTAAACTATGTGGTAAGCTCCTGGTATGAAGCATATAAAACCTGCCAATAAAAATACGGCACCTTGTAAACCGGCCTGGGGTTCGGCTAAAGCTAGGGTGCCCGTAGCCAACAAACCAATTCCAATTAACAGTAACGTGCTAGCTGCCAACACCATACGCCAATTTTCGCGCACTTTTGGATGCCAAAAACAAGACTTGCCGTGAAAATCTTGGCTCATGCCGTCGGAGTAGTCTTGAATCAGAGAATCGCTGTCTCTCGAAGTGTCATTGTTTAGTTTGTAATTCCTGGAAAAGAAAATATACATTGGAAATGTTGCAACAAATTTAAGTTTATTTGATGAAGTAATTATTTATAAAAATAAAAGCAAGGGGATTAAGCAAAAACTAGATTGTACAAGGGGGTCATCCATTAATTACGTAAGGGTTTTTTTTTGGGGGGGGGGGGATATCTTACGGACCCTTACGTAGGGGGGGAGGGGTCCGACGTATTCCTTACGTAAGTTTCTTAAAATGTTTTTTTAAATTAATTACCCGTATACAACTGGCAAAACGGTTGCGAAGAATTATAAAATATATTATTATCATTATTACTATTTAATTGTGTTATTGGATTCATATTCACCTTGCGGGAGAATTTCAAATTAATAAGTGACGTATTAAATGAAAATAAAAATTTGTTCTTCAGGGTCAAGACTTCACAAAATCAACCAATTAACAAAACATATTAGAATAAATTTAACAACATAGTGAAATGTTGGCAAATTTTCACTAGAATATGAAACTTTAAACTTCAAAATATACGTCCAAACACAGCCATGTTGTTGTTGCTGGTGGCGCCACCAACGGTAATGTAAATAGCCAATCAAACACGAAAGAATGTTTGCTTATTGTCTCTTCACTAAGGGGTTATCTCCGGGTTATCTATTAATTACGTAAGGGTTTTGGGGGGGAGGGGTATTGGATATCTTACGGACCCTTACGTAGGGGGGGAGGGGGTCCAAAATTACAAAAATCATCCTTACGTAATTAATGGACGGCCCCAAGGTGGCCCTATATGTATTTTTGGACCTTTAAGTTTTTTTCCATTACTTTTTAATTATGATATCGGTTGAGTTAACATCAAAAGTACTCTGAAGTCAAACCACCCAGTATAAGAATCCTACACGAACTCGAACTGATTCAAGTATGATTAAGATAAGACAATCCCAATCGTTTGCGATAGCATAAATAAAATACAAATTGCAATTTTAAATTTAATCTGGGTAAACCCGTATCAATTACCTAAATTTAATTAGAGGTATATTTTATCATGATATTAAAGCAATAGTTGCGTACGTGTATTGTTATAAACAGATACATTAAGTTGGTACAATGTCCAATAATTAATCAACGATTGACCAGATTGGATGGCGGAATTAAAAAACCGCATACAATACAAAAATATCGTCCATAATATCTGTAAGGGGTCATCCATTAATTACGTAAGGGTTTTGGGGGTGTATTAGATATCTTACTACGGACCCTTACGTGGGGGGGGATCCAAAATTACAAAAATCATCCTTACGTAATTAATGGATAGTAGTAAAGACAGAAGAAATTAAAATAAATTAAGCACTTTTTTTTTGTTCCAACTTAATACCAAAAAGTTTAAATTTTTTGAAGTTTAATAAGGGGTCATCCATTAATTACGTAAGGGTTTTGGGGGACGGAGGGGGGTATTGGATATCTTACGGACCCTTACGTGGGGGGGGAGTCCAAAATTACAAAAATCATCCTTACATAATTAATGGATGGCCCCTAATGAAACAATAAAAAAATCACATGGTATGTTTTTGCGCACAGAAAGACCAAAATGCGAAACTCCTTCCACTATAGAAGATACCTGCAAATATTCTTAGCCACGATAAAAATAAATGTGCAAATACGATAATAACTTAATGTAGCCCGCCAACCACATTGCAGATCGACAATATCGAACAGGACAAAACTAACATCCACAAACAAAGAACCTCGATGGAACTTGTATCATCCATAAATCAAACTGCAAAGTTCATAGACATGAATTCAATGGACTATATTAGTGTGACGTCATTGTCCCCTGTAAGTTGGGCAACCTGCGAAACACTGCCTCAAATCAAAGAGGATGTCTGCTCACATTAAACTGTTGCTATGGAAATTAATTTATATGGTGGTTCTGTTCAAAGTGGGTTATTTCGTTTAATTACAATTTTCTATTTAAGGTATATTTATAAAAGCGTCGTAGATAAGTAAATAACATAAATATTGCATATTTTATTTTTGATTAATATTGTAAATATTATAAAATATTGAATTATGATGTTTTTTACTTACTAAACTTTTATAAAAATAGATACTGCGATTAGAATTATTACTTAAAAATTGTAATTAAACGAAACAACCCAATTTGAACAAATCACCATAGATTTCCATAAGTGTTTCGCATGTCGTCTAAAGTTAAGGCGCATGTACGTCATCAGTGTCATAACTCATTCGGTTATTAAAAAATTCGGGGATGCCCAAAAATTAATTTGTAACATTATCTTTCACCATTCCTATGACAAATATATTATAAATTATTATTTTTCTGGATATTTCAGGTCAGAAAAAGGAAATTCTATTTATTCAATTTTATCATCAAATTTTAATTAAAAAAGAATGTTACCTAAAGAAAACTTGGAAATTATTTTTACCGGAAGTAATTAATTATTATTAGTCGATACCTAAATGAAATGTTCAAAATTAAGTTAATATTACCTTTCCACCACTGAAAATTCTTTTATTTCTAATTTTCCTTCCGGTAAAATATTTCTATTTGAATTTCGACGATAGGTAATATTAATATCCTGAAACTTTGCAGGAATGTGTATTTGAGCGTCCTAAAAAATCCCACCGAATTTTTAAATAATCCCTAGTCGACTTCTTCCATAATTTGACGATTTAAGTCCTAACGTAGTTTTTCACCTAGCGCTCGCTAATTTCAAGTTTACAGAAAAATTTTATCCGAACATAAAATCATCTACAAAATGTTCGAAAGTTTGCTTACGTTGCAATATTTCTGAACTAAAAATTAAATCCAGGAAGCCGAAATACGTTCAATTTAAAATATTTAATTTCAGGGTTGGCACAGTGATTGAAGTGAGAAGTAAGTGAAAAAAAGTGTATAGATTTTCACAAAACATAAAGAAAAGTGTATATAAACTTTTTAATGTATGAATTTTAGTAATGACTAATGAGAATTTTAACTTAGTCCAGCCAGTGAACAAGGAAGTCCAAAGAAACCGTCAGAGCTTGCAAAACATTCGGGAAAGCCGAGATTTGAGACCCCCAAAATTCACCTGTCGGTTTCTTCTTCAATTGGGGATTTCAGTTCCCAACCTGGTTTTTCGCCCAAACTCGTTTAATTTCAGTTTTACGAAAAATTATCATCTGACTCAAACGGAAGAGCTTAAAATATTGTAGAATTAGTATAAATATTTTTCAAATACTCCTTATAGTCCAAGTAAGGAAGCCAAAAAATAGCTACAGCTGCAAACGGTTTAGAATCATTTTTATTCTGATTAACAGAATGAAAAAAAAATTTTTATTCTGGGAATTTTCTGCTCTGTAATTTTCGTGCAATGATATTTCCATAAATGAAATTCAATGAGTTTGGGCGAAAAGCGACGTTGGGGGCTAAAATTCACAATGGGGAAGAAAATATCAAATTCCATAATATCGTCATAAATAAAACAGTGAAGAAAAGTGAACGATTTTCAAAATAGTGTGGCAACCCGCACAGAACGTCTTTGAATAATTTGTATTCAAGTAAAAGTTTCGGTTACTGTGCCATAACGTTAACCACCCAAATCAAAATTTCTTCTGCTACACACTAAAGAACATAGTTAATATAGCAAATTGTAAAAATATTTAGGGTGATAGGGGGCCAAACTTTTGAATAAATCGAATTTGAAGTTAGCAAATTTACATGTAAAATCCTAACAAGATTCCGCGCGTCGTCATTTTATTGACGGTACGTGTGGAATGAATGACCCTAACACTTAGAAAATTTCGTACCGGCAGATGCAGCTAGTCTCTCGTACATGTAACATCGATTTATTTTTTGTTTTGTTCGATATTTTGGGGGTGAAACGTAAAAGTTTACTGCCCCATACCGCAACTATACTTTTTAATGCTATTTCGAGGTTCTTTCACATCCCGGTTTCATTTATCCCGGTTTTCTTGATGGGTGGCGCCTTCTCGTATGTTTAGCCCAGTAAACCAGAGTCAAAACCGCCCTGGAGGGGTGCAACGCGGAGCGAAGCGGAGTGGCGCCCCGTAAGGGTAGGTTTTGACGATGGATAAACCTCCTAATCGAATGCACACACCAAAAATCGAATAAAAAAAATTTAATTTTTTCACTTTTTCGGCAATACACGGGTTATTTTCTATTTTTTTGCTAATATTTATTACTAATATTTACTAATCACACCCCCACCTATCCGAATTTCAAAGAAAAAATCAAATCCGAGCGAAAAAATTTCATCCGTTTCGAAGGGAACGTCGATGCATTTCATCGCGTCTGCCTGGGGGGCGCTGTCTATTCGATGCTAATTTCCCTACTTTTAAAAAGTCGATATTGGGGTTGTTTTTAACGATTTCACCCAAGATATTTTTTCTATACACAAATATAAGCATGTTCTTTAGTGTGTAGCACACGAAAAATTTTTTCGAGTGGTTAACATCATGGAACTGTTCCCAAAGTTTCTTACATGCCACCTTCGTCATCTAAAGTAAATTCAGAAATATCCATTCTTTTAGGACTTTGCGAACTTGTCGAGAAATTTTTTGTAAAAATTAAATTAGGTAAGTTATAGACGAAAAACCACGTTGGAGGAACTTAAATTATCAAGGGGGGGGTAAACTGATTAGGGGGTTATAGGGAACTTTTTAGGAAGAGTTCATTTGGACACTCCAATATATTATGAACAGGTCTGCCAAATGCTTGGTTTTCTTTGCAAGGTAAAACTGTACCGTGCCCTGGACTATTCATTTTGAAGGGGGGGGGGGTAAAATTAATGAAAATTAGAAAACCGATAGCTTATAAGTAAAGATGAGATTTTTAGGTCGTATAAATGTTATACCAGAGAGCGTTAAAGGGTTAATTGATACACGGCCCCGTTTCTTCTTTCTTTTTCATACAGCATAACTTTCGAACGGGGCCGTGTATCAATTAACCCTTTAACGTTCTCTGGTATAACATTTATACGACCTAAAAATCTCATCTCTACTTATAAGTCACTTTGTTCGATCATCAAAAAACACAACATAATTTGACACAACCAAAATTTCTTTATCTAGCGGCTCCAAACCCTGAAAATGCCGGTAGAATGGAAAACAACTCTTCCATTCGGTCTCGAGCAAAGAAGCCAGCAACTCTTCCACGGAACTCCAAATCTAATCTCACGTTTGCCTTCTTGCGTGGTACAATGTAAAGGTCTTATTGATAACAAAAGTTCCGCAATAACAAAATACCCAATTTAAAAATGTAAACAAACATGATAAACTTTGTTTACAATAATAAAATTATTTAGTATCCGTTTGATTAAAAATTCATAAACCAAAAATGAAAACATAAATTAAAAATCAATGTATGTAACAATTTGAAATTTTGAATAAAAAATAGTATAAAAAGAAAAGGGCTTAATAATAGAAAAATAGATCGTAGAGGTCCATCCATATTAACGGGCAAAGGTGAAGAATTGAAAAGAACATCAAGTTCAGCAATGCAAAAATATTCTATCAGTTCCTGTGAAGGCAAAAAAACAAATCACAACGTAAAACTAAGAGGAACGAAGAAGGAGTAATAAAACCTGATAGTCCGGACGGTAAGGACCAAATTTACTATAGAACCTTGCACTTTGTGATAGAAGCATGAAATTTGGTACAAACCTTCAAGGTTCTCTAGTAATTTTGTTCTTTACGGTGCGGCATATTTTTACGAACAAGCGAAGAAGAACAAATTTTCTATTTCAGTAATTTTTGTGTACGAGTGGCGCAACATGGAGAATTTGGAGAAAATCCGCGAGTTCTGCAGTGCGCGCCATATTTGACCCTAAATTTACGTGATGATTCTATGGAAACCGTAAGTCGTATCAAAAATATCATAAGAACCTTTTTTATTTAAAATTTAATTAGAAATTTATTTGCTCGAATGTATTTTTATCGTATGATGAACGGTTTACGAAATAAATAGGATAAAATAAAATTTGGGGGGTGTTTTTACGTCTAGGGGTTGAAGGGGGTGGGGGTCGGCATGGCGTCACATCTTGTTTTGTAAAGGAGGTTTGCATCTACACTTGTACCAAATTTCATGCTTCTATCACATAGTGCAAGGTTGTGTTCCATAACGTCCGGACTACGACCCAGAAAAAGTTAAGTGCATCTGGAGGAAACACTTTCAGAATTACTAAACGTCCAACAAGAAGAGCAGCGACGCAGTGCAATGCAAATAACCGTGGTTAATTGATCACGAGAATCCAGCAAGATTGCTCGAGGTGTGCGCTTGGATGGGTGACCGTGTGGTGCATAATTTAAAAGAACGCCGCTGTCTGCTCCCCTACCAAGGACCCGCACTTGGCGAGCGTGGTAGGGTATGGCCTGAACCTCCCCCTCATGGGGGAGAGGCTCATGTCCAGGCATAAACTGGATGTTTGAAAGAACATCGAGCTGATAAAGAACAAAGACGTTCCGAAATAACCAACGACAGTCAATAATAAATTGACGCCACTCACAACCGAAGAAATATTAACAATGATACAAAAAGTGAAAAACGGCAAAGCACCAGGAATGGACGAAAAAGGCACAAAACAGACAGAGATGGAAGGAAATCGTTAGGACCGCTACAACACATGCAAAACTGTGAACAATAACTTAGAAACGAAATACACTGAATTGAACTGAAACATCTTACATGAGGACTGATCCTCCTCTTCAAACGGATCTGTAAATCTGGAACAGGATAGCAATATTCTTTTGAATGTAAAGCTTAAAAACCAATTTGTTAATTAGGACGTTTTAACTAAGGACAGCAGTATTTTCCAACTAAACTCCCCAGTTTAGTTAGAAGAAAATTTTGTAAAAATTAACGTGGAAAGTGGAGGCCTAAGACTGAGAAATTGACGCAGAGCTGGGTTTTTTGTTGGTGGAATACGTCATATTTATTTATCATACAAGAAAACCCGAAAATTTTCATCCCCGAAGAGGTTTCCCGACGATTTTCCGGACCAAGCTTACCCTAAATCCGATATATGCTCGCTTGGGTGGAGATCGATTACCTACAGTAAACTTGGTTTCAAGCAAAATCACTTCATTCAGTCAATGTCATTTTAATTAACGGTAATCACCGATCAATCAATCAATCAACGGCACCCCATTTCTCGAGAAATATCGCCGCGTCGGTCGCTGGACGCTTTTTAAACCCATTTTCTAAGGTGGATTAATCCCTATCTTCTGCTGTTTTCTTTGCGTGTTGTTAAATTTCTTTTCTTTACAGCTCCACATGCTTCTTCGCTTCCTCCATTATCTTTCTCCAAAGCGGTCTGTTAAGCGCCCTCTCTCTCCAGTCGCTGATCTTCATAGTCTTCAAGTCACTCTCCACCTCGTCCAACCACCTCGCTCTCGGCCTTTCAGCATCTGGTCGCCACTTCATTATACATCTTATTGTTCTAATCTCCTGTGCTCTAAGCACGTGACCCAGCCAGCCCAACCTTCCAGCCTTGACGTGTCGGGCAATATTACCGTGTTCCAGCATTATTTCTATTTCATTATTGGTTCTTATTCTATACTGTTCGTCGTTTATCTTTTTTATGCCGAGGATGTTCCTCATGATTTTCCTCTCAAACACTTGAAGCCGGTGTTCCTCGCTATTCGTCATACATACTATTTCCGTTCCGTACGTCACGACGGGTCTTATAAATTATCACTTTCGTCTCTTTTCGTATATGTTTGCTCATTAGCAGCTTCTTGTTTATGTAAAAGGCGCTATTCCTTGCTGCTATTCGGTCTCTTATCATCTCTTCTCTTTCATTATTGTTGTTTAATTGCATGCCCAGGTACTTCAAGGCTTTCACCTCTTCAAAGCTATATCCCCGTTTTTGTAGAGGTTCGGTTCGTTCGTTGTTTCTTCCTCTGTGGCATCTCATGTATTTTGTCTTCCTCTCATTCACTTCGAGGCCTGCTTTTGGTGCTTCTCTATCCAGTATTGTAAACTTTTCAATAAGTGCTCTGCGTGTTCTTGCTAATATTACTATACTACCACCTGGACTTCCCTATTTATCACTGTTCCATTGCATTCAGCTCTTCTTATAATGCCCTCAAGCACGATGTTGAATAGGGTCGCCGACAATGTGTCTCCTTGTCTCACTCCTGCGTTCACGGTAAATTCTTCGGTTACTCCTTTCTTAGTTGCAACCACCGCTGTTGTGTCATCGATTGTCATCTGGACCAATTTTATAAGCTTTGCTGGTAGCTTCATTTCTTCCATTTCTCTTAGTAGGAGATCTCTTCTAACTCGATCAAACGCCTTCTTGAAGTCCACAAATAGCATCTCTATCCGTATGTCGTGTTCGTAGCATTTCTCCATTATTTGGGTTACTATAAACATCGCATCTACTGTAGATCTTCCTGGTTTAAAACCCGGTTGATAATCTCCTATCTTGCTGTTTACATGTTCTTGGAGTCTTCTGTGTATCATTTTGGATAGAGCCTTATAGCTATTGTTAAGCAGAGATATTCCTCTATAGTTGTTACAGTCTCTTTCTGTCACCTTTCTTGTAAACTGGTATGATTTTTGATTTATTCCATTCCGACGGCATCTTCTCCTGCCTCCATACTTGTTTCATCATTTGGTACAGTCTACTCACCGTTGTCTTCTCTGCCATTTTTATTAGTTCAGTATTTATCCCATCTACTCCCGGTGCTTTGTTTTTCATTGATGATATCGTCTTACATAATTCGTCGTAGGTTGGTTCTTCTATTGTTTCTTCTTCTATGGTTGTTGACCTTGCATTTTCTGTTTCGGTTACTTATTTCTTCGTCCAATAGTTCCTCAAAGTGTTCTTTCCGTATTCTTTTGATTTCCTCTTCTACGTATGTCGTTGTTCCGTTTTTGTCTTTTAGTCCTCTCACTTCAGTTTCATTCTTATTTCTTTGTTCCTTTATTTCCTTGTAAAATTCTCTTGAGTTTTGATGTGACCTTTCTATTTCAGTCATCATCTCTTCAATCCATTGGTTCTTCTTATTTCTGCACAGGTTCACAGCTTGTCTTCTCTTTTCTTTGTATTTCTTTTTGTCTGTTTCATTTTGGGTACTCATCCATTTCAGTTTGGCTTCTCTTTTCTGTTGTATCAACACTTCACATTTGCCGTTGACGTTCACGTTCGCCAATAGAAAAGAAACCATTCTTTTCTATTGTTTGCCTTTCTATTACCGATTGCTTTCTCAGATGCTTTAATTATATTGTTCTTAATATTATAGCCCGGTTGCTCTGTGTTTCTTTCTTTAGCTCTTGGGTGTATTTCTTTAGGTTTTTCTCGTTCTTCAGCTTTACAATGACGGCGTTAGAGCAAAAAGGGTACAAGTACATTTTGTGCAAAACCGGTACAAGTGATTTTATACCTGTTTTGCACTAACAAATCTTCGCTGTTTGCTAAGTAAGTTTTTCTACGCAATTGTGGATGGGTCTAGTAGTCGCTTAATGCACTTATATCCCTTATGCACTGAAAGATTACACCCTTTGGTTTCAATTTCTGAACTTGTATCAAAAATTTTGAAAATGTTACTTATACCCTTTTTGCTCTAACCCCTTCAATTGCTATTCTGTTTTTTTCGGCTTTCTCTTTCTTTTCATCCATTCCGAACTTATCTATTTCAATCTTCATTATAACCACATTGTGATCCGTGTCCACGCTGGTGCCTCTGTATGATCTTGCATCTGTTACTTTGAATGTTCTTCTTTTAGACACCATTATGTGGTCTATCTGATTTCCTTTATTACTCCCAGGTCTCATCCAAGTTTCTTTATGCAATCTCTTGTGTATAAATCTGTTGTTACTATTCTTGAGTTGCACATCATTGCTAGGTTACACAGCTTTTCTCCATTATCGTTGGTTCTGTCATGTATGGTGTACTTTCCTGCCACTTCTCCAAAGTAATCTTCCTTTCCGATCTGGGCGTTTAGTCCAGTCATTATATACATTTGAAAATGAAAATGAACCGAGAAAGCCAAATTTTGGATATTACGTGGCGGATGGCTAGAAAAGCTTAAGTTGAAATTGTCGACCAAAATAACCTTGTGCAATTTCCGCCATCTTGAAAAAACCCTTAAATTCAGTTTTTTCATCATAACTCGGTTCCCCGTTGAGATACGAAAATTTTTATGGAATACTTTTTTGTTGCTCTTTTCACGATCTACAATTAAGGTCCCATACGTTTTTCACGTATCGATTGTCGTTTTCGAGATATCGATCAAAAATATGAAAAATTTGGGGAGAAATTTTTTTATTTCGCTATTTACTTTTTTCTGGTGAAAGATATCGAAAAATGTTCGAAATAAAACTTGTAGAGCGTGTCCAGACCTACAAATTCGTTTTTTTATTTTTCATTTCCGACAAAAATTACGACCTCTAGCGCGCCACAAAGTCAGTAAAACTGTGCCCGGTTTTCATTTAGCCGCTCGCTCGGTTGTATCCACACGTCAAAATGGATGGAAAATGGTTCAGGGAATTATTGCAATACAATAAAAATTCATAAACCAGCCAAATTATAAATCAAATACATGAAATTTATTGATGAAATAATTTTTATGCAGCAAAAATAATGATTACAGGTGGTAATTTTTTTCACACGTTTTTCGTCGTTTGGATGGTCCTGGCTGTTCAAGTTCCTCCTCGGTAGACTCTTCGAGTCGTGAAACCTCTTCAATCGCAGGAAATGATGTTGTGACGGTCGAAAAATTGTAATCATCGTCATCGTCGTGATCGTCGTTGAATAAAATCTCGACTCTGGCGACATTGTCACATGTCTGTCCACTACAGTGCAGGCAAATAACGGAGCAATGGATTCCTGCTTTCCTGCAGCCACAAGCAGCTCCACACTTTCCTTTGCATTTGCACGAAATTAGTTTTAAAAGTTCAGGTGGAGCGGGTGCGGCTGTGGTGCAAATTGGTTCGAGCCCGTAATTTGTTTGTCGCCAACCCCATTCCTGAGGATCTTTGAAAATTCCGAGCCATGTTTGTACTTGTAGATATGTCCGGAAAACGTGTTGGCGGACTGCACTTTCCGTTGGTGGGAGCAGTGAAAGTTTATTCGTCTTGTTTGTCGTCATTGATTTTGCGAAGCGATGGAATCGCAAAATATCCATCGTCGTGTCCTCTTTACGACCACCATAAAGAGCGATAAGGAACAGCTTTCCCGCGCAAGCTAGCATCTCCGGATCGACCTTTTCTTGCTTGAATAATTCTACCGATGACCGGAGGTTCGGATTCTTCTCGAGGGTGCTGATGAACTTCGACTTTCCAATGTTATAAAAAGATGACGTGGTGTCACAACCGCTGAAAGCATGGATGAAAAGAATGTTCTCAAGAACAGACTTATCATGCTTGAAACAATTTGGAGAGTACACTTTTGCCGGTGTTTTGCCTTTAGCTGGTTTGTGAAAGAAAATATTTTTTTTGTCCATTGCAAGTCCGCAAATTAAGACCAAAAGATCGATATCTCCGCCAACGATTTCCACAGAGTCATGGAACGATGGAAATAAAAAAACGAATTTGTAGGTCTGGACACGCTCTACAAGTTTTATTTCGAACATTTTTCGATATCTTTCACCAGAAAAAAGTAAATAGCGAAATAAAAAAATTTCTCCCCAAATTTTTGATATTTTTGATCGATATCTCGAAAACGACGATCGATACGTGAAAAATGTATGGGACCTTAATTGTAGATCGTGAAAAGAGCAACAAAAAAGTATTCCATAAAAATTTTCGTATCTCAACGGGGAACCGAGTTATGATGAAAAAACTGAATTTAAGGGTTTTTTCAAGATGGCGGAAATTGCACAAGGTTATTTTGGTCGACAATTTGAACTTAAGCTTTTCTAGCCATCCCCCACGTAATATCCAAAATTTGGCTTTCTCGGTTCATTTTCATTTTTAAGCCGATTTTTCCGACGTAATGACTGGACTAGTTAAAATCTCCTAATATTATTATGTCATCTCTCTTTGGTGTTTTTTCGTATATTTTCTCAATTTCTTCATACATTATTTCCTTTTCATCTTCGTTTGCCTCTTCTGTTGGTGCGCATGCGTTTATTAGTGACAGATTTGCGTGTTTTCCTTTGATTCTAATATACGCCACTCTTCCGCTCACCGGCTCAAACTCCATTATGTTTTCTGCGTGCTCTCTCGTTATCATGAACGCCACTCCGTTTCTACCCTGTTTCATGTCTCCAGAGTACAACATCATATATCCGTTCTTCTTCATCTCTCCACTCTCCTTCTGTATCGTCGCTATATCTACTTTATACTTCTTAATATCATTGATCACCTCATTCACTCTTCCAGGCATTAGCATCGATCTCACGTTCCAGGTCGCTATTTTCAAGTTTTTTCTTTTTCCTTCTTTTTTTCTTTCCCATTTTCTGTCTCCTTCTGTTGTAGTTCTCATTATCAAATTCGAAATCCGTGGAAATTGCAGGGTTCTTCATATTTTGACGATCCTTCTTTATTTTGGCTAGTTTTTTGGATCCAGTGTACTTTCGCGTTCTGGCCGTCCTTTTACAACTTCTTGCAAGGCCCCCCATTCATACTTCATGTTGTTAATTGTTAATTTCTGGCATCCAACTCTAGTGCTGTTTCCCTTTTCGTTCTCATTCCTCGCGATATCTCTTATTTTGCTTTGTATTCTTAGTTCATTCGTCGTCATGTCGTTGTCTACGTATATCCTTCTTCCCTTCAACTTGCTCTTATTTTTCATAATCTGTTGCTATGTGGAAAGTGGGGGCCTAGACTGAGAAATTGACACAGAGCTGGGTTTTTTCGTTGGTGGAATAAGTCATATTTATTTATCAGACAAGAAAACCCGAAAATTTTCATACCAAAAGAGGTTTCCTAACGATTTTCCGGACCCAAGCTTACCCTAAACCCGAAATATGCTCGCTTGGGTTGAGATCGATTACCTACAGTAAACTTGGTTTCAAGCAAATTCACTTCATTCAGTCAATGTCATTTTAATTAACGGTAATCACCGATACTATAGTTATAAAAACTAAATTGGGTCAAGACCGGTCACCCAGATTCTGGGAGAAAGCTTGGTTCATTGCCAGAAAAGATTTTTTGTCAATAATTTTTTCCAGTAAATCCACCAAAATTACTCTGATGATACTAAATGTATGTATGTCAGTTTTCTCACTTATGAAAAACCGCACGTGGAAATGAAAAGGAAATTTATTAAAGGGTTGATTAATTAAAACGATTTTAGCAGTACAACAGATTTTCAATAAAAGAGGTCATCATTAACTCTCTTGAAGCAATTGATCTCAAAGTCCTCATCAGAAAACTGATATCCTTTTTAGAGTAGAACAAAAAGTTTTGATAATTTTCACTCCTTGACGTTTTCGCTCTTTTAGAACCTAACGAAAATACGACCATAAAAATTCATTTTCTCAGCTATGGTGAAAAGCCTTCGATAATTGTTTACTTGTTGATTAATTGGTATGAAGTTTGAACTTTGAATAGGTACATTAAAAAAACGTTTACGATACTTACAACATTCAAGGAGCACAAATTATCAACAGATTTTCCGAATTTAAAAATAAATTTACGTTTTACGATGATGGCATGTTTAGGCTATAAGGGTTCAATAACCCAATACGTACACTAAAATTCATAACAGGATGAAATTTACTCTACTACGTTAAACTATTTATAGTTAACAAATTAAAACGAATGTTGGGCTATTCTCAAACGTACTTAACTTCCTAAGCTTAAGTTAACTAACCTCGAGGATTCCATGTTGATGCTCGTACAATCGCCATCTCCAATTTGTTTATCGGACATAATTCCCACCGTCCCGTACACCCTTATAGCTTCATCCGTCTCTTCCTCAAACGCATCGTCGATTGAGAACCTCTTGGGTCTTCCATTTGTGCCATTCGACAGGGTAAATTGTCTACCTGACATTTTTTAAAACTACTTACACTTGAACACAATCACAAGATGATTAACACTTACATCGTTAATTTATGTTTAATTCATCATTTTAAATGTGAATTACTAATCAAATTTAGCCAGAATTAATTAGAAAAAAACTGTCAAACATGAAGGTTATAGTAAGGATCTTTGATTTATTTTGATTGTTACAGAAAACTACCTTACCGGTTTTTGTAAATTACGCCGGATAGCAATTTAGCGGTAATTTATTAATAATTTTAACTGCCACAATAAAGGAGGTCGATTTACGAAAATTTGTGCTTCAATTTAAAGCACTTCGTTTTAGTCACGAAAAAATTATTTAAATTGAGCAAAGTTTTTAAAATGTGAGCATAGATGGTGGCACGGTAGCTGTCATCTTGACGTTTAAAATCGTGCGTTGGTGTGTAGTTTTGGGCTGATCGTGTAATATGGACGACGTGTCAAAAGTGTTTTATTTTCATAATTAAACTTTTAGCAAAAAATGGGTGACGGTGCTAACACTAAGAGCATTGCCAATCACGGCGAACCAGCAATGAAGGGATGGTTGTTTAAATGGACTAATTATTTAAAAGGTTATCAAAGACGTTGGTTTGTATTGCAAAATGGACATCTGTCATATTACAGGTAGGATACAACATCAACTAAAAAAAAATAATTTTAGTCACACACTACTCTATCACTTGCGAAGGTCATATGAATTAATAAAAATCACAACAATTATCAATGATTGTCATTTGTAGTCATTTTCAGTCAATTGTTTTTTGTGGTAGATCAATAAAACCTAGGAAGTTGTGTGTGTGCACCACACTTTTTTAATTCAGCTCTCATAATAATTATTATTATTGGATATTATGTGAAATTCTTTAATTAAGTGATCATCGATCATCACATTTATTGACAATGAATCATCACTTTTTTATTTTAAAGTTTATACAGTGAATGTATTGTGCAGGGCTGAAAGCAATGGTGCTGTTCCTACGTTATCGATTCGAAGAAGAAGACGTTTTAAAGGGTAAGTTATACAAGAGCCCTGCACAGGCATTCAGTTTGTTGTGCTCTCTTGCTCTATATTATTTGTCTTTGTTTTGTACATTGATACAAGTTATTATTTGTCTTTGTTTTTTGTTATCAATTTTTCAAGTGCTTATAAATTAAACTGGATTTTTCTTGTAGAAACCAAGCCGAAATGGCCCACACCTGCCGTGGTAGTATATCACTTCATGGGGCTCTCATACACACAGTGGATGCGTGTACTTTTGTTATATCAAACGGTGGTACTCAAACATTTCACATTAAAGCTTCATCCGAAGTCGAGAGACAGCAATGGGTGACAGCTCTAGAACTTGCCAAAGCAAAGGCTATGTAAGTTTATGCTTTTCGCCTTGTTTTGGTTTCATAATCTTTTGTATAATTGCAGCCGTAATATGGAGTCGGAAGAAGACGAAGATCAGGCTGACGAAGGCTCGGGGTCTCCTGAAGAGTGGTCGGGCGTTGTTAGGGAATTGCAAGGCCGGTTAGAAGATTTGCAAACGTGTTCCGAGCTGATCACAAAACATGGTGCGTCGTTACAGCGTGCTCTAGGCGAATTAGAAACCACTTCTGATTTGGAAAATGTTCAAGGCAAAACTAAAATTGTCGGGGAGAGGGCGACGCTTTTTAGAATTGCCTCAAACGCCATGATGAATGTAAGTTATTTGTGGTGAATTTTTTGGGTAGATACGAATTTTGTCGTTTCGGTAGGCATGCTCCGATTATCTACAAACGGCCCAAATGCACGGTCATAAGTGGACACGATTATTGCAACACGAACGGGAACAGCGGCAGCGTTTGCAAGAAATGGTGGAAACTTTGGCACAGCAACATTCGCGTTTAGAGCAAGCGGCAAATGCACACGCACATGGAGCAAGTAAGTCGATTTTCAATTATTTCTTAATTGCTGTCAATTGTTACAAATTATTGTATATAATTAGATATATTAAGTGTATCGGTTGAAGGAAATTGAGTTCTTTATGGACAGTGATGGTTTTAATTCTACCGTGCGCCAAAGTGCTTAACTTTTCGTAAGATAAATTTTGAATTATTTCTTTTTATAAAAATGTCCACGTGAGCACAAATTTTTTCGAAAAATTATCTACAACCTGCCTGTTGTTTCCATCTCGGAGTTTGAAATGCACAAGACGTGGAGGCATAGGTCCCCCCCCCCCGAGCTCTTTCTACTAATTTTACTATCGCGCATTCTGATCCTATTTGCCGCTAGAAATTCAATATTAGCACCTTATCCAATTTGTTTTGCATTATTATGATGACAACAACAAGAGGTATCAACTAATGGGAGAAACTCAAATAGCAGGGTGGACTACTTGGGTGACAAAAAGAATTTTATAAATCATGTGCCTGCTAAATGGTCACGAAATTTAAATACCAACGGGAAATATTCGATTTTTTTAAATCTAATTCTACAATTTAAAGGTCATTTGTTTGATTATTAGCAAATTTATTAGTTTCGAGGTTAAATCGCGAAAATTTATTTACTGAATTTATTGAAATGTCATCGCAAATCAGAGCTGGGAGTTGCTGATTATTTTTAAGTAAATAATTTTATTAACGTCAGTATTTAAAATAACTCTATAAAATCATTATTTATTATTTATAAAAAAGATAAACCATTAGTAAAAAATATTTAAATAATTGCGAGCTTTATAATGCCTCCTACAAACTAGCGAGCAAAACTGCGAGCCGAGCGATATGGTGAGCATTTCGGCAAACTTGCAACAAAAGTGCGAGCGCGAGCGGTCCACGTCGGTATTCCGACGAACCATCAAAATCTCGTACAGACTTACCATCGAATGGCGAGGCGATCTGCGAAACTGCGCCGAGTTGTGCTTATTTAAGTATCTTTTCTTCTTCAAAACAAAGTTGCAAGGCGTTCCGCGATGGGAATAGGACTTTTCGGCGCGACTTTTTCGGCGCAGCCGTTTCGACGCCAACCCTGTTCAGCGCAATCCCTTTCGGCGCCGGTTTATTCGCCGCGAAGCTCAATCGGCGCGAGAATCATTCGGTGTGAGGTTTATTCAGAGCAGATTTGGTGCTAGATCTGTTATTGATATTAATAAATCTTCGCGTAAAGTTAAATCTGCCGCAAAGAGGTGGATCTGCCGTTAGGTTAGTGTTAGTTTTTGATATTTCCTTAGAAAACTAATTAAAAACAAACAAATCTCCACGTAAAGTTAAATCTGCCGCAAAGAGGTGGATCTGCTGCGGAGAGGTGGATCTGCCGTTAGGTTAGTGTTAGTTTTTGATGTTTCTTTAGAAAACTAATTAAAAACAAATAAATCTCCACGTAAAGTTAAATCTGCTGCAAAGAGGTGGATCTGCCGCGAAGAGGTGGATCTGCCGTTAGGTTAGTGTTAGTTTTTGATATTTCTTTAGAAAACTAATTAAAAACAATTAAATCTGCCGCAAAGAGGTGGATCTGCCGTTAGGTTAGTGTTAGTTTTTGAACGTGAAGATTTCGCAGAGGAACAAAGTAACAATATTCGGAATGGAATGGATAAGCTCGAATGAATAAATAAATAAGTTTTTCTTCAAAAATATTTGCATCGAAATGACTTGGGCCTATGCGCCGAAAGTGGTATGGCGCCGAAAAAGACGTGCCCCGAATAGTCATGCGCCGAATCAGACTCGCGCCGAATCGGCTCTGCGTCGAATCGCTCGCGCCGAAAAAGTCGCGCCGAATAGTACCTAATCCTTCCGCGATCCATCCAATGTCGGGATTTCAGCAAAACATCAAAAAGTGGAGGCGTGGTGCGTGCACTTGTGGACGCATGTAAGTTGGGCCAGCGGTCAATGTATTTTAAAATTATTTTGGTGGGTAGCTTAAGAAAACCCGTAATTTGGGCCAGCGGTCGGCGTGGGCAGCTTAAAGGTAAAGTCATTAAATAATATTCAATTGTATATATTAAGTATGGCAAAACGCAAGTAAGAAAAAAAATTTCGTGTGCTACACACTAAAGAACATGGTTAATATAGTCTATAGAAAAAATATTTTTCGAGAAATCCTTAAAAACAACCCCAAAATTGAGTTTTGAAAGTACGTAAATTTAGGTGTTTTTTTTTTCGATTTTTGAGGTGTGCATTCGATTAGGAGGGTTATCCATCATCAAAACCTACTCTTCCGGGGCGCCGCACAGTGGGACGAAAACCCAAATCGACGGCGAAAAGTCTGACAAGTTTTCAATTCGTGTGAAATTCGTGTGACCCCAAAACCCATTTTTGGGGTCGCTGATTACGAATATGAAGTCAAAATTTCGAAAAACAAAATGGCGGGCGGCTCCAGTACGGCAAGAAATTTCAAGAAAAAACGAATCAATCGAGGTGAAAGTCCGTACTCAGGGGTTTTTGGGGTCGCTGATTACGAATCTGGAGTCTAAATTGCGAAAAACAAAATGGCGGCTCCAGTACGGCAAAAAATTTCAAGAAAAACGAATCAATCGAGGTGAAAGTCCGTATTCGGGGGTTTTTGGGGTCGCTGATTACGAATCCGGAGTCGAAATTGCGAAAAACAAAATGGCGGATTCAATATGGACGACTTGTGTAGAAAAGGTGTTTTATTTACGTCACATTGCATTATGAATAGTTGTGTTTTGCTTAAAATTAGATTGATATGAAAGATTGAAATTATAATAATGTGTATAAAGAGTATAAATTAAGAATATACCGGGTGTTCATTTTAAAACTTCCAGCAATTAATATCTCAAAAACCAAAAGTCAGATGAAAGAATGTTTCGGACAAAAGTTGTATGATAGCGAGGGGGAAAGAATATGGCATAATTGTTTTTTTAATTTATTTACCTTTTCAAGGTCATTTAAAGGTCAACTTTGTTTTTTTAAATGGCACCTTATATTTTTTTAGCAGATTCATATTTTGCATGAATAAATAAACAACTTTTGTTGGAAAAATTTTTTTATCCGACATTAGGCTTTTCGAGTAAGATGCGTTGAAACAAAATAAATAATCAACATTGTTAATCAAAATTTAATATTTACAAGTTTTAGAAGGCTATTTATTAGTATTAAACTGTGGAAAAAATGTTTGACGGCATAATCTTGAAATCTTGAGGAGGTGCAGGATCATCTTCGGTAGATTCTGAAATGTCAAAGTATAATACATATGAATAAGCAATTACGTATTCAGCCTGACTCACTATTATACATAATAAAAGAGATAAATATTCCGCTATAAAAAATTAGGATAATGAGAAAAATAATCTACTTGGGCCTCACTGTGCCCACCTGTGGCTCTGGGCCCACAACGTGAGTACACCCCTGGAGAGATAATTTCAATCCATACAACTTTTATACGAATCACATATCCAAATTGTATGTTTTCATTGTTCGAAATTGAGAAAAATGCACTTTTCATCACAAAAACTTGCGCCAGTAACGGTCCCGCAAAAGACCGCAACATTTTTTTGCTGTTTCCATTAAACAATTCATTAATCTACAACCTAGGATAAGTCCGGCCGCTTAACAATGTTTAGCAATTCAACTTTTCTCTACGTGTTTCGAATTTTCAGTCGCGATTTTACGTTTATTTTTGGACAAATCATTCGTTTACTGATATCACATACATCATTATTATAAATTTTCAATTACATGATAATATTCTACTTACTTTCCCCTTTCGAATCCATTTTGAAAAATGGGAATCGGTTGATTTTTGGCTGTACGGCGTCGTTTTCAAGAGCACACTGAAAATTTAGCACAGAGAGCGACGCGTCTGGCTCGAGCGAAGGGCACTTTTGAACTACGACACAATAGCAGGTATAAAGGATCGTCCCCTTTCCAGCCTGGAACTCGGCCCTCGGACTATTACTACATCTAACCCACCACTGTAGAACCCCAAAATAAATACTTGATTTTTACACTTTTCGTCGTCAATATTCGAATCCGTCCCATAGTGCGCCGCTCCGCTCCGCGTTGCACCCCTCCAGAGCGGGTTTGACCATGTTTTACTGGGCTAAACATACTAGAAGCGCCTTCCATCAAGAAAACCGGGATAAAAGAAACCGGGAACTTAGAGAACCTTGAAATAGCATTAAAAAGTATATTAGGAGTATGGGGCAGTAAACTTTTACGTTTCACCCCCAAAAAAGTCGAATAAAGTAGAATTAACCATAGCAGTTTTCTCAGTGTGCGAGAGCCTTTCAGAACTGCGACAAGTATTAATCTTTTGTTCTTTAATTAATTTATTATATGGAATATAAATAATAATTTCAATAGTCCGGCATTAATTAAAAATATTTAATAAAAATGTTATTTACAAAGTTGAATCAAAAAATAATAAGTATCAATAAAGGCGGTGTGACACTTGTATACCGTGTAAAACACGTAAATTTGCGTGTAGATTTTGTTGCAAATCTGCTAGCAAATGTTTTTGCGAGTGTGTTTGCCACTTGTGTAAAAATTTACACGTAAATTTACAATTTGCACATGCGCGTTCTGGTCAATTGAAAATTCGATCGGTAAGTGGCTATAAGAAGTTTGTATGTCTGGTCGCCTTGTGTTGTTTAGTACTAAAAGAAACGTGATAATGGATTCAAATGGGCAATTAATGCCAATTCAAATTTTTACCAACTGACAAATACACAACACAAGAAAAAAAATAGACCACACCTTCGAATATTCTTCTGCGCAATTTTACACGCACAACTTGCGAGAAAATATAGAAATATTCCTACAAAATATTTACACGTAAATCTACACGCAAATTTACGCGTTTGACACTTGTGTAGATTTACACGTAAATCTACACGCAAATTTACACAAGTGTCACACCGCTTTTAGTATCAAAAAATAATAAAAAATACACGGACAAAAGGCAAAGGATTAAAATAATAATTACAGAACCTTTTCTGGTCCAATTTACATGGGACCCTTATAATCTTTTGGCCCAATTTACGGGTAGGCTTAAAAAGAACCTGACTTACAAGCGCCGGCACTTGTTGCAGCATTGTACACAATTTTAGCAATTATTGCGTCTATCTAGCGCACGCTACGTATCAATACATAATTACATAGTTTAGTTAGACTGCTGTATTTGTCGGGAATTAAAAACAAAACAGAATCAACAATTTTTAATTCATCGCATGACGATATCGAATCCATTAAATTACATTACGTTTATTAAAATTTTATATAATTTTTCGTTACTTTTACATTTGTACATCGATGGCGCTGTAATAAGCTTATATCGTCTGTTCTGGTTTCATTTTTGGTCCCTTAATTTTTTCGAGAAAATTTAAGGTCAACGCATTAAAATTAAGTTAAATTTTTTTCAAGTTTAAAAACAGGTGTGTGAATGTTGATAAAGTAATTTAGGTCGATATTTATCACCCAATAAATTTAAAATATGCAAATACTTTATTAAAATTTCTACATTTTAACAAAATAATAATTTAACACTTGACAGTGTTCATTGTAATGATAGCAGTTTACTCACACTATCTGCTCGCTGATGCATTCCAATCCCTAATCTTTACGAGGCATTTGCCCCACTATTTATCGATGTTCGTTGAAAAGTTCGCTTCTCTTCAGCGAGCCGATCTGTGAGTGATTCGCCAATTCGTTCGCTAGTTTGTACGAAGCATAACATTTAAATAATTTCAAAGTAGATAAGTATAATCGCGTTAATGAGAACATACAGAACGTGAACACTCCTTGGGAGCTACAGAAATATCTAAAAAATATTAGAAAGGGTTACATTCTTTTTTTTTTATTATACTTCTCTTTAAATACACAAGCGAATCACGTTTTAATTACGTAATTAAAACTATTGAATTAGAATTAGAATTAATTTTTGGCATATACTTGGAGTAATAGCTGTTAATCAGATGGTTCTAGTGTGCGATGGCCATAGTTGTGCGGCCTAAAGGCCGCACTGGACCGTTCTTATGTTATTAACTGAAAATTGAATCGATGACTTTCAATCTATCAAGAAAAATTCATTGGATTTAGGAATTTTTTCATTGTATTTATAGCTATAAAGCTTTATTGGGAACTGAATTTAACGTTGGGGGCGCTGCAAATGTAACAAATATGGCGGTTTAAATCGGTTTACGTAATGAAAATAAGTTCACAATAAGAACAAGTTGCTTCTCAAATTAGGCTAGGGCAAGTCGGGGAATTTTGCATTTTTAGCGCGAAGTTAGTAAAATTAAAATTTTACCCCCCTCCCAGTTGGTCACAATTTTCAGACCCCCCCCCCCCCCCAGGAACGTTCTATGGTCACAAATCAAAGACCCCACTCATTTGTCTAAAATCGAACTTGACCTTTTAACCCATTAAGTTCCAGGATTATGTATAACTTTATTTGATTATTCCAAAAGTGAGATTTTTATGCGGACGTCACATTTGTAAATCGCCCCCCCCCCCTCCCAAGCGTGGACGTTTATTATAGACGACCCCTTAGAAACAACAGAATTTGGATTTTTTTACATAACATAATTGGATTTTCATTTGTTAACGTCTGGAATCGAGTCGATTTCAGTGTTTTATTTTTGTTGTTCCGGAAGATATTCAAAATTCAGGCAAGCAAAATGACGTTTTGGCGAATGACAACAATATACGGATTCTGATAAAATAATCAGGAAAACTTTTTTAAATTTTTGATTTATTTGACTGTCTGAACTAATCAATTTTTAATTAAGGATGATAAATTGTTAAGCTGATCTGCAATATCAATCATTTTTTTTATGAAACCATTGGTTTTACTCGCGAAACCAGGTTTGGGAACTGCTGGTCTGGAAAAATCGCCCTTTTTCTAACCGAGAATCCGAATTCGCATTGATATCAAGATGGCAAATGGCTCATAAAAATATACTGTTAAATTCAATATTTTATTTCATTTTGTTATCATAACCTTGTTTTTTAGCACGGAAATGGGGGCGTAATTTGGCTTTTATAGCCCTAGGGCCTATAAAGTTGCTAAGCAATGACAACAATATCTAAACAAAAGAGTTAGTCCAGACTCGGTTTTTTTGCGCGATCGATCTGAAATTTTGCATATGCCTTCCTACCGACAATTCACGAGGAGGGTAGCTTGCGAGGGGGGGGAGAATTTTTTGCTCAGATTTTCGATATCTAGTGCCGTTTTCGAGTTATTGCTAAATAAAAAAATTAATTCTCGCCCCTCCAAGTTTCTCGCCAAAGTTACGCCTACAGAGCTGATTTTTGGTATACACATAATAGAGCATCCCATCATATTGTTATCTACCATTTTAACCTCCACCCACTACGCCACCCTTACTTTTGCTTAAATGAAAATTGTTAATAAATAAAATAATTATTAAGCGCTTGAACATTTCCTTACCATTTCAAATAAATACAAAATATCAAAACAAAATAGTGGAAATCTTCAATTTTATTAATTAAATTTTAAGGTTACAAGGGTTACAAATTATTTATTAAAATTAAAAACGCAATTGCTTGGATTTGATATGGTAAGAGAACCACCTCCAAAGCTAAAATGTCCTTCATTTTCTTGAGGTATACTTATCGATGCTTGAGACACGTTTATCGAAGCTCCATTGGAGATGCTTTGAGCGATTTTGATTTTGTTTTGTAATGAATTTTCTACGTAAGACTCGGCTACCTTATCCGATCGCCATCCACCCAACTGTTTTAACATTCTTGTGTCACCACCACTCTCAGCCAATATAGTTGCAGCACTTCTACGGAAACAATGTCCAGTGAACTTATTTGCATCCGGTAATTTTAAGAATTCCGCAATCATCCTAGGTATTTTTCCTAAAGTGTTCTTCCCCACTGGCTGCAAATTGCATTTTCCACAGCGATAGGATAAAAACAAACTGTTGATTTTGGAATTTTTAGGACGCAAAGAAATATATTTGTTGTACAAAGCAAGGTAATCTACGGGACCATCGTTCGGAACAATCGTAAATTGTCTAGGCGTGTAAGTTTTAGTTTGACGGATCTTCACCAGCAAGACAGTTCCCTCAAGCGTTACATCCTGAACACGTAAATCATGAAGCTCCTCTCGTCGACAAGCTCCATACATACCGAAAACTGTAACAACCTACAAACAGCGATGTACATTATGAAAAACTAAACAATTAGATAGAACTGTCATACCTTAAACAGCAAATACGTAATATCTGGTGCATTTAACATGAATTGCTGAATATGATCTCGTTGCAGGACCAATGATTTTTTAGCTTCATCACCCACAGAGTTATTTTTCATGAACTCCGTAAGTAAAAGAAACTTCGATATATCAACACTTTCCTTAACTTTCACCATCTTCTTAATCTTTGAATAGATACACCAAAGAGATGAAGGTTTATAAAGCTTTGACTAAGGAAAACGAAAATTGTTAATAAATACAATTATTAAGCGGTTGAACATTTTCTTACCATTTCAAATAAATACACCATAACGAGTTTTTCATCGCAACTGTTGACATTTTTTGCATACCGCCACTCACAAAACTTCTCATACTCCTTCTCGTACAAATCCTTTGATTTTATGGGAATTAATCTACTCTGAGCGACCTCAAATTTGTCCAAAATTTCTTTGGAATAATCTTGTTCGGTTTTATCCATTTTCAAATAAAAAGTTAATTTGTTTACAATAAAACAATCGAGCATTATAGCAACATCAACAATTTACATAGGAACCATGGCACACCAAAAATTCATAGCACAAACGAAATGACATGATATTTTTTCCCAAAATACTTCATTCTTCAATTTTGATTATTCAAGTACCAAAATGAAATAAAACGTTGTATGCACCACGGGCACAATCAGATTATAGCCCTCGGGCAATTTAAAGCCCTCCGCTAACGCGTCGGGCTTAAAATTACCCTCGGTGCTATAATCAATTGATTGTGCCCTTGATACATAAATAACTATTATAGCGCCACAATTTGCATTCTCTTATGGCATATAGTTTGCGTACCACTGGTCTAGAATATAGATAGTACAGTTCATAATTTCTTGACCGTCTTCCGTGCTTCGGAAGGCACGTAAAGCCGTCGGTCCCCCTATGTTAATGATTTTCCATCATAACAATAGCAAAAGAGCGTGCAGTCATATTGAAGGCAACCCCAGCAAGCCACGTCCCCATGTGAACATTTCAACGCGCACGAAAGCCGTGCGGAGCAGAAAATAAATACTTGCAATAAAAATTACGCACACCTTTTTCTGGCTCCGCTCGGCTTTCTTGCGCGCAAAAATGCTCAGATTGGGACGCAGCTTAAGATGTAAAAACAAATTCACCAACACGCATGGCAAGCGTGGCGTTTTAAATCCAAAATTCTTCTAATGGAAACCTTACATCCGAAATCGATTGATATGGGAATAGATAGATAGATAAATTCAATATTTAGTACAATTAAATTAATATTATACATAGCTGTCTTCAGTTAAGTTTACTCGGCGAAATTTTGTACTAAAATTCGATCTCCATCGTGATTAGGTCATTTCTAAAAAAAGCGGTGTGAACTTGTATTGATATAATAATTTATGTAGTACCTGTAGTTAATTGACAACTTGAAATAACTTATCGTAAAAAATATTGATAATATTGTTAAATTAGCAGGTAATTATTATTTATTACATTATCTTTTATTATTGTTTAATTTATTTATTGTCATTGGTTGATTTTTCGCTGTAGCCTATAACAGGGTTTCTCAAACTACGTTAGGCGAACTGAATTTCTGCCATAAAAATATGTTGGGTCAGCTCGAGGATGTCAAAACAAATTGTGATCAATTGGAAACGCATAATCAAATCAGCTACACTGCGATGTAGCGCTCACAAGCGCGTTTCATAAAATGAAACAAAAAAATGCAGTTAGAATTAATGGATTTGTAGATAAGGTCAAACAAGTGAGTGTTGCAATCTCAACTGATGCACACAATTCAGCATAGGCCATTCCTCTCAGAGAGCCTTTTAATGTTATTTTCGATCTATGGTGTATGGTGACCGCGGTTCCTAGGCTGTCTACACAGCTACCCTTCTGATTTGAATAGTTCATCAGATGACTAGACTAAATCAATGGATTAACTACTATAAAGGCAAAGAAAGCGTTTACTATAGAAGCCTAAAACTATGCTTTAATCCAGTTTTATTTCAGTAGGGGGGGGGGGAGTTAGTTTACATTTTGTTAAGGGGCAGAACGTGTGATTTTTGACAATTCCTACATATTAAAAACACGAGCTTATTGAAGGCCAGATGTCTTTTTTATGAAACTGCAGATAAGAACCAAAATAGAGATCTGAAACTGTTTTTTTATTTACGTAATTATGGGAAAAACTTAAAATTCGGTTTCTTTGGGGACTTTATCTTGGAACTATAGGGAATCGAGCTTCTTTTTTTTTTAGTTTTACTCGGTATTTTATTCAGTTTATTTTTGCTGATCGCGACTTTGAGCATAGAACCAATCCACAACTTTGTGATTTTTGGGACCTTCTTCAACAAATTTGTCATTGTTTAAGCTCCGTAAGCTCCATAACCAGATTTCGAAAACTTGGGAACTGTTTGCGATTGTAAACTAATGCCTGTAAGCAAAATAAAATGCATTTCCGAGTTATTTCAAGACAAAAGACCGGAGTAGATGCTTATCTCTCATAGCTTAAACAAACTTTAAATTTCTCTCGACCTATCTATGAATTCTGTCGTGCTAAGCAAGAATGTCGTATCTGATATTTTTACGAAAATCGAGTTATCGCATTTGCCTATATAACATTACTTTTTCCCATGTTTTCCACCAAGTTCTAAGATCTTACCTGCAATTTTTGAGACTTTAAAAGGTAGTGAAATTTGTCAATTTGTCACAAAATAATCTGTGTAACTAATATAAAAAATACTTTTCTTTACTACTTAAATGGAAAAGTAAAATCGCACCTGCAAAGTTTTCTATCAGATACGAAACTTTTTAATAATAGTGTGATGTTTTTCAGGACATTTGCTTGAAGGGCAAACATGCGGGAAGAGCACGTTAAACTCCACCCGAAGATACGTTGTTTTGTGTTAAAAACTTAATGGAATTAGTTAGACAACATTAAAATTAAGCGAATTAAGTAGGGATAAATTTGATAACCTCTGTAATTTTGGCAATAATCGATATTTTTCAAGAGCTCAACCAATCAGAAGCTCGCATTCGATTTGGGGCGGAACCTCACGAATTCTGTTGATGGTACTTGCATTTTCACCTATAGTTCATTCGTTTTAAGTATGCAGAGGTGCGTCCTCGAACAGCAACGGTGATTGGCGAACATTTAAATCTAGCAAATTTAATTTGCCGTGCGATGCCGCACCTCTGCATACTGAAAACGGATGGACCATAATGTAAACACTTAGCCGCATTTTACCACAGAAGTTCATCGTTCATTTTACGTGTATTAAATTAGATAATTTTCACCCTTTTTTCCAAGTTTATCCGAAAAATCTAGATCCGTTTTTTACGGATCTTTTTTGGATCTATCGCGCTCAGGCAAATTTTTTCGAAGTTTACCGTAAAAACCTATCCACTATTTATTACAAATGTCGAGGTGGGGCGTGGTCTAAGAGTACTAACAGCCAATGCGGCACCCTGTTTCACTTACTACTTTAAGGGCTGTTTTTGCGGGTTAAACATGTATTTTCCGCATTTTTTTTGTTTAATTCTACTATATAAACCTTCAGCTTTCCGAATATCTATTGTTATAAATGCGACTTCGATAGACGGGAATATTTCTAACCGTTTACGATTTTCTTTCTTGAAATTAACGAGTTACGGCTAATAGCTAATACTTGTATTTAAAATTAAAACGAGTTACGGCTAATAGCTAATACTTGTATTTATTCTTCGATCGTAAAAATAGGGTTGAAAATTTCTACAAGTAATAACAAATATCAATAATAAAGTAATAATAACAACAATATAGTACTTACAATTTCTGGCTTTACCGATCTACATTCTAAACTGATCTTCTCCAAAACTGGTGCTCGTATTTATACCCAATTTCTCGAGTTTGGGTTGGCACCACCGGTAAAGACAGAAATTGCAAGCACTAAATTAAAATTAGCACAGGGGCGTATCAGTCGGTGTAAAATTGCAAGCACTAAATTTAAATTAGCACAGGGGCGTATCAGTCGGTGTTAAAGTTTCCGCAACATCCTCCCCTTCGGTACACTGAACGTCGTCAACAGATTTCAGTTTACCCTTGACATCCAGCACGGCAACTTTGGCAGCAGCTCTCGTGTACGTTCCTTTGGGCGTCATAACTACGACCCGTCGAACCTGATCATTTTTGCCTTTGATAACGTCGATCACTTTCCCCTTCTTCCATGTGTCGCGACGCTTATCGTCCATTATGATCACCACATCACCAACTTCGATGGGCTTAGTTTTACCGAACCACTTCGTAGTTCTTGTCAGAGTAGGAAGATATTCCTTGATCCATCGTCGCCAGAATTGGTCTGTCATTTGCTGCGATAGCTCGTAGTCGGAACGTAGTCGATGGTTGTCTTCGGACAGCTCGATAAACGGTTTAGCACTACTGGAAGATCCCAGTAGGAGGTGGTTGGGAGTCAGGGCTTCTTGATCTTCGGTATCCAATGAGACGTGAGTGAGCGGTCTGGAGTTCACCATGTTCTCGGTTTCGGTCAAGTAGCATCGAAAGGTTTCGTCACTTGGTCTTTTCGTGGACACCGTTTGAAGTAGCGATTTTTTAACTGATCTTACCATCCTTTCCCAACATCCGCCCATATGAGGAGCCAGTGGGGGGTTGAACAACCATCTTATTTGGCCAAACTCGTGTCTGTAGTCATCGGGGGACATTTGTTGGTATAGCTCACGTAGTTCATTTGCGACTCCGACAAATTTTGTTCCGTTATCAGAGCGTATCTCAACAGTCGTTCCTCTCCTGGCAGCAAAGCTGCGAATAGCCATCCAGCATGAGTTTTTTCTCAACGAGTAAACCACCTCCAGGTGAATAGCGCGCACAGTTAAACACGTAAACAGGGCCACCCAGCGTTTTTCTGTTCTTCGACCAACTGCAACCTCAAAAGGGCCAAAGTAGTCGAGTCCTACATATGAAAAGGGGGCGGAGGAGAAGGTTGCCACTCGTGCATGCGGGTGTTCGGCCATTTGGGGTGGGTTCGGTTTCGTCCTTCTGTTTTTGCACATTTGACAGTTTGAGCGTGTCTTTTGCATGCAGCGTCGTAGTCGAGGGATACAGAATTTTTGTCGTACTTCGTTTATAGCTTGCTCATAATTTTCGTGTAGGTATTTACAATGGTATTGACATAGAATGAGGTCTGTAACCGGGTGGTTACGAGGCAAGATAACCGGATTCACAGCATCGTACGTCGCGCCTATTACGTTCGTTGCGCGCCCTTTTACTCGAAGCACTCCAAATTTGTCCAGGAATGGAGTCAGTTTAAAAATTGAGCTCGACTTGTTGACTGACTTCCCATTGGCGTTTCTTAGCGAGGATATGTCCTTTTCGTAGCACTCTGCTTGTACATGGCGAAAAATTTCCCTTTCTGCCCGTAGCAGTTCGTCGATTACTAATTCTCCCTTACCATCATGTATTCGAATTCCTTTTGCCATCCAAAACATTCTTAGCGTCCACGCCTCCGCGCGTAAGAATCTGTTCCATTGGGAGAATCGTTCGTATTGCGGAATGAGATTTGAGACTGTCCGTTCGGAGTGCACCCTTGTTCTTACGGCTTCTTCTTCTGTTTCATGTTCTTGGTACGGTAGTCGCTCTACTGGCCATTCGCTTTCCTTTGTCATCGTTCTTTCTAGGATTTTCGTTGCTCGTTGGTCGTCATCGGATAACAACGGCGTTTCTGGTTTTCCTATCCCGAGGTTTTCTGTCGAGAAGAATTCCTTGTTTTGGCCGGGAAGTTCTTTATCAGACGCGCAGCCACAAGCGTGAAAATGGTGTAGCTCTACTTCACGGGATGTTCTGGTGGTTTCATGCGAGCCAAAGACAGTCCAGCCCAGTCGTGTTCTTGCCGCAATGGGTTCTTTAGGCCCTCCTTCTTTAACTTGTAGCGGGAGACAAAGTGCGTAATTATTAAGACCAATTAGAATCCTTGGTTCGGCGTTTTCGTAGCTTAGTATAGGAAGATTCTTTATATGCTTGTAGCGAGAGGTCAGCGGATCGTAGTTGAAGGTTTGTGTAGGCAGATCTAGGGATTGAACCGTATGAACATCAGTTAATTCGTAGCTTCTGCTTTCGGGATGGTTGCCGGATATCCTAAGGGAGACTTGCCTACTTTCCATTTCATCCCTTGTGGTTTCTCCCGACCATCGTAGGTGCAGTGGTTGCAGCGGGCCTTCGAGCCCCAAGGTTTGAGCAATTTTCTCATCGATCATGGTTGTCGTGGAGCCTTCATCCAGGAAAGCAAACGTTCGAACATTCGTTTTCGGTCCATATAGTACCACAGGAACGATTCGGAACAGTTTCTGGGTCGCTGCCGATCGATGATGGGACAGCAGACTGGCTTCTTCAACCTTAGAAGTCAACTTCGGTATGAAATGGACTCTTGTGTCATGGAGTAGTGGATGGTGTTTAAAAACGCAGCCTTCGGTTCCACATACCTGCACGGATTTGCATTGGGTAACATGGTGTTTGGAACTTAAGCACTTTCGACATAACTTATATTCTCGCACAACACTCTTTCTCTCGTCTATCGTATATTCTATTATTACTGGACACTTACTGATTTGATGGTTTCCGTCAAGACAAATCACGCAGTTGGAATCACTTACTGTTGAAGGAGCTTCCTCGTTTCTTTCGTTAGTGTGCACCGCATGGAAGTTTAGCGTTCTTCTGTCTAGCTGGCGTGGAGTTCTGTTTTCAACTTTTCTATCATCCTGTCTTCTTACCGGGGCGGTTCTTGAAGTAGCTACGCTTCCTACTTTCGTGGCCAATTGCGACAACCACTCGGCAAACACAGAAAGGTCTAGTCTAAACAGTTGGGAATTGGTATAGTTATATTCGGCCCATGACAACTTCAATGGTCCAGACAGTTTACCTACGAGCTCTTGAACCAGTATCGGATTGTTCAGATAGTCGGAGAGACCGGATGCTCTCATCGCGGCAACTGCGTGTTGAACTGCTACTGAGAAGTCGAGGATCGAATCTATTCTCTCTTGGGTAACGTATCCATGCCCTCGGAGTTGGTCGGATAGAGACTGCAATATTTGATCTGGACGGCCATATTTGTTTTTGAGAACATTCAATACCTCGTTCAGCGTGCCAGGATAAAATAGGTAGCTTCTTACCAGTCTAAGGGCATCTCCTTGCAGACATTGCTGGAGACGATTAAGGTTTTCGTCATCCGAAAAGTTGCACTCCTCAGTAGATCGTCGAAACCAGGAAATGAACATCGGCCATTCTTCACTGCTACCATAGAACTTTAAAGCATTAGTCGCCATAATCTGTCTCATACCGATTTCCTTCAGATTGGAGAGGCCAGTTTGATCTCTTCTTTGCATCGGGAGGTTCTGCTGTGGTTGCGGTTGAAAAACGTTTAGCGAAGGTTGTCTTCCGACCCAGGATGCAGTACGCTGCTTGGTGTTTTCCTGAGTTTCCCGTTCATCTTCACTATCTTCGTCGCTCTCGGCGGTGAGTTCTTGCTCTTCGATAGCGAGTTTCTTGTTAAGGTATTCCAATTTCAACTGGTGTTCGGCTTCAAGTTTCCTTAATGCTAGTTCCTTCCGTTTTATCGAGGATGCTTTAGATTTGCCACTAGCCTCTGATTTTGGTTTCGACCGAAACGTCGTGACCGATCGACAAGCTTTGTGTGATGTTTCCGATTGTTTTGTTTTTGTGGAGGCAAGCGTCACTTCCGTTACTTTTCGCTTTAACTCTGCTATTTCAGCTTCTGCATCTGCTAGTTTGTCGTAGTTGAGTCGTTTTCTGCATGATACACAGGACCATGGTACTTGTTCTACAGTGTCATCCACTCCTACGCAACCGTAGTGAAACCAATCGTCGCAGTCGTCACATTGAACCATGTGATTTGAATCTTCCTTTTTGCATATTTTACAGCTTTGGTTTACCATGTTGTTGTTATTAGGCGTACGATACATAACCTTAGATTTCCAGACTTCTTACGACACGTGTTGAACCGGATTACGTTTTCCCAAATTTAACACGTGTTATACAAATTAAATTTTCAAAATGTTATAAATGCGACTTCGATAGACGGGAATATTTCTAACCGTTTACGATTTTCTTTCTTGAAATTAACGAGTTACGGCTAATAGCTAATACTTGTATTTAAAATTAAAACGAGTTACGGCTAATAGCTAATACTTGTATTTATTCTTCGATCGTAAAAATAGGGTTGAAAATTTCTACAAGTAATAACAAATATCAATAATAATGTAATAATAACAACAATATAGTACTTACAATTTCTGGCTTTACCGATCTACATTCTAAACTGATCTTCTCCAAAACTGGTGCTCGTATTTATACCCAATTTCTCGAGTTTGGGTTGGCACCACCGGTAAAGACAGAAATTGCAAGCACTAAATTAAAATTAGCACAGGGGCGTATCAGTCGGTGTAAAATTGCAAGCACTAAATTTAAATTAGCACAGGGGCGTATCAGTCGGTGTTAAAGTTTCCGCAACATCTATAGAGAATTTTTATATTCGCGGCTGAGTTTAACGTGTTATCCCCCAGTAAGAAAAGCAAATTATTGTCACAACCAGAGTTTTTGAGATCTGATGACATCCAATAAGATCGAATCATATAGTATGTCATTGTTGAAATGCTTTGGTTGTGAACTTCTTGTTAAAATATTAAACCTTCTATTACCCAAAACTGTCAGTTATGTAGTTACGACCTTCTTGTTTAGCAGGAGAGAATTGCTAAACTGTGACAGGACTGCTCAAAATATATTTAGTAGAATTACTGAGGGTACCCCCATAATATCATTTCTTGGGATTATGTTGATTTTCAAAGCTTCAATGGATTGTTTGCATAGGTTTGATCTTTCACATAGCCCCACAAGAAATAGTCGAACAGCTTTAAATCACACGATGTAGGCGGTAAATAGATTAGAGAATGACGCGAAATTATTCGATCGGGAAATCGACCTCTTGAAACCACATATCACTCACATGC
Source organism: Podabrus alpinus (assembly GCA_932274525.1). Taxonomy (NCBI): domain Eukaryota; kingdom Metazoa; phylum Arthropoda; class Insecta; order Coleoptera; family Cantharidae; genus Podabrus; species Podabrus alpinus. Next base: position 78,296,811 of record OW026454.1, on the reverse strand, counting down.
ATATCATCAATAATAGGTCAAAAATATTGTCAATATGTCTTGATAACACAATCCATTCGCGGTAACGGTTTTTCCAGTCTCATTTAAAAAAAACTAATGAAGCACTAACACGAGTGGAATGTAAAAGGCTTCTCAGCAATCACTCTTGGATTTTGTGAAGCCCAAATGCGACAATTTTGCTTATTAATGTAACTTTAGCAAGATGGTATGCCGAAAAATATGTTCCTCAACTTGGATTCGAACTCAGGCGTATTAGCTGTGAATACGCGCGCTCAAACAACTGCGCTGCCGAGGCAATTAGTTTATGTAGCGCGGAATTTCTATTTATCTTGAACTAATTCTAGGTCCGCTACATAACCATTCAAATGAACATTAGCTTCATCTGAAAAGATTACTTTTTCAGAAAAACCATCACCTTGTTCAAGGATTAAATCAGTGGCGTAGCTAGGGGGGGGACCGCCCTGGGGGTGACATCCGAGCCCAAATTATTTAAATTTCCCGAGTAAAATTACCTTGTTTCTTGTTTTTTTAGGTTTCTAGCGGTGACACCTCAAAAAAAGGTCATCGGCCTAGGTTGACACCCAACACCAAATTATTTAAATTTCCTGACTAAAATTACCTCGTTTCTTGGTTTATTGTTTATTAATAATAATAATAATAGTTTATTAATGCTAATATAAAATATTTACAAGTTTAAAAGAAGAATATGTTGCATTAAAAGGTATATGTTCAGCAAAGCTGTTTTTCAACATAACCTGGTTATTGAGTTTGTTGCAAGCCAAGCAGTCGACTCGTCACTGTGGTCTTGAAGGTGTAAGCAGAGCAATTCTGGTGATACAGGTCCATATGTTTGTTGTAGAAACGGCACGCCAAGTACTCAAATGATCCCTTAAACTTGGTAGTCCTATGTGACGGAATTGTAAGATCCTCAGTATTGCGAAGATTGAGACCATGGCAATCAGATCTTCGAACCAAGATGTTGGCTAGGTAACCAGGACGTCCTGACTTCAGAATCGAGAACAGCTGAGTTGCGAACCTGAGCTCAAACCTAGCCTCGAGCTTCAAGATATTCAACGAACGATAGAGAGGTGTTATGTGATCTCCATACTCCCAATTGTACGAGAAACGTAGAGCTGCATTCTGCAATACTTGTAGTTTTCTCCTCAAGTCCTCAGTGAGAAAGCCATAGTAAACAGTTATGCAGTAGTCTACATGGCACAGGACAAGGCTTTGAACCAAGTACCATTTCGTACTTGAAGGCAAGAGTTCCTTGTATCTATAAAGAGACCTGAGCTTGAAGTAGCCAACGCTCACAGTCTTGTTGACATGGTCATTGAATGTAAGGTGGTTATCCCAAATCACACCTAAGTTCTTCGTCTTATTGCAAAAATCTATCTTTGCATAGCAACTTTATAGTTTCGTGGGCTTCCCATACACATCCCAACAGTTTTAACGGGGTTCAGAAACAATCCATTTTCAGTAGACCAACGTTGTACAAGATTGAGAGCACTATTCATTTTACCGATAACTTCATTAATCCGCTCAGGTGGGCCCGCGATGTGGAGCTGCGTGTCGTCTGCATAAAAATGTGAGACGCACAAGGCCTGAAGGATCCGTGGAAGGTCAGCAGTAAAAACAATAAACAATAGAGGTCCGAGTATGCTGCCCTGAGGAACACCTCGCCTGGGAATAAGTTCATCCGAACGAAAACCATGCAGCTGCGTTACTTGAGTTCGGTTGTCAAGGTAATTCTTCAGTAGTTTTAGCGCTGATGAACTACAACCATAATTTGAGAGCTTCGCGATGAGCAATTCAGGATCAATCACATCAAATGCCTTGCTGTAGTCGAGTAGAACAAGAATGTTAATGAGCGAGTTATCCATATCCCTAATGATGTCACTTGCTATTGGATGGTACATCAAAAAAAAAGGTCATCAGTCTAGGTGGGGGTGACACCCATGCAGAGCTGTAGCTAGGGTGAGGCGACTGAGGCCTTTGAAAAGAAAAAATTCCTACGGATAAAAATAATCTTCATATTCGGGGAGGGGTATTGCGTTATGTTACTATGGAAACTATGTGTATTTTATATAAGATCTTCCGAAGTTCCCAACGATAAAAATCGATATTACATGACCGGGGGGTCTGGGGGGTATGGAATACCCCCCAGGTACACTTGACATTATTCAGAACCATGATACTATAACTTTAGAGATATGCTCACGCGCACATATCGGCATGAATCATACGGTGTCTTTTAGGGCGAAATTTTCGTATGGGGCACACTATGACGCGATGCGCGGCCGCGTTCTAAATTCGTTCACCAAGTGATCATATCTTGGAGTGTATGCTCACGCGCACATCGGCATGAATCATACGGCGTCTTTTAGGGCGAAATTCGCGTGTGGGGCACGCTATGACGCGATGCGCGGCACGCTATGACGCGATGCGCGCCCGCGTTCTAAATTCGTTCACCAAGTGATCATATCTCTAAAGTTATAGTATCATGATTCAGAACCATCAAAATGTATTATTTTTCGTTGAATCTTTTGCAATTTTCGTTTGTAATCCGGGAGGGGGAGGCAGCAGGTGATATTTTTCATAACTATCCAGTACCGTTCTTAATACCGAGGGACGTAAAAGTGAAAGTATTTCTTTTGCAATAAATTAAGTGTACCTGAGGGGGTAGGCCCAATTGCTGAGAACGTCGTGGAACTGATAAATTTAGATCTTCCTCAACATTTTCACGTACAGCAGTAATATTTTCAGCTGAACACGTGACGTCCGTGACGGACGAACACGTGTTGTTTTTGGTATGTTTTATACCGAGCCAGTAGATTAAAATTTAACCGCCAAAATTCAGAAGAACGATTATAACGACCGAAATTTTGTGATACGTATAGTTTTTATAGTAGTGTAGTCAAGTTAGACTCAAAAAAAGGTTGAAATCGATATTCCGTTTCCCGTGTTGTGACCTATACCAATCGATAGATTAGAGCTTCCTGAATATCATATTAAAAAGTATGATTGCAGAATTGATCGGAAAAAAAGTTATTTAATAAACAAAATCCGAAAATCGCGATTTTTGACTTTAATCGCTTATATCTCGAGATTTTACACTGACTTTTGAAAAAGTGAGCAGAAAAAAGTAGAGCAGAAAATTCTCTACAAAAAATGTGCAACAACCCCTATCATATAAATCGGTGCACCCGAATTGCACCACGAAAAGATTAGTTCACAAATCTCCTACCCGAATTGCACCACCGTAATTTCAGGTAAACACCTCACCAAGGGTCGGTCGTCCGAATTGCACCACCTCTATTGTAATATTTTAGGTAAGGTGGTTTTATTGTTAAAAGTTAAAGCACAATGCTGGAGTTTAACCTGATGCCTCCTACATGTAACATCGATTATTTTTTGTTTTTACGCGATTTTTTGGGGGTTAAACGTAATAGATAACTGCCGCATACCGCGACTATACTTTCTAATGCTATTTCGAGGGTCTCTCACATCCCGGTTGCATTTATCCCGGTTTTCTTGATCGGTGGCGCTTCTCGTATGTTTAGCCTAGTAACCAGAGTCAAAACCGCTCTGGAGGGGTGCAACCCGGAGCGGAGCGGAGGGGCGCCCCGGAAGAGTAGGTTTTGACGATGGATTACCCTCCTTATCGAATGCACACCCCAAAATTCGAAGGCAAAAAAAATTTAATTTTTTCACTGTTTTGGGTTATTATTTTATTAATACCTGCTCCGACCCTGTAAAATATAGTATGAATTAATATATTAAACTCGAAATTTAAATTGCAAAGAATTTAGATATTTGTGTATTTATTTCTTTATATTATCTGTTTGCTTGTGATACCTGCTCGGTTTGCTCGTGGTGCAATTCGGTAAAGCGATTACGGAACGACATTTTACCGTGGTGCAGTTCGGTCAAGGGATTACATTTACCTGGGTACAAGAAATGACCCCTGATAAGCCGTGGTGCAGTTCGGGTAGCACCATATAAATAATAATAAACCCGCTATAAGCGTTCAAACATTTTTGGAGATTAATTTTTATTTTCATCAGCTGTTTACCGAGGCCCCGCCCCGAGCGCGCGGTGGGGGATATTGGGCCGTTGGCGCGATGCGCGTGAATTCAAACAGAACGTCAATAACTTTTCACGCAGAACATGTTATTTGACTCAGAAATCGGTTGTTTTTAAGATTTGAAAGTTTTTCAAATAAAGTATTTTTTTATTTTTTTCATTGTCAGAAATAATGTTTATTTTTTGGATAAATAACCTTATTGTTATGATGAAAATATTGTGTATTGTCTATATTTCTTGTTCTTGTGCTGACTTCAACATTGAATAAGAGAAAAAATCACGTCAATTTTGAATTCACGCGCATCGCGCCAACGGCCCAATATCCCCCACCGCGCGCTCGGGGCGGGGCCTCGGTAAACAGCTGATGAAAATAAAAATTAATCTCCAAAAATGTTTGAACGCTTATAGCGGGTTTATTATTATTTATATGATAGGGGTTGTTGCACATTTTTTGTAGAGAATTTTCTGCTCTACAAAATAGTGCCCTCACTTTTTCAAAAGTCTGTGTAAAATCTCGAGATATAAGCGATTAAAGTCAAAAATCGCGATTTTCGGATTTTGTTTATTTAACTTTTTTTCCGATCAATTCTGCAATCATACTTTTTAATATGATATTCAGGAAGCTCTAATCTATCGATTGATATAGGTCACAACATGGGAAACGAAATATCGATTTCAAATGCTAACTTGCCCACACTATAGATTTGCCATTTTCGTAGTGAATTTTAGTGATTTTCGAATGAAATTGAAGACGTAAAATATTGTAAACCTTCTACTTGACATAGGTCAAAAATCAAAATGACAAAACTGTCACCACATCCAAAATTGTCCCTATTAAAAAATGAAGTCCCTGTTGTCTCCATAATTTTTCATCCTTCAGCTTCACTCGGCGGATTGCTACATTGTGGTTTAACCTTCGAACATCGTTTGTGAGAAAAATGGTTGTGTGTCCTATAGGCCGCACTTTGGGGGTTATAGATTCGCTCGGGATTTCGTATCCTACGTTCCCCGATTATATGTATAGATAAATACAGCTTTAGATATTTTACAGCGCTCCTGCAAAATAGCAACTCTTGAATTTTCATATTGGTAATGTATTAATTTAGGAAATTAAAAATACGCTTAAAAATTCCAAGAACTTATTAATACAGAACAGTTCACAATATTTCATGGGATGAAAGCTGTCGGTTTCATAAAACTTTTAACAGGCCTTTAAAATTGCCGGACGATTTCTATTCGCCTAGAGTACTAACAAACGTTTTTTATTGGTTAGTTAAATTTAACGGCTTGTTAAAAGTTTTATGAAATTAAGCATCAATCTACCAAATTGGCTGCTTTTCGTATTCAATGCTAAATAATATAAAAAATTTAAACAAATGTTTGTCCCACATGAATACCTGTTATTTTTATTAATATTATAATATTATATTCGGTTTTTAACGTCTTGCGACATTGTCCACTGTTATCGTGACATAATGTAGGGCAAGGTACCCTATATCGAACTTAGAAACGCCATTACAATAATTTTATGGCTACAATAATAGTTTTATTAGTACCACCTGTTCGTTTAATTACAAAGAGTTATTGGACAAAATTGCGTAAAAACTTTATTTGTGGAAGTTAAATTAAAAAAATCGACATATTATATCCGTTTTATTTCGAACAATAAAGTTTGTTGAGTGCACCATTGCTGATTTGGGTTATCTCTATGTAAACAAAGTTTGATGCAATAATCAGATCGCACGAAACAAAAATATTAACTTAATTATGTCGCGGAAAGAATCAAAAGAAAATTATCTGATTTCCACGATAAAAAATTACCAAATTAACAGCGGAAGATTTTGCCGGACCGATCCGTTAAAAATTCAACGACTTTCAAATCACGCGCCGCCGTTGATTACGAGACAAAATTGGCGGCCTTTCAGATGTTTTCGTATTAATATTTATGTTTGTACATTGAGCGAAGGAATTCTGAAAATTTGCCCGACTCATCCCGAATATCAATGAGCAAATACTTCGCAGTTAAAATTAATTTAAATTGTTGAACGTTTTTAATTTGCATTCGAAAAAATTTCATCCCTGGGACCGTTTGAGAACCGCTGTAAATCGAGTTTACAAAGTTTTGTTGTTGCAACTTTTAAATGCCAGTTTAATATTATGTTAAGGAAAACTACGTATTTACATAAAAATAATTGTTATGTAAACGAGAAGCGTAATTAACGTGATGTAATCGAAATACCTACGTACAATGTCAATAAAAAAAAAAAGATCAGATGAAGAGAAGCTGGAAACTGAAATTATTTTGACGTTAATTTAAAAAACTCGCCACCAATAATAATTACCCACATTCGGACCTTGCGAAATTTCGAAATTTTTACCCAAGTAATTTTATCCCCGCGTCCTTCATCTCGTGATTTTTGGACCGACCAACTTAACCTAAATTGGCGCTGTTCGGGCAGCATCCCGATGTCCGCGAAAATTTGCGTGAAGTTTGAAACAACGGACGGTGCGAACGGCACCAATTAATTTAATTTGACAAGTTAATGACGTGCGTGTCAAATTGAACCTTTGTTTACATTTAGCAAATTTATAACCTAAAAAACGGTGGTAATTTTAAATTTTCAGTGATTCAAATAATTTCTTTTTTATCTCGTTGTCAACTTCCTGGATGTGCATATTTAAAAAAAAATTCTTATTGTACGTGATTAAAATAAGTGCGACAAATCGACGCGAAACGCTGAAGTTGAAAAATATTAATAAAATTTGGCGTTTTTAATTAACAGATGGACCTGTGAGTGCCAGTGAGGGAGAAGAAGAAGACGAAAACGAATTTTATGATGCCTTGGCCGAAGGTGGTAGTACACCGAACTCGCAAACAGGAGACGGTGGTAGATTTACTTTAGATATTCCTAGAGGTGCCTCTCATCGACGTAGCAGTTCCGATAGTTCTAGTGAAACCGATGATACGCAAGAAACACAACAGGTTTGTTTAAATTAATTGTTTTTTTTTGGCAACATTTGTAAAGCCGCATTAGGTTGTAGTTGTGACCGGATCATCAAAATCTAAATCTCCTAGCTTAGAAGTACTTACGATGGCTGCCGCGAACGGTACAGGCAGTAAAAGACAAAGGCGCACTCGTGTGCCCGATAAACCAAACTATCCTTTAAATTTGTGGAACATTATGAAAAATTGTATCGGAAAAGATTTGTCCAAAATTCCTATGCCTGTTAATTTTAGCGAACCGCTTAGTATGTTACAACGGCTTACAGAAGACTACGAATATGCTGACATATTAGATACAGCTGCTAGGTTGGTATTGTGTTTCCCCATTGCGACGTAGTTATTACATTTTTCTTTCCAGTTGTTCGGATCTTTGTGAACAATTAGCGCATGTCGCGGCCTTTACAATATCCGCATATTCAACAACCAGTTCTCGAACTGGAAAACCTTTTAACCCCCTGTTGGGTAAGTAGAAGCTTTAAAATACGTCGATTCACGTTTTATTTCAACACAACGGTTTATTTTAGGTGAAACTTACGAATGTGATAGAATGGATGATTTAGGATGGAGAGTGATTAATGAACAAGTTTCTCATCATCCTCCGATGGTAGCACAATATTGTGAAGGCAGAGAGTGGAGGTGTTGGCAAGAATTTACAATGACTTCAAAATTTAGGGGCAAATATTTACAGGTACACATTTTTTATATTTATTACGTTTAATTTTATTTCTTCTTTTTTTTTTTAATCAGATTTCAATAAAATACATAATTTTTATAACTAAATTAAAAAATTGTAAGCAGGTTGTGAAAATTTTTAAGTTCAAATTCAGTTAAGATTTACTCGATGAGGCTAATTTTAATAATTATAATTAAACTAGCAAAGGTGGCCAGGAGGGGGGACTTTTTAAGAATTAATTGGCAAGGTTGAACCCAAAATTATATGAAATTTTAAAGGTTTTTTTTTGTTTATATCACGATCACCTTTTGTGGGGTCAATCCTGGAGCAGATTGTGAACAAGCAACTTGATTATATTTCAAGGTTGTTCATAAAAGAATTAATTTCACGAAATTATCCTTGCTTAGGTCTCAAGGTCGCTTAGAATTGGGCTACTTTTGATTAAAATTATCTATTCTGACCTTTAAACAAAGTAAAATCATATTGTGTTGTTATAGATTTACTGATCCTTTATCAGATTGTTATAAGAGGGGTACAATAGTCACGAATTGTTATGGCGAATTAGTTAAGGACGCTGTGGTGGGCCAGCAGCTTGTTAAGCATAAATACAGGTTGCAGAAGGGGGAAATTCCTAAAATTGTTTATGCCAATTTTTACTTTAAAAGTTTTCAAAATAAACTACTTTCAGTAAAACCTGACAAAATAATATGAGTTACAAAAATATGTTGGTTCTTTAATAAAAAAAATGTTTTGATAGGAAAATTTCAGTGACTTTTGAGCTCCTAAAAAATACACGTCTTTTTGTAAATAAAGACGGGATAAAAACCGAGGTATTCGTACATATATTATGTAAAAATCGGCGAGAAGGCCAAAACTTTTACGCATATAAGAGAAACGGCGAGCGCATCATACTGTCTAATCACCGAGCGTCTTACTATTCTAAAGAGGCGAGAACTGCCACAAAAGAAGAGATAAGTGCCGAATTTCACTTCGAAGCCGAAGAATATATTCTATATGACCCTAGTATACGCGATTAAGGGTAGGTTACGAATATCAACCACTATCCACCTCATTACAGCACGAAAAAGTTTAAAACGATTTATCTCGTAACTTCATTTCTCAAGTCGGGCGCACATTTTCCAAACAAACTACTTGGCGGATTAACTTGATTTTTGGGACGCGCATGAACGGATTATCGAGATTCCTTAAAGGAAGGCAGGCTACTCAAAATCAACTTTAAAAACAATAATGAATGCTGTCAAACTGTCAACCGATCGACAATGCAAATACGCGTGCACGTGCTTTACGTTTCTATTTGACCAATCTTAAGGGGGTTACCTACATACTGTGAACAGTCGTTTTCAAGCTGATTTTTAGGAATTAAATTTGAGAAAACTGTTACAGCTATTGAGCTAAAATTTAGGATATACTTATTTATTCACATTTAAATTAACACCTAACATTTTTGTAAAGCTTTTTATTGAAAATTGTACAAGGTACAGATCGACGCGTAACTCATGTTTCGAAATGACGCGCCAATCGGGCGCATCGTTTCCGACCGCTCCAGTTATTTGAAATAAATGAATTTTTTAAATTCTTGTTCTATACGAATGTGGCTTCAGTTGGAACCTCGAAAATTTAATTTAAACAAAAAATGACAAACTGGCGAGGATTTAAAAAAAAAAACTTCGATTTTTACAACAAAATATTTACTTTTCACGGCCTGCAAAATGGTAATTTTAAATATATTTTGGATATTTTAGGTTCTGACTGGAGCCTGAAATATATTCTAAATGCTTTAAAAATCAACTTTCCTTTCCTTTGCCAATTTTTGCACTATTTCGATACAAAAACATGCGCAGGGACCTACATAATAACTGTGCCATAATAACAAAGTGAAATCATATTGTGTTGTTATAGATTTACTGATCCTTTATCAGATTGCTATAAGTGTGGTACAATAGTCACGAATTGTTATGGCGAATTCGCTCAGGACGCGGAGGGGGGGATTTTTTCGAATGTAATATACAGAGTATCCCACTGACCAATACGAAACTTGAAGCCGCTTTCTTAAGAATAAATTTCAACTAATATTTTTGTCTACATTCAGACCCTCAGGGGCAGCCCCCTTAAAGCATTTTTTCTTATTTCTACCTTAAAATGGTGGTAGCACCTAAGCAAGTTATTTTTGAGTGTTCATCATCGAATCATTTTTAAAGATTTTTCAATTATCTTCAAATTATTTTATAATTGCTTTCAGTTTAAATTTCCCTAGAATGATGGTGCGTCACCACCGTCGCTAAAGGCCGTGTGACACTTGTGTAAATTTGCGTGTAGATTTACGTGTAGATTTCTACACCGTGTAAAACACGTAAATTTGCGTGTAGATTTTGTTGCAAATCTGCTAGCAAATAGTGTGTTTGCCACTTGTGTAAAAATTTACACGTAAATTTACAATTTGCACACGCGCATTCTGGTCAATTGAAAATTCGAACGGTAAGTTGTTATAAGAAGTTTGTATGTCTGGTCGCCTTGTGTTGTTTACCTAATACTAAAAGAAACGTGATAATGGATTCAAATTGGCAATTAACCCATTAATACCCAAGGGTCGAAAATAAAACTAATTTTATGTTTTTACTGCATTTTATTACTTATCAGTTATCATGTACTCAATAAGAAATTTATAAAGTTAAAAAAATTATACATTTGTAGTATTTTTACAAAATAATGTTGCATAAAAATATTTATTATTGGCAGAGCATGGATTTGTCAACCCGAATTTCAAAATTACCTAGAGATTCTGAAAGCTGACGGTTTATATAATACAATAAAAAAAAATTTGCCGTAAATTCGTTCGTTCAGGCTCAAAACATAACAAAATCAACTAATTAACAAAATATATTATAATAAATTTAAGACCATACTGAAATGTTTGCAAATTTTCACCAGACTATGACTTTGAATTTCGAAATATACGTGTAAACACAGCCATGTTGTTGTTGCTGGTCTTTAGTAAAAACTTGAAAATAAAGAGGACTGTTTGCTTAGTGTAAGACTATTTTTAATTTTTTTTAGTATTAATAAAAACTGTTAATAAATTTTAACAATGGGGTACCGACAAAAACAATTTACTAGTGTGTTTTTTACGTAAATACGATCCTTAAGGCCGTGTGACACTTGTGTAAATTTGCGTGTAGATTTACGTGTAGATTTCTACACCGTGTAAAACACGTAAATTTGCGTGTAGATTTACGTGTAAATATTTTATAGAAATATTTCTATATTTTTTCGCAAGTTGTTCGTGTAAAATTGCGCAGAAGAATATTCGAAGGTGTGGTCTATTTTTTCCTGTGTTGTGTTTTTGTCAGTTGGTAAAAGTTTGAATTGGCATTAATTGCCAATTTGAATCCATTATCACGTTTCTTTTAGTATTAAACAACACAAGGCGACCAGACATACAAACTTCTTATAGCAACTTACCGTTCGAATTTTCAATTGACCAGAATGCGCGTGTGCAAATTGTAAATTTACGTGTAAATTTTTACACAAGTGGCAAACACACTATTTGCTAGCAGATTTGCAACAAAATCTACACGCAAATTTACGTGTTTTACACGGTGTAGAAATCTACACGTAAATCTACACGCAAATTTACACAAGTGTCACACGGCCTTTAGGATGTCCTTTGCCATGTAATGTGGTTAGAGACTAGGGTTACGTAGCCATCCCCGCTCAAATCAAAATTTCCTATTGACTATGGGCTAGAATAAGGTTTATTATAGTAAATTGTAAAAATATTTTGCGAGAATTGGGCCCAAACTTTTGAAAAAATCGAATTTGAACTTAGCTAATTTTACACTATTCAGTGACGCGCATCAGGGCGATTTGTGGAATCTCGCCCATTTTGTTGACAGTCTGTACAGAAAGATATACCCTAACACTTAGAAATTATCGCTCCGGCAGATGCATGACACCTCTGGTAAGAGTAACATGCACGAAAGGTTACTATTTTATCATTATTTTTTGTTTTATTCGATATTTTGGGGGTGAAACGTAAAAGTTTACTGCCGCATACCGCAACTATACTTTTAAATGCAGGTTTTCTATGATCCCGTTTTTTTTATCCCGGTTTTCTTGATGCATGGCGCCTTCAAGTATGTTTAGCTTTTGCCGCGTAACGGCTCAGGCGATGAAAAACCGGCCGGAGGTGCGGAGCACCGCAGGCTTGGGTTTTTCGATGCCCACAGCCGGACGAGTCTCAAATCCACCCCAAACATTTAATGCACACCTCAAAAATCGAAAAAAAAATTATTTTTTCACTTTTTCGTTAATTCACGGGTAATTTTCGATTTTTTTGCAAATATTTTTTACTAAATCCACTAATCACACCCGAATCTCAAAGAAAAAATCAATATCCGAGCGAATAAATTTCACTCGTTCCGACAGGGGACCCCGATGCCAGTAGGCGAGCCTGACGCTACGCGACTTGTAGCCCCTGGTATGAATGTTTCCGATTTTCGCACTTTTTTCGGATTTTTTTTTAATATTCACGTCCGCTACGGCGTCGGAGACACCGAAACATACCCAAAAAGTCAGGAAATTACCCCAATATTCGTGAAATTGCATTGGGGGCGTGGCCTATTCGCCAGTTCTCAATGCTAAATTTACGTACTTTAAAAATTCGAAATTGGGGTTGTTTTTAATAGGGGTGCGCGATTATGAAATTTCATAATCGATTATAAAAAATAATCGATTTTTTTCGATTAATCGATTATTGAAGATAATCGATTATGAACTCATAACTCGATTTTGAGTAAGGGTGCGCATGCGCATATAATCGATTAATCGATCACCGTAATTCGAATAATCGATTATTTCGGTCGTTCTAATTGCTGTTGGGGTTGGGATTTCGTTTAGTTTAAAAAGTTGTATTTATTAAAACAAGATATGCTTATATAGGTAGAATAAACCTGTTACCAATAAAAAATAAAGTATTCTATAATCGATTATTTTCCACAATCGATTATTTTTAATTATTCAAATTACGGTGATCGATTATATGCGCACACCTTGTTTTTAAGGATTTATCGAAAAATATTTTTTCTATAGACTATAATATTAACCATGTTCTTTAGTGTGTAGCACACGAAAAATTTTTTTGGCCCGGGATGGTTACATAACTCGACCCGTGGTTAGATTTTTCTAAAAGTGACTCATTTCGATGCAATTAAATAATGAAATTCCAATAAATTTGAATTATTTATTCAATCTGTGACATCATCTCACACATTAGTTTGTCAATTTTCCGTGCAAATGATGACGTCACAGATTGAATAAATAATTCAAATTTATTTGAATTTCATTATTTAATTACATCAAAATGAGTCGCTTTTAGAAAAATATAACCACAGTACACGCCAAATGGACATCCTAAGGCTCGTATTTACGTAAAAAAACACTACTAAAATTGTTTTGTCGGTACCCCATTAGGGCTGTAGCGGTACTTTGTAATCAGCGAAGAGGGGATGTGCCGTTAGTGTTTGATATTTCCTTAGAAAACTAATTAAAAACAATTTAATTCACCGTGAAAATTTAAATCTGCCGCAAAGAGGTGGATCTGCCATTAGGTTAGTGTTGGTTTTTGATATTTCTTTAGAAAACTAATTAAAAACAAATAAATCTCCGCTTAAAGTTAAATCTGCCGCAAAGAGGTGGATCTGGCGTTAGGTTAGTATTAGTTTTTGATATTTCTTTAGAAAACTAATTAAAAACAATTAAATCTGCCGCAAAGAGGTGGATCTGCCGTTATATTTCTTTAGAAAACCAATTAAAAACAAACAAATCTCCGCGTAAAATTAAATCTGCCGCAAAGAGGTGGATCTGCCATTAGGTTACTGTTAGTTTTTGAACGTGAAGACTTCGCAGAGGAACAAAGTAACAATATTTGGAATCGATAAGCTCGAATGAACGAATAAATAAGTTTTTGCCAAAAATATTTGTATCGAAATGACTTGGGCCTTTGCGCCGAAAGTGGTGAAAAAGACGTGCGCCGAATCGGACCCGCGCCGAATCGGCTCTCCGTCGGATCGCTCGCGCCGAATAAGTCGCGCCAAAAAGTACCTAATCCTATTCAGAATGCGTAAAATGGAAATCAGAAAGCGTCAAATGAAATTCAAAAAGTGGCAAATGTAATTCACAAAGTTTCAATTAAATTTAATACATCAAACAATGTATCATGAAGGCTTTGCAAAAAAGTCTTTGCAGATTTAGCAATATTCCGAATGGAATGCAAAAGCTTGATCACATAAGTAATCAGAATTAAATTATTTTATTTTCAAAATCACAATTGACGGTTTCTGAATTACTGGTGAAAACGTTGTGATGCTAAAGATTCACGTTAAGCTGTAGGATCTAACAGTTAATCTTAAGCATCCAAAACATGTGAAAAATTGACACATCTCGGATATTGTCACGATTTAATTCGTGAGCGGGATCTTTTCTTCTTGAAATTAAACTTATTTGGACTTTATACATTTATTTACACCTTCATAATAATTAGTATTTACGAGGGCGGTGTAACAAAATCTTTCCTTACTGCTCTAATGAGAAGTCAGCTCGGAAAAGATTAAGTCCACGCAGAAGGATAAAACCATCTACTTTAATTTTGCGTGGGGCCCTGGTGTTAGGTTTTAAACTAGCTCATTTATTGCGGAAGCGAGAGTCGTGGATCGTGTGAAAGAAACACCCCGGAGAGATCAAGGAAACAGCTTTGCTAACAACACAATTAAAATTAACAATAAGAAGTTCATTGTCAGAAGGCAAAGATATAAGCGATGTCGGATGTAAGAGGTGTTAGCCGACCAAAACAAGCACAGTAGCAACGACATTGCCACCGAAAATCACTCCCAAACATAAACCAAGGGCACATTCGAATGGTTATATAAAAATCCCACGATAAAGTGGAACCATATCGAATCCCCAATGATAAAACAAAAGACAGCAATCTCGGTGAAATGCCGCACCCTGTATATGGGTCGAACATCGTAGCCTTTCATAAAAAAATAATATAAAATCAAAAATAAACACAAAAAAAATTGTTCAACATAGAATTTCAAATATGAAATTCGAACGTACTACTATCATTTTGGAATCCCTTCGTCAATGCATTTTACCATAAGCTATTCGATGTTATAAGTGGAAATAAATACCCTGAACAAGTTAATTAAATAAAACACAAATATCAATAATTAATAATTTTAAGTTTATTACATATCAACCTGAACATTCGATCCATTTCACACTTGCGAGTGCGAACTGGATAAGATAAACTGATATCACCTCGCCGCAGGAATATAAAATTGCAAGGCTATCGCAATCTTGGCGACCACTCTAAGAATAAAAAAATGCATGACAAAAAGGAAACCAAAATGTTACACATAAAAAATACATAAATTGGTCAAGGGTGAACTCCAACGTCATCGTTCTCCAGGTGTACGGAAGAAAATTTGGCTAAATTAATTATCCAGTAACTGCGAAGCAATGAACAAAATTATTAGATGACTTACCATTGTGAAAATGAAGTAATATTTCACAGGAAGCACTGACCATGGGTCCAACAAAAAATGTACGATCCGGGAAAAATCAACCATCCCTCAAATCACGAATGTCACATCCCCATGAAGGGTTTTGGAGCGCAAGATCCAAAAAACCATTCGTATTGATGGATGGGAACCCTCACAAAATCGAATCATCCCTTTTCAAAATTTTGAACCAAAAACTGATAACCATTTCACAGCACTTTCAAACATGACCGGAGCGTTCGAGCGCCCACCAATGACCTCTTATCATCGCATGCGCGAGTTTTGATCTCCGTCAAATACGTTCGCTATACAGAGTGCTACGAAATATGTCGCTAGATGTTAAAAGTTGAATTTATAAATTCAACGTTGTTGCGAAAAGTGAAAATTTTTCGTAACAGCGGTCCCATAATTACCTGGCCTAACAAAGAAGACAAAAATTTTGGAACAAAATATTGTTATTTCTCAACATAGTTTCCATTTAGCTCTATACACTTTTGCCAGCAATGTTCAAAAGCTTTGATACCCTTTTTATAGTAAGAAACGTCAAACTCTTCAAAATAAGCATCAACCGCATATTCGACCTCTTCATTATTGGCAAATCTTTTACCACCAAGCCATTTTTTTAAGTTTTGAAAGAGAAAATAATCCGAAGGGGCCAAATCTGGCGAATAGGGTGGGTGAGGAAGCAATTCGAACTTCAATTCATTGATTTTGGCCATCGCGATAAGGGATGTGTGAACAGGGGCATTGTCGTGATGAAGCAACACTTTCTTTTTCGCCAAATGTGGCCGCTTTTTCTTAATTTCATCACTCAAACGCTGCAACAAGTTCGCATAATACTCGCCGTTGATGGTTTTTCCTTTTTTAAGATAATCAATGAAGATTATGCCACGCGAATCCCAAAAAACTGACGCCATGACCTTGGCAGCAGATGGAACGGTTTTTGCCTTCTTTGGAGGCGATTCTCCCTTTTGAGTCAATTGTTTTGACTGCTCCTTGGTCTCAGGTGTATAGTAGTTTCATCTATAGTTATAAATCGACGCAAAACTCGGATTTATTGCTCTGAAACATAGCCAAACAATCGGTTGAAACATCCTCACGACGCAGTTTTTGTTCCATTGTGAGCAAACGCGGCACCCATCTTGCACAGAGCTTGGTCATGTCCAAATTTTCGTTCAATATGCGATGTACAATACTTTTTGAAATCCCTGTTATATCTGCTATCTCGCGCACTTTCAATCGACCATCACCCAATACAATTTTGTGGACTTTTTTCACATTCTCTGGAGTGGTCACCTCATTTGGTCGACCACTGCGATGTTCGTCTTGGCAGCTCGTACGACCTCGTTTAAACTCTGCCACCCAAAATTTTATTGATGAAAATGAAGGTGCAGACTCCCCCAAAACAGGATCTAGCTCGTCTTTGATGTCGGTTGGACTGAGACCTTTTAAATGAAAGTATTGTATCACATAACGACAACCAATTTTTTCCATGTTTATAAATTCACTGAGAGCGTTCACTACTGATGACTGTCAATCAAAGACTAAACAACGTATCGCTGTCAAACTTAAAACTTAAGCTTTATAAGGTTGGTACTTTCGAAAAAAAATTTTGTTTTCAACCAATTAACGCCATCTATATGTAAGGCCAGGTACTATTGGGACTACCCTCGTACATATATCCTTAAACTAATTCTTATAAACTAAATCTTACATTATAAATAGGGGATGAAGCCTTCTTATTAGGACCATGGTCGGCTCGTTCCTTTGCACTTGATTTTCACTAGTATATCACCCACAGGTAACTAACTTATTCCTTGTTTAATTACTTTCAAAGAAGACTTCCTGTCCCCACATTTATTTATGCACCATCTGCAAATCAATCTATTTTCCGTTAACTAATGATTTCTGCGAGTTCAATGAGTTCATACTATTAATTGCATATTTTCTTAGGCGACTCGCATACTAATTTTTATTAATGTGACAATATTCCCTAATATATTCGGTTCGCCTGTTGGAAATCAAACTGATTATGATTCTTATCTATTAGTTATTTGTATTAACCGCGTGCAAATTAAAATTATGTTAGAAAATAGCGAGTTCTTGCACACTTTGACTTCTTTGCCACTCTCCTTTAAAGCCTATCTAAACCTTGACCCAAGAAAAAAAAGTTAGTCACGTAATTTTCAGAATGCTTCTTAATTTATTCATTGATTTTTAGTATTATCGGCAAATCAATTAGTACAATAATAAAATATTAATTTTAGTTCATGTTAAAGGGTAACCAAATGCATAAACTACTCTTTACACATCACTTGACAATATTTTCTACTTATGCTTTATTTGTCCATCGATTTTTCGTCTTATTTCAATCAACTTCAATTTGGAATTATATACCTGTAAAAAATTCTTAAATAGTGACGAGAATTTGAGCATATTTTCTCATTATTGAAAAGATTTTCAAAAACCGCTCAAATTTTTTTGGCAACAACCTAAACAAAATTACAATGCTCGATTTTGGACCAAAAAATTGGGTCAACTAAGGAAACGGTCGACAAAAATGCAGTGGAAACTGTTGCAAAGTGATATGTGAAAAGTAGTTGGTTTTTTGTAGTAAGAAGGCAACCCGCATTGTAAAAATTGACAGAATGGTTATAATAGAGTTATTTGGTATTCTAAATAAATAACAATATTTTTCAGAAATTTATCAGTTAAAGGCTTTGTTAAAGAAAACAAATATTTTCAGGACTTTTTGAGGCACTATTAAAACTCTGACGGGTGATCCATTTCAAAATTATTTTGCAAGTCAGATCTTAACGGCAGGCCACAATTGCATGAAAAATATACCACCAAGTGATCTCTTAACGCTCTACACGCTGAAGCTGTCAAATCTGGACTATGAGGGCCTGCTCAAAAGTTATCCACGTTTTGTCACGTAAATTCCTAATTCCTTCTAAGGGGTGAATCCCCCGGGATTTGAATTGTTTTCTGAATAGGCCGCCCGATGGGTGATCTTTTAGAAATAGATAGAGAAGGCTGTCCAATTAACCATTGGTTGTATTACTTTTTTTTTCTAAACCGTACTATGATTCCTGTTTAGGAAAAGCCTACAAGATCTACAAACCGTGGTCGCGACCTCATCAGGGCTCAGCTTGGCTGTGGATTCTCAGTGACGTGGCTTAACTTGAAGGGAAAAATATTAAGCTTGTAATTTTTTTACAACTCGCTCTTAAGGCGTAATACTTACTCGGAAGGAACTGATTTTCTTCGGTGAAAAAATTGATCGTGGAATTCTTATATTGATATGCTTTGCACTTGTGTGGCTGTTTGTTGTTCATCTTGTGTAGTTTTGCCGGGGTTGTATTGTAAGGGTTACTGGTGGTGACTTATCATGCTATCTGTAAATCGCATCGAAGTATGGGGCCGGTACTTCTTTGGATATCTTTTGTTATTGGTAAAAAGGTAATCGATAATCATACATATTATGATTACTAGTGTAAGTCGATAACAAGTAAACTAATGACCGACTCCGGTCAGGATCCCAGAAGGCAACCATAACTTAAAACTAACATTTTTGATATCGGCCCTTCTAGAACCCCTTCCACAGAATACATTATTAAGCAGTGGCGTAGCTAGCATGGGTGACACCCGGGGCGGATTTAATGGGTGTCACCCCCAGACGGGTGACACCCGGGGCGGTCCGCCCCCCCTTAGCTACGCCACTGTATTAAGACCTCAATCTTTTATTAATCCACTACAATTTTAAAATTGAGGCAATAATATGAACAATGATAACATCACTGTTATTAACAAAACGTGCAATTTAGAAAAATCAATCTTCATTATTATTTTATTTATTATATAAAATATTTATAAGAAAATTCGTAATCGGAAATTAATGTTAATAAAAAGCTTACAAAACGAACTTATGTAGGTACTGGCGACATAATCCCACACTGCCTTCCTTAATATTTTTTTTATAAGAAGACAACGTTATAACATCTACATGAAGTCATTTTTCTCCCAAAAATCAATTTGAGACCGGTTTGATTAAATAACTACCATATTTTAAATTTTACTGTGGGATTTTTCACAAAATAAAAACCATTCGATAATTTTTTTCTTGACCTTTGAGGCTCAAACGAAAATAATGGATGGTTATTGATGTTGATGCTCTAATGCTTTGTATGAGGGGTGGCATTTGCATGCACCTCAATTTTAACCGTTTTGAAACGATTGAGGATTTTTATGCCTTTATTGTGGCAGATGGAAAATAAAAATCTTTTCCAAGTTTAGCATTGGTGAAGTTAAAATTTATGTAATTTATTCCTGCAACTCGATCAATTTCATTTTCGTTAATAACAATGTAAATCTTATTTATTTAATTTAATATAGAAGAGGATGGGCACTGATCCCCTATATTCTGTAAAGCTATGTAGTAATTAAAAAATCTTATTTGAGTTGATTTTAAAATCAATGCCGTAGCAAGGGTGGCAATGGAAGCGCTAAATCTTGACAAAACCCAATAAATAATAGTTTAAAATTTTCAAAATGATAAGAATCTTTTTTCAAATTTGACTAAATTCGAAAAATTTGTAACATCGCCTAAAATTCCCTGCCGGTCTTTTCCCCAAGTGGGGATTTTAATCCTCGACAGTAATTTTTCGCAACTCGCTTACCTTCATTTTTAGAGAAAATTATCATCAAATCAAAATTGAAGAGTACAAAATTCTCTATAAAACAGATTAACAAAATTTGCCTATATCATACTAAGTACTCGTATTTATGAAATAAAAAGAAAATCCAGAGAGAAAAATTGAAAAACGTTTTGAATAATTCTTATTAATAAAGAATGAATCTTGGGTTGTGGGGAAAGAAATAAAACTAAGTTTGTTTTGCCGACGTTTCGAAGGATTTATTCCTTCATCCTCATGGCTGCAATGGAAGAAAAACACAATTAAGCGTCGGTCATGGGTCGTAGGGAGGCTTACCTGACAAACGGATGATAAGAAGTTTGAAAAAAAGGTTAAATGTATTAAAGGTTAATAATAACTATGAAAACCTATCAATTAATTGTGAATAACTAAAATCTTTAAAAATTTTACTAACACAATAACTGTGTCAAATGAAATGTTATCTGTTGTCAAAATTAAAAACTGACAGTAGCGCACACCTTGACTGATAAAATTGCAAGGACGTCTATGATGAGGGGAGGAGGTTTTAAACAGTGTCACGCAGAAGCAAACACAAAAAACAATTCTGTGGTAAGCCAACCAATTAACCTCCAAAAATACAGTTAATTAAACAACAAAGGATGATATAACAATTATACAATATAAAAACTAAAACTTTCCAAAGGGAATTTCGTCGTGAAATATAGTTCAGGCGAAGACCGGGGGACAACAGTCAAAATGTGGGAAATCAATCGTATGAGTCGCTAACTTTATTTAAACTTGGTGAGGTTATTTTTTTATTAAATCTATGGAGAACTGATTTATAACCACCGTTAATAATACCATAATCGGTCTGTTTATTTAAATTGTCTTCCCTTGTAGATATAAACGCTGACTCCAAAAAAGTTCTCTTGTAGTAACATTTCTCACTAGCCAGTATCGTAACATCCTCATTTAAAAAAGTGTGACACGAGTCGATTATATGTTCGGATACTCCTGTCTTGGACGATCCGTACTTAACATCGTATCGGTGTTGATTAAGCCTCACCATCAATCGTTGGCAAGTTTGACCGATGTAGGTTCTTTTACAGGAAGAGCAGCCAACATTATACACTACATTGCTTTTTCTAGTAACGGGACCTTGTCTTTGGTCTTGGAGAACAAGATCCTACCCAAAGTGGAGTTGTTACTGAAAGCAAGCTGAATTTCACCGTTAATAATCTTGCTTCTAAATATGTGTTTAAGTCGGTTAGCTAACCAAGGATGATAACTAATTTTACAATATTTAGGTGTCAGTTTGTTGGTCATAATATCGAGTGGGGGGTCCAATGGACTCATTGGTCCCCTTCGGAACAAAGCAATGTCCACCAGCTTAGATGGATAGTTATTCTTCAGAAGCTGTTGTTTTAATTCATGGAGCTCAACACTGACTGACTCTTCAGGTACACACAAGTGAATTCTATTCTTGAAGGAGTTGATCACGCTCATTTTCTGGCAAAGGGGATGTGATGAGTGGAAGTTAAGTAGACGATCGGAGGACGACGCCTTCCGATAAACATCCGTGGTAAGAGTCCCATCCGGATATCTCTTCACCAATAGATCCAAAAAAGGAATAGATTCATCAACCTCTATTTCGTATGTGAAGGTTAATAGTTTATCAAACTTACCCAAAAACAAATTTTTGTCGGAAAAACAAACTTAGTTTTATTTCTTTCCCCACAACCCAAGATTCATTCTTTATTATCAACGTTTGGGAAGTGATTATTGTTTATTATAATTCTTATTATTCTGAATAATTATTTCGTACATTTAAACTTTACCATCGATGGTGAACACAACAAAACATGGTTACAGGATTTACTTCAGATCTGAAGAAAGTCCTGAAACCACATTTTGTAAAGAGCTTTCTCCTCTTCAGATTTGGTCCAATGATAAGACTGGGGATTTTAGGAAAGTTGATTCCAACTTTTTTCATTTTCCTTTAACTGACTGGGTAACCGGTAAAACTATCACGTCATCATCGCGACAGTTATTCAAATATATTTAAATTGAAAAGAAAAATTCCTACCGATAAAAATAATCTCCATATTGGGGGGGGGGGTTAATCGGTTACGTTACCATGGAAACGGTGATTCTGACATACTTTGCGTACTTTATAATATAAGATCTTCAGAAGTTCCCAACGATAAAAATTGAAATTACATATTATTTTTCGTTGAATCTTTTGCAATTTTCGTTTGTAATCCGGTAAGGGGGGGGGGGCAGCAGGTGATATTTTTCATAACTATCTCAGTACCATTCTTCTTAATACCGAGGAACGTAAAAGTGAAAGTTTTTCTTTCGCAATAAATTAAGTACCCCCCCAGACCCCCCCGGTCTCGGCAGCCTAAATGAGTTCCTGATAAGCATCCATTTGTTTTCATTACTCTAAGCGAGCGTCGTAGTAAGGGTGAAACGACCGAGGCTTTGCCTCGGCGCCATCGCATTGGAGGTGCTAAACCTCGACAAAACCCAATAAATAATAGTTTAAAATTTTCAAAATGATAGGATTCTTTTGGGAGGGGGACGCATATATTCAAATTTGCCTCGGGCGCCAGAAGAGCTCGCTACGGCGCTGTTTAAAATTGACCACTAGAAAATCCTATGTTTTGCTCGCCATCATATCGGCGTATTCGTCGGCTTACTGCTAAAACAAGATAACTCCAAAAGTTTGATTCACCATAAACAAGTTGGAGTTAGTTAATAATGAACTTCTTAATACTCCTTTAATATTTGACTTACAGTTATCAGGTTTTGTCAAAATGTAGTTTGCTCTTATTTGAATGCAATCATGTATGTAACTCATTTTGTCCAAAAATGGAGTTATCTTGTTTTGGCAGTAAGCCGACGGACGCATGTAAGTTGGGCCAGCGGTCAATGTATTTTAAAATTATTTTGGTGGGTAGCTTAAGAAAACCCGTAAATTGGGCCAGCGGTCGGCGTGGGCAGCTTAAAGGTAAAGCCATTAAATAATATTCAATTGTATATATTACGTATCGCAAAACGCAAGTAAGAAAAAAGGGAACTGTGCCATAAGTATCCCCAGCCGAAAAAAATTTTCTTCAGCTACACACTAAAGAACAGGCTTATTTTAGTCTATAGAAAAAATTTCTTACGAGAAATCTTTAAAAACAACCCCAAAATCGAATTTTTAAAAGTAGGGAAATTAGCATCGAATATGCCGCGCCCCCCAGGCAGACGCGATGCAATTCATCGACGTTCCCTTCAAATCGCGTGAAATTTTTTCGCTCCGATTTGAATTTTTCTTTGATATTCGGATAGGTGGAGGTGTGATTAGTAGATATTAGTAATAAATATTATGAAAAAAATGGAAAGTAGCCCGTGTATTGTCGAAAAAGTGAAAAAAAAATTTTTCTTCGATTTTTGGGGTGTGCATTTGATAAGGAGGATTATCCATCGTCAAAACCTTAACCTTCCGGGGCGCCGCTTCGCTCCGCTCCGCTCTGCACCCCTGCAGGGCGGTTTTGACTCTGGTTACTAGGCTAAACATACTAGAAGTGCCTTCCGTCAAGAAAACCGGGATACAAGAAACCGGGAACTTAGAGAACCTTGAAATAGCATTAAAAAGTATAGTAGCGGTATGGGGCAGTAAATTTTTACGTTTCACCCCCAAAATATCGAATAAAAAAAACTTAACCATGGCAGTTTTCTCAGTGTGCGAGAGCAAAGGATTAAAATAATTATAGAACATTTTCTGGCCCAATTTACATGGGACCCTTATAATCTTTTGACCCAATTTACGGGTAGGCTTAAAAAGAACCTGACCGTCTGGCCCAACTTACAAGCGCCGAAGCCGACGCATAAACCAAACTTTATTCAGCTAAATTAGCTCTCCTTGTAAATGTAAATCGTGCTTAATTACCATCAATGAGCTGATGCGTAACTGGCTCGCATGATCTTAAGAGATGTATTTCTTTATAAATAAGTGACAACGGATATTCCATTTTAAATTAAACTACAATTAATGGGTAAATGCAAGTGTATCGTGGGTAAATGTAATATTATAACTTTTCTTCGTCGTGTAATTATGGCACACCATTGTGGGCAACCTAAACACGGGATCGGACGTTTGTCCGCGGCTGAAATACCGCAGGGCTAAAATACCGCGAATGTTAGATATTTTGTATCATAATATAAAATAAATTATTCAAATGGCATAATATTAGATAAACTATTAATTTAAAAAATATCAAGTCAAAGAAATACATTTCGGTTCGGGACTATGGATTTACTAGTATTAGAAGAAAATAATTATTATAAGTAATACAAAAGCAACAATAAATCAGGTACTTACAAAATTTGAATAGGGGTAAAAATTAGAATTTCTACCTGTGCCCCTCCGGCATATGGCTTATGCTTTTATTCTGTGAACCATTGACCCTAAAGGGTATTGTTTATTTTAGCTTTTAAATTTAAAAAAAAATCTTTTCAAAAAATTATAAAAGTACAGAAACCATATAAGATAAGACAGAGGGTCTTGGGTGAGGGAGTGTTAGTAGTTATAATAGATGCTTTTGTAAAATATTTCTTGACATTTATTTTTACCTAACCATTATAATCTTTATTATTTACCTATTATACTAAATCCACAAATTTTTCACCCTTTCATTGGAAAGAATTGCGTTCTACCTTGTCACGGGATAATACAAGTTTATTGTGCAATTACAATAAATTTAATTTTTGAAGTGAAGTGCAAACCTTTTGTTGGCCAATATAGCCGTGACATTTCTTATAAAACGATTTTCTTTTCAATTTTGACTTTACCGGACGCATCGGGCTGAAATGAAAAATTCCACGAAGCCACTGTTGTGGTTTTCTCGTTTCAAAAAGGGGCATTTTGATATGAAAGATTTCCCATGTTCGGGGAGACCATCCGGCTTTGATGAAGACCGATTAAATGCTTCCATTCGTGATGATTCACGTCAATCAACTCGAGAATTGGGCAATATGATGAATTGTGACCAATCAACTATAGTACGACATTTGCATTCCATGGGCAAAGTTCAAAAGTTGGATGTTTGGGTGCCATACGTTTTGAGCGAAAATAACAAAAATCAGCATGTGACCATTTGTGCTTCTTTGCTTGCTCGTCATCGTTTAGTTCGTCAACAACATCAGCCGTTTTTGTCCCAAATTGTTACTGGTGACGAAAATTGATGCCTGTACATCAAGAACAGAAAGGAATGGCTGAGCCCTAATAAACAAGCAAATCCTCGTGCAAAAGCTAGTGCCCATTCACATAAGGTAATGTTGTGCATCTGGTGGGATAAAGAAAGCGTAATCTACTATGAATTGCTTCCGATGAATGCAACCATCACTTCTGAGGTTTATTGTCAACAACTGCGTTGCCTGGAGGCTGCAATTCAAGAAAAACGACCGACAAGACGGCATCAAGTGGTTTTGCAGCATGATAATGCCCGTCCGCATACTGCTAACATTACAAAAGCAGCTATTCAAGACCTCGGTTGGGAGGTTATTCCACATCCGCCCTATTCTCCTGATCTTGCTCCATCAGATTTTCATCTTTTCCGCTCTCTATCCAAGAATCTCCGCGGAATCTCATTTAATAACGACGTTCCTCTTCAAAACTGGCTCAACGACTTCTTCACCTCCAAACCACCGGATTTCTTAAGGCGTGGATTGACTTCAGAGTCGATCATAAACAATGCAGGAGAATATATTATTGATTAGTTTATGTATTTTTTATATTTAAAAAAATTAAATTTTAAAAACCCGCTACGAGCTTATGCATCAACCCAATAATATAGATATGGTAAAAATATTACGTAAGTACGTAACAAATATTGTGAGAAATAATCGCGGTATTTTATCCTTGCGGTATTTATGTCTTTCCGGTATTTTGGCAATTGTCCTAGACCGAACCTAAACAACTTTTACTATAAACAGCGTAAACTACAAATAACTTCTTCCATCTACATTTGGAATGTGTCATAGTGTCAACATCTAAATCTGTATAGACCGAATTGCAAGTCCGCAGTTTTACTTACTGACTAAACGTTATAGTAGAGTTGGGAGTTTAACGTGTGATCCCAATCACGTCACGTAATCGCGACCATCCGGTCAACATCAATACTCTGTGGATAAGTTAGGTGTTAAAGTAAAAGAAGATGTTTGATCCACCTTGAAAAAAGGATGATAAAGCAAGGTAGCAAAATTCAGAATGGATTTAGAAAAGCTTGATCAAGGACTGCAGTCTTACTACTTATGCACCGCACCAAACTCTCACCTTTACCTTTACCTGATATGTATTTGATGGAGCATCCCGGCGCAGCCGGCCTTCTCCTTCATCTGAAAGAATACATTAATGACATTGGAATTTATAGAGACCGGTGGGTCTCTGGGAATTGGCGCTTGGCGGACTGACTGGTAAAAACCTGAGCTGTGACTGTGAAAATGTAATATGAGAAGAAAAAGAAAATTTTTACGTTTGCCGATATAGTAGAGTCCCTAATTCGAAGAACGAAATTATGAATTAATTTCTATTGATGACCTCGAAGTGATTGGCTTCTACTTGGAACTAGTCAGAATTGGCGACTAGTGGGATTATAGTGATACTATGGGGGGCAAACTCTCACAGTTTGAAAATGCAGTATTTAAATCTTAACGAAAATCGAAATTTTTAAGAAAGTACACCGTAATTTTAATACTAACCGCAATACGTCCTTGAAAATGCAGAGCCTAAGAGATATTGGAATAAGATCAGATTAGATACCAAAACAAACTTATAAACAGACAGGATATAATATTATTTTACTACAAAAATAACCTTTAGCATTTGGGCGGCTAGGAAACAGGCAGGTTTAATGTCTAACAAGATAAGATTCTACTACATCTCGGGTCGGGGTCACCACTTCATATACGACCAATTTATTAATTACTCGCGTTCGTAAAAAATTACAAAAATAAATTAATTTAAAACAAAAGCGACATCGCAAGTGAAACTTGAACTTGCCTGCTTCGTTGTATTTTTATCACAGAATTGTCATTGGAAATATAAAAATAAACTTTTGTAATAATAATAATATGTTGCATTGGAAATTATAGAAAAATATGACGTCAAATTGAAGTTAATGTCTTATATTGTATGTGATTTGAATTATTTTTAACTCTTCAAATATTATGAAAGGGGGGGTTATAAACCTGGCCACCTTTTTAAGCAATTTGTCACTTCCTGCAATATTTAGTATTTCCCGTTTTCTTTGCCCATTTTATGGAAAAAAAATCTTGACAGATGTAATTTTTTTAGGTAATTCCATTAGGTATGGCTCATGCAGAATTTCCAAATTCAGGGTCCAAATATTCGTGGCGTAAGGTAACAACTACTGTTCACAACATAATCGTCGGAAAATTATGGGTGGATCAACATGGTAAACATTTGTCACTTCTAAAAAGGAAACTTTTATTAAACAGCTGTCGTTTTTACAGGTGATATGGACATAATCGGCAAGGGTAAAGCGGCCGGTATCAAGTGCCACTTAAAATACATCCCCTACTCGTACTTCACGCGAGATTCGCAGCGGCGGGTGAAAGGTGCCGTGATGGATCCCGCGGGTAACGTCAAGTGGATCATAAACGGCACGTGGGACGACAAAGTCGAAATCGCGCCCGTCATTAGCAGCGAAGGTTCGGCCGAAAATCCAATTTATCAAACCGGTCCAGTGACGCTCGCCTGGAAGAGACGGATGCCGCCGCCGGATTCCGACAAATTTTATGGTTTCACAACTTTAAGTGCACAATTAAATGAATTTGAAGAGGGCGTCGCCACTACCGATTCAAGGTGAGAATTTTTAACCAAGAATATTGAGAAATGAGAGATTGTAATGCAAATGTTGACATTTCGTAAGATTCATAAAATTTAATTACTTAATTAAATATTGTAATCGCGGTGTTGATAGTATTGTTTCAGCATTAGTGTGAATCATCTGTTGCACCTGAGCAGAAAAAAAAATAAACAAATTGCTAACAATAAAAATTTAAAACAATTGCTAATAAAATCATATGGCTAAAAATAAAAGTATTGATGAAATTTTTTCTTGAAATTTAAAACTATTAATTAAACAAGTTGTGACACCCTGTAATTATTGCACACAGTAGTAAATGACTTGCTATACAAAATTAAAGGGGGAGGGGGTCATTTACCTTTTTTGCGTTATAATGCAAAGAATTACCATTCCCGTGAATTTTGGCTATATCCACCCCGATCAAAATTTGTGCAGAGCGAATTTCATAATATTAAAATGTTGATAAAAGAACAATTAATATTTTTAGCCCTTAATATTCCTCTCAAACACCAGGCAGACCAGAATAAATGTTTGTTTGAAGAGGGATCATTAAAAAGTGTTGTGAGAGGTCTCCAAGTTTTCCTCTATCACTGTATCCTGACCCCCGAACTGCCATATAGATTTAAAAAAAATTAAAGAATTGGATTGGACAATTAATTAAATAATTTGTTCATGATTATATGTATCAATACTTTTTATTAAATTCTCAGTTCTGATCCCAACTCTGCCGTCATATCTATATCTATATAAAACTCAATTTCGAAAAAAATTGACTTCCTGCCTTCTTACTTATGACGGCAGAACTCCAAACAGACATTTTAAAAGAACTTCCCCTCTTTCAGTTTTCTAATATTTTTTCAAAATATTTTCAGTTCTGGCTTAACAGAAACCGTAAATGCATGTCTTAAAGATGTCTTTTGGTTAAAATGTGAAAATTACTCATTTTGCAATACATCATAATGTAATTTTCCAAAATGTTTTGTTTTGCAGGCGAAGACCTGCCGTGAGATTAATGGAAATTTATTTAAATACTTCTTAAGGGTCGTCCACACATGGGGGGGGGGAGTTTACAAAATGTCAACGTCATGTAAACAATGTCATGTCAAGTTTGATTTTAAACTAATAAGAGGGGTCTTTGATTTGTGAAGATAGGACGTTCCTGGGGGGGGGGGGAAGTCGGAAAAAATTGCGGGCGTCATGGACGACCCCTTATTAAAATCCCAGTTAGAATCCTAACTCCCACCAGACATTTTAAAAGCAATTTGACCTCCTCACTTTCAGTTTGTCAATTTTTTCAAAATGTTTTCAGTTCTGGCTTAGCTCAAACAGTAAATTCATGTTTTTAAGGTGTCTTTTGGTTAAAATCTGGAAATTACTAATTTTGCAATACATCATAATGTAATTTTCCAAAATGTTTTGTTTTGCAGGCGAAGACCTGGCGTG
The DNA here is from genome assembly GCA_932274525.1 of Podabrus alpinus. Classification (NCBI taxonomy): domain Eukaryota; kingdom Metazoa; phylum Arthropoda; class Insecta; order Coleoptera; family Cantharidae; genus Podabrus; species Podabrus alpinus. The sequence goes on along the minus strand of OW026454.1, from coordinate 78,267,490 downwards.
AGAGTAATAGAAATTTATTTAAATACTTCTTAAGGGTCGTCCATAAAGGACGTCCACACATGAGGGAGGGGGGAGTTCACAAAATTTCAACGTCATGTAAACAATGTCATGTCAAGTTTGATTTTAAACTAATAAGGGGGGTCTTTGATTTGTGAAGATAGGATTTTCCTGGGGGGAGTCGGAAAAAATTGCGGGCGTCATGGACGACCCCTTATTAAAATCCCAGTTAGAATCCTAAGGGTACGTTTATGTTGGAGCTGCGATAAACGATAAGAGCGACGATACTAGCGAAGCAAAGAAAATGATGTCATTATTTTATATGCAGGTGTTTATATTGGAGCGAAGCTTTGAGCAACGCTTGGCAGCAGAGCAACGAGTAGGGTATGTTTATGTTGGAGCTGCGATAAACGATAAGAGCGACGATACTAGCGAGGCAAAGAAAATGATGTCATTATTTTATATGCAGGTGTTTATATTGGAGCGATGCGTTGAGACACGCTTGGCAGCCGAGCAACGATAAGAGCGGCGCTAATTGTACTGCCTATTTTCTTTGCTTTTATCAGGTGTCATTAGCCGCTTTTCGGATAAAATTGGTCTACTATGACAATTTCTCCATCTTTTTTCAATCCCATCAGAGATGTGCGAAAGTATGTAATCAAAGGTATCTATTCTCATTCTCATATATTCCATAAATTTTGCAGGGTGTTGCCTTAATTGTTTGCAAAGATGATGATATTCTCCAAACATGTACCTTTGGGTATTTCTAGGGTGCGCAGAGCATTTGCGCTTTTTATTAGCACTTTCAACAATATAATACTTTACGGCATTTGAAGTTAAAAGTATTTCTTCTTCAGAATCACTCATTTTTAAACAAAATATTTTTAATTAATTGGTTTGATTTAGATAATAAATGAAACATCACCTACAAAGCAGAGATCGTCGCTATTGTCGAAGCTCCACTATAAACTGCATATCATAGAAATGAATTTTGCGCTGCTCTTGTCGCTGCTCTCATCGCTGCTCTTATCGTTTATCGCAGCTCCAACATAAACGCCTATTGTCGAAGCTCCACTATAAACTGCATATCATAGAAATGAATTTTGCGCTGCTCTTGTCGCTGCTCTTATCGCTGCTCTCATCGCTGCTCTCGTCGCTGCTCTTATCGTTTATCGCAGCTCCAACATAAACGTACCCTTACTCCCACCAGACATTTTAAAAGCAATTTGACCTCCTCACTGTCAGTTTTGCCACTTTTTTCAAAATGTTTTCAGTTCTGGCTTAGCTCAAACCGTAAATTCATGTTTTTAAGGTGTCTTTTGGTTAAAATCTGATAATTACTAATTTTGCACTACATCATAATGTAATTTTCCAAAATGTTTTGTTTTGCAGGCGAAGACCTGCCGTGAGATTAATGGAAATTTATTTAAATACTTCTTAAGGTTCGTCCATAAAGGACGTCCACACATGGGGGGGGGGGAGTTTGCAAAATTTCACGTCATGTAAACAATGTCATGTCAAGTTTGAATTTAAACTAATAAGAGGGGTCTTTGATTTGTGAAGATAGGACGTTCCTGGGGGGGGGGAAGTCGGAAAAAATTGCGGGCGTCATGGACGACCCCTTATTAAAATCCCAGTTAGAATCCTAACTCCCACCAGACATTTTAAAAGCAATTTGACCTCCTCACTTTCAGTTTTGCCACTTTTTTCAAAATGTTTTCAGTTCTGGCTTAGCTCAAACAGTAAATTCATGTTTTTAAGGTGTCTTTTAGTTAAAATCTGATAATTACTAATTTTGCAATACATCATAATGTAATTTTCCAAAATGTTTTGTTTTGCAGGCGAAGACCTGGCGTGAGAGTAATAGAAATTTATTTAAATACTTCTTAAGGGTCGTCCATAAAGGACGTCCACACATGAGGGAGGGGGGGAGTTCACAAAATTTCAACGTCATGTAAACAATGTCATGTCAAGTTTGATTTTAAACCAATAAGAGTGGTCTTTGATTTGTGAAGATAGGACGTTCCTGGGGGGGGGGGGGGAAGTCGGAAAAAATTGCGGGCGTCATGGACGACCCCTTATTAAAATCCCAGTTAGAATCCTAACTCCCACCGGACATTTTAAAAGCAATTTGACCTCACTTTCAGTTTTGTCACCTTTTTCAAAATGTTTTCAGTTCTGGCTTAGCTCAAACAGTAAATTCATGTTTTTAAGGTGTCTTTTGGTTAAAATCTGAAAATTACTAATTTTGCAATACACCATAATGTAATTTTCCAAAATGTTTTGATACTTCTTAGGGTTCGTCCATAAAGGACGTCCACACATGTGGGAGGGGGGGAGTTTACAAAATGTCAACGTCATGTAAACAATGTAATGTCAAGTTTGATTTTAAACCAATAAGAGGGGTCTTTGATTTGTGAAGATAGGACGTTCCTGGGGGGAGTCGGAAAAAATTGCGGGCGTCATGGACGACCCCTTATTAAAGTCCCAGTTAGAATCCTAACTCCCACCAGACATTTTTAAAGCAATTTGACCTCCTCACTTTCAGTTATGTCACTTTTTTCAAAATGTTTTCAGTTCTGCCTTAGCTCAAACAGTAAATTCATGTTTTTAAGGTGTCTTTTGATTAAAATTTGTATGCACTTCAACTCAATGTGAAAATTCCTCATTTTCCAAAACAATTTTCTAAAAAAAATCTTCTCTTACAGACTAAGACCTGACCAGAGATTAATGGAAATAGGAAATTGGGAGGATGCCAATACAGAAAAGGTCCGATTGGAAGAAAAGCAACGGGCGACAAGACGAAAACGAGAGTCCGAAACTGAACGCGCAGCTGCAGAAGGTGAACCGACAATTTTTGTTTATAAATACTTCTCTTTACATTTGAATTTTATTTTTAGGTCGACCCTACACGCCTTATCAACCACTTTGGTTCAAACAAATAAAAGAAGAAGACTCTGACGTAATAGCGCACGTGTACAACGGCGGATACTGGGAGGCGAAAGAAAAGCAAGAATGGTCGAAATGTCCCGATATATTTTAATATAATTTTATTATTTCAACGTAATTTGCTACCACTGCATAATTATATAATTTTAACGGTTGGTTTGTTCCACTTTTTATTATCACTGATGATGTTTTTTCCAAATCTTTTTCCGTTTTAAGCATATAAGATTTCGTGATTTAGCCGAGTTATAGAGAAATTTGTTAAAACGGGTTCTTATGTGGGTGAGTTTTGTTATGGTGCTCGGATGTAAAATATATTTAGAAAAGTTTTTGGGGGGGGACGTGGCGTATTTGTTTTATTTCTACTAATATTGGTCTGATGTATGCGCGCCGTTATATTTATAAATTGAACTCTTGTACAGATTTAATTTTTAGGTTGATAAAGAAATTTATTTAATTGTAAATTTTTTGAAAAGTTTTAATTAAATTTTATGATGCTGTATTATGTAATATGCGTGTTTATACATTACAAATATATAATACTATAAATATTGTTTATAATAGTTAGTAAATTGAATTTTAATCGAATTACTCGAAAAAGCGATATAATCTTGTTAACGCATAAAATACATGGTTAATAAAACAAAAAGTTTTGCTTTTGCTGATGATGATGACGATGTAGGTAAAAAAGTTTCAATAAAATTTTTTTAGCACAGTCCAATTTGTTTGATTCGACGTTTTTTTCGGCGAGTTTGAATTGCCGCGCTGCGTTGCACCGGGGTATGCAACCCAAATGACAGACGTTGGACCGATCTACGTCACTTTTTCTGGAATAATCTTTTAAGAGCGTCCTGAAAACAAGTTGTTTAGAAACAAATCGAAAGTGTAATTTTTGGATTTAACTCAACAATAATCAAAAAGTGATAATAAATTTGGAAATCCGAATAAAATATAAAAGTTTCGCGTTAATTAAATATATTGCGCGCGCATAAGTGACGTCATGGCCGAGGCGTAATTTGTCGACTGGATAATAGCCGTACGAGCGCAGTTTCGAGTGTGGCGTTTTGGTGTGGCGGCTCGTTGCCATATTGTTCGTGTAGTTTGTGGTGTTGAGAATAAAAAAGCGGTGATTTTTAATAGAAATTTTTATCAATTATTGTTTGAAATATGTCGGAAAGAGAGGATAACGTTTATAAGGCAAAATTGGCTGAACAGGCAGAGCGTTACGATGGTGAGTGTTATTTAAATTATCGATCGCTAAAGAACCCCCCCCGCGATATCGTTCTTTGTGGACGACACGACGCTATCCACCATTGACATTTTTGACAGAACCTTACGGCCACTTTAAATAAATGCGACATTAATTAAATAGTCTCATGTTTAAATATGAATATTAAATTTTAACGCGTAGGTGCATTATCGAAAAAGTGGCTCACCTTTTGGATCGATTTCGTGCACCGGCGCTCAAAGCACAACGGACTTGTTGGTACTTTTTACACCGAAATTCCTCTGAAATGATTCACTTTGTGCGTAAGGTGCAAGCTATGCGTTTGTAGCATTTAAATGGAAACTCGGGATATTTTTAAATCGCACCTCCCCTCGCACACGGTTACCCGAACCCCCTATTTTCTTCCATTACACCTTTTTTTCGTCATACTGTTGACACTTGTGTCGCTTATACTACGTAACTTTTACCTTTTAAGACCATCTTTTCGCCCATCGCCCCGAATATCGTGTACGCATAATTTGGAGAAAAAAAAGTACCGATCCGGTCGAAACCGACCTTATCTCTTATGTCTGGCATCACGAAATTCGTGCCGACCATCAATATTAAATTAATTTGATTGAATTTTCCTTCACATAACCTCAAAGTGTAATCGTGATTTTTTAATGAGATCATGTTTGTGCGTCATTCGGTACGATGTGCCTCCACTTCTTTCGAAATGTGTGTCCGTGCGAAGTTAACAAAATCTGTCACCTGTTGGTTACTTGGGAATTGTTTTCACAATTCGTGGTACAAATCGAATTTGTCACGTGTGTGAAAAATTGGTGACCTCGTTTTTCAACCCCTACTCCCTTAAATAATAAAAACTAATTCCTTTCCTGCCGTGGATTGAAGAAATTACAATAGTTTATGATAAAAGGTGTCCGTCGTCGATAAGGACATTTTATTGTGGGTTGGAGTGGGAGATCCCGATCGATAGCCTGTCGTCGCCTGGGTGGTTGAGCAGTTCGCTCCTCTAATACAACCCCGACCTTGTTAAGGGAATAGAATCGGGAACGATCCGCCAAGTTGCACTTTTAGGGCCTTCAATTTTGCATTGATCATCCGACTGAAAATTAATAAGCGAAGGCACAGGCCGCTCTCGCCACTTGTTCAATTAGACGTGAGGAGAGCGCGCGGTTGCGGTTTTGTGTTTCTATTTTCAAAATGCACAATTTTATTAAACGGGTCGGAGGACATCTCCGCGTATTGGAAAAATATATCGCGAGAATGCGGTGTTCGAGTATCTCAAAATTTTTCGAAATGTCGCGATTCGGTCGCTCCCCGTTTCTGTCTTTTTCTATTTGCGATAGCGTAGTTATCGCGTTTCTTGTATCGCTCCGCTTCTCGATATGGATAATCTCGGAACCTTGAGAAATATTCCAGAAATTTGTACTCGTCGACTGCATTGATTAAATTTAATTTTGCCTAGTTATTTTCAATAGTGGACGAACCGAAAGGAAAGATGAAATTGTTAATTTTACTCTCGGCAAAGAGTTTTAACGTAATGCACCGGCGGAGGGGGGGGGGGCGTCTGAAAATGTTTCTCTACAATTACCCTTTTTAATTTTGTTTACCTGAAATCTTTGATATTTAAGTAAAACCAGATTTTCAGGTTAAATGAAGGGACATAGTACCAATGGGGGGGGGGCCCTTTTTTATGTTATAAATGTCATTTTGGCAGAGCCTGCGGATATCTGAACGGTACAAAACAAAAAAGTTCTTGGGTTGTGAACAGGACGGTTACGAAAAATCGCTTTTACCATTTAATCGATAGAAAAACATGTCAAGGTCAAACTTATCTGGCAAGCCAATCTTGCGATAACGCTACTTGTGGACCCAAAATAACAGAATCTCGAATGTAATATAAAGAAGGTGAGCCCACTTTGCTGGCCCTATCTTGAGTGGGTCTCGGCTTATATTTTCTTATCTAACTTGCCCGCAAAGCTTCAACACCCCCCCCAAATCTAAACGGAGTTTTAAAAATCGCTTTTATAAAATTTCACTAGAAGACGAATTATTCCGAGATAAACCAACGGTTGGGCCCAAAATTGCAGGGCCTAGTGGAAAAAGTAGTTAAGTCACTTTTTATACTAATTTGTAGAGAATAAATGCCGCAATGTGAAAATGTGCTCAATTACAAATTGAAAAAAAAGTAACTTAACTACTTTTTCCACTAGGCCCTTCAATTGTTAAGATGGAAGGTAGCTGAAAATGGAACTCTTTCCCCCCCCTTTTTCGAGTTCCATCACGGGTGTGACGTGACCGCCAGTTCTTACCAATTCAGAACATTTGTCGGCTATAATAACGGTTTTTTTAATTAGCAATAAAATGACTAACATAATATTATGTATTATTCATTCAGAAATTTTATTGATTGTGGTTAAACGAATAACAATAACGTACATTATTTTATATTATCATACAAGGGCGGATCCAGCTAAAGTTCAGAGGATTTTAATCGTTGTTTGAAAATAATTTTCAACCCCCCCCCCCCCCCGTATGGGTCCTTTTGATCATGTATACAAGCTGACCTATTCATGAGTCTATTGCATTTTTCCGTAAATTTATACAGAGCGATCCGTTAAAGCGTCCTCTTTTTTTTTTAATTGTAAGTAGAAGTCCATATTTATATTTTTACATATTTGAAGTTCCCATTCAATTTTCCCGAAAGATATCGGTTGTGAGTTGAATCGACAATTTTCTGATTTTGGATTTTATGACGTGCACTTTTTTTTGGGTTATCTATTGTTACTGACAGAAGGGTCAACAACCAAGTACAAACAACAGCTACGACGTTGTCCTTTTTACCGATAACAAAAAATGCCCAAAGAAGTACACTGACCATGAATTTTTAAAATTAAAAAGAAAATACGTTGACCGTCGGTTGGTAAACAAAAAATTTGGAATATTTGAGGTTCAAGTTTAAAATTCAACGATAATTCATACATCTGCAGTAGAATCGTATTATGACGTGTTAAGAGAGTCATTTTTTTTTTGATATATTAACTTTGTTTATGTGTTATCTCTATATTTAGACTTCATTTGGAACTCTCGAACCCAAATATTTGTCATAACAACGACAATGTTTTTCTAGTAAGTCATCTTGGCTTTGGCCAACGTTGGCCGAACGGATAAGGCATAAGTGCCCACTCATACAATACCAGGAAAAGCCTAGGAATTTAAAATTTAGTCGAGGAAAGCCAGGGAATTTGGCATTTTTAGCGCCAAGTCGAGGAAATTAAAATTTTTGCCAGGGAAATTTTTTAATATCAATTTTGAAATTTTTTTTCCGATTTACTTGAAAGGTCAGAAATTTTAAATTTAAGTCGGGGAATTTGCTTTGAAAACCTCGGTGGTAACCCTGATTCAACAAACCAAATCAATGAGCCAGGTCGGACTTGTTCTAACAAGTTAAAATATTTGCTGAATCGGTCGCCTTTTGGCTGCACTTACCACATGGTCTTCCAACCTCCATCACGACTCGGCCTTAAGACTCTTTTGGAGCCGGTTGTATAACAGGTTCATCCTTGAGTAAGTAACCCAGACATTTCTGCATTTGATTGGGTGATACACGAAAAATCCCTGGGTTAACTCGGACTTGAAGATGATCTTCTGTTATACAACTGGTCTTGATCGGGATTTACAGTTTTCTGCAAATTACTCCAAGTTCTATTTAGTAAACAAACGCTTGTAACAAGAGAAATGAATGAACAGCTAGATAGAAAGAATAAAGCGGCATTCACATACGGTATTGTATGTGGATGGTAGAATCGGTAAGAGTTAAAACGCATTAAGAGCGCGCTGCGGAAAGAGAGAGAGGGAAGCAGTAGATATGATGTTGAAAGAAGCCTCTAATCTTTTGTAGAGATTTAAAAAAATTATTTGCGCCATATCTAAGGGAACCCTTGAACCCTTTGTGCATTAAGTTGATTTTATATAGTTTAAAACTCCACTAAGGGCACTTTTTGATTTACAAGTTTTGTACAAGTTTTCTATAATTGATGATGAAATCGCTTCAAAATCAGGTTTTGTCCTTATAATGATCTGCAGAAGGCAATAACGAAGTTTCATTAAGATCGATTGTCATAAAAATTCAAAATTGTCCTTTTTCATAAATTAAATTTACCTATTTACTTTTAATTTAAAGCGCTCAAAATTGGTTATTGCCTTCAATAGTCTTTTCTTATTAATATAAAAAAAGAATTACATTGATACGACGTTTAGTTTTTTAAATTTGTACAAAAGATTAGAGGCTTCTTTCAACATCATTCCCTCTCACTCTTTCCGCAGCGCGCTCTTAACTCGGGTAGAAGCGTTCCTGCTTTCTGAGCGTTCCTTACCTGAACGCTCCTACCTGAGTTAATGCGTTTTAACTCTTACCGATTCTACCATCCACATACAATACCCTATCTGTAGGCCGCTTTACACTTAGATCAGTCAGTGGCGTAGCTAGCATGGGCGATTTAATGGGTTTCACCCCCGCCTAGGCTGATGACTTTTTTTTTTAGGGATTGCACTCAAGGAAACAGCTATGAGGCATGGGGGTTCGGGTGTTACCCCAGACAGGTTGGTGAGATGTCAGCCCCACCTCGGCTGATGACCTTTTTTTTAGGGGTTGCACCTAGGAAAACTAGTATGAGGCAGGATGGAAGTCCGGTGGCCTAAAAATGTTTATGGAAACTAAACTCTGGCTAAAAAGAAGAAGAATAAGTTCCTGTGATGTAACTCGGAACGTCCATCAAAATGATCGATCTGTCATCTGCATCCATCTTCGGTGGACATTCGTCCACCGAAGATGGATCACGCGACAATCACTCTCCATACGGGCGTTCGGGCCAAGATCAATAAATTGAATTGAATGAGGGGGGGGGGATTATTTTTCATATTGCAAGCGGTTAGGCGATATAAGAAAGTTTGAGAAGCACTGGTCTAGTTGCCAAGTCCATTTTAAATCGCTTTTTGGAGTATCATTTGCTACAATATGGGTTAACATTTTTTTAAATTAATATTATACCTTGCAATTTAAAAACAAATACAGGCGCCTTTTAAAAATAACTAATAAAATATTCGTAGTTTAAAGAAATCCCTTGAAATTTAGCGGTAATATTTTTGAAGGCGCTAACTCCCGAAATTTAAAAAAAAAACCTAAAAACTCGAAATAAGACAAACGATTAAAAGATTAATAATTATAAATCTGTAGGAACATGCAATAATTAATGATGAAGACAGTTATTTTTAAATATTTGAATCGACTCGAAAAACGCAATAAAATGGTATTTACAGCCGCAAAATTGTTTATCGCTTTTTTTTTCATCATTTCAAGTTAACTCGCGTATTAAAAATAAATGCATTGTATTCATAAAAATAATTATTGCGTCGTCCTACAGATTCTTAATTTTTTAAATCGTTTGCCTTATTTTGAGCTTAAGTAATATTTTTTTCATTTCGCGTCAACATTATCAACTTGGTACGTAGTTTTGGTTGTGCGGCCTCAAGGCCCCACCGATCTGCGTCACAATCGCATAGATAAATTTGAATAATTGCTAGTTTCCGCCGATCTTGATAAATCTCTTTACGCAAACACGAAATAATAAATTGATTTATCCGTTTGAATATCGCGTCAAGTGAAAACTGCTCTGCGAAAAGCCGATCGTCAAACTTGAATTTTCATTTTGGGCGATATGCAAATGAAGAAATCGATTGTTTTTTTCGTTGTACGAAGAGATTTTTCAAGATGAACAAAACGCAACAGTGGCTTGGTGTAATCGCCGATTAGTTACAGACAATTTGGAATAGCGGATTTCACGAAATTTCTTAGCTCGACTCTCCGGTGAACATCAACATGCTGCGGATTTAAGTACTGATTCCAAGTGGCCAATTGATCTAACGTTAAGGCGGTGTGACACTTGTGTAAATTTGCTTGTAAATTTTGTTGCAAATCTGCTAGCAAATTTTTTTGCGAGTGTGTTTGCCACTTGTGTAAAATTTACAATTTACAAATCAAAAAAAAAGCTTGTCAAAATAGAGTGATCCTAAAAGTAAATAATGTGAAACTGTAAATCCTCAGTCAAGGCACCGGACAACCTCTTATTCATTAAAGCCGTCTTCTTTTATGCTTTAAAATTCCGGCGACGATCCCACAAACGACACCACCCGAAAAAAATTTTCGTGTGCTCCACACTAAAGAACATGCTTATAATTAGTCTATAGAAAAAATATTTTGGCTGATAATGTTAAAAACAACCCCAAAATCGACTTTTGAAAAGTACGGGAAATTAGCATCGAATATGCCGCGACCCCGGGCAGACGCGATACAATTCAAAGACGGTCCCTTATCGTAGGAGAGACGAGCTGCATCTGCCGGTCCGTATCGAATCATAAATTAAAACTTGGAGTACTTGGTCCAAGCCCGTACCTCCTTGAGAAAGCTGGTGCGCCACGGCACCTGAATTTATATTTTGCAGGGTTGGGTTTTGAGGCCCCCACCTGACTATGAGATGGTCGGAGTCCGGGGTGGGTTTACCCCTCCCTTCTTGACGACGATCGTGGCTTTGAAAAATAGAAATAAAGACATTTGCGCAGATGCCTTTTTGAATAAAGCTGGTAATGCTCGAATTGACGTCACCACCTGATCCCCTTCGATGTCGGGGTCGGGTTGTGGTGATAAGAATGTGATAGAACACTGAGTGTGAATGAAGAAATAGATGCAAAAGTGATCGGTATCGGGGTCTAACCGTCTTGTTTTCCGTATCGGGGGAGTGTCAGTCGCTCCTCTCCTGATGCCGGTCAGGTTGGGTTTCTGCCCCCCCCCTCTAGTGGAATCCGGTCCTGCGTGGCCGGAGTTCTTGAACTCTACCGGAGAAGAATACTCTGTCTTGCAACAGGGTAGAAAATCCCCCGAGTGCTTTCCCCCAGACTGCCCCTATGCCACCCTAAACCAGTGAGGCAAATACCGACGGAGACCGCAAAATTTCCAAAAGCATTTGATCTAGTCTGGTGTATCAGTTATAAGAGCAACTTACTCTTAAACTGGTACGGCAGACAATTGCCGGTCCATAAAACGCTAAGTTTAAGACTAGTTCTTTCTGCACGCACCGTCAACAGAATGAGCGACGCGCGGGAATCTCGTTAATTTTACCAAATTTTACATTTAAATTTGCCAAGTTCAAATTCGATTTATTCATAAGTTTGGACCCCTATCACCCTAAATATTTTTACAATTTGCTCTATTAACTATGCTCTTTAGTGTGTAGCTGAAGAAATTTTGATTTAGGTGGTGTCGGAAGCAGGCCCGTAGCCAGGATTTCATTTGGGGGGGGGCACTTGTAAAGGGGGTTCCCCTTTTTATTACAATTTTTTTAAAGTTTTATTTATTTATATATTAAACTACTTTATTACAAATATTTTAAAAGTAAAATTTTCGGGGGTTCCCCTTCCGGGAATTTTTATTACAAACAAATTTTTTCAATATTTTATTTTTCTTAATTTATTTTTATTTAAAACGAACGTTATAGTCCAGGCAAGGATGGTTTTTAGTTTGCAAAAAATCCGGGCAAGCTGAATTTTGGCAGAGATGTTTAGATCGGAGGTTTTAGCTCCCCATTTGGCACAGTTATTATGTAGGTCCCTGCGCATGTTTTTGTATTGAAATAGTGCAAAAATTCGCAAAGGAAAGGAAAGTTGATTTTGAGTAGCCTGCCTTCCTTTAAGGAATCTCGATAATCCATTCATGCGCGTCCCATAGGGACGCGCATGAATGGATTATCGAGATTCCTTAAAGGAAGGCAGGCTACTCAAAATCAACTTATAAAATAAAACAATAATGGGCGACTGTGCCGTTACTCTGACAGGCTGAAAAAAAATTTCATCAGCTACACACTAAAGAACAGGCTTATATTTGTCTAATAAAACAATAAAAAGGCTGAACGGAGTAAAAACAACCCCAAAATCGACTTTTGAAAAGAAGGGAAAGTAAATTCATGTAGCCGGTCGAACCCGGGGTCTGCACATGTATCTGGTTACAGTCCCTTGAAATGGAGTGAAATTTTTTCGGTCCGATTTTAATTTTTCTTTGAAATTCGGGTAGGGGGGGGTGTGCTTAGTAGATATTAGTATAAATATTCGCGAAAAAATGGAAAATAAGGCGGTTATTGTCGAAAAAGTGAAAAAATTAAATTTTTTTTGCCTTCGAATTTTAGGGGTGTGCATTCGAAAAGGAGGGTAATCCATCGTCAAATCCTACTCCTCCGGGGCGCCGCTCCGCTCTGCACCCCTACGGAGCGGATTTGACTCTGGTTACTAGGCTAAACATACGAGAAGGCGCCACCGATCAAGAACACCGGGATCTATGCAACCGGGATGTGAGAGACCCTCGAAATAGCATTAAAAAGTATAGTCGCGGTATGGGGCAGTAAACTATTACGTTTCACCCCCTAAAAATCGCGTAAAAACAAAAAATAAGCGATGTTACATGTAGGAGCGTCGAGCTGCATCTGCCGGTGCGAAATTTTCTAAGTGTAAGAGTATATCCCAGTGCACGTACCGTCAACAAAATGCGCCGGCCGGCCGATGAATGTGGCATCACCGGGGTCTACTGCATGATTTATGCTACTTTTCCGTACTTTTCAAATTCGAATATTTCGGTCATTTGGACCCGATTCATATGTTTTACTTTTACAATATGCTAAAATAAGTGTGTTCTTTAGTGTGTAGCAGAAGAAATTTTGTTTCGAGCTGTCATAACAACTGCACAGTAACCGACCAATCTTAACCAAATTTGGTGTAGAAGTTATTTACAACGTTACGATAAACATAGGCTACTTTAGAACCTTGATGGAGTGAGGCCGAAGGAATGAATTACGCCAAATAAATTTAGAAAAAAACTTTTTCCAAAGTATACCTATTTTATTTTCGAAATTCAAATGTTTTACTTTCAAAATTTTTGATTCTTTTGAACATTTCGGGGGGGGGGCACGTTTCCCCCATGTGCCCCCTCTTGGCTACGGGCCTGGTCGGAAGTGGGACTGTAGCCAAAATTCCTTATTGGGTTCCACCCCCCCCCCACAAATTCACCTTCTAATTTTGCGTCTGTTGGGGGCTGGAATTTTCATCAACTTCATTTTAAAGGCTTCTGAATGGCGTGTACGGAAAAATAAAAGAAATAGTCGATCGGTTCGGGAGGGGGGGGGGCATTTGTGAACCCTGCAGTATTACTAAACGATAAATCTTTTGTTGTAGAAATGGTGGAGGCAATGAAAAAGGTGGCCAAGTTGGATTTGGAATTGACGGTGGAGGAACGCAATCTCCTTTCGGTAGCGTATAAAAATGTAATTGGAGCGCGTCGCGCCTCATGGCGCATAATATCGTCTATCGAACAAAAGGAAGAAAACAAAGGTACCGACGACAAGTTGGAAATGATTCGTCAATATCGTAGTCAAGTGGAAAAGGAATTGCGCGACATTTGTTCCGACATTTTGAACGTTTTGGATAAGCATTTGATTCCGGCCGCCAGCACCGGCGAATCGAAAGTTTTCTATTACAAAATGAAAGGCGACTACCATAGATATTTAGCCGAATTTGCCACGGGCAACGACCGCAAAGAAGCTGCCGAACATTCGTTGGTGGCTTACAAGGCCGCCAGCGACATCGCCATGACCGAATTGCCACCCACCCATCCAATCCGATTGGGTCTAGCACTTAATTTTTCCGTTTTCTATTACGAGATCCTCAATAGTCCGGATCGTGCTTGCAGATTAGCTAAGGCCGCGTTTGACGATGCAATCGCCGAACTTGATACCTTATCCGAAGAAAGTTATAAGGATAGCACACTTATAATGCAGTTGTTGCGCGACAATCTCACACTCTGGACCAGCGATATGCAAGGTGACGGTAAGTTTCGTCGTCTTTTATTATTATTATTCTTCTTTTTGTTTGCTTATTTTTTTGTTTTGATTCGAAAAAACCAAATAAAAACCCTCTTTTTTATGTTTTTGTTATGTTTGTCGTCGTATTATTAAATTTGGTGGTTTTGTTTGGTATTTTGATTGAAAATTAAAAAACAATAATTGTTAGGCGGAAATAATGGAAATGACGGTGTTGCATTGGCAGGTGAAGCAGAGCCCAAGGAACAACTGCAAGACGTGGAGGATCAAGATGTATCGTAACTGCGCGCGCGCGTAACTGATAGCGTAGCATAGTGTGAGGACTTGAGTGCTGTGCAGTGCTGATGGGGCTCGGCCCAATGGACCTCTCGTGGAGGTGCAACGTCGCATCTCAAAACCAGTACATAATGTATTATTATAATTATTACTGACTAATAATATTATCTTTAGCTATAAACTACCTTCTGTATCTGTCTGTATGTGTGAACGAGGAAAAAATTGTGAATGAATGACCAAAAATGTTGTGTGTGCGTGCGTATGGTCAAAATTTTTAATTTGCATCTTAGACGATCGTCCTACACTCCTTAGCATTTAATATTTTTGAAAATTTTTGTGAAAACAATTGATATAATAATAAAAGCAAAGGGACGATTACACATTTTGTATTCATTGAATTTTTTCCTTTCTTTTTTTTCTTTCTTTCATTCAATCACACATAATTATCAATCAAAAATCGATGGATCGAATATATCGTTGTTGTTTGTTTTCAATTTTTTTCTACTACGTACAAGTTGTATCATTTCAATCTATCAATCGACATGAATGTAAATTTTGATCGTTTCGTTTCACATATTATGTTTTTTGTTTTTATTATTTTTTAATTCAAATCGTTTATATTGCATTCCTATTTGCAATCGCAGTACTTAATAATAGGAAATGTAGGCGGTAGAATGCTTTTCGACTACCATTCTCTCAACACAGCCTAGCAAGAATCGGAAGAGTCGATCGGGTGTCGCCTTTTCCGTTCTTGCACTTGACGTTGTGCTACCCATTTTTAGATTCGCTATTTAAAAAATTTAAAAAAATTCCGGTCTCATCATCGCTAGGTTACATTTTATTTAACTCCTTTTTTTTCAGTAGCTCACGTGTACATTCATACTTTGCCAAGTTTTTGAAAACTCTTGCGAAATTCCGCTAATAATTGCAATGTCGAATTTAGAAGTTTTTATAAAAACGCAAACTGGATAGGAATTTTTATCGAGTTTTCAAAAATTTTTGTGGTTTGGCTGTTAGATATATATTTATACATAATTATATGATATATATTTTATGTATGTACTTTTTGCATTTTTATTACTTGTGCGTGACTGTAAAATGTGTAGAATGGTAATGAATTTGCTGTAACATTATTACAAATATTATTAAAAATGTTTTGCGTTTTATTTCATTTTTTGATTGTCTTTTCGGACATCCTTTCCTCTTACCTAGCTTCCCCTCGTATTCTAATTACGATAAGTTGAAACTACGTTTTTATTTATCCAATGACAAATTGAGACGATTTATGCAGGCAGCCCTAATGGGTTAAATGGCGATCAAGAAGTGTTATCAAAATAATTACAAGCACTTAAAATTTTTACAATCCTGAATGGACCAAATTAAAAAATTTCAATTAGTTGAATTTGCACAGGCAGCAGTCGGAGTTGTAATTTACAACCAATTAAGTTTTTATGACGTCATTGTTGTACCAAACAATAAAAATTTGATTCAATAAATCTCCTAATTCCGTACAAAATTATTTATCGGAATATTCAGTTAAATTGGTGTAGTGGTAAGAATGGTGGTGATTCCCTCTACTCCCAATTTATTTTTTGGCCCCAGATGTGTTTAAAATAAATTTGGATTATTATTATGTTTTTTTTTGTCTTTTCTTTACAATATAGAGTCCTTGCTGAAAATGGAAAAACTACAGTATTCGGGAATACTACGAAAGATTAGTTTACTTTTTGCATTTTAATACTTTTCTTTTCGTTTATTTCAATAAGGGCAAGCTGGGATAAATTTTATTATTTTTATTAGGACGTCTAAAAAAATACATTCACAATGTTTTTACAAAAATTAACTTATAATAATTTGCTAGAATGCTCCTCCACCCCGTGTTAATTAAAAGAAAATTACCTTTTCGGCTGTTATAACTGTGGAACCACCACATGTAAAACGAGAAGTTGTACAATGTACTCGGTGCCAGAGATATAATCACACCAAAACCTATTGCACAAGACAGCCGAGATGTGTCGAGTGTGGGGAAAAATCATTGGACCAAGGAAACAGCAACCAAACCCACTTGCGCTCTATGTAATGGATGACCACCCTGCAAGCTATAAAGGTTGTTCTGTCTACAAGGAAATTCCAGAAAGAAAATTTCCTCTGCAAAGACCAAAACAGAACGAGCAAGCGCCTAGAATAAACAGCAAACAACTAACAGGAAATATAAGAACCAGCAAGTCTTATGCAAGAGTGACAAGCGGAACCAGCCAGCAACAACAACAATCCACTACAAATGACACTCGGCCAAGGCAGGAAAACGAAAATACAAACCAAAATGGAAATCATGAACAACAATCTACCACAGCTAATAGACAGGAAAGCGAAAACATAGAACAGAACCAAGATAAAAACAATGAAAATCTACTAAAGGGTTTAATGACAAAAAATATGGAGAGAACGGATAGAATCATTGATCTCCTTACTTCCGTCATGTCAAGGAACAATTAATGGATTATTTACTAAAGGTTTCCGTATGGAATGCTAATGGCTTGTCTAGCCGTAGACAAGAGTTAACAAATTTTATTCAAAATCACAATATTGATGCTGCTTTAATATCTGAAACGCATTTTACCCAATCAAGTTATTTCAAAATCCCAGGTTACACAATGTATCACACACAACATCCTGATGGTACTGCCCATGGTGGAACTTCAGTTATTGTTCGGTCATCCTTGAAACATTTTGAGAACGTAAAATTTCAAAAAGATCTCTTACAACTGCTGACTGACACTTTCTGCAATTTATTGCCCGCCAAAGCACATCGTAAAGGAGGATAAATTTGGTGAGTTTTTCGAAACATTGAGAAATAGGTTCATTGCTGGTGGCGATTACAACGCTAAACATCAAGAATGGGGCTCATGACTAATAAATCCCAGAGGTAGAGAACTGTTAAAAACCATTAACAAAAATAGACTCAACCACTTATCCACTGGTGAAGCTACATATTGGCCTACTGATAGAAATAAGATTCCAGACGTTATCGACTTCTGTGTCACAAAAGGAATAAATTCAAACTATGCTAAAATGGAATCCTCGCTTGATCTATCATCAGATCATTCTCCAATTATAGTTACTCTTATCTCGCAGGCAAAAACCTCCAACTCTCTACAACAAAGCCACAAACTGGAATTATTTTAAATCACTGGTAGATAAAAATATAAATATACAACTATCGTTAAAAACCGAAGAAGAAGTAACAAAAGCAGTCTAACACCTCAATTACACAATCCAGAGCGCTGCATGGGATTCCACCCCCACAAAAAGAATGATAGAGGAACCAGTAAATGACTGCCCGGCGTATATAAAAAAAGTAGTTGCAGAAAGGAGAAGAATATGGCAAAGTACGCGATACCCAGAAGATAAGACCAAATTAAATAAAAAGACTTACTCCAAAATCACAAAAACCAAGTTATACAACAGTACTTATCAAACCTTACACCTACTGAAGCTACCGATTTTTCATTATGGAAAGCAACAAAGAACTTGAAGCGAATATGTACACCCGTTCCTCCAATACGTAAGACAGATGGCAGTTGGGCAAGAAGTAACCAAGAAAAAGCAGACACGTTTGCATCCCACCTAGCGAATGTTTTCCAACCATTTCCTGCTGAATCAACAGAGGAGGAAGAAAGTGAAATCTTTTTTTTTTATTCGTGTCGGAAGGAGGAAAATCTTAAAAAAGACACCACTAGCCCGTACTGTGTGGTAGTGTGGGGTCCTCCCACTAAAAACCTCCTCCCCAGATGCCCGCGGGATTCACCTAGGGTATTTCATCCGCTGACGACATCGATAGGTCTTCTTGTTGTACGTGTTCTTGATCTTCTGCCCTTTCGGGGTTTGTTTCTTCTTGTCTTTTTAGCTCTTCCTTATGCTTAGTAGCCATTATTTTCGTCACTCCGTTCGCAATCTGATTCCATCTCTCCTCACTAATCAGCATTTCATTTACCAATGTTTGTGTGGTAAGGCTTACCATGCTGTATTCGGTCCTGGTGCTTTCCCACCTAGGGCATATAAAGATGGTATGATGGGCGTCGATGTACATTTCGATCTGCCCTCTTGAACCTGTGTAAATAGCCATTGAAGCACCCGTGTCCGGTTAGTGCTTGGGTTAGCTGGTGGTTTATTTCCCCGTGCATCCTCTCTACCCATGGCTTTAGCACGGTGATTAGCTTTCTCGTCCATGCTCCATTGGCTGCACCGGACCACCTCTCTTGCCATTTATCTATTGTCTTTAATCTGTTTAGTCTTCTTTGTGCGGGTGTCTTTGCGCCTTCATTAAAGTTAGTCGCTCGCTCCTCAGCTAGTAGGTCTATTGGAGGCATCGCCGCCACCACCGATATCGCATCCCCCGATGTTGTGAGGTATGCCGAGGTGATTCTTATGTTCATCCGCCGCTGGATTCTTTCGTAGTGCTTACGGTATGCCTCCACTTTCATGGCCCCGACCCAAATCGGTGCCCCATATAACATTATAGAATTGGTCACCGACGCCAGGACTCTTCTTTTTGTATACGACGGCCCCTGGATGTTTGGCATAATTCTAGTTAATGCCGCCGCCATCTTTGAGGCCTTCTCGGCCGTTTGTTTGATGTGGGTGTCAAAGTATAATCTCTTGTCGATTTGCACGATCGGGCATCCGTCGAGTGCTATGGTTATTTCGTCGACCTTTCTTTTACCCGTCAACAGCACCGCTCCGGTCTTTTCTGGCACGAGTGTTAGGCCCATACTTCTTATCCATTCGCTTATAATACGTATGGTTTCGTTGGTACTATCTTCCAGCTCTTGTTCCGTTTTTGCGACGACGATGAGTGATAGGTTGTCCGCGAACCCCACTAGTGTTGCCCCATCCGGCAGTTTCAGCCGCAAAACACCGTCGTACATTAGGTTCCACAGAGTCGGGCCAAGCACCGACCCCTGCGGAACGCCGCTGCTCACCGGAGCCTCTTCGCTAATTTGTTCTTCTTCGATTATTATTGCTCTGTCCTTCAGATAGCTTTTCAGCACGTTGGTTAGGTACGCAGGTGTCTTCCTCCTCACCACCTCTTCAACGATGTGGCACCATTTTGCTGAATTGAATGCATTTTTAATGTCGAAGGTGACGAGGATGTACAAGTTCCTTGTTCGCCGCTCTTCGCTTTCCTAGCGATATCTACGATTTTTTTAGGGCATCTATGGTGGATCGGCCCTTTCTAAATCCAAATTGGTGGTCGGACAATCCTTCCCCCCCCCTCAAGGCGCTCATGTAGCCGTCTCAGAATTAGTCGCTCGTACAGTTTGCCTACTCCATCGATCAGGCATATGGGCCTGTACGAGCTTGGACTCTCTAATGGCTTGTCTCCCTTTCTTATGATAACCAATCTTGCCTTTTTCCATTGTTCTGTACAAAAGCTGATTGCTTTATTTTAATTGAACTTGTGAATGTATTATTTTACTTGATTGTTTGATATAATTGCTGCCACCAGGAATCGTAATTAGATGAATTGGTGAGTCCGATTCCTAACTCGTGAATATTATTTTAAATACTTACTTTAACTTCTCATTAATTTGTTTAATTGATAGCGTGATGAGCCTTAGAGCAGAAACGTGGGAAAAATATTTAAGACGAACGATAGATTACTTATAGGAGATTTCAATAATTGAGACACATTTAGTTTAATTAAAACAATTTATTTAAATAACAAAAAAAAATTAGACAGAATTTAACAACTAGGCAAACTTAAAAGTTTTACGATATTACAATACTAGGGTTTGTGACCCAAAATTATTTAGTTATGCTAATCCAGCCAGAGTAAATATTTGTAAAAGATTTTTAATGGTAATATTATTTGATACCTGAAGTTTTAATCCTTTTTACTGCACATGAACGTAATCCTTCCTTTTTGCTGTTTCACTTTGAATTATGCATAAACCGAAAATATAGATTTAATTTGGACTTATATTGAGTTGATTTATGATGCCGCCAACTTTTGGACAAAATGCTGTTTTATCGAACGGTACTAACAATTTATATGATTCTTTAACTTAGTGAATTCGCTTTACTCGCGTGTTTCATATTTAACTTAGGTTGGACTTACTTAATTGAATTGACTAGAAAACTTCCGCGTGGAAAATAGCGTCTGATTGATTTACACGTATGTGCTTGAAAAACCGGCAACTAACTAACTTTTGCTTCCGGGATCGTATTTATTGACTAAGATTTCCTTATGGAGAGGGTATAATAACGTACGAGATTTATTAATTTCGGACCTCGAGTGGAGACTACATGTATGGTCTCTTAGGGGTAGTTTTTATTACTCGCTTTCGTTCTGAAGATACTACGGGGTGCCAAAGATTCTAAAGAATGGAAAACTTTGGCTCCATTCACAAAATAGAAACTTATATCTTTTTTTCCAAGAAGAAGTCGCATGTGCAGCAAGTGAATTATTTTATGACCCGGTATAACTTTCAAAGTCTTTGTCGCTTTCTTTTAACTTTGCTGGAAATTCTCGTTACAAAGCTATCAACGTTTCCGTTCTCATTGTTACAAATATTAAAGGACGGATATTGTAAAAGTTTACAATATCACTCGAGAATTTCCAGTGCATCTCAAACAAATTTTACCCTGGTTTAACAATCATTATAAACAAAATAATTATTATAAACTAAATAAGTTTCAATAATTATAAACTAAATAGTTTACACATAATATGGTTTAATACTTATAATCTATTTTATAACATGGTTTAATGTTTATTTTCATTTATTTATCATTGATAAATTCATCTTTACGTGTTAAAATTACGTGGTCGATACATATAAATAATCAAGAACCAAACGCGGGTTGTTACATTTCTGGGAATGTGCCCTCGCGCAGACAGCCATTTAGAACGTCCAGAACAAGTTTCGGATTCCCTTTAAGGACCAACTTGATGACCTCCGTTGGAATGATGTCTGGTCCAGGCGCCTTTCCATTTGCCATTTCTGCGCCCGCTTGACGAAGCTCTTCTGCGGTGAACTCGGGTATTTCGTCTATGTCTTCATAATCAAAGTTGTTATTTTCGTGACTTGGGAATAACGTGTCTATTATTTCCTGTACCCTCTACGGTGTTAGACCGGGTATGCTCGATCTAACAATTTTGCGGGTCACTATTTTGTACCCGAGCCCCCAAACGTCTGCGTCCACCTCTTGCAGGAGTTCCCCCCACTTTTCCTTTTGTGCATTTTTTATGGCTTGTCTCATCTCCTTCTTAGCTCGTTCATATTCTTCTTCTTCCTGGAATATGCCTCTTCTTCGTACCCGTTGTATTTTTCTTCTTGCCGCCACACATTTTCTCCGTAGGTCAGCTATGTCGCTGTTCCACCAGTAAGCTCTTTTCTTCTGGCTGTTCTGCTTTTTTGGCATGCATACATCGCATATGTTTTGGAGTGCCGTTATGAGCCCCCCCCTCCCGGTGTTCTAGTGCAGTCTGTCCAATTTTGATCTTGTACTGCACTTTTTAGTCTTTCTAGATTTATTTTTCCGATTGCCCATCCCCTTGCTGGCTTGGGGATATGCGTTTCTTCACCAAACTCGCACTCGATATAGTGGTGGAAGGCGAAATCTATCGATTACTAGAATCACCACTTCAACCGGAATTCGTAATCAAGCCTTTTAAAGTAAAGGAAGTATGTTCCATCATAAAGCAACTAACCCAAAAAAGGCTCCAGGATACGACCTTATAAATGGAAAAGTTTTCCAACAGCTACCATTAAAAGGTATTAAACTTATTACGTTTATTGCTAATGCTATATATACTCCGTTTAGAAGTCATCTCAATGCAATGGAAGACAGCCCAGGTTGTCCTCATTCACAAAGTTGGCAAACCACCTGAAGAAGTAACTTCTTATCGACCTATCAGCCTTTTACCAATTATGTCTAAGGTTTTTGAGAGACTACTCTTAAAGAGATTGTATCCATACATAATGCAAGAAGACGTAATTCCAAAACACCAATTTGGCTTTAGAAAGCATCACGCCACTATCGAGCAGGTACATCGACTTACTCAACTAATAAATCAAGATTTGGAAGAAAAACGATACTGTTCAGTTGCATATTTGGACGTGACGCAAGCTTTTGATAAAGTGTGGCATACTGGACTGTTGTATAAAATTAAAACCAAACTACCGCATTCCTTCTGGAAAATTTTGAAATCTTATCTATCTGATAGAATGTTCCAGGTCAAGTATCAGGACGAGGAGTCGAGTTTCTTCCCCATAAATTCTGGTATTCCACAAGGCAGTGTATTGAGTCCAATCCTGTATTTACTGTATACGTCAGATTTACATACTACTTCCAAAACATCATTAGCAACCTTCGCGGACGATACAGCAGCGATTGCATCACATTTTAATCCAGTTAAAGCTTCGGAAAACTTACAAAATCACCTCAATAAAATCCAAAGCTGGCTAAAAATTTGGCGCATCAGAGCGAATGAAGGAAAATCGATTCACGTTACCTATACAATGAAAACGGATACCTGTCCACCAGTACAATTAAACGACCACATGATCCCACAAGCCGAGATGGCTAAATACCTATAGGTATGCACTTAGATCGGCGACTCACCTGGAAGGATCACATTTGGAATAAGAGAAAGCTGTACTGGTTAATAGGACGTGGATCGAAATTGACGTTAGAAAATAAATTGCTAATATAGGTATAAGACCATGATGAAGCCCGTTTGGACTTATGGAGTGCAACTCTGGGGAACAGCAAGTAACTCTTAACATTGAAATATTGAAACGTTTTCAATCCAAAATACTAAGAACCATTACAGACGCCCCATGGTACGTACCAAACGATATTATTCGAAACGAACAGTGTCAAAAGTGAAGGCCGAACAACTATGGCCTTCACGGATTTATTATGGTCCGCCCTGTGAAGTCGAAGGCTGAACAACTATGGCCTTCACGGATCTATTATGGTCCTCCCCCTGTGAGGCCGAAGGTCGAACAACTATGGCCTTCAAGGATCTATTATGGTTTGCTCTGTGCGTAAGAAGCGTAGCTTCTGTGGACGGTCCGACGACCGCTCTCATTTTTTTTAATAGAAATTAGCTTGAAATTATCTAAAAAATAGTTCCCAAAAGTAAATATCGGCTATAAGTAGCAGTGACTTCTTTCAATGGGAGGGCACAAAATATTAAAAAAAACGAAAATAGAGTAAATAATTCGTGGGGGGGGGAGTATGGAATACCCCCAGCATAATCATGATAATGGCCATTTTGATCATATTCTATACCCTCCTATAGTGTAAGAACATTGGGCACATTTTGATCAAAAAAATCCAAAATCTGTTTTCTGCGATTTTTCGACGAATTTCGTTAGGTAATTGTTCGTACTTTAACATACTAAAAAACGTCCTCTCGGAACCTTGAGCTTCTTACCAAATTCTTCGTCTGAAGTTGAAATTTTTTATGAAGGAGTGAAAATTATGTTTTTCGGCAAAATATTTTTAAACAAATTTCTATTTCAGCTATATTTTGTTATCATATAACTCATTAAAAACACTTAAAATAGTTTAACAACATCCTCGAAATCATGAAAAGAAGAGTTTCCTAAAAATGATCAGGGGGTTTTGATTTCTTGATACGTTTTAAGGTTTGGCGTCCTAATAAAAACTCTGAGTTTGCAGAAAAAATGGCGAAAACAAAATGTTTCTTCGCAATATTTCCTTACCAGTTGTCTTTAGGACGAAAATGACTGCTATAAATCTTATGGAGAACAAAATTTACTACAACTTTTATCTAAGGTATTTTTTTCTAAGTCATACTCGGAGACTTCAATGCTAAAATAGGGAAGGAGGACTATATAAGATCAGTGGCCGGAAAGCACACTATCCATGAGAAAACGAATGACAACGGAGAGAAACTATGCAATGCAGCTGCAGCACTAAACACCGTAGTTTGCAGTACGAAATTTAAGCATAAGAAGATGCGCAAGGTGACATGGGTCTGGCCCGGATGAATAGGTGAAGACGGAACCCAGAACGACCATATATTGGTGTCAAAGAAGAGAGAAAATGTAGTTGAGGACGTAAGAACGTATAGAGGAGCAAATGCTGACACGGATCACTACCTGGTCGTGGCAAGGATCAAACAGAAAACAACGAAATACTTTACATCGGATAATAGGAGTAAAAGAATAGCCATAGAAAAGTTGAGAAACAGTGCAACAATAAGAATGTACGAAGAAAAAATCGAGGAAGAACTAGCTAAAAATAAAGAACACGAAGACATGAACCAAGAAATTAGCAACATCACAACAAGTATACAAACAAGCGCGAAAGCAGTGTTGGGATATAGAGAGAAAAAAAATCCAAAGAATGGTACGACGACGACTGCGTAGAGGCCAGTGAGAAAAAAAAAGAAGGAAGGTTAAAGTGGTTACGAACAGGAAGACATGAAGACTTGGATAAATACAAGAGAGACATAAAAGAAACAAACAAACTGTTTAGAGAGAAAAAGAATGAATGGATAATGAAGAAAATGACCGAAATAGAAGAAATTAACAGTCAGTAATAAGAAAATTTTTTACCAGTTAATAAGAAATGAGAAAGGAGAACACAAAGTGAAGGCAAGAAACATGAAAAATCAAGAGGGAAACATTGAAAGCGACCCAGAAAAAATTAAACAGATATGGGGTAAACACTTCCAGAAATTACTAAACAACCAACAAGAAATGGAAAAATATGAAATAAACGAAACGGATAATGAAGAACAGGTAACAATGCCAACCAGTGAAGAAATAATGGACATCATAAAGAAAATAAAGAATGGAAAATCACCCGGGCGAAATGAAATAGAAATCGAGCTGATTAAGAACGGAGGAGGTGAGCTTTGCGAGAAAATATGCAGGATGGTACGAAGAGTATGGATGGAGGAGATTATGCCAGTAACATGGAGGGAGAGTGTCATAATCCCATTGAAAAAGAAGGGAGATCCAGAACAGTGTACAAATTACAGAGGAATCACTTTGCTTAACACGTCTTACAAGGTATTATCAACAGCGATACATAGAAAATTGAAAGAGTTAACAAAAAACAAAATAGGAAACTATCAGTTTGGGTTCACGGAAGGTCGGTCGACAGTGGGAGCGTGGGAGCTATACATGTCCTTAAGCAAACAATGGAAAAAGCATCCGAATATAATATGGATTTATATATACTGTTTGTTGATTTTCGACAGGCTTTCGATAAGGTGAACAGAAACGAGTTATTTAGAGCAATGAAAGAAATGAATATACCAGCAAAAATTATAAGACTCACAAGGATGACACTCGAGCACACAACGGCATGCTTGAGAACATCATCTGGCGAAACGGACAAGTTTGAGGTGAACAATGGAGTCAGGCAAGGAGACGCGCTGTCGGCGATCCTGTTCAATATAGTGTTAGAACAGGTGATTAAAGGAATGGATGTAGGAGGAACATTAGCAACAAGAGAAGGACAGGTGATAGCATATGCAGACGACGCGACGCCCTCATAATGGCCAGAACACACAAAAAATTGATAGAACTATTCAAAGACATGGAGAGAAGAGCAAAAACGATGGGACTCTTAGTAAATTACAGTAAAACCAAGTATATGAAGTGCGACAAAAAGATAACACATATTAGAAATAATCTGTTAATAGATAATGAAACCATAGAAGAAATAGAGAGTTGCAACTACCTAGGAATCCATGTTAATAGGAATAATAATCGAGACCACGAAATAAGAAAAAGGATACAGGCAGGAAACAATGCCTACTACGCAAATAAAACCATGCTGAAGGACAGGAATTTGAAAAAAAAACAAAGCTGACAATATACAGAACAGTAATAAGACCAGTTGCAGGCCCGTAGCCAGGATTTCATTTGGGGAGGGGCACTTGTAAAGGGGGTTCCCCTTTTTATTACAATTTTTTTAAAGTTTTATTTATTTATATATTAAACTACTTTATTACAAATATTTTAAAAGTAAAATTTTCGGGGGTTCCCCTTCTGGGAATTTTTATTACAAACAAATTTTTTCAATATTTTATTTTTCTTAATTTATTTTTATTTAATACAAACGTCCAGGCAAGGATGGTTTTTAGTTTGCAAAAAATCCGGGCAAGCTGAATTTTGGCAGAGATGTACATTGGAGTGTTCTAATGAACCCCCCCAAAAGTCTCATAAAATCCCACGCCGGCGTCCCCCACAATCGGGGGTTTTAGCTCCCCCAACACGATTTTTTGCCGATAACTCGCTTATTTATGCTTGTATTAAAAATTATGATCAGACCATAATTGAAGAGCATAAAATTCTCTATCAAATACACTAGACCCTTCATGTACGCGCGGGTTCCGTTCGCCAAAAACCTCGCGTACATGGAATTCGCGTAAATGGAACAAAAGAAGCAATAGAAAAGAGGGGGTTAGGTTCCAAAATTTATTCAAGACTAAAAACAAAAGATTAAAACTAAGGTTTATTTCCGAAATAGGTAAAATATAATGCATACAAAAACTAAAATATAATACCTAATTGATAAACAATTAAATATCTTATATATAAAAATGGATGTATGTATGTATGTGGGTATGTGTGTATGTTCCGCATAGACGCCTAAACCCCGTAACTGTGGGCGTTGAAACTTTCACGAGATCTGGCGACATTCAAGAGTAAGTTTTTCGTCGTCTTTGATTTTAGTAATTCGTCGCCATAAGACGGTCATCAGCAGTTAAACACTTCAGGTCACAGTCGTTGTCATAGTTACGATGCGATTTTGACACTAAAAGTTTAATTCAATGACATTGACATATTATATTAATTCAATGACATTGACATATTATAGTCAGTAGCGTTGCACAATATTTTTAAAATTATCAAAAATCAAGTTATAAGGTGACAAATGAATTAAATTATGACATTCAGTGTACATTAATTAATAATTGTGTTCTGCAAATTAATAATTATAAAAGTGTGCAAAGCTGTCTTAGAAGGGGTAAGAAAACATATATCAAATTAAAATACCACTAATAGATAATAATTGAAGTAATTAATGTGTATGGGTATGTATGTGTCGAGAATAAATTCCTCATATTTGGCACGATACATATTTGGTATAATATCAATAGTAGGTAACATAAAACGTTTTAGCAAGACGCGCCCCCTTTTCATAACCTAGAGAGTGACCCTGATAGTGTTGAATAGCCCCCATGGGCCCCCCGATAGTGTCAAAGTGACGGCATTAACTACATAACCTAAAAATCATTTTGTACATACAGAAAGTTATGTATGTATGTGTGTATGTATGTATGTATGTATGACAGATGACGGATGACAGATGACAGCTGACAGATGACAGCTGACAGATGACGGATGGGATGACAGATGACGGATGACAGATGACGGATGATCATCACCAAAATTGATATCTGATTCCCCCTAATCATCTAAATGAATAATACGAAAAAAAATTTTAAAATTTATCCGCAAAACAAAAGTTTTTTTTGGAACTTCATTGATCATCACCAAAATTGATATCTGATTCCCCCCAATCATCTAAATGAATAATACGAAAAAAAATTTTAAAATTATTTGATTCCCCCCAATCATCTAAATGAATAATACGAAAAAAAATTTTAAAATTTATCCCCAAAACAAAAGTTTTTTTCGAATTTCATCGATCATCACCAAAATTGATATCTGATTCCCCCTAATCATCTAAATGAATAATACGAAAGTGGCCCAAACATTTTACGATTTCAATTTTCGAGATTTACCTAATTTATCAGCGCATTCTATTTTCTTTTCCAGAAAGTGAAACTGACATTGACATAAAACTACGTTAATTTTGCTCAATATACATACAATGCCACCTAAAAAAGCATTTATAGGAAATAAAACACCAATAACAAAGGCTAAGAAGGTAAGTAAAAAAAGAGCTGCCGAAACTGAGGAAGTACGCAAAATTCGGCTTGAAGCATTACGCGACAGAGCTTCGACGTCAAGAGCTGGCGAAACTGAGGAACTACGCGAAATCCGGCTTGAAGATAAACGCGACAGAGCTTCGACGTCAAGAGCTGGCGAAACTGAGGAACTACGCGAAATCCGGCTTGAAGAATTACGCGACAGAGCTTCGACGTCAAGAGCTGGCGAAAATGAGGATGTACGCGAAATCCGGCTTGAAGATAAACGCGACAGAGCTTCGACGTCAAGAGCTGGCGAAACTGAGGAACTACGCGAAATCCGGCTTGAAGAATTACGCGACAGAGCTTCGACGTCAAGAGCTGGCGAAACTGAGGAAGTACGCGAAATACGGCTTGAAGAATTACGCGACAGAGCTTCGACGTCAAGAGCTGGCGAAACTGAGGAAGTACGTTTAGAACGACTTAATGTCAATCGCTTACGATTAGTTCGATCAAGACAAAAATTGAATTTAACATTGGAAGCATTTAATTACGACAAAGACTACGATTACATGAATCACGAGGATGTAGTAATAGGACTTATGAACAAACTTTGCTTGCATTGTCATGTTTCGAAGTTCGCTAAGGAATCACCAGGAATGTGTTGTTCGAACGGCAAAGTTGTTTTGCCACCGCTGATTGATCCACCTGAGCCGCTTCTAAGTTACCTTACTGGCACCACTGCAATTTCAAAACACTTCCTGCTAAACATTCGCAAGTACAACTCATGCTTTCAAATGACTTCATTCGGAGCAACAAACATTTTCTCCAACGTCGGTTACATGCCCACATTCAAGGTTCAAGGCCAAATATATCACCAAATCGGTTCTTTGCTTCCATTACCAGAAGAAAATCCGAAGTTTCTCCAGATATATTTCACTGGCAATGAAGAAAGAGAAGTTGAACTGCGCTGCGCAATTAATACTGCAACCAGACGCGAAATCATTTCAAACTTACAAGCGATGTTTCATGAGAGCAACAATTTAATTCGTCTATTCAAATCAGCTATAGATCAAATGCCATCAGATGACTATACTGTTATTATAAAACCAGACAAAACACCGCCTGGTGAACATGAAAGACGATTTAATGCACCGGTGATAGGTGATGTAGCAGTTGTGATGGTCGGCACCGAATTCAATCGACGTGACATAGTCATCCACCGCCGGAATACAGATTTGCAACGAGTTTCGGAAACACATCGATCGTACGACGCACTCCAATATCCAGTGCTGTTTCCGCGGGGAGAAGATGGCTACCATTTTAACATCATGCAAATCGACCCCATTACGAATGAAGAATTGAGGAAGAAAGTTTCCTGCATGGATTATTACGCATGCCGCATTATGATTCGTCCAAATGAAACCAATCACATATTGAAATGCCGTGAACTATTCCATCAATACATTGTGGACATGTATGCGAAAATTGAAAGCGAACGTCTTCTTTTCATTCGGTTAAATCAACAGAAGCTGCGCGTTGAAGATTACGTTCACTTGCGTGATGCAATTGCCAATGATGGAGACGTTGCTAACATTGGGCAAATGGTGATCTTGCCAGCAACATTTGCCGGAAGTCCACGCCACATGCATGAATACGCGCAAGATGCCATGACGTATGTTCGAAAATATGGACGTCCAGATTTGTTCGTCACTTTTACATGCAATCCAGCGTGGAGAGAAATCACAGATCTGCTTTTCCCCGGTCAAAACTCATCGCACAGACATGATCTTCTCGCTCGAGTTTTCAAGCAAAAGCTAATTAGACTGATGGACGTCATCACCAAAAACTACATTTTTGGAGAAACCCGATGCTGGATGTATTCAATTGAATGGCAAAAAAGGGGCCTGCCGCACGTTCATATTTTAATTTGGTTGAAGAAAAAAATCGTGCCAACACAAATTGACAGCGTGATTTCTGCTGAGCTTCCAAATCCAGAAGAAGATCCAATACTTTTTCAACTGGTCAAAAAAAATATGATTCATGGGCCATGTGGTGCTTTGAATCCGAACTCACCTTGCATGAAGGATGGCATATGCACAAAACAATATCCACGTAAGCTCATTCCTGAAACGCAAACTGGTGGCGATGGATATCCGCTGTACAGACGTCGAAAACCCGAAGATGGTGGACACACAACCACCATCAATGTGAGACATGTAGAGGTAGACGTCGACAACAGATGGATAGTACCCTACTCACCATTACTGTGCAAAATGTTTGAGGCTCACATAAATGTCGAGTGCTGCAATTCTGTGAAGTCCATCAAATACATTTGTAAATATGTTAACAAGGGCAGTGACATGGCAGTATTCGGGCTAGCAAATCAAGGCGATGAAATTACACAATTTCAGATGGGACGCTACATCAGCAGCAATGAAGCGGTTTGGCGGATATTATCTTTCAACATTCATGAACGCTATCCAACAGTTCAACATCTCGCCGTACATCTGGAAAATGGTCAGCGAGTGTACTTTACCGCACAAAATGCACAAAATAGAGCTGATGAACCACCAAACACAACACTCACCGCCTTCTTTCAATTGTGTGAATCCGATGATTTTGCTAAAACGTTGCTGTATCACGAAGCACCTAAATACTACACTTGGAATACATCGACAAAGAAGTTCGTGAGAAGAAAGCGGGGTGCAATTGTTGCAGAGTATGCAGGTGTACGTTCGTCGGATGCCTTAGGACGGGTATATACAGTACATCCGAATAACGCTGAATGTTATTTTTTGCGATTATTATTGCATGAAATCAAAGGTCCTACATCATTCCTTTCCTTGAAAACCGTCGATGGGTTGGTATGCCAAACGTACAGAGAAGCATGTTTCAAATTGGGCTTACTTGAAAATGATCAGCATTGGAACACAACACTCACAGAGGCATCGCTTACATGTCATCCAAAGCAAATACGTACTTTGTTTGCGATCATTTTAACAACTTGCGCACCATCAAATCCCATAGACCTGTGGGAAACGCATCGCGAAAGCCTCAGTGAAGACATTTTCAGGCAAGCATGTGCAACCGATCCAAATCAGGAGTATTCGGACGACATTTTTAATGCAGTTCTAATATTGATTGAGGACTTATGCATATCAATCAACAACAAAGTCCTTTGTCAACTTGGTATGCCGGCATCTATACGAGACAGAAATGACGTGCAAGACAGAGACCTTGTGCGAGAACATCAATTCGACGTAGGCCAGCAACAACATTTTGTGGAAACGCAAACAAGACTTTTAATTGCTGATCAAAGAATTGCCTACGACAAAGTCATGCTACGTCTAACCAACGCAAATGGTGGAATTGTTTTTCTTGATGCTCCAGGTGGCACAGGAAAAACATTTCTTTTGAATTTGATATTGGCATCGATTCGAATGCAGAATGGGATTGCACTCGCAGTGGCATCATCGGGAATTGCGTCAACGCTACTCCATGGCGGACGTACAGCACATTCAGCACTCAAGCTTCCGTTGAATTTGAACCTGACCGAAACGCCAACATGTAACATCAGCAAAAATTCCGGTATGGCCACAATCCTTAAAACGTGCAAAATCATCGTTTGGGACGAATGCACTATGGCCCACAAAAAATCACTCGAAGCGCTCGACCGGACTCTTCGTGATTTCCGAGGAGAAAACCAAGCGATGGGAGGCGCTCTGATACTTCTTGCGGGTGATTTTCGCCAAATTTTGCCGGTTATACCTCGATCAACGCCCGCAGATGAGCTGAACGCTTGCTTAAAAGCATCATATTTATGGAACCGAGTTGAGAAAATTACGCTCTCAACAAACATGCGTGTGCATTTAATGCAAGATATGTCTGCCCAAACGTTTTCGAGACAACTTTTGGACGTGGGCAATGGCAAAATTCCAATTGATCGCATAACAAATGAGATTTCGTTTCCGCCCAATTTTTGTCAGATGCAGCCGAATATTCAAGCCGTAGTAAACAAGGTATTCCAAAATTTAACAAGCAACTACAAAAATCCAGATTGGCTATGCGAACGTGCAATTTTAGCCCCCAAAAATGATGATGTCAACAAGCTAAATGAACAAATTCAATTGAAATTGCCCGGAACATCAGTCAAATATAAATCAATAGACACAGTCATAGAGCAAGAACAGGCAGTCAATTACCCAACCGAATTTCTAAATTCATTGGAGCCACCTGGAATGCCACAACACATATTGACATTGAAAGTTGGGTCACCGGTGATACTCATTCGAAACTTGAACGCGCCAAAACTGTGTAACGGAACCAGATTGGTCATAAAAAAATTGACACCTAATTTGATCGAGGCAACAATCATCAGTGGCAAATTCAAAGGGGAAGATGTGCTGATTCCACGCATACCCATGATTACCAACGATTTACCATTCGAGTTTAAGCGGCTTCAGTTCCCCTTGCGTCTTGCCTTCGCGATTACCATCAACAAAGCACAAGGGCAATCATTAACTGTTGCTGGCTTGAATTTGGAGAATTCGTGTTTTTCACATGGCCAATTGTATGTTGCTTGCTCCCGAGTTGGCACACCAAAAAATGTGTACATTTATACACCGAACGGAACTACCAAAAATATTGTGTATCCTTTGGCATTAAGATAAAATTAAAGGATTTTATTTTAATTAACCGTCATCGTCTTTTCCTGCAAAGGACTCTTCTTAAAGCCTACGGTCCATTCTACTATTTTAACATATGAAACAGAATAAAATCACCTCTTCCGCTCCATCGACTGCATATTGCTCGACTTTGTTGCGATTTCGAGCCGCATAGCATGGTCCAGGGGCTAATCGTCGACTGCAATTCGCACTGGTTTAGAGTACCACAAATCACGTAGACTAAAAAGTCCCTGATTGTACCTCCCTTTGTTGAAATTTTACCAGTCAAACGATAAGGCCGAGAGACCACCTAAAGGCTGCAATCATATCTAGCACTGTCGACACTGTGACTCTAAAAATGTCTGTGGGTCTAAAAATGAGCATAAAAAATAAAGTAGTACAATGGACTCGATAGCGGAAGAAGTACCGTAAGGTATCCGGGAGGGGGTTTTTAGTGGGCTGACCCCACACTACCATCCAGTACGGGCTGGTGGTGTCTTTTTTAAGATTTTCCCCCTTCCGACACGCATAAACAAAAACAAAAAAAAAAACTCATTATCTTTGGATCTAGGGTCATTTTAAAGTTGAAATAATAAAAAAATTGTTCATAATGTGTTGTTTCTGTT
Source organism: Podabrus alpinus (assembly GCA_932274525.1). Taxonomy (NCBI): domain Eukaryota; kingdom Metazoa; phylum Arthropoda; class Insecta; order Coleoptera; family Cantharidae; genus Podabrus; species Podabrus alpinus. The sequence continues at coordinate 78,233,894 of OW026454.1, read as the reverse complement.
TACTATACGTATGTCTAGCGCCGCAGGCGCTAGTAATGCATAAAAAAACAATAAATCGTTGACACCGTATTTGTATCATTCAAGTGCTACGTTTCAGCGCCTGTGAACGGAGTAGAAATTACTTTGTATATAGTACATCTATCTATATTCGGTTATGAACGTCTTGCGACATTTTCCCGATACCTCCCTGTCTCTGCTCGTTGCGTGTTGAAAATGTGTGAAGAGCACAGAGGACCTACAGCTTAACGTGGATTCCGAACCACGGGAATAGACGATTTTTACACCGCCTACTCCATCAGCCTACTCCATCATATAGTACATACATATCTATTTATTATGTTTGACCGATCGGAACCAAATTTGGCATTGATTTTGAGTAGCCTGCCTTCCTTTAAGGAATCTCGATAATCCATTCATGCGCGTCCCTATGGGACGCGCATGAATGGATTATCGAGATTCCTTAAAGGAAGGCAGGCTACTCAAAATCAACTTAAAAAACAATAATGAATGCTGTCAACCGATCGACAATGCAAATACGCGTGCACGTGCTTTACGTTTTTATTTGACCAATCTTAACCAAATTTGGTGTAGAAGTTATTTACAACGCTACGAAAAACATAGGCTACTTTAGAACCTTGGAGTGAGGTCGAAGGAATGAATCACGCCAAATAAATTTAGAAAAAAGTTTTTCCAAAGTATACCTATTTTATTTTCGAAATTCAAATGTTTTACTTTCAAAATTTTTCATTCTTTTGAACATTTCGGGGGGGGGGGGGGCACGTGCCCCCAGGTGCCCCCTCCTGGCTACGGGCCTGACCAGTTGTGATGTATGCAGCAGAAACACTGTACCTGTCCAGATCAGATGTGAGGCTATTGAAGGTATTTGAAATAAAAGGTGTTCCGAACCATCCTGGGAACAAGAAGATCCGAGAATGGAGAATACATACCATGGAAGAACTGTGAACTGGAGGAAGAATTTAAAAACGAGGACATAACAAAATTCGCTAAGTCGCAGCGGATTAGATGGTTTGGCCATATTATGCGAGAAGACAGCAATTCGATTATTAAAAGATTCACGTTATGGACACCAAACGAAGATAGAACGAGAGGAAGACCCAAGATAAGATGGTGGGATCAGGTGACAGGCGACCTGAGACTTATGGGGGTTAACGACTGGATGACGAGGATTCAAGACAGAAAAGCTTGGAGGAAAGTCGTTGCAGAGGCAGCTGCGCATTCAAAAATGTAGAGATAGTGCATAATGTTTGTAGGAAATAGAAGGTTTTTGAAATAATTGAAACATGTTAATATATGGGGACTAATCCACCCCTTCAAAGGGATTTGTAAACCCTGGAACCAGGATAGCTATATTCACTTAGAATGTAAAAGCTGTTAATAATAATAATAATAATTTTTTTCTAAGTCTAGTAGTTGCTGAGCGCCAGCACTGTTAAATAGAGCACATTTTAGAAAATTTCAAAAACGCTCGAATTTGCTCAGAATTTTTTAATAATTTTTGGTTACTCTCTCTAAAAAAGTCTATTATATGATCAAGTATATTAATATATTGCAGTGTTCCAAAATAGGGTGAGTTCGATTGAGCGAAAAACACATCTTTTGTTTTAAAGGTAAAAGGTTAAGAAACCTCTAATTGAAACTGTACCTAAGTCTGACAAGTACCTTTGATTTTTTTAAGAGCTGTTTGATTAAATATCTGACAAACTAAAATTAAGTCTCCTCGGAAAATTGATTCATTCCTGAAACGTGTAAAGAGACAAAATTATAACTCATTCGTATAAATGTTCAGTCTGTTTGAAAAACAAATCAAGTAACTTCAAAATTGTTAAGTTAGGTAACGCGAATAGGTTAAGACGAGTGATAAACTAAAAGTGAAGCCAAGGAAAAAGGACAAATATAATTCCGACAAGTTTTGGAAAATTGGTTAAATACGCCAGTCTAGAAAATTTGGAAGGGAGAAGAGAAAGATAAAGGAAGAGAGGCATGGTGTCCGGAGAGAAGTGCGGACGTGATTTTGGATGTTTGGATTATTTTTGGAGACTTCCTGCATGTCCGTAGTAGAAGAAGGACGTATTTTTGATTATTGATAGTTTTTTTTTTGATTATTTTTGAGAGATTCGCTGGATGTCCGTCAAAGTATGATGACGTATTGGTAATTCATTGTTCGAGTATTTTTGAAAAATTCGCATGGTGTCCGTAAATGCAGAAGGACGTATTTTTGAAGTTGAGATTCGTTTGATGTCCATCAATAGTAAGGACGATTTTGTTTTCTTTTGGTTTGGAAGATTTTAAATTGGAAAAGTAATTGAGCACCTATGGTTGGCGATGGTTATAATGATTGGAACATTTTGTTTTCGCCATTTTTTTAAAATGGCGGCAGTTCCGGGCGGTCGCCGAGGTCGTCAACTCCGAGTTTTCGTTAGGACCCCAAACCTTAAAACATATCCAAAAATCAGAACCGTCAGATCATTTTTAGGAAACTCTTCTTTTCTTTTTTTTTCCTGCAGGGAAGGGGGAAACCTTCATAGGCACCACCCCATCAGGGATGGTAGTGTCAGATTCTTACTGACCAAAACCCCCTCCCCGACGACAGCGGGCTTTACCTTCTCTGCATTACTTCCGCTGTCGTCTGCGATCTTCCATGCTGGATCGATGATGCAGGCTCCCCATGACCTCCCGGTTTAGCACGAAAGTTTGTGTCCGGGAGGTCAGGCACTATCACTTGATTCTACTTTTTCAATTGAACCGGACACACCGCTCGCCGCGATCCAACACGTCGCACCGGGTCACCTAGTGGTCCGTGATCGTCAGTATAGGTGAAAGTCCACTCGTCATTAACTTAATAGGCGGAAATTCCGGCGACAAAGTTAAGGCCGAGCCGACCGTCATCCATACCGGAGACTCCGAGCCCCCAAGCGACCCTGCAAATCATATTAAATCACAGAGCGCGATGCGACCGGGTCATCTTGAAAAACTTGTGGTCGCTGGTAAAGTGCCAGTCCACTCGTCTTTATATTTGACGGCACTATTTTCGCGATCGTCCCCCTCTGGATTAGCACGAGAGTTTGTGTCCACAGAGGGTCTACGCGCTATCGTCGTACCAACAATAATCTACCCCGTCGAACGACCGTCACTACTCGACCCGGACCCGACCCGCCGATTAATGACGATATTCTTCGGGAATTCTCTTGGGAACTTCTCGCGCATCTTCTCGCGGGAACTTCTCAAGGGAACTTTAAAAGGCTGTCATTGACTTAACTGTAGGGCGAGGACTCGAGTTTCGGCTTGCTCAGCTTGTCCGTCCCTCTCCTTGGTCTTCATGTAAAGTAATTATGATTAAAAGAAAGGGCGGTTTGTTACATCATCACTTGACCGATGAAGACCGCTACAGCCAGCCATTCGTCTTCGCCGGACAGCATGAAAGCAATCATGTTGTCCGGGCTTAGTGTGTCGCCCATCCGGAGCGAAATAATCACTCTCTCCCTCACTCATCTTAGGCATCCGAAAAGAGTGTGTTCCGCCGTATCTTCGTCCCCGCAGTAACGACAGGCAGGTGACTCGGTCAGCCTGAACCTGTGGAGATATGCCTGGAAGTATCCGTGGGCGGTGAGAGCTTGTGTTATATGAAAGTTCACCTCTCCGTGCTTTCTCGCTACCCAAGGACGAAGATCCGGAATGAGCTTTCTGGTCCAAGCGGCATTCGTGCCGGAGGATAGCCAATTCCATACCCCCCAGACCCCCCGGTCATGTGATATCGATTTTTATCGTTGGGAACTTCTGAAGATGTTATATAAAATACGCATAGTATGTCAGAATCGCGGTTTCTTTGGTAATGTAACGCAAACCCCCCCCCCTCGAATATGAAGATTATTTTTATCGGTAGGAATTTTTCTTTTCAATTTAAATATATTTGAATAATATTCTCCCAATGGTAATGTGATATTTTTGCCGGTTATCCAGTCAGTTAAAGGGAAATGAAGAAGAACGCGGGGGTTGGAATCAACTTTCCTAAAAATCCCCTGTCTTCCCCTAGTCATTGCACCAAAATTGAAGAGGAGAAAATTCCCTACAGAACGAGGTTTCATCTGAAGTAAATCCTGAAGCTTTGTTTTGTTTTGTTCACCATCGGTGGTGAAGTTTAAATGTACGAAATTTCTATTGAGAATAAGAATTATTCAAAACATTTTTCAATTGTTTTCTCTGGATTTTCTTTTTATTTCATAAATACTTATAGCATAATGTGGGCAAATTTTGTTAATGTTTTATGGAGAATTTTGTACTCTTCAATTTTGTTTTGATGATAATTTTCACTAAAAATGAAAGTAAGCGAGTTATAGACGAAAAACTACCGTAGAAGATTAAAATCCCCATTTGGGGAAAAGGCTAGCAGGGAATTTTAGGAGATGTTGCAAATAAAATCGTTGTCAAATTTTGGAATTCAGTCTTCAGAAAATTCAGAAAATTTTAAACTATTATTTATTGGGTTTTGTCAAGGTTTAGCGCCCCCATTGCGATGGCGCCTGAGGCAAACACCTCACCCTTACTACGGCTCTGCCCCTAGCTAAAGGGAGCTAGCGTTACCTTGGCCTCCCTGGTAGAAACATTGATTTGTGGACAAACCTAAGAGGTGCTAGCTGGTGCTGGTTCTAAGGAATCGGGAGCTAGTTTTTTGAGAGAAAATATATTAACGAAGGGGGGGGGGCAAAGTAACGGATCCAAAGCAGTGATGCAATCGAGGACACCGACCTCTATGTCGACCAAGAAGAGATGATGAGGAAAACAATGGCTAAATTAGAAAATCTGCAAGAGGAGAGAGAAGTCTTGAAGGGTTATTGGAGGCAGCTGAAATTGCAGCAGATAAAAGTGGAAGTGGGAGCGAAAGTGATTCTTGCATCGACGAGGAAAACAATTTGATAAAAAGTCCAAGTAATACCAGGACGAATTTCAAAATATTTAAAAGAAACATACACCGCCTGCAAGGCTTTGTAAAGGTATTCGAAACGAAAATGTAAGAACGGTCCGAAAGGACCGAAGGAAGTTCACAAGGACATGGTGGAATTAACTAAGCAAATAGAGGAAGATAAAGCTGGAGTGGTATTCCTATTCCAGCCGAAGGAAGCAGGTTCGTATGAACAAAAAGGTGGATGTCGCTAGACGAGGCGTGCATCCGAACCCATCGACAGAATGCTGGCTACTTCTGAGACTTAAATGCAAATCGTGGTATAGTAGACGCAGCTTAATATGATCACGGATAATGAGATCAATCGGGCATTGACTACATACAAATAAATTGCATTAGTGAATCGAAGCAACGGATTAACAGATTAACGCAATACTATATAGACGAAGTATTTAAAATATAACAACGTATCAGTTTATCAACGTTATGATTGGCTCTGAAACATGCGGACGGACACGAAGCCAGACCATAAGGCTTCTTTCTATACCTTGTATAGAAGCCTAAATAAGGCTTCTTGTTATATTTTGTATAGAAGCCTAAAAGTAGCGCACTGGCTACCCAGTTCTGAGACCTCTATGCACACAGAGTATTTCCAACACGATTTGAAACGCTCTGTATGATTTTGAATTATGAGGACGGACGGACGGACAGACGGACGGACAGACACGGAGCCAGATCAAAACGTCGTGTAGGTATAGTGATCAAAATTCGGGTTATGCGATCAAATTTTTGTTTATAAATGTTGTTTATAAAAACACATTCAATAAGAAATTTATTTACAAGCATTTTATTAATTGTAGGGATAAAATTCCTCCTGATGAGCTAGTGGTTGAACGGCTAGTGAGTTAGTTTTTTTGCCGAAATTCACGGGTTCAAATCCTGTGAGTTGTTGAAAGAAATTTTCGCTCACCAAATGTCTATCTGTTATCTGCTGCACATTAAGCGGCGTCCACTGAATAATAAAATAGTACTTAAGAAGGTTTACCCTACCACAGATTTCTCGGCGAGATACAAAAGCGAGCTTGACTACGTCAGCGGCGAGAGGAATGCAAATCATCACTGATACGCGAAGATAACGGAGGAGTTTGTATGCCTACACAACATCGTAGACGGCAGCAATGCGAAAAGGTGAATCCCGCTGCCGTCGGGGAGGGGGTTTTAGTCGGTAAAATTCCGACACCATCATCCTAGATTGGGGTCGTGCCTTATGAAAGTTCCCCCTCTCCTGCAACAAAAAAAAACTAATAGCTCGTACTATTACTCACTAAACGAAGACACGACGAAATTTAAAGATCTGCGAGACAGCGCAAGAACGCAATCACAGCCTGTACTAGGGGGGGGGAAACGATTTCACAACGCGAAGTCCCGATGGGGGTTCCCCCGGGTCGACAGAATAGGAGAAACCATGGAGGAAACCACATATAACAGATTTCACTAACCATGGCTCTTGTATCAGAGCTACTGTATCCCTGCAAACGTCAAGGTGGCGGCATAAAGTTTCCACAGCCTCCCGACGGTGTTGCAGGTTTGCTTGTATGAAGCTCCAGTCTGCTAAGGAAGCCATTGGGCTTACCTTTGGGGGAGCTTACTGCTCTGTTTGTCTTTCACCTTCAACCAACGCTTCCTGGATCACTTCCATCTCCATGGCTGTTGCAGTGGCTGTTGGTGTTGTTTATTGTTGCTGGATCGTCCGTAAACTTTTGCAACTTTACTTTGAGGGTTGCGAACTTATAGTTCAGCAGCTCTCTATTAAGTATTCGACAAGATACTCTATCTGTATTATTTACTTTATTATTTACAAAAATATACACTGACTTTTCAATATAAAATAACTATTCACACTGGGTTCACACCCTAATCTCCCAACATGGTCAGGGGTATATTCCATTATTTAGGATTCCGTAGGTTGGTATCTGGCTAACCAACCTACTGAATATTCAAATGGTTAATACCCGCCATGCAGGGACGGCTCCATACACTACATTTACTCCCCCTTTAAATGTTGAGACGATCAGGAGGTCGTGTTACTCGAGTGGACCTTCTAATCGGGATTTCTGTAGGTGCCCCTTGACTTGGCGGAATGCCTATACGCGGCGGTCGAGGTGACGACATATCTTGACTAGAATTACTATCCCCCACCACTCCGGTTTCTCCTTGTCTTGGACCATGGTCGACCTCCTTTGCCTCCCCCATGAAAACGTCTTTCTGCACTACGTCCTCGTTCGGCTGACTTGTGATAATAACTTCCCTTTTATCTGACAACATTTCCGTTCTTCCTACTGGTTGTTGAATCTGGGGATCCTGGACGCTGGGTTCTCCGGCAGGTGCACTTCTTAGCATATCCTTGTGAACATGCTTTATTGTCCCATTTACCGATACTTTTCCCTTTTCTGTATTCTATTGTATAACTATAACCCGATAGAATAATTGCCCATCTTTGGAGGCGATTTGCCGATGTTATGGGGATTCTCGAATTACTGCCGAATATGTATTGCAGTGGCTGATGATCGGTGATTAACGTAAACTTTCGCCCAAATACAAACTTATGGAACTTCTTTACAGCGAACATTATTGCCAGTGCTTCCCGTTCGATCTGTGAATACCCTTTCTCCGCATCCGATAGCGTTGATGACGCGAACATTATCGGTCTATCTTGGCCCTCCATTCGGTGACTTAGTACTGCTCCTACTCCGTAAGAGCTGGCGTCGCTTGTTATGAATAGAGGCGCTTCGGGATCATAATGTACTAATACCTTATCCGTGATTAATAGTTCTTTACTTTCTTCAAAACACTTCTCGCACTCCGCTGACCATACGAATGGCACCTCCTTCTTGCACAATTCGTATAACGGTTTCAACTTGGATGACAGCATCGGAATGAACTGCCCGTAATAATTTAATAAGCCCAGGTATGATTTTACTTGCGATACGTTTCCTGGATTGGGTGTGCTTCTAATAGCTTCCAACTTGTCTTCGCATGGACTTATGCCTGCTTCACTCACTACATGCCCAAGAAATTTAAGCTTCGTCTTAAAGAATTCACACTTCTTGCCATTGACCTTGATATTGTATTTCTGTAACTGTTTCAGCACCTTAGAGACATTTTCATGACATTCTTGCAACGAACTTCCCGAAATAACTACATCATCCAAATAACATCTGGTTCTTGGCAACCCCGCTGTTACAGAATCCATGAACGATTGGAAAATACCAGGCGCCGAGCTGACTCCGTACGTTAACCTTAGAAATCGAAACAAGCCCAAATGTGTATTTATGGTCAGCAGTTCCCTTGATGCCTCATCTACTTCTAACTGCTGATAGGCCCCCTTCAAGTCTAACACCGTGAAGTACTTACTTCCACTCAGAGTCGCGAAAATATCCGATGGTGTTGGTAGCGAACAGCAACTAGTTTCCAAATTTGGATTTAAGGTCCGCTTGAAGTCCACACATATCCTTACTTCTTTGTCCTTTTTCGGTACTACCACGATGGGACTTGCCCACGCACTATGTTCTACTTTCACCAAAACCTTCGACTTGACTAACCTGTTTATTTCTTCTTCTACTTTTGCCTTCAGTGCGTAGGGCATCTCGTATGCCCTGTGGAATACTGGTTTTACGTTTTCTTTTAATCGAATGCTGGCTGTGAATTCTTTGATTGGTCGTACCATATCTTCGTCGAATACACTCTTAAACGTATCTGCCAAACGTTTTCTTAATTGTTCACTGTCGACCGTGATATTCCCCCTTTGAAGTATGTGGTTAATTCTATCTTCTTTCGTAATCTGTTCGCTTAGTAACTTCTGCCAACCTGGTTTCATCGCCGATAACCAGTTTCTTCCTAACAACGGCGTGAATTTGTTCACACTATCTATTATTACCAACGGCAATTCTTTGTACCATTTATCGTTTATGCATACGTTCACATGCGTTTCACCTACGATCTTGACCGTTTCTCCTGTAACCACTCTGAGTTTGAATGGAACCGGCTTAATATCACATAAACCCCGTAACCGACTGAAATCTTTAATGTGTAGTACGGACTTGCATGCTCCTGTATCAATTTCGAATTCGAACTGGACCTTTCCTAATATCGCTTTGACCATCACCGGTGAATCACTACTTGACTTTCCTAGGTGATTCAGATGTGATAGGATTTTAACTTCTTCTTCCTCGACATTGGCTACCCTTTTTGTGCTCCTGCATACGTATTTGGTGTGACCTTTCTTTTTACACATAAAACATTCCCAATTGATGGCTGGACACTTAGCTGGATCATGATACCTTCCACAACGAAAACAATCTTTACTAGGTCGAGCCTCTTTCGGCCCTCCCTGACCTTGATCCCTTCTTTGAAATGTCTTTCTTTGCAACTGGTTGACTTGCGCATCATCGTGAATTATCCGTCTTTGATTCTCTGCTGCTTCATCGTTAATCGCAATTTCGCTTGCCCTGCTAAATGTTAGCGTTTCCGATTCGCCAAATAGCTTCTTCTGTGTATCCGAATTGACCAGCCCACACACCAATCGGTCTCTCAGCGCTTGATCTAAGAACCCTTCGAACTTGCAGTCACGAGCCAGATCTTTTAACGCCGAAATAAATGTCTCAATCTTCTCGTATTCGTCTTGCTTCCGATTATAGAAGTTGAACCGCTTTACAAATATACTCGATACTGACCTGTATTTTTCTTTCAATACTGTTACTAATTCTACATACGTTTTTCCCTCAGTAGTTCCAGGATATAGTGCATTCTTTATTACCTTGTAACTTTTCGCGCCTATGCATGACAACAGATACGCCGCCTGCACGTCTGGATTGATCGCATTTGCTATAAAATAAAACCTTAACCTTTCTTCCCATGATTCGAAATCTTCCACTTCTTCGTTAAACTCTTGAATCTTTGCCATTACATTTCTTGACTGTTGAATTCGTTCCGTTTCCCGTCGCCAATATTAAGTATTCGACAAGATACTCTATCTGTATTATTTACTTTATTATTTACAAAAATATACACTGACTTTTCAATATAAAATAACTATTCACACTGGGTTCACACCCTAATCTCCCAACATGGTCAGGGGTATATTCCATTATTTAGGATTCCGTAGGTTGGTATCTGGCTAACCAACCTACTGAATATTCAAATGGTTAATACCCGCCATGCAGGGACGGCTCCATACACTACACTCTCCTCTTACTTTTAGTGCAGCACTATCTTGCTGTCCAATACCAAAGACAAGGAGTTTGCCTTCCGGTTCCTCCTTATCAGCATCGAGGAAGATGCACCACTCCTTTAGTTTTGCCCAGGTATTTTGGGCAACCAGGCGCCTCATGACAGCCTCAGTGGGCTCCTGTTTACCAGGAACCCAAAGAGTTGCCTTCGTGAGCCTTGGCAGGTTGTCTACCTGGACTACATCTAGCTTGGCTTTTTCCCACAAAGGTGGGAATTCTGCCACTGTTTTTTGCAACCACTCAAGGGAGCTCTGATCCTCTGCAGGTGATCCGAAGGATCTCCCCAGTGTCGAAAGCCACCAAAAGTTGGTGCTGATTTGGCCTCATTTGCTGCTTCTAGGATTAGCACATCCAAGGCAGCAGTTAGGCTGTTTTCAATTTTCTCCACCTGGGCCACCGAAAGTTTACCCAGGGGGTTCGAGCGGTCTATCACCGCTACTCGGAGGTGCTTTCCAGCCGCCTCTTTGTAGGAGACAGTATCCACCCGACTGGAGATATTAGGCCGACGGTGAGATGATTTCCCCCTCTTCTCCTGGTTAGAGGGAGAGGGCTGAGACCTCGGCCTTTTCTTGACGTCCCTTATTACCTTAGGGTAATACGCAAGCAGCTGGTAAGGGAAGCGTACTACAAATGAAGTAGTTTAGATTAACGTGCTAGGATCGTCGTCAGACATACCCAGCACGGATCCCCATGGATCCGTGGACCGCCTCACTCGTTACTACATTTTGGAAGTTTCATATCTAGGTTTCACCGGCGGCGCGTGCCCTATTTAAAGGGTACCTAATAACATCAACGAGCCGGTTGACATTACCCTAGGTGGGGCCTCAAGACACCTTCTAGTTCGGCCTCGAGCTTCCTGCTAACAGGCAGGCGCCGTTTACTTTGATCGCCATGTAAACTGTCGCAGGTTCCACTTGTACAAGTACAAGAGGTTCCCACCGTTGGCAGAATCTCGCCCTAACCACAGCCACTACGAGTCCAACCTCAAATGACGGGGAAGAGCGTTTTTAATGCCCTTGGGCCCCCCGTCTCCCGTAGTAACGGTATTATGCATTATCCGGATTACTCAGGAGTCATGCACTAAGGAGCTGCACCGCTGCACCCCTCGGCGCCCGACCTAAAAGGCTCTAGGGCTGCGACGCCGATTCATGGACAAAGGCTAGGGGATATGTCACGTCCCAGGCTGAAGGTTTCTACTTAGCAGATTCCAACTTACCTCCTCATGTCGGACTTCTGTCCGCCAGGGCATTGACAAAGTGCGGCCTGCCAAGCCGTTTTTAAGTGCATCAATTAGACTAAGTGGTTGATACACTTTGTCAATCACTTTAAGCAAACAAAATTTGTAAGTACGTAGAATCCTTCACCCGGATCTTGCACTTACTTTCTCTGTTTGCGCCTGAGGTCAGAGTTTGCAACGTTACCTATTCGACAAGTACGTAAACCGAGGTTATGCACTTGTACCTGGCTCGAAGGTAATATCCGCTCAAGGCATTACTTCAGAACGCAGCTGTTAAGCAGGTTCTTTTGAAGTTTGTATATAGTTGACATACGTGGATCAAGATCTTGCATGCCTTGACTATATAGCTATCTTAATCACAGACGAATAAACTTTAGAGCTTGAAACCGTGCTTAGTCCGGTTTTCAGGCAGGTAGTACCCGCCTGTTTTCTAGATAGTAGTATTAAATAACTTATTATTATAAGTTTTAGTTGGCAACACATAGCCTAACTGCATTAATAAATTAACCAGCTAATGTTTGGTTTTGATCGTCCTAGGCGATCTGAGTCTACTTTATCAGCATTCGAATCAATCAAGTCTAAATGGAGTTAATTTGGTACTCGTAATTAATCCCCGTCGAGGTTTCCTAGAGCATTTCGTTCGCGCCTACGTTTGAATACTTCAGTTGCAAACGTCTGAAGCCTCTCATAGCTTTCGCGCGTTGCTATGAGATCTCTAACAGTATCAATGCTAAGGCCCGGGCCTAGAGGGATCCTTATGTCGTCGTAATAAGGACACTCTATGAGTACGTGATCCCACGTCTCCGCCAACCCGCAATCGCACTCACCTGCCTGAGTTAAGTTTAACCTCTGCAAATGGTGGTTAAAACTTCCGTGACCGGTAAGTAAGAAGCCGAGTTGTGTATTCGGCTCAAACCATTCGTTCTCGGAAGCATAGCCAACATTTGGAACGAAACGTCTAGTAACCGCCCCTTTACTTGAAACGTCCCATCTTTGACTCCACTCGTTAGTGAGTCTTTCTAGTAATAGCTCTTTAAACCGAAGCCTCGAGAAACCTCTTTCGACGTTTGTAGTTACGGCCCCTGGGCGCGATTCTAACCCCCGTTTCCTTAGAAACAGCTCCCGGCGCATCTTAACGACGAGATCCCAGGGGAGGGCGCCCGCTATGACTTGCATCGCTTCGGTAGAGACAGTCCTACATACCCTATTCGACGCGTATAGTGCAATTCTTTGTCCGCGGTTTATCCTGTCTCTATAAGTCGAATTGGCCATAGTATGTCCCCAAACACTGGCACCGTATGCCATGCTCGCGATTAGAAGTCCGTTATAAATTGCCTTAAAGGCCGCCCTGTCTAGACCCCATTCTCTCTTTAGAACTCGTCTTAAACATCCAACTAGCGAACTAATCTTCGACCCAAGGTAGTGCAAGTGAGGATTGAAGCTCAATCGTTCACCTACCTCTAGTCCCAGGTATCTTACCTTCGTTACCAGCTTAATTTTTAATCCGTGCGCTTTTACCGTAGGGTTCCTGTTCTTAGAAAAGAATCCTTTGAGTATCATACTCACAGTTTTCTTCTCCGAGAGCCTGACGCCCATCCGGTTTCCCCAGTCTATGACTTTCTCTAGAGCTTCCCGGCTCTTTCTTTCTATTACTTGACGACTGTTACCCTCTATTAGGATAAGCAGATCGTCCGCGTACGCGATGACGGTTCCTTGATCCTCACTAAGGGAAACAAGTAACTCGTCCATCATAAGGTTCCATACGAACGGCCCTGCTATGGAACCTTGTGGGCAGCCCCGTCTGACAGGGTGATTAATTCTGTCTGACCTACCCCGAATTGCGACCGTTCTATTCTAAAAATAACTTGCCCACAGTCGCAATTCCGGACACCTTAGCTCCGTGAGCTTTTCTAAAATTCTAGACCATAAGAGGCCATCGAATGCGCCAGTAAAATTTATAAATATGCCTAGGACATATTTACCCGTCGCGTTGCCTATCGCGGTTACCGCCCTGAACCAGGCATCCTCGGTACTCTTACCCGTGGTAAACCCATACTGATCAGGATGAAGTCCCTCGCCCACAAGATCATTCAGTCTAGTGACCATCATACGCTCTAGCACCTTTGCCATCACTGGCAACAGACTGATAGGTTGATATGAAGTCACCTCGGATCTAATCTTATCCGGGGCCTTCAATATCACGACCAGATTGGCTTCTTTCCACCTGTCCGGAAAGTACCCTTCCTTCAAACACCTGTTATACAACAGATGCAAGTGTTCCGGAATAGCTTTCCAGACCTGCCTGGCCATCTCAGGAAGAACCCCATCCGGTCCGGGGGCTCTTCTGAGTTTTACTCGGCTGAAGGCCTTGTCAACTTCCTCCTGACTGAATTCTGGGCTAGGTGTCAAGCCGACGTTCAAATCTAACACCCCTGCTTCTCCGTCCGGGAAGAAGTTATTTAGGAAGAGACCTGCACTTTCCTGCCAAGTGCTGGAATGCGCTTCCGTGCCGTCATTCCTTTTAAACCGAACGTCCGCGATTTCGGTTTTTGCGCGTTTTCCCCTGCATATCCTATACACGGCGCCCCACGGTTCGGAACTACCTCTAGCTACAAACTCCTGCCAGTCTTTGAGCTTGGCCTCTTTTATTGCGTTTTTGTAATGGCGCGATTGCCTTGCAAACTCTAGGCGCAAGGCCTCCGCATTAGCACGCCCGGCCCTGCTGGCGCGTTGAGCCCTCTTTCTAGCAGTCATAACTGCTTTTCTTTCCTGCCTAAGTTCTTGGGTCCACCAAGACACCCGTGGACGACTCGAGACCCGTGTAGGTTGTAACACCTCCGAGTTCGTGTCGGCCACCCAGTTCTCTATTGTGTCAATCATATCATTTATATTATGACTTTTAAAATGATTGACATCCGTCGCTCGGAGTGCTAATGCGTCCCTATATTGATTCCACTCAGCTGAGGCGATTTTGTACCTGATGGGTATCTCTTTTGGGCTCACAGTCCCCTGTCTCTCCAACCCAATCTTGATTAGAATAGGGTTGTGATCGCTTATACCATGTCCGTGCAGTAACTCCCAGTGAGTGGTGTAGGTTCTATCAAACAAAGCGTTACTGAGGGTAACGTCAATATCTGATGAACCCCTTCCGCCAACGCCTATTCCCCCCTCAAATGTGGAGCCTGCGCTGGGCCCGTTATGAATTATGAGGCCAGGGGCTGATATGTACTCCTCTAGTACATATCCCCGAACAACCGAGGGATCACCGTCTCTCGTTGGCTTGCTAAACCAAGACGGTGATTGAGCATTAGCGTCCATCCCGATCAGCAACGGGTGGTTACCTACTATTGATATATATTTTGTAATGAATTGAATATCTAAATTAATATCCTGTCCTCCCTTAAAATACATACTGCTCAAGTATAGTTCAAAATAACTATTGTTAATAAAAAGTAAAGTGTGTGCGGAATCTCCGCAGTGTATGATGTGTAGACAAGTAAAGTCGTTATTTAAAACGACAATGGCAGCCCAAGCATGAGGCGCCGAGAATACTCTGAAGTTACCGGGAATCCCTTGAATTAACCCAGTCTTAGTGTTCTTATAAGGCTCCTGCATGAGGATTATATCGACCTTACGATCTAATGCAAAAGTGCTAACTTCCGTGGTAACTTCGTATGACCTTTGACAATTGATCTGAAGGATCTTGAGTGTGTGAAGTGTGGTTTGTGTGTAATCTGTGTGTTCTGTTACCTGTGAGTCGTCATCGTTCTCTTGTACAGCCGGCTGTACCGTCGTCGCGCCTATGTCCGTCCAGAAACCTCCGGCGCCTTGATCCCTACTGGATCCCGCTACCGGCACAAAGACCCTATTTGAATCCCTTGCAAGTCTGTTTGAATCGAGTTCTGCTTCGATTTTGAGGTCTGGATTAGGTGTGACCTGAGGGGTCTCCCTAATTCTGTCCGCGTTCACGTTCCCGTACGCGCCTCTCCTGCCCCTTCCTCGCGCCCGCCCCTGCGCCCTTCGTTTGTTTGATAAAAGTTTTCCCATTTTGTTCCCACGAGTCGGTGTGATTCATAAACAGTCCACCCGACTCATCACATAAGCCAGGTAAGAGGACTTAGTCTTACAACTAGCGCTGGCCCCTGGGTCGCTAGAGGTTCACACTAAGAACCGAGTTACACGCACCCGGCCACCCATCCCGTAAGCGTGTGCACCGTAGGATTGACGGATTTTTGGGAGGGTTTTCTCCCCTGGTGACTACTAACCCGAGTCTCCGATTTTGATACCCAGAAGGGATATACAAAACCTGTAAGGTGAGCACCCAGCTCCAGGAGGTTTAGGCCTTCAAAGCCTTTAACACAAACTGGACGGATTAGTGCAACCCAGCAGGCGACATTGAAGCAATGTTCGTGGGCGCATTTCCTCCGCTTGCCATTAGTACAGCAGGCGATTCGCTCGCCCGGGCGGGCATCTTAACACCAGTTTCGCGTTCTGGATGCATGTTTATTCACGTGACTACACACACAGTATAGTGTTGTGATTTATCATACACTGTCCTCGATACCTGTTTGGAATTTTTAAGCTATTCCAAGCTTTGCGATTTAGCTCCAGTCAGAAGAAACAGTCTAGCAGGTTTGTCGGCCTGTTTTGATCTGCAATCATCCTTTCAGGTTGCACAAGTGCATTGCTTCGCGGGTTAGGAATCGATAATTCGAAGAAAGACTTCCAGACTGTAACTGCCTATGAACTCAGAGTAATTTCCGGCTGTGTAACGCCAGTCTACACAGGATCGAAATATTAGTCTCTGTAAGTCTGACCGACATCAAGACTTGTTCAGGCTACATTACGCCGTAAGTGTTCTTCACTTAATCTCACCTATCGTTTGTATAATTGGTTACATGTAATGCATGCGGATATGGGTCTACTTTTATTGCCTTAACGTCTGTTGCTCGGAGCAACATAATTAAAACAGTTGGCATCGAAATGCCGTTAGGTTCGCAATTACATGCATCCGGGAGCGCCACGAGGAGGCTTATACATCACTTGATGCAGCAGACACAGAATGAGGTCGCTAGACACAACATAAAGGTCCTAGCCACACCCAGGCTCCCGGGAAGCGTACTACAGTGTGAACGACTTCAAAATGGCTTCTATCACCCAATGATGACAAACCCTGGCTGGGATGAAAAACAGCAGGAATGCTGATCCTCGCCATTTAAAACTCACTGGAGCACGAAATGTAAAATTGTGTTTAATGATTGTACCTTTTTGTAACCCATGTTTTTTTAATAAAGTCTATTATTATTATTATTATCCTTCTCCTTTTAAAGGGGGATTGATCACCAGCTGCCAGCAGTGTGTCCTTGTCAGACGCTCCTGCTTTTATGGTTGGGGCATCCTGTATGGATGCACCCGATGATCCCATCGGATGATAAATTCCCATCGCGGGGCTTACGGAAATTTAGCTATGGTGCTGCCTAGAGAGAATTTTTGAATAATTCAGACAGCTGTCAAAAAGTGGCAAGAGTACAACAGTTTACAAATGGAACTTTTAGTATATTAGTCAGCAAGTGGAACTGACGCTTCTGCCCGATATTTTCCATCAAAACTGCAATTCTAAATTTGGCAAGTTTCTTAAAATCGCCCAAGAGACCAAATAATTGCAGCAGCTCTGTACATAATAATATGTTGCACGCAGTGAATTCTGAACTAATTTATCAAAAATCAAAACACTAAAAGTAATCCAATAATAAAGTACATACCTACCTGATAGACGAAACTTTTGTACAATGAACTATATTTAGATTTGATGAAAGTTGCTCTAATTATTTTTTTGATTGTTGCAAATGTCAAATTGGTTGTCTAATCAAGCGGTACGAATTATGTCAAATTCTAAATTTGTTTACAAAAAATAAAAATTGTTTTTTACGGTTTTGTGTTGGGGTTTCGAAGCAGGGTGTAGTGAAAATTTGTCGTCTAGGAATAGTGAAAATTAAAAAGGCATGTATCAAAGAGTTTGGCCTAAAAGTCATTTTTTAAAACGAATTAGAAAGTTACTTGCCTGAAGAAATTCCAAAATGGCGTTGTTATGTACATAACCGTTCACCTGTAACTCGTCAAAATAACAAATCTTTGTTACCGTTTAATAAATTAGTGATGTTTTTCGACATTGCGAGAGCCCCCATACGAAAACAATTAATTGTCGAACGCAGGTGAGACGTTAATTATTGGAGTGGCTATTTTTGATAGTTTAAGTCACCATTTTTGGGGTCATGGAACTCTTCTTCTTTTATTAACACTGCCTCGCAGATAATAGAAAATTATAGTTTTTTGCTAAAATGGCCGAAAGCCAGACGCAGACCGTCGAATATCAATGGGCTTACTCCATCATGGACTCGAGTCGTGTGTCGACGTTTGTGATCTCCATGCTGTTGATTGTTTACGGTTCGTTTCGTAGTCTCAACATGGAACAGGAAGCCAGAGAACGCGCCAGTGGTAGCACCAATTGTTTATTAAATCCCAGTATGCAAGTTTCAAGCGAAACCAACGTACAAACCTTGGATACCATGCAGGCTCTTTGTTTACCGTTGGGTGCTAGCATTTCGTTACTTGTCATGTTCTTTTTTTTCGACTCCATGCAAATGTTATTCGCTATTTGTACTGCAAGTAAGTTCATTTGTTCGTAACTTTTTTTTGTTTTGTGTTTTTCTAACTTCGATTTTTAGTAATTGCCACGGTGGCGTTGGCGTTTCTTTTGTTACCCATGTGTCAATACATAACCAGACCGTGTTCCGATGGTAACAAAATATCGTTTGGGATGTGTGGAAGATTTACAGGTGCAGAGTTGCTATCGTTTTCGCTTTCCGTTTCGATTGTGTGCATTTGGGTTTTGACAGGTAATACGATTTTTACAATTTTGTTTTTTAACCGAAAATTTAACCGTTCATTTTTTAGGTCACTGGCTGTTGATGGATGCAATGGGTATGGGCTTGTGTGTAGCATTTATTGCGTTTGTTCGATTACCCAGTTTGAAAGTTTCCACACTTTTGCTCACAGGCTTACTAATTTACGACGTTTTTTGGGTATTTTTCTCCTCATACATTTTTAGTACAAACGTGATGGTGAAAGTAAGTCGATAAATTCACGTTTTATCCTTTTAGTAGTGTAATTTTGTTTTAGGTAGCTACCAGACCGGCCGATAACCCGGTGGGGTTGGTTGCTAGGAAGTTGCACCTGGGAGGTGTTGTGAAAGAGGCTCCTAAGCTCAGTTTACCTGGAAAGCTTGTGTTCCCCAGCCTTCACAATAGCGGCCACTTCAGCATGCTAGGTGAGAAGCGATAATTGGCACTTTCTTTATGTAATTGATTGTAAACTTTGAGAAAGATATGGTTGAAATTTTGTGACGTTACTGTACCGAAATTGTAATGGAGGTTTTATTTGATCACAATTTGCGGTAATTTGTATTACCCACCTTGAATAATCGTAAAAATTATATCAAGGTTAGAGCAACATTTCAAAATCATAACGGTGTTTTTTTGAATTTCGAGATTAAATATTTGCAATACAGTATGAAATTAGACAAGGTAAAAATGCCTTGTATTGTTGTACTTATTTGAACACACCTTCAAATTTCATATTTATTCATTTAGTACTAATTTTATTTAAATTTAATACCGTGACATTTAATTTATAAAAACTTCCGGTTTCAAAGTGTCGGTTTAAAAATGCATAGCTTTTATTGATATTAGTATTAGGAATTTTTTTAATTTATCTGTATGATAATTTAATAGTATATTATATATCAAGGTTGTGAAGGACGTAATTATTGCCCTAGCGCCAAGATTATATTCCGAGGTGCTTTGCACCGAGGAATATAAGGCGCGGAGGCAATAATGGTCTTCACAACCGTGGTTTATATACGATTTTTCCACTACTAGATTTATTACCATTTTTTAAAATTCTTTTTAACAAAAAAATTTTCAAATTTAAAATATTTATTTCAAATGACAGTTTTGTTTTGTTGATTTGACAGTTGATTTGACAGTTGTTGACAAATTTAGGTTATTAAATAAAATAAATCGCGGTTCGTCAAATTAACAATGGATGGCGCTGTCACTTGCTGTCACATTTAATTCGATTATAATGAATTTTTAAAATTAAATTAATGTATTAAAAAAGCGTTTTAAATAGTTTAAATACAATTAATTAGCATTTCTCGGTTATTCTAAATCATTTAATAACAACATTTTTCTTTAAAATAGTCGCCAAGTCATCAAAAAATGTCATTTTGTTCATTATTAACCTTGGTTAATAATGGAAAAATTATTCACCACTAGTTGAAAACGTGTCACTTCTTGATCGACTAATAGTCCATGTCCCGGGTGATTTTTGGTTCCAATAATTGCCGGAGTGATGAAACTTTCAGAAATGGTGTTTTCCGATGTGAAAACAGGTAATTCATGTTTTGCATACAAAATTTTGATCGGGAACGGTCGCCATATTGAAAAAACGTTGAAAAAATCGCTTATTTTGGAGTTATCCGGAAATAGCTCTAAAACTTTTCATTTTTCGAACTTGGACGTTAAATACGAAAATGTCGGTGCTGAAATTCTGCACAATTTCGTTTTTTATTCATCTTTCTACGACTAATAGAACCGAAGATAGAATTTTTTGAAAAATGGTCAATTTTTTCACTTTTCGAACAACTGCGATCTCTTTGCTCTTTACGAGCAAATTACTGTATGATCGCGGCTCGTAGGCAAAAAATGCTTTCAATAACATCGATGGACAATTAATGTATTGTAGCGTCTGGTGCCTTGAAGATACACGAGTACGCACACAATCGGTTTATGGACACCTACCTTTTTAATTCGACTCTCACTTCTCAGGATAATGCGTCGGGATCTGATTCAACCAACACTTTTTTATACGAGCTTATGTCGAACGAATTCTTGTCTCCAACAAAGATAAAACTACAGTTGGATTCCGTTAACAAGTTTTTAATCAAATAAACAAATTCCAACATATCTAAATATATAAAAGAGAAGATCTGCTTGCGTGTTTGCGTGTTTGTTCGCTATACGTTCCTAGACCCGTGGACCGATCTCGACCAAATTTTGCACAGTTATTTTGTAGCTCCAGGCGCAACTATTCTCGCATATATGGAGAAGAAATTCCCGCGGGGAAAAAAGTTATTCGCTTTTTTCGAAAATCAAATCACAAGTTTGACAAAAAATTTAATTTGTCAAATAATTAATTTGACGTACAGTCAGTGGCGGGGAAAAAAGTTATTCGCTTTTTTCGAAAATCAAATCACAAGTTTGACAAAAAATTTAATTTGTCAAATATATAAAAAACTACTAACAAAAAACCACTAACAAATTAATCTGAATGCCGCGAATAAGACCGGAGCACTTTATATAGGTCGCAGAACTCGCCGGAATTGTGCAAGAAGACGCAGATCCACTTCTTCGTGGAAGATCTACCTCTTTGCGGAAGATTTAACTTTACATGAAGATGTAACTTTACGTGAAGATTATGTATGTATGTATGTATGTATGTATGACAGATGACGGATGACGGATGACAGATGACAGATGAAAGATGACAGATGACAGATGAAGGCCGAACAACTATGGCCTTCACGGATCTATTATGGTTCGGTCTGTGAGGCCGAAGGCCGAACAACTATGGCCATCACGGATCTATTATGGTCCGGTCTGTGAGGCCGAAGGCCGAACAACTTTGACCTTCACAGATCTATTATGATCCGGTCTGTGAGGCCGAAGGCCGAACAACTATGGCCTTCACGGATCTATTATGGTCCGGACTGTGAGGCCGAAGGCCGAACAACTATGGCCTTCACGGATCTGTTATGGTCCGGTCTGTGAGGCCGAAGGCCGAACAACTATGGCCTTCACCGATCTATTATGGTCCGGTCTGTGAGGCCGAAGGCCGAACTACTATGGCCTTCACGGATCTATTATGGTCCGGTCTGTGAGGCCAAAGGCCGAACAACTTTGACCTTCACGGATCTATTATGGTCCGGTCTGTGAGGCCGAAGGCCGAACAACTATGGCCTTCACGGATCTATTATGGTCCGGTCTGTGAGGCCGAAGGCCGAACAACTATGGCCTTCACGGATCTATTATGGTCCGGTCTGTGAGGCCGAAGGCCGAACAACTATGGCCTTCACGGATCTATTATGGTCCGGTCTGTGAGGCCGAAGGCCGAACAATTTTGACCTTCACGGATCTATTATGATCCGGTCTGTGAGGCCGAAGGCCGAACAACTATGGCCTTCACGGATCTATTATGGTCCGGTCTGTGAGGCCGAAGGCCGAACAACTATGGCCTTCACGGATCTATTATGGTCCGGTCTGTGAGGCCGAAGGCCGAACAACTATGGCTTTCACGGATCTATTATGGTCCGGTCTGTGAGGCCGAAGGCCGAACAACTATGGCCTTCACGGATATATTATGGTCCGGTCTGTGAGGCCGAAGGCCGAACAACTATGGCCTTCACGGATCTATTATGGTCCGGTCTGTGAGGCCGAAGGCCGAACAACTATGGCCTTCACGGATATATTATGGTCCGGTCTGTGAGGCCGAAGGCCGAACAACTATGGCCTTCACGGATCTATTATGGTTCGCCCTGTGAGGCCGAAGGCCGAACAACTATGGCCTTCACCGATCTATTATGGTCTGCCCCCTGTGAGGCCGAAGGCCGAACAACTATGGCCTTCGCGGATCTATCATGGTCCTCTCTCTGTGAGGCCGAAGGCCAAACAACTATGGCCTTCGCGGATCTATTATGGTCCTCCCCCTGTGAGGCCGAAGGCCGAACAACTATGGCCTACTCGGATCTATTCTGGGTCTAGATGGCTAAGGGCGGCGGATGCCGCCCGTGCCAGCTAGTAACATATAACCCCAAACAATCTTTATATAAAATACTACTCTAAGCACTGATTAATAAATGGTAGCTAACCTGCGATTTGTAACGTGCGCACTATTTTCTTTCTTCTATTTTCTCATTCCCAATCTCATCACGATCCAATTCTCGTGCGGATATAATCGTTCCACTCTTTCTCGAACTGCTTCTCCTAGATCGGATAATTTGGTATCCGGATCTCCCCTTTCGTATCTGTATGACACGATCTCAACCACAACCTTCGTTGCCAACACCTTTCGTATCCCGCTATCTTGCGGAATCTTAAATTCTCCAAGGAATTAATCTTCTCGGGTAGCACCACCGTATTTCGTTCACGAATATAATTTATCTCAGTATATTTTATGTGAATCTCACTTGAATTCGCGAGTTTATCGCACAGTACTAAATACACGACCGTCACCTTTTATGTAACGTTTGTTACTATATATTTTGTTTAAAAAACCGGAGCTTCTTATATTCTTGGCTTGTTGTACATGGCCGACGGTTCTCTGCACGTTTGATTAATTTCCACATGTTGTATATCCCGTTTACATACAACATGTAACACGAACAAACTTAAAATTAAATTCAAACGACCAAAAAAAACAAACACATGCAAACAAATGTGTTTGAACCTCCGGTCTCCAACTGTACTTCTCTCCTTGTTGGTACGACTCTATCCGCAACATGGATAGCGCGTATCACAACAGTATCTACAAAATGCTTTTTTATATAACCTCGTACGACCAAAACTTGCTGAGATACGGCCGATTGGAACAAATTTTGACGCAAAATTTTATGAAAAATTTTCATTTCCTCTGGTAAAAAGTGGACAACGGCTACTTCTACGGCACAAATCATTCTTAGATAATCGAAAGGTATTTAAATTTGCGCCCTGTCACGTTTCTTTGCTTAGCCGTATATTTCCGAAATGTACCTACATTAGCTAAATACGATGGTTTATCCGTATGTATATATTCAATTATTTACATTCGGGTGATTATTTAAATGGCAAATTGAATATTTGCATAATACTAAATGTACAAAAGTAAAAAAAATTGTAGTACCGTCTACGTCTGAATATTGTCGATTTATAGCCTTTACAAATTCGTTAATTTCTTTAATACATTTAACAAAAACGGAGTCATCTGTAAAATAAAGTGTAATAATGTTGTTGGAAAAATTATGTTCTATACTTTTTTACTACTTTAAACAACTGTCTAAACGACCCCGAAGTTTAAAACGAGCCAGATGTAATCGGATTTTACATATTGTCATTGAATAAATGCCACTTTTTGGCCAAATTGTTAAAAAACCGGATATTTTTTCGTTTTTTTCGATATAGCTCTGTTTCTATGAGGTTTACGTCAAAAATGCTCTGAAGCAAAGTTGAAGCTTAGAAAATTTCCGATAAAATGGTCCCTGTGTCATTTAATTTCCGTACTTAACTGATGAGCTACAGCCGTGCAACAGAAGTATATTTTCCGATGATTTTTACTGCACAATTTTAACACGTACGAAAGTGTTAAAAAAAGAACATAACAATTTTTTTTTTGGAAATGTAAAGTATGGAACTCAATCTATATAATATTGAGATACATTTGCCACAATTTCAGATTTTTCGAGGTGATATTACTCGAGAAATGGTAGAATGTTCCCTCTGCGGCGTGGCACCGCGTACTGTGAGGGTCGCCCAGGTAGTTTCAATTCCAATATTTGGCGGCAACTGTGTAATTTTCGGGCCCCTTTTTATGATCTGGCAACATTGCATGTCATTATACGATACATCCTCTACCTGAGTAATACGCGTTCCAGTCTAACGTACTTTTCACGGCAGTCAGTGTCAGTAGGCGAAATGGCTGAAGAAGTAGCGGAAAAATGTTTTATTTGCGAAAATCTTCTGACAGAAAACGTCGTGAGTGTCAAACAGAGAGGAATCGAAACATTTCGCTAATCAAGTCGAAAGAGAAAGGACGGAAAATTGTCATTTTTAAAAGAAAAAAATTCGGTATCTGTTCACGACGGATGCCGTAAAGTGTATCTCGGCAAGTTTTGGTCGTACGAGGTTGTATAAAAAAGCATTTTGTAGATACATTAATTGTCCATCGATGTTATTAAAAGCATTTTTTGCCTACGAGCCGCGATCATACAGTAATTTGCGCGTAAAGAGCAAAGAGATCGCAGTTGTTCGAAAAGTGAAAAAATTGACCATTTTTCAAAAAATTCTATCTTCGGTTCTATTAGTCGTAGAAAGATGAATAAAAACGAAATTGTGCAGAATTTCAGCACCAACATTTTCGTACTTAACGTCCAAGTTCGAAAAATGAAAAGTTTTAGAGCTATTTCCGGATAACTCCAAAATAAACGATTTTTTCAACGTTTTTTCAATATGGCGACCGTTCCCGATGAAAATTTTGTATGCAAAACATGAATTACCTGTTTTCACATCGGAAAACACCATCTCTGGAAGTTTCATCACTCCGGCAATTATTGGAACCAACAGTGGCAAAAAATCACCCGGGACATGGGCTATAACCTAAGTAAAAATGATAGCCTATATGACTAGTAGTGGAAAAAAGATTTTATGTTAAAATGTACTTTTCTTATACAGTATGTCTCTTATGAGATGACAAAAATCAAAATATACTGGGAAATCAATTTTCAAATACTCGATTTTTATAATCAAACCAAAGGCGAAAACCGCACCTAGAGGGCGAAAATCCTCATTTGGGGGAACGCCGGCTTGGGATTTTTATGAGACATTTTGGGAGTTTATTAGAACACTTCAATAATATACATCTTTGCCAAATTTCAGCTTGCCCGGACCTTCTGTAAGCTCAAACCAAAATTTCGGTTTCGTTACTTGGAAGATACTATAACTTGGGCAAATTTTGAAAAAATCTATTTTTCTCTTCATTTTCTAACCTTGGCCACAATTTCAATTAATTTATTATTAAAAGCATTTCCCGTGCCCGAAAACATTTCTCTCCCTGCAACGAATTAATATTGTGCCATTTTAAGGGTGGGTCGTGTTTTCGGTCAATAATTTAAGTATTAGTGTGCCATGGAAAAATATGCAAAAAAAACTATTTTATAGAGAATTTTATGCTCTTCAATTATGGTCTTCTGATCATAATTTTTCATACAAGCATAAATAAGCGAGTTATCGGCAAAAAATCGCGTTGGGGGAGCTAAAACGCCGGCGTGGGATTTTATGGGACTTTTGGGGGGTTCATTAGAATACTCCAGTACATCTCTGCCAAAATTCAGCTTGCCCGGATTTTTTGCAAGCTTGAGCCAATTTTTCGGCTTTGTTGCCTGGACTAGAAATCAATTTTCTAAAACTTGATTTTTATAAATCAAACCCTTATTTTTATAAGTAATTTATTTACCCTTTGCAAGTACTTTTGCTAAAAGTATTTTTGTGAAGAGATAAACTACTAGTAAATCAGGCCCGTAGCCAGGATTTCATTTGGGGGGGGGGCACTTGTAAAGGGGGTTCCCCTTTTTATTACAATTTTTTTCAAAGTTTTATTTATTTATATATTAAACTACTTTATTACAAATATTTTAAAAGTAAAATTTTCGGGGGTTCCCCTTCCGGGAATTTTTATTACAAACAAATTTTTTCAATATTTTATTTTTCTTAATTTATTTTTATTTAAAACAAACGTTATAGTCCAGGCAAGGATGGTTTTTAGTTTGCAAAAAATCCGGGCAAGCTGAATTTTGGCAGAGATGTACATTGGAGTGTTCTAATGAACCCCCCCAAAAGTCTCATAAAATCCCACGCCGGCGTCCCCCACAATCGGAGGTTTTAGTTTCCCATTTGGCACAGTTATTATGTAGGTCCCTGCGCATGTTTTTGTATTGAAATAGTGCAAAAATTCGCAAAGGAAAGGAAAGTTGATTTTGAGTAGCCTGCCTTCCTTTAAGGAATCTCGATAATCCATTCATGCGCGTCCCTTAGGGTCCCTTAGGGACGCGCATGAATGGATTATCGAGATTCCTTAAAGGAAGGCAGGCTACTCAAAATCAACTTAAAAAACAATAAAGAATGCTGTCAACCGATCGACAATGCAAATACGCGTGCACGTGCTTTACGTTTCTATTTGACCAATCTTAAGGGGGTTGCCTACAACTGTGAACAGTCGTTTTCAAGCTGATTTTTAGGAATTAAATTTGAGAAAACTGTTACAGCTATTGAGCTAAAATTTAGGATACTTATTTATTCACATTTAAACTAACACCTAAAATTTTTGTAAAGCTTTTTATTGAAAATTGTACAAGGTACAGATCGACGCGTGGGTGGACTAAAACGTCGATTTTTAATAATTTTCTTTTTTAACAATTTTTAAAATTTTTTTTGGGTTTTTGGACTCCTAAAGACAATTACAAACAGCTACAACTTATATTTGTTAAATTTATTTTTGTATATTTTGTATAAAGTACAAAATACAAAAAGTAATTCCGTTTTACAATGTAATCATGATTTAAAAAGTTTTAATAATGAACTTCATTACAGAAAATCCGTTATAATTCGGGTAATTTGATGAATTTTACTTTAATATTATTTGGACACATTTGCAAGACCCTAAACTATAAAAATATGTAATAAAAAAAAATCGAAAAAATTTATCAGTCTCAGTAGGCAACCCCCTTAACAAACTTAACTAAGGAAATAAAATATAAAATTATTATTTAATTGAGGGCCGGTCGTATAACAGAGGTTTATTCTCCAGTAAGAGTTAACCCAGGGATTTCTGCTATTTGATTTGATTGGAAAAAATTCTTGGGGAACTCTGACTTAAGGATGATCTTCTGTTACATAACTGGCTGTAAGGAGTTTAGATATTTTGGTAACTCATGTAGCGTTTTTATTTCACGCACCCTGTATATAATCCTACGTTCCAATTTTGCTATTTCAAAGTATCAATTTAGTGCAAATTTTGAGAGGGGATGCGCAGCGGACTCTCGAAAATGTTAATTGTAGGTTAGTTCCTACATTTATTTGTTAGAGTTCACACGTCAGAAAGTTAATTATCAGCTGAATTCCGAATCAATTTCACTTAGAACCGACCATCTGGTATGTAATAATTAATTCATTCATTAGCTAGAAGTTACCTTTTTTATTTTCCGATGTAGGTTCTAAAATTTAGTCTAAACATTCCGTTTAAAAAGTTCGTACTGAACAGCTATCAGGATTGCTATTCTAAAGGAACAATTTTTGTATATACCAATTCGTTTGAATTGCCAGTAGGAACTCAAAGAATCCAAGGATTCATAAATTTAAGACGGACGAGTAAAGAACAACTGGATATCTCATTCAATATATTATCATCCTTCATTTATCAACACCATCATTCTTTCAACCCCAGGGTAGCTGTATTTTATCAAGTTCCCAATCATCCGACAACTGGGTTATCATTCATTCGATTCAAAGACTGGTGAACAAAAACAGCAGTAATATCTAAGGTCAGATAAAATTTATGTTTTAAGTAAAACGAAGATTATGGTTCCATGTCTGATAACAAAAGTAATCAAGTATCAGAATTAATTAATTGGCTAGCGCAAATATTCATATAAGTCAACTTTGAATTTCATGTATAAACTTTTATACCGTGTGGAATAATATCGCAAATTATTTATATTTTATGTAAACGAGGATTTTATATGCATATGAAGTTTCCGGTTAAGTCATTTGATTAGACAGGTGTCTAAGTTTTTTATGTATATGTCGATATTTCCTTCCACAGGGCGGACATTTAATTTATTTTGTAAATACACGAATAATCAAATTCCTACTCTTTCATTCAGTAAATTACATTTGCTGGTTTGGTTTTTTACAGTCGTTTTTGACTACTACACCTGAATGAAAGAAGATCATATAGAAAACGGTTTTGGAAAATTAGCTGGCGCCATTACAAATATCAAAACCACGTTTTCTGAGTTCGACCCACGACTCAGCTTCCGAATTAACCCAAAGAGCAGCAGCAAAATAGGGCACTTGTGTGGCGTAAATTTTATGTTACACTCTAAGAGATTTAGCCCATGTCCCGGGTGATTTTTGGTTCCAATAATTGCCGGAGTGATGAAACTTTCAGAGATGGTGTTTTCCGATGTGAAAACAGGTAATTCATGTTTTGCATACAAAATTTTGATCGGGAACGGTCGCCATATTGAAAAAACGTTGAAAAAATCGCTTATTTTGGAGTTATCCGGAAATAGCTCTAAAACTTTTCATTTTTCGAACTTGGACGTTAAATACGAAAATGTCGGTGCTGAAATTCTGCACAATTTCGTTTTTTATTCATCTTTCTACGACTAATAGAACCGAAGATAGAATTTTTTGAAAAATGGTCAATTTTTTCACTTTTCGAACAACTGCGATCTCTTTGCTCTTTACGCGCAAATTACTGTATGATCGCGGCTCGTAGGCAAAAAATGCTTTCAATAACATCGATGGACAATTAATGTATCTACAAAATGCTTTTTTATACAACCTCGTACGACCAAAACTTGCTGAGATACGGCCGATTGGAACAAATTTTGACGCAAAATTTTATGAAAAATTTTCATTTCCTCTGGTAAAAAGTGGACAACGGCTACTTCTACGGCACAAATCATTCTTAGATAATCGAAAGGTATTTAAATTTGCTACATTTTGCGCCCTGTCACGTTTCTTTGCTTAGCCGTATATTTCCGAAATGTACCTACATTAGCTAAATACGATGGTTTATCCGTATGTATATATTCAATTATTTACATTCGGGTGATTATTTAAATGGCAAATTGAATATTTGCATAATACTAAATGTACAAAAGTAAAAAAAAATTGTAGTACCGTCTACGTCTGAATATTGTCGATTTATAGCCTTTACAAATTCGTTAATTTCTTTAATACATTTAACAAAAACGGAGTCATCTGTAAAATAAAGTGTAATAATGGCGTTGGAAAAATTATGTTCTAAATTTTTTTCTACTTTAAACAACTGTCTAAACGACCCCGAAGTTTAAAACGAGCCAGATGTAATCGGATTTTACATATTGTCATTGAATAAATGCCACTTTTTGGCCAAATTGTTAAAAAACCGGATATTTTTTCGTTATTTTCGATATAGCTCTGTTTCTATGAGGTTTACGTCAAAAATGCTCTGAAGCAAAGTTGAAGCTTAGAAAATTTCCGATAAAATGGTCCCTGTGTCATTTAATTTCCGTACTTAACTGATGAGCTACAGCCGTGCAACAGAAGTATATTTTCCGATGATTTTTACTGCACAATTTTAACACGTACGAAAGTGTTAAAAAAAGAACATAACAATTTTTTTTTTTGGAAATGTAAAGTATGGAACTCAATCTATATAATATTGAGATACATTTGCCACAATTTCAGATTTTTCGAGGTGATATTACTCGAGAAATGGTAGAATGTTCCCTCTGCGGCGTGGCACCGCTGGGCACCGCGTACTGTGAGGGTCGCCCAGGTAGCTTCAAAAATTGACCATTTTTCAAAAAATTCTATCTTCGGTTCTATTAGTCGTAGAAAGATGAATAAAAAACGAAATTGTGCAGAATTTCAGCACCAACATTTTCGTACTTAACGTCCAAGTTCGAAAAATGAAAAGTTTTAGAGCTATTTCCGGATAACTCCAAAATAAACGATTTTTTCAACGTTTTTTCAATATGGCGACCGTTCCCGATCAAAATTTTGTATGCAAAACATGAATTACCTGTTTTCACATCGGAAAACACCATCTCTGGAAGTTTCATCACTCCGGCAATTATTGGAACCAACAGTGGCAAAAAATCACCCGGGACATGGGCTAATTTAGATAGATTGTTTTTAAATAATATGAAAGCATAATATATTTCTAAATTTTGCCAAAAAAAAATTTCAGGAACATCTGAAACGAGATTTTTTCGCGCGTCCGGGTATGTAAAATAATACAGGGTGTTTGTATTATGAATTGAATTATGTAATTGTATATGATCGCAAAAATTCAATTTAGGCACAACTCAAGTGCTGTCACAAAATTTCCCATTCAATTGTATATCTTGTTGTAATATAATCAATGATTATAATTTGAAATTTTAGGTTTGGGCGATATTGTAATGCCAGGTTTACTGTTGTGTTTTGTTTTACGTTATGATGCATACAAAAAAGCGCAAGGTTTAGCGGGATCTCGTCTCACATACTTTCATTGCTCCCTTTTGGGCTACTTTTTGGGACTTCTGACTGCCACAGTCAGTTCGGAAGTGTTTAAAGCTGCTCAACCTGCATTGCTGTACCTCGTACCTTTCACATTGTTACCGCTACTGACGATGGCATACTTAAAGGTAATTTTGATGCACAAATGAGTTCTGTAACTAAACCTCTTTTTTCTACTTTTTAAGGGCGATTTAAAAAGGATGTGGTCGGAGCCGTTCAAAACATTAACTACAACTAAACATTTAGAAGTGTGATATACAGCTTAAGAATATCGGAAAAACAACGTGCACACAAAGTGCTTCTACATAATTTTCTAGATATTAAGTAGCAAATTGTTGATGTATAAATTATTTTACGTAAGTTACAAAGTACGTACTCTAATTGTGTGAACAAATCTAATTCGATCAATTAAGAAACGCTTTATTTATAAAAGACTGCGACCCATAGAGTCGATCGAACAAATTGTGCCCTCTAATTATCATTTTAATTAGTTGTTATTTGTTGGCCCCGTGAAACAAATTTTTTTACAACATCTGCGGTTAATTGGGACAATTTTTATGCATCCTATACCCGTCCCAAAGATGACGACTTTTCGAACAATGTGTGATCTTTTGTCTTTCCGTTTTTATACCATCGTGATTAATTATTGCAATTTTTTTTTAATTTGCCCTTATTTATATGTCCATTTTTTAATACACCTAATGGCTCTATCGATGTAAATATTTCATATTATAATAAAAATTATATTTAAGTTGTTAGAAATCGTAGTGAAAAATTGTATATTAAACAAATGAAAATCATTCTTTTTTATTTTTACGATGTCGTTCCACTCTGTATATTTACTAATCATAGGAAATTTTTAACACGTGATAAAGTGCAACACGAACAACTGCTAGTAATTTTGTCGAGGTGTGGTGAACGTAGCAGTTTTGACTTTCTTGTTTTGGTGTTTCCTGTACATATTTAGACTGCGGTCATTTTCACCCCGAGCTAATCGCAACGCGCATGCGTTAACAGTGTATAAAGATTTGAGGTAAATTTGTAAAGTAAGAGTAAAGATATGAAAAAAATTTGTGGTTGTCATTTTATACCTGAACTTCCGTTTTCTTTAGTCTTCACGATTTAGTTGGGTTATCATTTCCTTATTGTCTATACAGACAGATTTAGTCCAGTCAAATTACGGCTAAAAATGGGTTTATTAAACATAAAATTATGTAGTTTGGAGATTATTAGGGATCGATAGGGGGGTGGATTCTGAACATAAATTCCAATTTGAGGGGTTCTCCGAAGGTCAGCTGTACCTCATTTCGCTAAAAACGCGTTTAATTCGATATCTCGAGAACGGTTAGTGTTAGGCAAAAAATTGTAGAGACCTTTTCTCTTCTAAATTAAATTTACTAACTTTTTTATCTGAAACTTTTTTTTTTAACATCAATATTTTTCAACTTATTACTTCCGAAAGGCTAAAATTTTCCTTTTTTTTCTCCCTATTTTTCATTTTTCGCTATTTCCTCCCCAACCGTTCAATTTTATGAAATTTTTTCTATTATCAAAGTTGTAGATCTTTTAATTATGAACAACTTTTTTCTCTACTACAAATACCTTCGGAGTTATACCTTACTTTACCGAGCGAAATCCGCGCTATTGTCACAATATCATCGACATAATAAGTGGGTATTCAGTACTTGAAAGAAATATTAAAGTATTCCATGATCATTTATTAGCCAACTTACCTGTATAAAAAGGTGAATCGATTAAACCATTTAAATATTGTACTTCATTTAAATATTAAATATTGTAATCATTTGAATATCATTTAAATATTGTACTTCTTCAATTTGGGTATTTTTTATTGCATTCAATGGGATAATAATGTGAATAAGGATTAGAAAAAGAAGCAAATGAACAATTAAAACTGTTCCACACATTTACTGATAAAAAATAGAATGTAAAATTCGTAAAATTAAGCACCCGAGGTGGATGGAAGTGATTCGTTTGTATCACTAAAGGCCCTGACGGTATCGGGGCATACGTCGTCCTCGTCGATTGCGTCAACAATATTATTTGTCCATTGCGTCAACAACATTAGCGATATTCGAACAATAGTTCTCTTGGCAATTAATACAAATTACTGAGCAATATAGGCCGGCCTTTCTACATTGTTTTACATTGTTCATTTGCTTCTTTTTCTAATCTTTATTCACATTATTATCCCATTGAATGCAATAAAAAATACCCAAATTGAAGAAGTACAATATTTAAATGATATTCAAATGATTACAATATTTAATATTTAAATGAAGTACAATATTTAAATGGTTTAATCGATTCACCTTTTTATACAGGTAAGTTGGCTAATAAATGATCATGGAATACTTTAATATTTCTTTCAAGTACTGAATACCCACTGATGTCGAGGATATTGTGACAATGGCGCGGATTTCGCTCGGTAAAGTAAGGTATAACTCCGAAGGTATTTGTAGTAGAGAAAAAAGTTTTAGATAAAAGTTGTTCGTAATTAAAAGATCTACAACTTTTATAATAGAAAAATTGTAATAAAATTGAACGGGTGGGGAGGAAATAGCGAAAAATGAAAAATAGGGAGAAAAAAAGGAAAATTTTTGCCTTTCGGAAGTAATAAGTTGAAAAATATTGATGTTAAAAAAAAAAGTTTCAGATAAAAAAGTTAGTAAATTTAATTTAGAAGAGAAAAGGTCTCTACAATTTTTTGCCTAACACTAACCGTTCTCGAGATATCGAATTAAACGCGTTTTTAGCGAAATGAGGTACAGCTGACCTTCGGAGAACCCCTCAAATTGAAATGTATGCTCAGAATGCACCCCCCTATCGATCCTTAACAATCGCCAAACTACATAATTTTATGTTTAAAGATTTCGTAATTTGACTGGACTAATTGTAAAATAAGAGGAAGTCGAAAAAAAAAAAATTTGGTCGTCGCTTATTGGAATTTTCCAACATGGCAGCGAAAAAGGACTTATTTTTCGTTCTCGAGCTATCACCAAACGTTTTTCATAAACAAGTATTTTTATTCTAATTATTTTCTAAAACAAACTGTAAAATATTCGAAAACCGCATTCGTGACTACACCCTGTACATAATTCCTGGAAAACTGCAACCACAATAACCTCAACGTATCGTGAGTCACTTCCAACTTTCACTTGTTTTGTTTGCAATTTTGACGTTTCACCACTAACCTGTGCGTTGTGATAAGAATTTTGAATCTTATCACTTCTAATTAAGCCTTATCAATACCTTTTTCTTATCAGAGCATTAATCACACAATGTAAATATCTGTGCACAGTGAATTTTAATCAATTTTATGTTTGTTTTTGGGTGGGTCCACCTGTTGTAAAATTTACTTTGTACTTCCTCTTGTGTGATTTCAATTAATTCTACTAATTAATGTTAATCATCAGTTTAAATGTTAATTAGTGAATAAAGTGCACTTAATGGTGAAGGAAGGGTTTTAACACTAGTTTTTATTTTATCATGACTCGGTGGTGTGTGACACCTGAGGTGGTTGAACTTTTAATGATTTCGTAAGAACCAAAAATGAAGTCCATTATCGTTATAAATCTTGTTGCAATAATCTACGCCGAAGATTCTTATCCTAATCGGTTTAACCAACGCGGTTACAACAATCAACCGAATTCTAATCCATTCGATTTTAATCAACCGTCCGATTTTAATAATAACAATAACAACAACAACCAGCAAAGCGATCGTTTTGCGAATTGGAAACCTCCAGAACCTGGAGATCGCGACTACAGAACTTTTACGTACAACGGTCGAAGGTATGGACAGTATCAGCCTAAAAACTATGACGGCAGGGGTTTACCGGGCGATCCTAGGAGAGTAGGACAAGATACTCGGTTTCGATACGATGCTGTAAGATGCCAAAAGTAAATTTTCAGTATCTCATGTTTACATTTTTTAGGTTGGAAACGAAGAACCAATTTTACCTGGTATTTTAGCGTCGTGGCGGGAAGATCTACAAGGCAAAAGGAGACAAGACACATTTTTTAAGAATCGCGATATTTTTGTTAAAACAAAGCACGGTGAAGTGCAAGGCTTTTTGGTTTACCTTTACGATAATCCGGATCCGGATTCTCTTTACAAACCAGGATCTGAATCAATCGAAAGAGAACACGGTTCTACCGCCGTATTTTTAGGCATTCCTTATGCTTTGCCGCCTGTGGGTGAAGGAAGATTAAAGGTACATTGTAATTTTAGTTAAAACGGGTCTTAAATGTTTTGGTTTTCAGCCACCACGTTGGCATAAAGGTTGGCAGTTGATGCAGGCTACTGATTTTGGTCCTGCTTGTCCACAACCGCTGAAATATGTTGGATCATCTAAAGGTGTGAAGGATATGGATGAAGACTGTTTGTATCTGAACATTTACAGTCCATCGGTGAGTATTTCTATTTTTGAATAACAAAACCTAACCTTATTAGCCTCTATCATGAACATGAAACAGGGGGGGGGGGCGCAATGCGAATTCAGGGTCCATTATTTATCTAAGGGTTTTTCTGATCTAATATTTCAGGGTTCCCACTCATGGAAAAGTCAACGAATTTAAAATATTTGAAATTGTAATAAGGCAGGGAGGGAACTTTTGATTTTAAAATTTTTGAATGTTGGTATTGTGCACTGACCAGGCATTATTGTTTTCCGATTTAGTGAAAAAATCAGGGAAAACCTAGAGAAGTCAGGGAATTTTCTTCGAAAAATTCAGTGGAAACCCTTACTTTGTTGACTCAAAGAGGATTATATATAGAGGGACAGCTTTTACTGAAAAGATAACAATTAGATTGTTCTGAGAAACTGAGTTTCGTCCATTTAAATGCTATTTTTAAATAACAAAACCAAACCTTATTAGCTTCTATGATTTAACATGGAACGGGGGGGGGGGGAATGCGAATTAAGGGTCCATTATTTACTAAGGGTTTTTCTGATCTAATGTTTCAGGCTTCCTACTCATGGAAAAGTCAACGAATTTAAAATTTTTGAAATTGTAATAAGGCAGTGAGGGAACTTTTCATTTTAAAATTTTTCAATGTTGGTATTGTGCACTGACCAGGCATTATTGTTTTCCGATTTACTGAAAAAATTAGGAAAAACCTAGAGAAGTCGGGGAATTTTCTTCGAAAAATTCAGTGGAAACCCTTACTTTGTTGACTCAAAGAGGATTGTATATAGAGGGACAGCTTTTACTGAGAAGATAACAATTACATTGTTCTGAGAAACTGAGTTTCGTCCATTTAAATAACTTATTTTTAAATAACAAAACCAAACTTTATTAGCCTCTATCATTAACATGAAACGGGGGGGGGGGGCAATGTGAATTCAGGGTCCATTTATCTAAGGGTTTTTCTGATTTAATATTTCAAGGTTCCCACTGATGAAAAAGTCAACGAATTTAAAATTTTTGAAATTTTAATAAGGCAGTGAGGGAACTTTTCATTTTAAAATTTTTGAATGTCGGTATTGTGCATCAACCTACCTTGGTCAGTGAATTATTGTTTTCCAATTTACTGCAAAAATCAGGGCAAACCTAGAGATGTCAGAGAATTTTCTTCAAAAATTCAATGGGAACCCTTACTTTGTTGAGGCAAAGAGGATTATATATAGAGGGACAGCTTTTACTGAAAAAAAGATAATAATTAGATTGTTCTGAGAAACTTGAGTTTCGCCCATTTAAATGGTTTAGAAAGGCGTAAATCATGGTTGCAAAAAACTTACTTTTAAATAACTTATTTTTAAATAACAAAACCAAACTTTATTAGCCTCTATCATTAACATGAAACGGGGGGGGGGGCGAGCAATGTGAATTCAGGGTTCATTTATCTAAGGGTTTTTCTGATCTAATATTTCAGGGTTACCACTCATGGAAAAGTCAACGAATTTATAATTTTTGAAATTTTAATAAGGCAGTGAGGGAACTTCTCATTTTAAAATTTTTGAATGTTGGTGTTGTGCACTGACCTACCCCAGGCAGTGAATTATTGTTTTCTGATTTACTGAAAAAATCAGGGAAAACCTAGAGAAGTCAGAGAATTTTCTTCAAAAAATTCAACGGGAACCCTTACTTTGTTGAATCAAAGAGGATTATATATAGAGGGATAGCTTCTACTGAAATAAAAAAGATAACAATTAGATTGTTCTGAGAAATTGAGTTTTGTCCATTTAAATGGTTTTAATTAAAAATTTTAATAAGGCAGTGAGGGAACTTTTCATTTTAAAATTTTTGAATGTTGGTATTGTGCACTGACCTACCCTGGTCAGTGAATTATTGTTTTCTGATTTACTGTAAAAAGATAACAATTAGATTGTTCTGAGAAACTGAGTTTCGTCCATTTAAATGCTTTAGAAAGGCGTAAATCATGGTTGTAAAAAACTTACTTTCAAATAACTTAGTTTTAAATAACAAACCATAACCTTATTAGCCTCTATCATTAACATGAAACAGGGGCAGCAATGTGAAATCAGGGTCCATTTATCTAATGCCCAGTTCCAGCAACTTTAATTTAGGAATTTAATCATAGATTAAATATTTAATCATAGATTAAGTCCGATTTGGGTTTTAGCAATAATTTAATCAATGATTAGCGTAATCATAGATTAAATCTGTAGTTTGGGTTGTAGCAACGTTAATTTATGCTTAACACAGGTTAAATACCCAAAGTATTTAATTACTAGTTGACCAGTGATTAAAGTTAAATTACCAAAAACCTAACCTCCTTTTAATATTTTTTTATGAGCACCCGAGTACTTTTTGAGAAAAAAATTCAGTTATTAACAAATTAACAATTTATTTATCGATATTACGTAATTTTACATTTAGTACCCGCAATTGTTTTTGTCGACGCATTATTGCTAATTGGCTTTCTTTCAATTTATTTATTAAAATTTTTCGCTTTATTTGTTTGTTCGAAAGCTTGGACCTTTTTGTTGCTGTGTGGCAACACGTACCTTCTTTTTCGACTGCGTCGAGCGGTCTGAACCGGCACAGGAATTACAGCCTCCATTTCCAGAATTTCCTGTTCCTCGCTTTGAATCGA
Source organism: Podabrus alpinus (assembly GCA_932274525.1). Taxonomy (NCBI): domain Eukaryota; kingdom Metazoa; phylum Arthropoda; class Insecta; order Coleoptera; family Cantharidae; genus Podabrus; species Podabrus alpinus. The sequence continues at coordinate 78,196,229 of OW026454.1, read as the reverse complement.
ATCGAAATTCTGTTCTGCACCAATTCCTGAACCACTGGCACCTAAATAAATAAAGTGTCATGAATCACGAATTAAAAAATGATTTTCATAACAAACCTGGATCAAAGTAATTGTCAAAAAGATTGAACATAGGCGGTCGCACAGTTGGCACGGACGCCAGAATCCGTGCTCCACGCTCTGTCAATTGGGGGGTGTAACTCCCTCCGCCTGTCTTTTTTTGCTCTCTCTGTTAAAAAGAATAAAATTTTATCTGTAATATACTTACTTTATCCTCTGCCAGCAGTTGTTTTGCTTCCAAATATGCCGATTTCTAAAATATATCATTTAATTAATTACAAAGTTATGTATAAAATTTAAAACAATACATACATGTTCATCGGCAACTTCCTTCTCTACTTCAGTATAATTTTTTGTTCTTTTCTGTGCCATTTCAGTAAAATTCACAGAATATATAGGTTATAAACCTCACTTGTTGATAATTTTCGAACTAATCGAACTACCATGGAACTACTTGCATAGTATGAAGTAGGCGTTGTTGTCGTTTCAGGAGTACCACCATAACTATTCTACACATAATCCGAGATTAACTAATTACATATTAGAAAACGTTGCTACAACCCATTCAAAATTTAACAACGGATTATTTTTAATTTGTGTTAACTAACACAGGTTAAGGTTGCTGAAACCGGCCCTAAGAATTGTTTAATTTAATTATACTCTATAAACCTTAAACTTGACTCAATTTCGGAGTACTGGTTAGAGTGCTTTAACCATTAGATTGTTCTGAAAACTGAGTTTCGTCCATTTAAATGGCTCAGCAAGGCGCAAATCATCGTTGCAAAAACGAATAACGAACGAGCAGTCATAAATAACATTTAAAAAGCAATTACAGTGAAATCTGTATATGCCGGAATCTGCAAAAGCCGGAATCGTGTGCATCACGGAAATTGTCTGTGGTCCCGAATTATTGGTTTATAATACTAAGTAAAATGAATTTCATAAGCCGGAATCTGTCTAACGCGAACACGGAAAGCTTATTTTAAGCATAAGCCGGAAGCGAAATTCAGAAATTAATTTTACTATTTATAAAAATTGCGATATAAGACGCACATTTTTATCCAATGTTTAGACTACTCTTAGTATGTAATAATTTCTTTTGCGGTAGGTATATTATTTTACATTGCATACCTACCAAATAATATTGCGTTACAAGCAGCATGCAAATGAATCATTTTTTCATTTGCTGCCTGCTTTCTGCATATCTTGTATTTTTTGTGTAGTGTATAAGTATGCAAATTATGTATGTATACGCATTATTATGTATTAATACAATTTATTATTATTAAATTGTTTAATATAAATCTATAAAAAAAAATTCCGTCTTATGCAGATTTTTTTCCGTTTTAGGCAGAGGATCTGCTAAAAACGGAACTTGCTTAACACGGAACGATTTTTCGGTCCCGAGCGGTTCCGGCTTATACAGATTTCACTGTATATGTATTATTATTTTTTTAAATTGCAACTTACCTTACCATAAACATACAGTTTTGATTCATCACTACATGTCAAAGGAGTCTCTCTCTTTTATTTAAAACATGAATAGAATTCTAAGACCTACAATTGTATACAAAGACTTTTTTCTAAACTAAATTTACCGTTTCAGTTGGATAACGTGCCACAATTGTATCCAGTCATGGTTTATATTCACGGTGGTGACTTTGTGCACGGAGCATCCAATTTATTCCCGGGTCACATTCTAGCAACCTTCTACAAAGTTGTCGTTGTTACGTTAAATTATCGTCTCGGTGCATTAGGTAATTCTGTCACAATTAAAAATGTTTTTGCCTAAAATTGGTCGACTTTTTAGGTTTTCTAAGCACGGGTGACGTAAATTCTCCCGGTAATTACGGAATTTTGGACCAGTCCATGGCGTTGAGGTGGGTTTACGACAACATAGAATTTTTTAAAGGGGATCGTAACTCGATAACCTTGTTTGGACCTGACGCTGGTGCAGCATCTGCAGGTTTACTCATGGTAGCACCCGAAACCCGTCACATCGTCAGTAAAGTCATAGCACAGGTATGACAGTCTCGTCTCTTTTAAAACAAACTTGAACGAATTTTTACTTTTAAGAGCGGATCAGCCTTGGCCGATTGGGCTTTCATGGTTGACAAATACCGGGCGCAAAATACGAGTCGCGTATTTGGAAAGTTAGTCGGCTGTAGTATCGAGTCCTCGTGGAAATTGGTCAATTGTCTGAAACAAGGTCGTAGTTTTTACGAATTAGGTAACGCGGAATTTCCACCTGAAGTCGGTCTGTTCCCATGGGGACCGGTAGCCGAGATGAACGTGACGATGCCGTACTACGAAGGATGGTACGAATCCGATTGGCACTTTTTACGAGAAACCCCGGAAAATTTGATCAAATACGGGCAGTTTAATCCGGGTTTGCAGTACATGGCCGGGATTACGCTACAAGAAGCGGCTTATTTTGTCAGTAAGTTAATTGTGGAACTTCGTGTGCGTAAATTTCATAATGTGATTGTTTTTTTTTAGCAAAGAACGAAAGTTTGGCTCCATATTTCCGAATCGACCAGGACTTTTTTGACCAAAAGATTTGGGAATTTGTGCATCGTTTTAATTACACTCTTAATTTAAACGGTACCTTTGAAGCCATCAAATACATGTATACGTATTGGCCGGATCCATCCAATGTGACCCTCATTAGGGAGCAATATATCAACGTAAGAAAAAGTAAACGAAATTTAAAAAATAAATTAAAAATATTTTGTTTAGATGTTAACGGATTTTCTGTATGTGGCGCCCAATGATAAGATGATTAAACTGCTTCTGGAAAAAAACGTTCCCGTTTACATGTACGTGTTGAATACCACCATTGAATCGTTTAATTTTGATTTGTGGAACAAGGTACCTCACGACATCGAACATTACTTATTGAGTGGGGCTCCGTTCATGGATGTTGACTTTCTACCCGAACAGAATAAATTTAGGAGGGATCAGTGGACAAACAACGATCGAAACATGAGTCACTTCTTCATGAAAGCTTATTCTGACTTTGCAAGATATGGGTAAGTTGAAAGTCTCTCTTATGATCATCAGCTATTCCTTCTTTCCATTCATTTCGATCCAACAAACTTCGTAAGCGGCCGGATTCATAGTCGATACTTAAGTATAAGTACTTACTTGAGGGACCGTTTTCCATTTCATAGTCGTAAATTCGATACTTGATGGCGGGGTTACTTGGTAAAGTAGTGACAGTTGCTATAGAAACTTATTAAAAACCGCAACTTGAGTACTAGTCAATACTTAAGTGTCGAATTTCGATTTCATAGTCGTGTAACCGATACTCAAGGGGCGGGATTACTTGGCAAAACTCAAGTATGGGTAGTAGGTTACTTGAGTAACGGATAAATTGCTTGTTAATAATTATTATTATTGCCAAATATGCTAAAAACCAAACAAATATCACATTATTTGTTACAAAATATAAATTTTATAGTATTTAGATAGGAGGAGCCAGGTGACAGATTAACATTTAGTTTTACTTTCTTTGAGTACTGTACAGGGGAAGCACTTTTGAAATATACCGAGAGGATTTTTGCAATTTGCCACTTAACACCGCTTAAGTTTGCCAAATAAAACGGAAAGTGTACTTGAAAAATTAAATTTTTACTTTACGTACCGCTTAACTTCGCCAAATAAAACGAAAAGTGTTTGATAAAATTTTTCGAAAAACCAACTCGTTTTGCTTAAAATTGCGCGCAAATATTTATATTCAAAAAGGGTGCGATTTCAAATGGAAATTTTTCAAAATATGCGTTTTTGCAATTTGCCACCTTAATTGACGCCGCACGAAAAAAAGTATGTATTTCGAAAAATTCGCGCTCGGAAAATGCCATCCGATACCGTTTTTAAAATTAAAAATTTTTTTGTGGTCGTCGCGCCACAACGGTTTTAAGGTGGAAATTTTGAAAATTTTTCAAACGGCCATAGCGTCCTTATTTACGAAGGAATTTTTAATTTTCCACCGGCATCCGAAGTAGACCCCGGGCCTAAACAATTTTACCTCTATAGCTTTTTTTCGTATCTCGCACCACAAGGCTGTAAAATGAAAAACAAAATTTTCAAATTTTTTTTGAATCTACCCCCTTTTAACTCAATTGCAAAATTTTTTTTTCGAAAATCGAATATTTAACGAGTACATCTCATTTGCCGAGTAATTCTAAGAATTTTCGAAGAAAAAAATTTAGCAAAAATATTCTTCCGCGAACCAAAAAAGTGACCTCAAAGTTGACTTTTTTGGAAAAATCTGAAATTCGCATCTCTTTGTTGTGACGTCGATGGCTAAAATTAACGAAAGTTGAATGATCTCGTTGCAAAACTGTCGAGGAATAATGCAAAGTCGGTTTCGAACCTAATTGGGTCAAACGGACCGTCCCAGAGCAGTATCGAGTTTGATTCGGAACAAAAATTTATTTGCAAAATTTTGATAATCGAATTTTTTTTTCGAAAAACCCCTCGCATCGCGGAAAAGAAGAGGAAAACTTTTATAAACTTTCGTCCTCAAGCCCTTCCTTTACGTTGCAAATAATAATTGTAGGCCTGCGGCATGTGCGAATGCCATCGATGCATCGGAGTTTTTATTAAATCTTGACCTTGTGTGAAGTTTTTCGACGTATCTACATAATAAACGATAGGTAGAATAAATCTAAATAATCTAATGGCACCATTTGACTAAACATATTTATTAAAAAAAATAAATTACAAAATTTCATCCTACCCGAAACTAAAAACCTTACGGTACATGTATATATGTTACCGTGAGAGTAGATAATGCAGTGAAAGTAAAGAATTACTAGGGATTGCCGTTTTTAATTGTACGATATATCGCGATAATTCCTAATCGATTTATCTTTGGGAAAAAACTTTGGTAAGAAAGTTGTTCGTAATATAGTCGACTCGGCGACGGTGCATTATTTTTTGCGATCCGTTCGACAGCGCCAAAGGTAGCTCCATAAAAGTGGGCGGAAATGTAATTAAAGTTAGCGGCGCGCTCAGCGCCCGAAAAAGATCTACGACCTAGGTATTTTTTTGCAGAAATGCAAATCTAAATTCGAGAGGAAGCGAATGATACCAAAAAATCGAAACTTTAACCTGAAAATAAGGAAAATTGTATACATTTCCTAACAATACGCTTTCACGGTAACATATTGCGATGTCGAGATTGACCACGCCAATAGAAATGATAACGTCACGATTCAGAATTTTGTTTATTAATAAAGAGAGCACATGACTTATTTGTTCGAACGTAAAAGTTTCATCCGATACCAAAAATTTAGTTCAATGTCATACTTTTATGTGAAAGACGAGTCACGGAACGAGGTAACAAAATAAATTCAAAATGCAACGATTTAATTCCGTTAATAAAAATGTTTGTTAGTATTATAAATCAAATTAATTAATCATAAGAAATGTAATTTAAAATCAAAATAATTGTTCAATGTTAGTTTATAAAAATGTGTTAACGTAAAATTTTAAAATAAGCAAAATCTTTACACCTATCGTAGTGCGTCGCAAATCTAATGTATCACATATGGAAAGGACATTTTCTTCAAAAAGTTTATCAAACAATCACAGTGATAGTGAGAGTTAATTCAATCTAAAACATTAAAATTTTATTAAAATTTTACAAAGTCACATTGGGCTTGAGCCGAACCTGCAAATTGAAACGTCAATAGTATTGATTTTATTTCAACCAATAATGAAGAATCACATTTGCCTTGAGAATACAACGGTAGCGATGGTAAAACAATTGAAAAAAGGAAGTTGTTGATTAATTTTTTTATTAATGGTGGTGATTTTGTGTGCGTCCAGCTAAAATTAGATAAAATAGTAAAAATTTTAAAGAAATTCAGATAGAAAAGTGTATTAATAATTAAAATCAACGTACTTACGTATTTGAAAAGTAAAATTGGTAGAAGATAACGACGGATTACGATTATTTTTGAAAAAAATTGGTCACACCACGAGGTAAATGCACACACAAGAAAATTTGCATCTCGCATAATTATACGCATCGAAGGTCATCCATCAAGTAGAAATAAATAGTTTCATGGTACATGAACTGAGTAACCAGAAATACCCCAGATTTTGTTAAGGTAACGTCCCATTAAAACTTTATATTGAAAATAAAAATTAGTGAAAATTTTACGATCCAATTACGCGTGCGTTAATACGTTTAAAGTTTATTAGAATAAGAAATTTGTTAATTAGTATAAGAATTTTATTGCATTTAAATCACTTAAAAACTAAATCATAATAAATTACCATTTGTATTTTAAAACGGAGCATAATTTTGTAATCACATTCCGAAGACCACGATATTTAATTTCAGCATTACGATTTGGTCAAGGAAAGAACCCAACTTGAGAGAAGGTAGGTCTGTGCTCATCGCCATAGTCAAGCCGAGGTATAATTTCATTTATTTGTATTTATCAAAAATTTTACATACATTTCTATTGACGGGGTACAATTACGTACACTCGTACAAGACATTTACAATAAAACGTGTAGCCCTAATAAAGCTCCGAGGGTACATAGCACTTTTTGGCTAGCCCAACGTGAGGCTACGAAATCTCATAGTAATATACACTGGTGAAATAACACTTGAACTGTCTAAATTTAAGCACACATTTCTAAATGCACTTTGGACACGATGTCGGAATCCGTTTAGACTCTTTGGCTTGTGAAATTATTGTGGATTAACAAAAACATTAAATTTCTTATCAGAGTCGTTCACGGTTGATACATCTCAATTTGCTTCGTGGACCATTCGCTTGCTAAATTTTATGTCCAAATCTTATGCCACACATGCACAGCGTGATCTTTTTGCGTCCCATATAATCGCAACCCATAGTCAACTTTTAAAATAAAATTATAAATCACCATTTAGTTATCCGTTTGGGAACGGCCCCTCGATATCGAAGCTCGTCAACTACTATTGTAATAATTTTATAAAAATTTTTGCACTTGTCCTCGAGAACAATACCTATTGCGTGTTTTGATCCTATTTTGATTTCGGTATTCGCAATAAAAGCCATGCCGGTAAGACTATAAAGCCACCATTCTATGCTGCGGTCGAATTTGTTAGGTATCAAAGTGCCCTCGACAGATGGAAAATAACATTTCCCATTATAAATTTTGTATCTAAAACGAAGAGAAGATTAAAATTCACGATTACACCGAAATTCACAACTAACCTTGCGCGTCAGACGTTGGAAAATGTAAAAGCCTCCACCGAATCTAAAAATTTCTTTCAACCGAGCGACACTATTGTAAAATTTTCCTTCGTCACGTGACAACGCGAAAATCTCGGTCAAATAGATGTACACGGTGCTCGGGAAGCGATTGGTCGCCTCGAAAGGGCCCAAAAGTCGTGATTTCTAAAAAAATTTCAATTTGACACGTCGCAACCATCTAGTCGGCGTTACATTTTTCACCTCGAATTTACTACTGCAAAGTTAAAAGTAAACTTTTTCCGTGCAAATGGGGTACGATTACACGCGTAAAACTTGGACGAATCTTTTAGTACCCAATCGGCACGTCCACTATGTTTTGTGTACACGCCACGGCGGATAGCATCTCGGACACGGCCGCCAAGTTTCACAAAATAACCGCACTTTTTCACACAAATTGGTAAAGTGGCAACCCCCAATGCCGCACCTGTTACGTTCAAAATGAACGTAGAATGCGATCGGTCACCTCCAAAGGTACCAAAAATTCTTCAAATTCGCGATTTCATCAATTTCCACCTCGCCCCACGGTGCAAACACGTGTTAAATTCTCGCATTTTACAAATTTCATTTGCTCGGCTAGAGTTTAATGGGGGACGTGGGGGGTCGAACCGGGTACGTGCGCACTCGCAAAACTTCAACTCGACCGACGGTACCCCTCGGCGGTAGCAAGGATTCTTAAAATTTGGGATTTTCAATTTTTGCATGAAAAAAATGCATATAATATGAAAGTTTTGACAGCTGATGACACGTCAAATTAATTTATTATTGTTATGAAATTTAAAAATCATACTTTGTTTTCCGTCTCTCTCGTTTAACTACACGGTGACCTGTATCAAGAGAGTGACAGACGTACTAAAATTTAAAAACGTACAATAATTATTAAGCAGCACTTTTCACGTACAAATCGAACTTAATTAATTTATCGATCTAATTTGCTATGACAAAAACTATCCTATTTGTTGTATAAATATGGTATTCTTCGATTGGCGGCTCGTTACATTCGCCAAAATGTGTTAAAAAAAAGTTTTTAGGAAAACCAATAAAATCCAATATGGCGCTTACGCGTTTAGTATTATAGGGAAATTATAATTTTGATTTAATTGTTTCAATAATAAACGAATTTTTTACAATTCAAAATTTCTAACAAAAACACTTGTTATAGAAATCCGTCACACACCCAAATCCTCGGGCTGCACTTTGAACAACCTGTAATAGGCACGCTAAAGTATCTCAACGTAAACACAACCTACAATTCCTCCATATGTTGGAATTATCGCCAAACTGAGTCGGCCTTCTGGACCCACTATTTACCGACAGTCGTAGGTCACCTCATTCCGACGTATCCGCCAACCACGGAGGTAAACTATTTTGTTAATTTATCGCATCTTCCTACTACAAAAATATTTTTAGTTCTGGTGGGAACCTAGAGAACCATTACAAATCGCCTTCTGGAGCATGTCTGGATTATGTTTAATTTTAATCGTTTTACTCGTCTTGTGCTGCATGTTATGGCGAAATGCAAAACGGTAAGTTTGTGCTCTTGTTAGGTAAAATATAATTTTACCTTATACAATTTTTTAACAGGCAATCGGATCGTTTTTACGACGGTGAACTGTTTTTGGGTAACGAAACGGATCCGAATTTACCGATGGATAACATGAGGAGTCAAACCATGTATGAATACACCGACAAACCTAAGACGCCCACTTTTAGTGTACCGGTGAGAACAAATAGTGAAAGTTCTTTCAGGACTGAGAGTGCGGTTTCTATGAAAGAATTGCCTCCTAAGGGCACCCCGATGATGACGAATCGTAAGAATTCGTCAAGCAAGACTCACCTCATACAGGGGGTGCCGCAAACCGACGTTTAGTTCGAGGTTTTGGCACGATAAACCTGGTTGTGCTATCTTCGAGTAAGTGGTTCCAGAATGGAAATTCCACTTGTCATAATTTATTTTTCATAATAGGTGTTTAAAACGCCTATTTGTTATTGCAGCTTTTTTTTTAATTAATTAATCATACATGTTTAATTTTAATGTAATTTTTAGGTTAAACCCTCTTTGACTTTATTATAGTACCAGATCAGATTTGCCAACCTCACAGGAAATACTATTTGCAAAGTAAATATTATCTTTCAGGGTTGGTTCGTAAGCTACCTCTGTCCTATGTGTTACGTGTTGTCTGTTTGAAGTATTATTAGGCATTCCAACTTCATGTCAAATGATGTTAAAATGGCCACCTGATGACAAAGTCAGTTAAACGTCAGTTTTTTGTATTTAAATAAATAAATCAGTAAAAAAATAACTTTAAAAAACATCTTTAAAAGACATCTGCCATCAGGCGTCCATATTGAATTCGAAAATGTCACGTGATGTGGAATGCCATCATTACACTCGTATGGAATGTACTGCTTAACGCGGGCTCCAAACCACTGGAAGTGTATAGACTTCATTTCCAAAGAGGCTGAAGGCAGATTACACCTCGGTGGTTTTCCATTCTTCCGAGGGGAGACCCATTACCCAGGTATTCGGCATTACAACAACGCACTTTATCGCTTAAGCCATCTCTCTCAAGAGGTCTTGAAGAAAAAGGCTGCCAGGCCTTCGACCTCTTGGATATAATTATGATTTTAAGCATAAATGGATTAATTCAAGGTGGACTACCGGGATCAAAATTCTTATATTTAATAATGTGACTTCAAATTTAGTTTTTTAAATGCCCTGGGCGTTTCCAAAACTCCCATAAGCTTGGCAAATCTGATATATTATATACTATAATTCAATCAAAGGTCATATCAAAGTATTTTACTGATTAAGTGATAACAAATTTTCCACATTCTTTCGTAGATTAAGTGGCACTGATGCCTTGTATCCATAACACGACAATCGGTCAGTATTGACGTTGAAGTGACTACATTTTTCCAAGACATCAAACTTTTAAAAATATATTTTTTCATATTATTATAATAAATTTTAATACTAGACAAAAAATTTAATACCAATCGGGTCGGTTGTCTCCTTCCTTAAAAACGCCTAGTACGGGAATAACAGATTCGGATTTTACTGGCAGGGGTTATTTTTGTTAAAGCAAACGACTTGAAGATTTAAAAAAAAAATTTTATAATGAAAGGAAGACCCAAAAAAGTCATTTCTCTTCTACCATGGGTTGGCTAATTGTTGGTTGTTGCAAGAGTAATAATTTTTAAGATGCACATCAAAATTTAATATTTAAGAAATATGAAGGTTTAAAATTACAATTTATAGATTTTTTATAACTATTTACTATCTATTGTATGTTAATTGTTAATTTTATATAATTTAGATAATAAATAATGTGCTTTTAAAGCAACAAGTGTGTTCAAGTTGTAGATAAATGTGTTATGAAATGCATTCCGTCCATTTATAAATAAATATATGTTAAAAATTTGTTTACATGTTGTTCCAATACCTTAAATAAGTACATTGAATGTATATATTATTTTGTATTGAAATAGTGCAAAAATTCGCAAAGGAAAGGGAAAGTTGATTTTGAGTAGCCCGCCTTCCTTTAAGGAATCTCGATAATCCATTCATGCGCGTCCCGTAGGGACGCGCATGAATGGATTATCGAGATTCCTTAAAGGAAGGCGGGCTACTCAAAATCAACTTAAAACAATAATGAATGCTGTCAAGCTGTCAACCGATCGACAATTCAAATACGCGTGCACGTGCTTTACGTTTCTATTTGACCAATCTTAACCAAATTTGGTGTAGAAGTTATTTACAACGATACGAAAAACATAGGCTACTTTAGTACTTTGGAGTGAGGCCGAACAACAACATCCGACACGGTCTAGATGGCTAAAGGCGGCTGGTAGGCCGACTGTGCCAGGTAGTCAATAACAAAAATTGTAATTAGGTACGCCACTGTTAAGATAAGTTGATAATGAGGGAACAATATAAATGATGGGAATGCAGGTAAGTACAAGAAGACAAGGATAGTTTGAAGGTTTAGAATTTACATTTTAATCGCGTTGTGAATGCGCTAAATTTAAATAAAAACAAGGAAAAAGTGAAATTTGCAAACTTATCGGTTTGTTGTAATTTTTCTGAAAGTGCTAGACAAGGAGAGGAAATTTTCACCTTCAATGCAGAGCCATAGTTTCCAGTTTGAACTCGACGAGAAGTTGATGTTATGACCTAATCCAATATGGGTGCGTTATTTTAGAATATAATAGTTTTCATGCGAAATAGGTTGGTTTTTCCGAAAAGTTCATTAGACTAAAGTTGCAACCCGTTAAATTTGCTATCCGGAATGGAACGTTTATTTTTGGTAAAACAAACCCGGGAAATATACAAAAAATTTAAGAAACCGAAAAAATGTTCACTTTGCAATGTTTCGTACCAAAATTTGTGCAAATACTTCGATTTTTAAAATATTTCATCGATTTACTGTTGAAATTATGGGGTCGAATGATCTATTGTTGACCACTCCAAATAAATTGAAAATTTCCTATTGCAAAGAGGAAGGTTTATATAGTATACTGACATAATTTTCACAAGCGAAGATATAATCAAAATTTTGAGTAAATCGAATTTGAAGTTTGCAAATTTACATGTAAAATTAACGAGATTCCCGCGCGTCGCTCATTCTGTTGACGGTACGTGCAATATGAATGACCCTAACACTTCGAGTATTTCGCACCGACTTGGTGCCAAGACTTTGGGCATACGCAATGGAATTGCCGAACGAACCCAAAGTGCGCCGGTGACCACTTTACAGCCCTGTGCGTCAAACCTAGCACAGAACCCGCAAAGTGCGCGAACTGCGACGGCCGACATCCGGCAAACTTCCGAGGGTGCCCACGCTACCCAAGGACAACCATACCTAAAAAATCAAACGCCAGACGCGGTCACCAAAACACCGAACACCAACCAAGCCAAGGTTTCGCGAGAAACCCACCCACAATGCCAACGATAAACAACCTGAGACAAACACCTGAAGAAACAGCAGTTCTAGTCAACCAGTTGCTAGAAGCGGTGACTACAATTCTCCGCGGCGCTTTGGTGGAGGAGTCCACCATAGCGTGCATTTCCGCTCTTTCACATGCAATAACCGCACAGACCACGCGAGCAAGTAGCTAAAAAACTGAGAATTCGTCAGTATGAAAGCCGCGAACAAACAACACCAAGCCAGATCATTTTAAAAAACTAACGCCAAAAAATCTCCAAAACCAATGCAAACGCAAAAGAAAAAGAGCAAATGCTCCCCACTGCAAAGGCATTTGAGCTAACAACTCAACACCAAAAACAAGAAACTTTAACTTTTTCCACCAGGAAATAATATCAGATCCAATAAATAACAGCCACAAACCTGGTTCAAATCACCAGCTAACTTAGCTCAGCGCTAATAACGTGAGGCCCACCGGCCTCCACAACTTCCAAAAGCCATTTTTCACATTAGTTAGATGAAGGAGAAGGACGGCCACGCCGTGATGCTCCATTTTGGTCATTAATAGAAAATAGAAAATTTCGCACCGGCAGATGCAGCTCGTACATGTAACATCGATTATTTTTTGTTTTTACGCGATTTTTTGGGGGTGAAACGTAATAGTTTACTGCCCCATACCGCAACTATACTTTTTAATGCTATTTCGTCTCTAAGCTCCCGGTTTCATTTATCCCGGTTTTTTTTTATGGGGGCGCCTTCTCGTATGTTTAGCATAGTAACCAGAGTCAAAACCACCCTGGAGGGGTGCAGAGCGGAGCGCAGCGGCGCCCCGAAAGGGTAGGTTTTGACGATGGATAAACCTCCCTATCGAATGCACACCCCAAAAATCGAAGAAAAATGCGCTAAATTTACGTACTTTCAAATTGATTTTTCTCGAAATTTTGATTATATCTTCGCTTGTGAAAATTATGTCAGTATACTACATAAACCTTCCTCTTTGCAATAGGAAATTTTAAATTTATTTGGAGTGGTCAACATTAGGTAATCCCCCCCCCCCAAATTGTGTAACAATCTGTAAAAATTTACTTTTGTTTGGAAATTCTTGTTGATGGCCAAATCAGATGTTTACCTATGAGGTTCAAACGCTGAAAATAAAAACTGATTGAAAATCAAACGATTCTCATACATTTAATATTAATTTTATTGAAAAGTTCACAATGGGGGGGGGGGATTTCTATAGCCCCTTCCAAAATTTATCTAAACAATTGAATTTTATTATAAAACTTTGAAGCTCAAACGAACGGGGGGGGGGGGAGGCTGCTATAGCCCCTTCCCTAAAATTGTGTGGCAAATGAAATGGAAGCTCAGACTTTTGACACTAATTTCATAATAAAGTCAGGGGGGGGGGGAGAAATGTACCTAATTAGTCTATATTTTAAAAATTTATGAAACCTCCATTTCATACGACTTTTGTTCGCAAAAATGCAATAACTTTTTCATAATATCCAAATTTATGTAATGGTCAATTTATGCACTGATATAACGGAATATAACGTATGGCGTCGTTGTCTAGACACGACAAAGACACATATATGGAAGTGCATAAGCCCATCTCTTACATTACCTCACTACGTTACGTTATATTCCGTTACAGCAGTGCATAAATTGACCATAAGATTATTATTTGTAAGTTAAAAAAAAACCAACAAACTATCAATAAAATTTTTAAGTTATGCTTTTGAGCTGCTATTAAAGAAAAAGGTTTGAAATTTACAAAATAAATTATTATTGCAATATTTTCAAAAAAGATTAATATTAAATTTTAAAATATTTTGCTGGAAAATGCTAAATTAAAAGGTTATTGAAAATACGGGAAAATTTTTTCCACCGTAAATATTTTTCCGTACTTTCTAATTTAACACATGAACTTTTGCAAAAATTTTGTACAGCGCAAAAAAGTATCAATGGCGAATAATTTATTTTACAACTATTAACGTACTTCATAGTTAAAAAATGATTTTCACAATCTGAGACTTTCTAGTAGGAAATTTATTTACCCACAAAATTGTTCTTGCATAAATTTTAACATTCCCTACCGTTGTTGCAGCGTTTTGAACGTAAAGCAGCGGAATAAATCTTTTTTTGTTTTTAGGAATTTTGCAAATAGTGCAGGTTTAAAGGGTTCTGATTTATACCCACATTTTATACATCGTTGTCATCTTTTTGTAATAAAACAATCAATTTTTGGATTAACTCCTACCAATTTTAAAGCTTCATTTAATAAATATCTCATAAATCATTAAATGACGTAGGAGCAATCGGCCCTTTAAAGACGTCTCTTATTATAAAAGGCCAAGTCTTTCTTTCTGTCCGTCCCACGGAAATACCCGAAGCAAACCGAACCGAACCGAACGCACAACGTATCATCGGATCAACGTATCATCGGATCAACGTATCATCGTATCAACGTATCATCGTATCAACGTATCATCGTATCAACGTATCATCGGATCAACGTATCATCGTGTCTATATAGGACAGCTATTTCCAAAAAAGCATTATGTGAACTTCCATAATGGATAATGAAAATTTTGAAAATCCTGCTGCAAAGCGACGGCGATTGAATCGTGAGAGAAAAGCACGTACAATAGCTAATAACACAGAAGAACAGCTTCGATCACATCGACAAGCTGACGCTCGGTCTCATGCGATACGTCGACAACGTGAAACTTTGGAACAAACTCAAGCGCGGCAAGCTGCTGACGCTCGGTCCCATGCGATACGTCAACAACGTGAAACTTTTTAAGAAACTCAAGCGCGGCAAGCTGCTGACGCTCGGTCCCATGCGATACGTTGATCCGATGATACGTTGATCCGATGATACGTTGATACGATGATACGTTCATCCGATTGGTTATGAAATTATCCGTTATGCGTTCGGTTCGGTTTGCTTGGGGTATTTCCGTGGGACAGACAGAAGGAAGGAAGGACTTGGCCTTTTATAATAAGAGATGAGAACAACATTAAATAAATAAACAAAAAACTTACATATATTTTTTTGAATTAAATTAAACTTAATCAATATTTAAAATTTTTTTACTTATTTTAAACTAGATGATACCCCGTCCGAGGACGGGCAGCTAGAAGGACGGGCAGCTACCCAAGGTAACTTAAGTTGAATGAAGATTAAGGAAAGCTCTCAGTGCAATCGAAAAGCCATATGACCTTGGGTAGCTGCCCGTCCTTCTAGCTGCCCGTCCTTCTAGCTGCCCGTCCTCGGACGGGGTATCATCTAGTATAAAAATATTCTACTTGAATTTTTCACCTTTCTGTTCAAGATAAATAAGTTATTATTTTATAACCTTCACAGTTCGCTTCTTCATCTAACAACAATGCGCTAATGCCGTTCAGGTCACGGAAAAAGATCCATTTTTGTTCTTTGCTTTCACAAAATGTTTATCCTTGCTGAATCTGAAATATAAAAAAATGTTTAAATACAAAATTTTTAAAAATACAAATGTTTAAAATTGTAATTTATAGGCCAGTGCTTTTCGGAGTAGCAGGCCCGGATCAAGGGGGTGGGCAGAATGGGCTCCAACCCAAGGTGCTTTAGTTAAATTTAAACTAATCAATAGAGAGCGTTAAACCAATAGAAACAATCTGTTAACTGTTATGGCTTGTTAAAAGTTTAAAAGCAGTAAACACTGCTGAAAGCTTATGTTAAATTAAAAAAAAATCTTACTCGTTTAATTAACTACCTATATTATTTTTAAATTTTAATTTATTATTAATTCTCAATAGCTACAAAATCAAATATTTAAAAAGTTAAAGGTTTTCTGAAACTGGGAATTAGAGGCAGTAAAAGTGAGTGAGTGAATCTTGTATAAAGTTTCCAGTAAACAACTTTTGAAGGCAGTGGCGGCTGGTACGTGGAGGGCGAAGGGGCGCCGCCCTCTCCATATTGAATAGCAACTTTAATAATATTGCATCGTTCTCACCATGATAGTGACGCCATTGAATATTTGCGACAATGCGACGTTGTTTGGATTGCAAGCGGTGGTCCGGAAACTTAAAAAACTTTACTAAAAGTTAAAAATGTAATTATAGCAAACCATGAGCCTTCACTGATGAGGAGGTCAGTCAAACAACAAACAACCTCCCGTCAAGGTAGTAAATTTGCGGCATTAATTTATTTGGCAGTTGCTGACGCCGCGCCGGGGGTTCTGGAGGTATTCTGATAGCGTATCGATATCAAGATGGCCATCATGTTTATATGCTCGGGTATTCTATATCCCCCCCCCACGGTTTCTATTTTCACTTCCTATTGTAGACTAGAGTATTTAATTTGACAATGATATTGTTCAAGTGCGGCCTATAGGCCACACATTATAAGGTCTGCAGGTTTCGGCCGCCATCATTTTCTAGTTTAAATATAATTAAATTTAGATTTAAAAAAAAAAATCGACGGCATGATAATTTAAAC
Organism: Podabrus alpinus; assembly: GCA_932274525.1. Classification (NCBI taxonomy): domain Eukaryota; kingdom Metazoa; phylum Arthropoda; class Insecta; order Coleoptera; family Cantharidae; genus Podabrus; species Podabrus alpinus. Next base: position 78,179,502 of record OW026454.1, on the reverse strand, counting down.
ATTGGTAGAGGGGTAGCGAGTATATCGTATTTTTATTAATGAAGTTGAATTGGAATTGTGTATTTACCTCCCGTCCCCCAAACCCTGTGCCACCTTTAACCTCAAAAACCTAAGTACATCAAACTGTTATATTATTGACTGATGAATTATAAACCGCGTCTTTTCACCAGTGGCGGCTCGTGACTTATTTCAATGGGAGGGCACCAAAATTAAACAAAACGGAAAAAATATAGATTTCCTTTATTTTTATTTACTTATTATTTACTTTACCTATTTTAAATTATTATTTTTATAATTATTTTTTAATAATTTAATTGTTTTCGATTTTGAATAGGAGAACACGTTGTTTATAATGAATTATTGATTATATATAATGAATGAATTATTATAATACATACTTGGACGTGATTTTATTTCCAACGTTGTTTATATTCCCGTAAGCTGCCACTGCTCAAAACTTAAACATATCATAAACATCTGTAGACTTTCTCTGAAGAAATTTTAAATTCCCTGACTTTTTCCAGGTATTCCATACGAGGCCCGGGGAACCCTGAATTAGATGTAAATAATAATTTTGAATAGGAGAAACATTTTTGAGAGGTAAATTGACCGATTTCTAAAAAAGGAAAACTATTTATTACTCAGATGCAAAGAGACAAATTTGAATAAAAAAAAACAATTTTTAATCAAAATAATTAGTTTTCAATATAAAAACAATTAAATTTCAAAATGGAAAACTATTTTTTCTGATGTAAAAACAATCTTGAAGAGGAAAAATTTTTTGGAGGAAAATCACGTTTTAAAATAGAAAAGCAGGTTTTTAATTTGTAAAACGCTGTTTTTTATAGAAATAATTAGTTTTCAATATAAAAAAAAAACTAAAGACAGGATTCCCACTTAATTTTTCAAAACAAATTTCCCGACTTTTTCCGGTTTTCGCAAATCAAAATTTTTCTGCCCTTTTCGATAAATCGGAAAACAAAGCACAATATTGACATAGAAAATTTTGAAATTTTAAATTGAAAAATGTAAATTGCGAAATTGATTTTCAATAGTTAAAAGTCTTGTATTTAAATAAAATATTTTCCTGACTTATCGCCAAAATTGAAAATTTCCTCGACTTTCCATACAAGTGGGATGTACAGGAAAAAACAAAGTCATGACTTTGTGATTTTTGGGACCTTATCGGAAAATTTACCCCTGTTCCAATCTAATAAGTCTGATATTGAAAAGTTCTGATACCAAACTAAAGGATTTAAGCAAAAACAAATCGTACAAATGCAGTTTTTAAGCGAAATAATTAGTTTTCAATACAAAAACACCTAGATTTCCAAAAAGGGAAACCAGTTACTATTCAGATGTACGAAAAAAAATCGTTGTGAAAGCTAAGGGTAATTGCACAAAATATTAAAACAAATATTGCCCAATGTTTGCCAATGTATAACTTAAATTTTCTAAACCGTATGTAAACTTTTTTGTACTAATTTTAAGTAGTTTTATTACATTTTATTTTTTTTACTATTTAATAAATAAAATTGTTTATCAGATGCAGTTAAAACTTGGATGGGTGACCGTCTGGGGGCACCGCATGTTTTTCTAAAAATATCTATACCTTTAAAACTTCAAATTGGGACGAACAAATTTATTATATTGAAATTCCTCAATTTAAAGTTGTAATGGTATGGTCAGAATGAACTCTGACACAGTTAGAAATAACAGTTGAAGTCTTAAAATAAAAGGAAGAAGAAGCTATACCTTTTAGGCCCGGTTGCATAACAGAAGATCATCCTCAGTCAGAGTTAACCCAGGGATTTAGTGTAATATCAACTGATCAAGTAGCAGAAATCCCTGGGTTAACTCTTACTCGAGGATGATCTTCTGTTATACAACTGGCCTTTAGTCGCCATAGTCATTTGAGAGCACATGACGTTTTGGTTAGTTTATACTGTTCTGTCATAAAGCCATAACCATACGAGGGCAGGCTACATTGAAACAGTCGGCAGCAAAATTTTGTTTGCTCGGCCTTTAGATGTCATTTTGTTCATTTACAAATTTGTGGCCGCAGCGACCATAATATTCAATCTCAAAATTCCCGCACCGTAACTCAACCAGCGATCACACCAAGCCACTGCTGTGCTTAGTATTATTACATAATATTTTGGCGCCCGACTACTATCGTATACTCTTATTGTACACTAAAAATCAATCAAAATCGGTTCCATTGAATCAACGCTAAGAAATCAACTTAGCCAGTCCGGTTCTGTCTACGGTGCATAAAAATTTCTCCTGATAACATTCCTTGCTATGATTCATAGGCACCAATGCGCGACTTATTCAACTGATTTAGAGCATCAAATTCAGTTTAAGGCAAAAATTTTTTTATTTAACTGTTTAGGCCAGTCAATAGGTATAAAAATTCCGGATTCGCCGGAAAAAATTGCAACAGTTTTGAAAATTAGTGGAGATGTACAATTTGACCTCCTAATCAACATACTAAAAGTCACCATTCCTATTGGTTGTGCTTTCGCCGCCATCTTGTTTCAAAGGTACACAAAAGCGTTTTTCTGCAAATATCTCGTTTTCTTCGATTCGGATCGTGAATTTACTGATTATGAATAATGTTCGTTATACAATTCTCTACAAAATGGTACCCTTACTTTTTGTCGTAAGTTCACTGGTTCCATCATGGCGGCCCTTAGAAGTCGGTTAACAGTGAAATTTCAAGCAATGAATCCGCAAATCCCTCATTTTTTGATTGATTATTAACGTAATTGTGTAAAAAAAAAGAGCCGGTCATAGCTTAGTGGTTAAGTGCGCCTAACTGCTAATGCGAAATGCTCGGTTCAAATCCGGGCAGAGTAAAAACTTTATTATGACCGTTTCTCCTCGAAAGGCAATGGCAAACCACCGAGGTAATTTGCCATGAGCGCCCATCTCGCAATGAAGTGTATTACACTTCCCGTGGTTCGGAGCCCACGTTAAACAAGTAGGTCCTCTATGTATGTGAAAATAAATTGAACGCACATCACATGCATAGAAAGAGATGGGTCACGACGCTTCTGTCAAAGAAGCATCACTATTGGGGAGATTAACGCAAATAACATTATTAACAAAAGAGAATCATCACTTGAACAAAATTTACTAAATCTGATGTTGGGAATTTATTTAACTAATTTTTTGTAAATTATATTTTGAACAGTTTTAACATTCAGTGAATTTATGTAAATTTTTGTATTTTGGACGTCGACGGTCCATCGTCATTTGATGTTATTATACAAGAATCACTTTCATGTGTCTCTTCTTCGTCGACTAAGTCTTCTGAAACGAAGTTTTCGAGTAAGATGTCCTCTTCGTCGTCATCAAACATATCGATGGTGTTTTCTGCATTATCGCACGATCGTCCACGACAATTGGCACACATTATTGAACATTTCAAGCCTGCCTTCCTACATCCGCATGCTGATCCGCAACCTTTGAGACATTTACATGATATAAATTTCAACAAATCCTGAGGAACTGGATCTTTTTTCGATGGAATTGGAATTAGCCCGGTTGTTGTTCGTTGCCAACCCCATTCTTCCGGATTTTTCTTATTTCCGTGCCAGTGTTGAACTTGCAGATAAGTACGTAGCGCATGTTCTCTCGCGGCTCCAGTCGTCGGTGGCATCGATGCGAGGTTGAATCGGCTTTTCGTTATTGACTTAGCAAAGCATTCGTACCGATATTGGTCAAGTGAACGTGTGTCACGGGGAGCACCATATACAGCTAACATGAACCGCTCGACAGCTTTAGCAATCATCTCTTGGTCAGCATTTTCGTCATCAAATGTCTTTATCCCTTCTCTCAAAAGGGGACTTTTCTTGAATAGTTTGAAAATTTTAAGTTTTCCCTGTTTGTAAATCGCTGATGTAGTGTCGCAGCCACTGAATGCGTGTAGAAAGAGAAGGTCTTCGGCGTTTATATCCTCATTCAAGCTAGATGCCGAGTATAAAGCACGTTCCGATTTTCCCCTGCCTGGTTTAAGGAAATAGACGTTCGGTTTATCTACAGCGAAAGCGGCAAGTAATATTAGAAGGTCAACATCTTCACCAACGATTGTAACCGAGTCGTAAGAAGGAGATAGGTCGATTGCAGTATTCACGATCAGCGTGTCGGCATCTTCTTCGGCTTGCAGAGTGCGAAAGCCTGCTGCTGAGAATTTTTCTGATAGAAGAGATATGAGTCGAACTTTGTTCTTCTCATTTGACAGGAACTTCTCTTGTGCAATTGTAGCTGTCATGGTTTCGTCAAAAAGTACCTCAGCACAGCTAGTATTTTTAGCACGGCGCAAGCGTTCTGCACTTTTTATACTCCTGTTGAGTTCGTCCGGGTAGCCGTCGAAAACAATTACCGCATTCGATTTGTAGTATTTTTCGACGTATGCAATGTACTTTGCACAAATCGCAGAAAACGTTTCTCCTTAATGCCACATGACCCTATGAAGTAGATAACCTCCGTCTATGATGTATGCACTACGTCCGAAAATTACGTCAAGTCAGTGGTTGATCGAAAGTAACGAAGCACTTGTTGTTGCCCTCACATGATCCACTCTTCTCAACGGCAGAGAGTAAAGATGTGTATACGGTGTCATAGTTGCTAGGTGGAGAATTTATAAACGGCAAACAGATAATACGGGACTTTTCGTACACCATGTCCGAAGTCACTTATTCCATGAATCCATTCCACCCTGGGATGTGCAGCATTTTCTGCGATTTGCCAAACAACCACAGTAAATAACACGCCGATAGCACTACCTCTTGCGAAATTGGGTTTATTTCTTCCAGATCCAGTATCTTTATATTCTTCAACCCCAGTTCGCTGGGTTTATCAAATACTTGTAGAGGAACATAACCGAACTTATCCACGACGCTGGCAGATGGAATTTTACTCAAACGTTTGATTTTTCCGATTTGGGTAACGGCGGTATGTGGTGTAACAGACTGTAGACCGCCCATCGCATGGAATGTATTCAAGCCATCTAGAGTACTTATGTTCACATCTGCATTATCGAATACAAACTGTGAAAAGTGATGTGGTAGAACGGTTGTATCTGGTTCACACATGATTGCTGATACTTGGAATAGCGTTGCTTCGTTGTAACTACTGCAGAAGCCCATTGCAGAAAGCACATTTAATAGATCTTTCGACCCATACTTCCTGTTCAAAAAGCTGCAAGCCCAATCTGCAAAGGTGATAAAAAAGAACGTGGCCGCGTAGCTGATATCACTGCATGGGCGATGGACGTACATTTTCTATCCCACTTATCTGAGGACGAACGCTTATTTTTTGTGATAATATCCGTCAGTAGAAGTTTCAAACTCTCTGGAATTACGCTTTCAACGTCTTCTAAGAACAGATCGGGCGCGGGATAATAATCCATTTCATGAGGCTTTGATCTAATGTCCTCTCTAATAATAGCAGCTGCCATCTTGACAATTCGCAACCGTTCCTCTTGCTCGTCCCGTTTCTGATTTTCATACCACGAACGTACCAATAACTTGTGTCCCGTATCCCGCCAGCACATAACCGTCGCTTTGTTGGCAGTTTGAGCGAATATTATATCACCACCGTACTTTTCGATTAATTTTGCTTTGACTGTTTTCTGATCAGGCATGTATCCTGTAATATTTCCCATCAGTTCATCAAGTGAAAATTGGCATTCGTCACGATTATCTTCAAGGAAGTTATATATCTCTTCCATACTCGCAGCAATATCTTCCAATTCTGGTCGACCTCGTTTTGTAGTCAATCGGACCGCCGAAAAAAATTTGGTCATGCATTGATGATGGTACTTAGCTTCCACAGCAACCAAATCATGGACATTTATCACACGAAGAGCAATTTCTTGGCCCCATTTGTCCTGTCGATTTTCTGCTACTTCCCAAATATTAGATCTCAACGGAAGGCTACGGACAAAGAAAATAGCTTGCCGTCTATTCACCGATTTTTTCTTCTCTTTTTCTTCAAAATCCGGAGGAATTTCTTCAGCACAAAACAAACATTTCTGAGCGAAATCGAAAGACGGGACGTCGGATCTTCGGCATCTAGAGGCTTGTATCTCCACGTTTGCATCTTCAATCAGTTGCTTGATTGCTGCAGTTATACAATTGCTCGATGTGTAGGTTTTGCGACATCTAACATGAACGATCATAGATTTTAAATCGTGGCATTCATCAAACTTGCCATCCTTTCGTTTGAGGCTACATTCCTTTAAACTCACCAGACCTTTTTCCTTCACGATCACTGTTTCACCTACAGCTAACAAGTCCGCACAAATCAAACGCACTTCGCCCGCCATAGTCAATCGGGATTTTAATTGCAAATTCGTAGGATAAAATATATTTAACGCGTCACAATTATCAATACAGCGTATATAAACATGATTTACTGCGAATCCGTAAAATGTCAACTAACGTTGAACAAAAGCTAGACAAACAATTGACTGCTTTTCTTTCGATAAATCGAACATAGCCGAACTGAAATACAACCTGAATGAAAACAAGCAAAACATATAAGTGGTGGACTCATATTTCCAAACTCGGGATTATTGATCTATAAAGTTAGTTTTTACTAATAATCATAGCTAAAGGCATAAGTTATTAGCATTCATTGATGCAGAGCGTATACAATGTTATTGTCGTTAATAATCAACCATAAAATGATGGATTTGCGGATTCATTGCTTGAAATTTCACTGTTAACCGACTTCTAAGGGCCGCCACGATGGAACCAGTGGACTTACGACAAAAAGTAAGGGTACCATTTTGTAGAGAATTTTATAACGAACATTATTCATAATGGGTAAATTCACGATCTGAGTCGAAGAAAACGGGATATTTGCAGAAAATAGTACATTATGCACCAAGGTAGCAAAGTGACACTTTTTTGGCCCGAGGGTAAAGGATTGTTTACACGAGGCGCCAGCCGAGTGAAACAATTACCCGTGGGCCAAAAGTCACTTTACTACCGTCGTGCATATACTGTTTTTTGCCATTCCGAGAGGTAAAGTAGGAACTTCGCCAGTTTAGAAACTTAAAGCAAAAATTTAACGCTTTTTTTTTATAATACCTACACGTGGTCGATAAATCGCAAAATAGCACTAGTAATATTACCAACTATACTACTAAAAATTACTAAGAAATAGCAGTTGGCACCCCTGATTCTACCAATGCCATTGATTCCAATGCTTCATTTCATTTAAATTTGTGCCTTTGAAAGAGCAACACGTACCATGAGCGAGAACGTAGAAATTGCCGAAAACTTCTCGGATTTTGGTAAGATGTTCGGTATCGCTAATTACGGCCAGATACACATTCATGTAAATGTACAAAAATGATGATTTTATAATAAATTAAAAAATTTAACTTTTACAGATTTTTACTACTAAAAAGTCACCAGTCATCTGGTGACTTTATTTACCGCTCACCCCCTTATTTTTTAACTTTACTCCCGCTCACCCCCCTATTTTTGAACTTTACTCCCGCAGGGTAAAAAAGTGCCCCTTTACGCCCGCAAACCGGGGTAAAAAGTGAGTACTTTACCCCCGGAATGGCAAAAACGCTTTTGTGTACCTTTGAAACAAGATGGCGGCGAAAGCACAACCAATAGGAATGGTGACTTTTAGTATGTTGATTAGGAGGTCAAATTGTACATCTCCACTAATTTTCAAAACTGTTGCAATTTTTTCCCGTTAGAAATACCCATTGACTGGCCTAGTTCTACAATATAATTCGAAATGTTACATACTTGAAGTAATTAGTAATGAACCTAATTAGAAATTTGTAGTTTTCTGTTTAAAATTAGTCAAAGTTGTACATCTCGCAATCGTGGAATTCCAATCAATAACATATATACGCAAGTGGTGCTTAAATCAGTTAGTGTGGTCCGCCGTTTCTCGGAGAAAAGTCTAGGTGGAACTTTACTCGCCATTAGTTTAAGAAAGATCGCAGTTAATTACCCCCAAACTGGGGGATTTGTTAGTCCAAGCATTGTCTTAGGATCGAGCCTTTGGCCTCACAGTTACCGTAGAAACAACTTTGACCACACACTTTTTGTACAATTTTACAAACTCATAAATCTTATTTTTATAGGGGAAAAGTTACAGCTTTGTAATTTGAATTTTTAGTCCAGTTATTTGGTACCGATGGTAGGAAAGTTTACTGATGTGTTTTAAATTTGGTATTTTCATAAATATATTTTGAGGTGCTCTTTTCGAATTTTTAATTTGGCATCTCGATTATTTGCCATATTGCGGATACAAATTTAAAAAAATCACTAAAATTGACTTCCTGGTGTTTTAGAGGAGCCCAAATATTTTACCGTCGAGCACCCACAACTCCGTTATTAAATAGTATGTTACACACCTAGTGGTTAAAGCAGGCCATTTAATCTCGCGTGCGGATTGCGAACACGCGGAGGTGGGGTCGCAAACACAAGAGATTTAATGGCGCTTTAGCCACGAGTTGTGTATACTATTTTATGCAATCCTAATAACTACCGACAAAAAATAGCCGAAAAGAAAAATTGAAATAAACAGGTACAAATTAAATTATAAAAATTGAAGTGCAGTTAAAAAGCGCATTGCAAAAGATAAAAAAATTGTCTAATAATGTATCCCATTACAAATGATAACAGAGGTTGCTATGTAAACTTTGCTGACATGTACCGTCAACGCGTCTGCAATGAGATCAGACATACCTTTGAAGGAACTTATAAATAATGCCTTTGAATAATGCTAACGTAAAAAATAAAATATAGCGTAGGCTATATAACTAAAAGTAGCTAATAGCGATAGGCACTTTTAAAAAAATTATTAAAATTTGCAAACTATGAAATTTGCAGTCGTAGCAATGGGAAACCGACAAGATAAATAATACTAACGTAAGATAACCCAGCACGTTGAGATTGATGTGACAATAAGTAAGTGGTAATATTTATGAGGGACTAAATTAAAATTTAGTCCCGCACCGTTTAACTTTGCTTTTGCTTTTGTTCTGATCATTTTTATGTTTTTCCACTCTTTGTTGACATCTTCATCCATCGGTTACATTGATAAGTCGTTTCTTATTGTCTGTGCATATTTTTGTTTTTCACTTTCAATGTTCAATTTGAGTATGTCGTATCTTTTGTTTTTTATGGGTGCAGTTTTTCTGACGTTGATTCTTCTGAAAAATTCTCATAGGACCAAAATTGAAGAGCATAAATACATCTATAAAACTTTGCTTTTTAGATTTAAAACTTCGAAGCAAGGCAATAAAATTATAAATAAGCACATCCATTAAATAATCTGACCAAGAAGAAAAATATATCGAATTTCCATCAACCAATTATTATTATATAATATTTTGGCGCCCCAGTATTGCGTACATTCCTGTTGTACACTAAAAATTAATCAAAAACGGCTCCACTGAATCAACTCGAGGGAATCAACTCCACATTTTTTACTTGACCAGTCCGTTTCTGTCTACGGTCATAAAAATTTCCCATAATAAGATTTTTATTGCTATGATTCATTGGCACTTATGCGCGACTTATTTGAATAATACAGAGCATCAAATTTAGTTTAAGGCAATTTTTTTTTTATTTAACTGTTCTACAATATAGTTCGAAATTTTATGTAATTGAAGTAATTAGTAATGAACCGAATTATAAATCTGTAGTTTTTTGTTTAAAATTAGTGAAAGTTGTACATCACGCCATCGTGGAATTCCAATTGTGAACATATATACGCCAGTGGTGATTAAATTAGTTAAGTGTGGTCCGCCGTTTCTCGGAGAAAAGTCTAGGTGGAACTTTACTCGCCAATTTAAGTGGATACAAGTGAATTGCCCCTGGCCATTCAAGCTGGGGGATTTGGTTAGTCCCAAGCATTGAGGACCGAGCCTTTGGCTCACAGATACCGTAGAAACAACTTTGACCACACACTTTTTGTGCCTTTTTCAAACTCATAAATCTTATTTTTATAGGGGAAAAGTCACAGGTTTGTAATTTCAATTTTTAATCCAGTTATTTGGTATCTATGGTAAAAAAGTTTACTGATGTGTTTGAAATTTGGTATTTATATAAATATATTATTTATAGGTGCTCTTTTTGAATTTTTACTTTTCCACCTCGGTTTTTTGCCATATTGCGGATACAAATTTAAAAAAATCACTAAAATTGACTTCCTGGTGTTTTAGGGGAGCCCAAATATTTTACTGTCGAGCACCCACAACTCCGTTATTTATCGACGGATTAAAAACGTTTTTATTTCATTTTGTTCATTATAATGTAGGTTTGATAATAATAATAAGGCTCTCTATTACTCTATTCCATTGGGAATTTGTGGTGTTGCATTGGTTGTGTTGCATCTGTGAGTCTTCATTTAAGAATTTCTGAAAGTATTCCTTCCATATGATTTTTATTTCTTCCTCTTCATATCTCATAATACCGTCCATGTGTTTCATACCTCTGGGTGCAATTGTTACTTTTGGTTTCTGTTCTCGCATTCTTCTATAAATTCCTCTGGATTCAGTAAGGTACTTTTCTATTTCTTCCATTTCTTTATTAATACTTTGCTGTTTTTCATCTTACACATTTTTATCGTTTCCTTCTTCATCTCTCTATACTTCGATTCAGCTTCTAATGTTTGTTTCTCTTTTAGTGTTCACCATTCTTTCGCATTCTGTATCATACCAATGATTTGATTTTTGTACTTTCATTAGTTTCAATACTTTATCTACTGCTTTTGTTATGATCGTTTTTATGTTTTACCACTCTTTGTTATGATATCTTCATCCATCGGTTTCATTAATAACTCGTTTCTTATTGTCTGTGCATATTTTTGTTTTTCGCTTTCAAGGTTCAATTTGAGTATGTCGTATCTTTTGTTTTTTATGGGTGCTGCTTTTCTAATGTTGATTTTTCTGCAAAATTCTCATAAGACCAAAATTTAAGAATTTTTGGATTTTGAATTTTAGACTTTCAAGCAAGGCAATAAAATCATAAATGAGCACATCCATTAAATAATCTGACCAAGAAGAAAAATATATCGAATTACCATCAACTAATTATTATTATAATTATAATATTTTAGTGCCCTTGTACTATCGTATACATTCCTGTTGTACACTAAAATTTAATCAAAAACGGCTGCACTGAATCAACTCCACATTTTTTACTTGGCCAGTCCACGGGCCAGTCCGTTTCTGTCTACGGTGCATAAAAATTTCTCCTGGTAACATTTTTATTGCTATGATTCATTGGCACCTATGTATGCGCACTTATTCGATTAATTCAGAGCATCAAATTCAGTTTAGGGCAATTTTTTTTTATTTAACTGTTCTACAATATAGTTCGAAATGTTACGTAATTGTTGTAATTAGTAATAAATCGAATTATAAATCTGTAGTTTTTTGTTTAAAATAAGTCAAAGTTGTACATCTCACCATCGTGGAAGTACAATAATATAACATATATACGCCAAGTGTGATAATATCATATAGTGTGGTCCGCCGTTTCTCGGAGAAAGTCTAGGTGGAACTTTACTCGCCAATTTAGAAGTAGACAAAATATAAACTACCCCTGGCCATTTAGCCTGTGGGGATTTCTGCAGTCCAAGCAATTTGCTTAGGACGAGCCTCTTTGGCTCACAGTTACCGTAGAAACAACTTTGACCACACTTTTTACAGTTCCTTTTTCAAACTAAAAAATCCTTTTTTATTTTTTTAGGGAAAAATCCGTTCTCAAGTTTATTTGGTTCCTATGGTAAGAAAGTTTTATGTTTTTGGAATTCGGTATTTTTATAAAAATATTTTGAGGTACTCCTTTTGAATTTTTACTTTGCCACCTCGGTTGGTTTTCCAAATTCTTCTTCTTCTTCAAGTGCCATATCCGGTCTCCCGGACGTTGGCGACCTCTCTCCTATGTATGTGTTGTGCGTTTGAAGTATTATCACACACATAGGGGACCTACTGCTTACGTTTTAACAATTGGATGTTTTTGCATTCCCAGCCCAAGTCATTGTAAATTCGAATACAATGTTATCGCACTGATAACACTCTCATTAAAATTTCCAATCGCCAAGTTTCATGATGCGATTGTGTTTTGTTGTTGAACTTGAATATCAGCTGCATTTATTTCAGGTTAGGTTAACCGATAGAGGGAGTCACAGATAAGAAAATGGCAAATTATCCATGGCGATCATAAGTATTAAAAATTAGACCGGGTCCACGATTAGGGGATGCTACGTTTGTTCTTCATGACGATATGTTCGGAGACAGAAAATAAGGGAGATTGCTCTACGAGGGGTCGGTCCGAACATCGGGCGCCAGTGATTGGTTGCCGGGACAAAACCGATACTGGCCCACAATAGACAACGAAAGTGTGACGTCAAATGGGGCGTATACTTGTGGTAACCTTTCCAAACAAACTAATATTGCCGTGTTAACTGCCATAAGAGAATTTGTTTTTGCTGTTTTTTATATTGTGTTTAATTAATAAAGATTTTAGTTTTAATAGTTATTAGTTAAAGACCTTAAATAGTGTATTTTTATAGTGTCGCGTAATTTTGTTTTAAATTTGTCTAAAAATTAATAAAAATAAATTTTTTTTAATAAAAATACACTATTTAAGGTAACGAATATCTATTAAAACTAAAATCCTTATTAATTAAACACAATATAAAAAACAGCAAAAACAAATTCTCTTATGGCAGTTAACACGGCAATATCAGTTTGTTTGGAAAGGTTACTACAAGTATACGCCCCTTTTGACGTCACGACTTTCGTTGTCAATTGGCCGATCACTGTATACCAATGCATAAACTGAGCATATGCCAGACATCGGCAAATGGCTAAGCCCACGCTCGGCACCAATGTTGGGAGCCAATGATTGGTTGCCGGTACGAAACCGATACTGGTCCACAGTTTGCCGGTCATTTTGTATACCGATATGGGCAAAGCAGCGCAAACACTATCGGCCCAAGGTCAGTGCGAACCTTGGACGACAATGATTGGTTGTCGGCACGAAACCGAAACGGCCAATTTTGAGGGCTAAAACTTTGCGATTGTTGGGACCTTTTTCGGAAAATTAACTTCTGTTCCGGTCCGAACCTGATGTGGAAATCTTAGGGCCTCTTTTGCGATGCCAAACTAGTAAGTTTAAGCAAAGAAATCTTATTTCCGAGTTATTTTCACACAAATAAATTTGATTTTTTTTAATTCCTAATTTTTCACCGACTCTAGATTTTATTAATTGTTTGGCTTTGGATTAAAAATATATTATTACTAGCTGGCACGGGCGGCATGAATAGATCCGAGAAGGCCATAGTTGTTCGGCCTTCGGCCTCACAGGGCGGACCATAATAGATCCGTCACCATGGATCAACAAATAAATCACCAACCACAACTTAGCAATAAAAATCATAAAATATATGAAAAAGTTAAAGTCAACAAATATCGGACTTTCCGGGAAAGCAGTTCGATGAGTATTCAACGTAACATTTCTTAGTCTTCTTGCACAATTCCGGCGAGTTCTGCGACCTAAAGTAAAGTAAATGTAAAAAACAGTTGTAATGTAAACCGAAGATGAAGTTTAGAGTACGTTTTTGTGTTATAATTCCCAAAAACGGTTTGCCCGTCCATTTCCGGCGTTAATATATAATTATCGGAGCGTAATTTTTTTCGAAAAATTTGCAAGGCTATCTGACATTTTATTAAAATACAATTTTTTTAATTGTTCCTGCGATTCTCTTGTCAAACATCCCTCTGGACAGGCATATATTCTGCCAATTTTTCCCGCTACCTTACACGCATGCTTGTTGTCCCTAAAAAACTGCCCGCGCGCTTGGGCAGTTTTTGTTACAACAAGCATTTGTGTGGTAGCGGAAAAAATTGTCGAATATATGCCCGTCCCTTGGGATGTTGTATATGACAATTTTATGCTTTATAAAAAATATGGTTTTTCAAAAAGAAAAACAATATTTTCAGATGCAAATTTGATTTCGTAAAGGAAAACCGTTTTTTCAGATTTAAAAAACAATTTTGAAGAGAAAACTCAATTTTTTGAGAAGCAAAAGCACGGTTTAAGGATGAAAGTTGCGTTTTTAATTTGTAAAATGCCGTTCACTAGAAATAATTAGTTACCTTGCAGAACTTCAAAAAGAAAAGATTAGGGGGGTCAAAACATTTTAATTTCACGAATCTGTAACTGAGGGGGGGTTGTTTAACTAATCTACTCAATAGACTTTAGACAATAGACACTTTTTAGGAATGCATTTTAATTCTGTGCCACCGTTTATGATGGTCAAAGCGACGTGAGATTTTATAAAATTTAGCGACGTAGGGCGGCGTCCTGTCGCCCTCCCTGCACCAGCCGCCACTGCGCGCTTTTCTCTCACACAGGCTGCGCAAAAACTGTAGAAATCCGAAAATATTCGAAGATATTTAAAGTCGCGGATAAGAACTAAAAAAGAAGATTCTGTGACTTTTTCAAAATTTTTGAACAATAAGAAAATTTTCGCAGAAAAATATTTTTTGTGTTTCTTCGAACACATTATTATTTGTATGCTATTTATGGTGCTACCATAAATTATTAGTAATAAAATAATGTTTATTCTTTGACACACTCTCATCAAAAATTGGACAGTCGAGTCGTGGTGGGCGCAATTCTTACCATCAGCCCAGAGTACAAAATATTCTTGAGCCGGGCCTGAAAGTAGAAATTAAATTTTCTGGGCCTTCAAATGCCCGACAATTTTGTTAAAAAATTAAAAACTGAACAATTTGATGAAAAATGTTTACATGATGTTTATCGGTTATCGCTTAACAGAAACTAAGCAAGATAGCGAAAAATTCCGATGGAATTTTTATAAAGCACGAATTGTCTAAAAAATACTTCCTGAAAGTAAATACTATCTGAAATAGATAGTATAGGAATTATTCCTAGAAATAAAATTCTTTTCCTACAGAAGCTGATTATTTTTGAAAGACCTTTTCAACGATACCATTATCGACATTTTTGTTATTTGAAAACCTGGAGTTTTTGACATTTTGGAGCAAACTTTTCAGGATGCCAATATTTCCGGGGAATGCCAGTACCACCATTCGATTCTTCACGTAGGCTTTTATGGTCAAAATTTTTTACACAACCCTTTTTTTAAAAAATGTCTGATTTTTATTTATTATCAAATTATTACTATTGGCAATTTACATTACCGTTGGTGGCGCCACCAGAAACAACAACATGGCCGTGTTTGGACGTATATTTCGAGATTCAAAGTCATATTCTGGTGAATATTTTCAAACATTTCGTAATGTCGTTAAATTTATTGAGACGGTCAGAATAAAGTTTTTACTGTGCCCGGAGCCGGCATATTTTAAATTGTTTTGAAAATAAAGGGTATTTGATATTTGTAATTGAAACGCACTCGTAAAGCACCAAAAAATATTCGCTGTAAACTGCCCTTGAATTAATAATATGATTCTCTGTGATTTAAATTTGTGCTTTTGTTTTTTAATTTGAATTGAACGCCTATTTAGCATAGCAAATTGCTATTTAAATATTTTGGTGTAATTTCTGTGGGATTGTTTGCTCCACATGTTCAATTTTTTTGTAATTAATCCTCAGTAAATGTTGCGTAAAATCGCCGTCATTAAAATCGACATTAAAAATGTCGATTTTCGTATGTGATGTTGTGCTTTTAAGTTGTGGCGTTTCTTCACGGAATTATCATCTCAACATAAACGCGGGTTCGGAAAATACTCAAAGATTCAGCGAGTACAGGTTTTTGCAAGGAGATTGACACTCGCTCCGCTGCGCTACGCTCGTGCAATCTCCTTGCAAAAACCTGTACTCGCTAAATCTTTGAGTATTTTCCGAACCCTTGTGCTGTATCATACGAATATTATTACCTACAAGTATAAAAATTAACATTATTTTTCGACCAGTACTTCTCGAGACAGGCCCGTAGCCAGGATTTGATTTGGGGGGGGGGGCACTTGTAAAGAAAAACTCTCTCTCTCTTCCGTCTATAACCCTTATGCAAGGTGTGGTGGCATCAATTTGCTATGCCTGCGACTATTCGTCGCCAGTTGTTGCGGTTTTGCGCTGTTGCGATGGACTCGTGCAGTCCTTGTCCTATTAGATTTTTAGTTCGATCGATCCAGCGCGTTGGTGATCTTCCTCGCGGTCGTCTTCCTTCCACTTTTCCCTCCACAATCAACCTTTCCATAGTATCAGTTCTTCTTGCTATGTGTCCCAGATATCCTAGATATCTCTGGTTGACTATTTCGACCAATCTTTTGTTGATGTGGAGCTCCTCTATAATTGAGACATTAGTTCTACGTGCCGTCCATGGTATGCGCAGCAGTCTCCTATAACACCACATTTCGAACGCGGCTATTCTTCGTTCGTCGGTAGCTTTAATCGTCCATGTTTCCGCGGCGTAAGTTGCGATTGAGAATATCAGTGTTTGTATTATTTTAAGTTTAGTTTTTATTGTAATGGATCGATCTTTCCAAATTCTTTTCAGTTTTGTCAATGGTGTTCTGGCAATCGCCAATCGTCTCCGAATTTCCAGTTCGCATCCGCCATTATTATCTATTGTCGATCCTAAATACTGGAAACTGTCGACTACCGCGAACCCGGCCACGCTTTGTATTAGAGGTTGGTTATTATTGGCTCTGTCTATAATCATGATCTTTGTCTTCAAGCGATTTATTTCCAGCCCATATGTGATGCTTTCCTCTGCAAGCCGTTCCATGATGCTCATATCCTCTTCATCTGTTGTTAATATGACAGTGTCATCCGCATACCGCAAGTTAGTTATCTTCTTTCCGCCAATCGAAACTCCGCCATCCCAATTCTCCAAAACCCGTCTCATGATGTACTCCGTGTAGATATTGAATAATATGGGTGACAGTATGCATCCCTGCCGTACCCCAGCCGTTAATTTGAAGTCCGTTGATAAAGTGTTGCATACGCTCACTATTTTTTTTATTTTTATTTATTTTATATATTGCACTGCTCGTCTCGTATAGCTGTTGTATAATTCTGATTAGGTGTACGGGTGTTCCCATTTCTTCTAGGATCTTCCACAGTTTATTCCACTTCACTCTATCAAACGCCTTGCTGTAGTCCACGAAGCACAAAAACACCTTCACCTGGAATTCTCTTGCTTTCTCTATTATCTGTCTGACATTTAGAATTTGCTCTCGCGTGCCTTTTCCTGGTACAAAGCCTGATTGTTCCTCTGCTATTTGTGGTAGAAGAAAGGATCTCAGTCTGCCGGCTAGTATGTGTAGCATAACCTTACTTGCATGGGAGACCAAAGCTATGGTTCTGTAGTTACTACATAGTGTCGGGGTTCCCCTTTTGTGTATAGGGATTAGGATGGATCTAGTCCATTTTTCTGGCCATTTTTCCGATGACCATATGCACTGGCATATGTTGTGCATTGTGTCAATTCCATTTTCCCCCATAGCCTTCACTATCTCCGCTGTTATGTCATCAGGCCCTGGTGCTTTTCTATTTGTTAGTTTTTTGATGGCCCTTTCCACTTCGCTTCTGAGTATGTCTGGTTCTCTTTCATAGTGCCTTATGTTCTTCTCAAAGCATGGTGTATAACTTTGGTCATTGTAAAGTTCCGCACAGTATTTTTTCCAGACTTCCGAAACTCCTTCTATATACGTTATCGTTCTGCCATGTTCGTCTTGTATAATTTGGGTTTTTGGCTTAAACTCTCGCGAGAGGTATTTAACCCTGTCGTATAGGTCACGGGTGTTGTTCTGTTCCGAGTGGGTCTCTAGTTCCAGGCATATTTCGTGAAGATATTGGTTTTTATCTCGGCGCGTTTGTTTTTTAATTTTACGGCTAACTTGGCGCATTTTCAAGGCTTTGTCCATTGGGTCCATTTTGGTGAGTCGGATTTCTCTTCTCTCCTCTACAAGCAGCCATGTTTGTTCTGTCATCCAGTGTTTTCTTTTTTCTCTGATTATTGGAGCATTGCATGCTTGAACTGCTTCCTTTATCCATTTTTCGGTTCTCGCCCATAATTGGTTACAATCATTTGTCTTCTCAGGTTGTTTTATTTTATACAAGGCATCCTGGAGGTCCTGCGGTTTTGGTGTATTCATTCTTTTTGTCTTCCTAGTTATTGTGCTTTTTCGAAGTTTTATGAAGAAATCTCCGATCAGTAGTCGGTGGTCAGATCCACACTCCGCGCTGGGCTTCGTTTTGACATTTTTAAAAGAGCTTCTCCATCTCTTGTTTATCAGGATGTAGTCGATTTGGTTTTTAGTGTTACCGTCCGGCGACGTCCAAGTGAAAAGTCGCCGAACATGGTGCTTGAAGGTGGTGTTCATGACTGTCATATTATTTCCAGTTGCAAACTGTATCATTTTTTTGCCTCTCTCGTTCCGTTCGCCACATCCGTATCTGCCGAAGTTCTCGCGAATGTGATTGTCGTTTTCAGTTGATCCTATCTTGGCGTTGAAATCCCCCAACACTATTGTGATGTTCTTAGATCTGCTGTCGGTTATTATTTCTTCTATCAAGCCATACATATCCTCAACCTCCTCATCCGGTGCCCCCGTCGTTGGAAAGTACACCTGTATTAGCTGCATCTTCTCTGGTTTGGTATTTAGTGTCAGTGTTATAATTCTTTCATTCACCGGTCTATAGCTTTCTACGTATTTTTCCAGTTGTTTTTCTATGATTATAGCAACACCGCCATATCCACCTCTTTCCTTGCTGGAAAAGTATACACAGTGTTCATCTGTCTTGAAATGTCCGCTACCCTTCCAATGTGTCTCCGAGATGCCGCACACCACCACTCCTGCCTTTTTCATCTCTCTTTTTGTGATGTTGAGCTTACCAATTTGTAGTAGACCTCTCACGTTCCAGGTGCCAATACGCAATCTGGCTTTCATCTCCATTCTCGAACCAGTCGTACATTTCCCATGTGAGGCCTGGTATTCCACCTTCACATGCCCGGTCGCCAACTTCACACCAGTTGGTGAAGTTGGCAAAGAAAAACAACTTTTTCCAAAATATACTTATTTTATTTTCGAAATTCAACTGGTTTACTTTCAAAATTTTTGTTTCTTTTGAACATTTCGAGGGGGGCACGTGCCCCCAGGTGCCCCCCTGGCTACGGGCCTGTCTCGAGATATTAACAATTGAAACAAAAAGTGTGCCGTGGATAATAAAAACCTATGACGTTCTATCGTGCTAATTCAAAATTAAATTCGAAGCAAAAATAATTTTTTGAACTTGTAGAAATTATATCATGGCGTTCTAATAAGACATGAATTTTTTCCGATTTTTAATTTCATGTTGAGGTTGTTTCCATCAATCAAATTGACGCATTGGCGAAAAATCACGATGTCATCTCAAAGTTCGCGTATCGGGTGGACAATTTCGAAAGACTCGTTTCTTCACGGAATTATCATCGCAACATCAATGCGGGTTCGGAAAATACTCAAAGATTCAGCGAGTACAGGTTTTAGCAAGGAGATTGACACTCGCTCCGCTGCGCTACGCTCGTGCAATCTCCTTGCTAAAACCTGTACTCGCTGAATCTTTGAGTATTTTCCGACCCCTTGTGCTATATCATACGAATATTATTACTGTTATTACCTACAAGTATAAAAATTAACATTATTTTTCGACCAGTACTTCTCGAGACAGGCCCGTAGTCAGGATTTCATTTGGGGGGGGGGGCACTTGTAAAGAAAAACAACGTTTTCCAAAATATACCTACTTTATTTTCGAAATCATGGCGTTCTAATAAGCCAGGAATTTTTTCCGATTTTTAATTTCATGTTGAGGTTGTTTACATCAATCAAATTGACGCATTGGCGAAAAATCACGATGTCATCTCAAAGTTCGCGTATCGGGTGGACAATTTCGAAAGACTCGTTTCTTCACGGAATTATCATCGCAACATCAATGCGGGTTCGGAAAATACTCAAAGATTCAGCGAGTACAGGTTTTAGCAAGGAGATTGACACTCGCTCCGCTGCGCTACGCTCGTGCAATCTCCTTGCTAAAACCTGTACTCGCTGAATCTTTGAGTATTTTCCGACCCCTTGTGCTATATCATACGAATATTATTACTGTTATTACCTACAAGTATAAAAATTAACATTATTTTTCGACCAGTACTTCTCGAGACAGGCCCGTAGTCAGGATTTCATTTGGGGGGGGGGGGGCACTTGTAAAGAAAAACAACGTTTTCCAAAATATACCTACTTTATTTTCGAAATCATGGCGTTCTAATAAGCCAGGAATTTTTTCCGATTTTTAATTTCATGTTGAGGTTGTTTACATCAATCAAATTGACGCATTGGCGAAAAATCACGATGTCATCTCAAAGTTCGCGTATCGGGTGGACAACTTCGAAAGACTCTCACGCTGGAACTACTTATCTCAGATATTTTTACTTTCGGCAAGTATTTTTTAAATAATTTCGTTCTCTATAAAAAATCCCTTTTGATTTTTTTGCTCGCTACAGCGCTTAATTTTTGCAGCGTAAACGATAGCAGATAAACATTCAGCATTTTTTCATCAAATTGTCTATTACAAAATTGTCCGGTATTTGAAGACCCAATAATTTTGATTTACCACTTCTCTTCATTATTTTACGCTTAACTACCAAATTTGACCATTCGCGAACTCTCTTGAGGTTTTGATCAAAAATCACGTCTGCTTAGACGTGACTGGCCTATTAATAAAAAAACTTCAATTAAGTAAATAGAAAATTTATAGCTCCCCCGTACTGCAAAAATTCAATAAAGAACAATATAAACATAAAAATCGTTCAGCACGCCACTGGCGGAGGTGTCGTGCTAACTTCATTCGAACAAGAAATAATCCAACCAGCAGACAGGGAATACGAAGATGACCGAACGATACAGTTGTGTGCATTTCGTTTAGAGTACGTACGGTGCGTCAATGATGGCGGATGATTATTTAATAAAAATATAATTAGTTAAAATTAAAAACAGTGGGCCGTTTATTTATAAAATTTCCCTTAAAATAAAAATGAACGAATTTTTTGTAATCGTGCGTGTTTTGTGATTTTAAATTCGTGAAATAATTTTAAGTTTTGCGTGTAGGTACGTGATGTTTTGGATATGTGTTATGGCCGCTATTTGTTAAATCGACTTGCACACATAAATATTGTCAAAAATTGTGCAAACGTGCATCGCAAACGTTCGTAACGTTACGATCACATTTTTAAAACAAAACTGGCTCCAAGTTGCGTTCGTTAAATAAAATTACAAATATGACGGAGACTAACAATCATCGTTATCCAAAGTAAGTTGGTTTGTTTACACATCGCGACAACATTTTTCAATGTTTCTTCCTTCTAGGATTATGGTATTTCGCCCGACTTGGGAGGAGTTTAGGAACTTCACCAAGTATGTGGAATACATGGAGTCAAAAGGTGCACATAGGGCTGGTTTAGCTAAGGTAAGCATTGTTTGTTTATATTTCTGTCAAGTTAACCTAACACCGCTTTTTAGGTCATACCGCCTCCAGAATGGGTGCCCCGCAAATCCGGCTACAAGTTGGAAGATTTGAGTATAACAATTCCAGCCCCAATTTGCCAAGTTGTTACCGGAAAGCAGGGATTATATCAACAAATTAACGTGCAGCGAAAATCCATGTCCGTGCAACAGTACCACGATTTGGCGACATCCGAACGTTACAACACTCCACGTCATTTCGACTACGAAGATTTAGAACGTAAATATTGGAAAAATATCACGTACGTTTCGCCGATTTATGGTGCCGACGTTTCGGGAAGTCTTACCGATCCCGATGTAAAAGTAAGTTACTTTTTTTTAAAAGTTTCGAAATTACAAAATTTTATACCGGATGCTTTTCTTTCAGGAGTGGAACGTCAATAAATTGGGGACAATTTTGGATTACGTCAACGAAGATTATGGAATTTCAATCGAAGGAGTTAACACCGCTTATTTATATTTTGGAATGTGGAAGACCACCTTTGCTTGGCACACCGAAGATATGGATTTGTACTCGATAAACTATTTGCACTTTGGCGCACCCAAAACCTGGTACGCCATTCCGCCGGAACACGGCAGGCGGTTAGAGCGGCTGGCCAACGGATTCTTTCCTGGAAGTTATCAAACTTGTCAAGCCTTCTTGAGGCACAAAATGACGCTGATTTCGCCTCAAATTTTGAAACAGTATTCGATTCCTTACAATAAGATCACGCAAGAACAGGGCGAAATTATGATAACTTTTCCGTATGGTTACCATGCCGGGTTCAACCACGGCTTCAATTGTGCCGAATCGACCAACTTCGCTTGCCCTCGTTGGGTGGAGTATGGCAAGCGAGCTTCCCAGTGTACCTGCAGCAAAGACATGGTAACGATTCTTTATCAAATTTACAAATTCAAATTATTTTATTATTGCATTCTTCAGATGTTTTTAATTAAATATTTTCTTAAAACCATTGATATACTTTGAACTTGATATTATTATGTTTTCTTGGTCGAGTCATTAAGTACTTTTGTATGGAAATAGTTCAGAAGTACGATTTGTTTTTGCTTAAATCCTTTAGTTTGGCGTCAGAACTTTAGACTGGAACAGGGGTAAATTTGTTGAAAATGTCCCAAAAATTACAAAGCCATGAATTTGTCTTTTCCTATACACCCCACTTGTATGGAAAGTCGAGAAAGTTTTTACAAGACTTTTTAACTATTGAAAATCAATTTTGCAATTTACATTTGTCAATTTAAAATTTCGAAACTTTCTATGTTGATGTTGTGCTTTGTTTTCCGATTTATCGAAAAGGGCAAAAAAATGTTGAAATGGGAAAACCGGAAAGAGTCGGGAAATTTGTTTTGATAAATTAAATGGAAATCCTGTCTTCAGTTTTTTTTATATGTATATTTAAAACTAATTATTTCTATAACAAACTGCATTTTACAGATTAAAAACCTTCTTTTCTATTTTGAAACGTGATTTTCCTCTTCCAAAATTGTTTTTTACATCAGTAAAATTGTTTTCCATTTCGAAAACTAATTGTTTTTATATCGAAAACTATTATTTCTATTAAAAACTGGCTTGCTTCTGCTCAAAATTTTTTTTTTACATGTGAATACTTAATGATTTTCCTTTTCAAAATTCGTCCAAAATTATGTGTTTTTGTACCAAAATTAATTACAGTGAAACTTCCCTAACTCGAATCTCAAGGGACCACCGAAAGAGTTGGGAGAAATGTATCAAAAAAAATTTTTTTTTATTATAGTCCAGGCAAGGAAGGTTTTTAGCTTGCAAAAAATCCGGGCAAAAAAAAATTTTGGTAGAGATGTACATTGGAGTGTTCTAATGAACCTCCTTAAAAACCCACGCCGGTGTCCCCCGCAATCGGGGGTTTTAGCTCCTCCAACGCGATTTTTTATCAGACCATATTGAAGAGCATAAAATTCTCTATAAAATAGATTTTTTTCAAATTTTTCCATAGCACACTAATATTGAAATAATTGACCCAAAACACGACCCACCCTTAAAATGGCATAATATTGATTTCTTGCAGGGAGAGAAATGTTTTCAGGCACGGGAAGTGATTTTAAAGTAAATTAATTAAAATTGGAGCAAAGGTTGGAAAATGAAGAGAAAAATGGATTTTTTCAAAATTTGCCCAAGTTCTAGTAGTTATCTTCCAGGTTATGGAACCGAAATTTTGGCTTGAGCTTACAGAAGGTTTGGGCAAGCTGAAATTTGGCAAAGATGTATATTGAAGTGTCCTAACAAACCCCCAAAATGTATACATAAATTTGTAATCATATATTCGTGAATTTTGCTTTGAAAGCAACAAGCAAGCATAACGATAGAAATGCCTTGGTACTACTTGAAATGTACACTACTGCATAAGCATAATTTTGTAGTAGATATAATTGCAATTTTTTGACAGGTTGTTTTAGAAATTCGAGTAGCTGACTAAATTAAACTTCCAGACATAGAAATATTCGATTTATAGAAATTCGAGTTCTGGAGATAAAATTACACGTAAATATCTGACAAATCTATACTTTTTCGAAAAAAATTCGATTTATAGAATAATTCGTGTTAGAGAAGTTCGAGTTAGGGAAGTTTCACTATTCAATGGCAATTTACAAATTAAAAACCAAACTTTTCTCCTTAAAACTTACTTTAGCCACTCAAAAATGATTTTTTCTGTTTAAAACTGTTTTATACATCAGAAAAAATGGTTTTCCATTTCAAAATCTACTTGTTTTTATATTGAAAACTATTAATTCTATTAAAAACTGGTTTAGTGTCTGTTCAAAATTGTTTTTTTTTACATCTGAAAGTAAATGATTTTCCTTTTCAAAATCCGTCGAAATTAAGTGTTTTTGTATTGAAAATTAATTATTTCTATTCAACAGCATTTTACAAATTAAAAACCAAACTTTTCTCCTTAAAACTCGCTTTAGCCACTCAAAAATGATTTTTTCTGTTTAAAACTGTTTTATACATCAGAAAAAATGGATTTCCATTTCGAAATCTAATTGTTTTTATATTGAAAACTATTATTTCTATTAAAAACTGGTTTAGTGTCTGTTCAAAATTGTTTTTTTTACATCTGAAAGTAAATGATTTTCCTTTTCAAAATCCGTCGAAATTAAGTGTTTTTGTATTGAAAATTAATTATTTCTATTCAACAGCATTTTACAAATTAAAAACCAAACTTTTCTCCTTAAAACTCGCTTTAGCCACTCAAAAATGATTTTTTCTGTTTAAAACTGTTTTATACATCAGAAAAAATGGATTTCCATTTCGAAATCTAATTGTTTTTATATTGAAAACTATTATTTCTATTAAAAACTGGTTTAGTGTCTGTTCAAAATTGTTTTTTTTACATCTGAAAGTAAATGATTTTCCTTTTCAAAATCCGTCGAAATTAAGTGTTTTTGTATTGAAAATTAATTATTTCTATTCAACAGCATTTTACAAATTAAAAACCAAACTTTTCTCCTTAAAACTCGCTTTAGCCACTCAAAAATGATTTTTTCTGTTTAAAACTGTTTTATACATCAGAAAAAATGGATTTCCATTTCGAAATCTAATTGTTTTTATATTGAAAACTATTATTTCTATTAAAAACTGGTTTAGTGTCTGTTCAAAATTGTTTTTTTTACATCTGAAAGTAAATGATTTTCCTTTTCAAAATCCGTCGAAATTAAGTGTTTTTGTATTGAAAATTAATTATTTCTATTCAACAGCATTTTACAAATTAAAAACCAAACTTTTCTCCTTAAAACTCGCTTTAGCCACTCAAAAATAATTTTTTCTGTTTAAAACTGTTTTATACATCAGAAAAAATGGTTTTCCATTTCAAAATCTAATTGTTTTTATATTGAAAACTATTATTTCTATTAAAAACTGGTTTGGTGTCTGTTCAAAATTGTTTTTTTACATCTTAAAGTAAATGAGTTTCCGTTTCAAAATCCGTCGAAATTAAGTGTTTTTGTATTGAAAATTAATTATTTCTATTCAACAGCATTTTACAAATTAAAAACCAAACTTTTCTCCTTAAAACTCGCTTTAGCCACTCAAAAATGATTTTTTCTGTTTAAAACTGTTTTATACATCAGAAAAAATGGATTTCCATTTCGAAATCTAATTGTTTTTATATTGAAAACTATTATTTCTATTAAAAACTGGTTTAGTGTCTGTTCAAAATTGTTTTTTTTACATCTGAAAGTAAATGATTTTCCTTTTCAAAATCCGTCGAAATTAAGTGTTTTTGTATTGAAAATTAATTATTTCTATTCAACAGCATTTTACAAATTAAAAACCAAACTTTTCTCCTTAAAACTCGCTTTAGCCACTCAAAAATGATTTTTTCTGTTTAAAACTGTTTTATACATCAGAAAAAATGGATTTCCATTTCGAAATCTAATTGTTTTTATATTGAAAACTATTATTTCTATTAAAAACTGGTTTAGTGTCTGTTCAAAATTGTTTTTTTTACATCTGAAAGTAAATGATTTTCCTTTTCAAAATCCGTCGAAATTAAGTGTTTTTGTATTGAAAATTAATTATTTCTATTCAACAGCATTTTACAAATTAAAAACCAAACTTTTCTCCTTAAAACTCGCTTTAGCCACTCAAAAATAATTTTTTCTGTTTAAAACTGTTTTATACATCAGAAAAAATGGTTTTCCATTTCAAAATCTAATTGTTTTTATATTGAAAACTATTATTTCTATTAAAAACTGGTTTGGTGTCTGTTCAAAATTGTTTTTTTACATCTTAAAGTAAATGAGTTTCCGTTTCAAAATCCGTCGAAATTAAGTGTTTTTGTATTGAAAATTAATTATTTCTATTCAACAGCATTTTACAAATTAAAAACCAAACTTTTCTCCTTAAAACTCGCTTTAGCCACTCAAAAAATGATTTTTTCTGTTTAAAACTGTTTTTTACATCAGAAAAAATGGTTTTCCATTTCGAAATCTAATTGTTTTTATATTGAAAACTATTATTTCTATTAAAAACTGGTTTGGTGTCTGTTCAAAATTGTTTTTTTACATCTTAAAGTAAATGAGTTTCCGTTTCAAAATCCGTCTAAATTAAGGGTTTTTTGTATTGAAAATTAATTATTTCTATTCAACAGCATTTTAAAAATTAAAAACCAAACTTTTCTCCTTAAAACTCGAGTTAAGTTATTTACCCAAAAAGACTTTAAAAAAATTTCAATTTGAGTCTTAACAATTTATTTGAGTACTTGCAGCGATTTTAGCATACAGAATAATACTGACTTATAATACAATTATTACAACTTATATTTAGTACAAAATGCTTATGTTAGTAAACAGATCTTATTTTAAACTATGGAAAGTTCAAGCGAGTTTCTTCCCCTGGTTTCAGGTGAAGTCCTGGGAACATTTTATGTGTGTGAACTTGGTTTCACATAACACCTCCCTGCCGAAGATCAAAATTACGGTTCGTTAATTTTGTAAGCCGACCTGATCGATTGAACTGATTGGTGAACCCCTTTTCTGAGCCGAAGGCTGACCCTTTTTCCATTTGTAACTAAATTTGGCTAGAACATAATACAATATAAAAATTATTATTAATACATATATTATAATTGTCCATCCACTTGTTCGGTGAAAATAAATTGCACTTGTCTTTGTTTCGCCAATTTTTTCTTTGATTTGGTGTAACTTGATATCTGCTAATTTCAATTCATCCAAATTAATTGTTTCCAATTGAATTGGTCGAAGCTGAATTTCTTCTGTTTTTCGGTTGTATTCCATTGATAAATTTGGGACCTCAATGACATTTGTAATTTGCTTTGTCTCAAAACTTTGGATAAATTTTGAGTTGATTTTCATGTTACATTTGCCTAACATTGAAATAAGGTATGTTCCATTTAGTGAAATTGATTTAGTTTTAGAGTCGCATTCTTGTCGTACAATTTCTTCTCCTTTGGTAATAACAAGCCATTGGGTTTTTGATATAGGTTGAATCTTAGTGTCTTTGATATCCAAATATTCGTATTGGCAATTTTTGTAATTTTGAGTAAATTGTGTTAGGTGAACTTCGCAAGGTGAGTCTTCTTTAATTTGATTGGTCTCAAATTCGCACATGTATTTATTTACTTCTATCTCGGTGCACTCTTGGTTATTTAATGCATAGCTTTGCTCATTAATTAAGAGGAATTTTGCATGAGGAATTATTATTGAATAACTGGAATTTTTTAGGATTGGACATGAGTATAAATGGAAATAATTATATTCGATAAGTTCGACAGTTGGAATTTCTAAGATTAAATGTATTTTAGAATTTTGGATGAATATCTTTATGTGGGTCAATTTTTGAAATTCTGGATAATTTTCATTCTTCAAAGGTATTGGAAATTTCGTATTTGTGAAGGTGGCTGATATTTCTATTAATTCTTTAATTAATTCGTCTGGTGTTAAAATTGATGGGTGCATTATTTTCATTACGCCAAAGGTTATTACTTCTTCTAATTCTTCCAAAACGTCTTTTATAGCATTGACTGCTGTTATGAGTTGTAGGTAAATTGAGGTGATCATTAATTTGTTTTCGATTTTAGTTTTATAAACGTTGGTAGCGTTGACGATGTATTCAATTTGGTAAATTCGTTCTTGTAAAAGCCCTTGGTTACTTGTCAGTTGACCAACTCGTTTCTCAAAATTTTCGATTGCGGTAGTGGTTAATTTTATTTGTTCCTTCATTAATAATTTTAATCCTTTTTGGTTATCTGATAAGTTTTTTATCGCTTCGTTATATTTTCTTGCATCTTCACTGTCTAAATTTCCGGTTATCGATTTAATAATAGAGCCTAATCCGTTAATCAGACCTCTTCGATGTCTTTTCAGTGGCGTTGGATCCAATGTATCGAATTTTTCTTTAGTTTGTTTTATAATGTGTTCCAAAAGTTTATGGAAGTTTTCCATTTCTCGCTTGTAATCTTTTCCGTTCTCATGCTTAACATAAGCTGAAGTCAATATTTTAAAATTATCTACTAGGTTATCATATTCTATTCTAATTTTTTCTAATTCTATTATCTTAATTAAGGTCCAATAACTATTCTTATTACTAGCTGTTCCCAATTGAATTGGTATAATTCCGGGATTTTCCTTTAATTCCTTGATGTCGATGGTTGTGGTACATCTTCCTGTGCAGCATCTGTAACAACAGGTCTTCTTAATAATCTCAGATGAACCTTTTGCACTTGATTATTTTTTTTTAATTTCTACGGTGTTGTCATCAAAAATTCTTTGTATCACATAAGGTCCTTCAAACTTTTCTTTCGTTTTTCCTCTTATGTTACTGGTTCTTTTTTACATAAACTGTCTGCTCAATTTTGAATGAGTGTGGCTCCGTTGATTATTCGAAAGTTATTTATTAAATTTGGAATTGTTGACATCAAAAAAAAAATTGTTGATAAGTTAAAATTTTGATTTCGATTGGTTTTATAAATTTTTGTTTGTATTGATTTTTGACAAGGATGTTATTAAATGTAAGGTTTATGAAGTTATATTGTTTTTCTAAAGGGTAAAATTGATTTATAAAAAGGGATTGCATATTAAAATTTGAATAAGCGTCTAAGATGAGAATTTTGATTTGTGCCTTTCCTAAATTGTCCAATATTTTAATAATATTAGATATAGGATATTTGCCACTTAATGTAATTTTGTTCATTTGCTGATGCTCGCATTTTAGAAATCTGAATTGAAATGAATGATTTTGAATTTATTATTTTTGGCTGTTTTGAATTTACTTTTGCGTCACTTTGGTAAATGTATAATCATTAAATATGTTCGTTAGTGTAATCGAATAGATTCATATGTAAAATTTGAAAATTTGGGAATTTGAAAAATTTGGAATTATTTAAAAAAGTTTTATATTATTATTTAAGTTTTATTTTAATTATTTAAAAATGCATATTGTGGAATTACGTGAAAAAGAAAATTTGCTGTTTTGGTTTTTGGAGGTACCAAAAGTGAGTACTGATCAATATAGTGATTATTTGATTTTTTCCTTTTCCGGTTGTCGATCTTTAAAATTTGAATTGATTTATTTATGAATGATTTGAACTTTCTAAAATGTTCTCTTTCATTATTATTAGTCAAAAATTTGTTTACGTATTTAGGATTTTTTGCTAGACCTTGTTTTTCGAAATTTTTTAAATAAAATGGTTTAGTTATTTCTGATGACTTTAAATTTCGAATTCTTGATTGAATTATCGATGATTGATTTTTGTAATGGTTATTTAATTTTTTTGTTTTTCGGTTATTGATTTTTAAAATTTGTTTTGATTTGTTTATAAATAATTTGAAATCTTTAAAATGATTTTCTCTATTGTTATTAATCAAAATTTTATTTATGTATTTGGGTTTTTTAACTAGATTTCGTTTTTTGAAAATTTGTTGGAATTTATTTGAAGATAATTTGAATTTCCTAAAATGTTTCTTTTTGTAATTATTTGTCGAAATATTGTTTATGTATTTGAAATTTCTAACCGGTTTTTGTTTTTGGAAATTTGTCGGTTCTAAATGGTATGAATTTATTAATTCAAGTGGTTTCAAAATCTGATCTTCTGATTGAACAGGTAATTCTTGTTCTTTTAATTGACTTCTTAATTTTTGATTTTCTGAAATTGTTTTTTGTAGTAAAATTAATTTTTCATGATTTTGGTTCATCAAAATTTCGTAATGTTTTTTATCAATTTCCGATTTTGCTGTTTCTAAATTTTGTTTAACTAATTGATGTTCTTTATATAATTTTGAATTTTGGTTCCGTAATGTTTGTATTTTTTGTTCAAAATTTTCGGATGATTCAGAATTTGGGTAGTATTGATTTTCATAATTTTGTTTAATATAGTTATCAAAATTTTTCGAGTTCACATTTTCGTGATATGATATTTGCAAGTTATTTTGCATCGTTTTGCTGATTGTAATTTTATTATTATGAACTTCCGTAGGTGTCAAATTAAAAGTCGATGTTCTTGTTAGATCTTTCATTTGGAAATTTGAATTATTATTTTGAAAATATGTGTTTGAATTATGAAAGTTTGATGTACTATTTTGGAAATTTGGTCGTACAGATTGAAAAGGGTTAATGAAATTTTGATTTGGTGTTTGAAAATCATTATGTCTAAAATTTTGGAGATGTTGTGGTTGTTGAAAATTATTAGGTTTAAAATTTAATTTTGGTATTTCTATGTAAGCTAATTTTGACTGTTCCATTAAATTAATGTTAATTTTTGTCACATTGTTTAAGTTTGATTGTTGCTGATGGAAACTTCGCGAAAATTTTGGTTATCGATCTCTGGATTTTCAAATTCATCAACAGGAACTTGATCGATTTCATTTTCCTGAAATTCATAGTTTTCACGATCTTGATTTTGGTCATATGATTCGAAATAGTCGTAATTTGTATTATTATGAGTTCGACTTTCATCAAAATTATTATAATTTTCTTCAATATTTTGGTGGAATAATTCTTCTGAGGTCCAATTGCGTGTAGGTTGATTTGATCTTCTCGTATGTGCTGATGATGTATCCATTGGTTCAACTGCCTGGTAAGGTCGTTGAGAATGTTGTCGGAAATTAGAGCTTGTTTGATAAGCATTTACTCGTTGACTAGTTGTAGGTCGGTTAAAAGTAGGTTGAAAATTACGTTGACCTGTTAAGTTCGTTGCTTGGTTATTGAATTGTTGAAACGTACGAACGTTTTGTTGAGGTGGCGTAAAATTTCTATTTGGATTAAAGGTGGCTGGTTTAATAAATTGCGGTCTTTGGAAATTTTGAAAATTAGGTTTATGTTGATTTGGAAAATTTTGACCTGAATAATTATTTTTGAACATCATTTGATTCATTACCGGTTTGTGTGTATTTGCCGGCTGTTTGATTTCAATTTGATTGTAATGACGTTGACCGTTGTTAAATAGGTTGGTTTTTGACTGGGCGTACATAAAATTTTCCTCGGAAATCAAATGTCCTAAAGCTTCTTCTAACGTTCCTGGGTTTTTAAGCCTTACTACTAAGCCAAGTTGTCCGTTTAACCCTTGCAAAAAGGTTTGTAATGCTAAATCATCGTACAATTTTGTTTTAATAACCTTAACGTTTTGGTCGGTTTCCTTTAATTGTAACCTGGTTAATAATAAACAACGTACATCTTGACATCGCATCCCAAATTGGTATGATGACTCATTTTTAAATGGTTTTAGACTCATCAAATCCCTAAGTAGACAATTTTCATCTCTTTGATCCCCGAAATGTTGTATTAATAAATCTTTAATATTACCCCAAGTAGTAGCATTTTGTCTAGAGGCAATTAAGGTTAATGCACGACCTTCTAACTTGCTAAGAATTATTTGAATAAGTTGTGTGTTTACATCTGATGGTGTCGGAGTACTACACATGGATAATAAATGCTCACATGCGTTTGTAAAAATTGACAAGGTTGCTGCATTTCCATCATATTTAGGTACTGCGTCGATGTGGAATTTCTCTAATTTTGCCATTGTATTAGTATCAATTTTGAGATGTTGATTTAAAGCTTGACGTTGTTCTTCTACTACTTCGTTAGTTATGGATAATTGTGATAATAGGTCTGTGATCTCGGATTCGGACATGGGCAATTTTAAATAATTTTGAGCAAAAACTTACGCAATGAATACCAAGAGCGTTGTGAATCTCTTCATCACCGGGTAGTTTTCCTCGTGGTTGATTGAATTTTCTTCTTAATTTCTTTCTTCCTCCTTGGTTTGGTAGGTTTTTCTTTTATGCACTTTAAATTATATTTGATTTTTATTCACTGAACGGCGTTCCCGTTTATTTTAATTTTTAATTATTTATTTTCACTTATACACTAACTTATCACTAAGTTCTGTCAGTAAATCGTTGAAACGAAAAAGGTTTAGAAATTTTATCTAATGCCTTTCTGACATCCGTCCCGACTGCGCCAGTTAAGTTATTTACCCAAAAAGACTTTAAAAAAATTTCAATTTGAGTCTTAACAATTTATTTGAGTACTTGCAGCGATTTTAGCATACAGAATAATACTGACTTATAATACAATTATTACAACTTATATTTAGTACAAAATGCTTATGTTAGTAAACAGATCTTATTTTAAACTATGGAAAGTTCAAGCGAGTTTCTTCCCCTGGTTTCAGGTGAAGTCCTGGGAACATTTTATGTGTGTGAACTTGGTTTCACATAACACTCGCTTTAGCCACTCAAAAAATGATTTTTTCTGTTTAAAACTGGTTTTTATATTGAAAACTATTAATTCTATTAAAAACTGGTTTGGTGTCTGTTCAAAATTGTTTTTTTTACATCTGAAAGTAAATGATTTTCCTTTTCAAAATCCGTCGAAATCAAGTGTTTTTGTATTGAAAATTAATTATTTCTATTCAACAGCATTTTACAAATTAAAAAACAAACTTTTCTCCTTAAAACTCGCTTTAGCCACTCAAAAAATGATTTTTTCTGTTTAAAACTGTTTTTTACATCAGAAAAAAGTGGTTTTCCATTTCAAAATCTAATTGTTTTTATATTGAAAACTATTATTTCTATTAAAAACTGGTTTGGTGTCTGTTCAAAATTATTTTTTTACATCTGAAAGGAAATGATTTTCCTTTTCAAAATCCGTCGAAATTAAGTGTTTTTGTATTGAAAATTAATTATTTCTATTCAACAGCATTTTACAAATTAAAAACCAAACTTTTCTCCTTAAAACTCGCTTTAGCCACTCAAAAAATGATTTTTTCTGTTTAAAACTGTTTTTTACATCAGAAAAAATGGTTTTCCATTTCGAAATCTAATTGTTTTTATATTGAAAACTATTATTTCTATTAAAAACTGGTTTATTTCTGTTCAAAATTTTTGTTTACATCTGAAAGTAAATGATTTTCTCTTTCAAAATCCGTCGAAATTAAGTGTTTTTGTATTGAAAATTAATTATTTCTATTCAACAGCATTTTACAAATTAAAAACCAAACTTTTCTCCTTAAAACTTGCTTTAGCCACTCAAAAAATGAATTTTTCTGTTTAAAATTGTTTTTTAAATCTGAAAAAACGGTCTTCCTTTTCGAAATCAAAGTGTTTTTGTATCGAAAACTAATTATTTTTATTAAAAACTGCATGTGACAAATTAAAAACCTACTTTTTCCTTAAAAAATTGTTGTTTGCATCTGAAAATATAGTTTTTCATTTTGAAATCTGCCAAAATCTAAGTGTTTTCGTTCTGAAAACTAATTATTTTTTTAAAAACTGCATTTCACAGATTAAAAACCTACTTTTCTCCTATAAAACGTGTTTTTTAATTGCAAAACTGTTTTATTTCGGTTCAACATTGATTTTTTTTACATCTGAATAGTAAATGGTTTTCCTTTTTAAAAAATCTAAGTAAGTATTTTTGTATTGAAAACTAATTATTTCGATTAAAACTGCATTTTACAGATTAAAAACCCACTTTTCTCCTTTAAAACGTGTTTTTTAAATTGCAAAAACTGCTTGTTTTTCTGGTCAAAGTAGTTGTTTTTACATCTGAATAGTAAATCGTTTTCCTTTTCGAAATTCAAGTGTTTCTGTATGGAAAACTAAATATTTCTATTAAAAAACCTAATTTTCCCCCTAAAACGTGCTTTTACCTCTCAAAAAATGCTTTTCCTGTTCAAAAGTACTTTTTACATCTGAAAACATGATTTTCCTTTAAATCTTACAAAAAAGGGAATTTAAAATTTCTTCAGAGAAAGTCCGGAAGTTTTTAACGCAGTCAGGGAAATTAAGACATGTTCAAGAAAATATTTTAATGTAAATTTTTGTGTTTCTATTTTTAATTGAATTATGTGCCAACTCTTTTGAGCTCAAAATGCGTATTTAACTTGGTAAAATTATTAGCAAAAGCCTTTTTTTTTACCAGTGCAGGGGCGGGGGGAACCTTCATAGGCACCACCCCAATCTGGGATGGTAGTGTGAGATTCTTACTCACTAAAACCCCCTCCCTGGTGACAGCCGGATTCACCTCTCGGTATTTCTTCAGCTGTCAACCTGCGATATTGTTGTGTCTTTCTTAGTCTTCATGACCTGAACCCAGAGCTGCTTCAATGACCTTCTCATCGTCCAGCTTGGTACGGATGATCTCAGTTAGGGCATCAGCAACTATGTCCCAATCATCCTTTGATGATAGCTTTTCTATCAGCAAAAGCTAAAAAAAACTCTTCCGAGATACAGCCTCACACACAACCTCGGTTTTTAAACAAATTTTACTCAAAATACCTCTTTACCTGTCCATCTGACACAAAAGTTATCTGCATATGAATGAAAGTAGTCTCAATTATTTGTAAATTCCTGTATAAAATAACTTTTATAGTGAGCTTTCAAAGTTGATCATTTTTTAAGCTTTTCTACTATTTCTTACATTTCTACAAATAGCTGAATTTCAGTGCAACTGCAGTAGAAATTGGATATAATTCCAAGTATTGACAATTAAATTCTAAATAAAACTAAACAAATATGAACGTTGTAACTTCAATAGTTTTGGAGATATGGCTCTCTAAAAAAAAACCAAATTTTCATTAAATATTTGCCGAAAATTTAATTTTTTGGAAATTGTTTTTTTTTCTGGGAATCCTATGAATAAACGTGATAAACGAAAGAGAGGACTTAATTCTACATCTTTTTCATCAAAAAAATTTTCGTTTCTCCGGACTTATCTCCAAAACTTCTAAGGCTAGAATAATTTTTTTTTTAGTTTCACGCATATTTTAATTACTTTAAGGCCGTGTTTGGCCTGGGACTTTTTTTTGACTTTGAAAGCTTGACGCTAAAACGTGCAAACTTGGCGTTCGGTTTGGAAAGCGCGTAAGCACGTAAGAACGGTGATTGAGCGCTGTAGTGTTTACATTTCAAATTTTTGTTGACATTCGAAGGTGGCACTTAATATAATTTATTTTTATAGCATGTAATATGCTTTATCAATACCAAGAAATTTACGATAATTTATCAGTACGTACATATTTATTTTTTTAATTAATTAAATTTTAGTTTTATTTATTTTTTTAATTAATTAAATTTTAGTTTTATTTATTTTTTTAATTAATTAAATTTTAGTTTTATTTATTTTTTTAATTCGCCTCCTTTGACAAATTATTTCACAAACTTAACTAATTTCTTGTATTCATACACCGCGTAGTTGAGTGCACGAAAACATTTAGCCAAACAAAATTTGAATTAAAATTAAATTCATTTGTGATTTTGCCACCACAGGGCCAGGCTTTCGATAACACGCATAAATTGCAAGCGTTTTAAGCTCCCAAAATCGCAAGCGTTTGTAACAGCGCAAAAGTCCGAGACCGTGCCAGACCTAACACGGCGTAAATCTGATCTTATACTTTTTTGTCGTGAGATGCACCAAAAACAAGAAAATGATGAAAAACTAATAACCTTATAGTGTGTGTTAATAAGTGATCAACTTGGAAAGCTCACAGCTAAGGTTGTATTAGGGTTATAAAGTCGTTCTATGCAGAGTTTTCGTAGAGAATTTAATCTACTTTCATTTATCTGTTCATTTCATCTATCATCAAAATCTGAAAAGTACTTTATTTTGAGAAGAAATCGTAAAAAAACGACGTTCTTCCCAAGGCTGTAAGTTCAGAAATTGTAGGGGCTCGAAGAATATTTCGTTTAATTTACTAGCTTATACGAAAGCATAGCAAATGGCCAATTCATAACTGCAATTTTTGAGATTTACTCCGTAAAATTTGCTTCTGTTTAAATCCAAGCCTGATGTAAAAATAAAGCTTAAAAATCGCATTTCCAGGCCCCTTTTTCGCGACGCAATGACAAATTTTAATTTTATATCATTTGTATTTTAGGTCAAGATCTCCATGGACACCTTCGTGAAGAGACTTCAACCTGAGAAATACGAAGATTGGTTGAAAGGCACAGATGTTGGCCCACATCCTGAAGAACCAAATAAAAACGTCGCCGCTCCACACCCACTACCTCAAGATATTTTGTGTAATAAAAATAACACAGCACTGCCTGCCAATTATTTGGAAGCTCCGATAAAAAAGAATCCGTTTGTGAAACGTGCCCGAGCTATGGGCTATTCCGGATTGTCTTTATCGGAGTTTCCCGCCGAGTTACAGTTGGAGTTGATGGAGGAAGATATGGATTCCACTCCGGACGACGTCCAGCCCGACGAACAGCAACTTGAAGTTCTCGAAGATATTTGGCTGAAAGCCGGCGAAATTGGTAAGAAACTCGAAGTTGTTGTTGTTTTCCGAAAACTAATGTCTAAAATTTGCAGATGCCGAAGAGGCCACCATATGCGATGCGGGTTACCAGTTACCTGCGAACCGTAAGAAAGGATTGACGAAGCGCCGACGTAAAGGAATCGACGACGACGAAAACTTCACACCACAAAGGCGTCCGGTAAAAAAGAAATTTAATAAAGTGAAAGTTCGTAAAGGTTTGAAAGTGCGAGGGAGGAGAAGAAAAAATCCCGAATTGTCAAATCGGTGCAGTGAGAGCAACAACGATCCTCCGAAGGAAACAATTATCAAAAAAACTCCTCCCATAATTATGGGTTCGCCGCCAAAAGAAGAGGAAAGCAGCACGGATGATTTAATTAGAAACTTGCTGCAGGAGCAATCGACCAAACTAAAGATATTTAACGAGGAGGATCATAGAAAATTATTTAAAATGTCAAAACATAGAAAAAAAGGTTCGCATAAACACGATAATCATAAGCACTGTCATAAACGTCACAGGAAACATAAGAAGAGTACGTACTTTTCTTACTCGTTTTCGTTTCATTTTTTTTTTAGATTAATTCCATATCAAATTGACTACTTATAACTCGACTCTTTACATAAAAATGTTCGCAAATTTGCGGCCTATCTCTGCATGCACTTGAGATAACTGGCTAAAATTAGGTTCATTTGAAGGCTAAAGACAAAGCTTGCTTGGGTTTGTTTAAATTCTGACACAGCTGGATCAAAAAATATTAAGAAAGATATTGTGACTCGTATGGAGCTTAACAAAATCCTGGATGCATTTTGATAAGAATATCATATAAAGCAATACTTTAGAAACATAAGTTTTTAAATGCATTTTAGTTCTTCACCTTTTTGGTGATTCTAAAATATAGAGATTATTTATTTTAATAATTGAAAAATCCAGTAATTTACAATCTTTACTTTATAGATTGAGTGGTAGAGGAGCAAGCGCCTTCCAGAAAAATATTTTGACGATTTGTCACCTGGTTATTCAGTGACTTGAAATAATATTATAGTCCAGTCATTAAATACTTTTGGGTGGTAATAACTCTGAAATGGAATTTTTTAGTATAATTTGGCATCAGAAAACGGCCCCTCAGTTTTTGACATCGGGCTTGGATTGGAACGGGGGAAAATTTTATCAAAAAAGTGTCTCGATCCTATTTGGGTTGTCATTAAATGCCCACTTTTTTAAAAATGATACACTTTTGTAGAAAAAATAGTCAACACTCGACTAACACAGACAGGGGGAATCGGAAAATGTCTCACGACGTTCATAAAAACTGAATATAGACGGATATCTTGGGGAGGGGGAGGAAACAATGGGAAATTCAGAAATTTGGTGATTTTCCGGAAATTTAAAAAAATTGTGACCTTTCAAAATAAATATATCTCTTTATCTCAAAATCTATAGAAGCTAGAATACATTTTTTTAAATTTTGAGACTTGCGTATTTTGGACATCGAATGTATTTGAAATGACCAATTTACGACTATAATTATTGGGACCTTCTTCAACAAATTTTTGCACTGTTCCAATCCGAGACTGATGTGAAAAACTTGGGGTTTGTTTTGCATTTCCGGGTTATTTTCACGCGGACCCCGTTTTCGGGAAATGGCTGGACTGTTAATAGTTATTTCATTTTTCCTTGAGTAAGAGTTAACCCAGGGATTTCACCAAAAATCCCTAGGTTAACCCCTTACTCGAGGTTGAACTTCTGTTATACAACCGGCCCTAAAACAAAGAAATGGCACTTCATTTTTGATTCTGCCCTGTTAATAACTGGACTAAGAAACTCCCGTCATTGGCGTTTACTTAACTACCTTTAGTTCAAATTCAAATGTGGTTCCCACTCTTATGGAAAAGTTGGGGAATTTAAAAATGTTCAAATTTGATCGTCATGGAAAATCGTGGAATTTTTAATTATTTAGCGAAAATCAAGGAAATTAATATTTAGGTCAGCAAAAATTCTTTGACATTTTGTCAGGTGAGAATTATGTTGTTACAAGTCCACAATAACTTGATTTCTTGTAAATGATGTTTAAAGATTTGAGTATTTGTATTATGGTCACCTTGTGAATAAAGTTTCTTATATTTTATTATTTCATTTTCTACTACAATTTGCAATTCATTATGATAGTATATTTCCCCTAAAAATTAAGCTTACAAACATGAAAAACGGACTTCTTGAAATGGACTTGGTTTAAAAAATGTTGCTACTTTTGAAAAAATGGTATAAAATATTACACTGAACCAAGTCCATTATTAAGATTTTGAGAAAAAATAATGCATTTTATAACAATTAGTTATTTTATTATTTAAAAAATACATTTTGTTAGGTTATTTACTTACAATATAGTTATTATAAAAGTTACGATCTATTTCAGGCATATATTTTAGCATGGACTTGATATCTGATTTCTTTTTTCCATCCATTATTGGAATGGCGGTAATTGCACAAACTGCATTAATGTCCAAAAATTGCTCCGTTTCTTTATGTCTACGGGTATTACGATTTAACCGTACCGTAATACCGTAATTGTTTCTGGAAGAAAATGCTGTTTTATATGACACATACGCGGAGTTTGTTATAAGAAGGTATTTTATCTTCGAATATGGTATATTATTCAAATTTCTGATAATCATAGAAATTTAATTTATTCATTTGCATAATAATTATTTTTTTTGTTTTGTTAGAGATCCAGACGAGATTACGTAATAAAGATATAGGACTTATATATTTCTGTATAACGTAGCCTTTTTACTTCCCTATAAGGAAGTATTGTAATCATGAAAAAATTCGATGTCGATATTTTAACGGAAATATCCGTTTTGAGCATTTCTGAATCCGTTTTGACTACTTTCGCAATGATGTCTGTATGTCTGTCTGTATGGATGTATGTAACGCAAAATGTCTGTAAGTTCTGTATCTCTGGAACGAATTGTTATATAGTAACAAAATTTCATATTTAACACTTTAATCGGTATACAAAGGCACCATTTGATTTTGGAGGAAATCCTTAAACCGGAAGTAGCACTTCACTTGAAGGACGAAATGGTTTTTCTTAAATATCTCAGGAACGAATTGTTATCTAGTAACCAAATTTCATATTTAACACTTTAATCAGTATACTAAAGCACCATGTGATTTTGGAGGAAATCCCTAAACCGGAAGTAGCACTTTACTTGAAGGACGAAATGGTTTTTCTTCAATATCTCAGGAACAAATTGTTATATAGTAACCAAATTTCATATTTAACACTTTAATCAATATACGAAAGAACCATTTGATTTTGGAGGAAATCCTTAAACCGGAAATGGCACTTTACTTGAAGGACGAAATAGTTTTTCTTCAATATCTCAGGAACGAATTGTTATATAGTAACCAAATTTCATATTTAACACTTTAATCGGTATACGAAAGCACCATTTGATTTTGGAGCAAATCCCTAAACCGGAAGTAGCACTTTACTTGAAGGACGAAATGGTTTTTCTTAAATATTATATAGTAAGATAAATATTTTATTTATGAAATTTTTTTTTAATCAAAATAAAAGCAAATACAATTTTCTATAAATATATTGGAATATATTTTTCTGTACCAAATACCATTTAAGAATTACAACAAATTTAATAATTTAATTAAATAATAAAATAAAATTTAAATAATATTTCTGCGAATCTTTAGATGAACGATGAAGGAATGATTCCTTATAGGGAAGTCATGTGCTGGCCACATCAGATTTTTTCAATCATGCTGTGTACTGCATTAATATCTTGTACATTACTATGACCCGGTTCTGAAAATTTTTGTTCTATGGTTTTTTATCTGTGGATGCACTTTTATGAAACAGTACAGACCAAAAGACATGACTCATGACACTATTTCTATTTTGGGGGATGCAGGAATCGGACCAAATTACTAATTTTTCAAGTTTATATATTTTTTGCAAAACTAATTTATTTTATATGTATCTTCGATTCGATAGCAAACTTCCATAATTTAATGATAGATTTATATAAGTATAGGAACTTTTTGTTACTTTACCTTTCAGGTGAACTACATACATTCTATTTCGGGTCAAAACTGATTAAAACTAGGAAAATAATATAATATCTACATAACAAAATAAGTCATTTTTTTACATTATCACAACGTTGATTTTTTAGTTTGTTATAGTAATTATTTTGTACCAATTACTATTATATATCACGTGTTTATTTCCAACTCGACGATTTGATGTGGACTTGGTACAAGATAATTTGAACAAATATTAATTTCGAGGACTTGATACAAAAAAATATTGGCTTTAATGTGCTTCATAGTTCAATATTATATTGTTTTATAGGCCGAGATGGTACTATTATTTACCAGGAAACTTTGTAGCACAATAACTCGAAATTTTTAAAAAGTGGACTTTGTAACAACATAATTCTCACCTGACGATTTTATTTTTAAAGTTAACAAAGTTTCAAAAAGTCGGGGAAATTTCAATTTATTCCAGAAAAGTAGACAAAATTGCTTGAAAAATCAGTGGGAACCCTGTCAAAGTTTACACGTCTAATTACTTCCGTTACTTTTTCTATATAAAAGATCCTGTCAGTTCCAGAACTAATTTCCTTTCAAACGTAAAAAAAACGATTAAATAGCTGAAAAAAATTTACCTTTGGGTTATTATACAATAAATTACTCACACATGAACTGTGGATGAATCCACCTTGTTAAATTTGGCGCAAAAAGCACATTGATCTTTCTTCGGGGGGGGGGGGGGTCACAAATTATAGTGATTTCCTTCTTTAATAATTTTATATCTTGAGTATTTATAAAAAAAGGAGTTACTTTTGTTAGTTAGAAAATGTAGAAGTCGGGAGCATTTCAAATTTTCATGCTATTAAAATATGAGCTTTTCAATTGTAAATTGCTCAAGCCCAAACTTTCTTTATAATATTTACTAATTTGTCTTTCCTATAAAATTGCAATAATTTAAGTTAACATGTGACGGATTTAGGCCCAGTTGCACCAGTCCAGGTTATTTTTAAAGGTTTATTTCTATAGAAATAACCTGGGTGGTCCAACTGGACCTTCATGT
This sequence comes from Podabrus alpinus, assembly GCA_932274525.1. NCBI lineage: Eukaryota > Metazoa > Arthropoda > Insecta > Coleoptera > Cantharidae > Podabrus > Podabrus alpinus. Next base: position 78,137,584 of record OW026454.1, on the reverse strand, counting down.
TTGTACATTATCCAATCATCCCTTTATTTTAAAATTAATAAATGCAATAAATAGTTCACGACATAATAAAATTTAACGAGGTTATTAACAACAGCATCAAATTACCAATTTTGTAATTCAAAAAAGAATCATATGAATACGTGGTATTTTTAGTATGCGTTTTTGTAAACCAAAGATGTTAATAAAACACAGAATGATTAAAAGATTAAGAAAGTAAGCGCGGGGGGGGGGGAACCGTGATTTGAAAAACGTCAGCACAAGATAATTTATTTTGGTATCATTACACCATTATCAGTGTGCAGAAAAATAAGCACCACGTTTTAATTAAAAAAAAAGGTGCTTATAAAAAGCACACAATTTTTTCAAGAAAAAGCACAATGCAATCAAGCTCTAAAAAAGCAATAATTACAATAAAAATGGCTGACCTAAAAATATAATTCAGACAAAATAAACAGAAAATTTGTTTTCAACCAAAAATCGTTTTTTTCAATTATATTTTTCAAAAAAAATTTTTCATTTTCAATTTAGTTCTGGATGGCTTGTAAATCCAGTTTTCACAAACAATTTGTTGCTGCTTTTTTAGGAATAGACGATTTTTATACCGCTTACTCCAAACAGGGAAGTTTCAATTTTGTTAAATTAAAAATGAAATGGAAATCTTCGAGACAGAATAAAATATATTATTTTATTTTATTGTGTTTCTCCTTTAATTTCATCTGTTACTTAAGATTTTCACTTCAAATTTCCCCCACATCATCTTACATTTCATTTTCTAACAAAATGTGTTCTTAATTTTATTATCATTAAACATGTCTGATGATGGTATAATGAATTTTCTCATTATAATATAGTATAATATCATTTTCTCATTTTTCAATTCAATTCCCCCTTTAAATTCTCAATATTTCATTCGTTCTGGTTTAAAAAAATGGGGTGGATTACCTAACCCTGGTCACTCCAAATAAATTGAAAATTTCCTATTGCAAAGAGGAAGGTTTATATAGTATAATGACATAATTTTCACAAGCGAAGATATAATCAAGATTTTGAGTAAATCGATTTTGAAGTTTGCAAATTTACATGTAAAATTAACGAGATTCCCGCGCGTCGCTCATTAACATTTGGAGTATTTTTGCCTTCATCTCGGTTTCCGATTTGAATTTTTCTTTGAAATTCGGATAGATTGGGGGTGTGATTAGTGGATATTAGTAATAAATATAATCTGGCACGGCCAGAATTGGGCGCAACAAAAAACCTACCCTACGGCCCTCCGGGCGGTTTTTCATTCGCGCAGAGCTAAACATACGAGAAGGCGCCACCCATCAAGCAAACCGGGATGAAGACAAAAATAATGAGCGACGCGCGGGAATCTCGTTAATTTTACATGTAAATTTGCAAACTTCAAAATCGATTTACTCAAAATTTTTATTATATCTTCGCTTGTGAAAATTATGTCAGTATACTATATAAACCTTCCTCTTTGCAATAGGAAATTTTCAATTTATTTGGAGTGACCAGGGTTAGGTAATCCCCGCCAAAAAAATTGTTTTGGTTTACTAATATTCAAAATTAATTATTTTTAGACTAGAAAAGTGTTTCCACGATATTATAATTTCTGCATAATGTTACTACCATAATGAAACTACAAAAAATTTCTATAATTTTTTGTCTCCACAATAGGTTGGAAGATTTTGTACAATTTTATTTAAATCATTAATTTATTTCGTTACAATGAGACAAAAATAGAAACGTCAAGCACGTGCACGCGTATTTGCATTGTCGATCTGTTGACAGTTTGACAGCATTCATTATTGTTTTTTAAGTTGATTTTGAGTAGCCTGCCTTCCTTTAAGGAATCTCGATAATCCATTCATGCGCGTCCCTATGGGACGCGCATGAATGGATTATCGAGATTCCTTAAAGGAAGGCAGGCTACTCAAAATCAACTTTCCTTTCCTTTGCAAATTTTTGCACTATTTCAATACAAAAACATGCGCAGGGACCTACATAATAACTGTACCAAATTTGGTTCCGATTGGTCAAACGATTTAGGAGTTTATAGGGAATTATATAATATATAGATAGATAAAAACTATTTTCATTAAAGGGTCGAGTTAAAAATACTGATTTGGTATGGAATGGCGTTTTTAGTTCCATTTTCACTATATTTTTTTTCCTTTTTTTTTTTCTTTCGTTAAACTTGTGTCTTAATTAACCAAAACAATTTTATAGAGCGCGAGCAAAGTGGCGAGGAGACGTCGTTCGAGGATCACGAAAACGTTTCCAAGGTGATAGACGATATCATACAGAGAGCGAGTGTGGAACACGAAGAAAAATTGAAAAACGAGAATTTGGAGATATCAAACGGAATTAAAACGCCGCCTCTTAATTTTAACCCGGACGCGACTACCGGACGTTGCGAAATTTTAGAATTAAGTAAAAAACGCGGGCCCTACGGAAAGAGGGACCCGTCCAAAGTATTTACAAAACGAAAGAGTTCGAACGGCGAAATTAAAATTAAGCAAGAAATCGAAGAGTTGGATTCGAGTTGGTCGAAATTCGAACCTAAACCTCTGCTAAAAAATATCAAAATAGAGCCGGAGGAAGGTCCGGATGTCCTACAATCCCAGCCCAGTACTTCTAACGATAACGATTCTGGTAACTGTTCGGAAACGCCGAAACAGAGCGGCACCACTTTCGCTAACGTTTTCTTATCGTTCCTAAACAGTATTGACAAAACTCACGGCGCCGAGGAGGAGCTCGAAAGAAAGAAAGTACAAAAATGCGATAAGAAAAAACCTAGCACTCCGCCGTCGGCAGACGGTGGTAAAGTAGTTCGACGATATCGCAAACCAAATAACAAATCGCCTCGGAAAAAGTCGCTAGATTCATCTGAAGTGCCACCGGTCGGGAATACTACCCCTAAAACTAGTGTACAAAATTTGAGTAACGTTGAAAAAACTATCGAGTCAGTCATACAACGTGAAACCGTAAACAGTATAATCACGGAAGTCAAAGCAACGCCGGTAAAATTGCCCGAGGAGGCTCCGAAAAAAGTGAGAAGAAAGCGGAAGACGCCCGTGAAAGCTCCAAAATTAAGTGGCAATAATTTTAATTCGTCACAAAACAATGTGCTCCAAAATATGGCCACGAATTTTAATCAAATACCAAAAATTGAACCTAAAATAGAGGTGCCGCCGTTGTCGCCTATACAAACTAATGGCAACATGACCGAGCACACTACGTGTTACAATTATGATCTCGAAGACGAATTCACCGAAAACGTCAAGCGTGGAGTCGAAAGTTTACAAAACATCTTAACGTTGCCACACCAAGAAGTAGTCGAATTAAACGATCCCTACGGTGATACCAATGGTAAGTTGTATTACTTTAAATAACCTTAATGTCTTTTCAAGAAAGAAAAGTTTTTAAAGTTGCGTTTAATTTGGCACAAATAGGTGGATAGTAGGAGCAATCCGGTGTGTCCAGTATAGAGTTTTACGAATTGGCTTGTTTAATCTAGAACGGAAACGGGAGTGGTAGGGCTAGCGAGAATTATTGTTGGCTAGTCGTTTTTAATCTAATTCAAGAAGTTATTTATGTATATAATATGATTGACGAAGTTGATATTCTATACTTACGTTTGGCTGATTATAAAATTTTCATGTCAATTTTCGAAATTTTGATGTGTTGTGTTTTCGAAATGAAATAAAAATTATGAATAGTAAAATTTTGATACATTTTTTTTGTGTTTTGTGCACTGTAGTTCTAGATTAAAATTTGTAGTCAATTTGCAAGCCAATTATGGCAAATTCCTCTCCCGAAATCGGAAGTTTTCCTCTGCTCGTTTTACTTCGCCTATTGACGAAGTAGTGTTCTTGCTTAAATTGTGTCAAAATTACATTTACACCACATTTGTTTGTGTGTTTCACTCTATAATGGATATACCGGGTTGCTTCATGGAAGTAGTTACTTCAAAGTACCAAAATTAATTAGAAAGCATGATTAAAATGTTACGACATAAAAATGATGGCAGCTGAAAAGGGACACTTTGAGGTTTGTTTCAGAATTTGTGACATTTTTAGGGCCACATAAAAAATTAAGTGACCAAAATGCTACAATCCAGTTCTGAATGAAAAGATTTGCGACTTTTCGCCAAGTATAAGCTCCCCATACCTAGATGGCGTTGTGTTTTTATGATCTATTTTGTCAATTTGGTAATAAAGTGTGGTTTATTTTGTACACGCCTCCTGTACCCTAATAGGATCAGTACTCGAGATTCCGATATGAATTTAATTACTATATACGAGTATTCCCTATAATCTATACATTATTTTGGTCGCGTTTTTTAAGAACTCCTTCCGATTGTCCTTTTTATTTAAATACAGTGGAACTTTCACTTAACAATATTTTTGCTTTTATGATATCGACTTTCATAATAAATTACATGTATTTTTCTTTCGATTTAGGGCCCGTATTTCCATCTCCTAATAAAGTATCGGATAAATTTATTCGTCAAATAAGTGCCGTCATTGGTTGTTTCATTTTTGAATGGCCAATGAGGGCTCTTATTCGCCGAATAAAGTTATTTGGCAGTTTATTGGCGATTTACATTACCGTTGGTGGCGCCACCAGCAACAACAACATGGCTGTGTTTAGACGTATATTTCGAAATTCAAAGTCATAGTCTGGTGAAAATTTCCAAACATTTTAGTATGGTGTTAAATTTATTGTAATATGTTTGGTTAGTTAGTTGATTTTGTTATGTTTTGAGCCTGAAGAACGAATTTTTATTTTCATTTAATACGTCATTCACTAATTTGAAATTCTCCCGCATGGTGGCGTTTGCTTAATGTAAATTGCGAATTAGGAGATGGAAATACCGGCCCTTAAAAAAATAAATTTTAATATAACGAATTAGCTATTTTGATGCTGAAATCCAAGTTTTATCATAATAATCAAAACAAGATTACAAGGAATGTAGACAATTCAAATCGAACAATACAGATATTTTGATAATAAATTAATATAAATAGATAACAAATAAATACACATAAAATATTGATTGAGATGAATAAAATTGTCCAAATTTCCCAGAAGCATTATATTTTATTATATTGTTGGTTTAGAGGTAAAACTCAGAAAGTCCACATATTTATGTTTTAGCAAAGATATAAGAGCTGTAAAGATAAGAAATGCCATACAAAAAAATGTGCATCATTTTTCTCCCCGAAAAGGGTATCGCCATCTAGCGTCCTAGTACCAAAAGTAAACATTAAGTGTCCTGATTGGTTAGGAAAACAGACAAAGTTGACTTGTAACCAATCAAAACATTAATTTTTAACCTTCTGTACTACGACGCTAGATGGCGATACCCTTTTCGGGGAGAAAAATGATGCACATTTTTTTGTATGGCATTTCTTATCTTTACAGCTCTTATATCTTTGGTTTTAGGATAATTGACAATACAAGTAAATTGTTGAACACAAATATCTGACTTTCCAAGTTTTAGCTCTAAACCGACGATACAGAAGTTCCACTGTAATCTTAAGGTACACACGTTTACAGTAGACGGAAATTTGTGTTCTTACCCAATTTAAAAAATAAATATTGTGATTACGCCTAAACCATCAATGTTACAAAAAAGTTAAGACGTCGCACAGTGTTGTGGAGGCGGACAGATGGTGATTTTTAAAGTAATTCATTTGGTCTGTTTAATAATAGTTTCTTGCTAGGAACATCCCAAGGATTCAGGAACACAAAAAAATCATAAAAAATGCACTTGGAAAGGGTCAAAAAAATAGGGAAAACTCAACCTTTTTCATATGTAGCTTATACATAGGTATAGTTTGTTTCAGAATAATTGAAATTAAAAAAAGTCATAGCATCAAATTACATTGATATAAAAACGTACAAACTATAAACGAAACATAATATATAGAGATAAGGTTAATTATTTTAATCTCGCGCCAGCCTTTAGCAATGCATATGCTTGGTCGACAGCATATCTTATCATTATCACATAGTTCGTACGCTTTTATATCAACGTAATTTGATTCTATGACTTTTTTTAATTTCAATTATTCTGAAACAAACTATACTTTAACTTTGCTGAAAACGGAAATACATTAATTTTTTTCGGTTTTCAAGTTGAAATATTATTTCTGTATCTCTTTACTAGCACACAAGCGCCAAAACAAAGAATTACATTTTTAACGGTTTGTAGACCTAATTTCGACCTAAAAACTCGATTTTTTTAAATGTTAACTTTTCTTAAACTGTCAGTTGTGTGAGAACGCATGAGACACACTGAAAACAATTTTGTGGTATCATTGGTGTCTCTAGTACTTGCCCTCCAAATTTCAGCTGCAGATACTTGCAGATTCGAACACAAGAGCGTTTTTACTGAGACTTGTCCAATTTTTACCGAGGGATTATCAGATTAACAAATCAATAAATTTTTTCAATTATTTTTTTTGCCCTAAAATAGAAGGCTCAGCAACTGTTTGTCCACAAAAACCCCATTTCACCACACTGTGCGTCGTTTATGTCTGTTTTATCGCTTTCTTAACGAAAATGATTTTCATTTTAAGTTCGTAGGTGAGCGAATGGCTGAAATGCTAGCGTGTTCGCTTTCAAGCCAAGATTCACGGGTTCAAATCCTGTGAGGTGCTATCTATAGAAGAAATTTTCGCTCACCAAATGTCTATATGCTGGCCCCAGATAACATTATTTATGGCTAAAAAACTTCCCTGATGGAGTAGGCGGTGTAAAAATCGTCTATTCCCGTGGTTCGGAATCCACGTTAAGCTGTAGGTCCTCTGTGCTCGTCGCACATTTTCAACACGCAACGAGCAGAGACAGGGAGGTATCGGGAAAATGTCGCAAGACGTTCATAACCGAATATACGGGCGGAGGTAAATGTGCCACTAGTAATGTTATTCTACCTACGAATTTAGGATATTAAAAGTACACAGGTATTTGTGCCACCGGAGAAAACGGCATCTACCTGATGCATCTCCTACATGTAACATCGATTATTTTTTGATTTTACACGATTTTTTGGGGGTGAAACGTAATAGTTTACTGCCCCATACCGCAACTATACTTTTTAATGCTATTTCGAGGGTCTCTCACATCCCGGTTTCATTTATCCCGTTTTTCTTGATGTGTGGCGTCTTCTCGTATGTTTAGCCTAGTAACCAGAGTCAAAACCGCCCTGGAGGGGTGCAACGCGGAGCGGAGCGCAGCGGCGCCCCGTAAGGGTAGGTTTTGACGATGGATTACCCTCCTTATCGAATGCACACCCCAAAATTCGAAGGCAAAAAAATTTAATTTTTTCACTGTTAGTGGCACAAATACCTGTGTTTATTTAAAGAACCCTTTTGGTCGGTGGCACATTTACCGGTACCCTTTTCTGGTCAGGTACATTTGGTGGCACATTTACCTACGCCCGAATATACATACTAAACTAATCACGTCAGCACCAAAAAAGATTAATTTAGTAAAAAGGATAAAAGAAAGGTAATATGTTTTTTTAAGGAAGTTAATTTCGGAAAGATCCAAACGAAACCAAAATATCGAAAATTCGACGCGATTTAAGGTAAAATATCGAGACCAGTTGCAGCATAGCAGCGTTGCTGCACAGCTACTTTTGCTTTATAGCGCTAAACGCACTGCGAGAGCGATTACCAGGTAATTTTGGTAATCGTAAAACATTTTGTTTTTGAGAAACAATTTTTTTTAGTTTATCAACAAAAATTTAACTTTATTTCAATTTTGGTTAAAATCTTATCATTAGTCGATGTGCCTCTCTACAGAAGCGTCGTGATTCGAAGTGTTTTCATGTACATAGAGGACCTACTTGTTTAATGTGGGCTCCAAACCACGGGAAGTGTAAAACACTTCATTTCGAGATGAACTTTCACGGCAGATTACCTTGGTGGTTTTAGAGACGGTCAGAATAATCCTGCCCGGATTCAATCGGAGCGTTTTGCATTAGCAGTAGACATACTTAACTGCCAAAGCTAAATACAAAATACTGAAATGCATATATAATTTCGGTACAGGAACACAACTTGGTTCGAGCACTTGAAATTTTAACACGAACAAAAATTTTACGATGTAATTCATACAATTACCCAGTCGTAAGTTAGTCATAATATGCCTCATAAACAATAATTTGGATATGGTTTACACGAAATTGCAAAAACAAACAAAATAGGAACTGGAATTCAACATGTAATTAAAAAATTTTGTGGAACCGGCTCTGTAAGTTATAGGGGATCAGTTTCGAAGACTCAAAAAGGCAACGAAAAATATTTGAGAGCTCAATCTCGACGAAATAGAACCCGAACATCCAGGGAATTGACTCAAGATCTTCACCGTGCTACGAGAACTTCAGTTGATTCTTCTACAGTTCTTTGGAGTTTTGGTAAAATGGAACTCAAAGCATGTGTAGTAATTAAAAAGCCATTACTTCGAGATGGTGATCAGCTTAAGCGGTTAAGTGCGTTGCTGCTAATGCCGAATACCTAGTTCGATTCAGGGCTTACATATTATGTAATAATTGGAGTCCGGATTTATATGTTTTTACATGTTTTATTTGCTCTATCACAGAAAGCTAATTTTTAGTATCTATACCGTTCTCTACAAAATGAAGCAAAATACGAAGTTTTATTTCCCATATAATTTAATATTTTGGATTTTTACCGCATATAAAATTATTATCCATACTATAACCGCATATATAGCCAATATTTGGAATAATTATGAATAATTATATTATGTAGGTGCAAGTTTTTTAAAATAAAATTCTAATGTTAAAAATGTGGCACAAAATTCAACCTTGTCAAACACATTTATTTATGGGTACACGTTTTCTGGACCATTTCTATCCCTTGCAACATGTCCCATTTAAAAAAAATAACGCATTACCACGTCTGAAACCTTTTAAATCAATAAATTAAAAATTTTATTATCACTTCTTATTTATTGGGGTCTGAAAAATATTACCATCTTTTTGTAACTTCTAAACTAATCTTAACCTGTCCGATCCAGAAAATTTGGCGACGTTGATTTCAATAAATTATATTTCTGCCAATTCCTAAATTAATAATTATATAATAATATGTAAATATTATTTATCTAGTATACAATACTAAAAATTTCGATTTTGCATTATATTCCTTTGTTTTCATTTAACCGCATATTATCCAAATTTCAGCAATATTACCGCATATATGGACTAATTTTAACCGCATATAAAATACTTATATTGATGTTTTTTACCGCATATAAATCCGGACTCGAGTAACAATATTTCAAACGCACAAGACACACATAGAAAAGGTCGCCTACGCCTGAAATCAGGTATGGCACTCGGAAGAAGGAGGAGAAGATTACTTCGTAAAGGGAATAAAGAAATACATCATCGACGATAAAAACTGAACTTCAAATGATTGAAAGTCCAGATTAGAAATATTCGGTTCCAAAATGGGGCAATAGAAGACCCGGAGAAATATGCAATCTACTTCTCTAAACCCATGGGGTGGGGGCTTAATAAACATTTGGGGTTGCATTACTGCGAATGGTGTAGGTGATTTAGCAAATTAAATGCATATTTAAATGCAAAAGTATGTGCAGGAAATAACATAAATGTACGATCAGACTTACGTAAAAGTCGACTTCAAACAAATTCCGGGACGGCATAGAAAAGCGAATTGGTTCCTGAGAAATTTAAAGTAAAAACACTTTACAAATATCCGAAGAAATATTTGATTCGGCAGGCAATATGCACATGTGACTTCAAGAGCGGAATTTTCGTATCTACAGGAATTGTCAGCTGTCGAAGAGTGTCTACAAAAATTATCACTGCCTTTCGTTAAATCGCACAAAGGTTCAGTACTTTTGACCCGACTTAGCCTCTTGTCATTAACGGTGGATTAACCATGGAGCGATGTCACAGGACGTCAACCCACCAACTCTGGCCTATTGAAACATATTGGGCAATAGTCGAAAGAAAGTTGTTGAAGACGAAGGGGAGTGTGCAAAATGAGCAAGACTTGAAGCGTAAATGGCGAAAGGCAACCGATTCAGTTCGGTAGCTGGTGTGCAACCCTTGATGAAGGAGAGTCAAGTCCAAGATTCGAAAATTCGTTTATACAAAAATTGATTGAAATGTTTTTAAATAATAATGTTAAAAGTGCCTTAAATGAAATTAGTTTAGTGATATAATTTAATTGCTAAAAGTCGGTAATTTTTGTCACGATATATCGATTTTTGTCCTTATACCGAATCAATGTCTGCAACATTTTAAGTGTGCAGTCATATTATTAATTAATAACAAGTAAAATTGTATTTCTTCAAAGATAAATATTTGTACCAACGCATGCTACCATGCAATTGAAGTTTTGCACAGATTATACATAGATTCGGTGATCGGTAGAAGAACACAAATCAAAACACTTAAAAAAAGGGTCCCGCATGTGTCTCATGGGTGCCGAGATACCTTAAATTGCCTAAAACTTCGTTATTTCCAGCTGGATTTTTGGTTTTGCTGTGATCCCTTCGAAATTAGAATTAAGTTTCCTTAAAAAAAATGCATAGATGCAAAATCTTTTCATTAAATTAATCTTTTAACCGATGTACCGATGTGATTAATAGGAACATAAAAATTGAAATCTTACATTTTTGTCCAAACATTAATAATTTAGACGCAATCGCAATTTTTTTTTTAATTGATATAACAGACAGACAAATGGATTTTCCACTCCGGCCCATCCGCTATGTCCATCTAAGTGCACGGGTAGCTTTACTCAACAATATTCCCGTGTCCCATTTTGGTCTTATTCATACAATTATGATTCTCCAGACCGGGAATTTGGTCATTTATCAATCAAGTCGAATTTAATGTATTACAGTAGAACTCGGCTCGGTCTTCAACCTCACATTTAATTGAAAAATTTTCTGATAAGTTCATAAGGACTGGAAATTTTCAAATTTAACTTTTAGGAAATTAGAGAAATTTCTTTCTCAGACTACTCGTCACTACAAATTTAGTGATCGCTTTTTAAGGCTTTAGAGTTAATTTTTTTTACTACATTTCTTTTGGCAAGTTCACAACTAGCGCCCACTGGTTGGGCGCGCCGGCACTTTTCATGGTATTCTTGGTTTCAGCAAGTTAGTATAGTTTAAAACGGTTTAAAAGCATAGATTTTGTTCTTAATTATGGTTTTTCTAAGATTACAACAATTCATTACAACAAAAATTAAAATAAAATGTTTCTTCGCAATATTTCCTTATACCAGTTAACTTTAGGACGAAAATGACTTCTACAAATCTTATGGAAAACAAAATTCACTAAAACTTTTATTTAAGATATTTCTTTCTAACTCGAGTAGTTGCTGAGCGCCAGCGCTGTTAAATAGAACACATTTTTGAAAGTTTCAAAAACGCTTGATTATGACCCGACTTTTTTTTATAATAGACTTTTTTAGAGAGAGTAACCAATAATTATAAAAAAAGGCAGAGCAAAATCTGTGCTCTATTTAACAGCGCTGGCGCTCAGCAACTATTAGACCTAGAAAAATGGGTAGGTGTAAACTCCCCTAATGCGCCAGGTAAATTTCAAAAAAGCATGTAAACTCCCCTCCGAGCAAAAGGCCAACACTTAAACTCACATGTAAACTCCCCTCCTAAGCAATTAAGAATGAGGGGAGTTTACATGCAGAATCAAACCAATAAATTGAAATTCCCGTTAACAACTCAGGACCGTACGCAGGATTTCTTTCCGGACGGCGTTTTTGTTGAACGATTGAAATTCACGATCTTGCATATCATTTTCCTACCTAATATGTAATTAGCGAAAAACTTGAAACCTACATTTTTGAGTTTTTAAGTTAATATTTGTGCCCGGAAAGGGGGGGGGGGGCGAACAGTATACAATAAAATTGTATTTGAAAAATTACAAAATATAACCTACTTATTTAATAAGGGAAAGTAAATTCATGTAGCCGGTCGAACACGGGGTCTGCACGGGTATCGGGTTACAGTCCCTTCAAATGGAGTGAAATTTTTTCGGTCCGATTTGAATTTTTCTTTGAAATTCGGATAGAGGGGGGTGTGATTAGTGGATATTAGTAATAAATATAATAAAAAAAATGGAAAATAACTCGTGTATAGCCAAAAAAGTGAAAAAATTAAATTTTTTTTGCCTTCGAATTTTAGGGGTGTGCATTCGAAAAGGAGGGTAATCCATCGTCAAATCCTACCCTTACGGGGCGCCGCTGCGCTCCGCTCCGCTCTGCACCCCTCCAGGGCGGATTTGACTCTGGTTACTAGGCTAAACATACGAGAAGGCGCCATCCATCAAGAACACCGGGATCTATGCAACCGGAATGCGAGAGACCCCCCCCAAAAAATCGCGTAAAAACTAAAAAAATATTCGGCCATACTCGTGTATAGCCAAAAAAGTGAAAAAATTAAATTTTTTTGCCTTCGAATTTTAGGGGTGTGCATTCGAAAAGGAGGGTAATCCATCGTCAAATCCTACCCTTACGGGGCGCCGCTGCGCTCCGCTCCGCTCTGCACCCCTCCAGGGCGGATTTGACTCTGGTTACTAGGCTAAACATACGAGAAGGCGCCATCCATCAAGAACACCGGGATCTATGCAACCGGAATGCGAGAGACCCCCCCCAAAAAATCGCGTAAAAACTAAAAAAATATTCGGCCATACTCGTGTATAGCCAAAAAAGTGAAAAAATTAAATTTTTTTTGCCTTCGAATTTTAGGGGTGTGCATTCGAAAAGGAGGGTAATCCATCGTCAAATCCTACCCTTACGGGGCGCCGCTGCGCTCCGCTCCGCTCTGCACCCCTCCAGGGCGGATTTGACTCTGGTTACTAGGCTAAACATACGAGAAGGCGCCATCCATCAAGAACACCGGGATCTATGCAACCGGAATGCGAGAGACCCCCCCCAAAAAATCGCGTAAAAACTAAAAAAATATTTGGCTATACACTCGTGTATAGCCAAAAAAGTGAAAAAATTAAATTTTTTTTGCCTTCGAATTTTAGGGGTGTGCATTCGAAAAGGAGGGTAATCCATCGTCAAATCCTACCCTTACGGGGCGCCGCTGCGCTCCGCTCCGCTCTGCACCCCTCCAGGGCGGATTTGACTCTGGTTACTAGGCTAAACATACGAGAAGGCGCCATCCATCAAGAACACCGGGATCTATGCAACCGGAATGCGAGAGACCCCCCCCAAAAAATCGCGTAAAAACTATAAATAATCGATGTTGCATGTACGACGCTCGAGGTGCATTTGCTGCTGCGAAATTTTCTAAGTGTAAGAGTATATCGATTTGCACGTACCGTCAACAAAATGCGCGCCCGCCGAGCGATGGAGTGGCATTCGACCGGTTGTGCACCATGCACATGGTACTTTTCCGTACTTTTCAAATTCGATTATTTAAATAATTTTGAATTAACGAAATTGTCTAAACCGGCCCTGTCCATGCACATGGTACTTTTCCGTACTTTTCAAATTCGATTATTTAAATAATTTTGAATTAACGAAATTGTCTAAACCGGCCCTGTCCATTTAACAAGCCGTACTTAAATTCTAATTGTTATAATCTCCTACTTACGTATAACTAGGGATTATACGGTTCGAGGGGAATTTACATGCCGACTTAAAAACCAAAATTGAAGAAAATAAAAACAGGTCAATTTGGAGGGGAGTTTACATTACCCCAGAAAAATACCTTAGATAAAATTTGTAGTAAATTTTATTCTCCATAAGATTTATAGCAGTCATTTTCGTCCTAAAGAATTCGGTAAGAAGCTCAGGGTTCCGACAAGACGATTTTTAGTATGTTAAAGTACGAACAATTACCTAACGAAATCCGTCGAAAAATCGCAGAAGACAGATTTTGGATTTTTTTGATCGAAATTTGGCCAATTTTCTTACATTAGTATGTAAACAATTGAAATAATTTCAACTAATTGCACAAATTGATTTAAATTTCTCGTTTTATAATGTAAACATCATTTAATAATACAAATCCATAAACACTGATACAATCTGTAGTACCATAAAAAGTGCCATATTTCGCCACCGTAATCGCTGGCATCGAATTTTGAAAAATTCAAGTCACTTGCACATAGCCTTTGGCTTTCATAGAGAAAGTTAGTGCATTTTTAAAGTTTCTTCATCATAAAACATGGAATCAATTGATAGTACATACAAAAAAATATTTACATAATATTGCATACCATATTTTTTGTAGATAATTTTCAGATCTTTGTTTTTCAGTAATATAGCTCCTTTTTAACGAAAAACTCATTTAAGACAACCCTGAAGTCTTGCTGAAGCCCACCATCAAGAAACCATGGGGGGCTTTTGGCTTATTATGTATTATTTTTACGAACCAAATAAAGGACATATAAAATCAAAATTCACCTCAATTCTATTTTTTTTCTCTGTTAATTGTAATTTTCTATTTTTACATTAAGTTATAAAAAAAGCCCACTAAGAAATCCCTGTATTAACTTGCAAGGAACCATGAGGACTTTTATCATACTTTGTATTATTTCTAACAAAGAAAAGTATTCTAATTCTCTTTTATTTTTAAATCAAGATATTAAAGAAAAGCCGGTTAAGACGTCCTTGCAGTGCTGTATAATACTTCGAAGATCAAGAAACCACGGAGGGGATTTTGACAGATGTATTTATTTATAACGACCAAATCAAGATTGTATATACAATCAAAATTCATTTCAATTATAATTTTTTTCCATGTTTAATCTAATTCTCTATTTTTAATTAAGATATTAAAGAAAAGCTTACTAAGAAATTCGTGCAGCTCTTTATAATAATACGAAGAATACCACCAAGAAACCATGCAGACTTTTGATATGTTATGTATAATTTCTCCCAAAATCAAATAAAGATATATTCAACTAAAATTCGACTCAATTCTATTTTTTTTGTTTGTCGAATCAAAAATTACTAAGCTCAAGTGTCTCAATGAAGAGTTGCATTTTTCTTCTATTTTATTCATTTTGTACTACTGATTTTTCTAAATGGAGAAAAACTGGTTGAGGAAACCCCTTTTTTACAGCACTGTAAAATAGAAATAAAGCACATCAGGCACAGACCAACCGAAGAATCGGTTTCTTCTAAAAAAAAAAAAAGTTATATAGAACTTTTTTGTTGCCTAGTCTTCAATAGTTCTTGTACAATTGAATTTTTGAGTAAAACCGTTGCAAATGGCTTTATAATCTAAGCAGTTTGAGAAAACCTTTGCCTATTTCTCAGTGTAAATCTGTCGGTTGAAGAAATTTCCGCCATACAAATGTATGACGTACAAAATGCCCTGTCGATTAAAAATGCTCTATCGTAGAAATGCCGAGTTGAACAAAAGCAGTTGTTGTATAAATTACCAGACAGTGTAAATAGTGAAATGGTCATTTTTCACCTGCGTGATCTCACAAAGCGTAAATTGATTAAAATCTCCACCTTTTTTCCCGCACAATTTCAATACTTTTTTCGTAAACGGACACAAATTTGCGCAAATAAATTATAAAATAGTGACATCTGTAGGCGCTTGCATTAACAACGAATCTATCGATTATTTTCCCATTTCTGCCCCCCGCAACGCGCATGAATGGATTAACGAGATTCGCACAATCATTGTGTAATTGGATTAATAAAATTTGTGTCTGGCGAAGTTTAGGAGACTTAAAACTTTATCTTCAAAATTTACTGCGCACAATAACAGCCCCGTTTATCCGACATAAATATTCTCCATTTAGTAGATTTTATATGGTGCCCTATGTTTGACCTTCACCATGTGAGGTGTAATTTTATAAATTACACTATATAATAAATTTATAACTGTGTATAACTAAAAGTTCAAAGACCTTACCACCGTATTAAATTCACATTATTAAGACACTTATACGAGAAATACAATAACATTTGACACTGCCGCTTAAAATGACAAAGAAACAACAGCAACTTTTGTTTTGCATATCGGCGCCATTTTGATTTTTATATTTACGAGGTTGTAAATGCGCCTTCGCGTTTACCCGACCATCTAAGATCGCGAAGCCACAGTAACCATCTTTTGTTTTTCTTATGGACGTCATATTAGATTCTACAACTTTCTTTTCTTATTACAATGAAGTATCGCATAAATTGTGTGATCTATCAACGTAATCAGAAAAAAAAGTATTACAAAAATTTCCAACAAGAAAAACAAAAGTTTACCGTGGTTTCTTCGCCATTTTAGATGTCTTGTCAAATATGATGCCATATTTGGATTTCGAGAATGAAAGAATAGAAATATTACGCGCAAATTTTCACACTATCGGTAATTTCACGACAAACTTGAAACGGTTCGAAAAAAAAATTATCTAAATTTTTTTTTTGTATTTTAGATGACTTGCAAGACAACGTGGAACCGGATTATTCCTGTTTGCAAACAAAACAAGGAAGTTTGACATTATACGCTGCCGACAAGCAGGATGATCATCAAATGCCACAATTGCAAAGGCAAGAGGAGACGGATCCCGATAACGAATATTCGCACATGCCTTTACTCCAACCCCAATGCCCCAATCCGCCAGTTCCTACCCAATATATCAGCGATCCGACGACCGATAATCTCTTGACCAATGATGTACAGTACACTTACGTAAATTTGCAAACCGTTCCCGCGGCACAAGCGGTGCAATACGTTCAAGACGTCCCCACAGTGTATGCGATACAAACGCAAAACGTTCAATTAATCCCCACCATGTACGAAGTCAAAAATGTACAATACGTTCAGAATAATCCCGCCAACAACGTTTACAACATTCAAGGAGTTTATCAGTACAAAGATAACGGCGTAGTGCAAAATAACGAATCGACCCAAATCGTACCCTTAAATCAAGAACTGGGACAAAAATCCAACACGAAAAAACCCAACATGATTTGGGCCAACCACAAGTATTACACGGTTAACAATTGTTCAGTCGATCAGTCTTTGCCAAAAGAACGTTTTTATCCCATGAGTATGAATCCGATAACTTTAGATAAAGAAATTAAAATCGAGGATGATAATATCGGCGAACAGCTCGATATAGCAGGCGAAGAAATCGTACAAGACTCGACGCTTGACGATGTAGAAAGTAGGAAGGTCAAAACCGAACCGAGCATGTTTAAACGGTTCTTCAGTTTGACTCCCGAGAAAGACAAGGGCGGTAAGCAATCGGCGCCCAAAGTTATAGTCGAGCGTCAAGTCGTAAACGACTACGAGGACGACGTGAATAATTGGAACAAAAAGTTAAAAAAATCGCCCCTGAAACGTTACCTGCAAGATTCCTTTTACGATTCCAACGATTCGAATCAGGAAAACTTGAACAACAACTACGTGGGAAATTTCAAGAAAAGGGGTAAACGGAATTTGTTGAAACAGTTGGTCGCCGATGTGACCAAAAGCGAAAAGGCTTTGTCTAACATCCTCACGGGTATCAGCAAGACTAAAGTAAAGCAAGAGAACAAAAGTACGGTTAGCCAATCGGTGGACAGTTTCGATAAGTTTCAAGAAAAAATAATGAAGCAGTTTAATTTTACGATTTGTTATGAGAATAACAATACGTCGAGCGAAGATTTGTTTAGCGACGTGGCGCTAGATTTGAACGAGCTGTTCGATGAGGATCGCAAGAAGAACACGACTAATCGAAGTAAGTTAACGAAACGAGTTCGTCCGACTAAACGGAGCGACAACAAGAGGCGGCCGGCGATTCGAAAAACGAAAAAATTTTCGGACAATTACTTAAGACAACAAATTAAACGTTACACGCCGTTAGAATTACGGATCGTGTTGCGCGATTGCGTGAAAATGAGTAAGGACGGTTTGAGCGTTTTGAGGACGCAAACGGATGGTAATGACGGTGTCAGGCGCTCGTTGATGTTGCAAGAGAGCGAGTTAGACTATGAAGATTTTCACAACAGACTTCCGTTAGTTGAAGATGCCGAAGTGTGGGCTCAACATAGGAACAGACGATTTTATCGGGGGAAAGTGAAGGCCGTGAATACGATCACGTATTATAGTGCCTATTTTCCGTTTGATGGTACGTTTTGTAACAACCTGGAAGCGGCGGATGTAGTCGATTGGAAAACGACAAAAATTCCGAGCGCGGGTCACGAAATTTCGGTTAAATGGGTCGACGGTATTGTGTATACCGCTAAGTATATGGGAAAATCGGAGAAAATCTTCTATAAGGTGAGCAGATTTTTGTTTAAATAATTTATCCGGTTATTAAAATGCGTCAAACTTGATTTTAGATTCTATTTGAAGACTTCAGCGAATTGGAACTGCCAAGAGAAGTAATCTACGACTTACGAGAGAAATTACCAAAAAAAATTAAAAGTAAATTGGTAAGTAGTTTCTTTCTTTCTTTCTTATAGTAGGCCAGTCATATTACAATAATTTAAGGGGGTTAAAGGCGGTGTGACACTTGTGTAAATTTTCGTGTAAATTTACAAAAGTGTCAAACGCGTAAATTTGTTGGTAAAAGTTTGGTTATATGTTATATATTTCCTAATTCGTTCTTTAATTTGTTGATTTTTGAATATTATAATGACGTGATCGCAAGAGAAAATTAGAATTTTGATAAATGAATATCAAAAACAGGGTCGCCATACTAGAAAGCGCGTGCGCAAATTGTAAATTTACCAGCAAAATTTTACACAAGTGGCAAACACACTCGCAAAAAATTTGCTAGCAGATTTTCAACAAAATTTACAAGCAAATTTACGTGTTTGACACTTGTGTAAAAATTTACACGAAAATTTACAAAAAAATTTACACAAGTGTCACACCGCCTTAAGGCGGTGTGACACTTGTGTAAATTTTTTTGTAAATTTGCGTGTAAATTTTCATGTAAATTTACAAAAGTGTCAAACGCGTAAATTTGTTAGCAAATTTTGTTGTAAATTTTTTTGTAGGAATATTTCTATATATTTTTTTTGCTAAACCTGCGTGTAAAATTGCGCACAAGAATGTTGTCGTTGGTATTATGTCAAAGTTGTATGTTGGTAAAAGTTTGGTTATATGTTATATATTTCCTAATTCGTTCCTTAATTGTTGATTTTTGAATATTATAATGACGTGATCGCAAGAGAAAATTAGAATTTTGATAAATGAATTCAAAAACTGGGTCGCCATACTAGAAAGAGCGTGCGCAAATTCTAAATTTGCTAGCAGATTTGCAACAAAATTTACAAGCAAATTTACGTGTTTGACACTTGTGTAAAAATTTACACGCAAATTTACAACAAAATTTACACAAGTGTCACACCGCCTTTAGAAATAATTACAAAATGCGAAGCTATTTGTTTTTTCTTAAATATCTTGAAAACTAAGCAAGAAAGATAATAAACTGTAATTACATTTTTTGTAGAGCGCAAAATTATCTGCAATAATGATTTCAATAATATTTAACTTTGGTGGGGATTACCTAACCCTGGTCACTCCAAATAAATTGAAAATTTCGTATTGCAAAGAGGAAGGTTTATATAGTATACTGACATAATTTTCACAAGCGAAGATATAATCAAAATTTTGAGTAAATCGATTTTGAAGTTTGCAAATTTACATGTAAAATTAACGAGATTCCCGCGCGTCGCTCATTATTTTTGTCTTCATCCCGGTTTGCTTGATGGGTGGCGCCTTCTCGTATGTTTAGCTCTGCGCGAATGAAAAACCGCCCGGAGGGCCGTAGGGTAGGTTTTTTGTTGCGCCCAATTCTGGCCGTGCCAGATTATATTTATTACTAATATCCACTAATCACACCCCCAATCTATCCGAATTTCAAAGAAAAATTCAAATCGGAAACCGAGATGAAGGCAAAAATACTCCAAGTGTTAATGAGCGACGCGCGGGAATCTAGTTAATTTTACATGTAAATTGGCAAACTTCAAAATCGATTTACTCAAAATTTTGATTATATCTTCGCTTGTGAAAATTATATCATTATACTATATAAACCTTCCTCTTTGCAATAGGAAATTTTCAATTTATTTGGAGTGACCAGGGTTAGGTAATCCACCCCTTAACTTGAAGTCTGTGGTTTAGCTAGCACCTGCTGTCAAATTCCCAGTCAGGTTCTGAAAATTCTCGTTTTCGTAATTGTTTTGATATTATGCCGGTAATTTTTTCGGCCATCTAGAATGGAATTAAATATCCAAAAAGATTCACACATTATCTGAGAACTTCCAAGGATTCTTTTCATGGTGTTCCATCTCAAATCAACTGAAAAATAGGCAAAATTGACTCGACCCTCACCAAATTTGACGAAACTTGATACACACCATCTTGGTAAGAAATAAAAAATACAAATTTAAGGATTTTTCCAAAAAGGCATTTGTTTCCTTGTTTTGGTCCTTCAAAAAGTCAAAAAGTTGGTATGTAGACTTGTAGGAAAACGACTGTAACTTCATCCACAGTGGTCTAAATTTAAAAATAAAAAATGTTCTGTCAAGGTAAATGAACGCTCTATTCAAATATTCAACCACATTTTATTTTTTCAACCCCTAACTGGATTAATTTTTTATTATTAACCCTATTTCAACCCCTACTTCTAAAAGGGTATTTTTATTTTGTTAATTTTTTTACTATTGTTTTGTGCAATTGTGCTGAGCATGCATACCAAATTTGATCGTGCGATAAGCATGGGTTCGGTTACTAAAAATTAATTAAGTATAGCGAGAAACGGACAAAAATCAGTTTTTCGCCGATTTCTTAAGTTTCTTTGAACTTTATGACAAAAAATAGTTTAATATAAAATTATTAAAGCTCATTAAACTCTCTACAAAAAAACTTCTATACATATTTTTCGTCAGATTCGTAATCACATAGTAATAACCGTGCAAAGTAGAGCTAAGTTGCGCGACCACCGTTATAAAGGGTGGACCAACCATAACGCACGATGTTAATTCTAAATAAAACAAAAAGTTTTCAGAGAATTATTTTAATTTTTTTTTATTATGATAGAAGGATCTTGACAATTATGTGTGAAACAAAATATTGGCCTAATGCTTGCCACAGCTTCGGTGGCATACCTCTATCCGATGGTCAATATTTTCGATGACGCTGACGCATAATTGAGGTTCAATGTCGTTAATGTGCCGAATTATCTCATCCTTTAGCTCTTGAATTGTTCTTGGCTTATTGAAGTACACTTTTTCTTTTAAATATCCCCAAACAAAAAAGTCTTGGCGGCCAATTGACATCGCCACCACGTGAGATAACTCGGCCATTAAATTTTTCGCGCAAAAGAGCCATTGTTTCGTGGGCTGTGTAGCAAGTGGCACCGTCCTGTTGGAACCACATATCGTTCAGATCCATATCCTCAATTTCTGGCCACAAAAAGTCCGTTATCATCTCGCGATAGCGAACACCATTCACGGTAACTGCTTGGCCGACCTCATTTTCGAAGAAGTACGGTATGACGCCGCCAGCCCATAAACCGCACCAAACAGTCACCCTTTGTGGATGCATCGGCTTTTCAATAATCACTCTTGGATTCTCATTTGCTCAAATGCGGCAATTCTGTTTGTTAACGAATCCACTGATGATCGCCAAAAATGATTTTCTTCGTAAAGTCACCATTCACTTCTGTCTGTTCAACCAACCATTCGGCGTATTGACGACGATTGAAATGGTCAGTAGGCTTCAGCTCTTTAGTCAATTGGACCTTGTAAGCGTGTAAATTCAAGTCTTTATTCAAAATTCGCATCAGTGATGTCCGTGAGATGTTCAATTGTTGAGCACGATGACGAGTCGAGGTTGACGGCTCTTCTGCCACACTATCGCGAACAGCAGCAATGTTTTCCGCAGAACGAACTGGGCGAGCATACACAGGTGTTTTCACATCTACAGATCCGGTTTGCTGAAATTTGCGCACAATTCTCCCGATTGTGGACACATTTGGTCGATTATGCAGTCAACAAACTATTATCATTATTATTAATTTAGATTGCCGGAACAAATATTTTTTTAATTGTGAGTTTTGCACCCCAAACGGGTCTCTTTTTTCCCCTAAAAATTAATATATATTATTAGGACTAACATAGTCAACATGTGCACCAAATTCTATTTTGGGCCCACAATTGCAGATTGAAAAAAAAAATATATAACTCATTTGATAAGTTACATGTACTTATTATTTGTTAAGTTGTCTGAACCTATAATTGTCGGCCCAAAATGAAATTTGGTGCACAGGTTGACTATATTAGTCCTAATAATATATATTAATTTTTAGGGGAAAAAGAGACCCGTTTGGGGAGGGGGTGCAAAACTCATAATTAAAAGAAATTATTCCAGCAATCTAAACTAATACAAGTTTGTTGAAAATAAATCAGCCCACTATGTTCATTACTTCCAAAGTTATACACCCTGATATTTGAGGGTATAAACTGAAATGTGTCACATTTATTTGAAGGGTACAGGGATAAAACAATCTAAATCACATTTTATGTTTAGCGAGATAAATGCATTTTAATTTTCAAAACTCATAGAAAACTTTTGTAATAAATAATCTAATATATGGTTAATTGTTTAAGAAAGTACATAATATAATAAAATAATGTAAGTAAATTAAAAATTTTGTACAATTGGACCGCAGAAGCCCGAAAAAGCTGATGACTTTGATTGTTTTCTCCTAGTGGACCTTTTATAAAAGTGTTCATATCATTGGACTATGAATGTTTTTTTCATTCTTTTATGCATTGTAAGATGCGGCAGAGTGCTATACATAAAATTCGAACAAAATCTGGAAATCGAGAATTTTGGACTTAGATTGTTTTATCCCTGTACTCTTCATTTGGCCTTCATGGAAACAAATTAAGTTTACAAAAGAAAACAAATAAAATGTATTATTTTTGGTTTAACTGCTTTGTGGTAGTATGCTAAAATTTTTATCAAAATTATAGATGGTGTGGTAAATTTATATTTAGAAAATAAATATTTATGTTGAAAATCTATACAATTAATTGAAAATCGATTCTGACCATTTTAAATAAATATAACCGTGGTTGCGCAACTTAGCTCCACTTTGAACGGTTATTACTATGTGAATACGAATCTGACGAAAAATATGTATAGAAGTTTTTTAGTAGAGAATTTAATTAGCTCTAATTTTATATTAAACTATTTTGCCATAAAGTACAAAGAAACTTGAGAAATTGGCGAAAAACTGATTTTTGTCCGTTTCTCGCTATAATTAATTAATTTTTACTAACCGAACCCATACTCATCCCACGAACAAATTTTGTACGCATGCTCAGCACAATTGTACAAAACAACAGTGAAAAAATTAACAAAATAAAAATACCCTTTTATAAATAGGGTTAATATTAGAAAATTAATCCAGTTAGGGGTTGAAAAAATAAAAGGTGGCCGAATATTTGAATAGAGCGTTCATTTACCCTTCCAGAACATTTTTTATTTTTAAATTTCGACTACTTTGCATGAAGTTACAGTCGTTTTTCTACAAGTCTACACACTAACTTTTCGACTTTTTGAAGAACCAAAACAAGGAAACAAATGCCTTTTTGGACAAATCCTTAAATTTGTATTTTTTATTTCTTACAAAGATGTTGTGCGCCAAGTTTCGTCAAATTTAGTGGGGGTCGAGTAAATTCTTCAGTTTCTTCAATTCTTATTTTGTTTATAACGTATGAGTCTAAAGTAGCTGGACAGAATTCAAACGATAATAAAAAAAAGTTGGTTATAGAAAATTTAAAATTAATTAATTATTAATAAAGCACAATATATTGGGAACACAAAAAAAAAATTTTAAAAACATAATGGTCCATTTTCTTCAATTGTTCGCACTTTTCTTTTAACACCTTCCATCATATGCCGGAGCATTTTCAAATCAATTTTTTTGGCACAGGACATAATTCGTTTTTCAATTGTTCGGCTGATGTTGCTTCCCAACCATTCTTATAAACTAATTGCGATAAAATTGACCAGAAAGTTTCAATCGGACGAGCTGCCGGAATATTTGGGGGATTCGCATATTTTGGCACAAACGGTATATTTTGACCTTCTAACCAATTTAAGGTTTTTTTTTGCATAATGGCAAGATGCCAGATCTGGCCAAAAGATGATTTTATCATTTTTATGGTTTCTTTTAACAAAATTAACCATTTTTGGTAAACAATTTTTTATATAAGTGTCTGTGTTAACAGCAATACCAACTTGGGTTTGAATAAAAAAATTTGATATGCCTTTAACTGATATCGCACACCACGCTAACACTTTTGGTTCGAATTTTGATTTTCTTATGAACTTTACATTATCAGGAACTGTATTTTTATCGGTGGTATAAAATCCTTTATTTGCAACATCACAACTGTTCGCAAAAGTGAAGTACTTTTCATCGTCCATAATGATCACTGTATCGCCTGATAAAAAATGTTGTCTCAGAAGACGGCACTTTCCGGGTATTTCCACTAATTGTTTATCGGTATATTTTGGTTTAACGTTTCTCTTATACCTTTTCACATTTAATTTTTTCAAATTTCGGCAAATTGTAGTTTGTGAAACTTTAAATTTTCTGGATAGTATGCGAGTACTCACTCCAATTTTGTTTTCAGCAGCTTTCTTCAAGGAACTTAGCCGAGATTTTTTTAGAATTGATTTTCTTCCGGTTTTTTTTTATTTTCAGGACCAATATTGTTATTACATCTCGAAATTATCGAATAAATGGTACTTCGACTGAAGCCTTCATTTATAAAATGATGTAAAACATGACTTTTATTTTGCTGGCCAAGCATTTTGAAAACGCGTTTACGCAAAAAATTCTGTTCGCACACTTTCATATTGACAATTCAAACTAAACTACTTCAATTGACATTAAACAAATGAAAGAAGGTACAGTAAAAAAAACAAAAGGATTGCTAGATTATAACTAATGATTTGATGCGATTGAAATTTGTCCAGCTACTTTAGACTCATACGTTATCATTCTTATTGTTAATATATAAATCAACAAAAGAAGATCTAAAAATTGATTTTACCATAAAAAGTATTCTTTGAAGTTCTCAGACGATGCGTGATTTTTAATTCAATTCTAAATGGGCAAAAAAAATTACCGCCACAGCATACAAAAAAAAATGACGAAATCAATGATTTACCGAATCCGAGGCTCGGAGTTTGACGGCCCGTGCTAGCCGAACGACTGACTTATGAATGACAAATATTTTTTGGAATCTTTATTATAGATAATTTAACCCTCTACAAAAAAAAATATATAGTTTGTTACTTTATCTTTCATTATAATCCACGAAAAAGACCTTATTTTGTTTAGTTTTCGAAATATTTTAGAAAAAACAAAACAGCATCGCGTGATTTTCGAACTTAGGCTTAGGCCAGACAGGTTAGAAATACTTTAATATATTTTTCCTTTCTTTTACAGTCATACGCCAGCGAAATGCAAAACCGCGAGCATTTGTACGGTCTCGAGCGAGTTCTGCCGACGAGACGTCCACCGAAACCGAAACGAGAGAAAATGTAAATGAAAAACTTAGCTACCACGCATTTGAAAAATTTTTTTGTAAATTTTTTGTAAAGACTGAAGTGTTTGTTTTACCTAAGTGAAGTTTTTCGTTGACTAATGTAGAAACTTTATAAGAATAATTACATAGGTAATAATAACATTGATTATCTATATGATTTTAAACATCACCTACCAAATGTAAATTTATTGAAATAAGAAGCAAATAGTGTAATTATTATGGTGTTGTTTTTAATGAAATTTTATTTGTGATGATTTAGTTAGCGTGTGTAAATTATCTTTTTTTTTTTAGTACGAATTATTAAAACTAACGTTGCTAACGTGTAGCATATTTTGCATGTTATGTTACAATTTACATAGCAATTTATTGTTAGTACTTGGAATTTATTTTACATTATACTCTTCTTTAAATTTTAGCTTTTAATTTTAAGTATATTAGAAAGTATTTACAGTTTATTATAATAAAGTTTGGATTGTAAATAAAATTGATGGAATACGTAAAATATTATTTGCTGATGAGGTTTCGTTTCTTTTTTTTAGAAAGAAGGAAACTTGCACCAACACAAGTCATAAAGTTATTTAGTAATAATATTCATTATTATATTGTGAAAAGTATCTTTTGTATTTATTTTAATTTTATTTAAAAATGTATTAATATGTCTTAATTATTGCAAAATTTCATCAAACACAATAAAATGTTTTAATTCATACCAGTTTTCATTTGTTTCATCATTCTCCCACTTGTTTATGAGAACACGAATCTGCCTACGCCATACATTTTATGCAAATATCCAATTTATAATCGCAATGAATTTTTAATTTGTATATTTGGATTAAATTAAATTTCTTTCCATAGTCAGTCAGTCTGTCTTGGCTTCGATCAAGTTGATAGTCAACGTTTGCTGAGCGGATACGATTGAGATTACTCAAAACCTTAATTTTTAGAAAAAAATTCGACACAACCCAAGTGAACACACAAAACGGTGGCGAAAATGTAATTAAAATCGGCGGTCGAAAACGATCTACGACCCATGTATTTTTTTTCAGAAACTAATCTAAATTCGGGAGGACCAAAATGCGTCTAAAACATCCATTCATAAGTAGATCTTTGAACCCCCCTTAAACAAAAATGGAACAAAATTTCGAAAATCTGTTCCAGCAAATTGTCCGGTTTCCCCTTCTCTACGCTTCGCCCAAGCTTCACGACAATCGGACAAAAAAACTGGAAGGAGTAGGAAAAAACGCATGGGGCGACTTCACGAGACCCCGGAAAAACTTCAGATAAAGAAAACAATTTTTGGTTTCGCCTCCCCGGTTACCCCTCCCTGCAAAATTCCAACTCGCGAAAAGAAATTCTTAAATTTGAAAGCTATTAAGGGTTCCATATATTTCCCCTTCCCATCATCTCAACGAAAAACTGACAATTTTCTAGTTCAATCATTGTTCAAAGATTCACATTCACAAACCTACCCTACGGGTCTTCCGCTCCGCTCCATTAGGCCCTTCGGGCGGTTTTGACAATGGTTTATTGGGCTAAACATACTTGAGAAATATTAATCCACCTCAACCGGGATTCTAGAAATCCTGGATATAGCTTAAAAGTATAGTTGCGGTGTGGGGCAGTAAACTTTTACGTTTCACCCCCAAAAAATCGAATAAATAAAATAATGTGAAAACGGTAACCTTTCGTGCATGTTACTCTTACGAGAGGCGTGGTGTAACTGCCGGAGCGAAAATTTCTAAGTGTTAGGGTATATAAAAGCACGCGGACCGACAACAGAATGGGCGAGATTCCACAAATGTTCATCATGCGCGTCACTGAAAGTGTAAAATTTGCTAACTTCAAATTCGATTTATTCAAAAGTTTGACCCCCCCCCCTTCAGTCAAAAAATTTCTACAGTATACTATTATATAAACCTAAAACTTTCCAATAGTCAATAGGAAATTTTGATTTGGGTGGTTAAGGTTAGCGAACCCGAGCCGGTTTTACTAGCACATTGCACTTCGAGTTATAGAAGTTCCCCTGCAGTTGATTATAATAATTATTAATATGTATATGGAATGATTGTATAATACTCAAAGACGGATCCAGACCAAGTTCATGATTGGGGGTGGGGGGAAGACAACCCCTTTACTACTTCTACTACTAACACAATTAAGGTGCTTTTTCGAATTTTTAAAAATTTCAACGTTTCAAGTATATGGTGAATAACCCTTTCACCCCCCCCCTTCCCCGGATACTTTTGGCCAATTAGACTTCCTAAGGTTTCTGCTTTTAAATGTTATCGTCGTGCTTTATTATAGAAGATAACTGTCTTCTTTTGTTTTCCCTAGTCAAATAAGGATCTGTCATCTTGGAAATATGGCGCCCCGATTCAGTTTTTTGCGTATATCTCGCTAACTATTAACGATATCGAAATTATGATTCATATAAAAAATAAAGCTTATAAAATTCTCTACATAAAATGTTATTACATTGTTTTCGTATCTATTCTTATTATTAAGACAGTACAACCAATTCAAAAAATAATAACAAAATTAACACGAATAATAAAGAATTGCCCAGCCTACTACGTTAACAAATTTCTACAAAAGTTATAAAGAACATCAATAAGTTTAAAAAAAAGTCCTAAACTCGATTTGTTGCACTCAAGTCGCCATCTTGGAAAAATGATGCTCCGATGGAGGAGTCGACCGGTAGATGTTTCGATTAATCGTTATACAATCTAAAAACAAAACACTGACTGGAACAACAGGTACTGTCATGCGCAATAAACTGATTTAGTTGATGGCCAACAAATGGCTTGCAAAAAATATGTATTGAGGTCTCTGAATGGACCCCGAAAAGTGTTCTAAAATTCCCTGGCGGCGTTTTCCCTCAATTGGAGATTTTAATTCTTCCAATCTTCTCTTTCGCGTATAACTCGCTTAATTTTATTTTTAGGGAAAATTATCATCACACCAAATTTGAAGAGCATAAAATTCTCGACAAAATTTGCCAGAGTTATGATATTATCCGGAAAATGTTTAAAAAACTGATCAAGTTTTGAAACTTGACGTACTAGTAAACATACTTAAAGTCCTGAACGCAATATGTTGCGTTATAGCCGCCATCTTGGAAAAATGGCGCACCGATTCAGTTGTTTGCTGATATCTCGCTAACCACTAGCAATATCAAAATTGTGTTTCTTTTAAAAAATGAAGCCTATAAAATTCTCTACAAAAAAGTCGTATACTTTTCAGTCAGTACTTCACTCCCTTATAACGTAATGTACTATTTTATGCCATAGTGATTATTTTTGCACGGAAATTATCGAAGCAGTGCATTAAAACGTTCCGCTCAGTGACGTTAAAAGTCATAAATTGATCTACACATTTATTCGTGGTGGCTATTAGATGCCCAGTGGAAATATAAAGGCTATGCGCATTTAAATATCATAAGATTTGGCTCGATCTTGAGTTCCTACTCTCGAGCATCGCCATGGATGAGATTGAGAGCAGACAACCCCAGTTCCACTCATAGTAACGTTGTGATCCTCCACTGAAGCTGCGATCTTTGGTGCACCATCGCTCTATGGGTTATGAAGAAGGTAAAAGGAAATCATCCCGTTTGAGCGGGATCCGGACAATTAGGCGCCGTGCCATTTAGGCGCGGATACACTTAGACGCAGATCGTTTAGGCGCGGGCCATAAACAAATTAAATTGTTAATCTGTTATACGTCTGTATTTATTTTTAAAAATCACAAAAGTCCATTAATAATTAAAAAAAATAAATCTTCGCAGAAAGTTAAATCGGCCGCAAAGAGGTGGATCTGTCGTTAGGTTAGTGTTAGTTTTTGATATTTCTTTAGAAAACTAATAATTAAAAACAAATAAATTTCCGCAAAAAGTTAAATCGGTCGCAAAGAGGTGGAAGAGGTGAAATAAATACAGACTTATAACAGATTAACAGTTTAATTTGTTTATGGCCGGCGCCTAAACGGTCTGTGCCTAATTATATCCGCGCCTAAACGGGCCGCGCCTAATTGTATCCGATTGGGTCCGCGCCTAATTGAGTCTGCGCCCCCATTTGAGCAGATCGTCAATGTCTATTATGAAGAAGTTAAGGAAAGTCCAGCGGTGTGGCTGCAGGCTTGCAAGCGAAAAACTGCGGTTGTATACACTATACTGTGATCTAAAGCCCAAAATCTATCTGCAGGCTATCGGGAAACCACCGCATTAAATATCTTTCCCTATGCAGTCATCTTGGCTTCGGTGAAGTTCCAGCTAACATTCGCTGAACGGATATAGCACGTACAGAAAATTAAACATGATGGCATAATAGGAAGACTGAAGTTCAGAGCTATTATTTGTCAAGGTCAACCAGCTTGTTGACAACATATCAATCCCCAGAAGATCCAAATTTTTAATGCTGCCTTGCTTGCTTATTACAATATTCAAATTTTCCAGACCCTTGAAGGTAAGCTAGCTTTGTGAACATTGACCTTATTATAAAGTCTTGCGTGATATTTTAATACTTAACTACTTATTACTGTGAGGTTATGATCATCATCATCTTCCAGTCATCTTGCTTTCTCACTAGAGAAGGGTTTTCAACCAAATCCTACCACGGTGGTCAATGTGGATTGGTAGGGAAGACGGTAATGGAAGGAAAGAAGATTAGGCTCTTCCCGGACTCGACAAGTGCCTTTAGGATCAGTAGGTGATCGCGCCAATTACTAGGGCAATTACCGCCTCATAATGATCGATATGCAGTATCAGGATTATCAAAATTGAATTGTCTATTTCGTCGTTGCAGGCGGTGAAATTTCCTTTATAGAGTTATACGATCTTCCATCAGTTGGTAATCAACGTCTATTGAGAAGTACATCATAATAAAAAGACTGAAGTTCAAATTTATTCTTTATCGCGGTCAAATCGCTCTGGTACTCTGGCGAAGATTCAGACTTCCAGTCTATTGAAGCCAAGCCTACGTTCGCTTCGCTATTGCGATGAGGTTCTGTGCAGAGGGTATACAGTATAATACTATACATATTTTGATTTTACTGTCAGTTTTTAAAGCCGAACTTTACCGAACCTGAACGAATATTTTAGATTTTATAGATCTCGATTTCTTCAATTTATTCAGCATAACGCTTCAGGTTATGTAGCACACAGGTTTCCAATTTTGATATAATATTAGATACATCGCTTGGTTATAACAAAATGCATTTTTAGTTCTTCCTCAATATAGCGCCCTGTCTGTTTCGTCTGTAGTTGGTAGGCCGTTACGAAGCCTGTTGAAAACTTCCACTTCTGGTTTTAGCTCCGCCGAGAAAATTAACATATCTGCTTCCATTTTTTTCTTCCCAGCCGTCGACATGGAACCGAGCGATCCTTCGTGTTAAATACACAACACTCGTCGAGACTTGAGATAGCCACGTAGCATTCCGATTAAAAATAACCAATAATGTAGTTCCAAGGAATGCGCGTCTTATCTTATCGCTATTTGTCAACATTAATCTGTAGACTGCAATTTCAAAAATTACAAAAATTTTCACTTTATTTCTTCCAAATTTTCAACTTCTTGTCACTCAATTTATCCCATTTTCGGGAATTTTAAGTTTCATCATTGGAAGGATATTTGTGCCAATTTTCAGTGCAATAAATATAGAAGTTAGGCAAAAATTAGATTTCATTCAGAATCTCCAAATTAAATGTGTTGCATACCCATC
Source organism: Podabrus alpinus (assembly GCA_932274525.1). NCBI lineage: Eukaryota > Metazoa > Arthropoda > Insecta > Coleoptera > Cantharidae > Podabrus > Podabrus alpinus. Next base: position 78,106,289 of record OW026454.1, on the reverse strand, counting down.
CTGCTTTTAAAAACTTCCATTTGTAGGCGACTTCATCTTTTCGTGTTTTGTTTACGTTCCTCTTCCCAAATTGGATTTTCAGTTCTTTTGACCACCCCATATAATTTTTCTTGCCTTCAAGGAAAATTATAATATCTATCAATTTTCCGAAATTTTTTTTATATATCATATTTAGAGGTTATTTTTACGTCACGTATAAATTAACATGTCTGTTAAATTTATAATATTTTCTAACCAAATGGGTAAAAGTTTTTCCCGACGAATGTGCATTCGACAGCTTCCGAACTTCTGAGCGCCTGGTTATTACGTCGATATACACTAATAGTAGTAATCAGTGCATGGAAAAATTTAAAGTGTATTAAAATTTTTAATATATCCGTCAAATTAACATGGGCAAAATAAAAAAATAAAATTATAATTAAAAATAAAAATAAACAGTAAAAAAATATAGTAGTAGGTAGTAATAAGTTGGAAGGAGAATGTCGAGAAACGGTGAGTAAGACAGAGACAGGTTATGGTTCCTTGGTAGGGTGGTGCCATATATTTTGAAAATCTTCAACACCCTTTTTTGGCAAAAAATTGATAAGGTTGTATATTTAAACCCCACGGTTTATGGGCGGAAGTGTTTTTATACTTTTGTATGTAGTGTGTAGATACCACGTGTATTTATGGTGACCAAGCAATACTAAAGGTTACTTATTAATATACGAAAAGTATTGTAACGACAAAATATTCTGTCCTAATTGTATTAATAAACGAAATGGGTAAATAAATGGTTTTTGATACGTAGATCTACCATATTGTTATAGAACTGCGTGACGAGGTCATATTCTATCGAAAAAATATGAACATAACCTCGTATTACGGATACGTTAAAAATGCGATTTTATGGTATTCCTACGTAATATAATACTAAATATTGCTTTTTCTATCATAACTTTTATATATTATCGACTTGGTGATACGTAAAAGTAAAATTTTTAAGGTAAATTGGCCTATACTAGCGGGCCTGATTCTGTCAGATGTCTGAACCCAAGTATTAGTACAGAGTATGGCTAGTAAAAAAAATAGTTCCTGATAGTTTTCGGTAGTAGTAATAACGTAAAACAATCATAAATATCATCGTCTACAACAAATTTACATCTGAAAGTAACATTAATGTGATGATAGCAAGACTTACCCGTACTGCTTAACCGCCATCGCTATGTCTCTCTGTGCCAACGGAAATTTCCATCCGACTATTTAACACGTAACGTACTTGATAATAAATATTGCGTACTTTACCCGGTTTAAATAGTAAATTTAGTTTTAGTAACGTCGATGTGACTTATATTATCTAATAATAATTTAGACTAGTTACTAAACAAATGCAATAAAACAGCGCAATGCCTAAAATGGAACAGTGGCGACCGTGCGCTCGTAGTGACTGTTCCAGGAACTCGAGAGTTACTCGGCAAACGTTTCGGTTTTACCAACTCCCACATTTTACGAATCAAAAAAATTAAATATTTTGAAAATAATAAGTAAAAATTTTTTTTTTCAATTTTTGTAATACCTACTCTTTAAATTAATTTTGTCAATTTTTTCCCAAACACAAAATTTTATATTACGTTAAATTTTAAGCAAAATACCCCCCCCCCCCCTTCAATTAAGTCAATTTATATTAAATCAAGCCGGTTACGTCATCGACTATATGACCGCGACGGTTATAAATAACGCATTTGCACGACCCAAAATTTGTAAGTAAACTACCAGGTGCGGTCAAGAACATGTCGTGGAGGGAACCGTCCTACTGCGTCTGCGTGATTTACTGCAGAAACTTTCGAGAATCGTACCCGTGGTCGTAACTCTTAATTGTTTTTTGGTGCTTCCCCTAGTGGAAATTTTGAAATCGTAAAATTAAATTTTTTTTTTAAATTTAATTTAAATTGTAATTTTGCCTCCTGTGAGAAGGTAAGTGTTTACTGTAACTAAATTCGCCCTAATATATTAATAATTTGTAAGTATATTTTGAATGATAAATAAAAATAATATCGATAGGCGACGTGGTCCAGAGCAGTGACCCTCTTGCCGTCGCTCGCCTTGTAGGCTTTGCGTCGAGCTGTAACAATTAGGTGGGACAGGGACACATGATGGTGTTAGTTCGTTCGACATCAACTGGAGGAGGTCAAAGTGGTCGATATATTATGTAGGAATGTAATTTATCCATATAGTATTGAGTTGTGATTGTTTTAAAACAATTGACAAGTACTGTCAATTTGATCGTGGATACGTTTTATAACGCAACTTGGCTTACCGTATATTCTGGAATATTTAGCGTGCGGATGATCATAACCTGTGCGCGAATAGATGTTGAACCAAATGTGGAGCGGTACAGCTTCTGGAAGATATATTGAAAAGTTCTGGATAAATGAAGAATTTAATCGAAATTCTAGATATATTGAATTTGAGAAATCGAATTTACTATTTCTAAATGATATAGTACATAATAAATATATTATAATACGCACACAAATACAGTGGCGTTCTTACATATAGGCTAGAAAGGAAGTAAGCAAGATAGGGGCTTAAAATAAATAAAACAAATGTGATAATAATTCGCCGGAAATTCGGTAAAGTACGGGATTCGAACCAAAAAACCCAATCGGCGCGGCGGTTACATCAGGCCACTGTTAAGGTCCACTGCATTAATTGTTTGCATGTCAACAATCTCGAGTATATTTGAAGTTCTGTCTAATTTACCAGCTTATTAAGGTCACAGTTAAATTAAAAACAATTTAATAGAAATTGTTTTTCATCGTTAACCGATAAACCAGAGCTCAAAATCGCCCTATAAACTTGATAGCATTTATAGTGATTTTGAATGGTGAAAGTGAAATTAAAATCTTTTTAAGCTACATTTTGTAGAAAAGCAATATTAAATGTAGGTATAGTTTGTTTCAGAATAATTGAAATTAAAAAAAGTCATAGCATTAAATTACGTTGATATAAAAACGTACAAACTAGAAACGAAACATAATATATAGATATAAGGTTAATTATTTTAATCTCGCGCCAGCCTTTAGCAATGCATATGCTTGGTCGACAGCATATCTTATCACATAGTTCGTACGCTTTTATATCAACGTAATTTGATTCTATGACTTTTTTTAATTTCAATTATTCTGAAACAAACAATACATACAAGAGGATCTGGGAATAGGGCTTTTCGGCGCAGCCGATTCAGCGCGAATCCTTTCGGCGACATCTGTTTCGGCGCCGGTTTATTCGGCGCGTAGCTCATTCGATGAGAAGCTCATTCAGGGCGACGCTCATTCGGCGCGACGCTCATTCGGCGCGAGGATCATTCGGCGTGAGGCTTATTCGGTGTGAGGTTTATTCAGAGCAGATTTGATGCTAGATCTGTTATTGATATTAATAAATCTCCGCGTAAAGTGAAATCTGCCGCAAAGAGGTGGATCTGCCGCGAAGAGGTGGATCTGTCGTTAGGTTAGTGTTAGTTTTCGATATTTCTTTAGAAAACAAATTAAAAACAAACAAATCTCCGCGTAAAGTTACATTTTTCGCAAAGAAGTGAATCTGCCGCGAAGAGGTGGATCTGTCGTTAGGTTAGTTTTTGAACGTGAAGACTTCGCAGAGGAACAAAGTAACAATATTCGGAATGGAATGGATAAGCGCTAATGAATGAATAAATAAGTTTTTCGCCAAAAATATTTGCATCGAAATGACTTGGGCCTTTACGCCGAAACGGCTTTGCGCCGGAACGGTTTGCGCCAAAAGTGGTATGGCTCCGAAAAAGACGTGCGCCGTATAGTCATGCGCCAAATCGGACCCGCGCCGGAAAATCTAGCGTCGAATCGCTCGTGCCGAATAGTACTGCTATGTTCCTGTCCCCTTAATTGCCTCTACATTTTATTTTCTACCGTTTCTGTCATCCTTCGATTTTTCTTCTCACATTTAGATTCTACTTCTTTCATTTCTCTTTTGATTTCTCCAAATTTATTCTTCGTGCGTACTTTTTCATCTTTTATTTCAATGTCCCAGTCTTCCATCTTTTTTTCTACTACATTAATCTTGTCATCCAATAATTTTTTATCTTCCTTCGCTCGTTGCTCATTGTCTTCCGTCCTCTTGTTTATTTTTTCTATCAAATTGCTTAATAATTCATATTGTTTCTTGTTTTCCACATCTCTTCTCTTCTCAACTTCTTCTCGTCTTTTCTCGGCTTCTTCTCTCTCTCTTTTATTTTCTTCCAATTTACTACATAAATTTTCCCGGAGCTTCTTTAATTCTTCTTGTCGTTTGATTTTATTTTCTGCTGCTCGTAACTTGTTTTCTTCATCTCGTTTCTTATTTTCTTCATCTCTTCTCTCCTCTCGTAATTTATTTTCTTCATCTCGTTTCTTATTGGCTTCTTCTCGTCTTTTCTCAGCTTCTTCTCGTTCTCTTTTATTTTCTGCCTCTCGTAACTTATTTTCTTCATCCCATTTTTTCATAAACATCATCATCTCACTTTCTTTCTTTTCTTCAGTAGTTTCTATTTTTTCCACTTCTGTTGCCCTTTTTTCTTCTTCCTTTCGTTTCCTTTCTTGACGCGTGTCCATTTTATATATTTTTTATTTACCCTCTTTTAAAAATTTAACCTAACCCTTATTAAGTCGTGGGTTCGATCTTTGTCCTGTTTTCAAATGCCCACTCGTTGGTCGCAAATAAATATGTAATGTACCTGAGCTCCACGTTGGGCCGTCAAATATATTGTAGCGTCTGGTGCACTTGAGAAATGCACGAGAACACCTACAATTGTTTTCGGTCACCTACCTTTATTTGACTCTACTTCTCAGGGTAGCTGCGTCGGGATCTGATTCAACAACGACACCTTTTATATACGAGCTTATGTATGGACGACTTCTCGATGCCAACAAAGACAAAACACGATTGGATTCAGTTAACAAGTTTTTAATGAATTTAACAAATTTTAACATACAATCATATAACTCAAACAATCTTTATCGGACTACTATTCTACGCACTGAATTACTGAATCTTAGCTAACCTGCTATATCGTACCGTGCGCACAATTTTCGTTCTTCGCTCTTGTATCTTCCACTCTCTATTCTCCTCCCAATCATCTCACGATCCGCACTCATTCTGCTCTTATCGTTCCAATATTTCACCGATCTCTTCCAATAGACCGGATATTCTGGATCCGGATCTCACGTACGTATCCGTACTGTACGATTTCGACCAACAATTCTTTGTTGCCAACACCTCCCGGCTTCCACTATTTCAAGGAATTTTAATAGCTTGGGAAAATTATTCTCCCTTGTAGCACCACCGTTTTACTCGCGAATATAATTTCTTTCAGTTATATTTGAATTGAATCTCAATTATTTACACGACTGCGTCTCACCGGACTGTTATGCGACCGTTCCGTATAGGAATCTTGATGATACTCCATTATTTACTTTGCGTAACTTTCGTTACCATCTCGTTTTGTTTTTTAAAACCGGAGCTTCATATAATTTGCGGTTTGTTTATATATGGACGACGGTTCTCTGCACCTTTGATTTTTGCCATGTTGTATATAACGCTTACATACAACATACAACCCGAACAACTTAAAATTATTCAACGACACAAAAAACAAACACATGTCAACAATGTGTTTGAACCCACCGTCTCCAATCGTTGTTCTCTCCTTGTTGGTAATAACCTATCCTCAACCTGGATAGAGCGTATCACAACAATATATGTAATGTCTCGAGCCTTTAATTACCCTTAACGTTGGTACGACAAATAAATGTGTGATGTTCCCCTTACTTTATTAAATAAATTATGCTTTCAATAAACTTTGCCCTTACCTGGATGCTTATCCCACAATGATAACTTTTGTGGACGAAATTTTGTAGGTCACCACGGCTAGCTCTTAATTTTATAAAAAAATTCTTTTATTATTAATAACTTTTCTTGATTGCATTAGCTCATCATTAAAATGAACAAAATTCATAAATTTTTAATATTGATTTTAAATTGAAAATAACATTTTCATGGCAATTTGATTTTAATGAAAAGTTTTCATAAAATTTTATAAATGGTTGTTGTGGAAACAATTAAAGTTTTACGCACACGCCTTAAATTTAATAACCTTTTATTTTTCAAAAATTCCGCACTGTATAGTTAAAGAATTTAACCTCACTTCCTGATTTCATCCTTTCTTCATTTTTACGTCGATTGTTGGTCGTTTACCCACAATTTCTCCATAAATTATCGTTGTTTTAATCTGGTTTAATTTTCGTCAAACCCAACTATATTCACCGCCGTAAATAACATATTTTTTTTTTATAATATGAATAAGTGCACTTGTAAAATTTTTACAATTATCTACTTTAACCTCTTTTTAGGTTAATCCACTTTCACTTAACTATTTCGGGTTATTTTAAAACCTTTTTATTTTAAAAATTCTGGAGCAACCAAAATTACGTGTACATCTTAGTAAAATTATTGCGTTGTTAGGTGAAAAAAACACGTTACCAAGGATATTATTTTCGTTGCAAATTCCAACGCCTGTCTGTTTTTATGTTATAAAGTTTTTATTGGCAGGTAAATTAATCGATATTTTTGTCACTTGATTTTTATTCAAATAATTGTTTTTTTAGGAACGAACCGCAAATTTGAATTTGATGCTGTTTAATTTAGAAATTAAACAGGCTTTTGTTGGTTGGTTGGGTTATAGTTTCCAACCACCCTGTATATAAGTAATTTAAGCAAATATGCAAAATTGTAACAACCTACGTAGAAAAGTGTAAATAAAGCTAAAATGCATACTAGCACTTTGCAGTAGGTCAATTAAAATATAATTCATTTCCGTTCAAAACAATTACTCATCAGTTCAATTAACTTTAATTAATGCATTTAAAATATTATAAGGTAAAATTTATATCAATTCAGCAGGTCAATAACTTTAACTTTAAAATACTATAGGAATGGAATGTGATAATTAGCATTAAGTTTTATATAAATAGGGTATTTAAAACTTAATAAAGCAGTACAATTTAGAAGACGTTTTGAGTTGTTACTCACCACATAAGTTAGGAGAGGTACTTCTTGCCACCTTTTCCTAATTTAGAGTATTCACTTGAACTTACAACTCGAGTGTTACTCATTTCACATAAATTAAGACGAGTACTTATTGCCACCCTTATCTTAATTTATTCAGATGCACTATAATTGTTTAATTTGAAGCGAATAATTGTCCGTTCAGTTTATCGCACCAAATTGTGATAAATATCATCGAGAAACCTTTTTTTTTAAGTTTTCATAACACACTAATCACTAATTAACCTAATTTTATAACAAATTTTTAACTAACATAATTTTTAACTAACAACTTATAACTAACAAATAATAATTATTTTTTCATGATCTAATTTTAATTTCATATACGATTTAATCGTTTTTTTTCATATTGCCATGATTTCTGTTAATAATTGCACATTTTTTTAAATTTTGATTACATAAACTTGTTCATCCTTTTGACTTTTGCCACTACAGCCAAGCAAAGAACATTACAGTACCTAATCCAGAGGATCTACCGTATATAAATTAACCAGTTGAAAATCGGCCGATTTTCTTGGCTAACTGTGCCCTTTCTGTCGGTCTCTCTCGGCTGTTTCATGGCTTACCGATTGGTTGCAGACCTTCTTGGTCTCTATAGTTGTATGTCAGTCAACACGGTAGACTCGGATTCGCTGTCGGTCTTTGGTATTTCAATGGTTTCTGTGATTACGGATCGGCCTTCCATTTATTTTAAGAATACGGATCGGCGTTCGGATTCCCGGTTGATTTTAAGGATATAAGTCGGCCTTCGGCCCCCCATTTGATTTTAAGGATACAAATCGGCATTCGGCTTCCCGGTTGTTTTTAAGAATACGAGTCGGCCTTCGGCCTCCCCTTTAACTTTTAAAAATACAAATAGGCCTATTACAGCCTCCCATTTCCTTTAAAGAATACGGGTAGGCCTTCGGCTTTCCATTGCTTTTAATATAACTGGTCGGCCTTCGGCCTCCATTTGCTTTTAAGAATACGGATCGGCATTCCTATTGATTTTAAGAATGCGGGTCGGCCTTTAGCCTCCCATTTGCTTTTAAGAATACGGCTGAGTCTTCGGTTTCCCATTGCTTTTAAAAAAACGGGTCGGCCTTCGGCCTTCCCCTTAACTTTTAAGAATACGGTTTGGCATTCGGCTTCCCGATTGAATTTAAGAATACGAGTCGGCCTACGGCCTCCCATTTGCTTTTAAGAATACGGGTAGGCCTTCGGTTTCCCATTAATTTTAAGAAAACGGGTCGGCCTTCGGCCTCCCCTTAACTTTTAAGAGTACGGATCGGCATTCGGCTTCCCGATTGACTTTAAGGATACGAATCGGCTTATTCGCGTTTACTCCCATTTGCTTTTAAGAACACGGGTAGGTCTTCGGCTTCCCATTGCTTTCAAGAAAACGGATCGGCCTTCGGTTTCCCACTTGCTTTTAAGAATACGGGTAGGCCTTTGGATTCCCATTACTTTTACGAAAACGGGTCAGCTTCCCATTGCTTTTAAGAAAAGGGGTCGGCCTTCGGTCTCCCATTTGCTTTTAAGAATACGAATCGGCATTCGACTTCCCGATTGATTTTAAGAATACGGACAGGCCTTTGGCTTCTCATTACTTTTAAGAAAACGGGTCGGCCTTCGGCCTCCCATTTGCTTTTAAGAATACGAGTCGGCCCCCCGTTTTCTTTTAAGAATACGGGTCGGCCTTCGGCGTCCCAATTACTTATAAGACCACGAATCGGGCTCTATTTAATAAATACCTTATATGAAATTAAATCTAAAAGATATCCTGTAATGCAAAACAAAATAATCGTAAAAACTGATTTCAATTAACAAAAGTTGCCTAAAGTTAAAATTAAAAAATGCAATTCCTTTTTTTTAAATAATCCAAAAAATTTGTATCAGAGACAACCGCATTATCCTCTTCCGCAATCGGCATTTATAGGCGTCCTGAAGCGATTCATCAATTGAAAAAGTAAGTGAAAAATTACAATTTCATGTGATCTTATAAGGTATATCGTATAATTCAATTTTAATTTGGCATTTTTGTTAAATTAAAATTAAATGTTACAATAAAAACGGAACATTGACATCCAACAGGAGTTGAATATACATATTCTACCTAAACGAACGAATTGCAGAATATAGAAACCTTTGGAAGCAAGATCTGGAAAGGATGGATAGTCTTAGAGGCAGAAGAAATGTGGGACGCTCCAAAAAGAGGTGGGGAGACCAGAGTGACGTAACGGACAGCAGTCCAATACGTGAAGATGATGAAGACAATAAAACCTCTAGTAAAACTTTTCCAAATCTCAGATTAAAAATTGTATTTTCGCCGAAAAAAAATGCACTGCACTTTCTAGTACATTGGGCGAACAAAAAACGATTTATGGCCCATGTATTTTTTTCAGAAAAAAAACCTCTAAATTCGGGAGAATCAATATGAGTTAAAAAATCAAAAATCCGTTTATAAATAATGGAAGCAGACGCGAAAAAAGATTCCTCTGAAACGAAATCGTTCAAAAATTCGAGGTTCCCGGTCCTTTACTTTTTCTTCAAGTTTCACGTTGATCGGTCAAAAATCCCGAAAAGAGTTGCGAAAAAAACAATCAAGGTAACTTTGATAATCACGGGACCCCCGGAGAAAGATTAAATAAAGATAAATTGTTTTGGCTCCTCGGTCACTCGTCCCAGCAAAATTCCAGTTCTCCAAACAAATTTGAAAGCCACTTTCTCCCCCCTCTTTGTTCCAACGAAAACCTGACAATTATCCCATTCAATCCTCGTCGAACAAACTTCCCTGGAATCTCCTAACTACCCGTAATAAAAAAAATGAGTGAGCGAATTTCGAGCTTAGCGTTATATAATATGTCTATGGTTAACGTGGAATCCGAAACACGGCTCAAATAATTTATAGTGGTACAATAAAAGTAATAGCTTTGTAATTAGTAACTAAAAAATTAAGTTAGGCTGGCTATTTCACTTAAATTGCATATTAATGAACGAAAGGTAGTCAGTGATGTTCTATGGGAATCACGAATTTAGTAAAATATTGCCGACAATATATTTCTAAATTGCTATTTTAATCTTGCGCGCTGTCAATAAACTTAAAAAAAAGTATTAAAATACAATAATACAACAGTAAATATTTAAGTACTCGTAGTTTAAATTTTGTTGACCTTCCATTATAACATTATATTATGTAAGTATAGATATTAAAATTGAGTTTAGACGACCTTTAGGTTTGTAATTTTGCAACCAACTTTTCAAATTTCCCACTCCAATCTCCCAAACCTAAAGCGACCCCCGGTGCCCCCAAGTGCGGGATCTATCTAAATACCCTACCATTTAAAATACTGCCGCTGATTGCAAACATTACCCCAGATTCGTTGGACGTCCCTCGTGTAGGTCAAAGGAAAGAAAGAAATAATCTTCTACACAAAAATAACAAAGAGTTTGGTTGTAATTTCATTTAACCCGAAGCTTAATTGTTTTGATTATTTTTGTTATAAATGTTATGGTAATTTAGCACGTGGGCATTACCCAACTGAGGTAAGATCCAGGAAATGCAAAACAAACCCTTTTTGAATTTTTCAAGATGACCTTCAGGGAACTGGGGAAGAAAAAGGGAAAATATGAGGAAATGGAGGTTCACAAGGCTATAAACATGCTGAAATAAATTTTATTACATTACATTGACTTTTATTCCTTCAGGAATATAGACCCCATTTCCAGGGGTTTTAATGAATCCATTTCATGAGGTGGATTACTCCTCCTTTCTCTTTTTTTCTAAAGTTTTCATGTGATTTCGCCTTCTCCACACCACTCTATCTTCGCATTTTCCTATCTACCTTAAATCTTGCCGGACTCCATCCAACCAGCTCAATCTTATTGGTCTTCCTCTCCGTCTCTCCCTTAATAGCCTCCGTTCCGTTTAATCCCAGTATCTTCCTTTCAAATATTCTCAACGTTTCTTGCTCTTTCTTTGACATGCAAAGTACTTCCGTTGCCTAAGTCACCACGGATCTCATCATCAAGTTTCTGTAAATTTTAAGCTTCGTTCCCTTGCTTATGTTCCCATCCTTCAATATCTTTTTGTTACCATCATATTTATGCTCTATATCCGGCTTGTATTCTTTCTTTAATTTCCTCCCTCTGTCATTACCAATGTTCTCTTCCTCGAAATTGTATTTATCCAACTTGATATTATTCTTAATTTCTTTATCATGCTAGTTTGTTTCATATACTTTGTTTTTTGCTCGTTGATCTTCAGTCCCTTATTTGCCGCTCCATCAGCCAAGTTTACAAAAATTTCTTCAATTCTTCTCTTCGACCTCGCAATTATCACAACATCATCAAATTTAATTCTTCGCGTGTTTTTCCCTTGTCGATAAATCTGAAGAATAAACACTTGTCGACTGGCCTATCAGCATACTTTAATTAAAAATATATTTTTTAAATTTCACGAACGGTTACAAACGTTCTTCAAAACCTACTCAATATATACAGCACTACCAGCCAGTTGTGGAAAAATTGGCAACGAAGCCGAAAAATTCGCTACTGCAGCGCCACAAGTTATAGAGAATTTTATGTTCTTCAACTTTGCTTAATGGTAATTTTTCGTAAAAGTAAAAATATATGAGCTATAGTCGAAACACCGCATAGTAACCTCCGCTCCGCTCTGCACCCCTCCAGGGCGGTTTTGACGATGGATAAACCTCCCTATCGAATGCACACCCCAAAAATCGAAGACAAATTCGCTAAATATACGTACTTTCAAATTGATTTTTCTCGAAATTTTATGTATATCATCTCGAGTGAAATTTTTACAGTATACTCTATAAACCTTCCTCTTTGCTATAGGAAAATTTTAAATTTTTTTGGGGTGACCACACTTAGGTCACCGTCCCCCAAAAATTTAACGCAATTTTTTAATAATGCACGTTCTCGATGGTACCACAAAATAGCACTAGTAATATTACGAACTACTACCAAAAAGTACTAGGAAATAGCAGTTGGCACCTGATTCTACCAATGGTTCATTTCAGTTCATTTGTGCCTTGGAAACAGCAAGACGTACCATGAGCGAGAACCTAGAAATTGCCGAAAAAATCGCGCGTCCTAACATCTGACCACGCCACGTGGCGACATTTTTAAAAACGGCACCTCGTGAGAATTATTTGGTAGCTAAAGTACACTAGACCCTCCATGTACGCGAGTTCGATGTACGCGAATTCAGAATAACACGAATTAGATTTTGATACCTGAAATTTTTGTACGCGAAGCAAAATTCCCTTTAACGCGAATTAAGTTTTCGCGTATTATTAAAATAACTACCTGGCACAGTCGGCCTGCCGGCCGCCTTTAGCCATCTAGACCGTGTCGGATGTGGTTGTTCGGCCTCACTCCAAGGTTCTAAAGTAGCCTATGTTTTTCGTAGCGTTGTAAATAACTTATACACCAAATTTGGTTGAGATTCTAAGTTGACAGCTTGACAGCATTCATTATTGTTTTTTAAGGGTACGAATGAATGTATAAATATACGCTATACAGACCCTTTGAATTTCGCTATTCTAAGAAAAACTATATCATATATGACATTTAGCAAATCAGGTTCCTGTAGAAAAAACTATGATCTGTGTTTCTAGAGATAAATTATTAAAATTGTGCCTAAAATATAGTCATAAAAATAAAAACTGTAACCTAAAACAAAATTTCCAAACCAAAATGTCTTTCTCTAGAAACACGAATACACTCGGGGGCCGTCCATTAATTACGTAAGGATGATTTTTGTAATTTTGGACCCCCTCCCCCCGCCACGTAAGGGTACGTAAGATTGTTGCAACCCCCCCCCCCCCACATCTTACGTAAGGATTATTTAAAAGAAAATTAATTTTGACCCCCCTCTCCACCCCTTATATTTATAAAATATGAATAATAATATATTATATAGATAATAATAAATAGATGAAAAACCGTTCGTAAAGATTGCCAAAGTTTGATGCCATTTTCTAAAATTCACACTATTATGCCACTATGTTTAATGATTTTTATGTACTATATATTTCAATATATGGTATTTCCATTATACCTGGATATAATTACCAACATAAAAAGAATAAATTATATTTGATTTTTAAATTTAATTTAAAAAAATATTTTAAGAAACTTACGTAAGGAATACGTCGGACCCCTCCCCCCCCCTACGTAAGGGTCCGTAAGATATCCAATACCCCCCCCACCCCCAAAAACCCTTACGTAATTAATGGATGACCCCTCGTGAAGTTTACAGATTATCAAATTAAATTGATAAAAGTTTATTTATAACAGTTATAATAATCAATCTACAGTTTCGTTTATCATTACTACCAATTTAGGCAGTTTTTGCGAAAAATAATTTACGGTGTGTCATGGTGACGGCGTTGTACTCAGTCGGACTGGTCGGATCGGAATTTACCTGCATATTTTTAGTTAAAATATTTTATATGAGCATATTTTAATTGAACATAATAGAGGTAGTTCCTCTATTATGTTCAATTATTATGAACATAATTTTTGTCTTTGTCACTAATGTACATATTGGTGCAACATCTGTTGGAAATGAATACCACAAATGGATTATTCCAAAAGGTGTGAAACTGAATTAAATTAAAAATATTTTCGACAGTAGCGACGTTGGCGGCCATTTCCCCGATGTTTGTCAATTCCCCACCTTAAGTTGATTTTGAGTAGCCTGCCTTCTTTTAAGGAATCTCGATAATCCATTCATGCGCGTCCCATAGGAGACATAGACGCGCATGAATGGATTATCGAGATTCCTTAAAAGAAGGCAGGCTACTCAAAATCAATGCCAAATTTGGTTCCGATCGGTCAAACGGTTTAGGAGTCTATAGGGAACATACACACATACATCCATTTTTATATATATTGTCGTGTTACATTTACTATAAGGGTAGGTCTGGCATAATTGGGTGTTTTTCTGTACAATGCTCATATCGAGATAGTCACTTCAGAGACCATGATGAAAAATAAGAACTTGCACCTACAATTACTAAATACTCCATAGTAAACTGCTTGCTCCATTTAACCTGAAATAATAACAAATGTAATGATTTGTGCAAACAGGTTTGTAAAAAATTGTGTGAAAGGCAAAAGAGGATTCAGTTGTTTTGGTTTAACAAGTTTGGGATTAAATTGGAAATAATTTTATTTGTAAAAGCGTAGGGGATTAATTTAAATAATTGTGATTTTGGAAACAAGTGCGCGGTCAGATAGACAATTTTGGTGGGGCCAGGAAGAAGAATGAGTGGGGTTCCGTCCACGAAAGTGTAAGGACGTAATTTTGAAGTCCTGTTACGTCCATGTTGAAAATTGATTAAATTAAGAGTTGAATTTAATTTGTCTTGAAAATTTCTGAGTATTATTTGAAGTTACATGAGTATAAGAAGATTTATTATTTTGAGAAATACTTGGAAAATTTGGTATGGTTTACAATATTTTATGGTTATGTTCTGAGTTATTGAAATTAAAGAAGATTATTAAAAATTCAACTTACCTGAACGCCTATCCTGTCAGTAACCGATATTCGATTGATCATTAATTTACCCTGGGACTCATCATGGTATGGAATTTGGATCAAACTACGAGTAATCTTTTCCTGGTTATCCGCTGTGAGTTCTTTGCATCAACTGTGCACGAGTAAGACTCCGGTAAGCATTGTGTCGACACATTTTCGTAACATTCAGTTCGCGCGTGTTTTAAAATTTTGGGGGTTTTATGAAATTTTTATTGTTAATTGATATTTTTGTAAATGTGATTTAATCCTAGTAATTAAAAATTCATCTTTTGTTTTTGAATAATTCTGTTTATTAATAAATTACATTTCTTGTTGTACAATAGTTACATTTGGTTTGATTAATTAACAGCAGTGAGTAAAAGAAGAATAGGTGCAAGGTATAGCAAGTTGTTGTCCGGCATTTATTAAAAGTTATAGAGTTAAAACAATTTTAATTGAGCATTCGACAGATTCATGAGCCCACCTTTGACCCTGAGAGTTCTCATTGCTGGCCGGAGCATTTTTTTAATTAAGTGCCATCTCATTCCCCGCTATAGAAATTAAAAATTTTGAGTTAAACAGTAGCGATACATGGCAATATATAGATTACTAGCTGGCACGGGCGGCTTCCGCCGCCCTTAGCCATCTAGACCCAGAATAGATCCGAGCAGGCCATAGTTGTTCGGCCTTCGGCCTCACAGGGGGAGGACCATAATAGATCCGAGAAGGCCATAGTTGTTCGGCTTTCGGCCTCACAGAGAGAGAACCAAGATAGATCCGCGAAGGCCATAGTTGTTCGGCCTTCGGCCTCACAGGGGGAAGACCATAATAGATGGGTGAAGGCCATAGTTGTTCGGCCTTCGGCCTCACAGGGTGAACCATAATAGATCCGTGAGGGCCATAGTTGTTCGGCCTTCGGCCTCACAGACCGGACCATAATAGATCCGTGAAGGCCAAAGTTGTTCGGCTTTCGGCCTCACAGGGGGAAGACCATAATAGATGGGTGAAGGCCATAGTTGTTCGGCCTTCGGCCTCACAGGGCGAACCATAATAGATCCGTGAAGGCCATAGTTGTTCGGCCTTCATCTGTCATCCGTCATCTGTCATACATACATACATACATAATCTTCACGTAAAGTTACATCTTCATGTAAAGTTAAATCTTCCGCAAAGAGGTGGATCTTCCACGAAGAGGGGTTGATATTTCTTTAGAAAACCAATTAAAAACAAATAAATCTTCACGTGAAGTTAAATCTTCATGTAAAGTTAAATCTTCCGCAAAGAGGTGGATCTTCCGCGAAGAGGTGGATCTGCCGTTAGGTTAGTGTTAGTTTTTGATATTTCTTTAGAAAACCAATTAAAAACAAATTAATCTTCAGGTAAAGTTAAATCTTCCGTAAAGAGGTGGATCTTCCACGAAGAGGTGTTGATATTTCTTTAGAAAACCAATTAAAAACAAATAAATCTTCACGTAAAGTTAAATCTTCATGTAAAGTTAAATCTTCCGCAAAGAGGTGGATCGGCCGTTAGGTTAGTGTTAGTTTTTGATATTTCTTGAGAAAACCAATTAAAAACAAATTAATCTTCAGGTAAAGTTAAATCTTCCGCAAAGAGGTGGATCTTCCACGAAGAGGTGGATCTGCGTCTTCTTGCACAATTCCGGCGATTTCTGCGACCTATATAAAGTGCTCCGGTCTTATTCGCGGCATTCAGATTAATTTGTTAGTGGTTTTTTGTTAGTGGTTTGCATTTTTCGAATTAAAGCCGCCAACCCCGCCATCTGTTGACAGTATTTTGAATCACAGACAGTACGTCAGATTAATTATTTGACAAATTAAGTTTTTTGTCAAACTTGTGATTTGATTTTCGAAAAAAGCGAATAACTTTTTTCCCCGCTCGAATTTCTTCTCCATATATGCGAGAATAGTTGCGCCTGGAGCTACAAAATAACTGTGCAAAATTTGGTCGAGATCGGTCCACGGGTCTAGGAACGTATAGCGAACAAACAAACAAACACGCAAACAGATCTTCTCTTTTATATATTTAGATGTGTTATCCAAATAGCATAAACAAATTTGAAGGTATAGGTGTATATAAATCTTACGTCGAAGTTAATAGTATATTTTACTGTCCGACGAGAGAAAATTCGTCGTTACTGGACGCACAGCTATATTGAAAAGCGAGCGATAGCGAGCTTTTTAAAGCTGTAAGTCCAGTAACAAAGAATTTTATCGTCGAGGTCAGTATACTATTTTATCGGAAAACATAGAGAAAACGAAAAAAATTTAAAAAAAATTAAATTAAATTAAAATTAGAAAGTAACCTAAATTTTTTTTTTGCGCGCGATCAATCTGAATTTTTGTATATGCCTTCCTACTGACAATTCACCGGGGGTAGTAGTGACAAGGTTGGTTGGGGGGTGGATTTTTTGCTCAGTTTTTCGATATCTAGCGCCGTTATCGAGTTATTGCTAATTTAAAAAAATCCGAGACCATGTTTTGAAATAAATATGTGGTTACCAAGGCGACATTTTATTTTAAATTAATTTTAAAATAAATGTCAAAATGCTCGGTTTTTGTCGGGTTTTGAAGAGGCGCGGAAAGCTTCACTTTCTCCGCCTGCCGAACTTCGTTCATTTTCTACGTCAGCCGAACGTTCACTTAGTCGAGACCCGGGAACCTTCGTTTTCTCACCCGAGCGGAGGTTCGGAACGCATCGTTTTCTCGTTGTTTTCCGATAAAGATATTAATTGACAGTTGTTTACATAATAAATAGAGATGTATGTATAGTTATATATTCCCATAACTAATAAAATGATTAGATAAGCCTGGTAATTTTCCGATAAGTGATGTAACAGGAAATACTAATATTGTAATTGTTTATCCATTTGTCAATTTAGCAAAAGGAAATCTAGAATGTTCTAGAATAAAAATTCCGCTAAATAAACCATTTTGAAAAATACATAAAAATCAATGTTAACAAATTTCAGTCATTATTGTATAAGCTAAGTTTAAGGTGTAACTATGCTAGTTTTGTAATTGAAATTCAAGAAATCATTTTGTGGAAATTAAAAGTTAAATAAAAAATCAAATAAAGAAATTTTAAGTGTTTTTTAATAAATTAGTGATAAGTTTAACGTATACAACTGGCGCAGTCGTTAAAGGACCGAAATTTTTGGGAAAAATTAGTACTCAAATCGTCTGAAATTCCCAAAAAAACCACGGAAGCTGCAACAAAGTGGATTAAAAACGCCACAAACCCTAGTTAAGCTGCAACAAAGTGGATTAAAAATGCCGCAAACCCTAATTTTAAGAAAAACTACGGATAAAACTGGCCGTAAAAACAACCTAATTTAAGAAGAAAAACAACAGTGGATTAGCAACGCCACAAATAATTTTAAGAAAAGGATCAACCAATAAATTTAAGAAGACAAATTTAAGAAAATTAAAAACGTGAGTAAAAGCTCAAATTTAAAAATTCCTAATCCAAAATATTAAAACCTAATTAATTAAAATAATTTGAATTAGTCATATACGCGAAATAAATTAAATTTAGAAATAATTTACGTTTTATAAAAATTACATCACACAGTAATAAGATTCATTTATAAATTCTATTTTTAAAAACCTAAGTTAAATGAACTAGCATTTCTGCAAGTTATTGTAAACGACACCCGGAAATAACGAAGAAAGCATAAACGCTAAATACAATTTTACATATAAGTTTAAAAATCAAATCCAGAATAAAAAATGTCAAATTTCAATCAAATTCATAACAATCAAAACTTCCGAAATTTCCCAAATATTAAACAAAATTATGAAAATCAATACTATCAATATTACCCAAATTCTGAATCATCCGAAATTTTTGAACAAAAAATGCAAACGTTACGGAATCAAATTTCAAAACTATATAAAGAACATCAATTAGTTAAACAAAATTTAGGAACAGCACAATCAGATATTGATAAAAAACATTACGAAATTTTGATGAGCCAAAATCATGAAAAATTTGTTTTGCTGCAAAAAGCAGTTGCAGAAAATCAAAAGTTAATAAGTCAATTAGAAAAACAAAATTTACTAATTCCATTAGAAGAGCAAAATTTTAGACAGAATAATTTTCAACCACCACCACACTTTCAAAATTTTAGAACAAACAACTATCAACAAATACCCAATCAAAATTTCGATAACTCATTTCGACTTGAACCGAATTTTCAAAATTCTAATTTTCAAAATTTTAACAAACCCTTTGTATTTAAACCGAACTCCAACAGAACTTCATTTAAACCTACCCCAATGGAAGTAGACAACGGTAGAACGAATCTCCAAAGGTCACATCATTTAGAACCGACAAAATTCCAAAAACAAAAACCGGTTAGAAACTTCAAATACATAAACAAAATTTCGACAAATAATTACAAAAGAAAAAATTTTAGAAAATTCAAATTATCTTCAATTAAATTCCAACAAATCTTAAAAAAGCGAAATCTAGTTGAAAGACTCAAATACTTAAATGAAATTTTGATCAATATCAATAGGGGAAATCATTTTGGAAATTTCAAATTATTTATAAACAAATCACAGCAAATTCTAAATTGCAATAACAAAAAACGAAAAAATTTAAAATTCCAGGTTTCAAAAACCAAGCAAATAATTAGACAAAATTTAGATTCAACAAAATTAGAAATTGATGATTCAAATAAAAATACTAGTATCAGTCATGCTGATAATTCAAAATTAAAGTCTAGTGACATTGAAACAAATAATTTATTGTTGAAACTAAATAATTCTAAAATTCTTGATCAAAGTTATAAAAAATTAATAATGCCGAAAAGAACAATATCAGAGAATCAAATTTTAAAATTACCCCAATTAACGAATTCACATTATTTAAACCCAATTAATTTCCAAAAACAAAATTTAAATAGAAATTTTAAATACGTAAATAAAATTTCGATTAATATTAACTATAAAAGAAAACAGTTTAGAAATCGCAAATTAATTTCAAATAAAGCACAACAAATTTTCAAAAATGGCAACCGGAAAAAGAAAAAATTTAATAACCACTATATTGACCAATATTCACTTTTGGTACCTCCAAAAAAATCGAAACAGCAAATTTTCTTTTCACGTAATTCCACAATACACATTTTTTTTAAATAATTAAAATAAAACTTAAATAATTCCAAATTTTTCAAAATCCCAAATTTTCAAATTTTACATATGAAACTAGTTAAATACACTAACGAACATATTTAATGATTATACATTTATCAAACTGACGCAATTATTTAAATTAAATTCTAAAAACTCAATCAACAGCAAAATAACAAATCTTAAATCATTCATTTAAAAGAATTAAAAAGACTAAATTGCAATTCAGATTTCTAATATACATACTAGCATCGGCAAATGAAATAAATTACATTATATGGCAATATCCTATATCTAATATTATTAAAATATTGGACAATTTAGGAAATTCATAAATCAAAATTCTCATCTTGGACGCTTATCCAAATTTTTAATATGCACCCTTTTACAAATCAATCTCACTTTTTAGAAAACAATATAATTTCATAAATCCCACATTTCATAACATCATTGAAAAAAAAAATCAATACAAACAAGAATTTATAAAGTCAATCGAAACCAAAATCTTAACTTATCAAAATTTTTTTTTTGATGTCAACAATTCTAAATTTAATAAATAACTTTCGAATAATCAATGACTTGTTAAATAATTTGGAAATAACAATTAATTTTGCAAAAATTGATGTTTTTCTAAATTAAATAATCACACTTATGAACCTTTTAAAAGAAATGAAACTTGTAAACAATTAATTACTATTTGAACCAAATTTAGAAATTATCTTACTATTTGAAAAATTTTTATTAATATTAAAATTTATTCAAAATTAAATCAAAACACATTTTTATTCGATTTTCCAATTATTGAAATTGAAAAATATGACTATCTTCAAATTATCTTTTACCAATTATTCCTAGTTCCGAAAACAATTCTAAAATGATCCTTTTAAAATTCAATTTCCTTATGAGCAAAATTACTCCAACTTCGAAAAATATGTCAAATTAAACCATCAAATTAAACAACATCAAAATTCGAGAATGGAAAATGGATAGTGATATCAGCAAAACCGATAATTGGACATTCAAAAGAAAAAAAAAAAAATTAAAAGTAAACATTTTTAAGGGAACATATGTGATCGAAATTAACCAATCTCCGCGAATTAAAAGTAAAGGACATCAAGTTACAAAATTCGAAACAAAAATTTAAAACCTAAAATTCTTCGAAGTATTTGACAAAGGAACTTGTAGTGTTAATTTAGAAGTGAACTCTCTGAACTGTCCACAGTCGATTTAAGTGAACTCAACAAAATTTAAAGTGAAAGGATTCGAAAAAAAATTTTATTTTACAGTGATACAATTTAAAGTGTTTGGACAATTTTAAATTATTTTGTTATTCTATTTTATCATTTTCATTCATTGTTTATTGTTAATTATAAAATCTTCATTTATGTAAAAAGGTATAGACATTATCAACTTGGAAATCAAATTACAACGTCGAAACGTCATCGAAATGGACACTGCTGAAAAATTAGTCACCATCAAGCTCCGAATTTTTCATCTAAAGGGGGGAGAAGTTATATATTCCCATAACTAATAAAATGATTAGATAAGCCTGGTAATTTTCCGATAAGTGATGTAACAGGAAATACTAATATTGTAATTGTTTATCCATTTGTCAATTTAGCAAAAGGAAATCTAGAATGTTCTAGAATAAAAATTCCGCTAAATAAACCATTTTGAAAAATACATAAAAATCAATGTTAACAAATTTCAGTCATTATTGTATAAGCTAAGTTTAAGGTGTAACTATGCTAGTTTTGTAATTGAAATTCAAGAAATCATTTTGTGGAAATTAAAAGTTAAATAAAAAATCAAATAAAGAAATTTTAAGTGTTTTTTAATAAATTAGTGATAAGTTTAACGTATACAACTTGTATAGTGTATTTCAAATTAATTGGAATTAAAAAAAGTCTAGCATCAAATTACGTTGTTATAAAAACATACAAACTTACTGTACACCTGGTACACGCGTCCACGTGGAGTCGCAAAGAGAATTTTCGTAATAGAAATATTATCCAATAATAAGTCCTTATTATAAATATTAACCAATTAGAACTACACTACTCCACGTGGAGTATGAAATGCGGGCTTTCGTTGGCGCGATAATCTTATCTCTTATATTGTTTTTCCTTGCATAGTTTGTATGTTTTTATAACAACGTAATTTGATGCTAGACTTTTTTTAATTCCAATTAATTTGAAATACACTATACTATTATATACAAAGTAATTTCTACTCCGTTCACAGGCGCTGAAACGTAGCACTTGAATGATACAAATACGGTGTCTACGATTTATAGTTTTTTTTATGCATTATATTTACTTTTTTTATCAATTAGGTATATTTTACTTTTTGTCTGCATTATATTTTACCTATTTCGTAAATAAACCTTAGTTTTAAACTTTTGTTTTTAGTCTTAAATAAATTTTGGAACCTAACCCCCTTTTTTCTATTGCTTCTTTGGTTCCATTTACGCGAGGTTTTTGGCGAACGGAACCCTCGCGTACATGGAGGGTCTAGTGTAAGTACTTTTTATTTATTTATTGACTCAATTTATTTTTTTTTCCTTTTTTCTTCTCAGGCTAAACCACCCGGGAAGAAGTGTATATTCTGCTAATTTATACAGATTAATAACAATAAATTATTTAAATATTTAACAATATGAAAATGCGGGTGAACATATTTGATAGATGGGATGAAATGTGAATGGATAAATTAATAAAATAAAATTTTAACAATATACATAATATAACAATAATACATGGGCTCGAGTAAAAATGGGTGGCAAATAATAAATTGGATAACTGGAACAGCAATAACAAATTAATAATACTAATAAGGCTCTTTCGAGACGTAATAATAATATTATGTAACTTAAGCTGAAGCACAAATGGCAGCAACCAATAATTGTATAACACGAACAGCAATAAAATAAAAAAAAAAAAGTTTAAATATATAAAATGGAACATAAAACGGTAAACGTTTAGAAAGTTAAAAATGGATAGAATTAAAAACAAAAATGAGAACTGATGGTATTAAATTTTTAGTGCCAAGTGTGAGTACAAACAAATTCATATGGAAGTAGATTAAGGGATGGTATTGAACGCTTTTAGTGTATTAATTATTGATTTGCAGAATTTGGTGAATAATTTTGATATGAAACTGTTTTTTGCGATTTGTGTAAGGTCGAAAGGTGAAATATTATAAAAGTGGTAATGGTTAGTATAAGTGTGTCTGGTGTTGGTATATCTTGGGCAGCAAGACAATAAATGTTGCAGAGTCTGCCTACTTTTTGAATCGCAGGGGCACACGTCAGTAGGACTGATCTTAAACCTATACAAATACTCGCGCGCAAACGAGTGACCCGTCAATATCTGTGTCATTTCAAAAGAGGTATCAAAGGCACCTCGAAACAAACGAACATCTTGTAGTGTAGGTAAATGCTGCCGGGTGGTTGAGCCTTGGACGGCATTTCTGTACTCGGTGTCCCAAGTACATGCCGACTCAAGGCGAATCGCCCTTCTTGCGTAACTTAGAAGAGGGAACTGGTTGTATATCATGCGGCTGTGCGAGACAGCCGCGTCTTTGGCACATTGATCTGCAACCTCGTTCCCTTCGATACCACAATGAGCCTTTACCCAGACAAACTTGATGATCGTCTGATTCTTTAGCTTGAGAAGTGAACGATGAATGGAGTTGACCAAGGGTACAGTGCTGCTCCTATTAGCAATGGTAACAAGCGAGGATAGGCTGTCGTAGAATATGCACGCGGAGTGCAATCTCCTGGGGGAGATCCAAGACAGGGCAGCGTCAATCGCATATAGCTCGGCTTGAAACACGCTACAAGCACAATTTAACTTGTACTTGTGGGTTTCTTGTCGAGCTTCATGGTATATAACGATTGCCGCGCCGACCTCCCCACCTTCCTGCTTGCTACCATCGGTAAAGATAGCAGCACTGACATTGTCGCATATCCGATCGACTTCCAGCGAGTCGCTTACTTTTTCAAAACAGATCGTTTGTCTGTAACGGGGATGTAACATCCCCGCTGGCGACGTACGATTTTGTAAGACGACGTCATCTGGAAGTCGATCGAAAGTACCATCCATTTTCACTTGCTCTACCCTTGCTACCTCCTTTATCCTTAGCTCGATTGGTGTAAATCCAGCTAAGGCTAACGCAGATATTGCCGAGACCGTATGAAATGCGCGAGTAGCCCTAATGGCGAATGCCCGTTGGAAGGAGCGTAGGCATTTCAGCACATACTTTAAACCTAAGCACTCCACACCAAATAAGAGAACCGTAAGTAATGGTGGGTTCGATGACCGCGTGGTATATCGTCTCCACATTACGTGGATTGATACCCCACGTAGGCCGTACGAACCCACATAAAGTTTTAAAAATTTTGTTTGCTTTGACTATGATGTGTCGAACGTGTTCATTGAATTTTAAATGTTGATCCAAGATAATTCCTAAAATTTTAATATAAGGCTCAAAAGTCAAAACAGTGTTCCCGAAAGAAATTTTGCAAAATTTGGCTTTTGGTGTGAAGGCTATTGCTTGAGTTTTCGGGGCGCTAAATGTTAGTTTAACACCTGCGCCCGACTCACCGATCGCAAATAGTGCTGCATTGGCACGCTCCTCCATCTGCACTATATTGGACGAGCTCACGATTAGAAGGACGTCATCTGCGAATGCTTGCAGATGACATCCTTCCGGTAATCCTACATCGAGAAGTTCGTCCAATATAATGTTCCAAAAAGTAGGTCCACAAACAGAGCCTTGGATGCATCCTTTTGTCATACCCTTGCGCGACTTTCCGTCAGCGTAGGTCAGCTCAACAGACCGATCAGCGATATAACTTTTCAACAAATTATATATGTTCGGCGGGCACGCAATGTTTCGCAGTCTATTGAATAATGCTGGCCACCAAGCGTTGTCAAACGCCGCTTTTATGTCTAAGGATACACCAAGTACCAAGCACTTACGTTTTTTCTCACGTCGGATGATGGTGATTGCATTGTGTAGTGCGTCGATCGTAGATGTCTGTTCCCTGAATCCATACTGTTTAGAACTCCATGCCTGACGTTGAACACCAAAGTAATGTAGCCTTTTGGTGAATAGTTTTTCTAATAATTTTCCGAATACCGGGAGAAGGCCGATAGGTCGTTCGGATCGGACTTATTCGGCTTTGGTATGATCTTGACGAAGGCCCTCTTCCACGGCTTCGGGAAATGGCTAATTTTCAGGCAGGAGTTCATTAGTTTAGTTATGAATTCAGGGTAGACCTCCGCAAACACGATGCATATATCCGAAGTGAGATTGTCAATGCCTGGCGCCCTGTTTATTCGATTGTTTGAAATAAATTTGAGCGTGGCAGATGTGAAAGAATTTGATTCTTCCACGCTGATGTAACAACCCGCGTTATGCTCATATTATTTAAATACCGACCACGAAATTGTAATACGTAAAATTGAATTTATCAATGAAATTAAATAAAATTAAATGTTAAACCATGTTATGTATAAATTAGTTTATAATTATTGAAACATATTGGTTAATAATAAATTAAGCCCGTTGACAAATTGTTTGAGAAGCACTGAAATTCTCGAGTTAATATTATAAATTTAACAACCTTCTTTTTAAGAAAAATATAACAATGAATCAAAAACTTTCATATTTTGTAACGAGAATTTCAGAGCTAGAAAAAAGCTTACAACAAAGATTTGGAAATTGTAAAAAGTCATAAAGTCTATAGAACATCAAGCAAAAGCTATACAGTTTATGACTTGCAGGTGGATACAACTCGGATGAAACGCAAAGTTTCTCTTTTTTATGAATAGGTTCAACGATTTCTAATTTTTAGAAATCGCTTGAACCCGTTAGATTTTCAGAACCAAGATAATACAGGGTAATAATAAAACAACCCTTAAGGAACTTTCTAAATCCTAGCCTCGACGCAGGAACCAAATCAATAATTCACGTACGATATCTTCCCACTTCCCCGAGAGGAAGTGATACAATAAATAAGGGCCGGAACCCCAAAAATCAGTTAGTTAGTTATCAGTTACGCGTCCGCGATCAGTTAGCCGTCAACCACCGCGCGAAATCAGTTCAGTCAGTCATCAATCACTACGCGGATTAAGTCAAGTATAAACTTACGCGAGTTAAAAGTAGTCAAGTTAACGGTTAAAATTTAGTTATCATTTAGCAAAACGTTAACTTAGTAATCGTTATAAAAATACGCGAGTGTCAAGATAAATCAAATAAATTCAATTACAATCAGTCGTGGTGTGGTTGCATAAAAAAGAGGATTAACAGACGAACAAAGAAAGGGTTGTGTCACTTGCAAGCATCAGTAAAATTACAGGTACCAAATATTTTAATTTAAACCTCTTACAATTTGTTACCTGGCTGGCAATTCAATTACTTAAGATAGGATAAATTGTAAACAATCTTACCATAGGTATTTTACGTATCTAAACGTTGATCTGTTATTTCATTCTTTATTTAGATTTTAATAAATTTGTTAATTAAATTGAAGGAGTCTTATTTTTGTTGTGATTTTCTGTAAGCAATTAATTGGCTGTCTTAAATATTTTTACTACGTTTCTGAAGAACGGTTCACCTACCTAATTAATAAGTAAGTATTTAAATTGTTATTCACGAGTTAGAGTCCAGACTCGTCCACTGATTAATCAAATCAGTAAATAATAAAACGGACTCTGGTGGCAGCAAATCAAGTTATTTAATTAGAAATCCAGTTTAGCGCTAAAATAATTACATCATAAGTGTTCAGCATTTTAGTAGACTAATATGCACGATTCAAAAATCTAAAACCGGCGTGGGGCGCACTTTCGTCATTAAGAACGGCGAAGAAAACCCCATCGATCACGTGGCAATCTAGTGACTTTTTTATCAGTCATCTGGTGACTTTTTTATTGCCCTAGAGCAAAAAAGTTTTTTTCTCCCGCTCCCTCTTCCCTATTTTTTAACTTTACTCCCCAGGGTAAAAAAGTGCCCCTTTACACTCGCAAATTGGGGGTAAAAAGTGAGTACTTTAACCCCGGAATGTCAAAATATTCGTTTTGTATAAATAAATATTGGGTCGTGTTTTCGGTCAATAATTTAAGTATTAGTGTGCCATGGAAAAATATGAAAAAAAAACTATTATATAGAGAACTTTATGCTCTTCAATTATGGTCTGATCATAATTTTTCATAAAAGTATAAATAAGCGAGTTATCAGCAAAAATCGCGTTGGTGGAGCTATAACCCCCGATTGTGGGGGACGCCGGCGTGGGATTTTTGGGGGGTTCATTAGAACACTCCAATGTACATCTCTGCCAAAATTCAGCTTGCCCGGATTTTTTGCAAACTAAAAACCTTCCTTGCCTGGACCATTATTTACAATCGCTTTTTAATTAGAAAACATGTTGTGAAAGCAGCACAACCTCATGATGTTTTTTTATATCTGAAAATTTCAAATGCAAATCAAGATGGTCTAGTAAAACATTTTATTATGCTTATTTATATTAACAAAAACAATAAAAAAAGGTCAAAATACCAAAATAATACCATAGTGCTTACATATAGTGAGCATTTAAGAAAATAACATTCTCGAGGGCCTATTTTTGTGATAAATACGTACCACCATTCTCTTTTTCTAGCTACAACAATATCAAGTAAGATGTGCTCAAAAATCCCACGTTTATGTAGTAGCTACACCAGCAGTACCTACACCAGCAGTATCTAAATATTTCTAACAGTCACGATTAATTAAAAAAAAAAATTAAAGTGTTTTTCGTAAACATTGCTCAATAAAATTGTGAACGCTCTTCGTATATTCTTCTTTGTGGAAATAGTAGTGTTTTACATGGGCACTTGATTCAAATCTTGTCGACGTTACATGAACACCCAACGATTTTCTAAGTTGTATGAAATTTTCTACCCCCTAAAAAACATTAATTTAATAAATTGGTTAGATAATCATTTACAAAAAAAAAACTAACCTTGTATGGAACCATTTTGTCTGCCTTTGAATATATAAAATGCTGGGGGCAAAGGTTAGGTTCTTTATTCAAATATGCAAAGGAATCCTCGACGTGCTCCCTTCTGGTTATGTAACTTAGGATCGTCTAAATAACAAAATTTATTAAAGTAAGTCTACGTAACAACTCCGGAAGTACTTACCCGAATCACCCAGCTAATCCCAAAAAATACAGTCATCATGAAAACCAATGGAAAGTTATAAAAAAAATTCCCGCCGACGATGGAGGACAAGGCACGATACACCCCGAGCAGACTCTTAGTAGGTGTTGAATCAAATATTACCCCCTTTAACTAAAAATTCAGAAAATAAGTCAACAGTTAGGAAAATTATCATCTGAATACTAACTTGAAATTTAATTTGACTGTTGGCGTGAGCTTCGGCAAATCCACGATACATGTGAGAGCCTCCGTTCGAGAAGGTGTGCACGAATATGGAATGATTTTCGAAATTCATGTCGACCAGTAATTTGACAATGCGTTCTCCTAGTATCGGTAATTCACGTGGTTTCCAAAACACGTACTTAACAGGTGCGGTGTACCTTAAAGTGATTAATCTGGAACGAAGGTTGGATTAAGTCGATACAATTAAAATGGTTTATTTTAGTTAACTCACCCCAGTTGCTCGTAAATTTCCGAATATTTCGATAAGTACTTGTCCGTACAACCGGCCCATCCAAAAAGTATCACCAGCGGAGGTTTTTCATCTTTTACAAGACTACATTGCTGATTGGAACTGGGAAATTTGATGTAATATTCCAAATTGTCTAATTCGGTCATCGTAGGCTTTATTTGGTTACCTGGTTTAATTTATCGATTAAATGATTAATTTGTAATATAAGGGCGCGCGATGTTGATTGTTAATAAGTAATTGGGATTTGTGTCCCACAGCAAAAAGATGGTTATAACCTCAAAAGCTAGCAGCAATTGTTTGTAACAACGGAAGGCGGATGAATCGGCATTTATTTTATCATTAATGTTATCTAGTTTTTTTTACCTTCGCCTTCCAAATTTACCTTGACTTGTTAAAAAAGTGGTTTTACATGTACTATGTGTTAAAGGTGAACGCAAAGCTTGCCGAACCTGGCAAAATTTTGAAAAGCAGTGAAACATTTCGATTTTTCTCACAATGAATAATGAATGAATTTGATTTTCGATCGATGAGGTGAAGAGGGTAAAGGTGAAGTATCCTGTATTACATAATCACCATATTTACAGAACATAAAATATTACTAATATCATCTAATATTTATATGTACATGCAAATGAATGAACTGTGCGTATTTCGGTATATTTTATATACAGGATGTTTTTTAAATGTTTTGCCTAACTTTCGGTGTTTATGGATTATTTTTTACTAGGCACTTAAAAATCGGCCGATAGGCCGATCGTCATCGCTAAGTCTGCGAGGCGCAGCCTGCGGCCTCGCTATCGATTTCTCGATTGTTCATTGGCTTGCTGACTGTATATAAATTTTTTGATCTTCATAGTTGATTGTCGGTCTAATCAGTCGACTATCGGTCTCGTTGGTCACTTAATGGTTCATGAGAGACAGGACGTAACCCCTTTAGCCAGATGGTATACCGAAAAATAACAACTTTAACAACTGCGCTGCCGAGGCGATTAGTTTATGGAGCGCTTCTTCTTCTTCTTCTTTCACTTAGTTTAGGCCTTAAGGCCTGTTATTTCCAGCTTCTTGCGATATAGACTGCCAACTTTCTCTCCATCTTTTTGGTGGTCTTCCAGGCAGTCGCTTTCCATTGACATCCTTCCCATCGCTGGCAATTCGGGGAAGCCTATTGTTGTCCATACGGTTGACGTGCTCGTTCCACCCTCTTCTCTTTCTGACCCATCTTACTACATCCATTACCTGGCATGTGTCTCGAATTACTTCGTTTCTCACCCTATCCCATAGTGTTTTTCCCGCTATTGTGCGTAGAGTCCTCATTTCATAATTATTGTCGCAGAAACTCCAGCCTTGGCTGGTCGTTAGATTTATCGCCGATACGGACCTGGTCACCCGCCGAAGATAGTACGCCCCTGCGTACGATCATTTGTAAATTTATTTTTTATTTTGAATTTGAATTTCTGCCCTTACCAACTGCCACACAAAAAAAGCCTTAACTGGCCTATATATAGCGCAGAAGAGTGACTTTAAGACCAGTAACCATGTGAACGCGGTAAGAGCAGAAATTGTGAGTAGGTACCTTTTACTTATTTATTTAATTACTTATTTATTATTGATTTACTTATGCCCGTATTCACCAACAACAAATAACACTATTCATAGAATAAAGTCACTATTTGGTATTCACCAACATAAAATAAGGTTTATTCATCGAATAAACTTCCAATAAGTTATTCGCAATAATTGGTCGAATAAAGTCCTTATTTGTCGATTTATAACCTTAAAATATTGCAGAAACTGACAAAATAAAATCTGAAAATGCCATTCAGTTACAACTTCTTCAAGTTTTAAAGGAAAAGGCTGAAATTGAGAAGGAACTGGCAGAATTTAACTTAAAAATAAAAAAACAGTAATTTAAATATTTTGTATTTTATGTTTTAAATAAAACTATCTATTAAAAAAGGTATTGATTACAGCATTTCTTATTGCAAAATTCTGATTAACAATATTTTCATTTCCAATGTTAAAAATTTCTTGTATTTCATTGTGAACGATGTTTTCATCAGGTGGCATTTCATCTCTT
Source organism: Podabrus alpinus (assembly GCA_932274525.1). NCBI lineage: Eukaryota > Metazoa > Arthropoda > Insecta > Coleoptera > Cantharidae > Podabrus > Podabrus alpinus. Next base: position 78,075,733 of record OW026454.1, on the reverse strand, counting down.
CTATCTATGGCAATGTTATGCAACACTGTTGTGGCTACAATTATCGAGTCCACTCGATCAAGAGCAACACGAAGTCCAAGAGAAAGACATGGAAATCTTCTTTTGAGAACACCGAAAGTTCTTTCCACTGTGTTTCTAGTATGAATATGGCTTCTGTTGTATCGCATTTCTGCACGAGTTGTTGGATTATGTAACGGTGTTAATAAATACTTCTTACAAGCATAAGCACTGTCGCCTAGCAAATAGGAATCCCCAAAAGCATTTTCTTCTAACCGACTTCTTAATCTAGATTCGTTAAAAATTGTTGAATCGTGAGCACTACCGGGACAGGAGGTTACTATATCCATAACTTTAAGGTTTGCATTTGCCACCATTTGAACATTTATGGAAAACCATCCTTTTCTATTCCGGTATAATTCAGCAGTATCTCCTCCGGGTGATTGAATTTTTATATGCGTCCCATCAATCGTACCTACTACTCTGGGAAAGTTTGCAATTTGATAAAAGTCACTGTTAATTTTATCTATTGCAAATCGAGTTTGTGGCATTTTTATATAAATATGACCTTTTAATGCAATATAGTGCGATACTTTGGTAATAATTCTGCTCACACTACTTTGTGATACTAAAAAATTATCACCCGTACACAGTTGAAATGACCCGGTAGCATAAAATCGTAAGGTTATCAGCACTTGATTAATTGGCGATATGGGATCATTTCTCAAACTTGTAGCTTTTAAATTCACTCCAATTAAATTTAAAATATTTTCCACAGATGCTTTCGAGAAACGAAATCGCATCTTAAAATCTATATCATCAAAATTTTCTATAAAATTAGTTCTGGGACGAACATTTCGGGAACGTCGGCAATTTCTATTTTCATTTTCAATTGGAATAAAATGTAGAGGCGGCAATAAATTGTAGCTAAAAACAAAGTAAATTTTATTATACAATAAATTACAATAATATTATGTACTTACATTAAATTTAAATCGTCCATTTCTCTTTCTAATTATGAATATTATGATTATGATGTACACAAAAGCATGTTTGTTTACAACTTATATAGAAATCTATTAGCTTAAACCATTACCAATTCTCCGGATTAACACAGAGTTCATCCCAAAATACAACACAAGGAAGTATGTTTCAACTTTTATAGGTTAAGATTTTAAATTTACCTAGTAATTTTATGACCTACTTTAATTTAACCTACTACTTTTGACCTACTTTAAATTTATTCTACAAATAGTTATTTATACTTGACAAGTGGTTGGTGAATACCAACATTAGTTATTCATTGAATAAACTTTATTCATCCAATAGTTATTTGCAGATTTATTTGTAGTTGGTGCATACGGGCATTATTATTATTATTTATATTTATTATTTACTTATTTATTTATAAATATTATTATTGAAAATTTATTATAGAAATTTTCAACATATCTTCAAGCAATTGCTAACTGAATAAACGAATAATAAGTAGCGTACAGCCGTATATTTGTTTTGGAGTTATTGAATTGTTACAAGTGAAGGTTGTTCGGAATATTCCCGCCTGCCGTAGTTGAAGGTTTACTCAACAAATTGAAAATTTAATTTCTCCACGTGGAAGAACATCACGACTTGAGGTTAACTTGTGACTCTTAACTTGTGACTCTTAACTTGTGACTCTTAACTTGTGACTCTTAACTTGTGACTCTTAACTTGTGACTCTTAACTTGTGACTCTTAACTTGTGACTCTTAACTTGTGACTCTTAACTTGTGACTCTTAACTTGTGCCTTTAATTTGTGTTCACTCAAGAGACCAAAAATCATGTTTCACTCGCCGAAGAAAAACGATTCCTCGTGCTACATGTGTAATAAACGTGATACAAATAGTATGGTGCAATGCGACGATTGCGACAGCTGGTGTCATTTCAAATGTGCTCAAGTCGACGAAACGATACAAAGAAGACCGTGGTCGTGCAAACCGTGTAGTAGCAGAAAAGACCATGATCACCAAAGCCAGATCCGCGAATTGCAAGCGAAATTAGCAGAATTGACAAGTAACCCGGCACACAGCGCGACTCCCTCTCGGCAGTCCATAAAGGGGAGAAAGAAAGCACCATCAGAACGAGCAAAATCAAGTCAAAAGAGTGTGTCAAACAAATCGAGAAACTCAAAGGCCTCAAGGGAACTAGAAATTGCACGACTTGATCAAGAGTTAAAACTTAAGTTGGAACACCTAAAACAAGTGTCCGCGATTAAACAAGAACAGTTTGAATCAAGCGACGAAGAAGAAAATTCCGAGGCCTCGGAGGTTTCAGAAGCAGAGCGGCTAAGTAACGTTGAAGAATGGTTGGAAAAGGGTACCAGTGAAAAATCCGATGCGAAAATCAACACCCAAGCAAAGGCCAGTAACCGTAAGAACTGGTTTAGCGGCAACAATGCAAAGCCAACCGGTCAAGCCGAATCCCAGAACGTCCAATCCAAAGTAACAATGCAACACCTTAGCATGAGGCAAATTATGTCCTCGAATATGCGCAAATTTGCAGGAAGAACTGAAGATTGGCCCATGTTCATATCGTGGTTCAATAGGTCGTCCACAGAATGTAACTACAGTGAAGACGAAAACCTTAACAGACTTCAACAATGCCTACACGGGGCGGCAC